>QLOH01000235.1:37500-1419663 GCA_026901365.1 Sesbania bispinosa
GCTCGAGTCATATTCTAGTAGACAAACTTTCTTCTTTTGACCACCGGGGAAAATAATACAAAAAGATTGATAGGCCATTCATTCCTTCCCTTCTCTCTCTCCGAATCTTGCTCCCTCATTCCCCTCAATTCGGATATCGATATTTGTGGAGTTGAAGGCTTAGGCTTAGGTCTAGGTCTTCGCACCATCTTGGAACCTTTTTTCTGAGCTTTTGACAGTTGAGTCTCGGACGCTAACTAAGGAGACTACTACATCTCGTTCTTATTTATTCTACAAAAAAAAACAAGAAAAAAGAAGACAAGTTGCCCTGCCCTGTTAGTCTAGAGCTAGAGCTCGAGGTTGAGGTTGTCTTTCTTGTCTCACACAAGAGAAGCCTTCTTTATACAGACATGAGTTAGATAAGCATGTAGCTCAATGGCTTTATCTTGTAGATATATATAGAAAAAAAGAAACGAGGGTCGATCTTCATCCTTTCGCTTTTCAAAGTGAATGATCCCCTCGCTCTTAATCTTTATGTGACCGCAATAGCAAGGGACAGGAGCTCCCCCTAGCTCAGTAATCAAGTTCTAAAAAACTTTGAAACTAGAGTAAAGGTACACAGGGACATAAAATGCTAGGTTGTGAGGAAGTGAATCGATTCTTACCTGGCAGTTCCTAGAAATGAACAAAAAGGTTTTGCATGTGAATCAGAAAAGGAAAAGAATACGATCTTGTCGCAATTGAATCCGTAACTGCATCTATTGAGTCTGTTGTGGGAATAAGCACCTAGAAGAGAGCTTTCACTGGATTTTTCTTACTATAAGGATGGATGTAGATATAAGTCATCTCTTGGCCAGGCATCAGCAGAGCAACTTCCACTCCTTCCTTCGATAAGCTTCCCTTTTTGGGCACTGGACCTAGTTACCGCTCCATGGGAACATCTATAGATTCCGCTATCGGGAAAGTCATGCAAGGAATCACACTAAGATAAGGTTTCTATCTAATCCATCTAGAATAGGATCTACTCTATCTATTTGATTTTCCACTTTTGCCTGGCTGACTGAATAAAGAAATGGAACCATAGCTAAGACTGATCGATGAGCCTTCTCTCTCCTTGATCTATCTAGTTCTATTTTGACTTATCTGAATCTGTGGACTTAGTGAGTAGCTAACTAAAATAGAATATTTGAAGATATAGGAATGGGGCTATTCTTCGCACCGAGAAAATCTTTTATTAATCTTATTATCTCCACGGTCGTTGGGTTAAGGGTAGAATCAGACCATGGGGAACCGGTATGAAAGGGAGCTAGCTAAGGCAGCAAACCAAGAAAGGCAGCACATTAGGCTTTTTAGATTAGAAAGGAAGCCAACTCTTGTTCGACGTAGGGTAGAGTCACTTATTTCATTCCCTGGGATTTCCATCTGGGCTTGAATGCGGCTAGAGACGGAGACATTCCCAGTGAAAGCGCTGGCATTCAGTTTGGTTGCGTGTTTTCCGATCTCTTTCCCTTCCTTTCTGTGGTAGCTAGGCCTGGTAGCATGGTTAATGGTAGCATGTTTGCTAGTCTTGTCGGACTAGGAGCTCTATTAGGCTTAACCGTGGGAAATAGCTTTTTTAAATTAAGACGTAGGTAGATAGAAGTAGTAGGAGTTCCGAGCAAATGATTCATTTAGAAAAGATCCGATACCAAGTGACAACGCACTAGCTGGTCGGTGTGAATGAGAAAGTGTTAAGTGAGTCTTTCTGGATTGCCACATCATAGAAAAGCAACATCTTTCTTATTACATCACACACAACAAAAAAAACTTATTTCGTATAGAATAGAGGCAGCTAAGAGAAACAAAGGACCAAGGACAATGAAGGAGGAGAAGGGTGAGGCTATGGATATAGTCTAAAAAAGGAATAAGCAAGTTCTCGAATCAGCTCTTAGGACAACTAGGATTCTTTGTGCAATTGAATCAATAGTTAACCCACGCACAGAATAGGCAGCTTCAGAAGAAGCTCTAAGCCTTGACGCTCTTGATGGTATTACTGCTGCTATAGTTGGCCACCGTCTTTTCTGTTTGTGTAGGAGTTCTTCCTCTGGCTCCATCGAATGCACTGAGAGAAGTAGTTCTAAGGAAGAAAGAGCTTCGGGTGCTTGGGGAAAGTGAAATCCATTTGTATTGAATAAAGAATTTAATTCTATATACTGAAGCTCTTAGACTAAGTCACGTAGGGTGATAGCGATCCCGTCTTTTGATGCTTTAATCGAAGCCTTGAAGGAGTGAAAGAGAGAAGAAATAGTAAGTAGAGATGGTAACCACTAGGAGACAAGATCAAAAAAAGGCAAAGTTGGGGAAGTAAAGACAGGGTAAATAGCGTAATAAGAAAGAAGGGCGTCGTTGGCAGGATAAGGGCTACACAGATATTGAATTAAGAAAGAGAGGTAAATTAAAGGTATGCCAGTTTCCTTCTTGCTTTTGCTTATAGGGGGTTTTGGCAGAATTGGGTTCGACCACCATAACCCCTTTTGCAGCATTCCTTCCTTCCCCCTGCCTCGAGATCGAGGTAAAATGAATGGGGAATAAAATGAATGAATTATTGAATTATGGAATTCTCTCTAAGAGCTGCGGAACTAACTACTCTATTAGAAAGTCGAATTACCAACTTTTACACAAATTTTCAAGTGGATAAGATCGGTCGAGTGGTCTCAATTGGAGATGGGATTGCACGTGTTTATGGATTGAACAAGATTCAAGCTGGGGAAATGGTGGAATTTGCTAGCGGTGTGAAAGGAATTGCCTTGAATCTTGAGAATGAAAATGTCAGAATTGTTGTCTTTGGTAGTGATACCTCTATCAAAGAAGGAGATCTTGTCAAACGCACTGGATCTATTGTGGATGTTCCTATGGGTAAGGCTATGCTAGGGCGTGTGGTCGACGCATTGGGAGTACCTATTGATGGAAGAGGGGCTCGAAGCGATCACGAGCGAAGATGTGTCGAAGTTAAAGCCCCTGGGATTATCGAACGTAAATCTGTGCACGAGCCCATGCAAACAAGGTTAAAACCGGTAGATAGCATGGTTCCTATAGGTCGTGGTCAACGAGAACTTATAATCGGGGACCGACAAACTGGAAAAACAGTTATAGCTAACGATACCATATTAAACCAAAAACAAATGAACTCAAAGGCAACCTCTGAGAGTGAAACATTGTATTGTGTCTATGTAGCGATTGGACAGAAACGCTCAACTGTGGCACAATTAGTTCAAATTCTTTCAGAAGGGAAAGCTCCCTGTAGGAAAGCTTGGGAGAGGCTTTCCTACTTTGGCCGTTTCGTCCTCCCTTTTTCACCAGGATGGGGCTCTATGATATATAGTATATTTTTAAATATACTAAATATCACATCCATAATTATTTTCGAGGACCTATTTTTTACTACGGCGGCATGCGATGGGGTGGGAGTGGACGGACCACCGTCCCCGCTTACTTTAGGCCATAATCCCCAAGCACCTATCGTTGCTTTAGAGGTTCCTCCCGTTGCAGGCCCGGATATACTTGTATTAACCACCCCCTTATTATCAAATGACCAGAGAGAAACGGAACTTTATCGTCGTTTCTTGGTTAATACAATCGGGGAGGAACCCATACTTACCCAAATTACAGAGACTATACGGGTTCAAAGTCTGGTCGAACAGTGGGTAGAAGTTGCCCTGGTGCATGATGGGTTCCACGCCCATAATATATATGGGGCCCGTCATGCAATTTGAGGTATCGTCTTTTATCCGCAGGGTCGTGCACTATCCGTGCAGACCTACCGCACCCTCATACGAGACATAAACAGAAGGGGTACCCGAGAAACCCGGGCCTATCAAAGGCTCATCTTTGTTGTCCGATCTGCCAACATTTTTATTTGATGCTAGATTGGACTAAGGACGAATAGATTTACTTTTTTTTTTCCGGTATGCCACTCTGCGAGCAAGGAGCGAAAGAACTAAGTGCTTTGTGGTAATGTCAGAATTTGCACCTATTTGTATCTATTTAGTGATCAGTCTGCTCGTTTCTTTGATCCCACTCGCTCTTCCTTTTCCCTTTGCTTCCAATAGTTCGACCTATCCAAAAAAATTATCGACCTACGAATGTGGTTTCGATCCTTTCGGTGATTCCAGAAGTCATTTCGATATATGATTTTATCTTGTTTCCATTTTATTTATTATTCCTGATCCAGAAGTAACATTTTCCTTTCCTTGGGCAGTACGTCCCAACAAGATTGATCCGTTTGGATCTTAGTCTATGATGGCCTTTTTATTGATTTTGACGAATGGATCTCTCTATGAATGAAAAAGGGGTGCTTCGGATCGGGAATAATCACTAGTGATAGGGCAAAAATAGGGAGGAAATACAAAGGAAAGATCAATGCCTACATTGAATCAATTGATTCGTCACGGTAGAGAAGAAAAATAGCGCACGGACCGTACTCGAGCTTCGGATCAATGTCCCCAGAAGCAAGGAGTACGCCCCTGTGTTTCAACGAGAACACCGAAAAAACCAAATTCCGCTCCACATATGATAGCAAAAGTACGATTGAGCAATCGACATGATATATATTTTCATATTCTAGGCGAAGGTCATAATTCGCAGGAACATTCTATGGTGTTAATAAGAGGAGGTAGAGTGAAAGATTCGCCAGGTGTGAAATCCCATTGTATTTGAGGAGTTAAGGATTTGTTGGGAATACCAGATCGAAGAAGAGGCAGATCAAAATATGGTGCAAAAAACCCAAATCTATATGGATGAAGGATACCTCTAGAACTTCTTTTTGTTAGGACCACAGAAAACACTAGAAGGGGGTTGAATAGTGTTTTATAATCTTGAACAAATTTTTTAAAACCTTTTAAAACAAGCAAGCTGATTTGAAAATACTTTAGCAACCTTCCGAACCTGGGAAGTTCAGCAACTTGCTGATGCAACTCAGAAGGTTGGATTAAAACAATTTTAAAGTATTTTCGTGTGAAGAAAAGATTGTTTTCTGTGTTGATTTATAAAACAACTTTTCTTAAACCCTCATTGGTTAGATAAAATAGATAACAACGAAAAGTAAAAGAGTTAATGTAACATCCCAAATCTAGGGCTTAGGAATTGTAATAGAAGCCTAAGTTATGATTTTAGCCAAGGGTCAGAGGATAGGGAACAATATGAGGAATTGGAGTTTGGAATATAAATTTAGGATGGAAATTGGTTATCTGATGAGATTAGGAAGTATGTGATTAGTAATGATTGGGGACGAGTGCATTATCATAGGTTTTGGCCATTAAGTGGAATAAGTTAACAATGGAGACTACGCCAGGAATAATGGAATTGTGTAGCAAGATGTGAATGAGGGAAGGATTTGGATGAGAAGAACTAAGTTAGAAGAAGGTTTTGGAGGAGAGGAATTAGGTTTGAGAAGGAGAGGGTTGAATTGGAAATCAAAGAGGGGCAAAAACCAATGTTGTTGCTTGATTTCAGTTGTATGCCTAATGACCTTAGTGCACTAAATTACAAATATCTAGAGTTTAGGGTTTTCAATTGAAATGATTCCACTTGGGTTAGAAAGCTAAGATTCGGGGCTTCAGTTTGATATGTTATATGATAGTATTCCAAGCTCATTTGCACCCCAAACAGGCATATTCTTGATCAATCAAGAAAGCAGTCGAGAAAATAGTGGAAAAATTAAGTGGTTAGACTTCAGGATTCTCGCCCAAGCGAGAATGGGTTCGCTTGGGCGAGTTTATTAGCAAAAATTTGAGAGTTTTGACTCTGCATATCTCACCCAGGCGAGAAGGATCTCGCCTAGGCGAGAATTGTCCAGAGAGGGTGCATTTTTAGGGCTATTTTCGCCTAAGCTAAGGGTTTTAGTCCAAGCGAGAATGTGAGAGGATTTTGGGTCTCGACCATCTCGCTCAAGCAAGAATATCTAGCTTCAGCGAGAATGACCATCTAGCTTAAGCGAGAATCTAGCTTAAGCGAGAAGTCACTAACGGCAACATAAAATGCGATTAGGGCTCCATTCCTCTTCATTTTTCCTCCTCCTTTTCACTTCTTAGAGAGAGAGAGAGATATTTTAGAGAGAGGAAGAGATTTCAAGTGGGGAAAAAGGCTTTAGAGCTTGGAGGAAGAAAAGGGTCACCTTGGATCTCCACCTTCAACCTTCGTCAACTCCATTTTCCCTTCTCTTTGAGCTCCATTGATGTGAGTACAACTCACCCACTCTCACATTCTTTGATTGTATGCTTGAGCATGATCCCTACTCTCAAATCCCTTTCCCTATGTGAGTACAACTCACCCACTCTCACATTCTTTGTGATTATTAAAAACATAAGATTTAAAACCAACCAGTGGCTGTTGGAATTAGGTATTGAATTAGGACCTTTACTTAATTATTATATGAACTCTTTTATTTCCTTAGGATCCTAATAGGTAGATTGTATAACTAAATCAGTTGAATAATTTTAGGAGTGGGTGATTAAGTGTGAGACTCCATTAGAAAACCATATTAGGGTCTGAAGGAAGGAGTGTAGGTCTTGGAACATGTGCTCTGGGAGAGAGAGATATAGGAGGTGTACCGGTACTGGATGATGATCGGAGCGAATTTTGGGGACAAAATTCATTTTTAGGGGGTAGAATTGTAACATCCCAAATCTAGGGCTTAGGAATTGTAATAGAAGCCTAAGTTATGGTTTTAGCTAAGGGTCAGAGGATAGGGAACAATATGAGGAATTGGAGTTTGGAATGTGAATTTAGGATGGAAATTGGTTATCTAATGAGATTAGGAAGTATGTGATTAGTAATGATTGGGGTCGAGTGCATTATCATAGGTTTTGGCCATTAAGTGGAATAAGTTAACAATGGAGACTACCCAAGGAATAATGGAATTGTGTAGCAAGATGTGAATGAGGAAAGGCTTTGGATGAGAAGAACTAAGTTAGAAGAAGGTTTTTTAGGAGAGGAATTAGGTTAGAAAAGGAGAGGATTGAATTGGAAATCAAAGAGGGGAAAAAACCAATGTTGTTGCTTGATTTCAGTTTTAAGCCTAATGACCTTGATGCACTAAATTACAAATATCTAGAGTTGAGGGTTTCCAATTGAAATGATTCCACTTGGGTTAGAAAGCTAAGATTCGGGGCTTCAGTTTGATATGCTATATGATAGTATTCCGAGCTTATTTGCACCCTAAACAGGCGTATTCTTGATCAATCAAGAAAGCTGTCAAGAAAATAGAGGAAAAGTTAAGTGGTTAGACTTCAGGATTCTCGCCCAAGCGAGAATGGGCGAGTTTATCAGCAAAAATTTGAGAGTTTTAACTCTGTATATCTCGCCCAGGCGAGAATTGTCCATAGAGGATGCATTTTCAGGGCTATTTTCGCCTAACCTAGGGGTTTTAGCCCAAGCGAGAATGTGAGAGGATTTTGGGTCTCGACCATCTCGCTCAAGCGAGAATATCTAGCTTAAGCGAGAATGGCCATCTAGCTTAAGCGAGAAGTCACTAATAGCAACATAAAATGAGATTAGGTCTCCATTCCTCTTCATTTTTCCTCCTCATTTTCACTTCTTAGAGAGAGAGAGATATTTTAGAGAGAGGAAGAGATTTCAAGTGGGGAAAAAGGCTTTGGAGCTTGGAGGAAGAAAAGGGGCACCTTGGATCTCCACCTTCAACCTTCGTCAACTCCATTTTCCCTTCTCTTTGAGCTCCATTGATGTGAGTACAACTCATCCACTCTCACATTCTTTGATTGTATGCTTAAGCATGATCCCTACTCTCAAATCCCTTTCCCTATGTTTGTGAATATTGATTATTAGAGATTATGAATGGTAGATGCATTGTTTATTGTTGGAATTAGGTTATGAAACTTAGAGAAATTAGGGTTTTATTGTCATATAGGTTGTTATGTTTGTGATTAGTATGAATATAGTTAGCTTTATGTCTTGTTCATGATTAAGAGGAAACACCCATGTTATTAAGAAAATTCAAGTAATCAAGCTACTTAATATTCAAGTGAAAGATTCATGTTAAGGCTTCGGCAATCACGGGTTTTGGACCGATTATGTTAAAACTTGGCTTCGGCCGTCATGGTAATGGTGGTGACGTAATGTCCCCAAGGGGGATACCCCTTGTAGTCTGGGCTCAGTCTAACTGCATGTTAAGTGAAAAGAACCCTACTACAAGGAAAAGCAATTCATGTTATGCTAAGTTCACCTTTACGAAAGTTTGGATTTAAGAATATCGTTGCACACTTGTGTAAATGTACATGTATCCTTACTCTGTGTTAATATAAGTTTTCATTATATAATGAATCAGAATTTGATCATGAGTTTCATGTTAATATGTATTGTGTGTTGCATTTTTTATAAATGATTCCCACACTGCATTTGCATAGTTGTATTCGCTGAGACCGTAGTCTCACCCCACGTTTCGAGGATATACTTTAGTTGTGCAGGATATACCAGGTGTTGATAAAGTAGGGAACAGGAGCTGGGGAGCTGAGTATTACTTCCAGTGGAATATTTATCTAGTAGAATTAGTTCTTATGTAATGATAGGTAGTTGAATATTGTTGTATATGTGTATGTATATTCTGTTTTGGCCACGGAGGCCCTATTCTGACATTTGTAAATTCATGTTATTAAACTGTGCTGGTGGTTTTACTGAGTTTTAGGTTAAGTTTTGAAATTGGTAAACATCCAGTTTTTAGGGGAGACTCTGTCGGACCCTTGGTATGAGTCTTATGAACCACAACACTTAAAGTGTAGGTTCTTTCCCTAAGTTTAATTAAGATTTTTAGTTTTCCTGAGATTGTAATGTATGTACTAGTAACAGCTTAAGCAAATCGTTGGAAAGCCTAAGCGTTTGTTTGACGATATTAAAATTTGGCGAAATAATTTCAGAAATTCAGGAATAGTGTCTCCAACGGGCATTATTTCTGAGTTGAGAAATTAGGACGTTACAGTTAAGGGTAGAGAAACTTGACCACAAAAATTTATCCTGGTTTACCCACCAACTCAGTGAGCTACGTCCAGTCCCAGGGCAAACCACCACTGGATTTTCACTAATCCCGCAAGATTACAAGTATTATTTGCACACCTAGCCTCTCCAGGCTCAAACTCAAGTAACTGATTGAATGTAAGGTTGCTCAAACTCTTAAT
The DNA here is from genome assembly GCA_026901365.1 of Sesbania bispinosa. Classification (NCBI taxonomy): domain Eukaryota; kingdom Viridiplantae; phylum Streptophyta; class Magnoliopsida; order Fabales; family Fabaceae; genus Sesbania; species Sesbania bispinosa. The sequence continues at coordinate 46,644 of QLOH01000235.1, forward strand.
CTACATAAGTTTAGAGCTCGAACTGGAAACTTGTACAAATAACTGAGTAAGACTCAGGATATAGAAGTGTTGTACAAAGATGGAACAGCGAAACAGTTGAATATAAATTTCAGCAACATTTCAGCAAGTTATTTTCTCTTTGTTCTCTCTTTGTTTCTTCATGGAGTCTTGGTATTTATAGAGTGAGAAACTTCAGCCCGTTGAGCTCCATTCGATTTCCCGTTGAGACATAGCATTTAATGCAAATGCTCCCGTTGTGACACATAACCTGAAACCTCTGTAGTAGCAGGTAGTAGAGCCAACAGTGCAGGCTTTACTTTTTCTGAGCAACTTGTACTTCACAACAAACTATGCCTTTTTGGTGAGACAAATTTGAAATATGCCGAAAAACACTTTCTCTGACTTTCCATAAGGATGAGAGGCACAAGTAACTGAGACAGCTACAGTTGTCTTGAGTCTTCAAAAAGGAATATCAGAGAATATTGTATTGAATACGAACAGACGTTATTACGGAGTCTCACAACTTCGGGAGGTTCTTCACCTTCAGCAGGCTGAGTACTCTCAACGGGTTTCTTTGCTTCGGAAGGTTTCATTACTTCAGAGGATAGGATTTCTTCAGTTGATACCTTCTGAAATATTAAAAAGATACCTTCAGCAGAAACTATTCCTTTTCGTAAGAACGATAACCAGATTTGTTATCCATTAAAACTTGGCATTAAGAAACTTAAAATGTTATTAATCTTTTAATAACATTTTGAGACTCAACACTTTTTCTCGGTCAGGAGAGGTACGAAGTCACTCGACTGAAGGGGAAGACAAGTAACAAGTAAAGGAATACTCAACGGGGATAAGGGATCCCCCGGGTAAATAGAGTAAGAGTAGGTAGGTTGAATGACGATATGGATTTATTTTGGTAGGTAGACTTGGGCAGCAAGCTTTTTGTTCCCGGGAGAAAAATTAGCTCGAGCCAAAGGCGACAGCGAGGCCAGTCCCAGAAATGGGGCAGGGAAGGAGAAGGGGGCATGTGGGGTCTCCTTCCCATTTCTATCAATATTGGAATGAGGTTTGAAAGGTTGTCATTGGTAGGCGGACAAGTGAGCATTCTGGTGTGGTTAGGGCATTCTACAATTTAAGGTCCGATTTATTCTTGTCCTTTATGACTGGATTTGTTGACTACCTAACCTAATATGGATACCCAGCCCAGACCTGAGAATAGCCAACTTCTTGTTCTTATTGTATGACCATGCTGAGTTAAGAGAAATCACCTTCTCAATTTATGTAATGTCTATTGCTTTTTCAACTACTTAATATGTTGCTGGATGATTAACTGTGGATTGACCAGGGGTAAATACCTTTGCTCCAGGCCTTTGCTTCCAAGATGTATAGTTGTTTACGAGATGTGAGAAGCATGGATTCCTCGAGATGTCTAGTCATAGTCTGTTGTGTCACTTCAAAGATGATTGCCGGGGACGACTTCAATGAATGTATTTCCTTTGGGCCTGTTTAGGAAGAGATGTTTTGGTCATTCTGGTATTTTTTTTCATTGAAACAAGTTCCAACCATGATGGTTTGGCGTGAGAGGTAGAGCCAAATGTGCCGATTTCCTTGTTTGTCACCATCTCTTTCAAATGTTCGTTCATTCGCGTCTTAGACAAGGTTGGTTCACCCCTTTGTGTGTCGGTTGGTCCTTAATTTATTAATATAAATAAGAATTGGGTGTCGCATTAGCTTTTTACAAGGTGACGACGGGATAAGATTTCAAATAAATAGGAAAACCATCCCTTGAATGGCATGCTCCCTATCTGTCTCAATTGCTCTTCTATCTTACCGAATCACTCCACTTCGATTCATGCATCGTTTGCATACATTTCTTATCCAGGATAAGGGGTTTAAGGCGGAAAAGGCATATAGAATGGTAAAGGCTGAACAGAATTAATGTATCCGCAGAAAATAGAGTCCAGTGGTTCGAATCCATTTCTAAAAGCGGTTGAAGGTGGGGACATTAGCAACCTCAACTCAAGCCTCTTCTCTAAGCGGTTGACTATTTTTCTCGAGTACCACAGTGATCTGTGTGCTCTCCAACAGTAGTCAAAGAACCCTAAGATGCCCCTATCTTATTGCACTCTAAACTCTTTGAGACCACTGACTTTTTCTCATATGAGCTCGTTCCAAGGCGCCAAGAGCTTTCTTATTCACTCTTGGCGGGGACTACTACTGGGACCCCAAACGAAAGGAGCGAAAACTTTTTTTTTTGTGTTGTTGGCTGCTTGGGCGCTTACTCTGCTCTCGTCTATGCCCTTGATGTGACGCAACTGGGTATCGATTTGACTTTCGGATCTTTAGCGGGCACTCATTGGCCCCGTCTTTGCTCTACAAAGTGTTGCGATAGGTAAATAACTCAATCTTAATATCAATTTCCAACAGGCTCTCTGTGATCTATCTTGGATTGGAAATGGAGATTTATTTGAATATGCAGTCTCTCTAGTGGCATCTACCCTTTATCCTTTATTTTAATTATTAAGTATATGCATTGATTTGAGAATTTCTTTTTATGTATGCATCTAAAGGTCCTTTCTTGTGAAAATCAATGTTCTAGGATTGGTTGGCGCATTACAAAGGCTTGCTTGCATGAAAGCCGCTTTAGCAAGAAAGCCGAGAATCTCTTCAATGGTTGATAACTGTGAGATATGATGTGATAAATGAAGGTTGGTTGAAGTGAAAGAAAGCCAGGGCTAGTTAGCAACTTTAGTAGTTCAGCTCCGTCTCACTCAGGTCATAGGAAACCATAGATTAGAAAAATGCAGGACGTAGCCATGCCTCTACAAGCGATAGATCGAGCCAAAGTGGGTCAACCATTCGTCTCAACATTACCTTTTAACCCAGGCATTCAGAGCAAGCAACCGGAAATCTACTGAAGAGTAGCAAACCAGTAACGGTTTCAAGCGGGAGTTCTTATGTCGGGTTTTCAATAGCTTTCGAAGCGAGGGTCGAGACATGATCCGAAGAGCAGGGCGGAGATAAGCAAGGTTTGGCGTAATTGAGGAAAGAGAGAGATGGCTTTTATAGGATAAATAGTAGTGAGCCAGGAAAGTTGAAAGTTGGGATATCCACCAGGTTTTTAGGGATATCCAGCAAAGGAATTCACTGCAGAGATTTGGTGGTAGGCTCGCATCAACATATAAATATTCTCCAACCTATTCATTCACAGGAAAGGACATTGTAGATCTTCCTGGGTGAGGTATAGTAGCTACTTTTTTTAGCCGGAGATTTGAATTAGAATTCGAAAGAGTAGAGCCAAAATCATTTTCAATGGAAAAGGTGTAAGTTGACATATAAGGTGTGGTTGATTCCATTTTACGGTAAATCCCATCTGATGTCTTATGAGCAATTCGATCATATAAGGTTTGGAACCCTGGCCTAAGAATCTTGAGAATACTAAATAGGATAGGTTAACTTGAACCTAAGTGGGCGAAGCTCTTTTCATTATGAAGCGAATGTCCCAAGGCCGTATCATTGGGTAGAACTGTTCTAGTGAATGCAACGCAACGGGGCTCAGGGATTCAGTTATCTCAATCATGACAATGAAATGAAATGGCAACTGTGTAAAATCTGACTTGACGTGTCCGCCCCAAATTGTACAACAACAACTTTGTCTGCGCAACCTAGCGCGAGAAGGGTGCGTGGTGACGATGGGTATGTAGGTAAGACGGATATTAAACTTTTTCAGCTGCGTGCACCTCTACCCGTTGGGAAGGAATCTTACCTTACTCAGGTAGCTAAAACCGCAAGTGGTAATTGAGAATGATCCTATCTGTCTGTCCGCGGTGAATCATGAAATCTTGCCGGACAATTGTAGATGTCTAAAACCCAATGTAAGAACCAACAAGCAACCTACTTACCTCATTTCTATGTTTCAAAAATTCCTCCTAGCCATTCACTACGGAATGGTTTCATAAACAGGTGCTTAAGCGAATAGTCTACTTTATTCAGTTTGATTAGGAATTTCGGGGAAAGTCAAAGAAGATAGCCAAGATAGAAAGAAAGATTTTTCTACGTTGTGGCATTTCGTAGTGTATGAGGCAGTTGGTATAGTTTCTAGGTGGGCGCTTTGGCTCCAATAATTGTAGTTTCGAGACTTTCGTTTCTCATTCTTCCCAATCTCCCGGCACTTAAAGACATAACGGGGCCTTGATTTGGCCCTTCAACCGATAGAAGTAGGTATATAATGCCTCGGGATAATTATGTATTTAGTGCGGCCAGCAGCCAATAATAATAATAGGATTCGACCCTGCAGTGATAAAATCCCGGGTTGATACACCAGAAAGCCTACATGAGCAAGGAAATGGATAAACCGATTGAGAAGCAGCCGACCTGAGTAAAGTTTTAGTGATCCTTCCGGTTGGAAAGTCTCTGAGGCTGAAAGCCGGGGATGGGAATATGGTTGACCCAGAATTGACATAATAAAGACGGCCCAACTTCATCACCAAAGGAAGGAAGAGCTTTGCCCATTTGAATTATCAAGATCCGGCTACCCAAGTAAGAAAGATTTTGAATAACAAAGAGGAGAGCGTTCTACAAGAGTAAGCGAATGGTTAATTCATTCAAGTCTTTCTTGGAAGTGGAAAACCAAAAGATGCTATGCTGCCTACCCCTACCAAAGAACGGTGGGAGAGCAAGCGAAGCCCCAGGTTCAGAAAGAATAGTAGGTACCAGTAGTAGATACCAGAATGATTCTTGAGCAGCGCTGGGAGAAGTGAAGATAAGCACCGAAAGTCGGAGAAGTGAGGCGTTCGGAACCTATTCTAGTAGAGGAACCAACCCCTAGAAAACCTAACCAAAATATAGCCAAGTCCTTCCCTTACTAATGCTAATGCGGGATCAGTTACTTCCGAACAGCTCCATTTGTCGATGAATCCCCTTCTGCTTCCCTTTGTGGCCTATCCCAGACAACTATGGAAGCTACTAGCTACCTTCCATTCTTTAGTAGCCCGAAGTTAGACACCCGAAGTAGAAAGCCCTTCCAGAGATTCATGTGAAACCTGTTCTTGCAAACAGCCTACTCATGCAAAGAGAAAATTTCCTATCCCCTGCACGAGATTCGACAGTTGCTCTAGAACTAGAAATAGTAAATGTTGATCTTCCTAGCATTGCCATCTTATTATACGATGCATTAAACCTACTCTTGTGATAGCGGAGACCCCTGCTAACTCTTGTTTGGCTGCCCTCGCCCTTTCTTCCATGTAGAAGTTGATCATTATATTAGTCCGAGTAAACGAACTAGATAGAAGGAGTCACATCTAAACAAGAAAAAAGGGAGAACTGTCGAACTTTACAAAGCCTATTGTATGGATGGGGTGCTTGGTCGGAAGGGTACCCAATGGGGTCAGTAGCTAGAAAGATCCTTTTTGGGAGTAAGCTTCGAGATTCACTCGGCTATATTTCCGCAGGACTTGCTCGTGATCTTGACTTAGGAACGAATTCTCCAAGTGCACCCTTTGCATCCCTTACTGCTAGTCTTGTTGGAGTTGCGGAAATGATAGGACTCGTCAGTGTCGATGTCACTGCAACCAAGGTATGCGACCTCGAAAACCACCACTACACCCTGTTGCTATCCTTATAGCGTAAGATATCCATCTTCTAGTTAGCCTCCTGTTTAAGGAAGTCAGTCTGTCCCATCCAACGAATAAGACTAATATCTATTTCGCACCCTCTTCCTTCCTTGCTGCCAAAACTGGCATTTATCCTTCGGACTCTTGCTTTCATTGGCCTCACATGGACATGGCCCCCAAAAAGAGAACTATCATTAGCTCATTGGGACTATCAACTGAGGAGAATAAGTAATAAGTTTTTGCCATCGCATAAAAAAAGGATACTAATAGGTAATTAGGAACTGGGAAGCCCCTTATAAACGTTATACACCTTCTATTAGGAAAGTGAAACAACGTATTAAGACTATCCCCCCTTACAGTAGGAATGCTAGCCAAGATATCCCTGGCTCAGTCATTTCTTCCCTGGATTGAGGTCCCCTTTCTTATTATGAATATGAAAGCAAGAAAGAAGGAATCAAACTCCAATCCCCTTATCCAACTTAAACTTCCAAAGAAGGAATCAAACTCCAAGTAGTTTTTTTAAAAAAGCTCCAATTTTCAGCTACTAGCTGAAAATTAATTACAAGTTTAGCCCTCAACCACCCCTACTTATCATTATTTAATAATTAATGTTGTCCTTAACTGTCATTTTACCATTTTCAATAAGTTTTACCAAACACATTCAATAGCTTTTCAACTTTCAGCTAGCTTTTAGGTTTCAGTGAGCTTTTCAGCTTTCAGCTAGCTTTTCAGCTAGTGTTACCAAACACACTCTTAATTTCCTTTAGGAACCTTATGTCATCTTAAAAATGAGCTAACAAATAGTTTTAAAGGGCACCATGAGTGGCAAATCAATATGAATTCAGCTTGTCCCAAATGTGGGTCATCTCTGGTTCATTTGGAGATGATCTCAACACCATTGAAGTTGGTTGGAAGGCATGTTTCAATTCAGCCATTACTGCATATTGATTATTTCTTCATTCACTCAACTATACTCATTTTCTTTCTTAAATGCTTTCTATTTGGTTAGTATTCAGAGAATAGTTTGCATGCTTAAGTACCTACAACACATTTTCATTGCTGAGGGAAAAGAAAAAAAGAAAACAAGAAAAAGAAGAGAAGATAGAGCAAATAACAAGAAAACAACAAATAAAGCGAGATATAGCTTCCCATTACAAAAACATTTTCCCTGTATCTTATTAGCATAGACTCATAAGAAGAAAAAAATCCAATAATACAAGGCATTGATTTGTTAAAACAACTGAGAGAGATAGGGGGAGGGAGAGAGAGACAGGATAATACAATTAAGGGTGATGATTTTACTTGTGAGTTATGTTTTTCGAACAATATTTAAAAAAGAAATCATGCATCCTAATATATTTTTCAGTTCAGAAATACCATGTCACCACTTTTTCTTATCCTTGCTAAGAAAAGTAGTGTAATAATTACTAATGTTAAGTGAATGATTGCATATGTTGCTCCCCTAACATACCTTTGTCTAATTAAATTTTATATGGGAAAATTCGAAGGATTTATGTGGATAATTTGGAAAATGGAAGAGTTTTTATTTCCTTACTGAAGTGTTTTCTGTAGGGCAGGAAGAAAAGATGAGGATGATTATGGGAGCACCAGAGCTTGGAAGTGATGAAGAGGTAATCTCTCGACCCTATGAGGCCAAGTTGAAGTGCTTCAGCTATGGTTTCTCCAAGTGCCTCCTCTGACCCATAGATTGGAGCAGTATCAAAGTGTTTGTAACCAACTTTGATAGCCTCTAATACTACCACTTTGATGGTATCTCCTGTGGTGGCAGACGTTGAAGTTGTTCCCAGTCCAATCACCGGCATGTTGTGGTTGGAAGAGGATTGGAGCACCACATGAGGAACTTTTGATGAAGACATCTTGTAATTAATTTTGATGTCACAACTCACAAGGCAACTTGTGAGGATGTGTGTTTAGATTTAGATTGAATGAAACGGAATAATGAAGGATATATGCGCATCTCTAATTTATATAGATGACCATACTCAATAAGGAAGGATATATGTGCATCTCTAATTTAGCAGCCGAAGGCGAAAAGGACAAGGAACAATGAAACAATGAAAGTGCAAATGCCATTTATTTTTTTTATTGAATTCCTCTGATTACACCATACAGAACAACGAAATCAGCGACATACATACACAAGAAAACCAATAATTAATCATGGAATAAATTTCAATTTTAGAAAATAGTAATAACAATAATTTCTAAACGAACCTGAGAGAAATGGAGTTGTCGATGGGAGCGGTTGCTTGCTCTGTTGCTACTGTGTGATGATTGTATAAATCCCTAATCCATTATTTACAGTATCCACTTGTTTTCAGAAGAAAATAAAATAGAGATAGATAGAACAAAAACAAAATGTGTGAAGAACAATGGGAAAAGCGTGTTTATCAACTGCTTACCACTAAAGGAAGAACGCGAGAAGAAGAATCGAAGCAAAGAGGGATTGATGCAATGACACAATAATGAATGAACATGGGCGCAGTGCAGGAAGAACATAAGGACGCACAACGGAGGAAGAATTGAAACGACGTAGTCAAGGAAGAACTCAGTCGCATAGACAGCACAGGGTCGCGGAGGAAAAGTTAGGGATTGGAATAGTTAAGCCGCGAAGGAAGAGGAGGGAAATAGTGAAAAAAAATGAAGAAAAGGGTAAAGAGAAGATGAAAAACGTATTATAATTTGTGTAGGTGAGAAACCTCCTAAAAAAGAATTAAAACCCCACTATTATCTTCATTTTAGACATTCCCCCATCACACCCTAAATCATGTTAATCATGTTAATTTGTGGGGTGTTTTTTATAACCCCCACCAAATAACCTTTTTTGTAGTGATGTCATAGAGTGATAGGAAAGTCTTTTTCATTGAGATTATTTGAATTTATTATCGATCAATTTTTTATGATGGAAGTTACCAAGTCTTCTGTATAAACTCCAACAATTGCATAAGGTGTCTCTGCTAGATTTAACATTAGATCCAATATATTGAATACAATTTTTATTTTTAGCATCCTTTATTCACGCATTTTTTTACCCCCATGATTTGCAAGAACATAAAAAACAAATTACTAAATTAATTGACCAATAACAATTTCAGATTTAGAAATTCTATTAACTAAAATGTGAATTTGTTTCTGTACAATGTGAGGTATGAAATGATTTGGTTTGAAACCTTCCTTCCTCATTTAGGAAAACAAATTCACAGCCCAATCAGTGCCACCATTCTACAAGTATCCATTGATCAATTCTCTATGCGACCCCCAAGACAATCAAGTAGCACATTCTGCAAGTATTCATTAGCCTTGTTTGATTTTTTGTATTGTGTTATTCTTTTTCTTTGTTTATTGTTTCCAAATTACCTAAAAAAATGAACAGGCCCATTTTGCCAATACTTTTACTTGTTATTTTTTGTCAAAACAAGTTTAGGGACCATTTTGCTAATTTTAAAATTTTTAGTATGCCCCATATACCATACAAAATATTCCCACTTCATGCACCTTAGACCCGCCCTCATTTTAAACCAAACATGATCTATTTACTAGATGTGGATGAAATGAAACAGAGAGCTTGGGCTCCGTGGTCGGTAAAAAGTTATCTCTCTCTTCAATCTGATTATGATTTTTTTTAATTAGGTTATTTTATATCTTGTTATTACATTATTTAATAAGTATAATAGTTTATATATTATAAAACTTATTATGTGATGTGTGAACACATTATTAGATGATAATATAGTTTTTTATATTTTTTAATGAAAAAGAAAGAAGACTACCCATATCTTATTGTTTAGAGATATATATATATATATATATATATATGATTTATAATTTGATTTTTAATTATGATTTAGTTTTTGAAGTTACTTATGTGTGTGTGTTTGAATTTACAAAATCATGTTGTTATAAACGGACTGACTCAAACACGGGACAATTAAATTCAAGAGGTGAGAAATAAATTTAAAAATTAAATTGTTGTTTTTTATTGTATTTGTATTTTAAAAATATTTTTCTTCATCATATCAAGACAAATAATATATTTAGATAATACAAAAATCACATTTATAAATATGGATTTAGTCTAATGCTATTCTCATCAAAGCATGATTGTATAATCCAAATATGCTAGAAACTATGTAGATTGGTTTTCGTCTCATTTCCATAAATGCCCCTCAAATCACATCTTTTATATTTTTCTTATTCCATAAATATCCTTTCCATTTTCTGGCAATAGAGGTGTAACTAGCCCGGGTTTGGGATGATTTGAAATCTGAACCAAACAAATGTGAATTGATTGGGTTGATTCGATTTTAGTTTTTCGGGTCGATAACCCAAATCGAACTAACTTGGACATCGATGTGTCGGGTCTTCGGTTCTTTGTTTTCACTAAAAAAAACTGTTAATTATTGACATCTTATAAAAATGTAAAAAAAAAATCAGAAGCAACAGAAGGCCAAAACAACATCAAAATGCAGTAGTTATAGAATTGCAGAGTCACAATAGCCAACAAAGGCAATAATCATCCCTACAACAAAAGACACCACCAGTCCACCATCACCAACAGTATTCCTCTTCTTCATCCATTTCTTTCTTCATATTATGCACACCTCCTTTCTGCTTTAGATTCTCCACCACCACCTCATTGACGCCTCTGTAGCTATCGCCACCAGATCTAACCCTCCCACTTGCAATTCCACCAAAAGACCTAAAATCAATAGTAGAAACATGAATAAATGTCATTGAAGTCGCGTCGTGGGAGATCGAGACTGCACTATGGGAGGATCATGAACAAACAACGTTTCTAGTCATTCCCAGCAATCCAAAGAAATGAATGAATCTATAAAGAAATCACTAGAAGAGAAGTGAGATTTCAATCGGAGCAGAGAACGAATTTGGAAAAAAAATTTACCTGAGAACAAATCTACAAAAACGATCCTTGACCTTGGAGAAGAGGACGACGCTGGCGTTGGTAGCCGCCACAAGCAGCAACGTCTAGGGGAGTGTAAAAGTAGCAACTGGCAATGCGCAAGGTGGGTGAGGGTGAGGCTGGGAGGGTGAGGGGAAGGGAGGCTAAGGAACACAGGAAGGAGGGAAAGATGAAGTAAATGGAAGTGAGTAAAGTGAAGTCCCCCAGCCCCTACACGGGTAAAAACATTATGTAGCTACCCCTCGGTTCGAGTTGGGTAGCTCGGTTTCAAAAACTAGTGACCTAATACTCGAACCGATCTTGATGGTTTCCTAAAAAAATTTGAACTGAGACCCAGCCCAACCCGCTTTTCGTTGTTTGGTTTGGGTTAGCTAATTAACTTGTACCCGCTTACATCCTTATCCGGCCGTGTACATTATCTTTTTTAGAAATTTGTAGGTGATGCTTTTTATTTTTAATTGTTATGTTTTATAATATTTTATACTAGTTATTGTTTTGTTTATTTACCGCTCGATCTATATATAAAAATTATTCCTTTTCTTTAAATTTAAATAAACTATTTTGTATATTTGTAGAGAGGTTAATTTCCATCTCTTGTGTAGGGGGTTACACGTTTCATTCAATATAATTGTTTTTGGATTTAATGGACGTGAGCGTAAAAATATTTTACATGTATATTCAATTATGCATTATTAAATTTAAAAAATAATGTGGTAATATATTATTAAATATTTATGTAAATTTTTTGGATTTATATAAATAATTAACAATATATTACCACATTATTTTTTGAGTTTAATTGATAAACACTGTTAATTTAAAAAAATACATAAACGTTTAATGATGTGTTGTCATATCATTTAATTTAATGAATATGACATTGACACTTCTTGTGTTACTAAATTCAATAAATAATATGACCATACATTATTGGATGTCTATTTATAAAAACTGTATACTGACAATGTATATTTATTAAGATTGTGTTTGGTAAAATATTTCATTTAGATGAAACTAAAATTGGTAGTGACTATTAACTTTTTTTAGAAACTACTTGCAATGTATATTTAAAAAAAACTTATTTTTTCAATTGCTGGGTAAATTTTTTTTATAATTTTATCCCACACATGCTAACCCCACTTACCATTATTTATCATTTTAATGGTGTATTTATCTATCATTTTATAATTTTTAACAAGTTTTATTAAATATTTTCAATAAAATTAACTTATTTAACAACTTTTATCTAATTTCGATTTTCAACTAATTTTTCAGCTTGACCGATCATATAGTTTTATTAAGCACGTTCTAAACTCAAACTTTTTTTACATTAATAATATATATTAATTAAACTCTAAATTTTTTAACAAATATATATAGTTCAAGAATTTAACAGCTATGGCCTATGTATATAAATATATATTCATATATTTTTCTTAAAATATTGTGTTGATCATAGATAGCAGCGTAATAACGATTGCATTGCATACTCGAGTGGATTCCTGTCTCAAACTGTGCTGTTTGGAGTCATGACTCGTCCTAAATGGGACATGTGTTTTGTTGTCTCAGTTTTCTGTTTCTGCATGTAAGGCACCTGCATCTGCAACCACTTCTCTTGTCCTTTTCACTAAGTAGACTTGTCTTACCCAATTGGCAACCGTACCCGATCGAGTCTTAAACATTTGCCATCCATTGTGAATAAATCCATCTCTCTTATTGTTTATGGTGCAAGTTTTCTGTCAATTTGGAAGATAAAATTTTATTCAATTCACCTTTTCAGAAATGCTTTTTTGCTCCAATTCTGAACATTTTCAAAATATTTAATACTAGCTAGTTAAAGCCATTGCTTACACAGGCCCTATAAGACACGGGTGAATCCTCTTCCACTCTCCCATAAAATTAATGCTTAATCTCTCTTATAATCATAGTAGCATGTGACAGAGATTTCCAAATATCCCGACGATAGTAGTCCTTATGTAATAAAGTGTGATTCATAGATGGTTACTTTTGTAAAATGGAGCGGTATAAGTGTCCTTTACTTACTTTAGTTGTAAAAAATGTCTTTTACTTTTATGTTTTGCAAACATTTGTATGCTTTCCTTATGGGATGTGGCAGCATGTTTTGCCCATTTAATTTTTTCCTTATACTTTGGTTTGTAATAGATTGGCGTAATCCTTTTAATTTAAAATATCTTTACCTAATAAAAAATAGGTATGGATTTCAAAATTTTCAAATTAAGTATTTTAAATCCTTTTTATTTTTGCTAAGATCAAGACAACGTGAACTCCAATTTAGGAGTAGAATACTGTACAAAGTCAATTTATTAGCTCTTATCCTTTTCATAAAACAATTTTAATAAATGTATAAGAACTAAGGGATTTGATTAAATTAGTTGATAGTAAAAAATTTATTATAATTTATTTTATAAAAAAATTTATCCTTATAATTATTGGCTTTAACTATTCATCTTTTATCAACAAAATTGGACAATTAAGAGATAATTGAATCCCTTAAATATCTTGACAATGAGCTATTAGCTGAGATACCCTTAATTAAAAAAACTATTCATTTTTCATGACGACTTGAAGAAAGAGAAAGAGTTTAATAAATTAAATAAAGACTATGGAATAAGAGGGAAAGTTTGTCTAACAATTATTTAACTTAATGTTAATGGAGATCTATTGGAAAAATAATAAGAGTTTAAAGATTAATTAATATAAAATTAAATAATTAATATCCAATAGTCCGTACTAAGTTCCTTATTACTAGTAAAATATAAAATATGCTTTGAATAAATAAATTAAATAAAGACTATGTAATAAGAGGGAAAGTTTGTCTAGCAGTTAATGGAGATCTATTAGAAAAATAATAAGAGTTTAAGGATTAATTAGTATAAAGTTAAATAATTAATATCCAATAGTCCATATTAAGTTCTTATTACTAGTAAAATATGCTTTCCTTATAACAGAATTAACACAACTCAATGTCCTGTATAATTAAGTATAGGCAATTAGACATGATTTCAAATTAAAAGCAATTAAAAACCATTTTTTGCGCTATGATCAAAACAATGTGAATTCCAAATTGAGGGTAGAATCAAGTGTCCACCGTCAATCTAATTTACAGTTATAACAAAACAATGGATGGGAGTGTGATCGGTGGTAACAAATCATTTATATTTTGGGATATTCAAATTACATATATATAATATACATAGTGTCATAGTATGATCGTTGAGCACGAGCAAACCATAAAAAAGGAAAAAAAAAAATAGATAAAAGTTAAAAACATCAACAGAATGATGCAGTATAATATTGTGAGCTATTTCCTTTCTTAAAATGTTGCAATGATAATTAAAAAAGGTACAAATTGCAATGTAGAATTTAAATTTAAAGAACAAAGAGGGCATAACGAGAAATTATGTATAGTAACTTCCTCAAAGAACGCTTTGCTTAATTATCAGATTTTGTGTGTGTAGTAGTATGCGTTTGTGAACAAGCTGAACCTGGACTCTGCAGTACTTGGCATTCGTCTCCAACAGATTCAGATTCAGATTCAGATACAGATTCAAACACCTCCGTTTCCTCAATTTTCACCTTCTCAACAACAAAGGAAAGGTACATTTCTCAATTCTCGATCTCTTTTGATCAATTAACGCATGCGAAATTTCAAATTCATTTCGAAAATTGAGAAAAACTACATGAACATACGACATACCTCCGATCGCGATGGTGTTTCGTTTACTATCTTTCCTTGTTCCTTCTCTCTGAGCGTTCGCATCGGAGAAACTCTCTGTTTCCAATCAAGAAACGAACAGAAACAGAATAACAATTAAATCAACATTGAGAAATCGAAGATCGAAACGAATCGAACAGGAAAACGTGTTGTTGCGCACCATGCACCGATACTTGAGTTCCTTCAATCGGAACAAGCGATCGACCTCGATCTCGAAGTTCTTCTGAATCTCACCTCTCTCTTCCATCTCCTTCATCTTTGCGTCCAGAATTGCGTCCTTCTCCTTCAGCTTTTTCTCTGTTTTCTCTTTATCTGCTCTCAGCCTCTCCAGCTTCTTCTTGATTGCGCTCAGCTCCTCCGCCAGAGACGTCTCCAGCGACGGAGCCGGGGGATTCGCGACGGCGACAATCGGACGGTTCTCCTTGTCGGAGTCGTGGATAGCTGAGATCTCGAAACGTGAATGATCGGGCTTGGGCTTGGGCTTTGTGGAAGGATGAATGGGATCGGCGGGAGAGTTCTTGGGCTGAAGTGGCGTCCGGCCCGATCGAGGCCGCAGCTTCGGTGCTCCGGTCGTCGGAGAGTGTATTTGTTGTGTTTGCATCATCGTTATGGCGTGATTGGTTAGTTTGTTATTGTTTTGGTTTTGTGATTTGGTTGGGAGCTGAAGGGGAAAGAGAAGGAGAGTAGTGAATAAAAGAGACGATGAGAAGTGGGTTTTGAATTTGAAACCAGACAGGCGCTAACGGCTAGTGCTTTTTTATTTTATTTTATTTCACTTCCTTAGCACTTTCTTGCAATGTTTTTTGCTTTTAAAAAGTCCACATTGGATTCTAGGATAATAATTTTTCAAAAATATAGATTCCCAGTTAACTTTATTTAAATTCAAATTTAATTTTATTAGGTGTTAATTCACTTCAACTGGTTTAGGTTAAATAGTTCATATAATTAACAAGTTTCAGTAAATTGGTAGGTCATAAAATTTGTTTTAGCTCTCGTATAATGTATAAGATAATATAAAAAGGAAAAAAACCATATAAAATAATCAATCTCTTTTATTGTGTTTTTTTCTTGGTTACATGAGATAAAAAAAACAGGAAAAAAAAACTAAAAACACAACTAGGATCTTATAAAAATGATTACTATAACGTTCACTTTCAATAGATAAGACATTCCTAAATAAAAATCAATGAATTGAGTTCATTTATACGCACAAAAAGACCTAATATTTGTCTTGAAATTTGTACATGCATTTTATTCACGCAATGTTTGAGTAACATTTATGCTCCACTCCATTTGCATAATTCTTCAAACTTCTTCCATGATTAGCATGGACCTTATTTGGAGGTTTAATTTTCATTTAAATGCGTACGGTTTCTTGAGAATCAATTGTACAATCAACCTTTTTGAAGCTCATGTTGAAGACTAACTTCACTCCATAAAGGATCTCCAATAACATTGTCTCGAGGATTTTACCCAACATGTCCTGCAAAACTCACAATCCAATTACCTCTACAGTCCTTAATTAATCCGTGAAAGCCAACTAGACCTAGTGGATGTAAAAAATGGGCTAAGCTCGACGGACTGACCCGTTTAGCTCAATATGTGAACTAAGTTGGGTTGTGAATTTCAAACTCAAATCAATTTTGGCCCGTATAACCTGAATTTTGAGTGCCCTGATTCGGGTTGGACTAGCACATTGACATGGATTTTTTTTCTTCTATTATTCATATTTTATAATTGGTAAAATTACAAGTGATAAATCTAATACTACATGTATTATTAGTATAAGGTTAATATTACATATATATTGAACTCTTTTTATTTCTACCATTTGTTGAGTTTTATAATTGATGAACTTTATTTTGTTTTCATTATGTATATTTTTTTGGGCTTTGTCTAAGGTGTTTCATCTCATGGGTGAAACACCGGTGTTTCACCCTTTGATTACCGTTAGATATAATAAAAATATAGTCAATGGTCAAGATCTATTACCTATTACCAGTTTAGCAAGTTTCTAAAATTTTACAAGATAGTCCCTCCATGTTTTTGTTTAATTCACAAGATTTAATTATTTAATTACACTATAACCCTTATATAACGTAACTTGCAGATTTATTTACGAATGGAAGACGAAGGACAAAAAGTAAAGTTTGTTAATTAATTCATTAAGCAGAGTGAGCATTTTACATTACCCATTCATTGAAGAAATAGACACGCAATTTCTTTATCTGTGTTGCTAGACTTATTAATCCAATAAATATTTACAAGCTATTATTATTATTTTAGGTTGCACTAATTGTCATACTAGTAAAATAGTTAGTATAATCTATCTTCTATCTTTATTAATTATAATCGAGGGCTCTCCCTCAATTCACTCCCCTTCCAAAATAATCGGATCATACATTATATATTATATATTATTATTATTATTATTATTAACAGGGACGAATTTATGATTCATATGAAGGGAGCGGGAATTTTCTTAATAATAAATATTAAATATTAATCAAATTCATCACATCATTTAATTAAGTTATATATATAACACATTCATGTTATAAAAATTATCAATAATAATATTTATATCAAATAAACTTTTTTTATCAAAGAGTTGTAGCTCAGTTGGTAACATAGGTTGAGATTGTGGGAAGAGTTATTGGATTCGATCCCCACTACACACACTCTTAGGGAGGGGTGAGGAGCCTTGACTGTGACTAAGTCCCGAATAAGATTATCCCTGGTAATAAGAGGGATACCTATTGTTAAAAAAATTGATAAAAATCACTTAAAGAGACTATAATTCAATTTAAAAATATTAAATAAAATTTAGATTATAAAAATTAAATGTATCCCACTCATTTTATTTAACTTTTTTTCATTTATTTACACATATAGTGATAATATTTTATTTTTTTGTATGTAATGTGTAATGTAATAGAATGGGGGAGGCCAAGGCCCATGCTTGCCCCCTTGAATCCGTACTTGATTATTAATTAATATTACTTTTACTATTAATATATATATAATATTGTATAATTCACTTGATTTTTACATTTAATGTATATGTAATCATTATTATAATACCTATTGAATTATTCTTTCAAATGCATAGTTTAACTTATATAAAAATTGTCATGATAAATGCGTAGTTTCACCTCTTTGTATTTCATTGAGTGTTTTCAACAATTTTTTTATCTCTTAACAATTTATACCTTTATCAATTATTCTTCTGCATTTTTTACCTTCACATAATAAATAAATTAAAATATCAAATTAATTGAGTTATGTTTCTAATTTTTATTCATACATATTATAATACCTATTGAATTGTTCTTTTAAATGCATAGTTTAACTTACATAAAAATTGTCATGATAAATGCATAATTTCACCTCTTTGTATTCTATTGAGTGGTTTCAACAATTTCTTTATCTCTTAACAATTTATACCTTTATCAATTCTTCTTCTACATTTGTTGTCTTTACATAATAAGAAAATTAAAATATCAAGTTAATTGAGTTATGTTTCTAATATTAATTTATCCATACGTATAAATTTTCATTTTTATGAGACAAGATATATTAATATATTTAATTTAAAATAATTAAGTCATTTTTGTTTTTAATTGTTGGATTTAAATATTAAATTATATAATAGAAATTGAGAAAAAAGTTGTAAAATATATATATAATATAATTACTAAGCATTAAGTCTAACAATTTTAATTATAATCATTATGTTTGAACACAAAGTTAAGTGCATTTCATAATTGTCCCAAATTAAGTTCAACAATTTAAATCCATCCTATGTTATGGTTTACCGGTCCAAGAAGCTTGACTCATCCAATGTTTAGTTCAACATGAAAATAATTACACAATTGTTAGGGGACAACCTAATGATATTGGTTTAAATATTTTTTTCAATATTTTTTTTGTAATATCTACTTTTTGAAATGTTTTTTTTTAGTATTTTTATATAAAAATCATTATAAATATATTTTATGGAGAAAATTCACCAAAATTAAACTGGTGGGTTGGGAGGGATACACAAGGTTGTGGAAGGAGTTCTCAAGCAATCCATAACTAGTAATGCAATAAGATGACATTCACTCAGGATTGAATTTTACATGAAACAAATGATCAACATATGGAATCCGAGCTAATAGTTCAATATATGAAAAGTGAGATAAAGTGGATTAAGGACAACCCAATGATGATTAAAATGATTTTTTTTTCTAGATTTTTTTCATTTGTGATTTTTTAATTTATATTTGTAGTATTTTTTTATAAAAATCTCATAATAAATAAATTTAATAGAGAAAATCACCAAAATTCATTTGGTGGGTTGGGAGGGTATCCCAAGGTTGTGGGACGTGTCCGAGCAAATCATGATTAAAATAATTTTTTTAAATTTTTTTAATTTTATATTTAATAAGAGTGATAATAAATATAAAAAAATACTAAAATAATTTTTTTCTTTTTATTATAATTTTAACTTGATATTGATCAATTAGCTATGTTTTAAAATGAAAATTATGTGCGTGATCTTCCTTGGTAATTAAAGTAATTCTATTAAAGTAATGCATGATAATAAATGTCCATCAACTAATTACTTATAAATCATTAACATTCGCAGTGTTGTTACATTGTAATTAATTATTAAATCAATAATGAAGTGGTATTGATTTATTGCTGCACTACAATATCTATAGAACATTACCATATGATTATGAGATGCTGTTGCGCTAGTTTGAATGTCAACGTTAGGCATATTTTGTTTATCACAAGAGGACTTGTGAGCAAATATTGAAAGATGTGATTTATTATATTTAACAGGTAAAATTATCTACACTAACAGGTCATTCATTTAAAAAGATGGTGAAACACCGTATTTCACCCATGAGATGAAACACCCTAGAACGACTCATTTTTTTGTTATTTTATAGTACAATATGACATCTTATTATATTTTATTCTATTAATAAATTTATAGAATAATGTAAAATATATTATATTTATATTTTAATTTTAGTTTCAAATGATTACAAAATTATTAATTTATTATATAGGTTGATTTATTTTAATAAAGTTTTAATAATTTATTATGTTTTTAACAAATCTGAGCAGCCCGTTTGATCAACGGCCCACAAAGACTAGGCTAGTCCAACGAAATTCTGACCCACCACTAAATCGGGCCAACCTAGCCCAAAAATATGTTGGCCTGTAATGGACTCATCAAAATGGGTCAGGCTAGCTCAAATTGACACCCGTAGGACCTGGATTGCCCATACCACTGCCATCAACATTTAGCTCAACAATATTTTAATCTGGAAAAAGACATTTAAACAAGTCTTAGCTATTAATCCATTGGTTGCGTGTCAACACGAAACAATTGTGAGAGTTGCAATTAGGGGTGGAAAATAGGTTAGACCGCTCGTCAGGAGCCTACGACCAACCTATTTAAGGCCTAGCTTGACTTTGCTCATTTAATAAAAAGGCCAGACATAAGCTTTTGAAAAATCCTTTTTAATTAAATAGACCATACTTGGGTTTTTTAAAAAGTCCATTAGGCTTGGCGGGTTAACCCATTTATAAATAATATTAGTCTTAATAAAAATATAAATATATTATAAATAGTAAATAGTATAATAATATATCTTTAAAATTTATTATGTTGACCTATTTAGAGATAAGCTTTTTGACCTATTTAAAGGCATATATCAGTGATATACTTACATTATTAAAAAGTAAGCCTATTAGTCCATAAAAATACTAACCTATTTAGAGATAGACCTATTGGCCTACTTAAAGGCCATACATAATATGAAATAGGCTTTTAAATAAGCTAATAGGCCAAAGCAGACTTTCAAACAGGCCAAATCAGGCCTAAAATCATGGCCTATGACAGGCGAAAGGCTAGGCTTGGGTCACAAAAATATAATGTAGGTCAAGCTCGGGCCTTGCAAAACCTACCTTGGCTCGGCCTACTTCTATCCCTAGTTGCAATACGAGATACACGATTTGTTCCAGGGACTTTTCTATTCTTCGTGCAAGCAAGATTCCTGCCCTTCCAAATGTTCTAAATATTTTGAAATGAAAAGGAACCCATGCTTCTTGTAGTTATTATCAATCATGTGATGATATTATCCTGCTGAAAAAATATTAGAGTCAATGTTCAATCTCAAGAGAGACCAAACTCTTTACCATGGAAGAAAGTAATGTTTACGATGCATGCAACTTAAAATTTCAACATAGGTTTCTTGGAAGCACACCCTCCAATCATGGTCAACCAAACATCTATCCAACCTTCTAAAGATCGTTCTACACCCTAACACTTCTTTGCCACGTAAACTTGAAGCCAACAAAACAAATACCAATGAGATTACAGTGGCCAATAATTTCATGAAAATGGGCAACTCTATTCGCACAAAAGATTCCTCCCCATTGTTCAGATGGGTATGAAATCACCAAGGAGCATCCAAGGAGAAAATTTTTTATCACGTGACTCCCTCAAATGATCCCAAAAGTGACCACGCAGAGAAGGGATAGAACTGCCATAAATTCCGTAACAAAATCAAGTATGTTTATCCGAAAACACTTCAAGAGTGGTAGCTTGGTGATGAGTTTGAAAACAAGAAATAATACAAAGCTCATATCCCCCATAATGACCCCTTGCCTCATCAATAACCACTAGAAGATAACTAAGCATCTGCTAGAAAATCTTTGAGCTATCGGAACTAACATGAGTTTAAAAAATGAAAGCAATGTTGGGATTGATTTTCTTCAAAATTCCTTTAGTATCTGCTCATTTTATTTTTGGGTCCCTTGATATTCCATGAGAGCATGTTAAAGTCCATAAACTTCATCATTAAAATCTTTGATTGTGAGAAAAGAAGAAAACACAAAGCTATTGAGTCGGAAGGATCACTTACATTTCCTCCTCTAAACCTTCCTTAACTTCCTCCACCTCGATGGCATTCTCCAACCTTTAAAGCGCTTCTAAAGTTAACATCTCATTTATGCAAGGAAGGTCACCAGGAGGCCAAACTCTTGGATTGTCTCTAATAGTACTATATTCTCGACAACCTTCCCGTTTTGTGTCGCATCAGCTTCCACGTGTTGAATTTGCATGGTGTCTGCATGAGTAAGACTAACATGTTTATCATGAATGGGATCTGAAGCAGTTGGTATTATATCCTTTGGCGCTATCTTTATCTTGTCATCAGCACTATGAGCCACACAATAAAAATTTCGACGCTTAGATTTCTCTACATTCTCAACTAACTTTGCTATGCCCAGAGTTGACTTTGATGGTGTTTGGGACAGTCTAGGATGTTTCTTCCTTTGCTATATTTTATGTTCAATCATTGGCTCAAAATTGGGCACATTAATTGCTTGGTTTCCTCTCGAGTCCACATCTTTACCAGCATTGATTGCACGGTTATCAAGCTCAAATATATTTCTTCTCGAATTACGGTCGTTACTTGGCTAAGATCTCAAATTTTTACACCTGATTGTTGACGTTTCTTTCGCGATATAATCAACCAATCCCCATGTAAATGATTCTCCTTGTATTATCTATCATGATTGTCACAAAGTCATTAACTCCATTATTCTTCCCATTGCCAGATGTACCGTCTACGTCTACTAGAGCTTCACCGGAGTTTGACTTCACCTTGGTTGAATGTCCAACATTTTCAACACAGGGATGTCCTTCTCCGCAATCCTATGATGGACGTGTTGTACAATCTCTGCCCAAGTGACAGTAACAACCACACTTTTGTGTAGATAATGTGAAGTCCCTTGTATTCGACTTTGAACCAAGTCCCCTAATGTTTCACCTTCCCCACTACTAGTTGATTCAGATACATTTCAACACAAACTATTATGAATTTTCCTCGATCCACCTAGAAAGTATTATGGTCCACTTTTATAAGCCTTCATACTGCTGAAGCCATAGCCATAAGAAAATTCTCATCATAGAAAACCACATTCAGACCAGGGAACCTAGCCCAAACAAGGGTTTTGTCCACCTTTACAATTGAGGAAACAAAGTCTAGAGACTGAGTGGATATGACCAAATTGTGATCATACATCACTCACGGACTGCCTCCAATTACCTTCTCCATATTGTCTATAACATCAAATATAACCCTAAAGTATCCATGCCCAATGTCCAAGATTTCAAAGCCACATAATGTCTTCCAAGTATGTTCCAACCTTTCTTTCATTGCATTGTAGTCCACAGTTTTGCCCAATAATTTCACAATGAGAGCATCATGCCATGGTACACATAGTTCCTACATAACTTCATCATTCATCAATATTAAAGGCATTTGGTACTCAATGTGTGGTTGTTAGGTTTGAGCACACTAATTTTACACTTGTTTGGTAAGGGCTTATTTGACTTTGCTGCAAAAAATCGATTTGCCTTAGCATGATAATCGGTTTTTTTTTTCATCTAATTTCACTTGCACACATTCTTACTTAAAAAACAATCCATTATCGTTGACACACAATCGATTTTTTGTACAATATTGGTGCCGATCTTTCATTTCATTAATAAAAAACAATTTCTCTTCCATCTATTCAATCAAACTAAACAACTCACTTTCACATCTTTCTTTTATTTCTCATCTAGTTCTCTCACACCAAACAATCTCAAATCATCCCTATCTCTCTCTTTCTCATTTCTTTGTTCTCTATTTCCCTAATACAACCAAAGTGGAAAATTGTGTTTGGTAAGATATTTCAGTGAAAGCTTAAATTAGTAATTGAAACCATTTTATGAGTGTTAAAGTTGGCAATTTGGGCTACTCGGCTCGGCTTGATGCAGGTAATGCTTGGGAATTAATTTGGCTTCTAAAATAAGTGTCTAAACCTTATACATTTGCGGGCTACTTGGCCTTTTTTGTGGGTTTTTGTTAGTTGTGGGCTTTATCGAGCAGGCACGGGAATTACTCAAGCTTCTAAAATAAGTGTTTGAACTCTACATTTTTGCAGGCTGGCTCGATCGGGCTAGCCCATTTTACCGGCTTGAAGAGTGTGTTTGGTAAGGTATTTGAGCTGGATGAAAGTTGAAATTAGTAGTTGAAACATTTTCATCAGTGTTTGATAAGATATTTTTTAGGTAGCTTCTAGCTTTTATTGAAAAGCTACTCGAGGTAGTTTTTTTAAAAAAGCTCTCATTTTCAGCTACTAACGGAAATTTTAGTACACGTTTATCACTCAACCACCCCCACTTATTATTATTTAATAATTAATGATGTATTTGTATGTCATTTTACCATGTTCAGCTGGTCTTACCAAACACCTTAAATCAAATCACCTAGTCTTTTAGTTTTCAACTAGTTTTTAGCTTTCCTCTAGCTTTTCAACTTTCAGCTAGTTTTATCAAACACACATTTGGAGTGTGTTTGGTAAGCCATTTCAGCTAGCAGAACGCTGAAATTAGTAGCTGAAATCATTTCAACTGTGTTTGGTAAGGTAGCTACTAGCTTTTCTTGAAAAGGTACTTGAGGTAGTTTTTTTAAAAAAACTCCAATTTTCAGCTATTAGCTGAAAATTAATTACAAGTTTATCCATCAACTACCACCACTTATCATTATTTAATAATTAATGATGTCCTTATATGTCATTTTACTATTTTCAGTTAGTTTTACCAAACACATTCAATAGCTTTCAGCTAGTTTTACCAAACACACTCTTAGTGTTTGGTAAGGTAGCTTTTTTATGTAACTACTAGCTTTTCTTAAGAAGTTACTTGAGGGAGTTTTTTAGTTACTAGCTAAAAATTTATTACAAGTTTATCCCTCAATGATCCTCACTGATCATTATTTAATAATTAATGATGTCACTATATGTTTTTTTACCATTTTCAACTAATTAAACACTCTCAATCAAATTAGCAAACTTTTCAACTAGTTTTTTTTTTTTTTTTATCAAACAAACTCTAAATATATCATAAAGATGAAATTAAAAAAAAAATTGGAGATGAAAACCAAAACTCAAATATTTTATATTAACAAAAATTATTTTACCCTTATAATTTTGAGTACGGTTCTCTTTTAATTGTATTTTTAATTTTCAGTTTTTTATAGAAAAATTTTTATGTTAATTTTTTACTTAATTCATTTTGTTTAATTTATTTTTATCTTGTAAAAGCAATTCTTTTTCAAAAGTAAATAATCTCTCACGTGCCATCTTTCATCCCTTCTATGAGCCCTAAACCTAAACAATCACCTTCATCTTCTTCCCTGAACTGTAAGTAGGAAATCACAGTCGCGCACGAGTTAACTCCTCCCTGAACCCCACCGCACTCTCAGTCCCTGCGAAGGAGGCCCGCGATTAATGTGACCACCGTCTCATTGAAGGAAGCGTCTGAAAGGACCACGCCGTGGGAGAGCGTCTGCACCTCGTTGGAGAGATTCTCCACTTCGTTGAGCCACGCTGTCGTACAAGGTAGCGTCTTCGCGAAGCATTTAAGCTGCGGCGCAACTGTCCGTTGTGCGAGGAAGCGTTGTGTCTCTCCGGTAAGAACCCTGCTCTTTTTTTTCCCTCGTTTTCTTTTTCGCAAAGGGGAACCATGTGTCTGCAACGCGAACTCAAAAAAAGAGAACCATGTGTCTGCAAATATACTTAAATAATTTCTCTTTTGCGCTGTTCCACTTGTGTCTCTAGTTATGCCACTCTATAATTTCATTTGTTTGCCCTAATAAGTCTGTGTCTTACTATTATCTTTGCTTTTATGTCACATTGGCTCTTCTGTTTCTCTCATTTTAAGTGATAAGATACTATATGAGAATCTGTTCATATTTAGAGAGAGAGGGAGAGAGAAGTGAATTGAATTGAAAAGTCTCAGTATCACTTCAGAAAATTTAGGTTCTAAGTACAAGAGAGAAAAATTAAGTGAGTTTCCATGAGATGGCACCTTTATCCCCTTAGAAATTCTTTTGCATCAAATAACTAACTTAAAAAAAATCAAGGGCTCGGTATACAGTATTTGACTATTTGGGGCTATGTCAGATATATGGGGCTGGTGAGATGGGAGGATAAGAAACAGGGCAAGTGTGTTCTCTGTTTTTCTTCAGAAAAGATGTGTGAGTGAGAAGTGTCACATGGTTTAGGTTTTGTTTGGTTAGGGGATGGGAGGGGTGATGTCATTTTATCTTGTTTGGTTCAAAGAGAGGAGGTGAGAGAAAATTACCCCTTGTTTGATTCACAAGGGGAGGAGAGAGGAAATTAAACTAATTTATTTATATATTCTTTCATATTTTTATTTTATAACACTCAGCTTTATTAATGTGACTGGAGGGATATTTAAGTCATTTTGATCATTTGATTTTAAACTCCCCAGTCCCCTCCCCTCCCCTCCAAATCTTCCATTATTGGAGGGAGCAAAAATAACATTAGGAGGGATTTTGGTTGGCCCCCTCCCCTCTTAAAAAGTTGAACCAAGCATAAAAACTCTTTTATAATCCCTCCCATATAAATTCCTCCAACCAAACAGTATGTTAGATATCAAAACTAAATCAAATTATCATATTTTTTTTTCAATTCCAGTTATTCTTTCTTTACACAATGCAATTGTCATGTTAATGCCCTTTTCCTTAGTTATTTCTGTATTTAGGGTTTATGGACATATGGAAATTGATGTCATATGTACAAATGCCCAATGTTTTCATGTACAACTTTTAGATTTGGTCAACCCACTTTAGGAAAGGATAAAACATTTTAATTTAATCGACTACTTAGGTCTTAAATAAGAAATTCCTATTTATATTTATTCCTTTGAACATGGACAAGATCAACTGACACCAGGTGTCAAACTTTTAGAGTTACACCACTTAATAACTTTTTGTAGAATATGAAGTTAATTGATCTAACCGTTGAATCGTATTATATTACCTTCATGATAATGTATATCAAATTTCAGATAATTTGGATATTCGTAGTTATGTTATCTAATAATGAACTTTTACTCATATTTTTAAAATATATGATATGTTAAAATAAATTAGTTTGGTGGAGTATCAATTAGTTTTTTATTTTTATGAAATTTTATAAACTTAATCTATTTTATAAGAAATTTTAATTCAACGATTGGATTGGTCAAATTCTCATTTTACAAAAAGATATTAAGTGATGTAACTCTACAAGTTTGACACCTGGTGTCAACCGGTCCTTATATATATATATATATATATATATTTGGAATGTGATAAAAATCCAGTATGAGCACTGCTGTTTATATAATTTTATTGAATGAAAAAGTAGCTCTATGAGATATTACTTACAGCAAGGAAATATAACACCAAAGCAAGAGCTCCTATAGAGAATGACACTAGACAGCTTCTCTCCCAGTCAAGCCTTACACACCAAAACTAACTGCCTCTACACCATCTAGCAAGCATGCTAAATCCTTCCCTTTCCAGAATTTACTCCCCCTCCATTAGGTTTAGTGTGGAGTAAAAAGAATCTAGTGTACAATGAACTGCTTGATTAGTTTTTGGCTGAAACTTATTGTGCTGTAACCTGATGGTCTATATTAAACTCTAATTGCTGAAAGCAATCTTGTGTACTTTAATTTCTTCCCAGTATTATAGCATTATACAAGTAATTTCTTGATTAAGCATTGAATTGTCATGTTTGTGTTTTAATTATATACAATAATATAATTTGGAGACTATCATATTTTGAAGGCTAATGATTGGTCTAAGGTTTAGACCTTATTCATTTTGCTTGCTCAACAATTACTAGCCTTCTTGTGAAAATTCACAAACTTGCGATATGTTAGGTTGAAACACACATTACCTCTAGCCACACCTACATTTATATTACAGATAAAATTATAGAATAGTCTAATTCTTAATCAATCATCCCTCAGCCACACTCCTATTTAGCTTCATTTGATCTATTAAAATCTCCTCTTTTATCTCTAATAAAATTTCTTGCTCTGTCAAAAAACAAAAATAATAAAATCTAGAATGAGCACTTGTTTCGTTTTGCAATTTTACACAAAAATAACTTTTCAGCCAATACTCTGTTGGCAGGCAGGATTTTGATTATAAGCTTTGTTGAATACATTAAAATTAAAATAAAATACAAACACGCTTTCAGTGACCAATTAATCATGGTTGATTAGGGATGAACACTTTATTAACTCACAACTTTCCTTAGTGTTTTTCCGTATTCTTGATATCTACTTTATGGTATTGATGCTTGCTTTTTGACATTTTTTTCATTGATAATTGTTGTCCTCTAACTTTAGAGCTTTTTGCATTGATTCAGTTCAGGGTTTTTTGGAAGAAAACCAAGGTTAAAAATCAATTTAGGTTTGCCTTGCTCTGGTTTTTGGTGTCTTTGCAACTTGTAAAAGAATTTATTTTTGTTAAAAGAAATCCAAAGTGATTGGTGGCATCCTTGATATTCACTTTGATTCTGTTATATTCTTTTTTGCTGAAATCTACATCTGATTGGTGGCATCTGTGAATATGTTTATTTGTTTGATGAATATAAATCTATATAGACATTTTAAATTGTTTTAAGTATTATTCATTTGTTGGGAAAAGGGATACAATTCTTGAGCTGATGCACAATCTGGAACAAGCTTGGAAACAATATAGGAACAATGGAAGAGTTGTCAATATGGGCCTTAACCCGTGGCCTCCTTTACATAGCTTAGGGAATTGCTTTTC
This sequence comes from Sesbania bispinosa, assembly GCA_026901365.1. Taxonomy (NCBI): domain Eukaryota; kingdom Viridiplantae; phylum Streptophyta; class Magnoliopsida; order Fabales; family Fabaceae; genus Sesbania; species Sesbania bispinosa. The sequence goes on from QLOH01000235.1 coordinate 74,625, forward strand.
CCGGCCCTCCCCCTTTTTTAACTTCCTTTTTCCCTAATTACCCCCATCCCCACCCCTCTTCCCTATTCCCTCCCGCATGTAACCCACCCCACCCTTCCCCCAACTCCCCTAACCCGCTCTCATCCCTCAACATGGCACACGGTTCTTTAATTCTGGAATGTTGCATTCGGAAACAATTACATTTTTTAAACTTTTGGATTGTTGTTTCCGAAAGTAAAGAATATGCGTTTGCTTCCGATGGTAAATGCATATTTTTACCTTCCAGACACAACAATTTGGAAGCAAACTGATTTTTTAACTTTTGAAGTCCTCAGCAGAAATAGAGCAAGGTTGGTGGAATAAAATTTCTCAAGAAGTCAACATGCCAAGTAACTTGGAAAATAAAGTAGAGGTAATATATATTTTTTTATAGAATTTATAAAAATTTACAAACTAAAATGTCGCTTTAATGTAGGATTATGTTGTGATGAAGAAAACTCTCCCGAAGAGGATTGATTACCCTAATGCATTTACCACGAATGAGGTAACTTAATTGATAAATTTTGATATTTAGGGTTTAGTTATTTTTGCTTTGCTAATGTTGAACTTGGTTTTACCAGATCTTTGGAAATCAGGATGATTTGTTGAAATGGGTTTGTGATAATGCAATGACACATGGTTTTACTGTAGTAATTTTGAGGTCAGATGCAGGAGGGAAGGGACGGAAAGCAATGTTAGTATTGGGTTGTGAAAGAAGTGGAAAGTATAAACCCTACAAAAATGAGTTATCCCAAAAGGTTATAGACACCAGAAAATGTGAATGTCCTTTTAGGCTCAGAGGAAGACCATTGCATACTGATGGTAGGTGGAGGCTTAATGTAGTTTGTGGTTTGCACAACCATGATGTAGCTGAAAATCTGGAGGGTCAAGCTTATGTTGGTCGTTTAAGTGCTAGGGAGATGTCATTGCTTAATGGCTTACTGACATTGAAGAATCACAATAAGGATAATGTGACTACTATCAAACAAGTATATAATGTCCGACAAGCATTTCGAGCATCTCAAAGGGGTCATAGGACAGAGTGGCAACATCTTATGAAGTTAATGGAACGAGATAAGTATGTATATTGACATAGAAAGCATGAAAACTCTAATGTTGTTAGAGATATTTTGTGGACACATCCTTATGCCATTAAACTGCTAAATATGTTCCATATTGTGTTAATTATTGACACCACATATAAAATCAACAAATATCAGTTGCCATTGGTGGAGATTGTTGGTGTTATTTCTACTGAGCTGACATTCTCTGTGGCTTTTGCTTACATGGAGCAAGCAAGATTAGATAACTTCACATGGGTGTTAGAGAAGTTAAGAACCATGATTCTAAGATCAGACACATCACCTCAAGTTATTGTTACTAACAAAGATACTACATTGATGAATGCAGTGGAGAAGGTTTTTCCTATGTCAGCTCATTTACTATGTCAGTTTCATATTGCTAGGAATGTTAAGGCCAAATGTAAGTTACTTGTATCTCCAATTAATAAATGGGAACCTATTATGGGTGCTTGGATGAGTCTTATGCATTCTGCCACAGAAAGTGATTATGAGATGCGTTTGACTTATTTTGAACAATTGTGCTCTTCTTTTCCCACATTATTGGATTATGTGAAAAATACATGGCTCATTCCTCATAAAGAAAAATTTGTAGTTGCATGGATTAATATGGTGATGCATCTAGGGACAACCACTACTAACAGGTATTGCACTATTTGTATGGATGTCAATTTTCTTTTTTGTAATATATTGTTTTTATTAATGTAATGTTCATTGTGATAGGGTTGAGAGTGCACATTCAAGATTGAATAACTTGCTTCAAGGTAGTCAGGGGGATTTTTGCAACTGTTGGGATGCTATGAATGACATGATTGTTCTTCAACACAAAAATTAAGGCTTCGTTTGAGAGGAGCAAAATGTTAGTGGAGCATCGCTTCAATATACCCCTGTACCACAACCTTAAGGGTTTTGTTTCACTGAATGCTATGGCTCTTATTGATGCTGAGAAGCAACATATTAACATTGTAGGTGTTGACTGTTCATCTTGTGGTTGCACTTTGAGAATCACACATGGATTACCTTGTGCATGTGAGCTTGCCAGGTACGTTAATATGGTTTAATGTTTTTCCCTTTCTGCTATTCATACGTATATCAGGAGACTGACATGGATTACCTTGTTTAGTTATAGTCGTCTGCGTTACTATATTCCTCTTTCTGATGTTCATACCCATTGGAGGAGACTGGAATTTCTGACCAAGGTATTGATGAGTCTTGGACAGAGTTATCAATTAAGCCTGAGTTGGAGGCAATTCAGAAGACATTTGAAGAACTCGATGTTTTTGGTAAGTTGGCTTTGAAGTGTAAATTGCGTGAAATACTAGTGAAATACTAGCATTGTCATTTCCAGATTCAACTCCAATGTGCTTCCCTCCTGAGAAGGTTAAAACAAAAGGAGGAGTCAAGGGACAGTCAAAGTCAATAAATTCAAATAAACATGATCCTTCACGCTTTGAGTATATGAATGTCATGCGGTCACAACATGATAGTACCTCTACTCGCCCATCTTCATCTAGGCCGCGCACTAAGCGCACTAAACGCGTGCATACATTTAGAGCATTATTTCCTGGCACGGACACCCAACATGATATTACCATTGATTAATGTTTATATTTCAGTGATTGCAATGATATCTAATGAAGAACATTAGAGAAAAGAAAGTACTCTTTGTTGCTTTTTTATTTTTATTCGTGTTTTAAAATTTTTGTTGATTTAGAAATCTGTCCAATTTAAATTTTTTTTCAATTATTTCCTTATTTAATATTATAAATAAAAATCCAAGACTAATCCCCTCTCGCAATAGGATTATTGATTTATTGTTTAGTTCCTCTTGGGACTTTGGCCCTCCACCTTACCTAAAAAAAAAAAATTAGATATACAGTACTTAATTTGGATAAATGACATTGACTATTTTTGTGTATCTCATTTTATGTAGAGATAAATAAAATAATTTAATGAATATATATTGTCAATATAAAACACTTATATTAATGTTCATCACATTTTTTAATGAATATGATGTGTTATGTGTTATTAAATTAATAAATGATATGATAACACATTATTAGATGATAATGTAAAATTATTTTTACATTAATAATGCATATTCATTAAATCCTAAATGATTATTTGTTAGTTATTGCTAATGGTTGGATAAGAATCGGAATTGTTGTCTCATATTATGTTATAAGATGGTTTAAATTTGATTTTCCCCTGTTTATTTATTAAAGAATTGGTATTCAGAATGTTTAAAACAAAATGTAAGGAAAATAACATAGTTTACTTATTCTATATATTAGTAATATTAATTTCATTAACTCCAAAATTTTCTATAGATATAAAATACGGGTGTTTTTTTCACTGTTTCTTATTTTTATTCTATTTAACCTGATTTAAGATCTTGATACGAATAAAATTATTTCTTGAGCATCTCATTTCAGAAATTTTGACAGCTGCTTTTATTCAGTCCAGTTTCCCCTAATTTTAAAAATGTTAACTTTCAAGCTGTCACAAAAGAATGTCTATATAGACTTCGCAAACCTGGATGCAATCTAATTTATTGCATATTTATGTAGCTACAAAGTTTATAAATTGGAGGGATATTACAAAGTTCCATTATATTTTTAGATAATGTCTCCTATGCATGCAATGCTTGAAATGGATCGAATAGAGGTTAGAGTTAGATGCTCGAAAGTGGAGAAATTTTTGTCTCAATGTAGTGTCCCATTTGGTTTACAAGTGAGTAGAATTGATTTTAAAAATCAATTATTGAGATTAATAATACACTTTACAAAACACGTTCAACAAAAGTAATTTAAAATCAATTACACAAAACCAAATTTCATGATGTAACAACGCCTAACCAAAGTAATTGAGGTGGGAAAAAGAGGTTAGATTACATGTTTCCCTTGATGACAAGACAATATATATAATTTTTTTTTAAGAAAATGCATTTGTAAACAACAAAGTGCCCATTGTTATTCAATAGAGAAGCATATTTAGAAAAGAGAAAAGAAAAGAAAAAAAAATACCAAATATGCCAAACTAGGAAATTGCCTATATTACATTACATAACGAACATTTATTCAGGGCGGAATAGGTAATACAAGTTAAAGAGATTGCTAAAATAAATATAGAAAAAATTCTAAAGAAACTAAATGAAACTACTATACAAAAGAAAGCCTATTTACCAACAAAAAGGGAAAAAGAAAAGAAAAGACAATTGGTATTTTTAAATAGGCTTATTTATACTTAATTATTTTTAATAAAATATATGTGTTTTTCATGAAATTTAGCAGAAAATCCTTGAGAATCAGAGATAGTCCATAGGAAGCTCCCAGTTATCTTCATCATCCCAATCTCTTTGATTGGGTCTCTTTCTTCCAAAACTTTTCCTTCTCCTTGAAACACGATTATGTGTCACAGGTTGTTCATAGTCATAATCTTCAACATCATCCACTGAAATTCCCACATTCTGGTTTCCCAAGAGACCCTAGTAGTACAAGCAAATAGGCTGTTTTATAATCAACAGGACAAACTAAATGAAAGACTTGTTACCAAATAACCTTCCACAATTAAAAAGGAAAATTAATTCTAGAAAGATGGCATCACTTATTTCAGATGAAAAATGGACAAATCCAATATTATGCAAAAATGTAATAAGATGACTCTAAACAAAGCATTAACTTAGTATGCCAAAAGCCAGGGAGATCAAGAAGGTATCATAACTGTAAAGTTTCTATGCTTAAACCATAATAAGCATGAGCTTATATTTGTGTATCTATCAAGATAACTGGAAATAATCTAGATTCAGAGAGTTAATAGAAGCCTAGAAGCAACATTTCCAGCAGTTAAGACCTAAGAAAAGAACAGAAGTAACACACCAAGCAAACCTGGCAATTTTATTTTTCAATCAAAGGTACCTTTGAAAGCCTTTGTATACGTAAAGCTGCAGCTTCATGCACAACAACAGCATCAGATACTACTTCCAGTACATCCTCAACCAGCAAAGAATAGGTACTCACCTAAAATAATTATATGGAAAAATAAATACAAGATATTGAAGAATGAGAGTAGCACATTTAATAACTTCCAATTTGGTTTTTATTCAGAAAGCGGATAAATTCTGCAAGTCACACAACAGCCCCTAGTTCTTTCAGCTGCAAATATGACTTCAAGTTTAGTGTGAACAAGTACAAATATTTTTTAACCCAAAATACGAAAAGAAGTTAAATGCTGACTGAGATAGATGTGTTAAAAAAAGCTATGATGCCATAAAAGATCTTAACAGTGACACAAGCATTTTATCTTTCTTTTTACTAACAGTGAGCTAACCGATGGATTAAATTGACTAATTGAGGCTAATTTTGATTATGAGGGACTAAATGGAGAATGAAAACATTAGTGAGGGACCAAAATAGGGTTTTTGCCTAATTTTTATTGGTTACTTTTTGTCATGCAAGAACTAGAAGTAATAGGAATTTCCATTTTATTAAAGGGACATATTATATTAGAATTGTGCTATTTTTGGCGGACCACCAACTAACAAGTATATGCAAGAAAATAATTGGAAGGGGTGGGGGTTTGCTCCGTGTCCTCCCTCCTCCAACACTGCCTAAGGTAGATTACGTATTTTCAATTAAACTGACAAAACTTGCATGCAATCTGTAGTTCTGTACTTGTATTATTAACCTTACAAAGAAGCAACCCACTTACCAAACTTGATGGAATGATGGATAGTCCAAATGAATCTATCTCAAGTTCTTCAACAGCACCTGAATTGATGCTGAAATTGTACCCACGCACCTAAGAGTTAAGATTTCCATATTATATAAGAGCAGATGAATAAACTGCTGAACATTTGAAAACAACATGAGGCGAGAAACATATAAATCACCTTTCCAATATTCCGTTGAGAGGGTGTTACAACTTTGTATCCAACCTAGCAAATACAAACAAATAAAATATGTATCAATTTGAGACTTGAGAGAATAAAGAAGCCAAGATTGACACCAGAATAACATATGCTAGCTTATTTGTTACTTAGTAGTTATTTCATGCAGTTTTTTTTTTTTTTTTTAGTTTTTAAGGAGCACTTGTAGCTGTTCAAGAATCAGTTAAAATTTCCTCTCACGTTCCTAGAGAGCAAAGAGGAAAAACATTATTCAGTATCTGAGTCTTGTGATAGATATCTTAGGATTCTCTCTATCCCAAACAAGCCCTGATTCTATTCAAGCAAGAATAGAGAAGAAAAGTAGGGAAAAGAAGCACTTAGACAGTGTTTTCAAGAATGATTTGGCATGTTTGGTTTTGTTGAAAACCACTTTTGCAACACGGTTTGGATGTAACCCAAACATACTATCAAAACCACGTTATAAACATAGATGTCTAACGCTAGCATTGAACTGGATCTATATTTGTATGTGATTTTGAGTGAAACCAAACATGCTATTAGAGATTGGAAGGCCTGTGACATGATCCATTACAAGGGAACTGTTACAGATCATATCAGAGATTATGTTCACATAATTTGCAATTGCAAACCATAGGAAGAAAGTCCCCTAGTATGAACCCTGATACCTTAAGAAAATATAATGTTTTCCTCAGTCTTTGCATGAAACAAAATTATCTGCATTGTTTCAGCAATGCATCAGAGTTTGAATACCACATTTTTTAACGAAATCTTTTTATCCATATTCTGCCAGACTATGAACTCCTTCAATAAATCATGCAAAAGAAAATAATTCACAAGTTTGAGTCATATAAAACAGTAAACCATACCAGTGTCTCCAATCCAATCATTTTAAATTCATTGTCTATCACACTTTCATCCTGGACAAGGATAACATCCCCAACCTGAAAAGGGAACAGGCAAAAGACCAAAACATATTGAAATACTCAAGGAGACACTGCTGGCAAAGCAACAAGGTACACCATAATAATTGTTAGGAGTTCAATTCAACCGCAAGACAAAGTTACAAAGCCATGCTGCGAATTTTGCACAATAACATACAATGCATTGGAAATTTCACTGGTATCTGACAAATAAGTGTTTATCTTTCATATATTTCCAGGCAAAAGAACTCCCCAAAAGTGATATAAAGTAAACATAAGCGCAAGTAGAATACGTTTGAAGCAAACACATACACATTCAACTGAGAATAGGATCAATCCTAAATAAGGGGGAAAAAATAATCTCTCATAATTCCAAACTTGTGATACCTGACTAATATCCTCCAGAAGGAATTTCTCTGAATCCCCAGAAAGCAAGTTTGGCCTCACCTCTACAAATAATACCATCCACTAGAAATGAAAAAATTCACCAAAACAAATTAATTAAATAAATAAATTTCTTAGTCCACAACTAAAGATAAATTCCAAAAAAGCTTGCTTTCCAGATATAAGCAAACCAATGAACAAACAAACTGCTATTATTTCCATGACTCACAGAGGTAATGTCCACCCAAAGCTGCGAGACAAATCCCAAGCTAAGAGCAGAGCGAATACTGATCACCTGCTTCGCCAACAAATTCGACCTTCTTATCACTTGTTTACCTCTTCTTTGTCTAAGCTTACCACCAAATTTCTCAACTTGATCATCTTTTCTCAAATCAACCCCATCATCTCCATCTCCACCATCGCCCTGAACCCGAACCAAATCATCCTCTAACAATTCGCTCTCGCTCTTTCCTCTTCCCTTATCATCATCTTCGCCAACCCCAAGAAATGGGACAGACCCAGTTTCATTGGGCGAACCCTCATCATCATCATCATCAATGGGGTTTCTCTCTAACCCGAAATTCTTGGCCTTTCTGTCCTCAAATTCAAGTTCGTCGTAAAAGCTACGACCCCTTGATGGCCCAGGCATGCCGGAGCTGCTTCCATTGGACCTAGAGCTCAGTGCCGCAGAAAGGCTCTTGCTTTTGGATAGTTTGGGAGAAAAGGGGATATGGGAGTTTGGGTTGAGTTGGGTTCTAGTTGTAGAGGTTGGGCATGGATTGAGAAAGGGGAACCAAGGAGATTCTGCAGCTGAAATGGCAAGAGGGTTTGTAGAACTAAAAAATTCAGTCATAGTGATTGAGAGAGCACAGAAACGGTGCAGAAATGCATTGGCAGAAAGAATGCCTGAGTCCCTTGCTGCATGAGTACAAATTTCACAGCATTGAAAAAAAAAAAACAATTATCGGTGGAGTTTGAGTAGAGTAGAGTAATTAGTCAGATATATAATTAATACAAAAGTTATTAAGAAACTATACAATAATTATTAAATTTTTTTATCCTTTTATATGCTTTTAATTAATTGCATTTACTAATGAAATTTACGATTATAATACGATAATAGTTTGCAGGTTCGATCCTCTACTTTAGTGGGATAAATGTACCTCTATATTTTTTAAATCGGAATATATTAATAGGGATCACCCCTCACCTTAAATTTTTATAATAAAAAAAATGAATCAAAATAGATATAAATGGGTTACACAACTATTCAGATGTGTGGTGTGTGGAAAATTATTCTCTAGAAATAAAAAGAAAAAAAAAATGAGAGAAGGAGAATTTTAAATGCACTAACAATCTAGAAAGCATAAATATAAGTATATAACATATCATATTTTAAAAATACATGTATTTTTATATTATAAATGGCACAAAAGGTAGGGTTTGGAGGAAAGAGAAAGAGAATAATCAGTGCAGATACAAACAAGAAGGAAAAGAGGAGTATAATTTTATAAATCATGTAATGAGAGAATCACGGTGCATGCTAAGGTGGGTTATAAAAGTTATGCACCACCAGTGGTGCATAATTTTTACTTGTTATAGAGAGTTCTCATCCGGTTAAAACAATTTAAAAAATAATAAAATAATATAATATAATACTTTGAGAAATTGCACTGTAGTCCTAGAGACCTTTCTTTGTGTACCACTTTTCATTTTCATTGTATTTTGCTCGGTGCTAGTAAAGGTTTCCTCTCCTCCCATGAAGTCGATAGCTTTTTGTTCTCTATTTTCCGGCTCTGTGCTGCGAGATTTGATGCCAGGAAAAAAAATATATTTTGAATGAAAAATTGTGACCCTCTTTCCATGTCAGTTCACAAGGACTTTAAACTACTTCTATACAATCAACTACTATTTCAATATAACACTACAAACCTGCAGCAATTTTTCACAAACAATATACATCACAATTGGGCACATGATATAAAATAAATTTGCACAATCATTAATGCTGAAAACCAAACAACAAAGCATGTTAAACATATTTATGCCCACAAAGCTGATACTTGTTTGCACACACAATAACAGATCTGCAACACACCCACAAGCCGGACATTTCAACCGGATCTAGGTGCACAACTGCAACATCTACATTTCACAGAAAAACACTCAGATCGGGCCGGGGAGCATTCATGATTCATCTACAAAGTGGTAACCTTACATGGATACTTGAAGTTTTGTTCCTCAGTCGGTAGATCTTAATGTTTTTTTTTTTTTTTTCCGTTCACAGTAGTTTAAAGGAAACACTCTTCGAGATGAGTCAGAGTCTTAGAGATTGAGGACGGTGAGTGACTATGTTAATGGATTTGCAATAATAAAAACTGTCTTTAGATTTGATTTAATTAAGTTTAAAATCTTTTTAACCGGATGTTAACTCTCTATAGTAGGTAAATTGTTGTGAACCACCGGTGGTTCACTTTTTTGTTAACCCACCGTAGCAGGTACCGGAAAAGAAAATGAGAATCTTACAGTGAATGTTGCTGCGGGTGTGTGCGTGTTTTGCATTATTTTAATTTTTTTGTTAGGTTGGGCTCAAGTTTGGGTGGACTTACTTTGGGATGGATATTTGGGTTTGATTTGGATTGGGTTGATTTGAATACAGGATAAGAGATAAATGAAATCAATTATATTTCTAACTTGATTTCTTGTTGCGTAATTTTTTTTAAAACAAAAAACTGAAACTTTCAAAATTGAACAAAAATAATTATCTGAACCAATTTGATTTTTTTAATCAATGATTGTGATTGGATTTGTGTACCAACTTAAATTTGTGAACACCTCTAATTCTCATTAGCTTTTTAATAGTAACTATTGAATTTCCTAGGTAGGAATTTCTTTAAAAATCAACACTTGAATATAAAAAATATAAAAATGGAAAAAAAAATAATTAAGAAAATTTTAAATATTCTACCAAAAAAATTAAAGATTTTTCCATACCATAAAAATTAAAATTAGAAAAATAAATAAAAATGACACATGTCATTATTAAAATAAAAGTAGAATAAAAAAACCATTTATGTAAAAGTACTATAAATAGATATAAAGATGGTGGTGATTAATGAAAGTTGTAAAAATAATTGTACTTAAATATGTTTTTTATCCTAATAAAATACACCTTTTCATTTTGATCTCTCTAAGATATTTTTTTAGATTTCGTCTTCTCAAAATCAATCTTTTTCAAATTTATCCTCGATATTAGTGTTGGTTATGTCCAGATGACGTGATCGTATGCATAGTTAATGATGTTTTAAAAATAGTCCTTTGAATTTTTTTTTTCAAAATAATCTTCGTAAAATTAATCACATGTTTGTAGCAAATCTCGCCTCCTTCAAGTGGCATTGTAGCTTTATCACTTTCCTTTTCAATTCTGCAATTTCTTCTTTTAATATTTTCACTTGGCTTCCATAACCTTCACCACAAACATAATCGAAAATGGTTACATTCTAATCCTCTCACCTCCAAAATGGTTTCCTAGGGCTTATAATTGTTTTTTATATTGGCAAACTACTTTCTCCCTGCATCCACACATTATTTATTGCGATAATGAAGAAGGGAAGGAAGACTTTATCTAGGATTAGGTATGGCAACGGTGTGAGATGGGGAGGGGAGGACGACTTTATCCTGCATCTACACATTATTCATTAAAAACTAGAAGGTTAAGGACCTAAATAAAAACTGAAAATTAAACAAAGTTAGTATTAGTTGGGTTTAATATATATATATATATAGACTGTCAATGTAAAGAAATTTTACACTAACATTTAATGATATGCTGCCACATCATTTATTGAATTTAATAACACATGAGGTGTCACATTCATTAAATGATGTGACAACGCACCATTAAATATCTATGTAAAATTTAGGGAAAAATATGTTTTTCGTCCATGTAGTTTGGGTCAACTTGGGTCTTTGTACCTATGCTTTTTTCCTTGGTTTTTTGTCGCTGAACTTTCTAAACCCCCTAACGTTAATCCATGTCGTTAGTGTCTACTGTTAAATGGTGACGTGGCAAACGGAAAGTTATAGCTCAACATCTTTTGTGGGCCCCTTATGCACGCGAACTCAACTAACATTATTTTATAATTTTTTAATTATTGATTATTACTAATAAAACTCTCATAATTAAAAAATCCCTAATTAATAATTAAAAAATTAAAACCATATAAGAGGTGGTTGAGGATGATATGGGACCGGTGAAAGTCTGGTCATGATGATGAAGGCAATGATTCTGATGATGTCAAAGCGTTCGCGAATCTAGGTATCAGTGATGATGCTGATGCTGCATTTGGGAATTCAGATGCAGGAGGAAGTGGGGTTAAGCACAAAGGGGAAGAAGAAGAATAGGGTGGTCTAAAATTGGATGGTGGAAATGCGAAGGAGGGGAGTTTTTTTGGTGTCTTCTAGTTCGTTTGGATGTGATGGTGCAGTGGATCACGGTGATCATGGGATGGGATCGCAGATTTCTCTCAACATCTTTTAGGGTGTGTTTGGTGGAGTGGAAAAAATAGGGTAGAGAGAAATAGAGAAGAGAGAAATAGATGATAAATAGTGAAGAAATGAGGTTGTTTGGTAGGAGAGAAATAGAGATGAAATAGGGTAGAGGGAAATTATATTTTTGTTTGGTAGAAGAGAAATGAAAAAGAGAAAAGTTAGATTATAATATATAAAGACCAAAATACCCCTAAATAAATATTGATAAATAAAAATTATAAAAAATTAAAATATTGAACTTTATAAATGAAATATAAGTAATTTATGTAAAATTAATAAGTTATATCATTAAATAAGTATTTTATGCTGTCTAACCCCTTATTTCTTTAGTAAATTAAATGTCCATTTGATAAAAAAAAATACTTGAAAACTACTTGAAATGGAGAGAGAATGAACAACCAGACATGTCCATTACTCAAATTGAAAAAAAAAACAAAAAGAAAAAAACACGCCAAAGTAAATGCAAACAACAGTAGAGAAAGTGTTACAGAAAGAGTAGAAGTGTTTGTAATTGTACCTACAATCAGTCAAAGTAATTAGAGGTGTCAAAATGGGCGGCCCGACCGGGTCGGCCCGATCGAACCCGCAATATGAGAGGGCTTGGGCACTTAAATTAGAGGCCCGAATTTTTGCCGGGCTTTTTAACCCGGAAATGAAAAAACCCGGTCTTAAGCGGGTTCGGGCCAGGCTACCCGACCGGGCTAACGGGCGGCCCGTTTTTTTTTTAAAAAAAAATTACCTTGCTTTTGAGTTATGCTTAAATTCGCTGGCATGACCCATTTTTATTTTCCTTCCATCTAAAAATGTTTGAAGTTCTGAAAATTGAAATTTCTACTGTGAAGTCAATGAATATGATGAGCAATTATGATTTTCTTTTGATAGATAACTAATTAATTAAAGCAATTATGATCAAGTATATTATTATATTAGTGCATATATATACTTCCTCAAATCCAAGTTTGTCAAATATGTATTTTATAATCCTATTTTGAAGAACAATTTTTGGAACAGGTGTAGTATAGGTTTATTTAATTTAATTTAATTACATATCAATTGAGCACTATTATAAAATGGAAAAATCTTGGAATAATTTAGAATCAATTTTGAAGAACAATTTTTGGAACAGGTGCAGTATAGGTTTATTTAATTTAATTTAATTACATATCAATTGAGTAGTATTATAAAATGGAAAAATCTTGGAACAATTTCGATTCATCGAATGCAAATTCATTTTATTTTTCCCCTTTTAAATGATTTTTATAACTAAATTGTAATTTTTTTTAGTTTTGTAAAAGTATAATTGTTTACAATTTTTAATGAGCAACATTTTTGAATAAGTTAATTTTTTTTTAACCGGGCCGGCCCGCTACCCGCATAGGGCCGAGCTAGGGCACTAAGTTCACAGGACCGAATTTTAGCCGGGTATTTTAGCCCTGCCCGCACAAGCCCACTACCCGATGCGGGCCGGGCCGGGTAGCCCATTTTGACACCTCTAAAAGTAATGTCCATATGAGAACAGGGAAAAGGGCAATTTGGTCCACTAGAAATTCTGATATGTTCTCTGTCATGACAGTCACGCATTGTTCAGTTTCTTCGCTATTTCTCCGCAATTTTGCGGAGAAATATTTAAGTATGGGACCCACATGCTGCTAATTTCTTTCTTCACAGTTTTCTACTATACCAAACTAACAAATCATTTCTATCCTCTCTATTTCTCTTCCCTCTTCTCAAATTTCATCTTCACCAAACAAGGTGTTAGGATTTTATTAGTAATAATCAATAATTAAAAAATTAAAAAATAATGTTAAATGAGTCAGCCTGCATAAGGGGCTCACAAAAGATGTTGAGCTGTAATTTTGTTTGCCACATCACCATTTAACAGTAGTCACTAACGGCAGGGACTAACATTAAAAGGTTTAGAAAGTTCAAGGATAAAAAATCAAAGAAAAAAAGTATAGGGACGAAGACCCAAATTGACCCAAACTACAGGTAAAAAAAACATATTTAAGAACCAAACTCACAAGTATATCGAGAGCGTATATGGAAATAATAGTAATTCTTTCCTCAAACCAATAATTTAAGGCCCTTGCTATAAAATGTTGTTGAATTACATGTGAAACCTAAACTATATCTTAAGAAATTGGATGCTAAACGTAGTAGTTTGTGAGAATAAGAACACACTTGATTCTTAATCCAAATTAAATTTATATAGCTATAAAGTGAGATAGTAAGTTTAGAGAATAAGGTAAGACTGAAACATCATTATTTATCTTATATATGCCATATAATCATAATCTTATACTTAATAATCATAATTTTAAGAGAATAAAGTAAGACTGAAACATCTTCACTAATGACTCGCGCCTATGAAACCTTTTAGGGTCGATAATTCGACATAGGTCATGCAAGTATGCAACTATGTAACGAGCCGCTTACTACTCCCCATAATTCTCGAGTAAGGACACATTTGACTTAAACGTTTATAACTTTAAGCTAATTACATCATACACAAGAATTGGCAATAATGAAACATTGTGGGGCCAAAAATCCAGGTACCATCACTGAAATTATCTTTAGTATGATTTATCAAGCAGGCTAGTACTAAAACTCAAATGTCTTTTTTTTCTTTGGTCAACTAAAACTCAAGGTCTTTAAATAAAAATTTACGTCCAAGCAACAAAATCGTTCATAAAATGTGAACCCGAAAAGGGAACAGCTAAAAAGTAACTAAAGCCAGCAAAAGATTGAAACACCATTAAATGAAGTACAAAGACCCAAACAAAATCATTCTGGTGGCCAATACTACTTCCACGAGCTGCTCAACGATTAGCCTTGGCAACTCTCTCAATTTCATCCTTTTTCTTGATAGCATAACTGAAATGAAGTAATAATTTTCAGCAAATCCCAAATGCCATTAAAAACCAGAGAAATAGATATAGAGAAGATTAAAAACATCAGAAACTGCATACACCAAGAATAGAATTGTTATATTGCATGAAGTATACCTGTTGGATGAACCTTTTGCGGCATTAATAAGTTCATCAGCCAAGCATTCAGCAATTGTCTTAATATTTCTGAAAGCAGCTTCCCTCGCACCAGTTGTTAAAAGATAAATAGCCTGATTGACACGTCGAAGGGGTGAGATATCCACAGCCTGTCTCCTTACAACTCCAGCAGAACCAATTCGAGTTGCATCTTCACGTGGACCACTGTATAAATCAAACACAATCAAATAAAACAGATAAAATATTGAAATATGAAGTAATATTTGATTCATAGCAGTGAATATGAAAAACTGGCTGCAAATAGTATTCATTTTGCAACAGTTCTATGGTAGCATATTAATTTAATGCCCATTTAGAATGTATATTACAAACCAGCATTTACTATTTAGAGTATCAATTCCTAATGCCTACTATACTACATATTACTATTATTTAATACATATTTTGTGAAATATGTCCACCATATACATACTGCTCAAGGGAACTATAAAACTTCAGCTTGACACTGCACTGTCTACATGATAATAAACTGAAAATGAAAAGCTCACATGACATATTACCCCTAACAGGTGCACATGTGAGTGATTAACCATTTTCTTCCAAATGGCATTATGTTGATTATATGAAAATAAATCAACCATAAATCAATTTAAGGTTATCAAGGAGAATGATCAGATAGAGCTAATACAAGTGTGCCATCATCCAGGCCATCAAACCAATAGGGAAACAATTAATCGTCATGTCATTCTCCAACTCCAAAAAGCAAAACATTTGATCAACTATATCTAATTAGAAATTACAAAAAAAAAAAAAGAAAATGCAGAGGAAGACAAGGAGAATGGTCAGATAGAGCTAATACAAAATGCCATCATTCAGGCAATCAAACCAATAGGGAAATCAATAATCATCATCCCATCCTCCAAATCAAGCCACAAGTAACTTCAAATATACAATGTAAAGTCTAAATTAAAATCCCATTCAAATCCAAGGAATTAAAGACTGTTTTCCCAATATCAAAAACAGCAAGCTAGTTTAACTTTCTACTACATACCAATCTATGTAAGGCATGGCCACGGCCACCATCTACACATAAACCATAAAAAATACAAGAATCATTTTTCCAGCATCAGTGCATACCTGTTGATGACAGCATCGACAATGACCTGAATAGGGTTCTGGTCAGTCAATAAATGAATAATTTCCATGGCATGCTTGATGATCCTAACTGCCATAAGTTTTTTGCCATTGTTTCTACCGTGCATCATGAGAGAGTTGGTGAGCCTCTCAACAATGGGGCACTGGGCTTTCCTGAACCGCTTGACAGAGTACCTACCAGCAGTGTGAGGAACATAGGTGGCATGCTTGGATGCCACCACTCCAATATAATCAGCCAGGGAAATGTCATTAACCTGATAACAGAAGCAACAAATCAAAATAAGAATAAAATGAACAACACAATTACAAAAAGAACTCTATCAATAGGAAGACATTTCAGAGGTAAGAATACAAGGAACAAACAAAATTTTCAAGACACTCAGATACAGGATATAATTTAAGTAATAAGCAGCTCAAAAATTGAAATTTTACTAAAAACTAGGGGATTTCATTTATCATTCGAAATTGGCATCTTATACCATCCAGATCTGATGAACACATAGAATGGAACCCTTTATTTTAAAAGAAGTGCAGGAATTACTAAAAAACATTAGAGATGAAGTACCTGAACATCATCGAAGCTCCAGCGGTTAAAGAGCTTGACATCAAGCTGGGTGGGATCTGGAACAATGCCAGCTTCAGAGAGGATTTCAGTCATGGCTGCATAAATGTGGATGAAACTCAATATCAGTATAACCAGACTGGACAGCCATCACAATTTAGGAGATCATTATGTGGATGAAACTCATTTAGACCATGAAAACAATCCAAACCATAGTACTCTAAGATAAATAAAACTCTGATAGTAGTTCAACAACTGTAAAAAAATAGAAAACATAAATTTTTAACAAGAAAGGGAGAAGCTTCATGGTGTACATATTATTTCAAAAGCTTCAGAACAAACTTCAGAAATATTTTAAAAATTTGTTCCGGCAAAAGTTTCATGTAATATGACCAAAGCCAATTCCTTCTATCAAAAAAGGGTGATCACCACAAATTACTAATAACTAATGAGCATAACAAAGACGCCTAGAAAACAATACAGACTTCAGATTCAGATACAAATATTAATACCCAAACAATGATGATCACCGCAACATGAATCTAAAATACGCTGCAATCATCATCCTCACCACCATAACCACAGTGACAGAAATCCAAATCGGAAAAAACAAAACAAAAAAAACAGAGAATTATAGAAAACAAATAAAAAGGACAAAGCAACACACAATGAAATAAGCAAGAGGACATTATAAACCGTAGACAATACTGAGAGATGACGAAGGAATCGAGAGTTAGAAACTGCAGAGAAAGATGGTACCTGAAATTGACAGAGGAGGAGAGGAGGGTAGGGAGGGTAGTAGCGGCTGCTCTCTCTTCTAACGTCGCAAAGAAGATAAAACCCTAGTCAGTGTATGTTTATATATATGTATATGCTACTAAGATGCCCGTGCGGTGCACGGGCTTGGTATGGTATGGGCTTTTATTATTTAATTAATATTTTTTTGTGTTAAATATTTTTTAATATATTTAATGTTGTAATAGTATGTTTTTAATATATTTAATATATTATTTAATTAATATGCTTTATAATTCAAAATCGATGGATATCGTCCCTCAAGAAGTAATTAATTTGAGCTAGTATGGATTTATAACTATTTTTTATCTTGGCAAAACCACTTTCTCCTTGCATTTACACATTATTCATTGTGAGAATGAAGAAGGGGAGAGAGAGCTCTTAAGCAGGTTGGCCCACTTTAATCGGATAGATGGTAAAATGGTCCTATGTTGCTAACGGAGTGGACAACCCGATTAAAGTGCTTCCTCTCCTCCTAGAATGAAAGTGTCCATTTATGAATGTGAGTTTTCCATAAACTCTGCCAAGCTTATGAAGGAGAATAAGACATCGAGGATAAAGTTGTCCTCTCCTTCATTTTCGCAACAAATAATGTGTAGATGTAGGTAGGTGATTTTGTTAAGATCAAAGGCAACTACAAAACTTGGAAAACCATTTTGGAGATGCAAGAATTGAAATGTAACTATTTTTTATAGTGTGAAGATCGAAATATTGGTGGTGAAGGTTATGGAAACCAATAAGTAGAAACATTGAAAGAAGAAGCTACAAATTTGAGAAATAAGGTGATGAAGTTATAATGCAAGTTCAACACTAACGATGAGGATTAATTTTAAAGAGATTGATTTTGTGAGGACAAAAAACTAAAGAAAAAATTTAGATTGATCAAAATGAAAGAAAAAAAATATGCATTTTACATGGACGAAAAACATATTTAAGTGAAATAAATTTTATGACATAGTACATGAGGAAAACCCAACTAAAAGGAGCAATCAATTAGGTGTGAAAGAGACTCATGACTTAAATATCATGAGTGTCTTATTCAGTCAATGTGATAGCGTGTTTGATTTTACACCAAAATCATGTTTTAAATGTGGATCCGCACAAATGTTATAAGGAATAGTGTTGGAAAATTAGTTATACTTGATTGCACCAAATTTGGATGATTTGAATTAAAGAGAAATTAGTTATACGTGATTGCACCAAAATTTATTTATATACATTACAATTACAATTACAATTGCAATCAGTATTATGAAACCCAGCTCGGATCGGCCGGTCGAACCGGTCCGACCGGGAACCGGTGGTGTGGGCGGTCGGAGTTGTTATTTAGATCGGAAATGCATTAGACCCGGTGAGACCGGGTGAGACTCGGCCGAGTTTTAGCAGAACCGGCAAACCGGGCAGATTTGGATGACTCGGTTAAGATGAAAATGGAAAAAAAGCTCAAACAAGTAAATAATGTAGTCCCACTTACCATCATCACAGCACCACCGTTACCAAAACTCATAAGATTTTCCTTATCTGTTCATGCCTTACACTTTTGATGACTACCAGATCAAAAAAAAAATTGTGAAGTGAAGACTATAATATGACTCGGTTCAGAAAAGACGAGGAAGGCAGAAATGGAGAGAGGAATAAAGAGAAAGAGGATGAACGCATAGATGAAAGATGAGGAAGGCAGAAAGGGAGATAAAAAGTTGGACTCGGTGAAATGAAGAAGATGAAATGATGAAAAGAGAGAAAAAAAAATGAGAGTTGTCGTGAAAAGTGGGTCATTGGGTAAAGGGAAATGTGGGTCATTGGGTTACGTGTTATCACAATAAAGTTGTTGGTAACTTGATATGTGTTCAGATTTTTGTACTTTGTAGGTGGGTAAGTAGGTAAGGTCACTATTTTTTATTGGTTAAAGAAAGCACCACTAATTCATTCAAATTGAGTCTAATGTCTATTTTTATTTTTCACGTTTTTATAGTCAGTTTTATTATCATGCAATTAATAGTAATATTAATAATTATTTTTCATTTTAAATATTTTTTAAATTTATATAAATTCTATTTAATAATATAAATCATAACAAACATTATATTGAAATATAAATATTTTAATATATACCGGTTTAACCGGTCTAACCATTAACCCACCGGTTGGACCATTGACCCATTAACTCATTACCTCGATTGAGTCAACAACCGGTCCGAGTTTTATAACACTGATTGCAATTATCTCAAATCTCAGCCTAGTCAGTTTGTTAAATTGGAAACAGAACCCACATTTATTTTACAGACATTGAATCTTTTATATCGGCACTCAATTAATCAAGTGGGACCAAGGTGTGGGTTAGATTAAGATAAAATTGAACTGTTCAAAATTAGTTGAGAGGTTTATTTTAACTTTATTATAGTTGGTTGGTTCAAGTTAAATATGTAACTAATATTTCATCACTTGCATTACACAAAAAATATATATTTTTATATAATTAATATTTTTAAATATATAACTATTTAAATAATAAAAAATATATTAAAATATGAAGTATATATTAGATTTACAATGAAATAATTTAAGTTTGAATTAGAGATTTAATTTAAATTAAAAATAATTATTTTGAATTTGAATTATCAATTCATAAAAATTAACTATTCCAACAATACTTTTTAATTAGTCATATTTCATATGTTTCTACAATTATCATATCTTTATATATAATTTAAATTTTGAAAAACTAATCCACAATCATATTGTTTTAATTTTTAAAATCAATCATTTGTTGTTATTGTGATTATTAATTGACAATTATATATTATTAAGAGTATGTTTGATAAAACTAAGGGATAACCTAGCTTAAAGATGAAAAATGGAAGCCAATTATCTAATTGAATTGAAAGTATTTGATAAAATTAGCTAATAACTATAAAAATGATAGATAAAGTCATCATTAGTTATTGAACTAGGACTTTAAATTTGGTAGTTATGAAAGTTTTAAGGATAAAATTGTAAAAAAAACAGTTACTAGCTAAAATTTTGAAACACTAATTGGAATAGCATTTTAAAAAACATTATTTTACCAAACATGGTTGAAATGATTTAACAAGTTTTTTAGCTATCAATTTTAGCTTTCAATTAGTTGAAATGACATGTCAAATTTAAATTAATAAAAATATTTGAAATAGGAAAAATAGGTTAAAATTAGAATCATATATATTTTAATTTCAATATATCAACTTTCAAGACATGGGGATAGAATTAAGGGAATGTTAAAAAATATTTACAAAGGAAATGTGTGAAATATATACTCCAAGAAAAAATAGTAGAAAACTAGAGAAAATGATACATTGCTTTCTAGATGAGAGAGTAAAGAAAGTAAATGTCACACTCTCTAATATGAAGTCTCAAATTTAATATATTGAGAGTTGATTAATTCCATTAATGTGTTTTACATAGATAATTGTATTTATTCTTTTATAAAAGCATCGTCATACATTAGATTGTGTCAAAATATTTAAGGTAAATTCTACGGTGCCAGACTAGATTAAGGGGTACCAGTACCTTACCACAATTTTATCTGTCATGTGTACTTCATCAATTATGTCATTTTTTTTTTTTGCTAATATGTCCCAAATTTTATTTTTTCCTCAATCGCATACCCTCCAAATACCCAAAACCACCTCTCATAGAAAAAAGTCCGACAGCGCCCCACCAACTCCCTCCCATCCAACCATTGTGCATCTCAGTACCTTAATTCTTTCTTTATCGACTTATAGTAGTATTGATACTTGACACCATCGATTTAAGAATTAGAAGCTTTTCGTGATAGAAGATCACACCCTTGGCATTGGTGGATTTTGGGTTGGGGGCTGTAGTCGTTACCCTTGACAAAGTGATGGAGATTTGTTGAATTAACAATGGGGTAGGGCAGTTAGTAGGGAAATTAAGAGTTAATTAGCTTGTGGAAGTTGGACAAGGTGATCACAATGAGTAACAAAGTGGTGATTCCGACACAATTGATGACAGAGAATTGGTCGAAAATGTATATGCCTTGTACTTGGGAAGAGATTTCTTCTACTGCAAACTCATTGGTATGAGGTCACAAAATCCTACCATTTTTTTTTTGTTGTAAGTGGAGTGAAGTTGGAATGTTTGTTTATGTGGGAGGGAGGAAAGGGTCTAGTAATTGTGTTGTTAGAAGGTTAATGGTGTGTGTTAAAGTTAAAGCATATTTTAACAAACAATAAAAAATTAGAATTATTAATGGAGTACAAATGTAAGATAATTAATGGTAAGGTACCACAACCCATAAATTTACTGAGACACTGTAGCAATCACCATCATTAATTTAAACGTTAAAGTGAATATAAACAACATACCTTCTTCCTACGTGGTTGATTCTCAATTGTGCATAATAATAATTAATGTTACTAGAATTAATTATAAATCACTTCCAATGTTAACGTGATTCATAAATTGTGATGATTCATTCTCAGCCATTAATTTTAGCGTTTGCTTTGTATTTGAGAAGACATAAAATCGATTCTTTAATAAGTGAAAAAAAAAACATGTCCCTTTAACATGCTTTGAGATAAATCAATGAGTCCAGCTTCTCTCCATTTGTTGGAGAAATTGAGATCTCTATTTCCTTATATCTGCATTCGACATGTGTCTTTAAAAATATCCAAAGACTTACATTCAATTAATATTGTTTAATCCAAAAAATATAAAATCTGTCAAAATAAAACGTACAAAGCTCAATGTTTAGTGCTTGAAATACAAGATGAATAAACCAAAATCGAAATTACAGTGCATTAGATTATTTCATTTGTTACTTCAATTTTAAATCAATAAAAAACTGAACATCCACTGGTAAAGAAAAAAGTAGAATACGATCCCCAGCCCGCCCTCATCTTTGCTTTTTCCATCACCCCGTTGTGCCACATGTAAAGAATAGAGAAAAGGAACTCGCCGACGACCACGATTGCCCCCTCTCCAGCTGTCTTTCCCCTATGTGACACTACCGTATCACGCCATTGACCTATTACGCCACATGGCCCTCGACGTTGAAACGTTGTGCTGTCGTTAGAGATGGGCATGCAAGCAACGAGACATTAATCAAATTGTGGTAGATCCAATTTTACATAATGAAAATAGTAGTCCACTTAATTTTCTCTATTTTGGAGGTTAGTCTACTTTAGTTTCAGACCTTTACCTCCTTAGTTAGATGTAGGAAATTATGAAACAAATTTGATAATTGAATTTTAAGAAAGAAACAATGCCCATTTTAGTTATTAGTTCCTCATGTCAATGTCATTTAATTAAATAGGTTCACCCGAAATCCGTTGAATTGCCTCTGAAACATTGAGAACTCTTAAATGTGATGCTCCTACATTGCAATTTTGTTTTAATTTGGTTTATTCAGATTTTAATTCCAGTGCCTAACATTTAGCCACGTGTGTTTTATTTTCATATTTTATATTTTATATTCCAGTGCCTAATATTCACTGGACCCTAACTCAACGCTTCACCAAACACACATTTTGTATTTCTATCAAAACCAATTGTATCAAACTGCCTACAAGTTGATTTTACTTGAATTTTTCGTTAGTTAATTAAATCCATAAATACATATAAACTTAAACATTGTAACATGGACCAAATAGTGTTTGGTTGCAATAGAGATGGACAGTGACCCTAGACGGGCTTTACCTGTAAGGTTAGAGGTTCAAATTCTGGAGTCGCCACTATTGGGAGGGATTTACCTAACCACTATCTCTGTCCCAAGGTTAAACCCACAATTGTGTCTGTAAGGAATTTCCGGTCAAAGACAAAAAAAGAACATTATAGCATGGTCACATATACTCATCACATCCGAATTCAATTATGCTATTTGACTTTTCGACACTTATTTATACCACATCCCCATTCATACTTTATTTTTCATCACATCAATTATTACATCTCTCATTCTCTACCTCTTTATTTCATTTTTCTTTTTCATCTTTCTCTTCTTTATCCTTCTCACACTTTTTTTAGTGTGAAAACTATATTTTTCCTTCAGCTATATATATGAATAAATCGCTAAAAGTTTTTAGACTTGGCTAATAATCACATGTATTTTATATGAGGACTTGAGGAGTGTTATTCATACAACAATCACATATAACAACTCATATATATATATATATAACATGCATTTTTTCTCTCCATCTCCCTCCCTCAACATCATCTATTACATCTCACAATTCTTTTTCTTTTATTTCCTTCTCTCTCATTGTTGTATAACCTTATTGTAAATATTTGTTGTACAAATGTGATTTTTCTATTAATATAACAATTTCTCTTTCATGTTTGTATCTTTTGTGCATGAAGCCATTGGTAATATTAGTGTGGTTGCTCTGTCACAACTCCCTCCCAACGAGAATGTTGCTTGCTCATCGTGGAATTCCAGTCAATGCTACATGCCCGCGCTGTATTGATTATGATGAGAGTAGCCTCCACTGTCTCAGGGATTGTGTGGCTGCCCGTTGAGTCTTGGGATGCGATGGGCATTTTGTCCAGACCTGCATTATATGATTACACTTTAGTGGAGGACTGGATTCTTGCAAATATCAAGATTGGGGATGCTAGTTTTCTTTCCAATTTATGGCTAATTTAGACTAGCAGGAATAAGGCTATTTTTACAACAAAGAAACTACCTTGTGGGAAGTCATCTCTGGTTGTGTCTCCCTGAGCAACGTATTCCATCGTGTCTTTCACTCTGATATAGCCTGTGTGCAGCAGCCGACTTGCATGGTCAAATGGGAAGCTCCTTCAACTCATCAAATTGCCATTAACACCGACGGTAGTGAGATGGAGGGAAACGCTGGCTATGGGGGAATCCTTAGGTCTAATGATGGAGGGTGGATCCATGGGTACTATGGGTCCCTTGGGGAGAAGGATATCTTGTATGTAGAACTGTTTGCCATTCTGAAAGGCCTTAGCTTATGTTGGGACCTAAATTTCTGAAATGTGAAGTGTATGAGTGACTATCTCCTAGTTGTCTCCTTGATCAACAACATAGTTCCTATTTTTCACTAGTACGCCACGGTCATCTCTAATATTAAAGCTTTAATTTCAAAGGATTGGGAGATTTCAATTCATCATGTTTTCAGAGAAGGAAACTGTTCCGAGGAACTAACTCGGATATTCATTAAACTGCTTACTCGGATGGGGGCAAAACAGCTCACTTAGACAAGGTCAAATAACCTACTCGGATTAGTCAAAACGATCTGCTCGGACGAGTTAACTCGGACTCATGAAAAGCGACTCGGATGGAGAATACACGTCAAGATATCACATTGAAACTATTACACATGCTAGTCGGAATTACATGCATAGTGAGGACAGCTGTCTATTAACGTGGCATGATGTTAAGTAATAAACAAATCCTCTCCATCCAAGTAAAGGCAAGTGGCAGCACATTTCCAAAGGAGATGACGTCATTATTCACCTACCCCCACGTGAGAAGAAGCTACTACGATCACTATAAATACCCCCATGCAAACTCTAAAAGAGGTACATTCATCTTTTCATAAAATAGCCAAAATTCTGCAAAACTGAGTTCTAACTTGAGCGTTGGAGTGTTTATTGCAGGTACCCCTCCAACCTGCTGCAGTGGCAAACGGAACTAGCTCAATCATCAACCATCAAAGATGATCCATTGTTCTTTGTAAAACAATTGGCGCCGTCTATGGGGAAACCGTAAATTCTTACCCCCACGCTTGTGTTCTTGTTGCTTGATTTTTCTCTTTCTATCTTTACCCTACAACCTTTCCATTGTTCCTTTCTTTGTGGAAAATGGAAAACCCAAACACAAATCCAAACATAAACCTCATTCCCACCATGGGAATAACCCCGATAGAGAGAGAAACCAGGAATATGATAATTCAATCACAGCCAGGTCAAGCTTCTATTAGAACCGCCACCCCCATCAAACCAAAACGATGATATGGCAACCCTGGGAGTGCGCGCTGTTCAAACTAACCAGATAGTGGTAATTCCCCAGACACAAGATGCTGGAACTCATAGAGACCCTATGGTATTACATCTTTTGGAACACATTAAACGACTTAAGGACGCGAAAGCTGATCAACGTTCCAGAGGAAGGAGCAGAGATTCTAAAAGGTTACGCCCAAAAAGGAGTGTTAGGAAGGTTAAAATGTCTACCCCCCCGTTCCTCTACAGGATCTGCAGATAGGTCATCTTCTCAGGATTCTAGTTATAGTCCAGTGTATAGTTGTGCCGACTCAAAAAAGAAAAGTCGAAGAAATGAAAGTTCCGATAGCTCAAGCCCTGAAGGAAGGCGTTCTCGGAAATCACGTTCTAAGAGGAGAAGTCCTAGTTCGGAAAGAGGTACCAGCAAGAAGCAAAATGGCAATCGTAAAGGGAAAGGAAAATTTGTCCGAGAAGAAATTAGAGGTCGGAAGAGTAAAGAAGAGGATAAACTAGATCCTAAGACTGAAAAGGGTGTTGAAGCAAAAACTATTGTTAATCAGTTTGGGATTTCCACTTATCGTCTGTATTCCTTACCTTTTACTGCTCGGCTCATGAAGGCAAGGATACCACATAGGTTTCAGAAGATGAACCTATCTATCCCCCCATACACTGGGGAGACTGACCCAGGGAAACATTTAGATGCTTTTATGAATGAAATGCTGTTTCAAAACGCTGATGAGGATCTGCAATGTAGAATTTTTCCTAAGTCGTTACAAGGAGAAGCCTTGACTTGGTTTAAATCATTGCCTACCAATTCGGTTGGAGGCTGGGAAGAATTAGCCTTAGCTTTTTCCAAGAGGTTTGCCCAGGCAGGAGAAGTTCCAAGAGATTCATAGACTTTGAATAAAGTAAAGCAAGGGGAAAAGGAGACTCTGAGATCTTACTTGTCAAGATTTTATAAAGAGGCGACCCTCACACCTAATCTACATGAGATGGTGCAGCTGCATATAGCTCAGTCTAATTTACATCCAAAAGATCCTTTAGCCATTGAATTGGCTAAAAATAAAGTTTACACCATGACAGATTTTTGGAGTAAAGCAGCACAGTTTGTACAACAGGAGATGCACTTAGAAGAAACTCACCCTACTAAGAATCATGAGAAAGGAAAGGAGAAGGTGGGGCCTGAAAGGAAAGACAGAGGCATCAAGAAAGATAGAAAATTTAAGGGAAAGTTTAAGAATTATTTTCCTTTGAATGCCCAACCATCTCGGATCTTCAAATAATCATACAATTCAGAATTCTCCCGTGTGAAGCATTCTTTTCCAATCTGAGAACATGCAAACACTGACAAGTCCAAATATTGTACCTTTCATGAAGGAAATGGGCACGATACTGATAGGTGCATACAGCTGAGGGATACCATTGAACAACTTGTTAGGGCTGGAAGGTTAGCACGTTATGTTAAAAGAACCGGGGATGATGACAGTCATAAAAAGAAAGATTTCAGAAATAGGTCCCGTAGTCCAGATGATCGGGAACGTGGCCGTAGAAAGGTATCCCGGTCTCCGAAAATAGATAAGACAAACTCAGATGTACTGCGAAATAAGGAAGCAATTGAAGAAAAGAAAGAAGAAAGTGGGACTCCTCGGATTAAAATAAACACTATAGCAGGAGGTTTTGATGGAGGCGGACCATCGTCTAATGGGAGAAAAAACCATTTGGAAGACATTATGAAGGTGAGTAGAAGAGATGAAGTCAAAAGAAGAAGGACATGCGAAAATGCGTATACTCCTGCCATCTCCTTTAGTGATGAAGATTTTGGGAATATAAGTAGGAACCATGACGATCCTATGGTAATCAGGGCAGTCATAAGTAATGCAAACGTGGGGCGAGTTTTGGTCGATCAAGGAAGTTTAGCAGACATCATGTATAATGATTGTTTCCACTTGATGGAATACACTTCAGCCGACCTATTACCTTATAATGGGGAATTAGTAGGGTTTTCTGGAGAAAGGATCCAACCCAGAGGATATATTCCAGCAAGAGTTACTTTGGCAGGACCAGAAGGTAAGAAAATAGTGAACATTAAATTCTTGGTGATTCCGACCGTCACTTCTTACAATGTCATTTTAGGGCGACCCACACTTAATGCCTTGGGAGCTATAGTGTCTACGGTACATCTGGTCATGAAATTTCCCAACAGAGAGGGCCGAGTAGTATCTGTTCGAGGTGATCAAGTCGAAGCCAGAAGCTGTTATAATGCCAGTTTAAAGCTAAGGCATGAGAATTTGGCAATTCAAAATACTCCAAGAAGAGCTGAAAACATACCCTCTGCTAGTCGGGAAGTGCTGCTTGCAGATCTTGATCCCAAAATTAACTCGTCCGACCAGAAGCCAACGCAGAATAAAATTCAATCGGTAGGAGATTCGGAACCGTTTCAGATTGGGAAGGAAGCCGACCACACAGTGAGGATAGGGGGACATTTGAATCCAGAAGAAAAAATGCAGATTGAAAAACTTATTACTCGATAATAATGACTTGTTTGCATGGACTGCAGCTGATATGCCTGGAATTGATCCTGAATTTTGTTGCCATAGGCTTGCCCTTGATCCGAATGTGAAACCAATTGCACAAAAGAAAAGAAGAGTGGCACCCGAGAGACAAAATGTGATAAAAGAGTAAACTAACGATCTTCTAAAGGTCGGATTCATACGAGAAACCCAGTATGCAACATGGCTCGCCAATGTGGTCTTAGTGAGAAAAGCTAGTGGCAAGTGGCGAATGTGTGTGGACTATACAGACCTAAACGAAGCCTGTCCAAAGGATTCTTTTCCTCTTCCTAATACAGACAGGTTAGTAGATGCTTCTTCAGGATATCAACACCTTTCTTTCATGGATGCTTACTCTGGTTATAACCAAATTCCTATGTTCTATATTGACGAGGAAAAAAACTGCTTTCATCACCGGCCAAGGAACTTATTGCTACAAAATGATGTCGTTCGGCTTGAAAAATGTCGGTGCAACCTATCAAAGGATGATGACAAAAGCCTTTGAAGGACTTATAGGAAACTGTGTGGAAGTCTATGTAGATGACATCATTGCAAAGACCATGCAAGGAGGAGACCTCATATTAGACTTAACAAAGGTGTTCGACAGATTGACGAGATACGATATGCGGCTGAATCCAGCTAAGTGCACATTCGGAGTACCATCAGGAAACTTCCTCAAATTTTTACTGTCCGACAGAGAAATTAAGGACAATCCAGAGAAATGTAGAGCGATGACCGATATGAAAAGCCCGACGTGTGTAAAAGAGGTACAACAGTTGACCGGGAGACTAGCTGCCCTTACTCGGTTCTTATCTAAAGCCGCTCAGAAATCTTTTCCCTTGTATCAACTATTGCGCAAAGGAAAGGAGTTTAGATGGATCGAACAGTGCGAAATTGCGTTCCAAGACTTGAAGAAAGCTCTTATTTGTCCACCAGTGTTGGTTCGCCCTGAACCAGGTGATGAATTGATATTATATTTGTCGGTAAGCGATGAAGCCAACAACGCAGTCCACATTAAAGAAACCCTAGAAGGACAAAGGCCAATTTTCTTCGTTAGTAAAGCTCTCCACGGACCTGAAGTTCGTTATTCAAAGTTGGAAAAAGCTGCATTGGCTGTAGTATTCTCAGCGAGGAGATTAAGACCATATTTCCAATCCTATATCGTCGTTGTCCGCACAGATCAACCTATCCGAGCAATCTTAGCAAAACCAACTACACACTCTTTCTCATAAACTCTTCCCGATCTTCCCTTCTAAGGGTACCTTAATTCCTCTAGGAACTAAAATGACATCTCATAAGGCTCTTGAGGTGGAGATCCTACTCTTGGAAATAGACCTATGTCACTCTCCCTCTAACTATCATGTAGGTGGCTCTAACCTTGTTAGAGAATTGTCCCAATTCCCTCAATAAGGCAGCCTATTTACGTTACTAACCATAATTCCGTGTACAACGCACCCAGTAGAGGGGTGATCAGTCCCTAAACTGAGCATGAGGCACGGTGGAATTATAGTAAGTTACGGGCAACTAACCTAACCACAGTCCAATTGGATTGAACTGCTCTGATACCATAACGTAACATCCTAATTTCTTAATTCAAGAATACTGTCCGTTGGAAACACTATTCCTGAATTTCTGAAATTATTTCGCGCCATTTCAAGTATCGTTAACCAAATCACACAATTACTTAGGCAATCCAACGTATTGCTTAAGCTTCCACAAAACTCATGCATCATTCACAATCCATGAAATTAAATTACAATTTGAGTTTAAATAATTTACAACACTCCTGCCGGAAAATCCGGCAGAGTCTCCCCTGTAAACAGGACATATCCAAATTTTCTAACTTAACCTGAAAACCAGCAAAACCACCAGTACAGTTTGTAATATCACAATACAATTTTTATTCTACAATGAGGCCTCCATGGCCAATCTAAAGTTTCAACTTTACTACATAAATAAACCTTTAATTTACGAATATAATCATTAACACTCTACTTCAATTGAATCCTCAACTCTTCCGTCAAGAATCTGTACAGCAACCTGCACAGCTGAAATATAATTCCCACATCGTGGGATGAGACTACATCCCAGTGAGTGCGATAAAGGTGTGCGCGGTGTGGGGGAAAGCAGACAAGTGAAATCCAACAGGTGTACATATACATTAAGAATACCATATCCGAGAACAATAAGCATAACCAATAATTCTAACACTCATACCATGTTTATGATGCAATGCAGCATGTCTGTGAAGTGTTGTTACCCGACACCCGGGGTCTTTCCACTGTAACGTGACTGTGATTGAGCGCTCGGCCATGTGACCAAGGACCTTCGTCCAGGGCCACCTATGATTAAGTTTTATTAAATATGTATGGATCATGTCTTTGATTATCTTTAGGGTGAGGGTCCCCCATCTTCCCTTTGGCCGAGAGGTCGATGAGATCACCTCGTCTTTCTTAAACATGATTGCCTGAAGGCCTGTGATGGTCCGGAGACCCTGTAATAGCCTGAAGGCCCTGTAATGGTCCGAAGACCCTGTAATAGCCCGAAGGCCCTGTGATATGTTCAATGGTGGCCAAAGGCCCATGAATGCTCAAGAGTATAGTTTATAGTTCAACAGTGCAAAAATACCCAAATCTCTTCCTTTCAAAACATAAGGTCATAAGACCCAAATCATTTTCCTTTCAGAAACATGAGTGAATGATTTCATGAAGACAACAATACTTTCATGGGCATGAACATGTACATAAACAACCACAAAGCCAAGTTTTCACAAAATTCCTAAATCCTCTAACCTAGGGTTTGAGCCACAAAGTCATACATTCAATCAATCCAATAATCCACCCTAGGTTTGCATAAAATCAACCATAACCAACAATAATAGCATGGGGAGAACGAATAGGGAGCATACATAGGATAGTAATCAAGAATACAAATGAGTGAGAACCACACTCACCTCTAATGGAGGAAATAGAGGAGAAATGAGGGATGAGGATGAAGATCCAAGCTCCTTGAACGGTGTGGGTGGCTCTAATCCATGATTCCTCCTTCAATCTACCCCTTCTCTCTCTAGTTCCTCTCTCTAGAATGAGAGAAATGAGAGGAAATGAGGGTTGGAAGCCCTAAATCTCCGTTTTTAAAAACTGATCTCGCGTACTCTCGCTCAAGCGAAATAATTTCGCTTGAGCAAAGTCAAAAAGGTGACATTCTGCCATATTTTCGCTTGAACAAGAGGATTCTCGCTCAAACGAGATTGATAGCATTTCAAAACTTGTTTCTGCTGATATTTTCGGTCAAGCGACAACATTCTCACTTGAGCGAGAATACGCCTGTTTAATGGTGCAAAATATATCAGAATACTATCGTATAGCATATCAACTGAAGCCTCAGATCTTAGCTTTCTAGTCCATGTGGAATCACCTCAATTGGACATCCTTATCTCTAGATATTTGCAATTTAGTGCACCAAGGTCAT
The DNA here is from genome assembly GCA_026901365.1 of Sesbania bispinosa. Taxonomy (NCBI): domain Eukaryota; kingdom Viridiplantae; phylum Streptophyta; class Magnoliopsida; order Fabales; family Fabaceae; genus Sesbania; species Sesbania bispinosa. The sequence goes on from QLOH01000235.1 coordinate 105,991, forward strand.
TAGGCTTAAAACCCGAAATCAAGCGACAACATTGGTTTTTTCCCCTCTTTGATTTCCAATTCAATTCCTTCCTTCTCAAACCTAATTCCTCTCCTCCAAAACTTCTTCTAACTTAGTTCTTCTCATCCAACCCTTCCCCACTCTATTCTTGATAAGTCAATTCCCTTGACCACAAGGCTTATTCTTCCACAGTTAATGACTAAGATCTAGGGTGTTGCTCTTCTCCTTAACTCTTGGTCCTTCCTCCACGCTCTTTTAAAACACATGGTTCCAAATGGATTTCCCTAATTTCTTGTCTGAAATCACACTTAACCTCTGAATTCTCATCCTACTTCTAACTTCCCTCTCTTGGCTAGGTTCACCACCTAAGGCTTCTCTTATGTTTCCTAGGTTCCAGTTTCTGGGATGTTACAATCCTACCCCCCTTAAATAAATTTTGTCATCAAAATCTGTCCCGAGTGTCTCAACACAAGGTCACCCTCCCATTCTTAACTATCTTTGTATACTTGGAATCCTGCCCCAATGCCGCTTGGTAACCAATACCTCTATTTCTCAAGGAAGCAGAAAGGAAATCAAAAGTGAGTTGTACCTCCTAATTCATCTTATTGGTTTTTAATCTAATAGGTTACGTCTCTAATATTACTATCCTCTAAATATTCCATGCCTAACTTCTGCTAACCTCATTTAGTTCTATCTAGTGTACTTATTCTGAAGTGTTTCGCTTTCCCAGCCATGTTTGAGCACTAGAATCTTTCCCGAACCATTGCTTAGTAACTAATACTTCTATTCCAATTCCAGTCCCCATTACTCCCCTAATCCCTTTCTAGGTCTGACTCGTTGCCCTCACTGTCCAACCTCTCTTTTCTCCTTTCACCCTCCGAATTTAAGTTCCTAACCTGACTCTCTTAATTCATTCATGGCGTTTGGATCACCTAAAAGTACACCCTTACAGTTCCTTAACTTTAAATACTACTCCTGCTGAAGTTATGTTGTCTTATAACCGTTCCTGAACTTGAAAAGCTCCTAATGAGTCCTAACTCACCCCAAGACTTTCCTAGCATGGCTTCTAGACGACTACGGGTCATATCTAAATAAATTCTCTCCTTCCTAATTCTTCGTCTCACCTGGGGGTATCCTAATGTCAAAAAGAGGAATGTGTGTAGGCTTCTGCTGCGCACCCTGGTTAAAAGGGGTCGGGTTGGGTCTATCCCATAATCCCTACCTACAATCGATTCCTTGCCTATCTCCGGCCTCCCATACTAGGGTAACTTATCTGCCTGGTTACATGTGCTATGGGTCCCCAAGTCTCATTCTGTAAGGCTACCCCCTTAAGGGCTTGGCCCTCCCTTAACTGTCTTGAGACATGATTTTCTCATCAACTCTACTTCATTCTAGGGCCTTAAAATAAAACATATAGATTTCAACAACATAACACAGAGTTGCACCTACGTGGTACTCCTCTGGTACACAAGTGACAGAGAATGGACAACTCTCCCAGTTCATCCAAATTCCAATCTAAACATACAATACATAATGGTGTGTAGGTCTGCTTGTACCTATCACTCCATCATGTGCACAAGCGTAACAAACATGATCATCTCACATTCCAACTAGGGGCTAAGTACGAACACAAGCTCTATATTACAACATCAACCTCTTTGTCTAGAGCTGACAACCGCAGCAATTGACGGGCATGCAATTGCCTCGGTGGCCAGGGGACACACCTAAACCTAGGTGGATAACGTAGGTCCTCGAAATAAGGGAAAAAGAATGAGAATGTTCAATACCTAGTGATGGACTCGGTGCACCAAGCTTAGCACTATTCCTTAATCCAAGCATGAACTGAACACGAACCGTTAATCCTTCTATGAGATATACACTAAGTACAATTTCACATTCCGCGTAATTCTTACCGCTAAGGTCACAACAAGGAAGAGGCTAAGAGGTTTAATTTATAGACTTAGTTTTGCCATCAATAACTTAGAAAAGTATCACTATTCATGCCCTAACAACATAACCCCAGAACACTTTGGCTAAAGCCAAAAGAACCTGATTCCTTAGATATCTACAACCAAATAGGCCTAAGCTAAAAGGAACCGACCGTGATTGATTCCTACAAGGTACCCTCAACCATCCAAGTCTCCACAGCCACTCACTCCCCTTAAACTTTGGTGTCTATCCTCTAGCTCAACCGAAACTGACCAAGGGTTTCTAACCAGGTGATAGTGCCTAGCCAAAACTCAAACATGAACCACATGGTGGTAGTCACAAAAGAGCTAAAAGACCATAAAGCTCTAAAGTGGAACAAGGTGGAAATGGAGGCCTAGATTGATAGGGTATAACAAATCCCAACTTGATTCCTAATTTAGGAAATCCTCTGAAAATTCATATATCGCAATACACTAATTAGCTAGATGTTAGATCATACACCTATGAGGACCGAAGTCACCGCTAACCATCCATTAGGGATTCTAAGAGTGTTCATCTAGTAACTTAGGGGCAAGGATTGGGCTTACCACTTGCACACTAAAGATAAATCATAGGACATGAGGGCTCACACAATCTCACCACCATCATAACAAAATCATTAACACTAAATGAGAAAATTTAACGGGTTACAATAATGACTTAGGCAACTACTAAGGAGGTTAGGGTTGACATAACAATCACCCTCAACATAAGCATACACTAAAAGGGATTTAAAGAAGGGAAAACAAATATGCGGGTTTAGATGCCTACCCCCAAGAAGTAACTTAGCCAAAAGCTTACGACTACAACCCCTTTCACTATTGGTACTAAGTTCCTATACTTCCCCTGAGTCCCACACTTCCATCCTGACCTCTACCTGCCATATCCCTAGTCCACTAAGCATGAAATCCGAATTCACAAAATCCTAACTCTAAAGTCATTCAGCCCTACTTCTATAGATCACCATTTACCTCCCACTTACATGTCCCTCTAAACCTTGGAACCTAACATACAAGTCATGCAGCATCATCGTAACACATTCATCAAACCACCACCTAGCATACAGGCATACATTCATTCATGAAAACACATACAACAAACATTTAAGCAACCATTCAAGCAGAAATAAGAATTATCATTGTTCAAACACATTACAATCGCAAGGTTCACTTACAAGCAACCAACACCTGCTAGCCCACTAGGGAGCTCATCCATCATTCCCTCTAACCTTTCCTCTTACTTCTGTGACACCCTTCTACCCCATACTCTTATATGATTAAGAAATTGCAGTTTAGAAAAGGGAAAGTCCCACGTTAGATAAAAAGGTTCACAATCACTCTTATAATATCTCATAGTTCGAAAATGACTTTATTAAAAGAAATTAAACTTTCAAATATAATTAAAATATAAAGCAGCGGAATCTCCAATACATAAAAAAAACTACTAATAGCCTACTGCCATTCAAGGCATCCAAAAGTTCACAAAAATACTCCTAATCTAAAAACATATTAAAACATCCCGAATACACCCTGATGTCGCATCTATCAGAGCATACCCTTTTAATCATAGTCGACACCAGTCGTGTCCTCCTCAACACCTGTAAAATATATCCACAAAATACGGTGAGGAAAAGGAATACTGCCTATACATACACATAGAGAATACCCATCCTCACCCACAACATCATTACATCATGCCAACAATAAATTAATCACCGATAAATAACATTCATCTAAAACTCATCATATATTTAATCATCTATATCAAACATATACATGCCATACCATCATTCCTATTCATAACACATAAATATATCCTTTATACATTCATCAAGCTCATCATCATCATAACCTCATTCATATATCATCATATAGTTCTCATACCATCATTCACCCAATTAATCATATATTCTATTTTCACACATAATACTTATCATCATCAATATTCATAACATCATTTAATAACACCATTTCATCACGAAATATCACACACCAATACTCCTCTCATCGTCTACCCAAAGATCATGACTTGGAACTCCACACAATGGGTGCACCTCGTCAATCACTCTAGTTAGTACCAAGGTGGTCTACCGGTGTTACCACACACTATCCGATAGGTTGTACCCCCCTCTATGGGCCCGCACAACGACATTCGACCCTAGGTTGTACCCCCTCTATGGGTCCGTACAATCACTCCTAAGTTGCACCCCCTCTATGGGCCCGTTGCATCAAACGCCCCATCTTCAATCCCCTGAGTTGTACCCCCTTTATGGGTCCGCACAACTCAGTTCACCTCCCGAATTGTACCCCCTCTATGGGCCCGCACAATTCAGGTCTCATCACATATGCTCAAGGCATCTCTCCTAAGTTGTACCCCCTCTATGTCTGCCCGCACAACTTAGGTAACATCATCATCAAAAGGTGATATACACCACCATCATCATAAATCATCATATCATGCATCATCATACTCATCATCAAACATCATCATTAATAAAGTGATATACACTTATCATCATTCACATCATCATCATAAGTGACATGCACTATCATCAATAACATCATCATCATAAGTGATACATACTATCATCATTTACATTATCATTATAAGTGATACACACTATCATCATTAACATCATCATAATCATCATAAACAACATCAAACATCGTCAATCATCATCATTATACTCGTCATAAAGCACCATCAAACAACATCAATCTCTAAGGATCTCAAAATCCACTCTGGTAATCGATTACCAACCTCCAGTAATCGATTACCTGCAAACAAGGTCCTCTGGTAATCGATTACAACACCCCTGTAATCGATTACCCGCAAGCAAACTCTCTGGTAATCGATTACAGCACCCCGGTAAATCGATTACCCACAGACAAACTCTCTGGTAATCGATTACTCGCAAGCAAACAGTGCTTCTGGGTTGCCCAGAACACTCTGGTAATCGATTACCACATCTGGTAATCGGATTACCCGCGACGCAGATCGCAAATTTCACGATTTCTCACCTCTCTAAACCCATCCATCAATCCCTAATCAGTCTTTTCGTCTAAACATCATTTGGACTCATAATAACATCAATACTCAATAAATCATCAATCTATTACAGATTATACTATCAATTCATCAAAATCCCAAGTGTCTCAATCCCTAATCACCCAGTTTTCAATTTTCTCTTCAATATCATCTTACTCTCATTCAATAATTCGTCAATACACATGAATAAATCATCAATCACAAGATTATATCATCATTCTCAGTTATTCATTCATAAATTCGAATTATACATCTTAGATTACTACCCAAGTACCCCCTACATGCATATACAGGCAATACCCTCTCCCCCACCGTACCTTAAGCGAAGCTTGATCATAGCAAGGAAGTCCTTTCTTGGATTCTTGACGTTCACTCCACAGCAGCTCTCTCTTGAGACTTCGCTTACTGACGAATGATACGAATAAGGATTAGGGTGCTCTGTTACCCCTTCTTACAGAAATAACTAATTGGGCTTAGGGCCCGCTCTCTCACCCCCTTTATTCTATTTTCAATTAAAACTATCTTTACGAAATAAAACTAATAATAACAATACTCCTATTATTTATTTCCTATTTAATTAATTATTTCCTTAATTAATCTATTTAATTTAATTAATATTTATCCTAATAAAATTTAGGATGTTACAACTCTCCCCTCCTAGAAAGAAAATTCGTCCTCGAATTTTACCTAAGCGAATAACTCTGGATAAGACTCCTTCATCTTCTCTTCAAGTTCCCAAGTGGCACTCTCGGGTGTAGGTCCTTCCCCAGATCACCTTAACTAAAGGAATCTCTTTACCTCGAAGTTGTTTCACCCACCCTCCGATCCTCAACTCTCACCGGCATGGTTTCCACTGTTAGGTTTTCCTTAACCTCAAGATGATCCGACTCAATCACATGTGAAGGATCGTGAACGTATTTCCGGAGTTGAGAAAACGTGGAAAACGTTATGAAGATTAGACAAGTGTGGAGGCAAGCGATTGGTAGGCCAACATTGCCGACTCTTTTAAGGATTTGGTAAGGACTAATGAATCGAGGTGTAAGCTTTCTAAACTTTAATGCCCTACCAACCCTAGTCCACGGAGTGGACTTTCAGGAATACATGATCCCCTTCTTGAACTCTAACTCCTTCCTCCTCCTATCAGCATAGCTCTTCTGCCTACTCTGGGCTGCCCTCATCCTCTCCTGGATTATCCTAACCTTATCAGTGGTCTGCTGCATTATCTCAGGTCCTAATGCAAGACTTTCACCCGGCTCACACCAGCACAAAGGGGTTCTACACCTCCTACCATACAATGCTTATAAGGCGCCATACCTATGCTAGAGTGAAGCTATGTTATAGGTGAAACTCTATCAAAGGTAAAAAGCTATCTCAACTACCCCCTTGGTCTACACACAGGCTCTAAGCAAATCCTCTAAGGATTGGATGGTTCTCTAAGTCTGACCATCAGTCTGAGGGTGATAAGCTGAGCTAAGCCTAAGCTGGGTCCCAATGCCTGCTGTAAACCTCTCCCAAAATCTAGAGGTAAACATGGATCTCTATCGGAGCTATACTAGATGGTATGCCATGCAACCTCACAATCTCACTGATGTACAACCGAGCCAACCTCTCTAGATAATACTTAATATTGATGGAAGGAAATGGGCACTCTTAGTTAACCTATCAACAATGACCCAGATTGAGTCGTGCCCCATTATAGTCTTAGGTAAAGCAACTACGAAGTCTATGGATATACTATCCCACTTCCACTCAGGTATACTTAAGGTTGAAGCAATCCTGAAGGTTTTTGGTGCTCTACCTTAGCCTTCTGACACACTAAACAAGCACTCACGAACTCCTCTATGTCCCTTTTCATCCTAGGTCACCAAAATACTTCTTCAAATCCTGATACATCTTAGTTGATCCTGGGTGGAAACTAAGCTTACTTCTATGACCTTCTTCAAGCACTAAACCGCTTAATGTTAGGTTCACTAGGCACACACACTCTATCTCCAAACCTCACGACCCCATCAGTACCAATCACAAACTCTCCACCACTACCCCCCTTCTATAGCCTCTCGCCTACTAACCAAAAATGGATCCTCTAACTGGGCCTTACTAATATCCTTCAGCAAATCATTACTTACTCTAGTCATCCCTAACCTCACACTGGAAGATATTACTTCACAAGCCAAACTTAGATCTCTAAACTGGGTTAAAAGATCCATCTCTCTAATCATTAGGGAACTAACATTGATAGACTTCCTACTCAAGGCATCAGCCACTACATTGGCCTTACCGGGATGGTAACTTAACTCAAATCGTAATCCTTAAGAAACTCTAACCACCTCCTCTGCCTCATGTTCAACTCTTTCTGGTCAAACAGATACCTAAGGCTCTTATGGGTCACTAAAAACCTCAAATCGGGAATCATACAGGTAATGTCTACAAATCTTCAACACAACACTACGACTGCTAACTCTAGGTCATGGGTAGGGTAGTTTCTCTCATGGATTTTCAATTGCCTAGAAGCATAGGCTACTACTTTAACCCTCTTGCATCAACAACCCCACCGAAACCCATCTTAGAAGCATCACAGTATACTACGAAAGGTTTACTAAGGTCAGGCAACACTAACACTGGTGCACTAGTCAACTTCTCCTTAAGGGTTTTGGAAGCTAGTCTCGCACTTACTATTCCACACATAGGCAACTCCCTTCCTAGTCAAACTCGGTCAAAGGCAAAGCTAACTTAGAAAACCTTTCTATGAACCTCCTATAGTACCCAGCTAACCCAAGGAAACTCCTAATCTCACTCACTGACTTAGGGGACTCCCAACTTAAGCACGGCTTCTACCTCTAGAAGGATCTACACCTATGCCTCTCTTAGAAATTACATGACCCAAGAAACTCACTTGCTCTAACCAGAACTCACACTTGGACATTTAGCATAAAGTTGTTTATCCTTAAGAACCTGAAGCACTACTTTAGATGTTCCTTATGCTCCTCCTTAGTTTTGGAATAAATTAGTATATCATCTATAAAGACAACTACGATTTTATCCAATAAGGGTGAAAAATCCTGTTCATATAATCCTAAAAATGGCAGGAGCATTCGTCACATCGAAAGGCATTACTAGATACTCATAATGTCCATACCTAGTCCTAAAAGCGGTCTTAGGTATATCCTCCTCCTTAACTCTAATCTGATGATAGCCTAATCTAATATCTATCGTACTAAACACACATGCCCCCACTAACTGATCCATCAAGTCATCTATCCTAGGCAAAGGATACCTATTCTTAATGGTTACCTTATTTAAACTGGCAGTAATCAGTACACAACCTCATGCTACCATCATTCTTCTTAACAAACAATACAGGCGCTCCCAGGGTGACACACTAGGCCTAATGAACTGTTTCTCTAACAGATCTTCTAGTTGCTTCTTAAGTTCTGCTAGCTCTATGGGTGACATCCTATAAGGTGTAGCTGAAATCGGTCCTGTACCTGGCACTAAGTCTATGGCGAACTCTATCTCTCTCTCAGGTGGTAACTAGACACATTATCAGCAAATACTTCAGAGTACTCACACACTACAGGTATCTCACTCCCACACAACGCTACTATCAGATTTCAAAGAAGCTAAAAGCATGTAAACCCGGGCATCTTCCCTTAGAGACGCCTTTACCTGATTGGCAGTCATAAAATCCTTACTCTTACACTCGAAAGGGTGACCAAAAACAACAGACTTAATCAACACAGTTTAGAAGGACATGGTTGGACGGATAACCAGTCCATACCAAGGATGACATCTAGTTGCTTGGAACTTGTTCTGACTCTCAAAGGCCCCTCCACTCTTATAATGTGTTGTCTTTGCCCGGTTGTCTTCATCATAGATCCTACACTTGTTCACATCTCGTGAAAGCGCGTGATCCCTTGGTAGTTGAACATTTGTTTAATCTCGGGACGAAGGCCGCTGAGAAGAAACTTGACGCACTTGGCTTCTTCATTGGCTGCTCCCTCATATGTCGGGTCAGAATCGTTCTAGAGCTTCGAACCTTGATGCGTAGTCTGTCACGGTGTCGTCCCCTTGCTTTAGATCCAAGAACTCTATCTGTTTCTTGTTGCGCACGTCATTGTGGAAAGTACTTCTGCAGGAATAACCTTTGAAGTTGTCCCAGCTCAAGGCGGTGCCCTCATCAATCATCCTTTGGCAGGTGCTCTGCCACCAGAACCAGCATCTCCAGATAACATGAAGGCTGCTAAGGTCACCTTCTGAAGCATAGGGTCGTCCATTGCTCTGAAGATCTTTTTCAATCTCGTAAATCCAGTCAGCAGCTCCATCCGAGTCATAACCTTCCTCGGAACGTAGGTGGATGGTTCCTCTGGAACCGTGCAAGCCAGTCCGTCTCGTGGTGTTTGGTTAAGGTTGCCAACAGCCTGTGCCATGGCCATCAAGGCATCGACCATTGCTCGATTGTTTTCTACCCCCAACCATTACTCTTTCTTTATTTAAGAAAGGGTTAAGCACACATACTAAGTAAAGCAGATAAGCAAAGAAATCAACAAAACAACAATCACACACGCAGGACAATTCACTCAAGCAACAATCAATTACTCAAACCAATCAATCAGATTAGCACATCCAAAAGCATAGTAAACTCATAACTCAAGGCCGGTGAACCGACCTGCTCTGATACCAACTAATGTGACACCCTTCTACCCCATACTCTTATATAATTAAGAAATTGCAGTTTAGAAAAGGGAAAGTCCCACGTTAGGTAAAAAGGTTCACAATCACTCTTATATATCTCATAGTCGAAAACGACTTTATTAAAGAAATTAAACTTTCAAATATAATTAAAATATAAAGCAGCGAAATCTCCAATACATAAAAAAAAACTACTAATAGCCTACTGCCATTCAAGGCATCCAAAAGTTTCACAAAAATACTCCTAATCTAAAAACATATTAAAACATCCCGAATACACCCTGATGTCACATCTATCAGAGCTACCCTTTTAATCATAGTCGACACCCAGTCGTGTCCTCCTCAACACCTGTAAAATATATCCACATAATACGGTGAGGAAAAGGAATACTACCTATACATACACATAGAGAATACCCATCCTCACCCACAACATCATTACATCATGCCAACAATACATTAATCACCGATAAATAATATTCATCTAAACTCATCATATATTTATCATCTATATCAACATAGACATGTCAGTACCATCATTCCTATTCATAACACATAAATATATCCTTTATACATTCATCAAGCTCATCATCATCATAACCTCATTCATATATCATCATATAGTTCTCATACCATCATTCACCCAATTAATCATATATTCTATTCTCACACATAATACTAATCATCATCAATATTCATAACATCATTTAATAACACCATTTCATCACGAAATATCACACACCAATACTCCTCTCATCGTCTACCCAAAGATCATGACTTGGAACTCCACACAATGGGTGCACCTCGTCAATCACTCTAGGTAGTACCAAAGGTGGTCTACCGGTGTTACCACACACTATCCGATAGGTTGTACCCCCCTCTATGGCCCGCACAACGACATTCGACCCTAGGTTGTACCCCCTCTATGGGCCCGTACAATCACTCCTAGGTTGCACCCCCTCTTTGGGCCCGTGCATCGAACGGCCCCATCTTGATCCCCTGAGTTGTACCCCCTCTATGGGCCCGCACCAACTCAGTTCACCTCCCGAATTGTACCCCCTCTATGGGCCCTCACAATTCAGGTCTCATCGCATATGCTCAAGGCATCTCCTACTAAGTTGTACCCCTTCTTATGCCCGGCCCGCACAACTTAGGTAACATCATCATCAAAAGGTGATATACACCATCATCATAAATCATCAATCATGCATCATCATACTCATCATCAAACATCATCATTAATAAAGTGATATACACTTATCATCATTCACATCATCATCATAAGTGACAGCACTAATCATCAATGACATCATCATCATAAGTGATACACACTATCATCATTTACATCATCATTATAAGTGATACACACTATCATCATTAACATCATCATAATCATCATAAACAACATCAACATCGTCAATCATCATCATTATACTCGTCATAAAGCACCATCAAACAACATCAATCACTAAGGATCTCAAAATCCACTCTGGTAATCGATTACCAACCTCCAGTAATCGATTACCTGCAAACAAGGTCTCTAGTAATCGATTACAACACCCCTGTAATCGATTACCCGCAAGCAAACTCTCTGGTAATCGATTACCCACAGACAAACCTCTGGTAATCGATTACAGCACCCCTGTAATCGATTACCCGCAAGCAAATCGTGCTTCTGGGTTGCCCAGAACACTCTGGTAATCAATACCTGCGACGCAGATCGCCATATCGCAGATTTCACGATTTCTCACCTCTCTAAACCATCCCAATCAATCCCTAATCAGTCTTTTTCGTCTAAACATCATCGTACTCATTAATAACATCAAATTACTCATAAATCATCAATCTATACAGATTATACTATCAATTCATCAAATCCCAATTTCTCAATCCCTAATCACCCCTTTTTCAATTATCTTCAATATCATCTTTACTTATCATTCATAATTCGTCCAATACACATACAATAAATCATCGTCCCCGGATTATATATCATTCTCAGTTATTCATTCATAAATTCGAATTATACATCTTAGATTACTACCCAAGTACCCCCTACATGCATATATAGGCAATACCCTCTCCCCCACCATACCTTAAGCGAAGCTTGATCACAGCAAGGAAGTCCTTTCTTGGATTCTGGCGTTCACTCCTCAGCAAACTCTCTCTTGAGACTCCGTTTCTCCCCTCCTTAGCGTTTCGCTTACTGACGAATGATAAGAATAAGGATTAGGGTGCTCTATTACCCTCCTTACAGAAATAACTAATTGGGCTTGGGCCCACTCTCACCCCCTTTATTCTATTTTCAATTAAAACTATCTTACGAATAAAACTAATAATAGCAATACTCCTATTATTCTATTTCCTATTTAATAATTATTCCTTAATTAATCTATTTAATTTAATTAATATTATCCTAATAAAATTTAGGATGTTACAACTTCTACTTTCAAAACCAACTACACACTCTTCTCATAAACTCTCCCGATCTTCCCTTCTAAGGGTACCTTAATTCCTCTAGGAACTAAAATGACATCTCATAAGGCTTCTTGAGGTGGAGATCCTACTCTTGGAAATAGACCTATGTCACTCTCCCTCTAACTATCATGTAGGTGGCTCTAACCTTGTTAGAGAATTGTCCCAATTCCCTCAATAAGGCAGCCTATTTACGTTACTAATCATAATTCCGTGTACCACGCACCCAGTAGAGGGGTGATCAGTCCCTAAACTGAGCATGAGGCACGGTGGAATTATAGTAAGTTACTGGGCAACTAACCTAACCGCAGTCTAATTGGATTGAACTGCTCTGATACATAACGTAACGTCCTAATTTCTTAATTCAAGAATAATGTCCGTTGAAACACTATTCCTGAATTTCTGAAATTATTTCACACCATTTCAAGTATCGTTAACCAAATACACAATTGCTTAGGCAATCCAACGTATGCTTAAGCTTCCACAAACTTATACATCATTCACAATCCATGAAATTAAATTACATTTTAAGTTTAAATAATTTACAACACTCCTGCCGGAAATCGACAGAGGTCTCCCCCTATAAACTGGACATATCCAAAATTTCTAACTACCTGAAAACCAGCAAACCACCAGTACAGTTTGTAATATCACAATACAATTTTTATTCTACAATGAGGCCTCTATGGCCAATCTAAAGTTTCAACTTACTACATAAATAAACCTTTAATTTACGAATATAATCATTAACACTCTACTTCAATTGAATCCTCAACTCTTCCGTCAAGAATTTGAACAACAACCTGCACAGCTGAAATATAATTCCCACATCGTGGGATGAGATACATCCCAGTGAGTGCGATAAAGGTGTGCGCGGTGTGGGGGAAAGCAGACAAGTGAATGCAACAGGTGTACATATACATTAAGAATACCATATCGGAGAACAATAAGCATAACCAATAATTCTAACACTCATACCATGTTTATGATGCAATGCAGCATGTCTGTGAAGTGTTGTTACCCGACACCCGGGGTCTTTCCACTGTAACGTGACTGTGATTGAGCGCTCGGCCATGTGACCAAGGACCGTCGTCCAGGGCCACCTATGATTAAGTTTTATTAAACATGTATGGATCATGTCTTTGATTATCTTTAGGGTGAGGGTCCCCCATCTTCCCTTTGGCCGAGAGGTCGATGAGATCACCTCGTCTTTCTTAAACATGATTGCCTGAAGGCCTGTGATGGTCTGGAGACCCTGTAATAGCCTGAAGGCCCTGTAATGGTCCGAAGACCCTGTAATAGCCCGAAGGCCCTGTGATATGTTCAATGGTGGCCAAAGGCCCATGAATGCTCAAGAGTATAGTTTATAGTTCAACAGTGCTCAAAAATACCCAAATCTCTTCCTTTCAAAACATGAGGTCATAAGACCCAAATCATTTTCCTTTCAGAAACATGAGTGAATTTCATGAAGACAACAATACTTTCATGGGCATGAACATGTACATAAACAACCACAAAGCCAAGTTTTCACAAAATTCCTAAATCCTCTAACCTAGGGTTTGAGCCACAAATTCATACATTCAATCAATCCAATAATCCACCCTAGGTTTGCATAAAATCAACCATAACCAACAATAGTAGCAAGGGGAGAAAGAATAGGGAGCATACATAGGATGACAATCAAGAATACAAGTGAGTGAGAACCACACTCACCTCTAATGGAGGAAATAGAGGAGAAATTAGGGATGAGGATGAAGATCCAAGCTCCTTGAACGGTGTGGGTGGCTCCAATCCATGATTCCTCCTTCAATCTACCCCTTCTCTCTAGTTCCTCTCTCTAGAATGAGAGAAATGAGAGGACTTGAAATACTGAATAATTGTATTTTGATTGATTATAAATAACAAATACAACACACATATATATACAAGCTATGATAAAATCAAATCCCTAGAGTTTTGGGATTAGGATCAACCTAAATAAGGAAACTATACACTAAATTAGGATCAACCTAAATAAGGAAACTATACACTAAATCAGGATCAAGCTAAATAAGGAAACTATACACTAAATCAAAGGAGAATAACTATCATATCTTTACAGAATATATAGAATATCTCAACATATATCTCAACACTCCCCCTCAAGCTGGAGCATACATATCATAAGCATCCAGCTTGTCACATATATATGTTATCCTAGGACCCCGCAAAGATTTAGTAAAGATATCTGCAAGTTGATCCTTGGAGCAAACTGAGGAAGTCTTGATGACACCGGAGAGGATCTTTTCTCTGATAAAATGACAATCAACCTCTATATGCTTTGTCCTCTCATGAAAAACTTGATTAGAGGAGAGGCATAAGGCTGACTGGTTATCACACATTAGTTCCATAGGACCAACCTTGCAAAACTGCAACTCTTGAATTAAAGACTTTAGCCACAGAAGCTCACATGTGGTGTGAGCCATTGCACGATATTCCGCTTCTGTGCTCGATCTTGCAACAACACTTTGCTTTTTACTCTTCCATGAAACAAGATTACCTCCCAAGAAAAACAATAACCCGTTGTTGACCGTCTGTCACTTGCATCACCTGCCCAATCTGCATCGGAATACCCAACAATATTTGTATGTCCTCTATCACTGTAAACAAGTCCTTTTCCAAGTGATCCTTTGATATATCTGAGGATCCGCACAAACTGCATGCCAATGACTCTCACAAGGGGAGTTAAGGAACTGACTTACAACACTGACAGGAAAGATATATCAGGTGTAGTCATGGTGAGTTAATTCAAATTGCCCACTAGTCTTCGATGCCTTCCTGGGTTAGAATAGGGCTCCCCTGGTTAGGTTAGAAGCTTCACATTGGATCCATTGGGTGTCAACTGGCTTACAATCTGTGAGTCTTGTCCTCCTCCAAAATGTCAAGATCATATTTTCTCTGAGAATAGCAACACCGGACTTTGACTGAGCAACCTCAATCCCAAGGAAATAGCGTAGAGGACCTAAATCCTTAGTTTGAAAGTGCTCAAATAAGTGTTGCTTGAGAGCCTTGATGCCCTCCCGGTCATCACCTTGTAATTACAATATCATCTACATAAACCACAAGATAAATGAATTATGTGTCAGTGAGCATTAAAGAAAATAGAGTGGTCTGCCTCGCAGTGGATCATTCCAAACTCCTATATGACTTTGCTTAAAACGACCAACCAAGCTCGAGGTGATTGTTTAAGGCCATACAAGGACTTCCGTAATTTACACACAAGACCAGACTCCCCCGGAGCAACAAACCCTGGGGGTTGCTCCACATAGATATTCTCCTCCAAGTCACCATGTAAGAAGCATTTTTATATCCAACTGAAATAAGGGCCAATGTCGCACAACGGACCATGGCCAAGAAAAGGCGAACTGAGGCCATCTTCGCAATGGGAGAGAAAGTGTCACTGTAATCCAAACCATATACCTGTCTGTATCCCTTAGCCACAAGACAGGCTTTCAATCGACTCCACCTGTCCATTAAGGCCCACTTTGACATTAAAGACCCACCGACATCCAACAACAGATTTTCCAGACGGAGGTGGACAAGTGCCCAAGTATGGTTAGATTCTCAAAGTTGTCATCTCATCAATCATAGCTTATCGCCATCCTGGATGGGTTAGGGCCTCCTGTACTGTCTGGGAATGGTAATAGAGGAAATAGCAGAGACAAAAGCATAATAGGTAGGAGACAAACGATGATATGAGAGGAAAGTTATAAATAGGATGAGGATTACAAGTAGAACGTCTACCTTTACGAAGAGCAATGGCAAGTCTACTGAGGCAGGTGGAGCCGAAGTAGGTGAAGAGACTGGAGCAGGGGCTGAATCACACGGTTGTGGAGGAATCTCTGGTGGAGGCTGTGGAGGCTCAGGTGTCTCAAAAGTATCAGGTGTAAACACAACAGAATCAAAATGAGGAATAAGCAATACCTGAGAATAGAGATCAGAGTCAACTGGAGAGACATCTGAGGCAATGAAATATGGTGTGTCTTCAAAGAAAATGATATCTGCACTAGTGTACCGATGTGTAGTGGGAGAGTAACAATGGTACCCCTTTTGAACACGAGAGTATCCTAAGAACACACATTTGATAGCACGAGCAGACAACTTATCACGACCTGGGGAAAGATCATGGACAAAACAAGTACAACCAAAGACACGAGGGGAACAGAAGTAAAGAGGATCCAACGGGTATAATAGGGAATGAGAAACCTGATCATTCAAAATAGAGGATGGCATTCGGTTTATCAATATCCTGTAGAAAGAACAGCATGGCCCCACAACATTGGAGGTGCATTGGCATTCAATAAAAGAGTACGAGCAGTGTCCATAATATGTCTATGTTTTCGCTCGGCTACACCATTTTGTTGAGGTGTATGAGGACAACTAGATTGATGTTTAATGCCATGGGAAGTCATAAATGAATTGAAGCAATCAGAGAAGTATTCTTTAGCATTGTCACTTCGTAGAATATGAATTCCTTTGCCAACTGAGTTTTTATTTCTGAATAGAAAGTTTGGAAAATATTGAATAACTTAGAACGATTTTTCATTAAAATATCCAAGTGCTTCTAGAAAAATCATCAATAAAGGTGACATAATACCGATGCCTTAAAATTGAAGGAACACGACTAGGACCCCAAACATCAGAATTAATGACATCAAAGGAAGAGACAGCCCCCGACTATTAATACTACTAGGAAAAGAGGCTCTAAACATGCTTTCCTAGTTGACATGACTCACACTTTAAGGACTCCAATTTGAGAGATGATGTGCCATTTTCTTTAATTTATTTAGGCTTGGATGACCTAGACGACGATGGATTAAACCAGGAGACTCAACAGATATACACATATGGTAGAAGTAGAAGGCTGAAGGTAGTAGATACCTTGTGATTCAGATCCGATTCCAATCGTCCGTCCCGTACTCCGGTCCTGTATCACGAAAGAATCAGAAGTGAATGTTATGACACAGTTTAGTAATCGAGTAAACTTGCTTATAGAAATTAAATTGAATGGACAACCAGGAACTAGTAAAACTGATTTTAATGGAAGTGAGGGAAGAGGTGATACTGCCCAATACCAGTGGCTTGGACTTTTGACCCATCTGCAAGGGTGATATGATGTGGAGTTTTAGGTGATGATAAGTTAGGGGAAAAAGGAGACATTACCAGTTAGGTGATAGAAGCACCGGAATCCAAAACCCAAGATCCAATAGGCGTAGAATGAGAGAGACAGACTGTTAGAATTACCAGTGTGAGCAATAGTGAGTGAGGAAGAGGCCTGTTGAGCTGTCTTGAGTTGAAGGTACTCTTATAATCATTAGCAGATAATAAGATTGGATAATTACCCCTCATATTCAACCTTGAGAATTTCTGCCATGAAGAGAGAAAGGCAAAACAACAACTGTATCTAAACAAAAAACGCCTCAAAACAAGAGCTGCGCTAAGAAAACACTCCGAGACAGCAACCAAACAACAAAACAGACCACCAAAACCAACAGGCAAGCAACAGAAGAACAACCAAACAGACCACCTAAAGGGTGACCCACGACCTGAAAGGGGTCAAAATGGGAAGAGGAAGAGCCGACTAGTCCAACAGAGCAAACCGCGTCGCGAACGGAGGCTGGGAGGGTGGCGGCTTGGACCCCACGCTCCGACGAGCTACTAAGAGAAAGACAGCTGCGTGAGAGAGGCGGCGCGGCAGATCGGCGACTTCTGAACAACCTGGCGGGACCGACGCAGGCGGCCGCTGACAAAAAATGATTACCCAAGTGGGCGACTGAAACAAAAAACAGTTCCTGACCAGAGAGCTCTGGTACCAACTTGAAATACTGAATAATTGTATTCTGATTGATTAAAAATAACAAATACAACACACACATATATATACAAGCTATGACAAAATCAAGTCCCTAGAGTTTTGGGATTAGATCAACCTAATAGGAAACTATACACTAAATTAGGATCAACCTACATAAGGAACTATACACTAAATCAGGATCAACCTAAATAAGGAAACTATACACTAAATCAAAGGAGAATAACTATCATATCTTTACAGAATATACAAAATATCTCAACATATATCTCAACAAGAGGAAATGAGGGCTGGAAGCCCTAGATCTCTATTTTAAAAATTGATCTCGCGTACTCTCGCTCAGCGAAATTATTTCGCTTGAGCGAAATAAAAAAGGTGACATTCTGCCAGATGTTTCGCTTGAGCGAGAGGATTACGCTCAGCGAGATTGACAAACATTTCGAAACCTGTTTCTTCTGCTGAGATTTTCTCTCAAAGCGACAATATTCTCGCTTGAGCGAGAATACGCTTGTTTGAAGGTGCAAAATAGTTCAGAATACCATTGTATAGCATATCAAACTGAAGCCCCGGATCTTAGCTTTCTAATCCAAGTGGAATCACCTCAATTGGATATCCTTATCTCTCGATATTTTGCAATTTAGTGCACCAAGGTCATTAGGCTTAAAAGCCGAAATCAAGCAACAACCTTGTTTTTGCCCCTCTTTGATTTCCAATTCAATTCTTCTCCTTCTCAAACCTAATTCCTCTCCTCCAAACCCTTATTCTAACTTAGTTCTTCTCATCCAACCCTTCCCCACTCTAATTCTTGATAAATCAATCCCTTGACCACAAGGCTTATTCTTCCACACTTAATGGCTAAGATCTAGGGTGTTGCTCTTCTCCTTAACTCTTGGTCCTTCCTCTAAGCTCTTTTAAAAACAACATGGTTCCAAATGGATTTCCATAATTTCTTGTCTGAAATCACACTTAACCTCCGAATTCTCATCCTACTTCTAACTTCCCTCTCTTGGCTAGGTTCACACCTAAGGCTTCTCTTATGTTTCCTAGATTCCAGTTTTCGGGATGTTACAGGCTCCCTACTACAGATTAATTAATGGCTATTTATTCAAGAGAGGATATTGCATACCCTTACTTAAGTGTGTAGAAACATCCCAAATTGATTATGTGTTAGCTGAGGTACATGAAGGAAGTTGTGGGCAACATCCGGGAGGACACTCATTAGCCAAAAAAATACTCCGAGCAGGGTTTTATTGGCCGACGATGGAAAAGGATGCAAAGCAGTATGTTAGGAAATGTGAAGCTTGCCAAAAGTTTTCTAATCTGCACAAGGCTTCCCCAGGAAAAACTTTTCACATCAACCACTCCATGGTCGTTCAATAAATGGGGATTGGATATTCTCGGACAGTTTCCCCAAGCCCCTGGGCAGTTCAAATTTTTGATTGTTGCCATAGATTATTTCACAAAATGGATTGAAGCAGAACCATTAGCTACTATAACCTCAGCAAAAATCCAAAAGTTCTTTTTCAAAAGCATTATCTGTCGTTTTGGAATCCCACACGCGATTATTACTGACAATGGAACCCAATTTACAAATAAAGGTTTCAGAGAGCTATTGGATGGCCTCCACATCCGGCAACACTTCACTTTTGTCGAGCACCCGTAGACTAATGGGCAAGCCGAGGCAACAAATAAAGCCATTTTGAATGGGTTGAAGAAAAGATTAGGAAATGCTAAAGGGAAATGGATAGAACATATTGATCATGTCTTATGGGCTTACCAAACTACTTCTCACTCGTCTACTGGAGAATCTCCTTTCAAGCTTACATATGGGGTGGAAGCCGTTATTCCAGTAGAAATAGGAGAACCATCTTGGAGAGTAGAAAATGTTAATGAAGATGTAAATGACCAGTTGATCTGAGAAGAATTAGACTTTCTTGAAGAAAGGAGAGAGATGGCATAAATCAGAGATGCGGCAGCAAAAGAGCGAGCAACCATGCAGTTTAGAAAAGGATTATCCCTAGAGAATTTCAAGTGGGAGAATTGGTACTCTAAAAAGTAGATGTTGGCAATAGGAATGTCTCACCGGGAAAATTAGCCCCTAATTGGGAAGGCCCGTATAGAATCACATATTCATCCGGGAAAGGAGCATATCAGTTGGAAACTTTAACTGGGAAACTCACACCGAGAACTTGGAACGCGTTAAATCTAAGAAGATATTACAGTTGAAGATAAGAGTTACTAACAATTGTAAATATTTCAATGAATGGAATAGCAGATGTTTTGCACATTTCTATTAGCCTATCTTTATAAAAATTGAGAACTTGCATCTGAGTATGTAAGTATAAAAATTGAGAACTTGCATTCGAGTATGTAAGTATAAAATTAAAACTTGCATCCGAGTATGTAAGTATAAAAATTGAGTTAAAATTGAGAACTTACATCCGAGTATGTAAGTATAAAAAATAGATAACTTACGTTAAAATGTAAGTATAAAAATTTACATCCGAGCATGTAAGTATAAAGATTGAAAATTTGCGTCCAAGTAATTATGTTTCCGAATACATGGAGATAACTTGTAAAAACAGAAAACAGAATTTCATTCATAAGTAAACTTGTGGAGATACAGCAGACACTGTCCTAGGAAAATGATAGGGACACAAACAGGGAAAATATCTTAATCTAAATTAATAGCCCTATTTTTAGATTCCACCTCATCATCTTGAGGCTGAGGCTGTTGATCAGTACCCGAATGCTTAGCCTCCTGATGGTCATCAATTTTGGGCACAAGAGGGATAGGACCTTAAAGAGTATCCACCATAATAACACTGTTATCCACATAGGCATGAGGAGCCGAACCATGAACTACCAAACCCGGGTTCAAAATCATTAATTGTTGGATGGTGTTTTCATACACATCCTTACCCAAGTTCAGCAACACATCGTTATATTTCTCTCGAAGCTCATCCAATTCAGACTTGGTGGTTTCAGAGGCAGTTATCTTAGCCTCTAAATCGATTTTGCTCTTCTTGGCTTCCTTTAACTCTTTCAAGGTATTCTCCAAGTTGGTCCGAGCAGATTGAAGATCCTTCAACATTTTATTGTTTTCTTCTTTAGCCTCCAGATATCGATCTTCGGCTCCTTTGACTTGGGCCAAAGTGACTTCATATTTTTCCTTAATTTCATCCCTATCCCGAATGGCTAAGTCCTTTGAATGTTTCTCTACAGTTAGAGATTTATTTACCTTCTTCAAGTCTTCAACCAAGGAGTTGGCAGTATTACTGAGTTTCTTGTTCTCCTTGGACAATTTCTGGTTCTGCTTAGAAAGGACTTTTACCTTGGCCAAGGCTTCTTTTCTGTCTTCTTCTGACCTCTTGAGCAAAGGCAATTAATGATTCTCCATATGACGAACCGATGAAGCCGCCTTTAAAAGATGTGTGGTAGCCTGTCGACAAATGTCAAGAGGAGATCGTGTCTCTAAGAACTTCTTATCCTCGTCCGTGTAAATCAAATTGTCCACGGAATCACGGATATTTTTTCGATGGATGAAATGTTCACCCCAAACATAAGTTTTAGTTGGAGTATGAGAGTCCAAAGCACCAACCTTTAACTCTACCTGTTGCTGTTTTTGTTTTTGACCATCATTTCCTGCTGGGTCAGATACAGCCCGAGAATCCCTTTTCTGCTTCGTCCGCCTCTCAAGTCGCGGAGCTTCCTCGGATGTTGATGGTGTTGTGTCCGACACCACAACCTTATTCAAGAAATCTTGTTGGATTCCTACAGGTGCTTGTTTTTTAACCTTGCTCTGGGGCTCCTGTTGTGGGATGTTAGTAGAAGGGGGATCCAGGATAACTACTTCTTCACCCATATGCTTCGTCCCGGATCCTCCAACCGCTTCAACATTTGGTAACTCGGATGATTTCTTTTCAATCCGAGATGGTTTGAGCAGTAGGACCCGGAGTTACATTCAGAGGTTGGGGAGTAGAAGTCTAAGCAAGTTGAACCATAAAAGCGCGCCTCATAGCAGCCATCCTAGTTCCCTCAGCCATTGAATCTGCAAAAACCAAGAATAATTACTTAGAGATGCAGAAAACAAATTTTATAAAAACTTACTATACACGGATAAAGACCTATGAGGGCAATGACTTCATCGCCTGTAGTATCAATCAAATCTTTACAAGAGATGGGGTTCCGAGATGCAACCTTCTCAAGCACTTTCATAAAAGATTCTTGCTCGAAACTCAATTCTGTGCGCATAACATAATACCGACTTGAGGGTTGGAAGTTATGTTCCCTCGTCCACCATCGGTTGAAGTAAGCAATTCCCAATCTAGAATTGATCCAAACGGGACGTACTCCTGGCCTACTTACTACCCTCCAGTACTCGTAACGAAAAGGGACAATTTTTCATTTATATGTATCCGAGTAAGGAGTAAAAATCCGCCTTTGGTTGGCATTCTTTAAAGTAACCCAACCTATTTTACCCTTTCCGTCTACCCGGTTCACTTGGAACAAATGGAAAAATAAAGTTGTGGATGCATGGATTCCATAATAGTTACAGATTATTTCATAGGCCCTAGCAAACACCCATCCATTAGGGTGAAACTGTGTGGGACAAATCCTAAGATAACTAAGTATGCGCATTTGGAAATTTGAGAAAGGCATACCAACACCCAGAGTAGTTAAACAATAATCGTAAATATAAAACCAATCTTCCTCAGAATTTCTCCTCGGATGATCCGAAACCCTTTCATCCATAACCGACTTTATCAAATCGTAACAGGGTGTTTCTGGGAGGGATGCAAAATAAGCAACTACATCATGCTCAGATACAAGCGAGTGCGCTTCCAGTGCTTTAATGTCAATCCAAGCCTTTCTCTCCTCGGCATCTTCCCCACCTTGTAGATTCGGACGAGAAGAAGAACCAGGATCAACCAGCCTGTAAGTCTTTCTTGTACGAGCCATTTCCGAACCTAATTTCTGCAAGGGTTAAAGATTAATCAGAAACCCCTAACCAATATCCTGCTAACAATTGGAAGCCACTACAATGAAGGCCATCCCCAAAAAATTGGGATGAGGGTTCCAGAAAAATCCACCCTTGCACTATAATATCTTTCCAATAAAAGACAAAAATCTAATCAACTAAGGTAAGGGAAAAATAGAGTTTAGCAGAAATCAAAGATTCATACCTGGAAACTTTGGGAAAAACCACGAACGGAAAGCTTGGAACCCACGAAGGAAACAAAGAAATTGAAGCACACAGCGAAAGGAGCAAGGAAGCGGAGGCGTTCTTAGCAGAAAGACAGAAAGCGTAAGAAGAAGTTTCAAAACTCTATCTAGCCCCACTTATATAGGTGAGGGATAAGGGAGTAAAAAGACGAAAATATCCTCAAAAAGCAATGATTGCACAGAAAGTAAGTTTCTTGGGAACGGATGCACGTTATGTATCGTGGAAAGCAAATCACCAACTAAACGTTATCACGTGTCCACGATAAAATAAACCGTCGAAAGTTATGGGGATAACAAACGACGCGAAAACGCCCCAAGCATAAATGCTCCAGAAGTTTTGAAATTTGAAAATTTTCGAAAATTATTAGTGCGGGAAAATTTAAAAACGTTGTGAAAAAATGAATTAATTTACCTTGGCCTCTCTTTAGATTCGGCCAAGCTAGGGGGCATCTGTTCCAAGGAACTAACTCGGATATTCATTAAACTACTTACTCGGATGGGGGAAAAACAGCTCACTCGGACAAGGTCAAATAACCTACTCGGATTAGTCAAAACGATCTGCTCGGACGAGTTAACTCGGACTCATGAGAAGCGACTCGGATGGAGAATGCACGTCAAGATATCACATTGAAACTATTACACATGCTAGTCGGAATTACATGCATAGTGGGGACAGCTGTCTATTAACGTGGCATGATGTTAAGTAATAAACAAATCCTCTCCATCCGAGCAAAGGCAAGTGGCAGCACATTTCCAAAGGAGATGACGTCATTATTCACCAACCCCCACGTGAGAAGAAGCTTCTACGATCACTATAAATACCCCCATGCAAACTCTAAAAGAGGTACATTCATCTTTTCATAAAATAGCCAAAATCCTGCAAAACTGAGTTCTGACTTGAGCATTGGAGTGTTTATTGCAGGTACCCCTCCAACCTGCTACAGTGGCGAACGAAACTAGCTCAATCATCAACCATCAAAGATGATCCATTGTTCTTTGTAAAACAGAAACCAAGCTGCAGATTTCCTTACTAAATTAGGATCGAGTAATTCTTGCTCTTTTGTCTCCATGTTGGAGCCCCCTGTTAGTATTTTGAATATCCTTCAGGCTGACTCTATGGGTGTTTTGTTTCCTAGGTTGTAATTTACTTTTGTTTTTTGTTTCCCTTTTCACAAATTACAAAAAAAAGCCATTGGTAATATTCATGAGCGAGGTTTACACGTATCCATTCACTCATCTTGCAAAAGAACGCCCCTGCTACCCAGTGTCAAGTCCCAAACAGTCTTTACAAAAAACAAAAACTTAAGAGAAGTTAAAAGTGTCAGGGGAAAAATTGTCACAATAATAGACTTTATAATAGTATATGGATATTGATAATGTCACTAAGGAAGAGGGTGATAGAGGAAGCTGGTGGCGGTGATATTGTGAGTGCAAGTGCAGGAGCAAGAGAAAGGAAGAGGGAGATGATAGTGAGCGGTGATTTTTTTTTTTTATATTTAAATTCTTTTATTTTATTTAATAATTAATATAAATATAAAAATAATAAATAATAATATTAATTTTGATCAATAACTAATAAAATAAAAGATACTGATTGATCTGTGAATGAGAAACCTGGTTTAATAGTTTAATAAAGACTTTAATCGAATTAAGAACTATTATTTAAAATTAAGCTTCAATCTCAAATTTTTTGAAATTTGTTGTAAATTTATATATGATTTTTTTTTTTGTAAATTTTCCTATAAATTTAGCTATGAATTGAATTACCCACAAACATATTTTTTTTGGATAAAAATTTATAAAAAAAAGTCTGTAAAAAATGTGTTTCCAACAGATTTGTAACGAAAAATTTGTAAGAGAATTCACAAGAAAATGAAGAAAATTCTAATAGTGCAAGCCCTTAGCAGTAGATGTTACCATCCAAAATAATTTTGGATTAGTGGGGTCAAATATTTACCTCATCTTACAAATATCAGACGTTGGCAATTATGACTCGTCGACTAAAACTTGAACTTTTGTGTAACTTTTGTTTTGTACAGTGTATAGATATAAATGGATAGGAATCCTCGTTCTAAAATTCTTAGACATTTAATTACGTAACTTTATAAAAATTATTTATAAAAACTTAATTAGATTCCACATTTAATTAAGTAACTCTATAAAAATTTTCTATGTAACCTCTTTAATTTTGAGTTCTTTTCTTCATTTTTTTTTCAATTCATTCATATCTTAATATTAGTATATTTATTTCAATCCAAATTAATTATCTTTTAAGTAAGGTTTTTTATTTCAGTCTTATTTATTAAAAAAATTGTTAGAAAAGCAAGCCCCACTATGATAAGCATGTTCTTGACTTGAACAAAATTGTCTCATGGAGAGTATATGTGGTTTAGACAAAAACTAATGATCCCTTGTAATCTATAAATAAATTGAATCTCTAATTTAAATTAATTATTTACTAATATCAATATATTAAATTCATTATTCATTTTAAATTTTATCAAAAGCTATGATAATTTAAAATCATCAACCAAGTGATTTGTACTTACAATTATTTTTAAATTTTTGTAAAAAATATTTTCGTAATATATATCTTTTTTATTTTTAACTACATTTTTTAAATACTATTTTTAAATTTTAAAATACTTAAATATGTCTTTCGTCCTTGTAAAATGTATGCCTTTTCATTTTGATCCATATAATATTTTTTCTTTAAGTTTTGGTCCTCGCAAATCAACTTTTTTTTTTAAAATGGTCCTCGTCATTAGTAGAGTCGATAAAATGAGCTACTCCGACCCGACCCGACCCATAAAAGACCAAAAAAATGTAGGGCTCGGACCTTTATTGTAGAAGCTCGAATAATTCTCAGACTTTTTAGTCCAACCTGATAAAGTCCACTGCTCACAAAAACCTGCAAAAAAAAGGACGAGTAGCCCGCAAAACTCGAAAAAAATAGGCCATTTGCAAAAACCCCCCCGCAAAATGTAGGGTTTAGGGCTTTATTTTTAGAAGCTCAAATAACTTTCGGACTTTTTAGCCTAACCCACAAAAATTCGCTACCCACATTAGCCCAGGTTGGGGTAGCCTGAATTGACAACTCTAGCCGTAAGTGATTATTAACATTAAGATGATGTGGCCGTTAGTATAGTTAATGATGGAAAAAGAGTCTTTTTTTCTTATTTCCTCCCCAATGGAACCCTAATATGCCAGTATTGAAGCTTAGAGCCCCCTCTCCTACTAGAATGAAAGTGTCCCTGTATGAATGCAAGTCTGCCATGGACAATGTGAGGCCTACGAGGGAGTATAAGACATTAGAGATGAAGTTGTCCTCCTCTACTTCATTCTCGCAATGAGGAGTGTGTAGATGTGAGGAGGAAGTAATAATTCTGCTAAAATCAAAGACAACTACAGATCCAAGGAACCCATTTGGGAGATGCAAGAATTGGACTATAATGCGTTTGGAATACACGTTAAAACAGAACAGAACGGGACATATCTTGGAAAATGCTATCACATGATATCCAATTTTCTAAAATAGTGTGATGTAAAATAATATTGTAAGCTTTAAGAAAAATTTTGAACATTATATCATGTGTAGTGTTTTAGAATATTAACATATTGTGTATTTAAAATTATATTTAGATGATTTGAAGTAAATTTTCAATTGAGTTATAATTTTCTTTAATTAATATTTTTTTAATGAGTTATTAATTTCTTCACTTGACTAAAATATTGCATGTAACGAGCGCGAGTATAAATATATATGTGTCCAATAGATAAAATCTCTGCCCATGCGGTATAGATTTTTTTTGGGATAAATATGTTTTCCGTCCCTATAGTTTCGGTCTTCGTCCCTATACTTTAAATCCCGTGTTTTTTGTCCCTGAACTTTCTAAAACCCCAAACCGTGGTCCCTGCTCGTCAGTGAGATCTGTTAACCTGATGAGTTGGTTAACAAAAGTTACATGTCAGCATCAATAGTGAGTCACAAATAATTGAGTGATCATCTAATTAATTGTTTTTATTAATTTTTAATTATTAAAATAACCCAAATTACTAAATTAGGGTTTTCACCTCAGCAATTTTACCCGATAAAAAACCTAATTTCATAATTATGATTATTTAATAATTAAAAAAATTAATAAAAGAAGATTAATTAAATGAGTCAGCTATTTGGGGCTCACTATTGAGACTAACATGTAACTTTTGTTACCCAGCTCATCAGGTTAACAGATCTTACTAACGGTCAGGGACCATTAGGGGTGGGAACAGGCCAGACCGCTCGTCAGGGGCCTACTACCCGGCCTACATCAGGCCCAATCCAGGCCGAACCAATTTATTAAATAGATCAGGCCAAGGCTTTTTCAAAAGCGTATATAGCAAAACATGCTAGGCTTCAGGCCATCGAAAAAACCTTTTGAGCCTATCAGATCGGTCTATTTAACTAAATATAAATAAAATACTAATATTTTTTATATTACTATTATTATTATAAAATTTTTTTATTACTTTTCCTTATAATTATATACTTATTAGCTTGTATAAACATTTAAGTATATTAAAAACTTGAGCTTATAAGTCTATTTATATATATGCTTGAGCCTATCAGACCGGTCTATTTAACTAAATATAAATAAAATACTAATATTTTTTATATTACTATTATTATTATAAAATTTTTTTATTACTTTTCCTTATAATTATATACTTATTAGCTTGTATAAACATTTAAGTATATTAAAAACTTGAGCTTATAAGTCTATTTATATATATGCTTGTGATATATTCAAGTACCTTACTATAAAATAAGATTTTAAATAGGCTTTCAGACCGTGTCAGACTTTAAATAGGCCATGTTCAGACCATAAAATAAAGCCTATGTTAGGTAAACAGGCCAGATTCAGGCCATGAATTTAAGGTGCAGGTCAGACTTAGGCCTTGAAAAGCCTAGCTCGGTTCGGCCTATTCCCATCCCTAGGGACCATAGATTGAGAGTTTAGAAAGTTTAGAGACAAAAAAACAAAGGATTTAAAATACAAGGACGAAAATCAAAGTTGACCGAAACTATAGAGATGAAAAACATATATATATATATTTTAACGCGACCATGAGTAACAAAACATTGCTTTTCCTACTACCATCCCTATTGTTAACACAAATGTTTCACTTTCAGTCATTGCAAATTCAATAATTTCAAAACTCTGCTTGGTCAATAATTTCCCAACTCAATTCTTTGGTCAATAATTTCCAACCCCTAAAAAATTGAAACAAAAAGCATATTCGCATTCCTATGGGGCTATGGGAGTCCATGCAATGAGTGGGGCCAAATTCCACTTGGTCTTCACCCACTCATATCGCGCCACGTGTATAAAAATAAGTAAAACTTAGCCATCGGTTTCTTCCAAGATGCTATAAGTGGCGACGCGAGCGGTAGCCCACAAAAAAATATTCCTGAAAACAACGCCCTTTCCCACAGCCCTCCCCATTCCCTCTTCCCCGCAACCTTTCCAGGTAACCCCTCTTTCTCGATTTTTTTTTGGTTTTTAAATTGCCCTTGATTTCAAGTTTCGATTTTTAATCGCATCATAAAGGTTAGCCTTTTATTTTAATTGTGTTCGTTAATTGCCTGTTTTGCTGATCTATTGTTCGATGGTAACCCTGATTTTGTTTTTTTGCTTTGGGATTCGTGATTTGGTTTCTGGGGTTTTTTCTTTTAGATCTCGATATCTACTGTACTGCCATGTAGATGGTCGTTTCATTAATTCCAAATGACTTTCTTAAATGACACAATAGACAATAATTTTTAATTGTTTTATTAATAATTAGAGCTTGAATCCTCCCCTCTTTATGTTGGGATGGTGTTTTTGTGCATGACTCATGATAATTTTTATGCATAACTGTGTGTTTGGTTTGGCGTTGAAACTGGCCAAATTCAAGTTTGAATTTCTAATGCAACTATTTCTAGCACTGTAGACATGAGTTTACTAAGTTTCAACGCTAAACCAAACATGCTCTAAGTAAATACTTTGAGGTTAAATGATTAAATCTCTTTGATTGTTGTTCTCTTTGATGTCAACTTGAGTGTTTGATGTCTTATTTATGACTGTGCTATTATGATGTTGTGATTAGATTAGCTTATGGTAACAAAAGCAGTTTGTCATTGTGTGTGTCTTGTATTTCATTTTGTTTCCTTTTTTTTTTTGGTGAATTGAAATGCAGATTGTCAATTGGATCTTCATGAGTTCAACAACCACTGGAGCACACTTGGTTTCCTGTCACGCGGGAAACAAGAACAGCCTCTTCTGCTGGATTGTCCTCTGCTTGCTGCCAAAATATTTGGGAACTGCATTTGCATACATCAACTTTCTCCTCATTCAGGCCATTGATAGGAGTCCATCAGCAGTGGGGGTCTCGGGGACCTTCGGGGTGATTAACCTATAGTTTTTATTAGTTTGGTCATCAGCATAATTAGATCCCATTTTCGTTTGGTGGTAAAAAATGGTTTCCTCTCAGTTTTCTGGTTTGACTACGGCTGGCATATATAAACCAGTACAGACTCAGTTACTCTTTCCTGCAAATGTGCCTGATACTGTAAACACGGATCATATTGAGCTAGATTTCTCTGATGTCTTTGGTCCACTTACAGTAGACGTGAATAGCTTTGATTCAGCTACTGGTGAGCCAGTAGAAGAAGTGAGTGAGCTGGTTTATGATGACCCGGAAGTCATTTACACCCGCTCACATTCTTTGGTTGGCCCTTCTACTTGTGTTAGTCAATCACTTAAGCTTGGCAAACTCACCATACATGAGACTGAGGATTCGTTGGAACTAGTGGAGTGTGTCAGTGAAGAGGTCATTAAAGACATCAAAGACTCTTCCTTTGACAATGTTATCATTGAGGAATCTTTGAAAGATGAAGGTGGGAATCTCATGAAGATCCAGAGAGTTAGCATTGAAGATTTTGAGGTTTTGAAGGTTGTGGGGCAGGGTGCATTTGCAAAAGTATACCAAGTGAGGAAAAAGGGCACTTCAGAAATATATGCCATGAAGGTTATGCGGAAGGACAGAATTATGGAGAAGAACCATGCTGAATACATGAATGCTGAGAGGAATATTTTGACAAAGATAGAGCACCCCTTTATTGTACAACTCAGATACTCTTTTCAGGTACTTTTTTTTTCACATTTGTAAATTGTAATAAGGTTTTGTAGCTTCTTTTGTCTTTTGGTGATGGTTTATCTTTAATGACATAGCTTTTCAAAATGCAATGCCACTTTTATTTGATTTCATCCCACTATAGTGTCTTTTTGTTGTATATGTTACCCAAAATCAAAATGCACAATATGTTAGTTTAAGGCTAGTTACTTTATATCCAGAATTGTGTTCTTTGTAAGTAAAATGCTTTCTCTTGTTAATAGCTTATAAAATAAAATTATCTCCAAAATAGAAATTAAAAGTGGCAATTTCTGTATATGTTGTTTCAGACAAAATACAGGCTGTATCTTGTGCTGGATTTCGTAAATGGGGGCCATCTCTTCTTTCAGCTTTATCACCAGGGCCTTTTCAGGTAATTTAGCTGAGTTTTTTGTGTCTTCTATTTCTGTTATTCATTTGCAGCATTAATCTTTGGTTAACATTCATCTTTGAATATTCAGAGAGGATCTAGCACGCATATATGCTGCGGAGATTGTTTCTGCAGTTTCGCATCTCCAT
The DNA here is from genome assembly GCA_026901365.1 of Sesbania bispinosa. Taxonomy (NCBI): domain Eukaryota; kingdom Viridiplantae; phylum Streptophyta; class Magnoliopsida; order Fabales; family Fabaceae; genus Sesbania; species Sesbania bispinosa. The sequence continues at coordinate 136,961 of QLOH01000235.1, forward strand.
TCAAATGGAATAATGCACAGGGATCTAAAACCTGAAAATATCCTACTAGATGCTGATGGCCATGTACTCTGTCCTCTCTCCCTCATGTTTTTCACAGTGACTTTCAACCCTGCTTTGTACATTGAATAACTGACCTGAGATTTATTTTTTGATCTACTAGGTTATGTTGACTGATTTTGGCTTAGCAAAACAATTTGAAGAAAGTACAAGATCTAATTCAATGTGTGGTACATTAGAGTACATGGCACCTGAAATTATTCTTGGCAAGGGCCATGATAAGGCTGCTGATTGGTGGAGTGTAGGCATCTTACTGTTTGAGATGCTTACTGGAAAGGTTTGCATCTTGTTTCTTGTTAATTGTACAACTGGTTGTTCATTTGGATCTTCATACTTAGATGATTCTTTGCTGTGGGTAGGAGGGTCTGCATATATACCTGTTGAGTAAAAATTTTCACTTATGGCTGCAAGCTATGAAGCATGAGAAATTCAAAAGCAGAGCTGTATCTGTGTCAGACATGCATTGATTTCTTGTGCTAATGATGACACAATATGACACGTTAAATTTTGCTGTGAATTGTCAATGTTGTTTCATGTCCATGCTTCCTACTTAGGGTGCAAGCATATTTTTTTTTTTTTTTGGCTACATATTTGGTACTGTTCTGGAAGAAAGATATTTAACTATTATAGGCTGTCTGATACCACAATACTTGCCTGAATTGAAGTCATTTGCATGTTAATCATATAGTTTATTTCTTTCTAAGGAATTTATTTTCAAACAGTATGTTTTTAGCAGCATATTTGTGACTTCAATTTTTTCATTTATGCGGCAGTTCTTAAAAGTTATGATTGCAAGGTTTATTAACTTAATTGGCCATATCATATTGTTGTACCTTCTTAATAGGTGGTAAAGGGCTAAAACATTCTTTTTATTCAATAATACAATGTTCTTTTTGTTAAAGTTTAACTATATAAATATTCAATTTAATTAAATGCTCTCCCAAGTTCCCAACCCAAGCTTAGAAGGTGGATCTACTGAAGCTCCAGGGTAGCTGGCTTATTATATGAGCTTAAAAGTGCACTCAGGCCTGTTTCATTTATGCAACTAAATCAGTCAAGTTAGAAGCTTATTAGCCTCTTGGCTCACTGACAACTTTACCGATTTTGTACGACTTGACCACAGATATTATTGCATCATTGTTTAGTTATAGTAATACTATATGCTTGTATGTTGTAATGGCCTGGTAACTGCATAACTGCTAACTCCTTTTGGAGTTGCTAAATGATTGTTTTTATTATTTCACCTCTGCTGCAGCCACCTTTCTGTGGTGGGAACCGTGAGAAAATTCAGCAGAAGATAGTTAAAGACAAGATTAAGCTGCCAGCATTTTTGTCAAGTGAAGCACATTCACTGTTGAAAGGGGTAAGTCCACAAAGAAGATATTTCCTTTTATTATACTAGAAGGAACACATCATCATCTGACATTATATATGATTGTTTGGCACATAATAAACTCTACATAAATTTTCTGTTAAATACTAATGTCCATGTAGGCATACCTAGCAGATGTTTCAATTGGCCTCCACTGAAGGGCCTCAGTATAATTAAGGTTTCTTTTGAGCATAATAACTGATGTATGTGTTGGAAGCTTTTCTTCCATTGACTTTGAAAGGCTCGAAAGTATTTATCATATCCAAAAGACTAATTAAATCTTTTCTTGAAATGCTGTAGAAAATTTTTGTTGTTTACAACAGATGTCAATTCATGGATTCATATTTTGTTATGACCTTTCCTTCTATTATATTGTTACTTTGCTAGTTGACAGACAAAAATTAAAGATGATTATTCGTGTTAACAGCTGCTACAGAAGGAGGCATCCAGGCGCTTAGGAGGTGGACCTAGAGGGATTGAGGAAATTAAAGGCCACAAGTGGTTTAAACCAATCAATTGGAAAAGGTTGGATGCACGTGAAATTCAACCAAGCTTTCGGCCAGAAGTAGCTGGGAAGTACTGTGTTGCCAACTTTGAGAAGCGCTGGACTGATATGCCTGTTGTGGACTCCCCAGCTGCCAGCCCCAATGGTGGAAACCCTTTTAAGGACTTCTCTTATGTGAGGCCTGCAGCCTCTTTTCTTCAAAGGAATAGTCCTGCTTGCTAATTTGACAGCATTTGCTTAGGATGCACATGTATTTATCATACTGTTTTTCTTCTAATTAGGTAGTTGTTTGTATTTGGAATTTTGGATCCGTGAACAGTGGTACACTGTCACAGGAATTGCCAACAAGAAACATTTTTATGTGCCCTTAGATGTTGTGTGAACTTTGCAGATTGTGTTGCTTATTGTGGATGTGCCTTGCGGCTCTACAATTGCGTTGAGCTGACTTGCTAGAACTTGTGATATGCGAAAAATAAATTGCTTCACTTTATTTATGTTCTTTTAAAAATAGAGTATCTTCTATTAGGGACAAGATTTTGAGCTCATCTTATTTGCCACTTATAATAAATTAATAATTAAGTGTGCTAGAAGTAATTTTTGCACATAACCTGCTTTTTAATTTGTAAATAAAGGTTTAACAGATGGTTGTGATCACTTCAAAATTTCAAGTTATTTGTCTTGTCTCCAAACTATTGTGGCAAGCTCTGTTGTCTCGAGCATGGGTTGATATGAACAATGAGATTGCCTTCTTTTGGTTTAGAGAAGAAAATGTGGAGAAAAAGAAAAAGTGGATTTTTATTTTTGTAATATTTAGTATAAGAGGAAAAGGAATGAAAAGGAAGAAAAAGAATTGTTGTTGTCTCTTTCCCTTTTGAAGAGAAAGTATGAAAAAAAGATAGTTTATTTATTAATGGATAAAAATGGGGTAAAATAATTTTTTTGTCCCTATAAAAATACTTGAGCTTTGATATTCGCTTATAGAAAATTCTTCTATTTTTTATTTCATTCTTATAAAATATTAAAATTATTTTTTTAGTCCATGTTATTTATTATACCGTTAATTGTGAGTGTGTCGAACAATTTTATATTATTTAATTAAAAAACAAATTAACACAACCAAACTTATCCTTTAAGTGCAAAATTTCTTCCTTTACCTTAACCAATCAAAAGAATAAAGACAACTATTTATGAGAATTGAGAAAAGCTAGAGCCATAGATTTCTACAAGCTTAGGAAAATATTCATATTACATGTTATTTTTGAAGTTAAGTTACGTCCTATTTAAAGTTTAAGATAACATTAGAGTCTATTTTAGATCATTCTTGGACAACCCTGTAGACGTTTGGTTCTATAAACTTCAAGTTCCATTTATCTGGACGTGAGGGGTGTGTTTTCGCTTCTACAATTCTACAAAATTTATTATTATTATTCTAGACAATATACTTGTTTGGATTTCTTGGATGAGGTTTCAGGGAATTTTGAACCAAGAAAATCAAAATATATAGAAAATGAGGTGGATAAAGTAAGGAAAAACAGATGGCTAAAGACTAAAGAGCAACCTTGCTGACGTTATTTTATTTTATTAATTTGTTTCTGGTTTCACATTTTATTACACAAAACCAACCAACGTTGCTGAGAGAGAACAACATTGTTTGTCTTGTCTTAAAATAACGGTCATGGCTTCTCTGCTTCCTACAACTGCAACTACTTCACTTCAACATACTCACACAATCTGCTTCTCTCCTCTGAAACCCACCACCCCAAATAACATTTCTTTCTTATCTAACCGTTTCAAGACTAATAACTCTTCAAAGTGCAGTGCTTTTTTTGATAACATCCCCAAAGACTTGTTGGAGAACACTTTTTATGTGGACCAATTTCCTGTATTCCGATCAGTGTTATTGAAATTTCAGAGTGTAAGTGAGGACTTATCAGACATGCAGAGATGGGGGTTTGTGATTTTTGCTGCCATGACATGGTTTTACTTAACTGCAAGACCAGGTGTTCTTGTTGGAGCCATTGATGCATTCCTTTTGGCTCCAATGCAACTGGTTTTGGACAGTTTATCTGGAAGGAGAAATCTGAAGAGGAAAGATTTTCTGATTGGAGATAAGCTAGGTGAAGGATCATTTGGTGTTGTTTATTCAGGTGTTTTGGTCCCAAAGAATGTAGATGTAGAAGAGAGGATGCAGATGAGTGGAAGAGGCAAGGGGACAAAATTGGATGCCAAATCTAAGGATAAAGTCATTCTTAAAAAGGTAACATTGAGGAGTTCATTTATTTTTCAATGCTTCCTTAGCCAATTAGGAGAAATCTCATAGTTTTCACTTCAATAGAACATTTTAAGTGTGTGTTTGGTTTGGCTTTTAAAACTGGTCAAACTCAAGTTTGGAAACGCAACTATTTTTAGCGTTGGAAACGTGAGTTTACCATGTTTCAACGCTAAACCAAACATGTTATAAATTGACAAACTTATGCACTGACTAGGCATATATATATCACTTCTCAACTTGCATATGATGTTTTTCATTTTCTTTTTCTGTTTTTAATCAAAAAGACTGTTGAATTTATTCAGGAGCTGACTGATGGAACATGCAGGTAAAGGTTGGAATTGAAGGGGCTGAAGAATTTGGTGATTTTGAGGAGTGGTTCAATTATAGACTCTCTAGAGCAGCTCCTGAAACATGTGCCAAGTTCCTTGGAAGTTTTGTAGCTGATAAAAGCAATTCACAGTTCACAAAAGGGGGAAAATGGCTTGTTTGGAAGTTTGAGGTTCTCTACTTGATATTCCTATAATGCTATTAGATAAACTATAGGCATAGATTACCTATGCATGCATGATGCACTAATTAACTCTCAGGAGTTATGTAACTATTTTGTTACGGTGGTTTAGCCTCCATTTGTTTTATCGTTCCAACAGTGCAAAATCATGGTTTTGCAAAATTGATTTTAAATCACTTCCGTGCAACGTGCATTACTCATCTAAACTATTGATTTCTAAAATCAATTCTACTCAACTGTAAATCAAACGGACACTTAAATGTTATCATGAATATATACAAAACACCTGAATAAACAACAAATTCAATATAACACAAAATTCTTTAGACTGACAATGTATATATATTAAACTCATAACTTTATCCCTTCATTTATTTAGATGAATTGCATAAATAAAACCGTGCAGATGCAGATATGCTTCATATGTATTTAACTTTAAGATATATCAACTATTCTATACACTAATTGCAGGGTTGTCCATATCACAGGGAAACCGCTCTCTTGCTGATTACATGGCAGATAGGAACTTCCCTTCAAACATAGAGTCTGTCATGTTTGGAAGTGTCTTGCAAGGTGTAGACTCTTCTAAACGAAATGCATTAATCATCAAGCAGATAATGCGGCAGATCATTACATCTCTTAAGAAAATTCACAACACAGGCATTGTTCACAGGGATGTAAAGCCTGCTAACTTGGTGGTTACCAAATTGGGGCAGATCAAGCTCATTGATTTTGGTTCAGCAACAGACCTGAGGATTGGAAAGAATTATGCTCCCAATTGTAACCCTTTGGATCGTGACTACTGTCCACCTGAACTGTATGTGCTGCCAGAAGAAACATCAAGTCTTCCACCAGAGCCAATTGCAGCTTTACTTTCACCAATCTTGTGGCAGGTTTTATTTCCATATCCTATTTATGTAGTCAAAATTAAGGTTCTTCTGTAGGGTGTCATTGTATCAGTTTTAGTAAAACACTGTATTTCTGGCTTCAACAATTTTTATTAGGGAAATGCTATCGAGTTCCATAAGGGAATCGGTTAAGAATCAAACAGTGGTTGGTCGCAGTGGAAGTGGACTGTGACCCCAGACGGACTTTACCTGCAAAGTCAGGGGTTCGAATCTTGGAGTCGCTACTTTTTGGAGGGCTTTACCTAACCACCACCCCAACCCGAGAGTTAAACCTACAGCTATGCCTGTGGGGATTTCCGGTCAAAGACCAAAAAAAGGAACCAGTTAAGAAATCAAGAATAGAAAGTTTTTATTGAAATGAGTAGCATTTAATGTTATAAATGCAATCAATACCGTGATTTTCAATAAAAATTGATTCTTTAACCAATGCTCTTAGAGTACTCCCCTTTTTAATAATAGTTAAAGTAGTGTATAGGCCACAAGATATTTTGACAGAATCACTGACAATATAATTCTTTTGGCTAATGTTAACTAATTAAATGAGTGTTTTAAGCATACATAAACTTAAGTAATCTTTTGGTTAATTTTCCTAAGTTAGAAATATTCACTAGGATTTCTAAATCTCACCAAGTCTATATTCTTCTTTTTCCTATAGTTTTTGCATCAACCATAATTTCCAGGTTGTGGTATCACTTACTAATTAATCTGTATGCAGAAATGCAGTCAACTTCTTAAAAAAAACACACTTTTCAGTTTTCAATGTGCATGAAGTATGCTATTCCCTGCCTTTTCCAAATATATTTGGTAGTGCTAAAGTGGAGCTGTGTGATTACTATTGCAGTTAAACAGTCCTGATCTGTTTGATATGTATTCTGCTGGGATTGTACTCTTGCAAATGGCTATACCAACCTTAAGGTCTCCAGCTGCTTTGAAGAATTTCAATTTGGAATTAAGAACATATGGATATGATTTGAACAAATGGAGGGACTCTACTCGCATGAGGTCTGATTTCCAAATCCTTGATAGTGACTCAGGTAGAGGGTGGGACTTAGCAACGAAGCTTATTTCCAAAAGAGGTTCCCAAAGAAGAGGACGTTTATCTGCTTCTGCTGCTTTGAGGCATCCTTATTTCCTTCTAGGTGGTGATCAGGCAGCTGCAGTCCTTTCAAAATTAAGCTTAAGCACAAATTGAACTGCTTATAATGTGAGTATATTTGTCCCATTTTCTAATTCTTCCATTGTTTCTTTACAACTTGTTGATCTTTTTGATTTTTTAAAAGTAAGCTTGAGAAGAATTTCTTCCCTCTTGTCACTGTCCTTATCAATGTTAATTCAGAAATGTAGTGTCAAGTCTAAGATAACAGGTTTTTATTAACTTTTGATTACTGGTAATATGCAGGATGGTATACCTACTACTTTTGCTCTTATGATGTGTGAGAACCATATCATTGTCAATTGAAGCTCTTTGTTGGTAAATATTACAACAAAACATCTATTTTCTTCAGGGGGAGCTCATAAGATATGGATACAAAGGTATCCCATCTGAAGGCCTACTAATGTATAAATTAACAGCCAGAAGTTATAAGATTTTCTTCCAGAATGATATGAAAGGAAACTTTGTGTAAATAATATTTTATAGAAGGTAACAGCTATTGTTGTCAATCTAAATTTATATCCTTCTTGTAATCTATATGATATAGCATATCCTCTCTTAGAATCAGTGGTTTATCCAAACTGGGGCAGGAGTACTAAGTTGGTATAAGGGTGTAATCATCCTTTTCTCATGATTTCTTTCTTCAAGAGGTAAATGTTTGAAGCTTGGAAGTACCTCCCCTGTAATGCCAAGCCTTGAATCAAAATATAGAACTAAAGGAAGCCGCAATCTGTTGACATTCTGATATGTGATTTTACTTACGGTTTTTCTAACCTGTGCAACATTGTATAATATAATAAATCAAAAGTTGAAAGGTTTTATTGAAAAATGCAACTATCATAACATTCAATGCATTGGTAATATTAAATGTTACATTTTCCAATAAAACATTTCCACTTTTGATTTATTATCCTGTGCAATATTGCACAGGTTAGAAAAATTGTTTACCTATTAGATGAAAATTATTCTCAAGATGAGATGATGTATTCAGTTTCATTTGGCACTTTCTTTTGACTTGTGTTCTTGTACAAAATTATGCTTCTTGTTCTGATACAAGGGCTTTCAATTTTCAAACAAGTTATGTTTTCCACATAAGAACCATTGTACTCAACACTGACAATTCTACCTTGTTTACTTTACCAATTGCCACATGATGATACAAATTTATGTATATATATTCTTAATCTAAAACAATGAAGCTGTAGCACGCTTCTAGATTAAGATGGTGAGCTTGCATGGCCATATAAATTAAACACACTATTGACATTAATACAAACAGAATGATGTGGTGAATCACATACTTATCCATGCATGGTTTTATATGGCCATTGCTTTACAATTGGAAACTTTCCATATATTAGAGCTCATCACGATAGAGTATTTTCTCTAGTACTTTTTTCTTCTTACAACTCCATTGGCATTTAGAAGTGCACAGTGAGTTGAATAGAGCAAGCCTAGTGGATTGAAGTGATACAACACTTGCAGTGGAAGGAGATTTTGAGAACACAATTGCATATCCATCATCCATGTTATCTGTTCCATCAGGAAACACCTGCCACAAAAGGCTTCCAGCTCCACTCCCTCCTTTCTTTGTAGAATTTAGGATGGTTCTGTACACAGTGCTTATTAGTGTGTCTCTATATGTTGAATTGTAACCAGGATCCTTGGAAGATACACCAAACTCAGCAAAAACAACTGGCATTCCAAGATTCTTTTCAGCATCTTCTATGTGAGCTTCCATCCAAGATTTTATAAATGGGATATGAGTATCAGCAATTTGTGTTGAAATCCTTCAACCAGAAAATTGACTGAGTTAGAAACTATCATATTCATATCTAAAGATGTGCATGTTAGAAAATTAGATGAACAAAATACATTATTAAGACCAAAAAAAGAAAGTTTTCATAACAAACTAGACAAGTATGCATATGCATATGAATATAGACATAGTACAATATGAATGTAACAGCTTGCAACTTTGCATGAATGGTTGGAGAGAAGGAGTCACTTTTATGAATAACTTCATATATATGAGTAAAACTATATCATTGCTGAACAGACTTACCAAGAGTCAGCATATATGTGAACAGAAGCAAAGTCCACACCAAGAGCCTGGTGGTTCCTAATAAAATCAGTTCCAACCTGTTGAGCATATGTATTTGGATTGAACTGAACTCTTTGAGGTGTTGAGGGGCCATAAAATCCTTCCATTCCAACCTCCACAAGGTGTTTTGGATCAATTCTCTTTACATGAAATGCCATTTCTTGTATCCAATCCTACAGTATATTCAAGTGAGTAGTTGAGTTGAGTACAACTATGTGATGTCAAATGACTACTTGAATGCAAATGTTTGATGTAAAGTGATCATATGATAATACAAACTACATTATATATTTTATTTTCAGTACCACAAGACCCTTCTCTTCTGTTTTGGAAGCCAGAAGAAGTTTCAAGAGGGCAAACCTGTAACTTATCACCAGTGGGATCTGAGGTGCATCGAGGCTCATTCATCAATTCCCAAGCAAAAATTGTAGGATCTTCCTTATAAGTGATATTTGTAAATGTATTAACTCTATTGAGCACAGTCTACAAAGTGAAAATAGTATTGAAACCAACTTAGTATTGAGGAATCAGAAAGAAAAATAATATCAATAACAATAAAACAGAAATCATGTCATGAGAAGGAAGCAATTTTTTGGCAGTTAGTCATTGCAGCACACAACAAACAAACATTAATTCCTCTGTCCAAATCAAAGTGACCAATGGTTGTTTTGATTTAAAAGAACTTGCCTTAACATGGGCCTTGTAGTAGCTTCTAAGTGTTGGATGTGAGAAGAAGTCATCATCATTGGTCAAGTTTAGGCCAGCCTCTTTGCCCCATTTCACATATTGTGCTTTGCCACCATATGCCTCCCAGTTATTGGCCAATGATAATATCAGCCTGATTTTGTATTTCTTTGCTTCACTTACCACAAAGTCCAGGGCCTGCAGCTCCAATAGTAAAATGGAATTACATGATGAGAGGAATGTTAATTAGCTCTATACTATTAACTAATAACTTGAAGTTTGATTGTATGTATCATAGAATGTGTTTGGTAAAACTAGCTGAAAAGTTAACTGAAAGCTGAAAAGCTAGATGAAAGCTGAAAATCTAGCTGAAAGCTAAAAAACTAGTTAATTTGATTGAAGGTGTTTGGTAAAACTAGCTGAAAATGGTAAAATGACATATATGGACATCATTAATTATTAAATAATGATGAGTGAAGGTGATTGTGGGATAAACTTGTAATAAATTTTCAGCTAGTAGCTGAAAATAGGAGCTTTTTTAAAAAAACTATCTTAAGAAGCTTTTCAAGAAAAGCTAGCAGATACCTAAAAAAGCTACCTTACCAAACACTGATAAAATGGTTTCAGCTACTAATTTCAGCTTTAAATTGAAATGCCTTACCAAACACACTCATAATCTAAGCTCATTTACCATAGGAAGGTTACACAAGCATAACATTCATAGAGGTTGGTGTCTAACCAGATAAATATGCCTCAATCAAAAGTAACAAATAATTTCTTATACTAGAGAAGTTAACATCATTATGCTGTATGTGTGATGTAAACTGTATACTGAGCAAGTGCTACATAAAAATATAAAATAAGAAAACAGTTAAGGAGCACCTTGAAGACTTCTTCATCATAAACTGATGGGGATTTCTGTAGGGCCCGCCACTGGCCATCATTGAAGGCCCAAGTCCTACAAACTGTCATCCCCACTGAGGATGCTTGTTGGAACACCTCAGTGACCTTTCCTCTGGTGGACTCATCTGCAGCAAACACCATCAACCAGTATGTGTTGAATCCATTAATATAGAAAGGTTGGTCATTCACCACAAATTGGTTTCCTTTCTTCTGCACCATTTGCCACTCATCTTCTTCCATGTCCCCCATTTCACTCCTTAACACAATTAACAAAAAAAACAAATATTTAAGTGCCAAAGCTAAAGAACAAACATATGGATCAGCCAACATAAGATATAACATTTGGAGGGTGAAGATATTTCTTTTTAATTCATAAATCATAATTCATACCCATAATTTGAGTTAGAATTTTCTATATGATTTTGGCCTTCCTTGAGTGCTTCTTCATCCTCCATACTGCCACCAAATGCATTGGAACTTAAGTTTTTAGTAAGAATCAAAAGAAGGATGAAAGAAATAAAACCTATTCCAAATCTCTCCATTGAACTTGGTTACCTAGCCACAATGTCAATGATCTTTAGGACCATGTTATATATATGAATGTCTTGAAGTTATCTTCCATAGAAATGATCCAAATACAGAAAAGTAGTGTGCAAGTAGAAATCATGTTTCTATTCTAGCTTTAAAGCGAAGAAAATTCTATGTTCTATTGTTGAGCAATGGATATACAAGTGAAGGGTAGGAGTAAAGTTGCAAAAACTTCACTCCTAACTCACAAGGTACATTAAAGTGGGTTCCACAAATTGGACTAAGGGATATAGAGAAACTTTGTTAGATTTAAAACTAGCTATTATAGGAAACATATAATGTGAAGATCATTAAATATTGATTTACCTGTTACCTTAAATCATCTCTAGTTATGATGTCTCCATCACATACATTTCGTGAGGAACTTGATTACAAGAATTTGTCCATGTAAAGAAGAATTTGATTTCTCTTCTTTGCTAAAAACTGCTTGCAGGAGGAGAAGGAGGCTGACTCTTTGTTCAGGAGGAGTTAGAGTAGAAGAATTGAAATAAAGGAAAGAGGAGAAGGAGATGAAATTAATGAGATAATCAAAGAAGGGTCAATTTGAATTGGCACTTTTCATTGTACAACTTATATCAGTGTTAGATGTGATACTTACACTTTACCACCCCTGTATGGTAGTACATAAATAAATATCCACCTCCAGAAGTCAACAAATTTTCTTTTGCAACCATTGGTTGTGCTTCCACTTGGACTTGAATATAAATAAAAATAATTAAATTCACATTTATTAAGAAAGTTAGATAAATTCATTTAATTTTTTTGATATCATCTAAAAAGTAATTGCATTGTCCAAATTACACTATATTCAATTTTATTAAAATTTATTTGAAGTGGACAATGCTCTGTTTCTATTGGCACATGATTCGTTAAATAGAATGGTTGAAAAATAAAATCTGAATTAAATAAAGAGTATATTAAGATAATCTCATTAAATAGGGTGAAATTAGTTAAAATCTACTTATATTTTAATCCACCGTATATGGGATTTTTTTTTCTTATATTCAAGTCAGGAGGAAGTACTTGTCATAGTCAGGAGGAAGTACTTGTCATGTTCATCGTGAACATGAGTATATACAAATCATGATATTATATGTAGTTTCCAAGTGTCGGTTTGCTATGTAAATTAGTATTTGATTTATGTGAAAAAATATATTTATATTAAAACCTAATTTCTTAATTTTACACTATACGTCCGTACATAATTTGTACACTAGTTCGCTTTTTCTTTATTTATTTATTTATTTATTTATTTATTTTGTTATTTAATTTTTATAGTTTTTATTTTTTTATTATATTCAATGGTGGTAAACGTTTGTATACTATTGTCAATTGTTTATTTTGCAAAACTATCCCTCCCTATACAGTAAACGTTTGTATACTATTGTCAATTGTTTATTTGCTTTAATTTATGTATCAACCGGATCAAGAATTCTTCTATCTTTCATTCAAATTTCAAATGGTATTTAGACCAGTTACCAAAAAATAAGGTATGGTTTAAATGCATTTTTGGTCCCTATGGCTATATTTTTGTAAATGAGTGATTTTGATCTTCCTAGTTTTAATTGTTCAATTTTGGTCCCCCTTCTTTAAAAATTGAACAAATCTAATCCTACCGTTCGCCTCTCATTAAATATTTAGCAGAGTTTGCTGACATGGATTTAATTTTGTGACGTGTAAACTATCACATGACAAAGATTATTATTTAATTTTATCTCTTAATTTTTTTAAAAGAAAAATCAGAACTTGCATATTTAAATTTGCTTTCAATTTCATTTTAAATTTCATTTCATGGCCGAATGAGATTTCAGTTCGCTTGGTTGATGGCTTGAAGCAGACCTGGAATTATTTTAGTTTTGGGATTTGTATTTGCTTTATTGTTTTTGAGGAAACTGGAGTGTAATAGTGGGATTTTATTTTTTGATTTTGTTTTCTCATTGTATTAAATTATACAGAATTTGATTTTATTTTCTGATTTTTCGTTTAAAAAAATTAAGAGATAAAATTAAATAATAATATTTGTCATGTGATAGTTTACACGTCACAAACTTAAATCCATGTCAGTAAAATCTGCTAAATATTTAATGGGAAGCTAACGGTAGGATTGAATTTGTTCAATTTTAAAGAAGAGAGACCAAAATTGAGCAATTAATACTAGGGGACCAAAATCACCCATTTACAAAAGTATAGAGACCAAAAATGCATTTAAGCCATAAGGTAGGCTATTTAGACCAATATAATCGATGAGCCAAACACCACAAATGCTTGATTTCAAAATTTTCACTAAATTAAATTAGAGCATACCTTTAAAATGATTATAAGACTACTTGTTATCTCCACGTAAATAAATTTGTTTTTTTAATATATTAAAAAATTGGCATATATTTAGTGTTTTTGTTTAATTTTTTTAAAATAAAATTTAAAAATAATTATTTAGCAAGAAAAAGAAACTAAGTCAAGATAGTTGGCTTTAAGGAAAATACTTCAAGAAACCAATAAAATGATTTTTCCCATAAACATGATTTGATAAAGTTATAATAGCGTTAGTTTTAAAGATTTCGTTACAGAATTTTAGAACTACTATGGGTTTTTTTTTTTTTGAAAAATTCATATAATAAATTAATAAAAAATATGATAAAGCTTATAGACTTATAAATTAATTTAATATTTTTAAAAAAATTATCAACAAGCTGTTGGTTTGAAATATTAAAAATAATTCCGTTAAACAAGGGTACATGTGATTTTAAAACAAAAGTCTTAAAAATTAAAATTTTATGTGGTAACAATAAATATCAGGCACAATAGTTTTTGAATAAACATAGTATTATGACTATTATCTAACATTTACAGTTTCTTTATAATTCACGAAAGGGTTGTAATTTTATGAAAATTATTGCACGTAACGCTAAATTTTCAAAAGATGAATTTCACACCTCAGCTAATTGTCGACTTCTTATTTACGTTTTCCAGTTAGTCACTCACCACTTTACTCGTCCGATTGAGTTGAGGTAAAATATAAGTACCTATGTAAATGCTCAAAAAACTCTGGAGGTTTTTCTTACCTTAGATGGGGCATCATCCCCTCACCCTAAATTTCTATTATAAAAAAAAAGTAATTGAAGTTTTTATATCTAAAATTTATAGCCTGAAGATTTACTTTGCAATGACTAAATTTTTAGCTCAGCGAGTCTGCAGGTAAATTTTGAAGGCATTACAACTTCCATATCATCAAGTAACCACTTCACAATATAGACCGTCCATTTTTGAATACATTAAATCAATGGTGGTGCTTCCTTATGCATGAGTACTTGTGTCCCATAAACTTTTCCTAAACGATATATTGTTTGCTTGTGCACAAAGACCTCAGTTCTTCTAATTTTTGATAATCGTTTGGAGTCCATTTTCTACGTAAAATAATCTGATTTAGCAAATTTCTTTTTTTTTTTTTTATACTGAAATGGGCAAAAGCCCTAATCCAGTATATTTCTGAAGAAGCCTGATATGTAGTTTTGATTACCCCTCCCACCCATTCTATTTTGGCTAAGATTATCGTTTGACTTGAAATATATACATATATTCACATGCATAGTACACGTTTTCTCAATTTTCAAAATTTGAAAATGGAAATAATTTTTAGAAAATGAAAACATGAAAATGAAAATAGAAAACGTTTCCTCAAATCAAACATATCCTAATATTTTTTGGTGAATGAAAGGGGCCAAAAGCGCAATATCTATGAACCAAATTATATCGTCATTATTGACTATTGAGATAACATTACATTTTGTCCCCCTTTTTTTTTGTATTATAAATCAAATTTATTTATTTTACCGCCAAAAATGGAATGCTACTAAATAAACCAAGTATTTTCAATATATAATTGACAGCCAAGTGCTTCCTGGTCTTCTTCAAATTCTGGTACATAATCACGAAGGAAGAATCAATGACGCTTTGGCTTGTTGGACAATTTCAAATATCACATGTGGCACTAAAGATCAATTATAGGTAATTAAGGAAAGGAGTATGCATCTTTTTAGGTTTACACATTTGTGTAAACCTACACACTAAAAGTGAGTACAAGTGTATAGATTTACGCATTTGTGTGTATCACTCTTTCCTATTGGAATTTTCCAATGCTGGAGAGAATAAAAAACCTAGATTGGAGACCCAAACGTATTTCTAGAGAACTCTTAACTTGAAAATAAAGAGACCCTTAATTTATACTATTTATGTATAGTTTGACCTTTGAAACTTTCATTTATTATGAGTGGGGTCCAAAAACCTAGCTCTTTCCCACACTTTACTTTAGCTGCATGATATTATTAGAAGTAATCATATTGGACATGAAATTGCAGAGCTAGTGAAACCTTTTAAATATTGTTTGGCGTAACTTGTCACAACTGTTGTCATTGTTGCAGGCTGTCGTTGAGGCCGGTTTTACCGATCATCTTATTAGTCTTATGTGGGTGTGGAGATTAACGTCAAGAAGGAGGCTACTCGGGCCATCTTCGATGCCATTTATAGAGGATCTCAAAAGCAGATAAAGTATGTTTTAACATTTCATTTGATTTTTCGTATGTTATCATGATTTTCCCCATTCTATACTTCTTGGAGTAAAAGTATATATGGATGGTTTTTATATTAGGGGAATAAAGAAATGAAAAAGCAACATAAATGCTTTAAAAAGAATGCATGTAGTGGACCTACAGTTTAATTTATGTGTCTAGTAAAATTAAATTTTTGGTATTTCTTCATTACAGACAAACTTGAGATTTGTGATTTATTAACAAAGTGCGCATAATGCTTGTTTCTGTTGTGATGAAACTTATCACTTACATTACGTGTACGATGACACTACTATAGGTTATTGGTGAGTGATGGTTGCATTGAGGCACTATCTGACCTCTTGACCTATTCGGACGCAGAGATTGTGTCACTTGGTATGGAGGGGATAGAACTCATTTTAATGGCCGGAGAAATTGATAAGAAACGAGGGTTAACTGATGGAGGCAACATTTATGCTAAAATTGTTGATGATTGTGAAGGATTTATTAAGATTAAAAGTTTGTAGACCCATGAAAACAATGCGATTAAAGAGCTGGCGGAGATGATTTTGACGAAATTTTGGGCTGAGAATGATGGAGTTGTGACAATGAGAAAGGAAGAAGATCATATATTGGGCTCAGGTTTTAAGCGCAAAATATGTAGGGTATATTCATTCAAGAAATAAGAAACGTAGGAGGTATAATTCACTTTAGGCCTCCGGACCCGTTATTTTAATGTAGTTCACATTTAACCAAAAACAAAAAAGAAAAATAGGAGTCATGATTGTAATTGTTGAAACTTGCTTATATAGAGTAATATTGTTTTTCATTTCTTTTAGTTTCCATAAGATGTATAAATTAGATGATCATAATGGTGGAGGTGGTAGACAACAATGTTTTTCTTATGTTAAAATGATAACTACCCGAGCCATCTTCAATGCCATTTATAGAGGATCTCAAAAGCAGATAAAGTATGTTTTAACATTTCATTTGATTTTTCGTATGTTATAATGATTTTCTCCATTCTATACTTCTTGGAGTAAAATTATATGTGGATGGTTTTTATATTAGGGGAATAAAGAAATGAAAAAGCAACATAAATGCTTTAAAAAGAATGCATGTAGTGGACCTACAGTTTAATTTATGTGTCTAGTGAAATTAAATTTTTGGTATTTCTTCATTATAGAAAAACTTGAGATTTGTGATTTATTAACAAATTGTGCATATTGCTTGCTTCTGTTGTGATGAAACTTATCACTTACATTACGTGTCCAATGACATTACTATAGGTTATTGGTGAGTGATGGTTGCATTGAGACACTATTTGACCTCTTGACCTATTCGGACCCAAAGATTGTGTCACTTGGTATGGAAGGGTTGGAGCTTATTTTAATGGACGGATAAATTGATAAGAAACGGGGGTTAACTGATGGAGGCAACATTTATACTAAAATTGTTGATGATTGTGAAGGATTTATTAAGATTAAAAGTTTGCAGACCCACGTAAACAATGCGATTAAAGAGCTGACGGAGACGATTTTGACGAAATTTTGGGCTGAGAATTATGGAGTTGTGACAATGAAAAAGGAAGAAGATCAGATATCGGGCTCAAGTTTTAAGCGCAAAATATGTAGGGTATATTCATTCAAGAAATAAGAAACGTAGGAGGTATAATTCACTTTAGGCCTCCGGACCCTTTATTTTAATGTAGTTCTCAGTTGACCAAAAATAAAAAAGAAAAGAAAAGTAGGAGTCATGATTGTAATTGTTGAAACTTGCTTATATAGAATAATATTGTTTTTCATTTCTTTTAGTTTCCATCAGATGTATAAATTAGATGATCATAATGGTGGAGGTGATAGACAACAATGTTTGTCTTATGTTAAAATGATAACTACCCGAGCCATCTTCAATGCCATTTATAGAGGATCTCAAAAGCAGATAAAGTATGTTTTAACATTTCATTTGATTTTCCGTATGTTATCATGATTTTCCCCATTCTATACTTCTTGGAGTAAAATTATATATGGATGGTTTTTATATTAGGGGAATAAAGAAATGAAAAAGCAACATAAATGCTTTAAAAGAATGCATGTAGTGGACCTGCAATTTAATTTATGTGTCTAGTGAAATTAAATTTTTGGTATTTCTTCATTATAGACAAACTTGATATTTATGATTTATTAACAAAGTGTGCATAATGCTTGCTTCTGTTGTGATGAAACTTATCACTTACATTACGTGTACGATGACATTACTATAGGTTACTGGTGAGTGATGGTTGCAATGAGGCACTATCTAACTAGGGGTGGCAAAGTGGGCCAACCCGCCCCGCCGTTGGCCCGCCCAAAAACGGGGCGGGGCGAGTTGTCCCGCCAGGAAAAACGGGCCAACATATACAACCCACCCCGTTTTAAGGTGGGATGGCGGGCCGGCCCGCCTGGCCCACACAGAAAATTAAAATAAATTTAAAATAAATATAATACATAATAAATTTGAATTTTTATAAAATTTTAAAAAAATATTTATACTTTTTTGTCTTTACATAATATTTTTCCTCAATATTTATAAAATTATTATAATTAAATACTAAATATAAATAAAAAAGAGTTAAAAAATTGTTAAATTTGGCGGGCTAGCCCTACGGGCAAACACGGTGGGCCGGCCCGCCGGGTTAGCGGGTTGGGCGGGGCGAGCTGAGTGGGTTGGTGGGCTGGAGGGACCTAATCCACCCCACCATTTTTTGCGGGTTAGGCGGGCTGGCCCACCGTTCCCAACCCACTTTGTCATCCCTATATCTGACCTCTTGACCTATTCGGACCCAAAGATTGTGTGTCACTTGGTATGGAGGGGTTGGAGCTCATTTTAATGGCCGGAGAAATTGATAAGAAACGAGTGTTAACTGATGGAGGCAACATTTATGCTAAAATTGTTGATGATTGTGAAAGATTTATTAAGATTTAAAAGTTTGCAGACCCGTGAAAACAATGCGATTAAAGAGTTGGAGGAGATGATTTTGACGAAATTTGGGTTGAGAATGATGGAGTTGTGACAATAAGAAAGGAAGTAGATCATATATTGGGCTCAGGTTTTAAGTGCAAAATATGTAGGGTATATTCATTCATGAAATAAGAAACGTAGGAGGCATAATTCACTTTAGGCCTCCAAACCCGTTATTTTAATGTAGTTCTCAGTTGACAAAAAAAGAAAAGAAAAGTAGGAGTCATGATTGTAATTGTTGAAACTTGCTTATATAGAATAATATTGTTTTTCATTTCTTTTAGTTTCCATAAGATGTATAAATTAGATGATCATAATGGTGGCGATGGTAGACAACAATTTTTTTCTTATGTTAAAATGATAACTACTCGAGCCATCATCAATGCCATTTATAGAGGATCTCAAAAACAGATAGAGTATGTTTTAACATTTCATTTGATTTTCCGTATGTTATCATGATTTTCCCCATTCTATACTTCTTGGAGTAAAATTATATATGGATGGTTTTTATATTAGGGGAATAAAGAAATGAAAAAGCAGCATAAATGTTTTAAGAAGAATGCATGTAGTGGACCTACAGTTTAATTTATGTGTCTAGTGAAATTAAATTTTTGGTATTTCTTCATTACAAATAAACTTGAGATTTATGATTTATTAACAAAGTGTGCATAATTCTTGCTTCTGTTGTATATATGAAACTTATCACTTACATTACATGTACGATGACATTACTATAGGTTACTGCTGAGTGACGGTTTCATTGAGGCACTATCTAACCTCTTGACCTATTCGGACCCAAAGATTGTGTCACTGGTATTGAGGGGTTGGAGCTCATTTTAATGGCCAGAGAAATTGATAAGAAAGAGGGTTAACTGATAGAGGCAACATTTATGCTAAAATTGTTGATGATTGTGAAGGATTTATTATGATTAAAAGTTTGCAGACCCATGTAAACAATGCGATTAAAGAGCTAGCGGAGACGATTTTGACGAAATTTTGGGCTGAGAATGATGAATAGGGGTGTTCATGGGACGGGTTTTACCTGTCCCTAACCCGACCCTATTTTTTTATCGGGCCAATTCTATGGACTCGAACCCGTCCATAGACCCGAAGAGACCCGATGATGTGCGGGTCTAAGTAAGACCGGGTCTGAGTAGGACAAAACCGGGTTGGCCCGATATATAAACTAAATATAATCATGAAATGATCATATAACAATATTCAAAAGAAAATAGTCCATACAATTAATAAATATATTGCATACAATAGAATATCTCTTAATGTATGCAATATTTTTTACTTTTTTAAAGTTTGTGACATTATTAAACCAAGAATAACATTATATCACTATATAATTTTATGTATATAATGTATTTTTAAAGGTAAATAAAGGAAACTTAGCCTCAAAAACCCTATCTAAAATGAAAAAAGAATAGGTTATGACTTTACATAATAGAAAATCATAAGTAATAAATATTATATTTGTATATGAAGGACGAGCCGGGTAACCCGAAGGGGAACCCGAACCCGTCCTCAACCCGATGCCGGGTCAAAAAATGAGACCCGATTCGCTTCTATTTTTCTTGTAGGACAGGAACAGACCCGACCCGGCTAGGACGGGTTGGGACGGGTCAAAGGGATGGACCGGGTCTTGAACACCCCTAATAATGAAGTTGTGACAATGAAAAAGGAAGAAGATCAGATATCAGGCTCAGGTTTTAAGCGCAAAATATGTAGGGTTTATTCTTTCAAGAAATAAGAAATGTATGAGGTATAATTCACTTTAGGCCTCCGGACCTGTTATTTTAATGTAGTTCTCAGTTGACAAAAATAAAAAAGAAAAGAAAAGTAGGAGTCATGATTGTAATTTTTGAAACTTGCTTATATTGAATAATATTGTTTTTCATTTCTTTTAATTTCCATCAGATGTATAAATTAGATTATCATAATGGTGGAGGTGGTAGACAACATTGTTTTTCTAATGTTAAAATGATAACTACTCGGGCCATCTTCAATTCCATTTATAGAGGATCTCAAAAGCAGATAAAATGTGTTTTAACATTTCATTTGTATGTTATCATGATTTTCCCCATTCTATACTTCTTGGAGTAAAATTATATATGGATGGTTTTTATATTAGGGGAATAAAGAAATGAAAAATCAACATAAATGCTTTAAAAGAATGCATGTAGTGGACCTACAGTTTAATTTATGTGTCTAGTGAAATTAAATTTTTGGTATTTCTTCATTACAGACAAACTTGAGATTTGTGATTTATTAACAAAGTGTGCATAATGCTTGCTTCTGTTGTGATGAAACTTATGACTTACATTACGTGTACGATGACATTACTATAGGTTACTGGTGAGTGACGGTTGCATTGGGGCACTATCTGACCTCTTGACCTATTCGGACCCAAAGATTGTGTCACTTAGTATGGAGGGGTTGAAGCTCATTTTAATGGCCGGAGAAATTCATAAGAAACGAGGGTTAACTTATGGAGGCAAAATTTGTGCTAAA
The DNA here is from genome assembly GCA_026901365.1 of Sesbania bispinosa. Classification (NCBI taxonomy): domain Eukaryota; kingdom Viridiplantae; phylum Streptophyta; class Magnoliopsida; order Fabales; family Fabaceae; genus Sesbania; species Sesbania bispinosa. The sequence continues at coordinate 158,079 of QLOH01000235.1, forward strand.
ATTGTTGATGATTGTGAAGGATTTATTAAGATTAAAAGTTTGCAGACCAATGGAAACAATGCGATTAAAGAGCTGGCGGATACGATTTTGACAAAATTTTTGGCTAAGAATGATGGAGTTGTGACAATGAGAAAGGAAGAAGATCAGATATCGGGCTCAAGTTTTAAGCGCAAAATATGTAGGGTATATAAGAAACATAGGAGGTATAATTCACTTTAGGCCTCCGGACCCGTTATTTTAATGTAGTTCTCAGTTGACCAAAAATAAAAAGAAAAGAAAAGTAGGAGTCATGATTGTAATTGTTGAAACTTGCTTATATAGAATAATATTGTTTTTCATTTCTTTTAGTTTCCATAAGATGTATAAATTAGATGATCATAATGGTGGAGGTGGTAGACAACAATGTTTTTCTTATGTTAAAATGATATCTACTCAAGCCATCTGCAATGCCATTTATAGAGGATCTCAAAAGCAGATAAAGTATGTTTTAACATTTCATTTGATTTTCCATATGTTATCATGATTTTCCCCATTCTATACTTCTTGGAGTAAAATTATATATGGATGGTTTATATATTAGGGGAATAAAGAAATGAAAAAGCAACATAAATGCTTTAAAAAGAATGCATGTAGTGGACCTACAGTTTAATTTATGTGTGTAATGAAATGAAAATTTTGGTATTTCTTCATTATAGACAAACTTGAGATTTGTGATTTATTAACAAAGTGTGCATAATGCTTGCTTCTGTTGTGATGAAACTTATGACTTACATTACGTGTACGATGACATTACTATAGGTTACTGGTGAGTGACGGTTGCATTGGGGCACTATCTGACCTCTTGACCTATTCGGACCCAAAGATTGTGTCACTTGGTATGGAGGGGTTGGAGCTCATTTTATTGGCCGAAGAAGTTGATAAGAAACGAGGGTTAACTGATGGAGGCAACATTTATGCTAAAATTATTGATGATTGTGAAGGATTTATTAATATTAAAAGTTTGCATACCCATGAAAACAATGCAATTAAAGAGCTGGCGGAGACGATTTTGACGAAATTTTGGGCTGAAAATGATGGAGTTGTGACAATGAGAAAGGAAGAAGATCAGATATTGGGCTCAGATTTTAAGGGCAAAATATGTAGGTTATATTCAGTCAAAAAATAAGAAACGTAGGAGGTATACTTCACTTTAGGCCTCCGGACCCGTTATTTTAATGTAGTTCTCAGTTGACCAAAAAAAAGAAAAGAAAAATAGTAGTCATGATTGTAATTGTTGAAACTTGCTTATATAGAAAAATATTATTTTTCATTTCTTTTACTTTCCATCAGATGTATAAATTAGATGATCTAAATGGTGGAGGTGGTAGATAACAATGGTCCGGATTTTGAGATTTGTGTTTACTCAACCAAGGGTCAGGATTTTTTTTTAATCTGGCGCACAAGTGATATAGGTTTGGCGTATATTGAAATTGTTACTACAAAGAAAGAAATGAAAAGTTGTATTTGGATGTCTCGCGCTGCTCAATAAAATTATGATTTGTTGCACACTAACTGGTCTGAATAATCAAAGATTTTTTCATGAAAAGGTTTTGATGGGATTAAGTGGTTAGGTGTTACGTTAAAAAAAATAACACATACATAGAATGTATTGAAATTTGTAATATGTTTTTTTTATAAAGTGATTAGAGGAAAGACAGACACGCTATCCGCATTTTTACTTTTTTGTAAATATGTAAATTAAATCTATATACATACGATACAAATATAAATAAATATTATTTACATAAATTAATTAAAATTGTATTACTGAATTAACCGCAATCTAAATTTGTCTATTTGAAAAATGTAATTTTAATTTAAACTGACCGGTACAGGTGTCAAACCATTAAGTTTAGAAAAGGGTGTTGAAATCAATATGTAGATCAGTATAAGACTATAAGTACCACAATTGAGAATTATCACCCTGGAAAAATAAAGTTTTACACGTCATGCTCGGAATGATCCTAAATGATATTGTGAAAATTAAGAGGAAACATCAGAGTTCAAAAGATAAACAATCTGATGTGGTGGGTCTTAATTCTACCCAAAAAGAAAGCTTTGCAAACTTATTATCATCAAATTAAAATTAGAATAATGATGATAAAAAATTTATACCAATCCTTCGAAAATATACATTTATTATATTTTTTATCTATATTTTTATTTAATAAAATATATAATAATGATAATAATAAATATATTAATAAATTAAAAAATAAATAAAAATTATTTTTTTTTTAAAAAAAGGGAAAACAAGGACAACCACAACAGTGGTACAAATGCAGTACCCACTGTTGCGGTACATCATTGTTGAATTTAAAATTCAAAATTTCCTTCCTTTGTTTTTATTTTTCTTTGTCTTCCATGTTATTCAAATTCTGATCTCTGTGACTGTTGCTTTTCCTTTTTATGGATTCTGTGTGATTACCTTCAAAGAACAAAGGAATTTAGCGATTTAAGCTTCCTTTATTCTACTGCATTATCGCTTTCTAACCTCTTTTATTGATATTTTAGTAAAGGCTTCAAATAGAGTGCTGGAAAAGGCTTCAAATTCAAAGCTTTTGGCATGTTTATGTCCTGTTTATGCTATATATATATTTGTTGCAATATAGATTAGTGATCTATTTTTCGAATACTATTTTTATTATTATTTATTCAATTATTATTCTGATTTATTATTTGATGCAAGATATATTAATGATATATTCTTCAATTATACGTTCTTCATTATATCCTTTTACAAAATAAAATATGTTACTAATTGATTCATCTAATGAGTGTAATTTAGTCCGCATAATAATGCAATCTCATTTACTTATTCTTAGCGTACAATGATTAGTGTACCATTAAACAGTGATATACTAATTTTACCGCACCGTGCCATACTATGTAAATCCATTCTCTCTCTTTTCTTTTTTTTGTTCTGTACATGAAATGACATGTGGTAAAGTTAATGTTATCAGCGTATGTGGTACATTAACAATTACACTATTCTTAGTGGTGTTTTTTTCTAGTTTGATATTTAAGAAAAAAATAAAAATATTGACTACTAATAGCATTTTTGTCATGGGTTCGAGCCGGGAACATCTACATTATGGTGGGGCTAGCTCTTTCAACGAGAATTTTTTTCCATTCACAAAGACTCGAACCCGAGACCTTACTTAAGGGGAATCAAGTATGTACCACTTAAACCAACCCTCATTCATATGGGTTTGGCTTTTGGTTGGATAGTAAAACTTAAATTCTGCATTTGCAGTAGATACCTTTAAGTTCATGAAAGACTTTATGGTCAGTAATCAAATTTTATTGATTTTTTTTGCCAATATATTCTGTTCATGCTGGGTATTTGTAAAACAATTATCGAAGCTTAAAATTTTTTCTTGGACTTAGTTATATGATTGTTCTGGATTTGGGGTTTCATGAAAACATAAATCTCAAGCCATCTTAACTTTTATTGTCAATTGTGAAGAAATTGTTCACTCAAAAGCTAAGCTTTCATTCTCCACCTTCACCTACCCTTAACCCACTTTTGTCACTGAACATTTCAAATCTTGGAAGCAACGATGAATAGAGAGTTGTGTGTTGCGCCATTAAGGCAGAAAGGGCACTGATGCGGTTACTTTTAAATTGGGCATATTTGAGTCTTAGCATCATTGTTCTTTCTCTTCTGCATATTTTTTTTTTTCACTTTTCATTTTAGTTTCAAACCATAGCACATGTTTTGTATTCATCTTTAATACAAGTAAGTATATCATCCATTGTTTCATCATAACAAGTCCATGGGCTTTTGTGATCTTCACCCAATGAGAGTCATAGAGATGGGATGGCTTTATCCAATCTCTATCATTTCTATAATAGGGATATCTTTAAAGCACCTGATTCGATTATTCTTACGGGCTTTGTGTTATTAACTGGACTACAGTTGGCTGCTAAAGGGGCTCTAATTTGTTAACCATCTCTTTGAAGCCTATTTTCCTTCATGTCATTAGCATGGAACATGGATTAAAGTTGCTGTTGTTGTCTTTTATTTACATAAGAAAATTTAATAGGCATTCTCTTCCACTTAATTTGATTGCCCAATAGCTTTATGGGAATAATTATTAGATGATATAAAATATATGATAGATTGGAAAACTTGCATTCCATAGTTGTCTAACAACATTCAATGTTGCAGCTGCTTACTGTATGGCTTCTAGGAATCTTAATAGCTATTCTGCCATTTTGCATGCATATATAGGGTGATAACATGATGTAATATGATCTATTGGGTGCTAAAACCCTCAATGTTGTGAGTGTAGATACTTTTGTGGTGAGAATTGATTTGCTTTCCTGTTCTTATTTTAACAACCTATAGGTCATGATTATTTTTCCTTTCTACTTGCAAAACTAAATATGCTTTCTATTGTTTCACTCTTGCATTTAGAGAATATCGAATCTGCCTTATAAGTAATAGGTTATAGGTGACAATTTAATTTATAGTCATCTCACTCTTGCATTGGTAAATAATAACAATTTAATTTTGAATGTGAAAATTATTGTGTTATAGGTGACATCAAGGAAAGATCAATTGCAGTATTAGGCACACAAAGATCAGCCTGCTTATAGATTTGTCACTTGATTATAGAGACTAAGTTCTTATAACAAGTATGAGAATTTTTTTTGCAAAAAACACATTAATATCATGATTACGTGTGTGTGAGTGATGATTCATTGATCTTTTAAATTTAAATGTAGATTAATTATTTTCTTTTTTTGTGAGATAAATTATTTTCAATTGTTCTTTCATCTGCAATGATAATAAATAAAATTAATGAGAAATCATTTAAATCTCAAGTTAAAATATAAGTAATAGTAATTAACTTATGGGGTAAAATCATATCACAAGGTCCGTAATAAAAGTTTTAAAAAAAAATTTATTAATATTTGAATTATAGGTCAAAAGTAAATCATACATGAAAAAAATTTTATATAAAAATACATTGATATTTAAATTGCTGGATTTTTTTTTTCATCCTACTCGAACCCGGGACTTTGCTTAAAGGGAAACAAGCATGTAACACTTTAACCAACTCACATTGGTATTTAAATTGCTGGATGGATGGATGAATCTTTATTATAAAATAAAGCCTTTTAACTATTTTATTTAAAAGATATATTTTAGGATTTTAAAGTATATATTACCTATTAAATTATCTTCCCGCCAGTATTTGGACAATTCAAACCTGTCTCGATCCTTTGTTTCATTCCTAACCGAAAGAAGTGACAGTCTCGATCATTTGTTTCATTTCTAACCAAAAGATGAAGAAGCCAAGTGACAGTGAGACCCACGCTTAATTTATATGATCTGATGACTCAGTTTGTTCAGCACGTTATTACCCTCCTCTGTTTGATGATGATGAGGACGGTCCTCTGGTTGATGAGGTGATCATCAGGGAAGTTCTCCCTAGGTTTGTGGAGTTTTTGAAAAGGGTTGAGTTTCCCCGATTGCAGGTAATAATTAATCACTGACCCCAATTTCACTTTTAATTATTAATTAATTCTAAAAAAATCTCATGAAGTGCTGCAGGCAGTATGCGCCTTAGGTAATATTGTTGCCAGTGGGCCGAGCAATAGGGATGTTGTTCTTAATCACGGTGCTCTCTTGCAATTATTTTCTATGTTGGATCCATTTACAAGTTATTCTAGGTTAGGAGGATTTAGTAAGATTAACATAACTAAGATGCATTCAATGATATAGAATTATTAAAAGAGATTATCAAATATAGTGTTATTAGTTTTTTTCTTATCATTCGTGCTAGGGGGCTTAATAATAGTTGAAAGTCCTCACCACTCCCTAAGATATGAGGGATCTAACCTAAAGCTCTTCTAAAATTTCAACTTACATTGTCAATCGAATCACAACCCTTTGGTTAATAAAATAAACACATTATTATTTAATAAAATCATAATAAAAGTTTACTCAATAATAAAATATTTATTTTAAAAATTTAAAGGAATGCATTGTCAAATTTTCTCTTTTGAGTTAGAATTGATACCATGCATTTTAAAGGTTTTAGAATATCCAGGAATAAATTAAAACTATGCAAAATAATTCACTCTGCGTTTACAAGACTATATATAATCTCTCGAGTAATGATATTCATAAACTTAACTTCTCTTCCATCTTATTCTCCATCTTATTTTTCATTCTATCACCCTCTTTCTTTTCTATAAGATCATCTATCACATCTACTTTCTCTCTTATACCTTTTCATTTTAAGGTGGATTCACTCATTGGGTGTAAAACGATAATTTTTGTAGTCTCTGAAATCCCAATGGTGAAAATTTAAAGGTTCCTTTCTCTATATTCTTTGCATTCATGTATAAAACATGATAGTGAACTTTATTGACATCAGTTTCACAATTGATTTTACTAAGTTATGCGTTTGTACTCAAAATTCTCCCTCCCATATTCTATAGTTTTCAAGGAATGAAATATTTTTTATTCAATACACTACAACATTTTTGGTTTGTGGCAACAACAAAAAATCGTTCCTGAAAGCAAAAAAACCATTTCTGAAAGTTTAGGGAACGATTTTGCAAGCGTGGATTTATCCGCCGTTGCCTATTCCTTTAGACAACGGTTTTTTTTGGAGTTTTCAGCCACGGAAAGCGTAAACGTTGCCTATTCCATTTTGTTCTCATCACACAAATTATCTGTTGGTGATAATCCAACAACTTGCCTCGATTAATGATGCATATTATGTTGTTCTTCAAACTACAAGGCCCCTTTGCGACTTCAAAATTGTCTTGGTACTCATTGTTACAGCTGGAAGGATTATATCAATAATGGTTTTATTTAACTCTGCTGCAATCAGAATTTGGAAGCATTGTTGTCGGTTCTCCCTACTATTTCTGGGTGGTGTTATACTTTCTTCTTTATGCTACTACTGTCTTTTTGTCATTCCGCATGTGGCTTTATGAACTATCTTCATAGGTATTCTTTTCTCCATGCGATGTTGTTTCTTGGTCATCCCGTGTGTTGTGTTTAGTACACAGGAATTATAGGGAACAGAAATGAGAGGGAGAGAGTTAGAGGTGAAACTAAGATCCAATCTTGTTTGGTAGAGGGTGATATGGGAGGAGAGAGTTAAAAAGTGTAGTAGGTCCCACACCAAATTCAATCCTCTCATGTTCGAAGAAAAATGGGAGAGAGGGAAGAGTTATTACATTACGAGACTACCCATTAAAATGATGGGGTGTTTAACTGTCATCATCCTATGCAAATAATTGTTTGTTAAATAACATTTTTTTACATTTTTTTCATTCAACATATTTTAATTCCCAATTTTTTTAATCAAATTAAATAGTTATATTAGTTTGAAATGTGTAATTTTAGTGATTATTAATGTAGATTATTTGATATTATTTGTTGATTAATTATTATAAATATTCATTCATTAATTGTTATAGAATATTTTATATTTTATTTTCATTGATAAGGGTAATTTTGTCAATTTCTATTTTTTTTACTTTCTCTCTTCTTTATTTCTATCCTATCTATCTCAAAACAAACAACTCAGAAATCTACTCTATTTTTTTCTCTTTCTGTACCGTCATGGAGATTGAGTCTACCTAGGTGGCATTCTTAACAGGGAGGTCTCACTTCGAGCTCTTCTCCTAAGCAAGCTTGGACTCGAGCTCGGGGGGTTGTGTACTGTCATGGAGATTGAGTCTACCTAGGTGGCATTCTTAACAGGGAGGTCTCACTTCGAGCTCTTCTCCTAAGCAAGCTTGGACTCGAGCTTGAGGGGCTGTGTACCGCCATAGAAGTATGGACCCATGCCGACCTCCGGGGTCCCACGCCGACCTCCGTCTTGGGGCCCTCCTTTCTCACGCCTTCAACTAGGTTTATTTAATATTCAGCCAGGACCCGAGCTGGACCTCACCTAGGTGGCCCACGCCGACCTCAATCCTGGTCCTTTTGCCCCCTTTTTAGGAACTTCCAAATAGGATTCAGAATGGGCCTCACCTAGGTAGCCCATCAGGGGACGCCTATAAATAATATGGGCACACTCTTGACCTAGATATCTGAAACATTCTCACTCTAAGGACTAGGTTCAACGCCGCCTAGGTATTTGAGCTCGGTCTCTAGAGGCTTTTTTAGAACAGATTGGCGCCCACCGTGGGGCGGCGGTAAAACTCTTCCCGCCGACCACTTGACAGCGACGACTAGTATGACGATGACGAGGAACACCCGCAGTAATGGAACAGGAGGGGAGGGAGCAGGAGATGGAGATGCCATGTTGTTACGCCAGCTAATGGAGGAGATGCGTGAGTTAAGGAGACAGAATGATTGCCTGAGAGAAACGGTGGCTACCATAAACCAGGATAGGCAAGAGGATGAAGTCGAAAAGGAGAGCAGGGAACGGGAGATGAGAGAGCTACGACAACAAAATCAAACCCTACAGCAGAGAATGACCGCAATTGACCACGGGAGATCGGTGGAGGAGGAAACTGATGGAGTCAAGGCGGATTTTCAACCCTTCTCGGAGGACATCCTGATGTCTCCCTATCCTGATAACTTTAAAGACCCGATCTTGGCAACATATGATGGGACGACTGATCCAGCCCTGCACGTGGCTTCTTTCAGAACTCAGATGATAGGAAGAGGATAGGATGAAGCGTTGCACTACAAGCTGTTCGCTAGGACTATGGCAGGATCGGGTTTGATATGGTTTACGGAGCAGCCAATCAGGTCAATCACCAGTTTTAATGATTTCACTAAGAAACTGATGGCTCAGTTCTCAGCTCGGCGACAGAAGAAGTGGACGGCAGGAAGATTGTTTAGTGTTCGACAACAAGCGGAGGAGTCCTTGAAAGAATATCTGGGCAGGTTCAATGAAGCTACACTTCTCGTCACAAATCCCAACCTTGAGGTGTTTGTATCGGCCTTTGTGGAAGGCCTGAAGGCGGGACCCTTTAATGAATCTTTAGCTCAACGTCCTCTAACAACTATTGAGGAAATCCGTTTACGGGCAGAGTGTTATGTGAAAGGTGAAGAGAGCAATGCTGATAAAAGGGAGAGGCTGGTGGAAGGTAAGGCGAGCAGGAGGATAGAATCTTCAAGGGGTGGCGAGGAGATAGATCGGGTTGTGAGGAAGACACAGAGGTATGACCCGATTGGTGGGAAATTGTCAGGTAACCGCTTTAACATTCCATTGCGGAGGAATATGGATTTTATGCCAAGGAGCGACTTAACTCCATTAAATGCAAAGAGAAGTCAAATTTTAAGGGAGGTGTACAACTCAGAGCTTCTTGAAATTCCTCCCACAACGAAAGGGCCTAAGGGCCCTCATAAGGAAATATGGTGTGATTTTCATAGAGTTAAAGGTCATGATACAGAAGAATGTTGGAACCTCATGAACCAAATTGAGAAGTTAATTAGAGATGGTTATTTGAAGAATTATGTGGTGAGAAGAAATAGGTCGGATTCTAATCGGCAAAGCGGTCAACGAAAAGGCCGAGGTTATGCACCTCATCCCCGAACTAATGATAACCTAGGTGAGCAGGTAGAGGTGGTGCGAGGAACTGTCACCATGATAGCTGGAGGTTTTGTGGGAGGTGGAGATACCAGTTCAGCCAGAAGGAAGCACAGTAGATCGGTAATGCAAGTCACAACGATGGTTGAAGGGGAGCAGGTTTTATCCCCGTAACCCTCCTTTGACCTTTTCTGATGAAGATTTCAAAGGAGTAGAACCTCATGAACATGACCCAATGGTGATTGACGTCACGATGGTGGCGTATAAGGTGCAGAGGGTGCTGGTTGATCAAGGAAGCTCGGCGGATGTGTTATATTGGAGCACATTTAAAAGGTTGGGATTGTCTCAGAAGATGTTATTACCATTCTCGGGTTCTCTGGTAGGATTCACGGGAGATTCAGTGGAAGTCCGAGGTTACGTAGAGTTGCTGACACTATTCGGCATACGCCCAAATTCTAAGGCGGTCAGGGTAAAGTATCTGGTGGTGAATGCTCCTTCATCATATAATGCCATATTAGGGAGGGCAACACTGAATGCTTTAGGAGCTGTGATGTCAACGGTGCATCTGACTATGAAGTTTCCCTTGCCTAATGGAAATGTAGAAGTTGTGAAAGTCGATCAGATGGCGGTGAAGAGGTATTATAGGAACAATTTGCGTATTAAGAGAGGAGCCTGGGAGGAGTTTGCTGAAGATCCACCTGAAAGGGGTTTTCTTTGCTGAGTTGGATCCAACAGGAGAGCTCAGAGATGATAGGCGACCTCATCCAACGGAAGACTTGAAGGTTATGATTTACATTTTTTAGGATTAGGATGTTATGACTTCGAATATTTGAATAAAACCGGTGCACTATTTTCTCTTCCAAGGCGAAAGAGTTTTTAATGAGGCACATATTTGTTAATTGATGTTAAGTGTGATCGATATTTGTATTTAGCATGTGTACAAAAGCCTACTGGAGTGGACCGAGTACTGCGCGGCTATGTGAAGGAGTTGAAGCTACATTCCACCAAGTATATTGGTGAGGACCGAGCTCCGCTCGGCTACTTAAAAAGTGAAGCTACATTCCACCAAGTATATTGGTGAGGACCGAGCTCTACTCGGCTACTTGAAAATTGAAGCTACATTCCACCAAGTATATCGGTGAGGACCGAGCTCTGCTCGGCTACTTGAAAATTGAAGCTACATTCCACCAAGTATATTGGTGAGGACCGAGCTCTGCTCGGCTACTTGAAAATTGAAGCTACATTCCACCAAGTATATTGGTGAGGACCGAGCTTTGCTCGGCTACTTGACAATTGAAGCTACATTCCACCAAGTATATTGGTGAGGACCGAGCTCCGCTCGGCTACTTAAAAATTGAAGCTACATTCCACAAAGTATATTGGTGACGGCCGAGCTCTGCTCGGCTACTGACTTCAAACAATCAAATTATGCAATGTTCGAAGTTGGGATGATAGGCATGGAAAAAAAAGATACTGAAAAACGGGAGAAGCTTCGTCGCAGCTCAAAAGGAATAAGAAAATTAGAAGAGGGGGGTCTCACTCCGAGTTCTTCGCCTAAGCAAGCTTGGACTCGAGCTCGGGGGGCTGTGTACCGTCATGGAGATTGAGCCTACCTAGGTGGCATTCTTAACAGGGAGGTCTCACTTCGAGCTCTTCTCCTAAGCAAGCTTGGACTCGAGCTCGGGGGGCCGTGTACCGTCATGGAGATTGAGTCTACCTAGGTGGCATTCTTAACAGGGAGGTTTCACTTCGAGCTCTTCTTCTAAGCAAGCTTGGACTCGAGCTCGGGGGGTTGTGTACCGTCATGGAGATTGAGTCTACCTAGGTGGCATTCTTAACAGGGAGGTCTCACTTCGAGCTCTTCTCCTAAGCAAGCTTGGACTCGAGCTTGAGGATATGTGTACCATCATAGAAGTATGGACCCATGCCAACCTCCAGGGTCCCACGCCGACCTCCGTCTTGGGGCCCTCCTTTCTCACGCCTCCAACTAGGTTTATTTAATATTCAGCCAGGACCCGAACTGGGCCTCACCTAGGTGGCCCACGCCGACCTCAATCCTAGTCCTTTTGCCCCCTTTTTAGGAACTTCCAAATAGGATTCAGAATGGGCCTCACCTAGGTGGCCCATCAGGGGACGCCTATAAATAATATGGGCACACTCTTGACCTAGGTATCTGAAACATTCTCACTCTAAGGACTAGGTTCAACGCCGCCTAGGTATTTGAGCTCGGTCCCTAGAGGCTTTTTGAGAATACTTTCCTATCTATCTCTTTTCTATTTCTCTTATCAAACCAAACAAAGCACTGATTTTAACTTTGATGGTAATCATATTTTTATGGTAACTTTGTTTTACCTTTTTGGTTTTAACTAAAGGTATCCCCGCCGATAGTTAGAGACTAATTCCTTTCGAGGCATAGAGATCACTGAAGTGTATTTTGCTTCTCCCGACAAAATCTTTTCTGTACACATCGTCAGAGATCAATCTCCTGTCAATATGCTTAAAGAACCCAATTATTTGCCAACTGTGTCCGGTTTTGTTGGTGTCGGCTATGATGACATATTTGGTTCACCTATTCATGATTATGGGATAGCATTAATTGTTGCTGGAATATTTATTAAGGGTGTTGACTATTTGGTATTTTAGCAAGTTTGTTAGCTGCATTGCATTCAAATTATTTTCCTGTATAGGGGGCCAATTTTTTCTTCTTTTGTTGACTAGTGGTTGATATAATAGGTTGGGTTTGGTTTTGATTTTCTATCTATTGTAATGATTTTGATTTTGATCTCTTGTGCTTATGTTAATGTATAATTATTTTTTAGTTTTCTGTTGTATTTAGGTTTGAGCACTGCTAATGCTCTCCTCAATAAAATTTTATTCAAAAAAAGAATATTATAATGTTATATATATTATTAAATAATAATAATAACCCATTAATGTTTTGGGCTCTAATTCGTGTGAATTCATTTTGTATCTTATACTGGAAAATAGTTTTGATCTTTTTTTTTTTTTGTCTAAATCACCTATACGCAATTTTACGTGTGGAGTTTTATCTTGTAAATTTTGTTTAAGGAGAATCAATGATACAATACTTTTGTTCTATTCCTTGTTAGATATAAATGTGGATTTCAATTTTTCAATTGTGTTACAACAACATTTTGATTATGGATGTTTTATCGGATTTGACTTCTATAAAGTCATAAATTCAATTTTTTTAAAAATAAGGTTTATGGACATTTAAAAATTAATTATTAATATTATAATTACACAATACACATACTAGAATAAATTATAAAAAGTACGTAAATCGGTTGGTAAGGAGTTGTTCCAGCTTAACTAGCTAGTGGTATCGAGTTCGAGTCCTGGGTATGCAGCTGTGTTAAATATTCAGAGGGAGAGCTTTGCTACCTATAAAGGTCTCACCCGACTCGAAACATAATTGAATTAGGGGATACATGTTGCGCTAAAACAAGAATAAATTATAAAATTATTTAAACCTCAATCATTAATCTTTCAATTAATGGCTAGTTATTCATAGGAAAAACAATTGAGACTCTTCTAAATAATGAAGGAGTCTTGATTACAAATTTAAGGAATGTGGTAATCTCTTTAAAATTTATACAAGGTTGGATGAATATGCACGATTGGCCTCTACGTCATTACTTCTCAAAGCTGACGAAGGACATTCAAAGAAATTGAGACTACGTTCCAGGATAGTGAAATCTTTTTTTAATCAAAGTAGTCTATAAAAACTCAGGATATTTACAACTTATATCTTAATTAAGAATACAACTAATCAACATGGTTGGTTTAAGTGGTACATGTTTATTTCCCCTTAAGCAAAGTCTCATATTTGAGTACGTGGTTAAACCATAAAATTAAGAATACAACTATGCAGCATAAGATAAATAATAGAATTCAAGACAGGTTACTCTAATATAATAAAGGGTTAAATATGTTTTTAACCCCTGAAAATATGGCAAAATTTGATTTTGGTCCCTCATTTATTTTTTTTATTGGTTTTGGTTCTCCACTTTTGAAAATCACATGCATTTAGTCCTCATTGTTAACTATATTCTGTTAAGTCACTTTTACAGCTCTACTACGACTTTTCCTGGGTGAAAATTTACAGGAAATTTCTTGCAATTTGTTTCTTTAGAAAAGCCGTCTATATTAAATTTCCCAAAAAAACTAAAAATTGTTTACATAAAAATGCTGTTATAAAATTTCTTTTCTTTGTTGTACAAAAATCTATAGTAAATTTCCCGTAAATTTTAGAATTTGAATAAAATTAACTTTGAATTTTGAAATCTGCAGGAAAAATTAAAGGAAAATACATAGAAAAATCTACAAGAAATATTGTTACGTTACTTAACAGAATATAACTAACGACGGGGACTAAAATCACGTGATTTTAAAAAATAGAGGACCAAAACCATTGAAAAAATAAATGAATAATCAAAACTAAATTTCACAATATTTTGAGAAACTAAAAACATATTTAACCCTATAGTAAAAAATAAATAAATATAATCCTAGAAATCCCTAATAAAACATTTAACATGCCTAATATCTAAATAACATTATCATCTACCACCATATGCTTTAAATTACTCCTGTTGTAATGTGGGGAAAAAACATATTTAAAAAAAATTCATAGTTAAAACTATAATAAAATGTATTTATAATATAAGTTTTTTAAATTTTTACTATTAATTTTTTAATAAATAATTAACTTTTACACTATATTCTCTAAAATATCCAAGTCTTCTGTGAGAATTCTAAAGGTCAATTTGTGAGATAGAAAAATGAAGGGAATGAAGGGAGGGGGGTTTAGGGATGACAAAGCGGGTCGGTCTGCCGTCGGCCCGTAAAAAAGAGGCGGCGCAAGTTGACCCGCCAAGCAAAGTGGGCCTACATCCCGAAATTTAGACCTAAGAAGAATCTAGAGGAAGTTAGAAGTAAGATGAGAACTTAGGGGTTGGAAGGGAAAATAAGATGAGAGTTAGGGAATTGATTAAGAGTTATGAGTTTTGAGGGAACCGAGAAGAGAAAAACTAAGTATTAAGTCAAACCTGACTGTAGGGTTAGCATAGGAGAAGTCACACCGGGTAGTAGAAAGGCTAGCACAGTGAAGAGGTGAGGAAGGAAGTAGAGACATTGGAACTAGGGAATTAGATTGAGACGGAAGGAACTAAGCTTAAATGAATTGACGAGAATGAAGAGGAAAGACGTAGACTCAAGGAACCGGGATAGAAGATGATTTTATGGAAAAAGAACAAGGGAATAGAGGAGCCTAGTCTCATGGACACTTAGAACCGTTGAACCTAGCCATAATGAGGTGAACTGATGATTTACATCATGGTTCACGTGAAGTGTGTCTCGTTGGGTTTCAACCAAGGTTGTTGCTTAATTTCGGGTGTTAAGCCTAATGACCTTGGTGCACTAATTTGCAAATATCTAGAGTTATAGGTGTCCAATTGAGGTGATTCCACTTAGATTAGAAAGCTAAGATCCGGGGCTTCAGTTGGATATGCTATACGATAGTATTCCGAGCTCTTTTGCACCCCAAGCAGGCGTATTCTCACTCAGGAGAGAAAGTTGTCGAGAAACAAATGAATTCCAATCTGTTTTCCTAGCTCAAGCTATGCTCCGAGCACAACCTGAGCGCAGGAAACAGAAAGTTTAGGGAAATTTTTGCTCAAGCTGCGCTTAGAGTGCAGCCTGAGCGCAGAACCCTGTCAGGAACTCTCCTTCTTGCGCTCAAGCTGCGCTCTGAGCGCAGCCTAAACGCAGGAATGCGTCTGACTTTTAAAACACAGAATTAGGGTTCCTCCCTCATTCTTTTCTTTGTTCCTCTTCATTTTAGAGAGAGAAAGAGAGGTTTCTAGAGAGAGGAACTACTTGGGAGCTTGGAGAAAGAGGATCAAAGCTAAGACTCTCCAACCCTGGTTATCCCTAACCTCCCTCTTCTTCCTTTGAGCTTCATTGAGGTGAGTGAAGCTCACACACTTTCACCTCATCTCATGTATGTTCTCCCACATGAACCTTACCTCTTATCTTCCCTTTCTAGATCTTGTATGTGGATGTTTGAATGATTGATTTTATGGGTAGTTGATGTATGCAGACTATGTTAGGGTTTTATTTTGGGAGTTGATCTTAGGGTTCGATTTGGGGGATTTTATCTTGAGATTCACATGCTTGGGGTGGGATTGTTACTGTGGAACTGCTTAGATCTATTATGTGTTGTATGTTATCTATACATGTAATAGTGCTATATGTAGATTTATCTTGAGACATGTGTTATTTGTGATGTTTGAGCCATTGCATATTTTGGCCTCTGGCCCCAGTTAAGACTGAGAAAATGATTTTTGGCTTCGGCCCGAGTTAACCTAAAGAGATAAGATTGATTTCAGAAATTGAGTTAAGACTTGGCTGATTAGTACCCAGATATTAAGGGCGATTAGTACCCAGAGATTAATGATGATTAGTACCCAGGGTGATAAGTTAACATCCATGAGTTACTGCCTCGAGTAGTGGGGTCCAGGATTGGATGTTACAATTAGTACCCATTGGTGGTGATTAGTGCCCAAGGAAGACGTTCCTTGACGTCTGAGCTCAGGTCTAGCCACACAGATATAAGTGATAAGACCCTGTCGACTGGGTTACGCCGATCATGTGTATTCATGTTTAAGTTCCTGACCGTGACAAGTTATTGAGTATTGAGTTACAATTATATGATATTTCAGTTGAGTTAAGACATAATGTGATGGTGCAAGGTGACTAGAATAGTTATGTATGACTTATTGAATTGTACTGGGTGTTGCATTTCATATGTTTGTTTCCCCCCACACTGCTTGCTGCATGCTTTGCTCACTGAGACCGTATTCTCACCCCACATTGCAGGGATATATTTTAGTTATGCAGGTTGTTCCAGCTTTATGTTCAGATGGAAAATGGAGCTCTTGGAGTGGATCCACCCACTCCTAGTGGTCAGAGAGATTAATCTTAGGGGAGAATTAAATGTAATTAAAAGTTTACTGATGTATTAAAGTTGAGATTTTAGTTTGGCCATAGAGGCTTAGATAAAGATTGAAACTGTAATAAGCTATTATCAATTGTATTGGTGGATTTTTTCTAGATTTCAGGTTAAGACGGAAAATTGGGAAAATATCAAGTTTTTAGGGGAAACTCTACCGGATTTCCGGTAAGAGTTTTATGAACCATAACACCCCAAGTGTAGGTTCGTTCCCTAGGTTTGATTAAGGTTTTGTATTGAATGCAATGTTGTATGAATTTGTGAAAGCTTAAGCAAACGTTGGATTGCCTAAGCAATTGTAAGATTTGTATGACGATATTTAAAATAGCGCGAAATAATTTCAGAAATTCGGAAATAGTGTTTCCAACGAACATTATTCTTGAATTAAGAAATTAGGACGTTACAGGTAACCCACCCTCATTTTGAGGGAGGTTGGGGGGTTGGCCCACTGGTCTACCTAAAACTAATAAAAGAAATAATACATAATATCTTTAAATTGTAATAAAATAAAACAAATTATTTGGATTTTTTACTTTACATAATATTTTCTCCAAATTTTTATGAATTAATTATAATTAAATACTAAATATAAATAATAATAAATAAATTTCTATTAAAAGTTGTTAAATATGGCACTCGCACCGACCCTTCTATTGGCCTGTCGGGTTGGCAGGCTGGCCCGTTGGGCTCAACCCCACTTGGCTATCCTTAGCGGGGTTTATATACAGAACTACTTCCTCCGGTTCTATTTATATGACAATTCAAACAAATACACACATATTAAGAAAAGTAATTAATGCCTTGATTTTTAAGAAATTACTCTATAAGATTACAAATTTACCCCTATTTAAAATTAAACTTCACTACCATAGTAATTGTGTCACTTTAAAACATTTAATAGTCAACAAAGACAAATATGAGAAAAATACAATAAATGCTTCTAGAGTTATGTACTTTGTCTCATAAATATGACCATGAAAAAATTTCAAACGTTGTCTTATAAATAAATCCGGAGGGAGTATTTACTTTCTTTTCTCCCCTCTCTCCACCTCCTAACCATTCTCTCTCCCCTTTACTCAAAACTCCCAAGCACACACCCTATTATATAAAGAACAATTTTTCTAGCATGTACACTGCACATGATAATAAATCAAAAGTGGAAAGGTTTTATTGAAAATTATAAGTTTAAATATTACCAATTTATTGAATGTTATTATTGTTGTAATTTCCAATAAAACATTTTTACTTTTGATTTATTAACCTGTACAAGATTACACATGTTAAAAACCCGTTATAAAAAAGCATGCTAGTGAGTGCCCTAAAGACACTAATTAAGAAATTATATAATTATTTATTATTAAAAATCACTACATTAATTACACTTAAAGTATTAAATGTTATACAATCCATTCATATTTAGAACACTCATTAAGCCTTTCTTAATTTCATGAATAAAATAAAACCATCCGCGCGCATCTTAGCATCAATGTGACTATGTTTCACCATAGTATAATCTCCACCGACAATGGAGTCGAGACAGTTCATCTGAACCAAAAACGATTGCTTTTGTGAATAAATATTAGGATCACCTTATCTTCTGAATTTCTGATATCAATCTAACATATATCTTGGAAAAGGAAACAGAAGTTCCATTTGGTGGTCCCTTTCTAGGACACTTATTTTGTTGCATCGAGGTCACACCGTCACACACACCGTACCAGGTCCTGAAGCTTCACTTAAAATTGAAATTTTGAAATTGTGATTTGTGACAATAATTTCTAATTTGTTTTGTTCTAACAAATATGATGGAGATGTAACGAATATTTCACTGCAACATTTTTATTTTTAATTCCTGAACTAATTCTCACAAAGTTCTTTCTAATTTTGACATTAAACATCAGTTTCTTTCATACTGACCTTCTAAATTTCTTTTAAAGAAATATATAATTATTCTAAATTTATTATCTATCTTTTGATTTTGATTGAAATCAAATGTATCTTCCTCAAAAAATAATACTGTTTGAATTGAGAACATTACATCATAATAAAACTAGTTATCCTAATAATTTTTTTTTTATTTTTCTACACACAAGTTTCGAATCTGAAAACTTACCTTGAGGACTAAATTCATCATTTTTTAAAAAAGTCATTTTAAACATTTATTTTTATTTTAATTAATATTTATTTTTTATAATTATTGAAATAAATTATTCTATTACTTTGGAATTAAATTGTTGATGATGAACAAATCTTAAACCTTAACTTAATTAAATTTCAAATATAATTTAATATTTAAAATTTAAAATTTAAAATATTAAAATAATTTGAACTCCTATTTTCTAAAATAAAGAAGAGAACAAGTAAACGAAAAACTTACAAAAGAATGTCTTCTACCTATCATCTTTTACCCAAATTTGTTCTTGTACTTGAGCAAACAAAAATCACTATCTGTTGCAAAATTCAACCCCGTAAATAAGATTTTGAAGACAAAGTCCCTCTCTATCATGATTATATTTGTTTTCCTTAGTTCTATTTTTACTTATCGAAGTCAAAATATATATTGCCGTAATCACATCCACCTAAAATTCTTTAAGCATTTGTTTAGCCGTTTAGCATGCATCTTATTATATCTATGATTGTCTTAGCCTTCCTTTTAACAGCTCCATTCAGTTGGAGTAAATTAACATGGACTTTAGTATAATATCATACGATTTAGTCCCTTATTTTAGAAAAAACATTTAAATAGTCTCTAATATCACTTTTTATTTTACAAATAAGTCAAAAACGTCAAAGGGTGTGAAATATAAATCGGTTTAAATAATTATCCTCGACAGATAATTTTATCTTTTTAACAATCAGATCCTGTATCATCTATTTTTATTGTATTTAAATTTTAAATTTTAAATTTTAAAATTCAAACATTATATATATATTGTATTTAAATTTTAAATTTTAAATTTTAAAATTCAAACATTATATATATATATATATATATATATATACTCATATCATCAACGAATTTTTTGAGCCTTTTCCTATTACTTATATAGAGAAGTTGAAGTGATAATGATATGACTTTTTATTTTATTTTAAAAAGTTATACAAATTTGGATGGAGTTGAATTTTCCTTATCCAATACTTTCTACATAACTTCAACCGCTTTCAATCATTTATATTTTTTTGTTTAAATTCAAAACATATTAATTGATAATATATTAATAAAAATATTTTACTTTAAATTTTAAAATATACAGTACTATTTTTGACTTAATTTTTTAATTCTATTAAAAGTATCAATAAAATAAATATTATCCCTTTCACTACATCTACCCACGGTTAAAAGTTAAAACACTGGTTTATCTAAAATCACAATGCACATTTATAGCACTTAGTAGGTAACTCAAAAAAGGAGACTTTCTGATTTTGAAATTCAATATTAGCTTGAAAGTAAGAAGTTCTAATTAAAATTTTGCCCGTTAAAGGAAACGTGGTCAATAGAGAGGATCCACAAGAGGAATGTGTCAATTGTCATGGCTATGCAATTGTGCTGCATACAATACAAGTACCACTCTAACTCTAAGCTCCTAGCTGTTTGTTTTTGTTCTTATCCAATTTTAAAATGCCTGAGGTTAAGGTAACAAAATAACAATAAATAGCCAGTATATTGGGATTTTCACAGAGGATAAATATGCACAATGTACAAGAACAGTTAAAATTTAAAAACAATGACGTTGGACTTAGGAACACAATAATCTTCTCTTTTCCTCTATAAAAGGATAAGGGACCCTGTTTCTCTTTCTCATTCTCTCACTCCAAGTGAAGTGAGAAAGTGAAAAAAAAAAAAGAGGTAGTAGCAGCTAAAGTGAACACATGATGGAGAGAAGGATTGGCTTTGAGATGGTAGTGGCTTTGGTGACCCTTTTGTACTTTGTTTTGGCCTGTGTCACTGCTTCATCATCAGGGCTCAACAACCATGAGGAGCAGCTCAGGAGAAACCTGCTTGCTAATGGCCTTGGTAGAACTCCTCCTATGGGGTATGTATGTGTGCTTTTTACAATTACAATAGATCTCTCACTTTCCCTTGCACATTGCTCACTATAATGCTTAGGGTCGGTTTGATTTAAAGTTGGGTATAATTCACTATGATAAATTTATAGAATTAATGGTTATAAATTAATGATGTATGATTTATTAATTATTTTAATGATTTAAAATCAATTCCACACTTATCATTTTAAATTGATAAGTAAAAAGCGTGTTTCGTTTAACCAAAAATCACATTTCAAATGTGATCTGACAAATGATACTGAGAGTACTGAGAGTAGCTTATGTTTCAAATTCAGAATAAACCAAATACACTATTAATCATGATAAAACATCTTTCTCCTTTTCCTCTCATATTTGGCAGTAATAGTATCATCCTACTTTGACACAGTATCAATTAACCACAGTCCATTCCAGCCTATTTTGAAATTATGCATAGAAAGAACATGTTGTAACATTTTATTTTTGTGCAGGTGGAACAGTTGGAATCATTTTTATTGTCGAATTAACGAAACAATCATCCGAGAAACTGGTATTTGGTCATCTATATAGATATGTGCTTTTCTGAATTTTGTGTATATCAAAATAAAGTTTATGAATTTATATAAAACTATGTGTACATCTGAGAATCTAGCATTTGTCTTTGATTATGTGTGGTTGGTAAAGATCCACTTAATTAAGAATTCAATCTGATTGTAAATTTTCTACATTGGTTTGCAGCTGATGCCCTTGTTTCTACTGGTCTTTCCAAGCTTGGATACACCTATGTAAACATAGGTACATGAAAACACATATTTTTCAAGCACCTTAATATATTATTTTCCCAATTTCTACTTTGCAAAATGTCACAATAAGCACATTAAGTTAACCCTCATTCACAATTTTTCATTTCTGCAGATGATTGTTGGGGTGAAATAAATCGGGATGATAAGGTATGAGTCATGTTGTTTCTATATACTTCATTCTGTTTTTCTTATACCTGAAACTTTTTGCATTCTATTAATTTTTTTCCCCTTCCAAACACTGTCACAGGGTAATCTGATGGCCAGGAAATCAACATTTCCTTCTGGTATCAAAGCTCTTGCAGATTATGTTCACAGCAAGGGTCTTAAGCTTGGGATTTATTCAGATGCAGGGTACATAAACTTGCCAAAACAACTAAACAATTTAGTTCCATGTTCTTTTTCAACTTTTTTATTTTAAACTAAGCTTTATGTTGGTCAATTTTGTAGGTATTTCACTTGTAGTAAAACGATGCCTGGTTCACTAGGTCATGAGTTCCAAGATGCCAAGACTTTTGCATCATGGGTACTAAACATTGTGTTGTGATTATTTCTTTATCTTTTTTCTTGGCATCTACATATCAGCAGCTACTAAACAAATAGTTATTTTGCTTTAATTGCAGGGTATTGATTATTTGAAGTATGATAACTGTAACAATGGTGGAATAAAACCCACTGAGAGGTAGTCAAAACTCAAAAGTACATTTGCATACAAGTGTTGTATTATTTTCTTTTGCTTGAATTGTTTCATTTAACATTCCATTTTAATCTTCATACATAATTTTGAAAACTTTTTTGTTCTTATATACAGGTACCCTATTATGACCCGGGCTTTAATGAAGGCAGGTCGTCCAATATACTTCTCACTATGTGAATGGTAATTCTATTTGTTTTAGTATGTTATTCATATTCTTATGTTTCAATTTTTAAGTCCTTCCCTCTAATTTCATGTGCTTTATTTAGGGGAGACATGCACCCAGCTTTATGGGGTGCTAAAGTGGGAAATAGCTGGAGAACTACTGATGACATTGGTGATACATGGGAAAGGTAGAAACTATGCTTTCAATTTGTTGGTACAAGTAGTTCTGAATCTCTACCAAAATTGAATAAAGTTGGATCTGTGGCTACTAGCTAATAAACTTAATTAATTACTGTCTCTGGCAGCATGGTTTCAAGGGCAGACCAGAATGAAGTTTATGCTGATCTTGCAAGACCTGGTGGTTGGAATGGTTAGAGTTTCATTAGCCTAATATTGTGTGAAAGATAATGAGTTTATGTTTGGATTGAATCTAATTATGAGTCTTGATATACATTAAACATTATTCATACTCAAACAGATCCTGACATGCTTGAGGTGGGAAATGGAGGGATGACAAAAGATGAATATATTGTTCACTTCAGTTTATGGGCCATTTCAAAGGTTCTATATCATTCTTTTGTCTTCCAAGCATCCTGATTTATGTGAAAACATTTCTTTTTCTCATGACAAGGTTTATTGCAGGCTCCTCTTCTTCTTGGCTGTAATCTTCGAAATGTGACTAAAGAGAATTTGGAGATAGTCTCTAATAAGGAAGTTATTGCAGTTAACCAAGGTGATGATGCATAATTAGGGTCATTCTGTGATTTCTTATTCATTGTAATATTCTACTGCTATTAATGTTTATCTCTTGTCATGTTAGATTCACTTGGTGTGCAAGCTAAAAAGGTTAGGATGGAAGGAAGTCTTGAGGTACATTGCATTTGCAAAACAACATATGATTTTTTCTCTAGTGTAAAATGAGCAAGAAGTGATCATAGTCATGTTTTTTTATTTTTTGGACAGATTTGGGCAGGTCCCCTTTCAGGATTCAGGGTAGCTGTTGTCCTGCTTAATAGAGGCCCTCTACGTGCTGCCATTACAGCCAACTGGGATGACATTGGCATTCCCCCAAAAAGTGTTGTTGAAGCAAGAGACCTTTGGGAGGTATTGTAGTTTGGACACATTCAATCTCTTTTGTTTTTGTAGGCTTGCATTTTTTTCTTTTAGTTTAATGGACATACACTGCAAGTAAAAAAGTTTTACATAGACATTCAATTATGTGTTGGACATCATTTATTGAGTTTAATAACACATGACATATTCATTGAATGATGTGGCAGCACATCATTGAATATATCTATGTAAAAAAATTTTATACTAATAGCATGTTTGGTTTTGTTCAAAATCACTGTTACAAACGTGGATCTAGTCCAACGCTACTCTCAGTCTAACAGCGTTGGACTACGTCCACATTTGAAATGTGATTTTTAGCAAAACCAAACATGCCATAAACGCTTTTTCATTATTTCATGATACTTCATTACTTTGTTGACTACTGATGCTGTAATGTGTCTCTGCTAATGCATGCAGCACAAGACATTGGAGAGAGTATTCGTGGATAAATTGACTGCCACCGTAGATCCACATTCGTGTAAAATGTACGTGCTAAAGCCAAAAGCTTGAGTTCAGAAACACATTTGAATTGCACATTTTGGAACAGAACTTGTATTTCAGTTTCTATTCAATAAACATATTTCATATGCTGAAAAATACAACATCGTCAATTAGGTCTTTCAAATATGCTTTTTATTAGTTAAGTCCCCGGTTAAAATGGTCACCGCAGTAGTCTCTTAATTAGTCATTATTAGAAATAAATGGATCTTTAAAGTGTAGAAGAAGATGGAAGAAACAGAAAGAAAGTGTGCATAATGTCAAGGTGTGTAAACAATTTCTTTTAGACTTAATTTGCCCCCACCAATGACAAACTTAGATGGAAATTGAGTTTGATGGCGAATTTCCTTCAAGATATAATGAAGACCCTTGAGTATGTCTTGCACTTCCAAAATTCAAGTCGTAATAACATTGGCTTTTATAAAATGATAATTTTATTTCTACTTCTTGTACACTAGAAGCAAAAGCAAATGAATTTGTGAATGAAATGAGAGAATGGAGTAGGGAAAAAGTCTTTTTGTGCATGAAGAAAGCTCCTATTTATATGCACTTTATGTCTATTCATGAAGAGTCACATTTATTCAAAATGTTATTTCATGAAAAGTCATGTCTTTTCCAATAGGTGCCTTTTAACGAATAGTCACTCCTTTTTAATTATGAATAAACATATCTTTTTAATTTAAATGAAGGAATACAATTAATCATTTTAAATAAAGTAATACATCTCTTCATCCAAATGAACCAATACACCTCTTCATTTTAATGAAGTAATATAACTTCATTTAAATGAAACAATACAATTTTTCATGAATAAATACAACCATTTATTTTGAAAACCTCTCACATTAGCCACTCTCAGAACATTGTTAAAGAAGGAGATGACTTGGAACGTTCTTGTATGACTTGGTTTATTAAGTGTTAATTAAGCATTCAATTCAGCAATCTTATACGACAAATGGCCTAAAAGTAGGGTTTCTGATAGTACCTAATTTTGGGGTTAAACTTAAAGGTTTATAGAGACTTTGTAAATATGTGAAAATGGAGAAGAGATGCCCCAACAACCACTGAAGGTGAAGGGGACAAATTGCGGCAATGAGGGGAGGGGGAATAATCGTCAACACAATTGGAGTAAGAGGAGATTAGAAGGATTTCTCCATCTCCATTTCATGGACTACAAATATACGGTTTGATATGTTTGGAGTTTTAATTGTGGTAGAGGACCCACCCAAGAAGAATGACCTAGTAGAAACCCTACTTTTAAGCTCTTTACCATGAAAGATTACTGAATTGGATACTTATTTGACACTTCACAGTGAAGTCATATAAAAATGTTCCACGTCAACTTCTGTTAACGACGTTGCTAACGATGACTAACCGAGAGACTAACGTGGTGACTATTTTAATCTTTGAGCGACCTACCTGATTACAAACATCTTTGAGAAATTTAACTACGTGTGTATCTTTCAAGGACCTAGTTGAGGGTTTACTTTTGACATTCAAATTGCTTTTAGTTTCTAACATGTTTAAAAGTCTTAAATATCATTTAAAGATGTAACAAAAATACCATTAAAATTCTCTACATCAATTATTAAGAATGCTTATTTGTGAAAAATAAGATTTCTATAAGAAACCTTACAACCCAAAGTTCCCAAAGTTATAGCCACACAACCCAATTATGGGTTTTGAGACAATGTGCTGAACTTTAAGGAATCCACTTCGCAACAAAGAAATAATATCAGCGGAAAGATCAAGATAATCAATTAAAAGCAAATATAAATCTAAAAGTTGTTGGTATAATTATGGTCAAAGATATTTGAAATAGGTACACATTAATGGATATGCATTTCTTGTTACACGCAAAGAAAAGAAGGGAAATAAGTCAAATGATGGTTATGGATCATTTCTTACTTACTAGGGTAACACCAGCGCAACGTGGAATTATGATTAGGCATGACAGCAGGGTAAGTTGGGGGTGAATTTTACTCTTACCATTCCCGCTCTCATAAAAATTGGGTAAATTTGAGTTCGAGTTTAAAAAGAGAGCGCGCTTGAAATTATAAAATTCAACCGCATCCCTGTCGAGTTCAGAGAAACTCACATGGATCTCACTTTCCCTATTTTTATTTTTTTATTTACTTTAATAACTTAAATAAATGTTTTTAAATAAGTCATATATATATGTGTGTGTGTGTGTGATATATTCTAATTCAAATAATATGTAAATATAAATATTGAAAATCCTAATAAATAAGAAACCTAATCACTATATTATATTTTAAGAAAAATATATAAGTTTTCGTTTATTATTTAACTATTAGCATAACTAAAATTATTTAAGTATTATATCAGGGTGGGTTCGAGTTTTGGGATGGGACGGGATTTTTCATCCCCAAGCTCGCCCTCGTTAAAGGCGGGGTAGGTTTGGGGACGAGTTTTCCTTAAACCCGGTTAAAGTGAGTTTTCCTGATCAAAGTCGGGGCGGGGACAGATCGATACCTGCAAGTTCAGGCTTAATTGTCATGCCTAATTATGATATTATTAAGAGATTAAAGATATATTAATTATATTAAATTTAATAATAAATTAGAAAAAAACTTTATATATATTTCAAAGTAAAATTTGTATATGTATTATTATAATCTAGTAGTTTAGTAGTGTAATTTGTATCTCATTGCTAGGGATGGAAATAGGCCGAGCTGAGCAAGGGTTTCCAAGGCCTGAGTCTGGCCTTAGCCTTAAATCCATGGCCTGAGTCTGACCTGTTTACTTGATATAGGCTTTATTTTATAGTTTGAGTCTAACTTATTTAAAGACTAACATGACCTGAAAGTCTGCTTAAAAGCATGTTTTATAGTAAGGTACTTGAATATAGCATAATTTAAATAGACTTATAGGCCCAAGTGTTTTTATGTAAAATAACATACTTATATATTCACACAAGCTAATAAGTATATAATTATAAGACAATATAATAAAAATCTTTATAATAATAATATAAAGATAAAAAATATTAGTATTTTATTTATATTTAGTTAAATAGGTCGACCTGATAGACTCAAAAGACTTTTTCGATAGCCGGAAGCCTAGTTTGTTGTGCTATATAGGCTTTTAAAAAAGCTTTGGCCTGATCTATTTAATAAATTAGCTTGGTCTGGCCTGGGCTTGATGTAGGTCAAGCTGTAAGCCCTTGACGAACAGTGGGATGCACTGGAGAAGGAAAAGCTAGAGCAGGTGGCCTGGCGCTATTCTGGTCAAATGAGCTAACTATGGAGATCCTCACTACTTCCATTCACCACATAAATGCGAAGGTTTCTGTAGACGAGGGAGGTGCTAAGGGGTTTATGGGTATATCCTGAGGGTCCCAATAAACACTTGACGTGGGATTTGATGAAAACTCTCCACCGGGATGTTGAAGCTACACCCTGGATCTGCTTCGGTGATCTCAATCAATCACCAACAGTGATGAAAAAAGAGGAGGAAATATGGTCCTTGATAATTTGCTGACAGGTTTCAGAGAATGTATTCACTGTTGTCGACTTAATGACCTTAACATGGTTCTAAATTGTGGATGCGGTCGCTGCGATTGTGGCCATTGCGGCTGCTGCATGCGGATTGCGGTCACTACGGTGTGAATTATTTTTTGGATTGCCCCAATAGTAAAAAAACTATACTTATTGGTATATAATTTATTTACAAGAATGAATTATTTTTTATCATTTTAAAGATTTTATATCATTTTAATGAATAACTTAAAAATAGATATATAATAAAAATAACATAATTATTGTTATGAAAATTATAATGTATGTTATTAGGATTATTTCTTAAGCACATATAAGCATAATAACATTATCACATAAGAAATTTGAAAGCATATAAAGCTAAATAAATCTCAAATAGATTTAATAAAAAGACATTAAAGTCACATAAAGGAATGTAAATCTCCTACAATTTTGATTGTCAGTAGTTATCTAAAATACATTGTCATTCTTCATAGATACAATTTCCCTGCAAAAGAAAATATGATAAAAACCCACAATTAATATTTTAAAAACTTCACAAATAATGAACTTAATGTAACTTCAAAGTTTTAAAATAGTTAAGTAAATTATTAAATTCAAAATACTGAAGCAATCAATCAAACATAATAATTATAAAACTTACATGATACCTGTTACCACATGGTAGAATGACGTGGAAGATCATAACCTTCACTTTCATTTTGGCTATCACCTTGTGTAGCTCCTTGTCCAAAGACAATTAAAAAATCCACCACTTTGTTGTGGATAATAAAAATCATGATAATTAATTGGTAATTGGTGGTATGGGTGAGTTTGGTCACTTGCAGATTGGTTGTATGCATTGAAATAAGGATATTGATAATACTCTCGTGGATAGTATTGACTACTTTGAGAAGATTCATCAATGTTGAAGTCACTGAAACTTTGTGGAATATGAGAAGAAAAATCTTCAGGTGGAATATTTTGTTTCTTTTTTCCTCTCCCAGATTGTGACTCACCCCTTCTGTTGCTAGGAAATGGGCTATCAGAAGGAACCATATCTGATCTAGTAGTCATATCAATCATCACGCTTTTGCCACGCCTATTATATGGCACCTTCTCATATGGATCATTTTGCCTTACTTCATCCTCAGTATCCTCATCAACTTTATCTTCAACTTGTACATTACTACCACCATTACCACTGTTATTACTGGGTGTACTTAAACCACCACTATTTTATTAGAATGTACATCTCTATCACCAGCTTCCACATCTTCATCATCAGTATCAATTCTAGGCAACCATTCTGAATTTTGCACTACATCTAGCAGTGGATTTTCTCTTTCTTCAATCCATGGAGATAATGGATCATCTTCCTGAAATATGTAGTCAAGATTGATTGGATTGAAACTTGCTTCAATTTCTTCTTGACTTTTTCTCATTCCATGCCTCATTTTCAACTTCATATTATAATGCACGAAGACAAGTTTTTGTAACTTTTTATGTTTGAGTCTATTCCTTGTCTTGATATGGATGTAGCTAAATGTGCTCCAATTTCTTTCACAATTTGTGGCTGAAGTTGTTTGACTAAGAATCTTGATAGCCAAACGTTGAAGTTCAGGAGCACATGTATCAAATACCAACCACCATTCAGCTTTTTAAATGAACAAGAAGAATAAAAAAACTATTAGTTATGTAAAACGTAAATTGAAAGTAAATTTATTTATAAAATAGGAAAAATAGTGTTTTACCTGGATTCATTCTAGACCAAGCTTTTTGAGCTTGAGGTGTACCAAATGACTCACTCATTTCTTTAAATAACATCAACTAAATAACATAATATAATATGTCAATAAGAAAATATATAATATTAAATTGTAATTTATACGATCAAAATATAACTAGTCATTACTAACCTGATTCAGAGCTTTAATTTGATCATCCATGTTTCTTTCCAATTTTATGATGACATTATTGGTTCCTTCAAATGTTTCTTTATATACATCTTGTCCATGTTCAAATCCATATTGAAATTGTGGATTGAGAAAATAACCTAAAAATAAAGTTAATCAAATATTATACCAAAAATTAAGAATATAATATTTGATAACAATAATAAAATTATAAATTATAATAGCATACCAGCATAATGAATATCTGATGTGAATCCAAGGTGGGGCGGCCAAGGGAGTGCATGGCTGATTAGTATTATTTGTTTTTATTGCTTTCAATAAACAATGTAGCTGTTACAAATGTATCATCATGTGGCTGGTTGTTACAAACAAAGAATTGAAAGGAATTGAAGCTGCAACGGTTACAAGGAGACAAGGCATTAATTGCAGGGAAGTTACAAATTGAAGCACTTGTTGGGAGATTCTTTTAGGCTATCAAATGCGGCCAACCAATGAATCAATTGGCTGATTCCTTAACCGAGTTTGGGCGGCCAAACATGTGCAACAAATGGTTGAATTATGATCATAAAGGAGAGGCCAACATGTGATGAAATTGAAGAGTAAAGACCATTCATTGGAGGCGGCCAACATATGTTAATGTTTGATCAATTTCATTCAATTTGTAACATATTTTTGGCTGAATTGTTTAGTCACATGGGGCGGCCATCATAGAGGTTTATTAGCTGAATTATAATTCCTTAATTAAGAGAATGATGAATAGCCACAAAGGAGTAAAAGGGGCGGCTACATAGGATAAGTTTTAGGCTATAGTTTTAATTATTTTTATTTTTTTATTTAATGAATTTCTAGGAGTTACAAGCTGGTTGTAATAGATCATTGTATGGTACACATGAATCTATTTAAGGGACATACAAGGCATGGAAGAGGGTAGAAGTTTTATGCAATTTAATTAATCAAAGAGAATGTTTCTCTTATTTTCTTGCTTTGTCAAGAGTGAGGTTTATCAAGGGTTCTTCACCTTTGTGTGTGTAATCTCAAGGACTTATCTTTCATCCTTGAAAGTGTGACGTCTATCAATTCCATTTCATCTTCTTACCTTTTATCCATTTTCTCGTTTTAACCATTTCCCAAATTTCCTACTTATGATCATTCCAACCAAGATAGATCCGTAAAACGAATCCACCCCCTTGGATTCTCGTCAATATCATAATGCATGAATCTCTAGCGCTTGTCTATTATTTCATTATATTGAGAATGGTAACAAGAAGTTTGTCGAATTGATTGTTTTGCTCGATCAATGGCTTCATATATAAAACTCATTGTTGGCTTCTCATCACCATCAGCCAACCTCAAAACTTTGACTATAGGCTCAAATATCTTTAGTATGTCATTAGCCTTACTCCAAAAATCATTACCCATAACAATTTCTCGTGCTTCAAATGCCAGTCCATTTTTGTCTCTTCCAAATTTATATCTTCTAAATTCTTTAGAGATGAACATATTTCTCAAACCTTGCTTTTTCTTCACAATTGCTTGAAGCTGCAAAAGTTGTGTTGCTTCACAATTGCAGTGTATTTTTTTCATGAGGTTCACAACCCATATGTGGTTGAAGATAAAAGTTGTCACTGTCTTTGCTTCACTTAACAACTTTTTCACATTTTTCTTTTTTCCTATATCCTCCAAACAAAGATCCAAACAGTGAGTTGCACATGCAGACCAATATAGATGTGGCCTTTTCACCATCAATTTTTGACCAGCTGCTTTCAATGCTTTCTCATTATCTGTAACCACTTGAACCACATATTCTTCTCCCACTTCTTCCACAACTTTATCCAATAACTTGAAGTAATAATCAGTATTTCTAGTATCAACACTAGAGGCATCAACAGATTTTAAGAAAATTGTCTCTTTACTGTTGTATACTAGAAAATTTATAATATGTGTGTGGTTTATACCATATGTCCAACCATCACACATTATTTTTACTCATTTTTCCTTCCATGTACTTTTCAACTTATTTAACCATTCCTGCATTTTTGTATATTCAACTTTCAAATATACATCATAAATTTCATAAGGTGTTGGACATTTAACTCATGGGCCTACCTCAGAAGCAGCAATAGTCAAATTATGCAACCAAGGAGAGTTGGATAAATTCATAGGTAAACGATGATAAATTATAAATTTGCTTACTGCTTCTCCGAGCTTTTTCCTCAATGTTTTCATGAAACCCATTTTGATCTTTGGTTGTTTCATACTTTGACTTCTCGCAAGATCAATATTTGTAGACCTCAAGGAAAAAGAAATGTCTTCCGCCCTTGCAGCTCCACTAGCACTTGCATGAGAGTGTGTTTCCGGAGCATATGGTTTCTCTTATCATGAAGTGTGTTTCTATTGTTTCCTTCTTAGTTCTACTATATGAAAACCCTTGCCCAGTTTTTTGCCCGAGTAGGGGGTTTCGTCAAGGGGATCCCTTATCTTCCTATCTTTTTATTCTTTGTGCAGAGGTATTTTCAAGTCTATTGTTGAAAGCACAAGAAGCGAAAGCTATTCATGGAATAAAAAATGCTAGAGTAGAACCAGAAATCTCTCACCTTTTTTTTCTCGCATCAAAATAAACACCTAATTAAATAAAGATGCATATAACAAGTGAAGAAATTTGAAAAAAAAAGAACAAAAAAGTAAGTTGATCTGAATAAAACATAGAGGGAGTGGGATCCTCTGCAGTTCTCGGCTACGATATGGATTAAATAAAACACAAAAAATTGATATAAAAAATTATAGTTGTTAAATTAGGATTGCACTACTTTCTCCCATACAGGAGAGGATGATCTGGCGAAGAAAAAGAAGATGAAGGAAACTTACCCCATTGAAGGTGTCTGGCCAAGTCCATTTTCAATGAAGTATGCCTTAACCTGTTCTCTGGACACGGAAACATCCAATAAGCGAGAACAAGCAGAAGCGCTTGCATTAAAGACCACAAGGATGCAAAACACAAGCACCTTCTAGCACAACTCACGTTTCCAACGTTAGAAATAGTTGCGTTGGGAATCCAAACTTGAGTTTTGCCAGTTTCAACGCCAAACCATTAAGTCGACCCAAGGAGTCACATCTCCCACACCACTATGTTAGAACCTTCACAGCGCATATAAATGTATAAGGTAATTTTAAGATATATCCTTTAAGTTTGGGTCTACTGTAGACTCTTACACTTTATTACTATAAAAAGTAAATTTAAATTAATAAAATGTATTATTAATTTTTTATATTAAATTTATACTATTTATAGTAAAAGTCTACCGTAGACCCAAAATATATGGATCCATCCTAAAATCTCCATGATTGTGACTACCAACAAGGCTATCTCATTTACCTCACCTACACCACAAAGCTATAAATGGAGGAACCCAACTCTTAAGTAAGGTATGAGGTGTTCATGGGACGGGTTTTGCTTGTCCCTAACCCGGTCCTAATTTTTTATTGGGCCAATTCTATGGACCCGAACCCGTATAGACCCGAGGAGACCCGATGATGTGCGGGTCTAAGTAAGACCGGGTCTATGTAGGACAGGACCGGGTTGACCCAATATATCAGCTAAATATAATCATGAAACGATCATATAACTATGTTCAAAAGAAAATATTTCATACAATTAATAAATATATTGCATACAATAGAATTCCTTTTAATGTATGTAATATTTTTTACTTTTTTTAAGTTTGGGACATTACTAAAACAAGAATAACATTATATCACTATATAACTTACGTATAGAATGTATTTTTAAAGATAGATAGAGGAAACTTAGACTCAAAAACCTTATCTAAAATGAAAAAAATAAGGTTATGACTTTACATAATAGAAAATTATAAATAATAAATATTATATTTATATATAAAGGACGGGTCAGGTAACCCAAAGGTTAACCCGAACTCATCCTCAACTCGATGCCGGGTCAAAAAATGAGACCTGTAACATCCAAATTTCTCAACTCGGAAATAATGTCCGTTGGAGACACTATTCCTGAATTTCTGAAATTATTTCGCTCAATTTTGATATTGTCAAACAATAGCTTAGGCTTTCCAACGATTTGCTTAAGTTGTTACTAATACATACATCATAATCTCATACAAACTGAAAATCTTGATTAAACTTAGGGAAAGAACCTACACTTGGAGTGTTATGGTTCACGAGAATCATACAGGAAACCCAGCAGAGTCTCCCCTAAAACTGGATGTTTACCAATTTCAAACTTGACCTGAAAATCAGTAAAACCACCCGTACAGTTTAATATCACGAATTCTCTAACATCAATAACCAAGCCTCCGTGGCCAAACAAAATAAATATATACAACAATAACTAATTAACTGTCAAATACATAGGAAACTAATTCCACTAAGTATGTCTTCCACGGAAGTAAAACTCAGCTACACAGTTCTTTTCCACTGCTTCACCATAACCTGGAATTCCCTGCACAAACTAGAGTATATCCCCGAAACGTGGGGTGAGACTACAGTCTCAGCGAGTACAACTATGCAAATGTAGTGTAGGGATCAATTATGCAAAAATGCAACACATAATACAAATTAACACAAAGCTCATGACTAAATTCTGATCCTTTACATAATGGAAACTTATTTTAAATCAAGGTAAGGATACATGTACACTTCTAATACACAACAGTTATGGCATAAACTCATACATCACAATCAACTCAATATAAATGCAATTATGATGCAACTCACTGCTGTGCCCAGCAGGCATGATCTTATCACTTTAACTGTAGTTAAAACTGAGCTCAGACTACGGGGGACGTCTTCCCCGGGGACGAATCCCACCCATTACTGGACCGAAGTCAAGTTTTCACATAATAACTTATTTTTAACTCACGGCCGAAGCTGGCTTATATTAACTCACGGTTGAAACCGGCTTATATTATCTCAATGCTCATAATCTCAATGAATTATCAATTAATAAGAATCATGTTGACAAAATACTAATTCAATAGATTACATACATTTCATGTTATTTCAACTTGCTAATTTCTTATATATAACCCTAATAGCATTTTTAAACAATTACATCAACATAATTCCTATTTTCATGCTCTAAATCTCAATAATTATAAACTTATCAATCGATATAAGAACAAAACCCTAACTTCCCTAAGTATCAAAACCTAGGTTCTATAAAAATCAATGCATGTACCATTCACAATCTACAAAACATACATAATCTCCAATAACCAATATTTACAAACATAGAGGAAGGGATCATGCCCAAGCACACAATCAAAGAAGATGAGAGTGGGTGAGTTGTACTCACTTCAAAGATGCTCAAAGAGAAGAGAATGAAGTTGGAGAAGGCTTGGGGTGCAAATCCGAGGCTCCTTTTTCTTCCTCCAAGCTCCAAAGCCACTCGTTTCTACAGGAAGTCTCTTCCTCTCTCTAAAACCTCTCTGCCTTCTCTCTAAAAGAACGGAAGAAGAAGAAGAAAAGTGAAGAAATCCAACCCTAAAACACATTTAAAGGCCTTTAAGTGAATTCTCGCTCAAGAGAGATATTCTTGCTTGGGTGAGTATGTCGGTTGCATGTCTTTTCTTCACATTCTTGCTTAAGCGAACTATCTCGCTTAAGCGAGAATGATCCAGAAAGGGTAAAACCCCCTCAAAGCAAGGGTAAAAACCACGGGTCGTCCAAACCAAAGAAATAGCTCCACTATGATCAACAAAGGGTACAAAAGAGTCTTAATCAAGTGCACAAAACAGTTCTAACACCCAGCCAAACAACAAAGCAGTAAAGCTTACAAATAGAGAACAGGGAAGATGAAAAACCCCAAATACATAGCTACTGTGCAGACTGAATATCTCCCTACTTAGACCTCGTATCAACGATCCAACCGTGCAGAATGAAGAACCAGATGTTCTAAACCTGCTGTCAAAGTTTCAGCCCGATCCAACGGTGAATGGATCTGAAGTAGCGGTTTTACAGTTGCAACTCTGTGTAAAAATCCTCTCTCTCAAAGTGCTTGATGTTCTCTATGACTTCATACCTTCCCTCTTCCCACTTGCTGACTTCAAACCTCTCTCCACTTAGTTAAGTGAGACATCAAATGGGCTTCTCAATTTTAGGCCTTTTCTCCACATAAGAAGGGAGCCCAATACCAAACATATCTCTCCCTCACAACTATGTGGAGATAACCGCCAAACCAGCGATCTCACAACAAACTTCAAACTTTCCTCTTGGCAATGCTTTAGTTATCATAGCAGCACCATTATCATTAGTATGAATTTTAACCAACTCCAACAACTTAACATCCAAAGCATCATGTATCCAATGATACCTTACATCAATATGTTTGGACCTAGAATGGAAAGTTGGATTCTTACCAAGATGGATAGCACTTTGACTATCCACAAATAATGGATAGTTGTCCTACACAAAACCAATCTCCTGCAAGAATTTCTTCAACCATAGCAACTCTTTGCATGCTTCAGTAATGGCAATGAACTCCACCTTTATAGTAGACAATGCTACACACCTCTGCAGCTTTGATTTCCAAGCCACAATTCCCCCTGCAAACTTAATCAAATAGCCCGAAGTGTACTTTTTGGAATCAGTGTCTCCAGCCATATCTGAATTTGAGTAGCCGACCAAGCTAGGCTTAACACCTCCAAAACAAAGCTTTATATCAACAGTACCATGAAGATACCTCAGAATCCATTTCACAGCATTCCAATGTTCTCTACTTAGGTTTGACAAAAATCTATTGACTGTACCAACAGTATGTGTAATATCTGGTTTAGTACACACCATTGCATACATCAAACTACCTACTGCAAATGCATAAGGAACTCTCTCCATGTCGGACTTCTCAGCTTCATTTGAAGGACTCTGTTTAGCACTCAGTTTAAAATGAGTTGCAAGAGGAGTGCTCACAACCTTAGCATTTTCCATCTAGAATCTCTGCAACACCTTTTTATATAGTGTTCCTGTGACAGCCAAAACTTCTTTTTCTCTCTATCACGAATGATTCTTATACCAAGAATTTGTTTAGCAGCTCCCATGTCTTTCATAGCAAATGACTCGCCCAATTGCTTCTTTAACCTGTCAATCTTGGAAACATCTTTCCCAACAATAAGCATGTCATCAACATACAAGAACAGGATAATAAAGTCATCATCAGAAAATCTTTTAACAAAAACACAATGATAAGAAGTAGTCTTCTTGTAGCCTTGCTCACACATAAAAGACTCAAACTTCTTATACCACTGCCTCGGAGCCTGCTTCAAACCATATAGGCTCTTTCTCAATCTATACACATGGTCTTCCTTGCCTTTAACTTGAAAGCCATCAGGTTGATTCATATAAATCTCTTCCTCTAAATCACTATGAAGGAAAGCAACTTTCACATCCATTTGCTCTACCTCCAAATCAAGAGTAGCATCCAAACTCAAAACTCATTGAAATCAACACCTTTTCTCTGTCTAAAACCTTTCACCACTAATATGGCTTTGTACCTTGGAGACACAGAATTACTCTCATGCTTCATCCTGAATATCCACCTGTTTTCTAAGGCCCTCTTGCCCTTAGGCAATTTCACCAAGTCATAAGTGTGATTATCATGCAAGGATTTCATCTCATCTTGCATTGCATCCAGCCGCTATTGCTTTTCATCACTTTCCAAAGCCTCATTAAAACACTCAGGTTCTCCACTATCAGTCAAGGTCACATACTCATTAGAAGAATACCTAGTAGAAGGTTATATCTGTCTGTTAGACCTCCTGAGTTGGACTTGAGGTGGTTCAAGTGCATCATCAATATTCTCACGATGTGACATCTCATGCTCCTCCTAGTCATCATCAATAGGAACATCTAATCCACCTCCAATTTGCTGATCATCAACATCACCATGTTGAACACTACCCTCAACATTATCCAGATTGTGAATAGGAAATCGCATAGGATTTAAATCAGTCAGATTTCTATCATTCTCGAGTGTAGTCTTCTCCACCTTATTAATGTCCTCAATGGTTTGGTCTTCCATGAACTGTACATCACGACTTCTTACAAGCTTCTTCTTAACAGGATCATAAAACCTGTAGCCAAATTCATCTTCACCATAACCAATAAAGATGCACTGCCTTGTCTTCGCATCCAACTTGGATCTTTCATCCCTTGGAATATGGACAAATGCCTTTGCAACCGAAGACACGCAAATGATCATACCTCACATTTTTGCCAAACCAGATTTTATCCGGAACTTCACTGTTAGGAATAACAGTAGGAGTGAGATTAATAACATGCACTGCTGCGTATAATGCCTCACCCTAGAAATGCTTGGGTAATTTAGCATCTGAGAGCATACATCTCAACCTCTCAAGTAATGTCCTGTTCATCCTCTCCGCTAAATCGTTCAGCTGAGGAGTTTTGGGAGGACTCTTCTCATGTGCAATACCATGCTGCTTGCAATAAACATCAAAGGGTCCACAATACTCACCACCATTGTCAGTACAAATGTGTTTCAGCTTCTTGCCTGACTATCTTTCAACCAAGGCATGGAATTGTTTGAACTTTCCAACACCTGGTCTTTTCTCTGCAAAGCATAGACCCATAGTTTCCTAGAACAATCATCAATAAAGGTAACAAAGTAAAGTGAACCACTAAAGGATTTTACCTTCAATGGACCACAGACATCAGAATGTACCAATTGCAACAACTCTGACTTCCTTGAGGGAGGATGCTTTTTGAAGGATACTCTGGTTTGCTTGCCAGCTATGCAATGAGAACATTTCTCCGATTTTGCACATTTTATCCCTTAAAGAACATCCTTTTTAGCTAAGCAATTCAACCCCTTTTCACTGATATGATTGAGCCTTCGGTGCCACAAAGATGCCTCCATATCCACGACATTCACACTGTCATTAGCAACCAAAGTTTTTGTCCAATACAGTTTAGATGATTTCTCTCCCCTAGCCACAACTAAGTTACCTTTGGTGAGTTTCCACTTTCTAAAACCAAAGTGGTTATCATAACCACCATCATCAAGCATCTGCACAGAGATTAAACGGACATCAAGAGCATGCTTGACACAAGAGGTAAAAAAATAAATTAACATGGACTATGCAATTATACATAGATGGTCAATTACTTGCGCTTAATTTCTGTGTCTGTATGAGTGTATGTATATGAAAAAGATCGGCTATTATAAGGAGCCGAAAAATCTCATGTCGTTTTTAAATCAAAACAAACTATATGATGATTTTGGATTAATTGATTAAAATTAATTGAATAGTAGTATATTATTAGCCCACCATTCACCAATTGGTGAGTGATGCAGTGACAGCAGAGGGAGGAAAACGCGTTTGTCACATACATATACGCGTGTTTGTCCTGTCCACTTGTGTTAGATACCGCCATCCTCGCAAAACTGATCTGTCATCCAATCATCACCTCTTGAAATATAGAAAGATATATATACTTTAAAAGGAAAATACTAACATTTAATTAAAAGTTAAATATTATAATTACGGATCAAGTTAGATCAGAGTAATAATATTTGTCAAACTTTAAGAATGTAAGTTCTTTATAAATTGATTAGCTCCACAAAATAATATATAATTAAAAACTTAATTAATGTTTAATAATTAAATAATTTTATTTTAATGTATAATATATGTTTTAAATTATAAATAAACATCAACTATAAGATTAATCTATTTAGATTTAGATGTATGACGAATATGGTAATATTATATTATTCAATGATCGAATTTGTTAAATGTTAGATTTAAAAGTTAATCCTACTCTAACTCAGATATTTAACTTTGAAATATTTTCAAACACTTTGAAAAATATGACTTAGGATGTGTACTTTTTTATTTTTATTGTTTTAAAAGAATATTGCGAAAATGATATAATAAT
Source organism: Sesbania bispinosa (assembly GCA_026901365.1). Lineage (NCBI taxonomy): Eukaryota > Viridiplantae > Streptophyta > Magnoliopsida > Fabales > Fabaceae > Sesbania > Sesbania bispinosa. The sequence goes on from QLOH01000235.1 coordinate 197,311, forward strand.
GAACTAATAATAACGTGTAAACATCGTCATTAATATAAATGCATTGCACGCAGCAGAACCAGGTGACTCCTTCAATTTCAACTAAGATTAAGACAACTAAAACCCATTATTATTTAGTTATCATAATCATCGTTTAAATTGAAAAAGTATCCACAGCTTAGCTACCCTCAAAAGTCAAATTTGCAGAAATGGACGCGACGGCCAAGTAACTAACAAATAGTAAGAAACAGCTATGGAGATTCTTTGCATTATTATACTAAATAAATGTAAATTCAAATATAATTAGCAAGTGAAAATTATTTTTACCAATGAGTTAAAATTAAAATTATGATACACATCAAATTAAATGAACTTTTTATTATTTTTTTTATACAAACTAACTTCAAAAAGACTTATTAAATGAACTTATTTATTGAACTTGTTAAGTGAATTTATTTATAATTTCTATATTTGTTAGTTATTTTTCTTTCCTGTTTAAGGATATATTGAAAATTAGTACTAGTATTTTCTTTCTCTTACAACTTAGCTGTGGTATTTAAGGTCCGTTTTCTGTTTTGTGCCTTTCTGGTATTTTCTCACTCCATTTTCTTCACAACAATTTCTCTCTCTTTCTCTCTGCTCTTTCCCACTGCAACTAGCAACTCTAATCCAACCCTACATACACGGGATCGCTCCGCTTTGACTCACCGAGTTGCCCTTCAGCTGTGTTCTTCTTCCCATGGCATAAGGTAAACTAAATCCCCCTCTCTTGCTCCACGCTTTTTCTTCCTTCACTTCTCTTATCTCCATTAACACAAACTTGGCCCTGATTATCCCATTCAGTTCTCTTTCTTTGTTAAGGCTTCTGTTAACTGTAAATCTAGTTCATCATTTCCCCTCATTGGATTTTGCTAATTCTGTAAAGTCTGGGTCCTAGCTGATCATCAACCCCCACTCAACCCCACTTTCCTTTTCTGATCTGGGTCTTGTAAAAATCAGATCTTTTCATCAAATTTAAGGTCTTTGTTTGTTTTCTAATTCTGGGTGTGTTTAATTGCTTATCTCATACAGTAAGTATTTGCAATTTGTAAGCAAGGGAGCAGAAAAGGGGATTTTGTGGTTTTGGACCTTTTATGTCATGATGAGGAACATGAATCAATACTATGTTTGTGTTCCATTATTGTTTATGTGTTTGGTATTAGCTGTTGAACTTGTACTAGCAGCGGATTTTAAGCCTACAGATAAAATCCTGCTGAATTGTGGAGGTCCTCCAACTAGTTCTGATACTGATGGCCGTGAATGGACCACTGATATTGGTTCCAAGTTTGGTTCCTCTGCTGGGAATTCAAATTCCAACACATCAACAGCAGCAACACAAGACCCTGCCGTCCCTCAGGTGCCTTACATGACGGCTCGCGTGTTTCGCAAGCCTTATACTTACAGTTTTCCGGTGGCATCTGGTTGGAAATTCCTCAGGCTGTACTTTTATTCAGCTTCTTATAATGGCCTCAATGCATCGGATGCGCTTTTCGCTGTGTCAGCGCAATCCTACACCTTGCTTAGGAACTTCAGTGTTTCTCAGACTGCCTTGGCTTTGAATTATGCCTACATTGTGAAGGAATACTCCATTAATGTTGAAGGGGGAACCTTGAATGTGACTTTCACTCCATCTACCAATGCCTCTAATGCCTATGCATTTGTTAATGGGATTGAGGTTGTGTCCATGCCTGATATTTATACTTCTACTGATGGAACTACCATGATTGTGGGTTCAAATACTCCTTTCACCATTGACAACAGCACTGCACTTGAGAATCTTTATAGGTTAAATGTGGGTGGGAATGATATCTCGCCTTCCCATGATACCGGCATGTTTAGGTCATGGTCTGATGATATGCCTTACCTCTTTGGAGCTGCATTTGGAGTCACTGAGCCTGCTGATCCAGAAGTGAAGATTGAGTATCCTCCAAGCACACCAACTTACATTGCTCCTACTGATGTCTACACTACAGCTAGATCAATGGGCCCAAATGCTGATATCAACATGAATTACAACTTGACATGGATTTTCTCCATTGATTCTGGGTTTTCCTATCTTGTGAGACTCCATTTTTGTGAGGGCACTACAAATGTAACCAAGATTAATCAAAGAGTGTTTAATATATTCCTCAATAATCAAACTGCTGCGGATGGGGCTGATGTTATAGCCTGGGCAGGGGAATTTAGCCTTTCACATGCAAATGGGGTTCCAGTGCATAAAGATTATGTTGTATTTGTTCCTAATGGGGAACCACGGCAGGACTTGTGGCTTGCACTGCATCCAAATCCAACTTCAAAGCCCCAGCTTTATGATGCAATCGTGAATGGAGTGGAGATATTCAAAATCAGTGATAGTACTACAGGTAATCTGGCAGGGACAAATCCTATTCCTCCTCCAGTGCAAGACATAATTGATCCTTCATTGGCTAGGACATCTAGTCATGGTAAATCAAAGAATCAGGCAGGAATAATCGCAGGATGTGTTGGTGGAGGAGTTGTTTTATTGCTTGTGATTGGGCTATTTGCTTTTGCTGCATCCCGTCGCCGTAGGCATGGAAAAGATTCTAGTGCAAGTGAAGGGCCATCTGGCTGGCTTCCACTTTCTCTTTATGGTAATTCACACTCTGCAGCTTCTGCCAAGACCAACACAACAGGAAGTTATGCATCCTCCCTCCCATCAAACCTTTGTCGTCATTTCTCATTTGCTGAAATCAAGGCTGCCACAAACAACTTCGATGAGGCTTTACTCCTTGGTGTGGGAGGATTTGGTAAGGTTTACAAAGGAGAAGTTGATGGTGGATCAACCAAAGTTGCAATCAAACGTGGGAATCCACTCTCTGAGCAAGGGGTGCATGAGTTCCAAACTGAGATTGAAATGCTCTCTAAACTTCGTCACCGCCACCTTGTTTCACTGATTGGTTATTGTGAAGAAAACACTGAAATGATCCTTGTCTATGATTACATGGCCTATGGAACACTCAGGGAGCATCTATACAAAACCCAGAAACCTCCACTGCCTTGGAAGCAAAGGCTTGAGATATGCATTGGAGCTGCTCGGGGTTTACACTATCTACACACTGGTGCTAAACACACTATCATCCACCGTGATGTGAAGACAACAAACATTTTACTAGATGAGAAGTGGGTGGCTAAGGTTTCTGATTTTGGATTGTCTAAAACAGGTCCTACATTGGATAACACACATGTAAGTACTGTAGTAAAGGGTAGTTTTGGATACTTGGATCCAGAATACTTCAGGAGGCAGCAACTGACTGATAAATCTGATGTGTACTCATTTGGTGTTGTTCTATTTGAGATATTGTGTGCTCGCCCAGCTTTGAACCCAACACTTCCTAAGGAGCAAGTGAGTCTAGCTGAATGGGCAGCTCATTGCTACAAGAAAGGCATTCTTGACCAAATCATTGATCCTTATCTGAAGGGCAAGATAGCTCCTGAATGCTTTAAGAAGTTTGCTGAGACTGCAATGAAGTGTGTGGCTGACCAAGGCATTGAAAGGCCATCCATGGGTGATGTCTTGTGGAACCTTGAATTTGCTTTGCAGCTGCAAGAAAGTGCAGAGGAAAGTGGCAATGGATTTGGTGGAATACAGAGTGAAGATGAGCCATTATTTAAAGGAAAGAAGGATTCAGATGGATTGGCTGTTTATGATGGTAATGTGACTGACTCCAAAAGCAGTGGCATGTCTATGAGCATTGGAGGTAGAAGCTTGGCTAGTGAAGACTCTGATGGGTTAACACCAAGTGCTGTGTTCTCCCAAATCATGAATCCAAAAGGGCGTTAAGGTCAGGTCATCTAGTAAGAATTCCACACACGATCAATCACTCAAGTTGGGTAGTACATGCAATCTGTTTTAAGAAAATCTGAAGTTTATTTGTTATTGATCTTCCTAATATTATTATTTCTTTGTCTCCTTTGTTTCTGATTTATTATGATTATGTAAGTTGTAATTTGTGGACATAAAAAGATTGAAGAGCTAATGTATTGTAACGAGGTTGTTGTGATCTGAAATTTTGGATACCCCTCCCGTTCTCCTCCATGTTTTATAAGACGTGCAAGACAAAGTTTACGCGTGTGTCCCTCTCCCTATTTTTAGGAACATGACTTTGTCTGTGTCATGTTCATAAGATAATCTACAAAAGTCAACAAGATCAGGAACGTAGGATTACCTACTGATTTCCTTGAAGATGTTGATTGCTCCTGTTTTTAACCGCGTATTTTGTAGCACTAGTAGTATAAAAGCAAGATATGCATCATATTCATTCATGCATACCAAATAGTGGTTGGTTGTAGTGGGAGTGGGGTATGATCCTAGACAGACTTTATCTGCAAGATTATGAATTCCAATCTCACGCTTGAGAGCTTTATCTAACCATTATCCCTGTATGAGGATTAAACTCAACTATACCTATAAAAAATCACTCATGCACGTCAATATAACCATATTATAAAATGGTAATGAAAAGAATATAACCATTTAGCAGTTTTAGGAGAGAAATCGTTAGAAATTTTTGTCTTCCTAGAAGAATTTTTGTTTTCTTCTAAAATCATCACTAGTTTCAAATTTTTGTGGATCAAATATCTCATGGAAAAAGAGACACCAATTTTTCCTGTGTGAAAGATTCTTCAAAGTATCCATATATTATATTTTTGGGAAAAATATGTTATTAGTCCCTGAACTTTTGGTCAACTTGAGTTTTAGTCCTTGAACTTTAATTCCTTAGTTTTATATCCCTGAACTTTCAAAAACCCGTAACAGTAGTCTTTGCCGTTACTTTGGTCTGTTAAACTTGTGACGTGTCAATTACCTAACATGCCACGTGTACCTAGCATGTTACGTGTTAATTGTCTAGCATGCCACGTCATAAATTTAACAGACCAAAGTAATGACAGGAACTACTGTTACGAGTTTTTGAAAGTTCAGGGATATAAAACCAAGGAATTAAAGTTCAGGGACTAAAACTCAAGTTGACCAAAAGTTTAGAGACTAATAACATATTTTTCCCTATATTTTTTTAGTTCATTATTTTTTTTGTGTGTGAACTCTGACCATCCGGCTAACATTTAATCCCTTTCAAAACACAGGAGAGATTATTGAAGTGAGCACAACATTTCTTAACAAAGTCTTTTTCATATTTACAATCAAGCCAATCAAAGCCCACACTGTCTACCAACTATGCCGAGTTTTAATGGTTTATAGTTCTTTTATTGATATTGATATAAGAATCATAAATATTTGGACGGTCATGATGCTAATGGGGGAAGGAATATTAAATTAAATATTGAATAATAAATGGGAGGATGAGCACTCATTAGGGACAACATGTAGAAGTGTTAGCTTTTCTCAACTTTTGCTTATATATGTATGAATATGACTCCATATACGGCTGTCGTCAGGTGGACACTTGTGCTCTGTGTATATAAGAAAGTGGGAAAAAAAATGAGGAAAGGGTCTTATTCCATTGATGAATGTGACACTTGGCACCAACCTTCACCGTCATATTTGCTTATTGACTTAAGTCTCTTTTTAATTTTTATGCTGTTTTTTTTAATATGTATAATATTGTACAAATAATAAATTAAAAAAAAATTATTAAAAAATATAATATTTAATATTATCAATACATTAAATATTGTTATAGTTGCATTTTTTATAAAAATTTTCTATTTTAGAATTTATTATCTTATACAATAATACATAAGTTAAAAAACCTTTATGAAGCATAAATTAAATATGAAGCATGGTGAAGAAAATGGTTGAATGTGAAGGGAAGGTAATCTGTTTCTTGTGCGTAAGGCATATAATAAATTGCTTGGTGTGAATCTTATGGTGGTGTATTCTTTAGGTTAGCATCTCTATGAAATTGGCATGGCAAAACGTGAAATAAGCTGGATATGGTTGGAAAAACAACAAGAATATATGCGGCGGAGATTAGAATATTTAGAGCATGTTTGATTTGTATTTTTATTTCTATTTTCTGTTTTCCGTTTTTTGAAATTTTATAAATAAAAAGCTGGAAACAGAAAATTTTTATTTTTCGCATTTTTAATTTTTTCTTTGTAAAATTTTATAAAATAAAAAATAGAAATAAAAATAAAAAATAAAAATGCAAACGAAGCAAGCCGTTATACTTTCTTTGCTCGGGGTTCAAACAATAACAAATTTATTTGTAAATTTTTTAGTTAAGATGTAAAAAACTTGTTTTAATCGATCGAACAAAATAGATTAATTAATCGAAATCTTATAAATTAACTCAAATATTAGTTGACTTGAAAATGAGGGGAGGGGAGGGGAAGATATCCCCTAGTTAGGTCACGTATTTATTATTCATAAAAGAGAAAAAGAATTATGCACTGACAGTGTAAAAAGTTTTATACAGACAGTTAATCACAACTCTTGATTTATGGTAAGTTTGTTGACTTTACTAATTAATATTTTAAAAGTCATATAAATGAAAAATCATGATTAAATGTCAGTGTAAAACTTTTTTACACTGTCAGTGTATACTAATTAAACTTTTCATAAAATATCAATACAACTCATTTACAAATTTAAAAAAGATAAAATATTAAACAATTACTTTACTATTGTTGGCGGAGAAAAATTCAAAACCTCTAAGTAAAAAAGTTTGGTTTTTGAAAAAATCAAAAAGGAGGGATCATTAATCAAAGTTTGAAAAGTCTAAGAAACTTTGGAGTTACATAATTTATATATAAATATGTAATATGTATATAAATATGTAATAGACTGATGTAATAGGAACTTTAGTATATAGAAAAAGAATTTTACCTAGTATCAGCCGTGAATTTTTTTTTTTTTTCATCACAAAAGATATATTAAAAAGGATAAAAGAGGTATCGTAACTAGCGATGATAACGCTTGATGGGCACTATTATTTACAATGGGCAGGATAAAAATATGTTAGATTAGAGCCATCAAAATAGGTTACTTGCTCGACTTGATGCGAGTAGTGGATTTGCGCGGGTCAGACTAAAAATATTGGCTAAAATTTGGTCATGTAAAATAAAAGCCCAAGCCCGGTCATATGCGGGTAGCGGACTTGTGCAGGTAGGTCTGGTTTAAACTATTTTTTTTTTAAAAAAAAGCTCATTAAAAAATTTAAAGAATTTCATTATAAAAAAATGAAAGTTTAATTGGCAAGAAAGAAATTTAATATCTTTCCTTGGATGGTAACAGGTAATTGAAAGCTTTTTTTTGTCAAAGATGATTAGATTAAAGCCTTAGGGCAACCTAATGACACTTACATTAGGGGATCATAAACCCATGAGAGTGATTTTGCACTGCATCAATAAATAAACAGTAGAAAAATACTCGCTCAAGATACATATAATATAACATACAAATCAGAAGGAAAAAAAGCTCCCTTTCAATGTGAAGAACCTTGTTGTCCAAAACACTCTTCTCCCTTTTGAGCATAAATTGATTTATCCTCTTTTGTAACTTTACTTTGCTTCTTTTTTTCTCTGGCTAGCTGACTCTGCCATGTAACCAGAAAAGTTAATATACACATCATTTGGGAGCTCTAAAATAGTGTGTGGAAAATGAAGGTTAAGGCAACAAGACATTGGAAAAAAGGTGAAGATTGCATCCAAAGGAAAGAAGAAAATGAAGGTGGTGATTAAAAGAAGAGGAAAATGAAAATGGATATAGATATGAAGAGAAGCGAAAAAAACAGAAAAGAAGAAACCTAAAAATACTCTCACAATAGAGAAGTGAACCCAATAGAAATGGGTAGGAAACCCTCCCATGGAGGGGGAAGATGCCCCAGGGGGGAGAGCCCCCAAGGAGTGGATGCAAGGTGCGACGCTACTGCTCTTTTCTTTTCTTTCCTCTAGGGTTTTTGTTGTGTGGTTTTCTCTCTAGGTAATTGAAAGTTTAATTGATCATTTTAGTTATGACTCTTAGTGTACATCATTTTAGTACCACAAATAGAAATCAAGAGCCCATCATAAGGTGCAAGCTTCATTTTAGAAACATTTCAATTTGCATAATAACAATCTTAAGGTTACTATTGTATTTCAATAATGAATGTGAATTTATATGAAACAACGTTAATATAGGTTTAGATCCATGGGTACGTCTAATATGCACCCATGAAAAAAGGGTGCAAACCCATTATTTTTCTAATTGGTCCCCCCAAAAAACACTTTGGCTACAACATAGAAAATGGAACATGATTTTATCGTATCCGCTACTCTAATTTTTTCGATGTTGGTCCAGATTATTTGTTGTTGTTTTTAATGTAGAGAGAAATTTTTCCCGTTATAATGGGTTTTTTTTTCGATAAGTATAGGTTTAACAAATCCCGAAAGATGGAAGGAGGGTAAAGACTGATTTGCAAAATCAATGATTTCTTGCTTATATGAACAATTAATCCCAGAATATGGGCTATTTAGTTAAATAACTCTTTAAAGGCAATAAAAAAAACATGTGCAACCCGCATAGCTAATTGTTGACATTTAATCTTTATCATTCAATAAACAAATGTTCTTTTTTGGTAAATGGAGGGGGCGGGAAAACGCCCAAAAACAAACTAAAAACTAAGTACCCTCTACTAAAAGGGATGGCAGACAAATCTGCTAACAAAGCTAAAGAAAGAAAAGCTGGGGCACTATGAAATTCATGAACTCCTGCATCTAGGGAGTGACCATGATTAGCTAACAAATCTGCACATAAGTTGGCCTCACGCAAAATATGGGACCACTTGATGTCAACAAAGGAGTTAGCAATAAACTGAATCTCCTGAACAATTGAAGAAAACTGATGGCAAGGCTCAACACCATCTCTGACAAAATCTATAACAATCTGAGTCTGACTCAGCCCAAACTTTATGATAACCCCTATTTGCAGCCATTTTAATAGCATGTAAAATTGCCCAGAGCTCAGCCATAAGAATAGAGCATGAACCAATCTTGCATGAAAAAGCACCCTGGAAAACACCCCACCGGTCACGGATCGATTATGTGGTTTAAATGAACCATCACAATTAATTTTAATGAAATCCAAACTCGGAGGACACCATGAAATTATAAATGAATCACCCCGAATCTCCTTAGGATCAGTTGCAACGCCAAAAGCCCATGAATCTTGCACATTATTCACATTGTTTCTTACTTTCCAGAATATAGCTTGGATGTTCACAATTCCATCTTTGAAAACTGTTGGTACTGGAGGTTGTAAAGGGACCACTTGGTTGGAAATCTGAGAAGGCAAATATCTATTTAAGACTTCCAAATTCCACCCACCATGAGGGGAACACAAATCCTTCACAGTAAAATTTGGCATATCTTCAAGAGATTCCACAACAATATGATCACGAAGCCTCCCTACATTAGGCACCCAAGCATCATCCCTCCCAAGCTCTGATCATCGTACCATCTCCTATTCTCCATATAATATTGGGATCCACATGCTTCCAAGTCAGACAGATTCCTCTCCACAAGTTGGAATAATTCTGTCTAGATTTGATTTTAGGAATTAACTCATCCCCACATCGATATTTTACTCTTAATACTTGAGCCCAAAGCATATCTTTCTGAGTACACAGTCTCCAACAAACCTTCATCATGGCTGCCACATTCATCTGGTGACTAAAACGAAGACCAAGGAGGCCGACATCTTTTGGGGAGCAAATTCTATCCCAACAAACCATATGAATTTTCCTATTTTCTGCAGAAGAAGCCCAAATAAAGTCCCTGCATAATTTATCCATGTCAGCACATATACTCTTTGGGAGAATGGTTGTCTGCATTACATAGTTTGGTAGAGCTTGTAAGACTGATTTAGTCAATGTTAGACGCCCAGCATAAGACAGATTCTTAGCTTTCCAAGAGTTTAGACGTTGTGATGCTCTTTCTGTAACATAATGGAAAGTCCTTCTTAAGACTCTAGTATGAAAAGCCAGGATACCAAGATATTTCCCTAAGTCAGGAGCTGATTTAAAACCAAAATAATTGGAGATCAAACTACGATTGGCTAGAAGCACATTCTTAGAGAAGTGAATGCGAGTTTTCTCTTTGTTCACCCTTTGACCAGAACTTTGAGTGAAAATGTCCAGGCACGTTTGGATAATTTCATCTGTCTCTATATTAGCTTCAGCAAACAATAACAGATCATCAGCAAAACAAAGGCGTGTTAACTTTGGTCCCTTCCTTGAAATCTGAATTGGATCCCAAGAGCCATTCTCCACAGCTAGTTCAATGAGGTGAGATAGACGCTCGAGGCAAAGAACAAAAAGATAGGGGGGATGGGATCCCCTTGTCTTATACCTCGAGAAGGAGAAAAAGGGTCTAAAACCTCTCCATTCCACAGGATTCCAATATTGGAAGATGATATTCACCAATAAACAAGGTCAATAAAATTGCTCGGAAGGCCAATATCTTTCAAGGTTTCAACCACAAAAGACCATTTAAGCCTGTCATAGGCTTTTGCAAATCTATTTTAATTACCATCATGCCTTTACCACGCTTAAGGTTACGCATAGTATTGTAATTACCATCATTAAACAAATGTTAACTCTCACAATCTTGTTTTATTTTATTGAATTGGTGCAAGGTTGCACCTTTTTTTGTCGGTGCATATTAGACAAAACTTAAACTCATTCCACACATCTCTTGTACAACTTTGAATCTCAGTATAATTTAACATGTCTCGTGTACAACATTACTATTGTATAACAACAATGAATTAATTTAACAAGATTTAATATAATTTAAGAAGAATTATAATTTAATTTTTGAATAATGTGTGGTTTAACTTTTTTTATTAATATATGTGGGTAGCCCGAAGCCTGGTCAAGTTACCAAGCCCGAACCTGCATTTACTTTGGGCCTTTTCTTTTCGTGCTAAAAAGGCTGACAAAAATCTGGACCTAAAATTTTAGTGCGTAAGACCTCTAAAATTGTGGGTTCGAGCGGGCCGGTCCGATCGGACCAACCCATTTTTCCAGCTCTAAGCCTAGTTATCCCCAAAACCTACAAAAAGACTAAGTAACTTGCAAAACCCGTAAAAAATACCAAACTATCCACAAAAGACCCGAAAAAATATATGACTCGACCTTTATTTTAGAAGTCTAAATACCTCTCAAGCTTTTTAGCCCGACCTACAAAAGCTAAAATTGTCAGCTCTAAACCCACAGATCCTCAATCATAATCCCATAAATAACATTTTCTCTTCTTCTAACATTAATCATTAAATGGAAAGTATTAGCATCACCTTCTTTTATCCATCTACTACGTGATTTCTGATTAAAAAAAAACCATACATATTGGATAACCACAAGAAATCTAATATTAAATTCTTCCTCCTTACTACTTCCTCCTCTCTAAGATCTCTCGACTCATCTAACACGTCTAATTCATTTACTTTTAGCACCACATCAACAATTTGATTCTAAATTAGCCCAAACTTTTCTTTACTCGACACTCCTTTCAATCATTTTAATTTTTCTTTAAAAACGTAGGCTCCCTATCCCAACTAATCTAAGCTTTTCCAACTTTTCTCTACAAACTGAATAAATCCTAAATCCTGAAACCAACATTTCAAACATCTGAATGGCCTGGAACCCCAATCGATAACCTTACACTTTATGATAATAGGACAATGATTAGAAACAGTTTTTTTGAAAACAAATTGTGAACACTTGGGCCACATTTTTAACCATCCTTCTAACAAGAGAAATCTATCAAGGTGGCTTTTTCGCATGAGAATTTGTCCAACATTAAGTAAACTTACGTTGGAACATAGGTATATCCCATAATTCCATTCATTTATGAATTGATTAAACTCTTGCGATTCTTTTGTTTCACATGACACATTATAAGTTACACCCCTTCTTTCTCTTCTCTTCTTTATTGAATCAAAATCCTCCTCCAAACAACCATACAGTACATGGATCAGTGATCAGCTCATAAGGAGTTGTTCCAACTTAACTAAAGGCCTCGAGTTCGAGCCCTAGGTATGAACCTGTGTTAAATACTTAGAGAGAGGATTTTTCCGTTCATAAAGGTTCTATTCAGTTCAAACATAATTGCTTCCTTGTGATTTTACAAAAAAAAAACAAAAAAAAAAAAAAAACTTCAAACACCAAACATCACCCCCCCCCCCCCCCCATGATTTTGTTTACATTGCAGTAATTCCTACCACATTCTTCTCTTCCTCACCATGTCATGTCACAAAGAGCATAAATATTAACAATAACACATTCCACTTTTGGAGTCTTCCACAATCCCTTTAACACCTAAATATTGACAACTCAATAAATGTATGGTTTCAGGATTTCAATTGTTCAGAGATCAATAGACAAAAGTTTGACTATTCTTGAAATAGGGAGATTGGTCAAGAAATCTTGAACTTACAGGTAGTATGAATGGATTCTTTATTAGTCGATGAATGAGGAATATGACAACTCATGTTTCATTAAACTCAATAAATTATATGACAACACATTATTGGATGACAGTGTAAATTTTTTTTTACACAAAAAATGCATATTCACTAAACCCAATTTGTTTTATCTATAGGACCACTTTTGCTTAGACAACAAAGCACAACAAATTTTTATATTTGCAAAACAGGCTTGTTTAACTACAGCAACTTCACTTTGAATCGGAGACATTCATGAGAAACGTTTTATATATTTACATCCAAGGAAAAATCCAAAGACACTCACGGCAAAAACATGTAGAACACTCATGGCCCGCGATTTGTGACTTGTGAAGAGAGAAATTACAAACAGGAATGAAACAACAGTCACTGCTTATGCTCAGGAACTGAATCAGTAATGGCAACAATCTTCTTCTGTAGCTCTGGCTTGTTGGCTCCTACAAGTTTGTCAAGTTCTTGTCCATCTTTAAGAAAGAAGAAAGTTGGTGTGGCTTTGATGTCCCATGAAGTACTGAAGTCCTGCAACATACACAACCATGTTCAATAAAATGTGTTGGTACATGACATAATCCCAATAACATTCACCATGAACAAACTACATGATCATCCAACAAACTTTAATCTATGATAATTTATTTCCAAATGAAGATTATCTGTCCCCTAGAAAACATTGAATGAATATGATATCTATAGCTTCACTACTTACATTTAGTTCATCCACGTCAACTAATAAGAACATTATAGATGTGTATTTCTCAGATAACTCGCAGTAATACGGCGCAATTATCTTACAAGGACCACACCATGTTGCACTGAAATTTGCAATCACCTGTTGAACATGGAGCTTTAATATTAGTTATTGTACCCAAAGAAAAAAAATTATATAGCATAACAAGTAAAATAAAGTCAAAGAAAATATACAGGAAAATTTATTTTATACAAAATGAGGTGGGTCAACTTCATAGTACCTCTATAAGCATGCACACTGTTGTGTAGAAGTCACACAGAGAGAATGCTAATCAGCACTAATGTAATATACTAATACCTAGTTGGCTCAAATTCTAAGCCACTGCTAGACTAGCCTGAGTAAAATCATAATTAGACAAAGTCACACTGTCCTTTACACGGTTCAAGAGAACATCCCAGGACCTTCCCCACACCAATATTGAGAGTCTTGGCCTGTTTAATTTGCATTTTCATTTCATGTTTCTATTTCCTGTTTTCATTTTGTTTCCTGTTTTCTGAAATTTTACAAAGGAAAAACTGGAAACAGAAAATGAAAATGCAAACCAAACATGCCCTTAGACATTGGTCTTTTCCTATTAACATGAAAAGTTTTTTTCCATTTTGTCTGATTAAATAGCAGGGGATCAATGATATATCCTGAATTCCTGATTCTGAATCAGAATACGCCCATTGTCTGATTAACTTTTGAAATATAATCGAAACAAGATCCAAAAATTAGCTTGACAATAAACTATAAGCACTCAAAAGAAACAAAACAGGAGACACATGTACAGTGCATCTAATTAACAGGGACCCTCGAATGTAGAGTTCTTTCCAAAGTTATACCACAAATTCATGAAGCCATTAGGAAGGATTTGCTATCAAGCACTGAAAATACAGATGTTACCAGCTATATACATGCACAGTAAATCATGGTAAGGTTAAAGGTTTTAATGGTTCAGCCAAGCAACACAACAAAATGCAAATAGGCCTTTAGTTTTATTGTCCTACACATAAAAAAAGAGGTGAAACTTACAATTTTGCCGTCCCTCCTTGCTTCTTCCAACTTTTGGTCCCAAGATTCTTTTGTGGTAATAAGTGTCACATTCCCGCCAGCAAACTCCACATGTTGATCAGAATCATTATCCTTAGCTTGAAACTACAAGAATTAAAAATATGAAACTTCTCTGTCAATTGACTCATCAATGAATGATGGGGACTGATAGATTACAAAGTTCTAGAAGCATTCAGGTTCAACAAAGTTTAATGACCAGAGGCTGACAGAAGAACAAAGAAGTTACAGGTGGAGGACTATCTCATCATACGGAATTAATAGCGTTTTCAGAAGTTATAATCACTGAATATCAGAGATGAGCAGGAATATGGTGTTGAGGATGGGCAAAAGAGATGCATTTAGAAATATCTGTTAAGTCAAAGATTAGCCCTTTATCACAATTAAAAGATAACGAAGATGAGGGGGGAGAGTAAGTAAAGAAAATGAGAATTGAAGTTGCAAAATAGCAAATCAATTCTAATTTTTCACATTACTTGCCTCTCTAACATGATCTGCCTAACCTTACAAATAGCTATTTTACAAGATACAATAAAACACTTCTTTTCATCAGTTACTGCGGTGGTGTAATTTGAACTATAAATCAATTTTTTTAGATACTTTAGAATAGTTGGCATACTTAAAATAGTCTCACATTTCTAACTGTTACGTAGTTTTCATTAGTTGATACATCCTGTTATATTTGTTTCTTCATTCTTGTTTTTTTATCATCACTGTCTAATCTGCTACAGGTTTCATACAATACAGTTCACATAAGCATGCTGAAGATGTGAAAGTTAATCTTTGATGTGGCTGGCAAATAAGTAACTTTAGGCCACAAAGAGAAGGCACAGTAAGAGACTATCAGTTCAAAAACAGCAGGTCTTCCTCATGCTGTCCTTGTAAACTCTATCAAAGAAAAAACAGGCTACCCTACACACTTAAAAGGAAAAATCATGACTTTTGCTTTTGTAGTATGCTATCTGTACAGTTTATCAGAGATAACAGGAGAAAGGCCTTAGGCTTTCAACTTTTAATGAGCATAACAGTAAAGAATATGATTGATGTATCCAAATATACTCACCTTAGCCACACAATTCCCCATATAATTGTTTGAAAGCCACAAACTTGTAAACTTTAATGAACAGAAGCCTGAAAGAAGAAAGATCACCAACTTCAGCAGCACAAAATTTTTTCCAAGTCCACCAGAACAAAAGAGAAAGTGCAGAAAACAATAGTCAAGTCACAGATTGACAGACAAACATATGAACACTTGATTAGTGTGCTATCAGCCTACAAATTACTCCAAGATCACAGGGAAAGCAAAAAGTAAGCAACATAATAAAACATGCACTCCTATAGATGTTCACTTAACAAAATATCAGAAATAATTTCCTTATATACATTTCTAAAAGAAGGAATCATAGACAACTAAAGGGCTGGAAAAGATAAAACCTGATAAAAGATAAATCAGAAGGGTAAAATAAAAAAAATAAATAAATAAAGCAGGGGAAGCAACATATGTAGAAAAAATATTCAGTGCATTGTCAAAACTTGTCAAGTTGAAAACTGAGAAAAACAACACCCTCCACTCCCAAGCTATCACAGAAAAAGTGAGAATAAGAAGAATGGAGGGAGACGAGATGAAAATTAGTAGATTACAATGTACTGGTATATTTAGACATTACACATGGTTCATTTTTTCAAACTTGGATCCTTGAGACAAAAGTGCTCCCAAAATGCAAAGCAAAGTAAATAAATTCTTCCAATGGGGGACCAAACTCCCAACAGTTTGGCTTTCAATCAGAAAATCGCTTTGGTTACTGAGAAACACGAAAGGAAACAGCATGGTTCATTCATTGAAAACAAACGCAAGAATTTCTATCTCTGAAATTTAAAGTTGCAAGCTTTCCATCAATTTGCATGCAATAAAAACAAACCCATCAAAAATAAATTCAAGAAGAAGAAGAAAATTGAAGGAAGAGAGAGAACTAAATTACCTCCAACTCCAAAATTGAGGTGTGGGAGTGGGATTGCTTTAATTACTGGAACAAGACAGAAGGAAGGAAGGATGGAACAGGAACCCAATTTGAGGTAAAAGGAGGAAGTGATTGTGAAAGTAGAGACACTAAACCTCAAACTCGGAGAAGAATAGATAGATAAGGAAGGAGCTATATTGTGTTTCGCGTGAATAACAACGATTGTTGGTTTAAACACAAAATAAATACTTGTAGCTACTTTCTAGTTTCTTCAATTTAAATTCAATCTTCAATCTTGAATTGAAGGACAGACAGCCTATTTATACAAATGAGGTCAGGTGGGTGGGACGCCACCAGCAGCTAATAGCTTCTTTGGATTTATAACACCAAAATTATAGATGTATTAAAATTAAATTCTTCTTGTTATCCAATTCTAAAAGTAATATTTGGTTGGTAAAGAGTGTATTTGGTAAGACATATAAGCTAGATTCTTATATCCTGAAATTAATAGTTGTGTTTGGTAAGGTAGTTTTTTTAGCTATTAGCTTTAAGGTAGTTTTTTTTTTTTAAAAAAAAAACTCTCATTTTCAGCTATGAAAAATAACTACAAATTTATCTTTCAATCAGCCTCATCTATCATTATTTAATAATTAATGATGTCATTGTATGTCATTTTACCATTTTCAGCTAATTTTACCAAACATTTTCAATCAAATCAACTAGTTTTTCAGTTTTTAACTAGCTTTTCAGCTTTCAGCTAGCTTTTCAGCTAGTTTTACCAACATATCCTTTGCGGTGATAAAAAATATTTTAGATGTAAATTGATTTTTCTATAATTTAATATTATATTATTATTTTCCCAATATTGTATATATAAATTAATAGTTATATTTCTATAAGTGATTTTTATTCTAATATTATTTAAATAATATTTTTATTTTAAAATCACTTTTTGTGTAAATATTTATATATATATATATAGATCAATTTACTCAAAAATACTTCTGACTGAAATTAATTTTTTAAAATCAAGTTTGTTTATAATCAATTTTTAAAATTCTAACTTTTACATATTTTATTTAAAATTTAATAATTATACACCACTTGTATAAAATAATTTCACACTGTCATCCAAAGATATATTACCACATTATTGGAAGACAGATAATAAATAATAATTAAACTCTAAATCAATTGATTTTTTATAAAAAAATAATAATCAAAAACTATTTTTTTAGTTTATGAATAAAAACCGTGTTTCTAATATTTCTCTTATATTAGTCAGGTTTTGATACGGATAGATATCCAATGGTCAAATGTATTTTGGTTTTAAACACTAAACAGTATTACATACCCTACCAAACCGTCAAAAAAAAAGGCATACCCTACCAAAAAAAAGAATAAAAAACAGGTGTTACATACTTATCCACCCACGTGAGATTAATTCTCAAAACAAGAGTAGAACATTTTTGAACTTCCAATCTTCTATGGCAATCAATAATCATTGGGGCGAATCTATTCTATGGTTGAGTCTCTAAGCCTCTCGGACAAACTTATTTATTACACTAATCACTTTATTATAGGACTACTTAAGATATTAACCATTCTAGCTTGTTTTCAATACCGTCCAGGTTCAATTCCTTGTATAACCATCCTAATTTTATTAGGAAAATGCTAATGAATGTTTTAGTACATTTATTAAAGATTCAAGAATAAAAAAGATTTTATTTGAGTGTGTAACACTTAATATTATAAATATAATTAATACTATGATTTTTTACAAAAAAACCTTCTATATATAAATTCTTAACCAGTGTTTTTATGGTACTCATTAATAAAACCCATTATATTCCTATTATAGAAGAAGTTGGGTGCGGTTGGAACTAAAAGTTTAAACTCTTTGACAACACAATTGTTGTCCTTGACAGAATATTAAAGGATTTAATTCATTTCTTTATAATATTACTACGAATTTTATAATATACTTTTAGACACTTACTTTTCAATACCATTTTATTACTGGGTAAATTCTTATATGAGACTTCACTCAATAATAAAAATGTTAAAAGTAACATTAAATATATGTTGATATACTTTTATATTTTAATTGTTAAGTCACTTCTTATACTTGTTTAATAATTAAAACAATTGAAAATTAGATATAAGATGTGAGTTAATAATAAAAAATATTATTTGAACAAATATTTAAAATAATCCATGAGTAAAGATTAAGAATACAAAACGGTAAATAAGATCTCAAAAATGTGAATGTTATGAATGAAAGGAATAAACATTGAGATCTGACTTAGACTTGAATTAGTCAAGATCCAATACACTTTTAACATCAAACCCTAGGGATGTAAAATAACAAGATTTTTTTTTTCTTTAACAAGTGAAAAGAAGTCTGAACAAGGAGCAAGTCAAAGCTGAAGACAAGAAAACCAGCGTAAATGTTGTTTGGAATCAAGCACCAGCTTGTCCTGTGACTCAGTTATCCTATCTCAGGCCTGTTTTCTGTTTTATTCTTTGACTTCTTGACCCGAATGTTTTTTAAATTTATGGTATATTAGCACTTCTCTACTATAAAAAATTATAACAAGTTATAATTAACTTCAAATATCATCAGGTCTAACAATTTCCTCACTACACAAGTTGTTAGTTTGTAGATATTGTGTATATGTGTATTAAAAAGCACAATAAAACAAGAATGCATTCTGGTATAAAAGAAAGAAGAATGCATTTGCACAATATAAAATACACAATAGTTAATTTCTTTATAGTACCAGCATTTAAATTAGTTTATAAATAAATTCTATTTTATTACGAAACATTCACAAGCTAATTACTTAGTTAACATATATTACATCTGAAAATATTTTTTAAAAAAGATAATTATTCTTCTATCAATACAAGAGGGTTTTTGTGAATTTTTAATATCACTATAGAAAAAATTTACATTTAGTGAGTGCAAATTAAATTTTACCACTATAAAGCACCACTATAAGGTAAAAATTGTGAATATATCAGTAAAGTCCAACGTTTTTAAAACTGGATCGGTAACTGGTTCATGGTTTAGTGGTTCAATCGTGGTCGAACCGGTAATAATTAAATATATATTTTAATATTGTATAATATTTTTTAAATAATAAAATAATATAAAATCATAATAAATCAAGATATATAAGATTATAAATTAATATAAAAGACTTTATTATATGTATTATATGATAAAAAAATTCATAATAATTGACTAAATAATAAATATTTATGTGTAATCCTTAAAAAATTATTTTTATTTATCTTAAAAATATTTTAGATTAAATAAAAAATAAAAAAACAAAAAAAATTATTTTTTTTAAAATTGACCGGTTCAACCGGTTTTCTGGCACCGGTTCTTGACCGGTTCCCACCGGTTTCGAAACCAGCCGATTTTCAGGGTTGTATGGATCGAACACCAAGCCGGTTCGCGGTCGGACCGGTTGAATGGCCGGTCCGGTTTACACCTACAAACACTTATTTTTTGTGAGATTTGATTCATTATACTCATGATTTTTCTTCTGCTGCTACAGATTTTTACTGCCAATATTACACAAAAGCATCATTAAAACACCTAAACGTTTAATAATTTATCCATGATTCTCTTCACAAAAATAGGCATATTCACTATGAGAGTAAAACTTCAAATAATAATTTTGAAGTTTTAGTGCTCATTTGATTAACTGTTTGGCATTGTGCATAATCAACTCCGCATAATTGATTTTAAACCATTTTCGTCTAACGTGCTTTATAAAGCGTACATAACTCATTTTTCAACCATTGATTTCTAGAATCAATTCTATTCTTTTTTGGTTTAAACCACATGTATTTTCCACGGGAGGCAATCTTGTTCGAGTCGGGAACATCCACATCATGGTGGGGCTAACTCTTCACTACGCCAATTTTAGGATATTAGAGCACTAACTTTAGGGTGCTCCCGTGTTGGTTAGTGCCCAAAATGATCGTTTTAAATTCAGGGCGCTTAAAATATGGGCGGGAGCGCCCTTACAGGTAAAATTGAGGGCTCTCCATCTGTGCGCCCTTGTTATCAATGTTAATTTTTTTATTAAAGTTGAGGGCGCTCCTGGGAGCGCCCTCGTTCCCAGCATGATTTTTTTTTTGTTTTTTTTAAATTCTATGGAATTGAGGGCGCTCTTGGGAGCACCCTCTTTTATTTTTTTTATTTTTACAGGGCGCTCCTGGGAGCTCCCTCGTTCCCAGCATGAATTTTTTTTTAAAAAATTCTCTGTAATAGAGGGCGCTCCCAGGAGGAGCGCCCTCCTTGATATTTAAATTAGGGACACTGCAGTTTATTTTCACTTCTCATCCCGCGTCTCTCACGTTTCCTTTACCCGCGTCGTCTCCGTTCTCATCCTTCTCCCTTCTTCCTCCGTCTCCTCCGTGCGCAAGCTAGCTCCTCCGTCTACGTCCGTCTTCTTCCGTGAGCAAGCTTGAGCAAGCTTCTTCTTCCCTTCTTCCTCCGCGGCGCGGTCCTTCCCTTCTCCTCTCTCCCTTTGCGGCTGCAAGTAGAGTAAGGGAACTCCTTCCCAACCGTGAGCGGCGCTCTCCTTCCCCTTTCCTCTGTCACTTCGCGGCGACAACTAGGGTAAGGGAGACTCCAATATTGCCATTTTTTGCTATCTGCATCCCTTTTGTTGCTGCTGCACTTTTTTTTCCTGCACATGGTTTTTTTGCTATCTGCACCCATGTTTTGCTATCTGAACTGTTTTTGTGTTATTAGGGTTAGATAACATTGAACATTAGTATTAAAGTTTATAATGATTTGATGTTAAGGATATAGTTTATAATGATTTAGGTGTTAAGTATATAGGTTGTCATATATTACATTAGATTTAGTAATGTTATATAAATATATATTACTCATATTGATCTCTTTTGGACTGGTAGCTGGTGGTTTAGAGTTAAAATTGTTTTTCATTAATTTGGGAATGTTAATGAAATAGATGAAATGCTGCTCAAATTTTGAGTACTATTAATTTTTTTAACTAATAAATTTTATGACTTGACATTTTTTTTCAGGTATTGTTTCCTAACTGCTGATAATTCAACACTGTTTATTGGTGTTTGACTTTAATCAAGTATATCCTTTATCATATTATCCTTTTTCTTTCAACTATAATTATTAGGTTATTTGTATGTACATGCATTAACCTTAGTTTCCTGTTTAAGAAGAAATTGTATATTATGGCTGACATAATATACAATTTATTCTTAAATTGTCCATGGTTGGACAGTCTGGATTTGTAAATTCGTATTAAATATATTACTTTATGAATTATTTTTGGTCTAAGATTCATTTCAGTACATGTAGTATATGTTTATGTCTCAATATTCTTGTTTTTAAAATACTATATATTTGACATATCTTACATTGTGGTTGCAGGCGATATTGGGTTCTTCTTGCATTGAGTCTTAAGGATTTTGGCCAGGTTAACTTTTTGGACTCTTTGCATAATGATCCAAAACATTATGAACCCATGAAGACAATGATTGATAAGTAAGTATTTCATGTCCAAATAACTTATACTATCACACTTACATTGTTAAGAGCTCTTATACAATTTTTTTGTCATATTGGTTTAGATCATTTAAAGAATATAGAAAGTTGAGCGGTTTCCCGCAATCAAGGAATAGGATTATCCTTGATCCCATATGGTACCGCATTAAGGTAATATATTTCAGATTTGGACATTGTGTTTCTTCATAACTAAGCGCATAAGTGTTTTTTATTTTAAATTAATTATACTTGTAGTGTCCAACCCAAACAAACAATGACGACTGTGGGCTCTTTGTAATGTGTTTTATGAAGGAGATCATTGATCAAAACACACTAACAATACCTAAAGAGGTAATTATAACTTGTGATAGCAATTAAGTTTTTTTAACCCTCATTTACTAGTTTATTTATTGAAATCAATTTTTGCCTTTTACAGTACTTTATTCAGTACCGAAGCTCAACTTACACAACGGAGCAGCTTGATGAGGTTCGAGAAGAATGGGCAAAGCATTTAGTAACCACTTGTTTGTAATTGATTTGTACATTATGAGGGTAAGTAAACATGTACATAATGTGAAAATGTTGAACAAAGTTGTATATTAATGACAAGTTATGTAAACTGTGTACCTTTTCATATTAAATTCCTGACTGGTAATAACTCTTTGACTGATGAATTCTGGTTTCTGTTATGGATTTTTACAGATGTTTGATAAATTGGGAAATGTTGAATAAACAGAGGAAACTCTGCCAAAATTTTTATAGTTTAGATGACTAGAGTTGTTAAGCATATGAGATGCATGTATATTTACCAATTGAGTTGAGTATTGTGAGATGTCATGTATTTTGGTTATTTCTATATAGTTGTATAGGTACTTCATACTTTCACCACACTTTATAGCATGCATAGGAAACTATTCAAAGTATAACAAGTTTGAATTCTTCATTTGAAGTAGATATGTGTGTTGTTTAATGTGTAAATGAAATTAAAGGGTTCTTCATAGAATGACTAAGTGTTTGAATGTTAAGGAATTAATATGCATGGTTTTGGAGTAAGCCATTGGGATAAGACTGAAATAAATATGCAGGTTAAAGTGGGGTAAAAAACAAAAAAATGAAAAAAAAAATAAATAAAAGGAGGGCACTCCAAGGAAGCGCCCTCCCCTGAAGACGCTTTACGAGGGCGCTTCTGTGTTTTTTTAGCGCCCTCTTTTGGCTTCTGTCAGGGTGTTCCTCTGCACGCCCTCCTTTTAATGACTAAACTAGAGCAGTTTTTATTAGTGCGCAACGGAAGCGCCCTTTAATGCTGCACGGGAGCGCCCTTGAAGGCCTTTTTTGGCATAGTGCTTCCAGCAAGGATTTTTTCCATCCACAAGACTCGAATCCGAAAACTTACTTAAGGGGAATCAAACATGTACCACTTGAATCAACCCACGTTGATAAAATCAATTTTATTCAACTGCTAACCAATTGAGCACTTAACTATTTTAGTATTCTATACTCATTTACAACATTTGAAACTAAATTACTATAACTAAGTACAACAAAATGATAAACATATTTAAAAAATAAAACTTCTTGTACTTCTTGGTGAATGTTGTGGTGTCCATTAGCTTAAATGGATAGCGAACTCTTCCACATTATTTATGATTTTTGGGATGAAAATAATTATTTATGTACAATTCAGTCCCTTAAATATTTTAAGTAAAATTTCTAATATTTCATTTTACTTAAAAAAATACACCTCATTCCCTTTTCATCATAAACCACCCTTAATAAGATTAAAACATCCTAATTATATTTTATATTTTTTTATTGAGGATTTTCTAACGAAAAAAGAGGGATCCTATTGACTATTGTTACTCGCTTATTAAATTTGAAACCCCTTGGATTGTAATTTCATTTATAAAACTTAAATAAATTAAGGTAGTAATTATCATTAAAATTGGATTAAATTACACTTTTATTTTTTAATAAAAACGTGCTCTTTAATATATGTTATTAAAGAGTTATACATTTCATTCTTCATTTAATATTAATAATAATAATATATCTTTTTATGACATAATATAAATATATAAAGAATTTAATAAGTATACACTAACAATGTTAAAATTAAAGTTTTGCATCATCATCCAATTATGTGTTTTAATAAATATGACAACTCATATATTACTAAATTCATTAAGTGATGTGATAACACATCAGTGAATGACAATGTAATATTTTTTTACATTAACGGTGCATAGTAATTAAACTCGTATATAAATATATGTATAATATATATATAAATATATATATATATATATAAATAATGTGCATAAATACACATTATGTAAGAAAATAAATTTAATATTAAAATTATATATTCTAACGCACAAGTATCATAAAACTAAGAATAATAAATTTATTATATTTATTTTAATTTTAACAAACCCATAACAAAAGAGTGGCCTATATATTTTTGTTGCATGAAATTTCTAAATAAAAGCACAAAATTAAAATATAATGGGTGTTTTAATCTTAATCAGAGTGATTTTTGGTTTTTATAAAAAGGGAATGAGATATAATTTTTTTTATGTAAAAGGAGATATTAGAATATTCTTTTTAGGGATTGTTTTACAAATTAAAAAAATTATTTTCATCATAAAAGTTATAGATAACATTAGCATACACAAGTCACTTCCCAATTGAATGAGAGTGGATGAATACCAATGTCCATCTAGGTTAATTGACACCAGAACATTCACCTTACTTCTTTCACATTAAAAGAAAAACCAAATCCTACGTCCATATTAATAATTACAAAGAATCCAAACTAAGTCCACTTAAAGAGCAATTACAAGGTAGCATGATAGTACTTGTTTTATATAAGTACAATACTTGATTAATATTAAAACATGTGAGGGATGAAAAAAAATTGCGGATGTACAATCCATTCTTTGCTTTAGGGAGGAATTGGGAAAGTGCTCACACATCCATTGTAATTGCCCTCGTTAAAGAATTTAGCAACTTAAGTAAAAAAAGCAAGGAAGAGATTAATTACAAAGCTTTTGACCAAAAAAAAAAAGACTAAGTACAAATCCTCAAATAGGATGTCTATGTAACAGTTACAAAATACAATAGGAGGAGACTAATTTATTTTTCAAAGAAAAAAAACCGCGAAAATGTAAGATGCTTAAATTTATTTACCTAAAAAAATTGATTAATTTATTTGGTTTACACTGGATTCATATTTTAAAGGTGGATCCTAGCGTTGACCCAATCCATATAAGAGTGATTTTGTTATAAACTGTCCATATAAAAGTAATTTTGATATAAACTGAATACGTTAATTTTTGAACTCGAGTATAACTCAACCTAAAAATTAAGTAGGATGAAAATCGTCCAAAACATATATATTGTATATGACAAATATGGAACTCTAATATGTAGAGTATGTTTGGTTTACTATAAAATTATATTTTAAATGTGGATCCGGATAAAAGCTATTTTCGATAACATTTATTCTCCGGATCCACATTTCAAATGTGAATCTAAACAAACGTTACTAAAAACTTCAGTAGCTTTTGTCCGGAGGTGTAAACCAAACACAGTAGTATATAGTCAAGAATAACATTGACTGAGACTCGTGATTTCTGCTCTGTTCTTATTTGTGCATCGTGCTTCATATACCTATCTATATATGATCCTTTTTGTTGTGCTTGTAGTTATTAATTATGATAAAATCAAAACAAAATTTTAAAAAAATGTTACTAAATAAACTTCTACTGACAGAAAAATCAGATCTGATTTTTCAATGCATTGTTTAATTAAACTATGTTTACATATAGAATATTAGAATTGCTAGCTAGCTAAAATCTATTTACTATTTATATATATGTACACATATATCCACCTGGAATATATCAGATTCTGACAGAAGAAGAAGAAGAAGAAAAAGAAAGGTTCTCAGTCTCTATTGGTGTCAGTGTCACGTGGTATTTATTAAAGCGGGGCAATAGCAGTTGAATCGAAAGTGCTTGCCACGTCTGATCCAAGGAAAGAAATGAAATTTTGATGCTAATTGTGGCCATGATTTTCAATTTCATGTTCCATCAGTGGCATGTGTCAAGTGGGTCTGCCAGCACACGCTTTCTGATCTCAAACATCAATGCTGAACTGGACTTTACTTCAGATTATATACAAATATGTACTATAATTTATGAATGATTAATGTGGTGACATACCAATGAATATAATTTTGAATGATTAATGTGGTGACATACCAATCTTTGTAGTACTAATTTAAAAATTTACTTTTATAATTGTATAGATAATAATTTAGTTAGAATTGGAAAGGAATTAAATAAAATTTTGATGTTTTAAAGTCAAACATAATCACAAGGAATTAAAAGTGGTGAATGAAACAAAATCAAACATATATATGAAATGATGAAATCTGTAGCAAAAAAGTGGTGGGAAGCTTTCAATTTTGGCAGGCTGGAGGGGTGAGTCCCACACCCTACAAGACAGTTGTGCAAGAGACTAACCAAGATAGGGGGAGCAAAGCTAAAGAACAAAAGTAGTACTACTTATTATTGACAAAGCAAACACCAACCTTGAGAAGTAGGGAAAGCAAATTCCGAGAATATAATCATCAGTAACACGAACGAGAATCCAACTGTCTGTTTGGTTTGTAACTTTCTATCCAATAACAATAACAATAACGGTTCATTACTTGAGTTTTTATTTAGGTTGCCTTGAGTTTGTTCGCCTATAATTTGTGGAAATAGACATGAGAGAGAGAATGAGATCAATTCAAATCAATTCATCATTCAACATTATGTATGTAGTAAAAAGTACAAGGGAAATGTTATACTTTTAAATTATACAACAATTTTATAAAACAAAAAAGAGAGAGATATGATAAAAGAAAGTGTGAAATATAATGGACAGGGTAAAAAGTATATTATGAATTGTTTTATATTTTAATTTTAATTATATGAATGTTATCTTTGAATAGAATGTTTTATTTCAGATTAAACTAGCAAATCGGTCCCCGACTTTTGAGGAACCATGCAGTTTCATCCCTGACTTTGTTAAATTAAACTTTATTCTCTGACTTTTTTAAAAGCATGCACTTTAGTACTTACTTTATTGAAAAAAACATTTTTTAATCCCTAAAGTACATGTTTTTTAATAAAATGAAGGATTAAAATGCATATTTTTTTAATAAAAATAAGAACTAAAGTGCATGCTTTTAAAAAAAATCAGATAATAAAATTTTATTTAACAATGTCAGGACGAAACTGCGTGATCCCATTGGTACCGATTTGCTAGTTTAGTCTTTATTCCATTAAAAAAAACACAGGAAAAAAAGCAAATTTAAAGTTTAGTACCCAACAAAACGAAGACATTCATATCTTGATTAGTGTCATAATTCATAATACACACGGATTTAACCCTTCCGCATCTTCACCAATGCCCTGAAATTTGGGTTTTGAAAACTGAATTTGAGATAACCAGTTTTTAAAATGTTCCAAGTGCCTACAATAATGAGCAATCTTCAGATAAAACCAGTTTTTAAAATACTCCAAAGTGTTTACAATAGTGAGTAATCTTCAATAAAAGCACATCATATATCATATATAACTATTATTTTTTAGGTACCTCATAATAGAATAGTTTTTATAACTGAGGTATAAGGTAAAATTCAGAGAACAGCACCACAATCGCTATAAACTTTAAATAAGCTTGTCTAATGTCTATGAAATAATAACCTAGTTATTAGCGATGATCTGACAGATGTTGTCATAATTAGCAAACATATATGGGAAGGTCAGTGCTTTGTGACATATCACTATTTCTACATTGCTTCATAGAGAAAGTTACAACACAGCCATGATACAAATAACATCTTGTTTGTGGCTTTGCATCATGATAACACATCACAGTGGTTGAACATAAAGTTATCTTTTTATAAAATTACGACACCACCTTCCCTTTTCCCCATAACAGAAACAGAATCTCACCCCATGAAAGAGGAAGAGACAAAAGCAAACCAAAACAGTCTTAATTCATAAATGCCATTCAATATACATGATCTAAACACAAATCAGCCCATGGCATACTTCTGGGTCCAGCTGCGTGCAGTGGCCTCATACTTGGCCCGGTCTGTTTTGTACATGTGAGCAATCTCTGGTACAAGTGGGTCATCAGGATTTGGATCAGTCAGCAGTGAGCAGATAGAGAGCAGGACCTGAAATGCCAGACAAAACAGTCACAAAACTCATTATCTTCAGATTCCTCTAGATATCAGCATGAGTTCCACAATAAATTATTTTAGAATTTAGAAAATTACTACTAGTCAATTATAGAAAAAAAGTTTAGAGAAAGGTGTTCATTGTTGGAATAATATTTTAAATTCTTCAATAACATATTCAGCAGGAAAAACTACCAATAGCAGAAAAACAATACATGCAAAAGTATGCCATGGCCACAGTACTCCAATTACACACAAAAAAAAAGTCATCTAGCATCAGGCAAAAAGAAATACAGAACCAGTCTACCTAATTATGTTGGTATTTGGTAGTAGGTAGATCAACCAATCACAGTCAAATACAGTCTTGTTATAGTACAAAATTACAACTGGTAGAATGAATGAACCTCTACTATTGAGGGTGCAGTTGATATACAATTAATCTTCAGAGAAAAAGCATAAAAACTTTCATGGAATGAATGTATTTTGTTTGAGAATTTCATGGAGTAAAATCTCTTACTCCTTAAAACTATGGATGTTTGGTAAATAACCTTTAGATAATTTGCAAACCACTCCTCCTCAGCCCCTCAAATCCTCCATTGTTGTTGCCAAAAGCTACCCATGGTGGCAACTCCTCCATGGCAACAAAAGAGCAATTCTTTAAGGATATGTTTGGGAATATGGAGGGGGAGGTTAGGGGGAAATGGAGGAGGAGGAGGAGGAGGAAGGGGGAGACTTCAAAAATATTGGACATTCCCAAACATATATAGGGTAAGGGATCTGTACAACCCTCCCCCTCTAACTCCCTTCCCAAACAAAGCCTAAGGAAATCCGTGGCCTCCTTGAGCAGCAGATTTCTCATTCTTCTTCCACTGAACAAATCCAAGATCTGGCAGCAGCTTAGATCTGGATGGTGGTGGTGGTGGTGGTGGTAGATTGAGCAGCATATCCCAGCAGCAAAGCACTCCCAACTATTTGATCTCAGATACATTTCAGTTGAGGATTTGAGGAAAGAGGAGTTTCTTACAAAACAAAGTAAAACTTTGAAAGCCAAGCCAGCAATGATGGTCAAGGCAGAGAAGCTCTAACTCCAGCAATGTTCAGAGAGAATGTGTGTGTGAGAGAAAGAGAGAGCCATGGTCGAGTGATGACCCTAGCTCCAATTACGGTTAGAATTAAGGATGTTCATAAATTGGATCAGATCAGTTTTAAGAGGAAAAGCCACCTTATCTAATCTCATGGGTTTTCTCATTATACCATTCAATTGATTTTATTCCAAATTCAAATCCAATCTTATCCATCCCAGTTAAGTGACATAAACTGATCGATTATTCAATTTTTTTCTAAGACAATAAATAAACCATGAAAGACTACTAAAGAGAACCTATACAATTTCATAACCAACATTGTCAAGTCATAAATGAATTTGTTTGCTTTTGTTCTGATTTATTGTGGTTTTGTCAAGGATATCTTATCCTATTTTATTTCTACCCACTCTTTATTAAAACTTATTTTTCAATATAAAACACAAAAGTTATCTAATAAAGGAAAACATGAGACACAAGACCAAATATCACACTAATTCAAAACTAACAAATTTATAAACAACATTAAAATAGGATCAGGGAAAAAAATAATTAGATATGATTTTTATAACTATCTACTTATACTAGAGTATGGAAAGTATGGTAATTTCATAATAATACTGACTGCATATACATGTATAAGTTCAATGCTGTTTCAATTAGACTGATTTTCAAAATTGGATTTGAAAACTGATCCAATCCAATAAAACATTTAATATTACATTTTTCTTTTTTCAAAATTTCTGTTCAGTTTCTATAGTTTGCATTCAACTGAATCAGTTTATCATCTCCCAAGTAAAATTCTTATGGTGATACGTTTCAAACATGGATCCGGGTACAAGCTACTCTCAGTAGCGTTTTCTCGGATCCACATTTGAAATGTGGTTTTAGGGTAAATCAAACACACACTTAATCCCTAAGAGGGGGAAAGCACTACTCCACCTAAATTTTTCTCTTTCTTTACTGGTATACCTAAAACATATAATTTTTTTGTGGAAATTTTGCTTAAGTGCCCCCCTCCTACCTTCAAAATAAGCACAGCCTAAAGAAACTGACATACTAAATTCCTAATGATATGACAAATGAATCCATCTTCATAATTTTTTTAGCACCATTATCAATGAAACACATGTATAACAAATCTAAGGAAATAATGTTAAGCCTTGACAGGCTATACTTTCCCTAAAAGGAGGGTAAAATGTGACTTTGGTGCCATAAAGTCTTGTACTTCTAAATATTCATGATAAAGCTCAACCATCACAAATCTTTAGATAGATTGAAAGTATCTATTTTATCAGGGGTTTCTTTTTTGGTAATTTTACCATAAAATAATTGTTTGTTTTTCATCGTATGTTACTAAATGTTGATATGTTTCTGAAAATATTTACAGTTATAAAACTTGACACAAGCTATGCTACTCAAAGCTCCATATTCATGCCCAGTGATTTTACAAGGGAAGGAAAGCCAAACCTTAGAGATGGTAAGCGCAGGACTCCACTGTTCCTTCAGGATATCAAGACAAATGCTACCATTGCTATTGATGTTTGGGTGAAAGACCTTAGTCCTAAATGCAACCTGGTTGAGAACAGATTGTGAGATATTTCCAATACATACAATAAACAACTTACACCTCAAATTCACAGACATCACACCATAATGCTTATACATTACCTTAGGGGGCTTGAAAGGATAATCAGGAGGAAAATGAATAGTAACTAGAAATACACCTCCAGCATATGGACTATCAGCAGGACCCATAATAGTTGCTTGCCAATGAAACATGTCTTCAGCGACAGGGCCTGCAATAAAAAAAATATAAACATGGCTGAAACAGGCATTTGCAGAAACTACAAACATGCAGCATTCAAACTCAAAATATCACACACACACAGAGTCACCAACAACAACATCAGACACAGTAACCGCTCTATCTGACCAAAAATACAGCATTTCCCTGTACTTCATTTAATTTTAATTTTTACCCTTGCAAGGACGGTATCAGTATATTCATAGACAATTTTTTTCCTACGCTCCATTTAAATTGATTTTATTTTACCCTAACATGAAACCCTAACCTAAGAGAAAGATTGAATTTTTATACGATAGAATCACTCAAATAATGAATTGATTGAGGGGAAATGATGAAAGGGAGAAGAGAAGGGTACCGGCGCTGCAAGAAGTCGGTGGGTCTTTCTGCAAGTCCTTGAGCTCCTTGAGGATGCGCTTGGAAGCCATGGTTGGAAGGTTGGAGTTTCAGATCTGGAGGAAAATAGGGATCAGAACGGAACCCTAAAAGTGAAAATGGAGAAAGAGAGAGAGATAGGTAACAAACCTGAGGCTGTGGGAGGATTAGGAATGAGAGATCCAACACGAACGAAGACGAACACACGCAGCGTGAATCCCTCACCTTCCCAATCCCAAGCCCTTTGTTCCAAAACCAAAAACTGCTTTCAGAGACCGATACCCACAAACTCGTTCTCTTCGCTTTGAATATATAGTGATGACAAATGACAACCTTATCCATTTCTTCCTTCTTTATTCCACCCATTGTCCCCTAACTTCATTTTCATTTTCATTTTCCAACCTACCCCCAATGATTCGTATCTATTATGACTTAATTGTACTTTTAGGAGTGTTTTTTTAATATTTACTTTATTTCCATTTTCTATATTTATTAATATTGATATTTATCAAAATAATTTACTTTACTTTTTTATAAATAAAACTTTATATAAAAATATTAAAAATAGGAAACAGTTGTTTCTTCTTTCTTTTCATTATAGTCATGTTCTTATACAATGCACTCGCCAATTTTAATTGTGTGGGTTATAATTGTTTTTTTTTAATAAAATATAGAGTAAAACCCTTAAGTTAGGTCCATGAAAGATATACATGTCTATCGTTAAGTCTCTTAAAGATATTCGTGATTAGTTGGGTCCCTTAAAGATTAAAATGGTTACCATGTTAGTTTCTCAATTAGTGACCGTCAGAAATACTAATATGTAGGGTTGCACACGGGTTTAGTTGGGTTGGATTTGCACGACTTTTGGACCCCAGCCTGATTAACCATGTTCGGGTTGGGTTGGTCGGTTTTGTCATTTTTTATGGACCCAACCCAACCCAACCCCCCAAACCGATCAAGGTCGGGTTTGGTCGGGTGATCAGGTCATGATAATTAAAAAAATCAAAAAATTTATAGAAATTGGTTATTTTTTATCACCGCTTGGACTTCATAAATTATATAAACTTGTATTTCCATGATTTTGACATTTTGGCCATATAACTATTTCAAAAATTTTATAAATCAAAATTAGAAAAAAATATGCATACACTTTCCACAAAAAATTTAATTCAAATATTTAGCACAATGCAGTAAAGAGATGTCCCGAACAAGATATTCCATGACCATAAAAATCTCAATCTCACATATTAACAAACTATTGTTCTGTTATGGCACCAATTTTTAATTTAATTTTATTTTACCGTTGCTAAATTTAATTTAGATAAGATAATTATTAATAATATAATAGTTTCTTTATATGGGAGGTCGGGTTGGGTACATTGGGTTATACTTACCCAGACCCGCTACCCAACCCAAACTAGTCAGGTTCATGCTTACCCAACCCAAAAAGATCTTATGCCCAACCCAACCCACCAAATAGTGGTTGGGTTGGGTTGGTCGGGTCAGCTAGACCCATGTGCAGCCCTACTAATGTGAAACATTTTTGTATGACTTGGTCTGCTAAATGTCAAATAATCATCCATTTCAGCAATCCTACACGAAAAAAGGGCTTAAAAGTAAGGTTTCTATTAGGTCTCTAATGTCGGTATTAAACTTGTTGCAGGTTTACAGAGACTCCGTAAATCTGTGAAAACGAAGAAGATGAAAGGGATAGGATGCGACAATGAGGGGAAGGGGAAGAATCATCAACGCAACTGGAAGTAAGAGGAGATTAGAAGGATTTCGTCATCACTATTTCATGGAATGGTCATCAGGTAACAATGTGAAACTCTAGATTGATTATGGCTTAGAAAACGTTTAGTTGTGGTTCCCCATTTTTACCCGTGGGATTGATGCTTAATTGTTGCAAATTTATGGACTACAACTCTAAGGTTTGATGTTCAGGGTTTTAATTATAGAAGAAGACCCAACCAAGAATAAGGACTTGATAGAAACTCTATTTTTAAGCCCTTTGTTTGCTTAATTGTATACTTATTTGGCATTTTATAGGCCAAGTCATATAAAAACGTTCCACGTTAGCTTCTGTTAGCAGTGTTTTTAACGATGACTAACTGAAGAACTAACGTGGTGACCATTTTAATCTTTAAGGGAGCCAACTGGTAACAAACATCTTTGAGATACCTAACTAATGACGCGAGTATCTTTCAGGGATCTAGTTGAGAATTTACTCTAAAATATATTCATAACATACATATATAAATAATTGTATAATAATATTAAATAGTAAAATTACTATATTTCTATCTTAATTATGTTCCAATAAGAGAATTTACAAATAAGAATAAGAATAATAATCTAATACAAAGTTCAAAATAAATATTAAGAATTCCTTTGATAATTAACCCTTTTTAATGCTTTTAATTTAATCGCAGAATATTATTATAGTCACTGTAAAAGATTTTATAAAACTTTACTAATATATTTGTGTACATTCAATAATATCTAATATTGTCATACATTAAGTTGTGTTTTTGGAAATTATTAGTAGAATATGGAATACAGTTTTTTTATTGTGCTTTTGAAAGACCATATCCATGCAGAATTTTATAAAATTTTCCTGATATCTTAGTTAAGTGATAAAAATGTTGAATATGAAAAAAAACAAATTACTTGTTGGTTTTGTAAAATATGGCTTTTGTTCATAAGCATATTCTTAAGGAACGTGAGTATGAGCAAGCAATTTAAATAAAGTGTAGTATTTTAAAGATAGTAAGGGTTAGGAATGTTGCACAATGAGATTTTTCACTAACACTCAAGCTTAATTACAAGGTATTCTTTTCTCACAACTTTCATAGGCTTAACATGAGTATTCTCTCCCAAGTCTCTTCAGGGTCCTCACAATTCTTTCTTACAAGCCTCTCCAGGCTTCTCAGCCAACACTTAGGGTATGTTTGTGAGTTAGAAAATCAAGGGGAAGAGAGGAAATTGAGAGGTTTATAAGAATCTCTTCCCCTATTAGTGTTTATGAGTGTGGTTAAATTACAAAGTTATCTCCCCTCCTTAATTCCTACCCTTCCCTTCTCCTCCTAATCCTTCCCTTCTGCTTCCCTTACCCTTCATTCCAAACTCACACATACACCCCTACTCTCTTAAATACCTTGGAAAATAGCAACCTTACTTCAATAGTAACAGTTTTGGTGCTTGACTCTTTCTACACTTAAGAAGTAGATAAACAGAATAGTACAGAGCTACACATTTCAAATACAATAAAACAAAGCATAAATGATTTCTGAAGTGGTGAGCAAAAGGAAGAATTCTTCATAAGATGACATATGTGAGTTTTGCAAATTGATATTGTTAGGCTTATTCCATGTATTATTTGTCACGACCATGAGTTTATTTATATAAATAGATAAAGGAGCACAAAAAAATGGTTGAATTGTATTTTTAAACCTTTGTTTTTTTTTTGAAAGATTTTTCAAAAATCTAGTTCAATAGAACGTTCAGACAAGCCTTTCAAAAAGTTGTCTGAAGTTTATTATTATTTATCTGAAGCTTCAGACAAGTGAATTTTTCATAGGTTATTTTCTCAAAAAAAATTCACAATTAAGTTTAGAGTTCACACTTTAATCCCAAGTTAGATTAATAGATAAATAATACGATAATCATTAAAATAGAGAAAATAGTTAAGAGAACTTGCTCTAATATCTGTCATGGTTCACTAACAACCGCAATGAGTTATGTCCGATCATTGTAAACACTTGACAGGGTTTTCACTAACCTGAACAAATTACAAGTATTATTTTCACCAAGCTTCTTTAGGCTCTTTAAAGATAAGTATATTTTTCCTCACCTAGCCTTTTCAGGCTCTATATACTCAAAAGTGTTTAAGAAAAAGAATAAGTTTTTCTCGGTAAAATTTCTTTAGAAAGAAAAAATTAAGTTGCAAGAATAGTTGTATTTGTAGGAACACAGGGAAACACTAAAAGGGGGGGTTGAATAGTGTTTCTGAATATTTTAGAAAGCTTTTCGCAAACAGGTGTTAAAAACACAATTTCAGACAGGCTCTTCAAGGACTGTCTGAAGTTTTCAGACGGCCAAAAATACTGAAGTTCAAAGATGCTTTTGTGCCTTTATAGAATATCAGATTGATTAATCTAACCCCTTGATTAGTATAAAAAGAATGAACAAGAGATAAGGGTAAGAGAACTTAGCCAAGAAATTTATCCTGGTTCACTCACTACCACTGTGAGCTACGTCCAGTCCCAATGGCAAATAACCACTGGATTTCCACTATATGAATATTCAGATTACAAGCTTGAATGTGAGTACAGTCTCTCCAGACACAACGAGTACAGTCTCTCCAGACACAACGAGTACAGTCTCTCCAGACACAAACAAGTATTCTTTTCTGTCAAGCCTCTTCAGGCTCTACCACAAGTATTCTTTTCTGTCAAGCCTCTTCAGGCTCTACCAAGGTTTACAAAGAAAGGAGTTTAAGCTTTTAAACTATCCAAGTTTGAAGCTCAAACCAATACAATGTACAATAAAAACTGAGGTATGCTCAGGATATACAAATGTGTACAAAGAATTCTATCAGAGAGTTTTTACGAAGTAAAAACTTGCAGCGTGATGTTTCTCTTGGCTTTCTTGTATATAGATTTTCTTTCTTTTTCTTGCTTCTTGGTTTGATGGTCTTCATAGAGGGGTATTTATACCCAAACTTTAATCCGTTGAAATACCACCGTTTAGAGATAGCATTAAATGTTATTTAATCCGTTATGAGACATGCTTCTGAGAGCTCTGATATCTCTGACACGATACAAGGTTTCTTTTTGCATTAAGGCTGCTACAAATGCTGTTGCAGAGGCTGCGTTGCAGAGATTTCCTCAGTGGTGTATGAAATTCAAAATTACCAGGAAAGGTCTCTGTGATCCTTGCCATAATCGTGTTTGAAAAGGTACGTGCAGCAGAGGTTCAGAAAAAGTCTTCACAAGCTTCAGCAAAGAGTGCCACGTCATAAGTGAAACTTCAGACGGCACGGATACTTCACACGGGTTGAGCTACTTCAGACAGCTTCAACTCTTCAGACGAGTTCTGCTTCTTCAGACAGCTTCAACACTTAGTCTTTCTATGTAGGCTCATAGTGACTCTTGCTGAAATCATAGATAAATCATTAAAGCATATATGTATCTATGATAAATATTTTAACTCAAATTTGTTAAGCATTAAAACTTGGGAATTGAGTTGTCTTGAACACCATATTTTCTTTTATGATATTTTTGAGACTCAACATTCTCCCCCTTTTTAATGATGACAAATTTGTTTAAAATACATAAATCTGAAAGGAGTTTTAAAGATAAAAGTATAGATAGCTCCCCCTCAGATTGTGATCTCTTAAACTGATTTGATCAAAAAATCAATTTCTTATATCCTCCCCCTGAGTCCTGTTATTTCTTCATTCTTATATACTCCCCCTGAGTCCTGTAATTTCTTCAGATTCAAATTTTGTTAGATTTTAATACTCCCCCTTTTGTCATCAATCAAAAGGGAATAGCAGAGCTAAACAGGAACAGAGCAATAAAATCATATAGCATAATGATAACAATGCACTCATAAAAAGATGAGAAAAAAAAACACTGATTGTATAAAGATGGGAGTGTTCAAATAAAGAAAAAACAAACAAGCAGACACTTGTCATAAGCATAAACAAAAGACAATGGCTGAGATGAACAGTCTAATCTTTCTTCTTCAGCAAAGCCTCAGTGAGAAAGGAAATCAAGTCGTCCTTGGCCTTTGTTATTGCAGCTTCCACTGAGGTTTTTAAGTCTTGCTGACCAGATCTGATAAGCTGCTGTTCTTGAAGAATCTGTTCTTGTTGAGCAATCAGATGCTTAGTCTTCTGTTCTTGAGCAGCACACTTCTTTGCAAGTTTCTGCTCTTTGGATTTCAACTTAAGATTTTCCTCAGCCAAGTCTTGCTCAGATTCATAAAAGATGAGCTGGATGTAGGGGCAGACAAATCTAAGCATTCCAAATCCTGGCTGTAAGCTGTAATCAGATGGGCTGAACACAGGGCAGAAGAAGGTGCCAATAGGATTCAGCAGAACCCAATCTTCATTGAAAGAGTCAACAGGTGGGGGAATGTAATCTCTCATATAATGATATTTGACAGTGGTTGCCTGACCAACGCCAACACCAGAATCAGCATCAGGACCAGTTGATCCAGAAGAAGATCCAGCAGCTTCTCTGATCTTCCAGTAAGAGGACCACAACCAGTCTTGAAGTAGATGATCCAGGCCTCCGCCTAGATTTGTGATGAATTCTGGCAAAGAGTCCCACTCTGATGGACTCATAACTTCAGACATAGGTGAGTTTTTCTTTGAATAGTGTTTAGCTTCCTTGAATTTCTCTTCCAGTAAGGGATACCTAGGAACTATTCTATCAGGTTTCACCAAGATTTTGGTGGTTGGCCTGATTGAACAGGTTCTAGGGGGCCTGTAGCCTCTCATCCCAACTCCCTTGTGCAGATCCCTCTGAAACAGCTCAGACTTAGTGTTCAGCTGCCTCACAAAGCTCCATTCATCATTAGACAGCCTCAGGGAATCATTTGAGAATGGATTGATGGGAGCCCAAATATGTGCAAGAGGGACACCCTTCCTGATCTTGTCTAATCCACCTGAAGAAGCACTGTATTGATTCCTTACTTCAGCAGCAGTTTTCCTGATTAAGCCAGGATGCAAGGATACAGCAGGTGCTGATATGAAATACTGTAGCTCTTCAGACAGGGTGCTAAACTTGGGCAGTGAGCAGGGATCAGCAAGCACTTGCTCTTCTTCAACAGAGAGCTCTTCTTCCAGAGAAGGTGTAGGAGGTGGAGGTGATGAAGGTAGGAGTGGTATTAGAGCAAGATCATGAATTTGTGGGGAAGGTAATGTGGGCTCAGAGAGTTGATTTTCTGAAGGTTGTGGGGAAGTAGGTTCAGAGGGTTTGGAGGGTTCAGAGGGTTGGTTTTCTGTTTGTGGAGGTGGTGATGGGTGTGATAGAGGTGAAGATGGTTGGTTTATAGGTGATAGGGTTTTTGGTGAAGGTGATGGTGAAGGTTGTGAGGGTTGAAGAGGTGTTTGTTTTTCTGGTGAGGAGGGTGGTGAAGGAGTTACATTATCAAATCTTACTTTAATTCTCTTGTAGGGAGGCTTGGTTACCTCAGATTCTTTTGCCTTTGCTTCTTCCTTCTCCCTTTGTGCTTGTTTTTCTTCCCTTCTCCTTTTGAAGTATTGTTGAGCTTTAACAAAGTTTTGATACTTCTCAGCTTCATCTTCTGCTGTCAGCGGAGAGGCAATACTTCTAGTCACCCTTGGTTCAGGTGCAGTCTGAAGTAGCTTGCTTTTGGTTCTCCTTCTCTGAGGTGCACTTGACCTCTTCCTTTTCTTTGCTCCCTCAGCTATGGTTGCTTGCCTATCATCTTCAGCATAGGCCAATTGGGAAGCAATAGCAATAGCTCTGTCTGTCTTTTCTTGTTCTGCTTTCTTCTCCAGTTCCTCCTGCTCCAAAGCAGTAGCCAAAGCTGCCACCTGAATGAGTTCAGGATCAGATGGGCACGCAGCCAAGGGCTCAGCTATGACTACATCAGTTTCCTCTGCCTCTTGAGTCTGTCCCGCCATCTCAGAAGAAGGCTGTGGGGTCTGTACAGGTTCAGTCATCTTACCCACAATTTCAGATGGCCTTTGTGATTCCTTCTGAACAGGTTCAGACACCTGACTCTGCCCAGATGCAGATGCTACCTTAGCAGCACTCCTTACAGGCAGCTTCTTCAATTTTGCCTGAGGAGAGGGTTGTGATGGCTTGAACTCATGCTTTCTTATGTCTCCTCTGAGTTCGTTCTCAAGAACCTCCATTGTTGTCTGCCTTCTTGCAGCTTTCTCAAGAAGAAGGCTCTCCTTCAAGGTCGGAGAGGGAGGTCTTGGAGTCAGCTTTACTCCCATGCTTTTGAGGTTTGATTCACCAAACATAGGTTGTGAAAGGCGATCAAAAAGCCTTTCAATGGGAACTTTGAAATGTAGCAAGATTTTGGTGATGATGGTACTGTGAGGGAAGCTCCCAGCAGAGTCTCTGAGACGCTTCTGCATGTGGTACATTATGATGTTGGGGAGGTTCACCTTCTTCTTCTGCAGTAGGTGAATCAGACAAAATCTTTCTAATTCAGAAACATGGTTTCTGCTTCCATTTTTAGGGATTATAGAGCATCCTAAGATGGCATGCAAAACCCTAGCTTTGTCTGACATATGCTTTGCATCCAAGCTTACTGGTTCAGAGGTGCCATACAGAAACTCAGTGAACTGCTTCTGTCCTCCATTTCTTGCTTCCCAGCCAGGAGTGAATACAGCTCCTTCAGTTCTGACTTCACAGATGTGAGCAATGATATCTTCATCAACGAAGACAGGAATACCACGTACTGTGGCCTTGATGCTAGTGAAGATACCCTGAGAATTGGGTATTCCTCTGGCAGTAGCCCAGAAATCCAGCACACTTTGCTCATGCCACTGTGTCAAGTTGTGATTGAAATACTGAGTCCACCCAGCTGCATCGAACTCAGCAAACAAGTCCATTCCCAGAGATTGAAGATCCTCCAGGGCTACGCCCTTAGTTTTCACGATATTGCTTCCAGCAGATTTCTTAGGGGCCATTGGAGAGTTTTTCTGAAGAGCTTGAGAGAAAAAGAATATCTTGTAGAAGAAGGATTCTCAAGGGATGACTACTGATTTGTGAAGAGTGAAGTTTTGTGACCCACTAGCTTCCGTATTTAAAGATCCATAAAGTAATGATGGCATTTACTGGGTGCGCAGACATAGGAGAACGTGCGAAGTGGAAAAGACAAAGTAAATGGGATTAAACCGTCTCATAAAGCCACGTCATTTGTTTGCTTCAGACAAGTGACAGATTTCAGACACCCCAAAATTTCAGACGACCCAAAATTTCAGACACAATCAGATCACACACACACACTTAAAAAGCATGTATATTCAGATTATTTCTAATGAACTTAAATCTATCTTCAGTCAGAGGTTTTGTGAATATATCAGCCCATTGATGCTCTGTATCAATAAACTGAATATCAAAAACACCTTTCTGAACATAGTCTCTAATGAAATGATGTTTTATTTCTATATGTTTAGCCCTAGAATGTTGAATGGGATTTTTAGACAAATTGATAGCACTTGTATTATCACACAGAATAGGTATAGCAGATATAGTAATGTTAAAATCTTCTAACTGATACTTCACCCATAACAGTTGTGAGCAACAACTGGCTGCTGAGATGTATTCTGCTTCAGCTGTTGATAAGGCAATTGTGCTTTGCCTTTTGCTTGACCAGCTAATCATATTTTCTCCGAAGAAATGACATCCACCACTAGTGCTTTTTCTTTCAATTCTATCTCCAGCAAAATCAGCATCACAGTAACCTATTAACCTGCAATCCTTACTTTTCTTATAGCACAGACCAAGATTAGTAGTACCTTTAAGATATCTGAAAATTCTTTTTACAGCTTTGTAGTGAGTACTCCTTGGATCAGATTGAAATCTAGCACACAGACATACACTGAACATTATGTCAGGTCTGCTTGCTGTTAGATATAGTAATGATCCAATCATTCCTCTATACAAAGTTTGATTCACTGGTTCTTCCTTCTCATCTTTATTTAAAGATGCAGAGGGATGCATTGGAGTTGGCATGGGTTTGCAATCATAAAAGTTAAACTTCTTAAGCATTTCCTTTGTATATTTTTCTTGATGAATCCATATACAATCAGAATCTTGCTTAATCTGAAGTCCTAAGAAAAATTTTAGTTCACCCATTAAACTCATTTCAAATTCTGATTGCATTAACTCTGAAAACTCCTTGCATAATGAAGAGTTAGTTGAACCAAAGATAATGTCATCAACATATATCTGAACAAGTATAAGATCTTTGTTTGACTGTTTTCTAAAAAGAGTTGTATCCACTTTTCCTCTTTCAAAACCATTTGAGATTAGAAAACTGCTCAATCTGTCATACCAAGCTCTTGGGGCTTGTTTCAGACCATAGAGAGCCTTTTTGAGTTTGAAAACATGTTCAGGAAAAGCAATATCTTCAAAACCAGGGGGTTGTCTAACAAAGACTTCTTCTTCAATGAGACCATTGAGGAAGGCACTTTTAACATCCATTTGATATAGTTTGATGAAATTATTTACAGCATAGGATAAAAGAATTCTAATTGCTTCTAACCTGGCCACTGGGGCAAAGGTTTCAGTGAAATCAATACCTTCTTGCTGGTTGTATCCTTGAGCAACTAATCTTGCCTTGTTTCTGACTACCTTGCCTTCTTCAGACAGCTTGTTTCTGAACACCCATTTGGTTCCAATAATGGTTTTCCCATGGGGTTTAGGAACAAGGGTCCAGACATCACTCCTAGCAAACTGATTCAGCTCTTCTTGCATGGCTAGGATCCACCCTTCATCATGTAGAGCTTCATCAATGTTCCTTGGCTCTATTTCAGATAGGAGAGCAATAGTATTCAGAATTTTGAATTTTGATCTTGTCTTAACTCCTTCTGAAGTGCTGCCAATGATTTGCTCTTTAGGATGATGTGATTTGTATTTCCAGTCAGGTTTCTGAAGAGGTATTACATCTGTTTGTTCTGTTTGAGACTCAACATTTGTCTGAAGAGGTTTAGTAACAGTAGGTACTTCAGACAGCTGCTCATCCTTCGAGCTGTTTTGGTCATTCAGCTCCATTCCTGCAAAATCATCCTCTAGATCTGATAGTTCCCTATCAGTCTCTTTGTTATCATTGAATTTAACATGAATAGTTTCTTCAACAGTTAAAGTTCTAGAGTTATACACTCTATAGGCTTTAGATGTTTCAGAATATCCAATGAAAAATCCTTTATCAGACTTTGCATCAAATTTTCCAAGATCATCCTTGGTGTTGAGTATAAAACATTCACATCCAAAGGTGTGGAAATATGATATATTGGGTTTTCTTCCTTTCCACAGTTCATAGATAGTCTTTTTCAGAATTGGTCTTATCAATATTCTGTTTTGAAGGTAACATGTTGTGCTAACAGCTTATGCCCAGAAGGTTCTTGGTAAGCTACATGAGTTGAGCATGGTCCTTGCCATCTCTTGCAAACTTCTGTTCTTTCTCTCAACAACCCCATTCTGTTGAGGTGTTCTAGCCACAGAGAAATTGTGTGAGATCCCACTCTCATCACAAAACATTTGAAAGTTTGCATTCTCAAACTCTCCACCATGATCACTTCTGATAGCAGAAATACAGAATCCTTTCTCATTCTGTACCTTCTTGCAGAATACTGTGAAATTCCTAAAAGTCTCATCCTTGCTTCTCAGGAATAACACCCAAGTAAATCTAGAATTGTCATCAACAATGACCAAACCATATTTCTTACCACTAAGACTTTCTGTTCTAATAGGACCAAACAAGTCAATGTGTAAAAGTTCTAGTGGTCTACTAGTTGAAACAACATCTTTACTCTTAAAAGAGTGTCTTATTTGTTTCCCTTTTAGACATCTTTCACATAAAATGTCAGATTTGCATGAAAGCTTGGGCAATCCTTTAACAAGATTGTGTTTTGCTAATTTTGAGATTAA
This sequence comes from Sesbania bispinosa, assembly GCA_026901365.1. Classification (NCBI taxonomy): domain Eukaryota; kingdom Viridiplantae; phylum Streptophyta; class Magnoliopsida; order Fabales; family Fabaceae; genus Sesbania; species Sesbania bispinosa. Next base: position 240,219 of record QLOH01000235.1, read on the forward strand.
TCTCAAGCTGGCATGCCCAAGTCTTTGATGCCAAATCTGTTTTTCATCTTCAACAGAAATAAAACACTTTACATTTTGACTTGCTAGATCCTCTAGATCAATTTTGTACACATTGTTGTGTCTCTTAGCAGTAAAGAGGATTTGCTCATAGGAGTCTTTGACTATGCATCCTTCCTTAGTAAAGGATACCACATAACCACTGTCACATAATTGACTTATGCTCAGTAAATTGTGTTGTAGTCCTTCCACAAGGAGTACATTTTTAATAAGGGATGAAGAAGATATACCTACAGTCCCTATTCCAATGATCTTCCCTTGCTGATTTCCACCAAAGGTGACCATTCCACCAGCTCTAGGTCTAAGGTTTTGGAACAAAGACCTTTCTCCTGTCATGTGTCGTGAGCACCCACTGTCCAGGTACCATTTGTGGGGTCTCTTTGTCCTGTTAAACACATCTGCAACAGGAATAATTAAGTTTTTAGGTACCCATATTCTTTTGGGTCCTTTTCTGTTAGCTTTATACCTTGTCTTTCTCTTGTGTTTGCACTGAGCCATATTGTGTCCAGGCTTACCACAGTGAGAACACCCAGTAACCTTTTTTTCAGAAAAATTTAAGACAGTAGGAGGTTCAGACAAGTTATGATCACAAAAGCCTAGTCCAGTTTTGTCAAGGAAATGCCTTTGATTTCCAAGCATTATATTCAGATTTTTAGTTCCTTTGACAAATTTGGCCAGATCTTTTGTCAGTTCCACAATCTGCTCCTGAAGTTTCTCATTTTCTTCAGACACAGCTTGTGAACTGCAGTTTTTAGTCTCAAGAACTTTTTCTTTGAGCATAATGTGTTCTATCTCAAGTGCCTCATATTTGTTACACATTTCTGTGTGGGCTTTGGATAGATTCTTATACTCCTGGAAAAGTTCTTGTGAACTTTCCACCAGATCATCATACATCTCTTGTAGAGTAAGAGGAAATACTTCAGCTTCAGAGCTGTCTGAAGATGGTAGACTAGCCATGAGACACAGATTTGCCTCTTCTGAAGTGTCTTCTTCCTCTTCTGATGTTGATTCATCAAGGTCTTCCCATGTTGCCATGAGACCTTTCTTCTCTTTGAAAAACTTTTTCTTCTTGAAGTTGTTTTTCTTAAGTCTTGGGCAATCAGTCTTCACATGTCCTGGTTGCTTGCATTCAAAGCAAATAATTTTGTCAGAGTTAGACTCTTTACCTGTCTTACCTGATTTGGATGATGACGGTTGGTTCTTTCTGAACTTTCCTTTGTTCTGCAACATTCTCTTGATCTTTCTACTTAAAAGAGCAAGATCATCTTCATCTTCTGAGCTGTCTTCAAGATCTTCATCTGCTTCTGAACTGTCCTCAGCTTGCATAGCCTTCATGCTGCCATGCCTAGACTGTTTGACTTTGGAGTTCAGAGCCAGAGACTTCTTCTTGTTGTCATCTTCTCCAAGCTCAAGTTCATGGACTTTGAGAGATCCCAACAGTTCTTCCATTCTTAGAGAGTTCAGATCTCTTGCCTCTTGAATGGCAGTGACTTTGGGTCTCCAGGACTTAGGTAGACTCCTTAGAATCTTTCTGTTGTTGTCTCCAGATTCATAGGTTCTTCCTAAAGACCTGAGTCCATTGGTTATGGTCTGAAACCTTCCAAACATTTGGTCAATAGTTTCAGTTTCTTCCATCTTAAACATCTCATACTGATGTATAAGCATGCTGATTTTGGATTGCTTGACAGTTTCAGTCCCTTCATGAGCTGCTGCAAGAGTATCCCAAATCTCCTTGGCAGAAGTGCATCCATGAACCTTCTCATATTCTGATTTATTCAAGGAACATATCAGATAGAGTTTGGCTTTAGCATTCATCTGGACTCTAGTCTTCTGCTCCAAGGTCCACTTAGTCTTAGGTATAGGCAGACCATTTTGCATAGGCACATAGTCTCCATCAGTGACCACATCCTAAACATCAATGTTGTTGCTCTCAATGAACAACTTCATACGATCTCTCCAGTAGTGGTAATCCACTCCATTGAATGCTGGGGGTCTTGTGATGGAGGCTCCTTCTGTGATGTATTGCCTGTTGCTATTAGAAGCTTCCATTTGGATCTTTCAGTCCTCAGTCACTTGTTAGGTGCTTCAACCCTGAGTAGAGCTCTGGTACCAACTGTAGGAACACAGGGAAACACTAAAAGGGGGGGTTGAATAGTGTTTCTGAATATTTTAGAAAGCTTTTCGCAAACAGGTGTTAAAAACACAATTTCAGACAGGCTCTTCAAGGACTGTCTGAAGTTTTCAGACGGCCAAAAATACTGAAGTTCAAATATGCTTTTGTGCCTTTATAGAATATCAGATTGATTACTCTAACCCCTTGATTAGTATAAAAAGAATGAACAAGAGATAAGGGTAAGAGAACTTAGCCAAGAAATTTATCCTGGTTCACTCACTACCACTGTGAGCTACGTTAGTCCCAATGGCAAACAACCACTGGATTTCCACTATATGAATATTCAGATTACAAGCTTGAATGTGAGTACAGTCTCTCCAGACACAACGAGTACAGTCTCTCCAGACACAAACAAGTATTCTTTTCTGTCAAGCCTCTTCAGGCTCTACCACAAGTATTCTTTTCTGTCAAGCCTCTTCAGGCTCTACCAAGGTTTACAAAGAAAGGAGTTTAAGCTTTTAAACTATCCAAGTTTGAAGCTCAAACCAATACAATGTACAATAAAAACTGAGGTATGCTCAGGATATACAAATGTGTACAAAGAATTCTATCAGAGAGTTTTTACGGAGTAAAAACTTGCAGCGTGATGTTTCTCTTGGCTTTCTTGTATATAGATTTTCTTTCTTTTTCTTGCTTCTTGGTTTGATGGTCTTCATAGAGGGGTATTTATACCCATACTTTAATCCGTTGAAATACCACCGTTTAGAGATAGCATTAAATGCTATTTAATCCGTTGTGAGACATGCTTCCGAGAGCTCTGATATCTCTGACACGAAACAAGGTTTCTTTTTGCATTAAGGCTGCTACAAATGCTATTGCAGAGGCTGCGTTGCAGAGATTTCCTCAGTGGTGTATGAAATTCAAAATTACCAGGAAAGGTCTTTGTGATCCTTGCCATAATCGTGTTTGAAAAGGTACGTGCAGCAGAGGTTCAGAAAAAGTCTTCACAAGCTTCAGCAGAGAGTGCCACGTCATAAGTGAAACTTCAAACGGCATGGATACTTCAGACGGGTTGAGCTACTTCAGACAGCTTCAACTCTTCAGACGAGTTCTCCTTCTTCAGACAGCTTCAACACTTAGTCTTTCTATGTAGGCTCATAGTGACTCTTGCTGAAATCATAGATAAATCATTAAAGCATATATGTATCTATGATAAATATTTTAACTCAAATTTGTTAAGCATTAAAACTTGGGAATTGAGTTGTCTTGAACATCATATTTTCTTTTATGATATTTTTGAGACTCAACAGTATTTGGTAGTTGGTACGAGATATGGAAATTTTGTACAAGAAGTTTTGAGACAGGATTTTCGCAGCAAAAAGCAATGTGTATTTTTCGCTTGAACTGGTATTATGCCTCTTAACTTGAAATTAATTCATTATGAGACACGTTCAATATATGAGAGTCAATGAAATACTCTTCCTAATACTTGTAGGCCTTGAACAATGATGATTGATGAAATAGTACTCTTGTAGAGAGTTCAACACTGCTTTCTTTTTTTTGTAACATTATATGTTCTACAAAGCGTAAAGTTGTTTTTTTATCTTTCCTCTCTTGTGTATGATCTGCTTCTCGAGGTGTAGTGTCTTATTATGTGAGAGTCTTAAGATTTTAAAGTCTTGAGTCTCAACAATTTATAGTCATCAAATAGTTTATTAGTCATTGTAACTATTTGAAACTCAGTCAAAAAGGAATACTCACTTTTAGTGAAATGTCACTCTCACAATGTGACTTTTCTCTTTCACAATTAATGCATCTTTGATTGAATTTTGAATCAATGGAATGCTTTTGTCCTTCCAACAAATTCTTCTTCTAAAACATGTAAAAACCATCTAGCAACTTGATATTGATCAAGGATAAGTTTTGGGAGGGAACCAGTAGTATTTTCTTGCTTTTGGAGCACATTGATGCTTTTGGAAGTATGTATAAATTTTGTTTCCTGCTTCTGAAGCTTTAATCATGCTTCTTAAGCTTCATGTCTTTCTTTCTTGCTTTGTTTACATCAACTATTATTTGTAATATAGGTCTTCAAATTATTTTTTACAATAATCCACTTGCAATGTATGAATCTCATCATTTGAACCTTAAATTATGCTTTTGGAATCTTGACAAAATTGGTTTGCACTTCAACACTTGCTTCGGAAGGTTAAAACCAATGTTATTAAAACCGGCCCGGTCATCGACTCGGTCGAGGTACTGGGTTAATGGTTCATTGGTTCAACCGGTGAGTCACTGGTTGAACTGGTTAAACCGGTAAATAATATATATATATATAATTTAAACTCATAATTGAATCTAAAATTGATATATATATATTTTAAACTTTGTATTTTTTTTTCAAGTTTTCAAACAGCAAAAGACTTTGACCAAAAATAAAAACAACAAAAGACAAAACTAACTAAGCCAAATAAGTAAATAAAAATAAAAACTAAGCCCAAAATGGGTCACTCAAATTCTATTTATATGTTCAGGTTTTTACTAATAACAAATAAGTATGATCCATATTTTTTTTGTCTAACAAATTTATGAACCTAACAGGAAACAAGAATGGCACGGGCTTGCAACTAACCCATGGGCCATTATCACATGTAGTTATAAACCTAACAACCCCTCATAAAACCTAACGTTTTTTTTTACTTTTGTTGGTGTGTTGCCTCTCACTTCTAATGTGCCAAGGGAACCCTATCTCACCTCAGCAGCTCAGCGACACGGCCATAGCAGTGACACAGCGAAAGCTTTGCAATGTTGGTGACCAGGTCGATGATCAATGAATCAAACTCGAGCAATGAGTGATATTTCCTGATCAGCTTTGTTTAGATTTCTTTAGATTCTTTTAGATCGAGTTTCTCTCATAAAATTTACCATTAGCAGATTGATTAGATTTTCCTGGTCTTCTCTTCTTCTTCTTTTCTTCTTTCGTTGTGTCCAAAGCGGTGACCCGACCGATTCATCTCAAATCCACCGGTTTCTTTTCAAAACCGCCTGAGTTAACCGGTTTGCACCGATTTTTATGCTTCTCCGATCTAATGAGTGGCTCGAACCGACCATATGGTCGATTTCCGATTTAACCGGTCCGAGCCGAGTTTGATCACACTGGTTAAAACTTTCATATCTAGTGTGCAATAAATTTCTTATGACAACTTTGTCATGTTTGAATCTTTAATACAACTCTACAAAAATCCAATGTGTTTATGGACTTGAAAATGATGAATCTCAATAATTGTTCATGCTTCTAGGATTAAACTTTAGCTTCTTGAAATGTAACTGAGCTTATGATGGATAGTCCAACTTATTTAGATGACTCTTTAATGAATAATCTAGCTGCTCATATGCTTTTTCAAAAATTGTCAAGTATTCATTAATAATATAACATTTAGAACATTTGAAATTTGATAATGAAAGTTTTGTTATCATAACTTTAGTTTAAGAGGGCTTTGAACTTAACATAGTTGACCTTTCACTGAATAGAAAACATTTTGACATTGTTTACGTGATTTTGATGCTTGATCTTAGATACTTTCTATAAATATTTGGCATTTTGCCTTATCTTCAAATCAGATCAACCAAAAGCAATGTCTTTAATTGGGGTAAGTTGAACCTTAAAGCCATCTTTAATTAACAAACGAGTTTTTTTTTCTTTTAAAAATATTAAAACAACGAGAGTGAAAAAGAAAGGAAATGAATATTTTTTAAAAGTAGAATTAAATGAAAGACATACATTTTATTTAGCAAACAACTCACCAACCAAAGTAAAAATGAGGCAATGGACTGAGCATTATATATATATATATATAGTAGTTTTGACAAATACTCATAAACACGTAATTAATAAAAAATGGAAAATATTTATATAATTATATTTAATGTTTGATAATTTTTAAACTATAACAATTCTTGAAAAAAATAGACCACAATAAATAATTCAAAAGAGATATGATGGAATTAAAAGAGAATAATTTATTGTCCCATCGTTAAAATTATGAAAACAAAATATGTATTAAATGTATTGGTAACTTTAGGTACGCACATTGAACCTATAGAAAAGCATGAAAAGTTATTATGTAATGAAGATGGGAAAAGGGTATGATCTAATTTCCACGTATATGAATGCAGTCATAATTATTTCAAAGATTGAGTTGGGACCGTTTTCATTTTCCTCTCTTTTGATTACCATTAAATAAGACAATAATGTATCTAACATTATTAGAATAACTATAAAGGAATCACAAATTATAAAAAGCGTGTTAGCAATATTCACATTGTTGAAATCACATAAACCGAACATGCATTACTACGCGTACACATAATTAGATTACATCTATATATGAACAGATTGCACCATGCAGATACCTTATTTATTCTATTTATTTTTGCAACTTATTTTGAAAAATGTTGTAAGTGAATATATCTCATAACTACACAATACATAATTAGATTACAATTATATATCTTTATACATACTAAAGTACATGTTCAGACAGTATCTAAATAGATTACAAACAACTAAAACAAACTCATATCAAATTAGATCAATCAAAAACATAATCATTTATTTGTATCTTTATGGAAGATTATTAAGTGTTACATGCACTAGTGCAAAAAAGCCATACGACGATGCATTTTTAACGACGATTAAAAAGGGACCGTCGTTGAAAATTGTGCGGTGGCATTTTTGAAATTATTGTGCAATTTTCAATGACGGTTGTTTTTTAACCATCGTTGAAAGATGAAACAACGAAGGGTGAAAGGGCAACCGTCGTTAAAAAATTTCCCTGTTTTAAAACGACGACGGTTTGGGGACGTGCGTCGTTGAAAAAAAAATTTGGCTAGCATACAACGACGGTTTGTAGGGGAACCGTCATTAAAAACTATGTATGCATCATCAAATGACGACGGGTGGGTCGCGCGTCACTGAAAATTTTTTTTGGCCAGCTTACAGACGGTTCGTAGGGAAACCATCGTCAAAAAAAATTTACCTGAATCTTGAAACGACGACGAGTGTGTGACACGCGTCGTTAAATTGTTTTAGTATCACAAATGACGATGGTTCTAGGGTTAACCGTCATAGTATCTCTATTAATCTTGCACGTATAGCCCCCTCACTTTCTCTCACGTCGCAAACCCATCTCTCTCACTTTCTCTCTCGTCGCGTCCCTCCCCTCTCCCACCGTGTGGCTTCCCACATTGCTCCACCGTGATCCGTCCCTCTCCGTCCCTGCCTCCCACCGTGCGTCGCGCCCCCTCTTGTTCTCTCTCATCACCATCTATTTTTCTCTCCCTTCTCTAGACTCCCCTCCTCCGTCCCTCTCTGTTCCTGCACGTTTAAGTCCTCTCTCCTTGGCGGCGCTCTGCGAGTACGAACTTGTCATGGAGAGGATGCTTCAGATGCAAAAGATCCGCGAGGAGGAGCAAGCTAAATCAAAACAACCCCTCTTCCATGGCACCGTTCCCCTCATCCCCAAACCCGCCAATTCCTGATTCGATTCATGTTCTTTTTCTCTCTGTAAGTCCCTCTTTTCTTTCAATTCATTCTATCCAAGGTATCAAGGGTTTTTGTCCTTCTTCGAATTGAATCTGGGGTTTTCGAATTTCTCTCACAGAATTGCGCTTCTGCGTTCTAATATCTGATCTTCTTATCAATAATCAGGCATTGGGATTTATTAGCTCAGAATGTCAGTCACTTCAATTTCTACCTTCCCTGTTATACTATTCCATAGTTGTTTCATTTGAAGCTATGTATATATTCTCCAGAATTTGTAGCTCTGTGTATAGACCAACATTTGAAGCTGTGTATATATTCTCCACCAGGTCATTTCTTGGCCAATCAACCAGGCAGCCTTAGTCTTCAGTTTGCACAACTTGGTCAAGATGCTTCTGCAGCTGTAAGTGTCCTACATAGTCACAATGAGAGTCTTTTGGAAGTATACAAATATATATTTTGAGCATTTTAGTTTAATTGGTTGTGTTTATGTGAATTTATAATAAATTTGCATGATATTTGTACACTTTAATTGGTTGGATGTGTACAAATATATATACAAGTAAGTGTGCCTATTGTGTTCATATAAGTAATCATTGATTCATTGTTGTCTTGGTAGACATATGTTTCAATAATTAACATTACAATTTATTTTATTCAATCTACTTCCAGAGCTTGCATTGCAAGCTTGACAAGTCTAGAGATTTCTTGCAGTAAAGTCACTGATTTTGGCATCAATTTTCTAAAAGGTATTGTACAGTGCCTTACTTACCTTTCGTTATTATGTTTCAGATTAAGAGCAATAAGGATTATATTATTATCTTATACCTACTACTAAGACATTTTTAATATTATATCTAGAACGATTATAATTTGGTAGTTTGGTATAACTAAATATATTAATATTATATCATTGTTAGTTTGGTATTACTAAGACATTTTTAATCAATGGGAAAATGATTATAGACTTAACGTTCAATCTGTGAGTATATGTGTATATAAATAATAATAAAAAATAATTATTTTGTATAAAAAACAAATATACATTACGAAGTGTAATTATAACTAGAAAACTATTACTTAACTCTTTTTTAAATGTTATTTTATTCTTTTTTATATTCTTATTTATATTGTATTATAGTTAACAGTGGATTTTTTGGGCTAAAAGTATTAGAATTATGTTTTCCCCTGTTAGCTACTGATTAGCTATAAAATTTTTGGGTATGCATAGGACATACAACGATGGTTCCAACTTTAACCGTTGTTGTTTCTGACTTATAACGATGGTTCCTATGGGAACCGTTGTTATTTCCTGGACATACAACGACGGTTCCAACTATAATTGTCGTTATTTCTAACTTATAACGACGGTTGACAAACGTCGTTGAAAATCCACTTTTTAACAACGCTTGGATCAACGACGGGTCAACAACCATCGTTAAAAGCCTTTTTTAACCGTCGTTAAAAGCCCAATTTGCAGTAGTAATGAAATTGTTAAGTATCTTATTTGAATAATTTTTTACACAATTATTCAGAATAAAAAACCTAAAGACATTATCTTAGTAACTCCTTTCAAAAGCAAGTTACTTCGTAACTCTAATTAATTATGATTACATTTCTGACTACAATTCATTTGTCATTGTGTTAGAATTCATTTGTCATTGTGTTAGAGTTCAAGAGCCATAACCTTACCCCTTATGTGTGGCTTTTGCATGTGTAACGTCCTAATTCCGTGGACCCAGAAATAATGCCCGTTGGAGACATGTCCCCGAGTTTATGAAATTATTTCGCGCCATTATTAATATCAACATACATTCAACACAAGAAAATGCTTAAGTAATCCAACATTTACATAAGCGAAAATAAATATACAAGCTCAATATTGTAGTTTAACCACCACTTAGTGGCCTAGAATACAACACTACATCTTGCCCAACAAATACCAACCTACATCTACACGATATACTCAGAACTTCTCTGGAAAGCAACGCGACAATCTGGAGGGGCAACCCAACTAGAGCCCCCCAAGCCATCTGGCTTATCTTCCGAGCATAGAAACCTGCACATCTAAAATGAAATCCACAAACGTGTGGTGAGACTTACGTCCCAGTGAATGTGATCATGCATACAGTGTGGAGATTAAAGACAAATGGAAATGCAACAATTCACCCATTAGAGACATCTGATCATATAATCATGTATAACATAGTAAGAAAATCAATCAAAATCCCCATTTGGGCCAAATCTAGTGTTTAACCCACACTAAGGGTGTCTTATTACTGTTACGTCTTTTGAAAGCTCAATCGTGTGATCAAGGACCGTCGTCCAAGGCTACTCTCTTAAGTTTTGTTATCAAGCAAGGATAATATTCATTGAATTCCTTTTAATTGAGGATCCCCATTCACCTCTTGGCCTATAGGTCAATGTGATTACCTCGTTCCTCTTATTCCTCTTTGGTCCGAAGACCCCTCTTTGGTCCGTAAACCCATGAGATTCCTCTTTTTCCTCTTTGGTGCAAAGATCCCTCTTTGGTCAGGAGACCTATGAAATTCCACTTGGCCAAAGGCCCATGAAAACATTTATACATGAATAAGGTTTTCAAAAAACATGAGTGTATGATTCATGACATGTATACATGCTCACATAAGCTAAATGATGACTTCTTGGCATATGAAACCTCATAATCAATAATCACATGAAAACCCTAACATTTACAACCTAGGGTTAAGCCAATATTCAAGCAATCAAAGCAAATTCACACATAAACCCTATATTAACCTCAATCAATCATAAGCAAGCATAGTAGGAAGGGGAAAAGAGAATAGGGATCATTAGGGAACTTTACACATGATGGAAAGTGAATGGGTGAACCACACTCACCTCAAGAGTAGGAGAAATGGGGGTGATGGAGGGGTGGATCCAAGCTTCCTTGATGACCTTGAGGTGGTGGAGTGGCTATCCCTTCTTCCTTCTCCCTTCTCTCTTTCTCTCTTTGAGTTCCTCTCTCTAAAAGTGTAAAAATGGGAGAAATGTGGAAGAAATGAGCTTGATGAACACATTTTTATTCACACTTTGCACATTTAATCTTAGCTTTCTTGGACTATAATTGTGATTAAATCCACGATTTTAATTGAAAATTACTTATTTGGGCTTTAACTGTAAATGTTGTTTAAATTCAGATTTTTAAGCCTACTGACCTACTTGTCTTGTTTTGATGATATATGGAGTTATAAGTGGAATTATTGAGTGATTCCAGTGGCATTGGAAAGCTAAGATCCGGGGCTTTAATTTGATATACTATAAGATGGTATTCCCATGAAGGAATTAGGAGCAATTACAGTTTGAAAATTGCCTACTGATGTTATCTATTGCAAATATTTAGTTTTGTAATTAGTTTTTGGGCTTGTATTAATTAATTTCGGCCCAATTAAGGCCTAATCAGATTATTAGTGAATTAGGTAGTATAAATAGGTGTGTTGCTGAATAGTTTAGGAACTTTTCCCTCATTTTTCAGATTTTAGAATTTGACTCTTCATTTTCCCTCTATTTTTCTCTCTTCCTTAGTTCACACGGTTTTGGCTCTTCTTTTTCTTCCTCTTTTTGCATTTTCGAATTCCTCCTCCATGGAAATGGAAGGTTAAGCTCCAAGGATTGTTTCTTTACTGAATTCACAATGGAAATTGAGGTTCTATATTTTGTTTTAATCTTCTATTTTCTTGACACAATCATGAATTCTTCTCCTAGTTTCTTGATGTTTAGGTTTGAATCTGAAAATTGAATTACATGCTTAATGAAACTCGAATTCTAATCTGAATCTAAACTCACATTTTAGGTTGCTTAATCTGAAATGAATTCACGGTTTGCTTAATTCCAAGGATTAGAAATTAGGATTCATGCTAGTTTGCTTAATTCTAGTGTGAAAATTATTGAGGATGCTTAATCCAAATTTGTCTCAGTCAAGGATTTGAGGAATTTTGTATGAACCAATGATAGATCCAATTGTGAATGAGGTAGAGAACCAATCCATTTCTATTGAATTGTTTTATGGAAATTTAATTCGGTTTTAGAAATTGAGAAATTAGTATGAACAACAATCAAAACCCCCCTTGTGTGTGTGAGTTACCTTGAGATTGAAATTCTAAATTTGTAATTGGATTCCTTGAGAGAGATGACTTTGGGTTAACCAACCCTACTGCACTTTAATTCCTCATTCGTCCAACCTTCACGATGTATTTATGTCTCCCAACTCAGAAAGTATATTCATGACCCTTCACACATCATTAGTTCTGAGTCGGTACAACCGAGGGAGGATTTGACGGTTCCAACCAAGATTGCACGAATTATTGACCGGAGCGTCAAGACCCTAAGGAATAAGTCAATCCCATTGGTGAAGGTAATTTGGGAGGGTCAGTCACCAAAGGAAGCCACGTAGGAAAAAGAAGATGATGTCCGGGCTCTATACCCCGAGTTAGTCCTGCGAGGTAATCCTTAAAATTGAGGTTTTGGTAGCTTTTAGTTTAATAGCTAAACAATTTTGAGGACAAAATTTTCTTAAGGGGGTAGAAATGTAACATCCCAAGTTTAGCCACTTTCATAAGATAAATTATTTAGGGAGAAATGTTTTTATAAAAGAAATTAGGGAAAAATGGGTTTATGAGTGAAAAATGGAAATTTAGCATTTTGGTGCGCCCGCTCAAGCAAGAAGGTCTCGCTTGAGCAAGGGGAGGTCCTCACTCAGGCGAGAGTGTCTCACTTGGGCAAGCATATGAGTAAAACCCAGCAAGTTGGGATACTGATATGGTCACTTGGGCGAGAGCCTCTCGCCCAAGCGCAATTGAATCACATTTTGGTAGATTTCTCTCTGACTTGTGCTGGCTCAAGCGAGAGGACCCCTTGCTTGAGCAAGGCGAAGTCAGAATGTTTGGGGAGTTTTGTGGATGAATTTCGCTCAAGCGAGAGTATACTCGCTTGAGCGAGAACCCGAATTTTTCCAGGAACGTTCTTTCTCGCTAAAGCGAGAAAGCCTCGCTTGAGAGAGGACGTGCGAATTCTGTTTTTTAAAACATAAGCCCTAGGGCTTCTCTCTTCATTTACTATTTCATTAAATACTTTAAAGAGAGAAAGTAGAGATGTGAAGCATTCTTGGGCAAGAGGAGAAGCATAGTAGAGGCTTTGGTTCCCTTCCTACCCCTTTAACTACTTCATTCTTCATTTCTTGGTTGCTCATTGGTGAGTAGAGCTCACCCACTTCACTTCCCCTTTGCTTGATATTCTTGTATGTGCCCTAATCAGGCTTTCCCCTTCTATGGTGTGTGTCTGCACTATTTTGCATGATTATATTTTGAAAACACGTACATGGTTTAGGAATTTCTCTTTATTGAGGTTATGAATGGAAACCCTAGGTTAGGGAAACCAAAAATAGTTCATGTTTCATGTTTATGACTCTAAGTTTACTTCACTACATATTAAGATTAAGTTAAGAAAAAGACTACTCATGTAATCAAGTTATGCAGAGATTCAAGTAAGATATTCATGTTAGGCTTCGGCCATCATGGGTCTTGGACCAATCATGTTCATGTTTTAAAACTAGGCTTCGGCCGTCAGGTAATGGTGACGACTTTATGTCCCCGAGGGAGATATCCTTTGTAGTCTGAGCTTAGTCTAATTGCATGTTAAGTGAAAAGACCCCTACTATTGGGTTAGCAATTCATGTTCATGTAATGTTTATTATCATGGTCGAATTTAATTCTAGTTATAGAGATCCTCACATTGATATGATCTGTTAGTACTTGTTGTACTTGTATGCACTGCTTTGCTCACTGAGGCATTAGTCTCACCCCATTTGGGTTTATGTTTAAGATTCACAGGTAGGTCGCTGAGGACCGGTTTGCTAGCAGGACTTAGAGTTTAACTGGCTGAGGGCCATCATTTTGGACTTATGTTTATTTGCCTTGATTGTATAGTATGTTGAATTTTGTAATCTTTTGATGGATATTTAGTACATGTGTATCCTTATGTTTCTTCTTTGTTAGATACCATGTATTATAATATCCATGACATAGTTATTGTACTGACTCATAGGCCATGTTTAAGTGGAACCTTGTATTTAATTATACATGTTGGATTTTCTGTTATTGATATTGTTAATGTCGTGAAAAATAATCCCCTAAATTCGGGACTTATGCTTCCAACGGGCATAATTCCTGAGTTCTGGGAATTAGGACGTTTACAGAACTCAAGCATCACATATATGTGCATGCAATAGAGATAGTATAGCACCACAAGGTACATGTAGTTGTTGTAACTGTAAGCTTTAAGCACCCCTGCAAATACTAGTCCTTTTATGGTGTACTTCAATAGGTTCTTCTTTTCAAATGAGGAGGTCGAGGTGGAGGTGAAGTTTAAATTCTAATCACAAGAAGGGGGGTTGAATTGTGATCTTTTAAAATTTTCTGCAAATTTCCTCTAATACTAATTATGCTCAAGAATAACTTGGCTTAGTATTAGAAGATATATAGTGCACACAAAGGTAGATGTTAAATTATATGCAATATGCAGAAGATAAGGTTCCTTTGTAGAAACTTTTGTGAATATCACTTACTTAGGTATTAAGTAGATTTCAAAATACTTTTATGCACATGTAAATAATATAAAGTAAAGAGAGTAAGGGTTAGAAGATTACACACAGAAATTTTATACTGGTTCACCTCTTCCAACCTGAGGTTACATCCAGTCCCTACACCAAGTAGGATTTTCTTACTCATCTTTCACTGTACAATCACATTGGGTACACCTTACCCTCAGTATTCTTCCGCAGCCTCTTCAGGCTCCTAATCAAGTTCCTTTCTCAGAGTTATAAGGCTATATACTTACTGTAGCTTCTTCTGCAGAAGAAACAGCCACTGTAAACACTACAGAACACACTCTGCGGGATTTCTGTTCACCCTAACTCACTTTAACTCAGTTTACCTCTCAAATTATAACCACACCTCAATGTCACAAGAGGCACTAACACTTTCAAGCCTTATTGTGAGTTTACAAAAGAAATGAGTAGTGAAAATTAGATACAAGGCTCAAAATAAATACATTCAAGGCACAACAGAAGGTGAGTGATAAGTCAACTCTCTCTCAGGGACTTTTAGAAGCAGAAACTCAAAGATATGAAGAGAGAGAAAGTATTCCAGAAGATATAGACTGTAATTCTGAAGATTTAAGCTTCTTCTGGAGAGAGGTGTGTCTAAGCATGAAGAGAACCTCTCATTTTATAGAGGAGGAGAGCAACTAGCCGTTGGAGAGGCTGTCTGCACCTCCAGCTGTCTCTGGGTGAGATGTCTCTGTCATGATGCAGCTGTCTCTGTTGCATACAGTTGTAAAGTTTAACTAACAGCTTCTTCTGGAGACGTTTCTTCTGCAGACAGGAAAACCTATGGAATTTGTGGCCATTTCTTTTGTGAGCACTTTATAATACTTAATTTACTTTATATAAATTGTTCCAAATACATTTGACCCAGCTGTAGCTCTAAAAGCGAGAGAAACAGAATTTAAAGAATTCTGCTTCTTCTGCAGTTTGTCTGACAGCAAAATTCTTCTATAGGATATCCTTCTTTCTTATGTAGAGGATTTGTCATTGACATATGAGAATTATAGAGGCCTTTAGAGAATAATTTTGCTTGACTTTATCTTTGGAAAGCTTAGGGATTCATGAATCTTTAAGCATAGTGTTGCTTCTTCACTTTTTATAAGAGTGAATCTTCCTTCTAATATGTTTATAATTTGATTCGGGTATGGAAATCTAATTTTAAGGACTAAATTGAGTTTAGTCCAATCATCTAATGCCCAGGCTTCCCTTTTTTGTTCTTTTGAAATCTTTCTTATATTTCCAATCATGTTTCTCCCATATAGATGTATCTTCTGTATCTTCTACAGACTTTGTTCCTCTTGAATCTTATTACAGAAGAATTTTTTTTCTTTAATTTCTCAACTGCTTTCTTGCTTTCCTTCATTAATTTATTACTTCAAAATGTTGAAACCCTTTTTACAGCTTGATGTAGTGTAAGATTGTTGATCTCTATCTTCTGGTCCTTAGTTCCACCTTCTAAAGATTCTTGCATGTATCCTCTTATCATACACTTAAGTGAAATGATTAGTTTCTCTTAAATCAGAATTATGACAAGTGAATTTTGATAAGTTGTCCTCATTAAAACCACTTAAGAGGATTCTTGGACCTTACAGGAGGTGGTCTCATCTTGGGATTTTGGATTTAGGATCTTGATAGGAAATGAGGCAAAAACCACAAATTGTTTGAGGGAGAGGGATGGGTGGACAGAGGACCCTTGCCAAAGGCAAAGAGCAAGAGATTGAAATTGGCAAGCCATGAGATAAAGCAAGCAAAAGTGCCACCAAGATGCAAGCTGTGAAGGCTCAGAGGAAGAGTAAGAAAAAGCACATGATGGGTACTATCTGTAAGAGTGTAGAAAAACCCTCTAGGGACAACCTTACCAACGCCATAGCAATAACATAGAGATATGATGACTTGAAGCCATATATTGATGTAGTTGCTTATCTCACCCACCATTGATTCATTCATTTTCATTTGCTTCTGATTCTCACTTGTTTCTTCTTTTTATATATGCTCACGGTGGAGTGGAGTGAAAAATACGGCAAATTAAAGGTTTGTTTTGAATGGAGATGCGGTTTAATCTTCACGAGCAAGAGCAATGAGAGGGGAAGAATTGAAGGGGCGCATCACATGGAGACCACGTTTCCCAGGCGTATGCATTGATAAATCGTGTGATACTAATACTATAAGTTTTATGAATACAATGTTTTTTTATTAAGTTAAAGGAGAGACAGAAAACGAATGTAACAACCAACTGGAAAATATTTTCTTTTGGTGGGTGAAAATTACGTGAGGAAATACTCATTTACGTGCTCTGTGGTAACTTACAGAAGAGGGAAAAATTAGTGTTAGTAAAAAGTGTTGTGAAAATAATATAATTGGTCGGGTGGAGTAATATCTTTGTGAAATTAACTAGTAGTAACAAACAAAGCCTGACACAATTGAAAGATATTTGGGTTCCTTAAGTATCTTGAAAGGTGTTCGATCCCTGACAGTGTGTATGGAAAATACTTTATTGGAAGAGACAAAACCCACTTCGGTGATCTCTACACCTCGAAAGGAATTAGTCTCCAGCTATCCGTTGAGGATACCTTTGGTCCACAAAAAAATAGTAGGTCCCTTTTCCAGCTAAAGAATGTTCAACACTTCTTGGGTGGTTCAAAACATACCAGCTCGTGAACGTGATTACTGGTTCTACTCTCTACTTATTGTTTTTGAGAGAAATTCTTCCTCACCAATATCCACTACTTCGTTCGAAAAGGGTCAACAAATCTTGCATAACAATAGTTTTTGTCTAGTTAATTCATAACTTGCACAATTAATTACTTCACCAAAATGAAGAAAAGGCCACAATCTATTAAGCTTTGTACTTTAACCTCTTACTTAATACTACATAATTATTAAATTGTTACCATTTACAGAAAATTGTTACCATTTACAAAAATACAGAACCACATTAGATTTCTTTTACCGACAAACACATAAAATTAGTAAAAGAAAAGGATCAACAAAAACTTTGGTGCTCCGAGTCAAGCATCTATCTAATCTTTATTTTTTTGGTCAACTGAATCAGGATCCATTAGATAAAGAAAAATACATATTATGTGGAAAAATACACAGATAAAGAAAAATCATGAGACCATATTAATTTTATACAATCAAAACACAACAATTCATATTATATATATATTTTATCTTTTTCCATCACATATTATTTATTATATTTAATTCTTCTTACTTATTGTTATATACATAATTATATAGTTTTGTTTTACAATTAACATTTCTAAAAAAATATTGTTTATTGACTTATATACCATGTGAAGTAGTCCATGGCGCGGGTTTTATACATCTATATTAGTTTTATAGTTTGTATAACGAAATGCACGAGTAGAACAATTTTTTTAATTTATTTAATATGAGAGTAGGACATAATTTGGTCACTTAAAGTATGGTAAAATTTGGGTTTGGTTTCTCATTTATTTTTTCATTGATTTTAGTTTTCCATTTTTTAATATCACATGATTAATTTTAGTTCTCATTTTTAGTTATATTCTACTAATTAGTAATGACGTAAGAGTCTTCTTGTAAAAGGAAGAAGAATTAACGTGTAACTCGTGTCACTCCGTGTTCAACCTGCATGTCCCTGTCTTGCCTCGACGACGACGTTTTAATGGCCCAGCTGCACGCAAACATGGAGGATGACAATGCATGCAGTGGTGTGACCGGGTTACAGTGAGCTATGGTTTTTTTGGGGTAAAGTTTTCGTTTTGATGATTGTGTTATGGACTTTGTGGGGCTTGATGTGAAGATATTTTTTCTGGAGAAAGTAATTTTTTGATTTTTTTTAACTCTTTCCTTCCCCCGGAACTTGTAAAACCAGACATTTTGGATTTGGAATCGTAAGTGATTACTGTGGTTAATAGTTGTTGGATGCTCTTTTTTTATGGTATTATGTTTTTTTTTTGTTTTTTCGTCTTTTATTTTGATTAAAAAATTGTACTCGTTATAACCCGCTCGAACTAACAACTCACCCGTAATAAACTCGAATCAAAGTAACTGACAAGAGAAACAGATGAGATAGGTTCAAATTTACATGTTATTGGTTTTTGGTCGGTTTGAAATTTTTTGGCCCAAAACTGTCCAAAAATGATCGATGTCCACCCTTAGAAATAATGGGGGTAGTAAGGATTAAAATCTTGACCACTTGGTCATAGGGGCTCTGATACCATATCATGAACCAACTATTTCAAAAGTCTAAGTTGTTAGGTGGATGACACGTCACACCTGAACGATTTTATATTATACTTCCTCATTTCCTATTTACAAGGCCCCATTTAGAAATTCTCATGTTTCTTTTTATAAGTCATTTTACAATTTCAATGAATCATTTATTACTATTTTTCTTATTTGCCCTTATTAATATTAATATTTTTCCAACTTTCAATTGATAGTGGAGGTTATCAATGATATTAAATAAGGATAAAATTAGAAAGTTAAATTATTTTTTAAAACCCTGATAAAATTAACTAATTTTAACCATTTTTATTAATTTGTGTGATTTGGTCAGCGTTGCTTATAAATTATATGAACGGAGGGAGTATGTGTCTAACAGTCAAGACAAAATTTACCCTTTTTGTTTCCATTCTTTTGGTTTTATATTTATCTTTTCTTCAAAAGGCTGACTATGTATATGAATCGGATTTTTCGACCCTACCTTGATAAGTTTGTTGTTGTGTTCATCGATGAGATCCTTATCTACTCAGAAACCTTAGAGGAGCACGAACAACACCTTAGGACTGTGTTGGGGGTACTGAGGGAGAAAAAGCTATTTTCCAACCCTGGGAAGTGTGAGTTTTGGTTGGATAGGGTTCATTTCCTAGGGCATGTCATCTCTATGGAAGGGGTATCTGTAGACCCCAGTAAGATTGAGGCTGTGGTCGAATGGGAGAGACCCCTGTCCGTCACTGAGGTCAGGAGTTTTCTAGGCCTAGCCGGTTACTACCGGAGATTTATTAAGGGATTTTCCCAGTTAGCCTTTCCTCTCACTAGGTTGACCCGTAAGGGTCATGGTTTTGTATGGGATGAGAAATGTGAGAAGAGTTTCTTGGAACTCAAGGAGAGATTGACTACCACCCCAGTCTTAGTGTTACCAGACCTGTCTAAACCCTTTGAGGTTTATAGTGATGCATTAGGAAAAGGTTTAGGCTGTGTGTTGATGCAGGAGAGGAGAGCGGTGGCCTATGCCTCCAAGCATCTTAGGCCCCGTGAGGAGAATTGCCCCACCTATGACCTAGAACTAGCAGCTGTGGTTTTTGCCCTCAAGATCTGGAGACATTACTTCTATGGAGTTAAGTTTGAGGTTTTTAGTGATCATAAGAGCCTTAAGTATCTCTTTGATCAGAAGGAGCTTAATATAAGGCAGAAGAGATGGATAGAGTTCTTCAAAGATTATGATTTTGAGCTGAAGTATCACCCGGGCAAGGCCAATGTAGTGGCTGATGCCCTGAGTAGGAAGTCTCTCCATGCATCATCCATGATGGTGCGGGAATTGGAACTGTTGGAGGAATTTAGGAACCTCAAGTTAGATGTGAGCATTGAGGGAAACCGTTGTAGCCTCTTTAGGCTAGAAGTTACCAATGAGTGGAGAATTAGAGTCAAGGAAGCCCAGACATTAGATTTAGATCTTCAGGCCCATAAGGGACAGTTAGGTTTCACCGAATCAAGTGATAGGATAATTCTTTCCAAGGAAAAGTCTGTGTCCCTAAAGGGGTAGTCTCAGGCAAGAAATTTTAGAGGAGCTCCATAGGAGCAAGTTCACGGTGCATCCTGGGATTACCAAGATGTACCAAGACTTGAAAAGCATGTTTTGGTGGGATGACATAAAGAAGGAGGTAGCAGAGTATGTTTCTAGGTGCTTAATATGCCAATAGGTCAAGATAGAACAAAAGAAACCCCCAGGGACACTCTTGCCCTTAGAGATACCTGAGTGGAAGTGGGAGGCTATAGTTATAGACTTTGTGATGAGGCTACCTAGAGTCCTTGCAGGCTTTGATGCCATCTGGGTCATAGTGGATCGGCTGACTAAGTCGGCCCACTTTTTACCTATTAGAGCAACCTACCCTCTTAGCAAGTTAGCAGACCTGTACATCAGGGAGATAGTGAAGCTCCATGGTGTACCCTCTAGCATTGTGTCAGATAGGGATCCTAGGTTCACCTCTAGGTTCTGGAATGCTTTACACCAAGCTTTTGGTACTAAACTGTTTAGTACTGCTTACCATCCTCAGACTGATGGTCAGTCTGAGAGAACCATCCAGACCTTAGAGGATATGCTTAGGGCTTGTGTGCTAGAGGGAAATGGGAGTTGGGATAGGTACCTGCCCCTCATAGAGTTTGCCTACAACAACAGTTTTCAGAGCAGTATAGGTATGGCACCCTATGATGCTTTGTATGGCAGGTGTAGGTTCCCACTTTGTTGGTGTGAGGTGGGGGAGAAGAGTTTGTTGGGTCCGGAGTTAGTTCAAGAGACAACTGAGAAAATAAAGAGAATTAGGGAGAAACTGGTAACTACCCAAAGCTGGCAAAAGAGTTATGCTGATAGGTGGAGGAGAGACCTAGAGTTTGAGGAAGGTGATCATGCATTTCTAAAGGTTACTCCTATCACAGGCAGAGGAAGAGCCATCAAGGCTAAAAAGCTAAATCCCCGGTTCATTGCCCCATTTCAAATCCTGCAGAGGATTGGTCCTCTTGCTTACCGCATAGCACCTCCACCCCACTTATCCAATATTCATGATGTTTTCCATGTGTCCCAATTTTGAAAGTATGTCCCCAATCCTTCCCACTTCTTAAGTGCAGAATCAGTACAATTGAGGGATGACCTGACGGTTCCAACTAGACCTTCACAAATTATTGACCGGAACGTCAAGACCCTGAAATATAAGACCATTCCGCTCGTAAAGGTGATTTGGGTGTGTCAATCACTTGAAGAGGCCACTTAGGAGAAGGAGGACGATGTCCGCACTCAATTTCCAAAATTGTTTGTTTAAGGTAAATTTTATCCTTCCTTCATAGCAAATTTTGAGGACAAAATTTAATAAAGGGGGGCAGAATTGTAACATTCCATAGTTTCAACTATAATATATGTTAAAACAGTAATAAAATGGGTTTCGAGGTACAAGGAATTGTTTTGGTAGTGTTTGGATGTTATGAGACTGAATTAGGCAGCAAAACTCTGGTCTGCGCGCTTAAGCGCGTATAGGAGTAAAATTAGGAGTTTTGGCAGAAAATCAGGGCGCTCAAGCTCCGAGTCAAGCATCTATCTAATCTTAGTTTTTGGTCAATTGAATCAGGACCCATTAGATAAAGAAAAATACATATTATGTGAAAAAATACATAGATAAAGAAAAATCATGAGACCATATTAATTTTATACAATTAAAACACACAACAATTCATATTATATATATATATCTTTTTAAATCACATATTATTTATTATATTTAATTCTTCTCACTTATTGTTATATATATCATTGTACAATTTTGTTTTACAATTAATATTTCTAAAAACATTGTTTATTGACTTATATACCATGTGAAGTAGTCCATGGCGCAGGTTTTATACAACTATATTACTTTTATAGTTTCTAAAACGAAATGCACGAGTAGAAAATTTTTTTAATTTATTTAATATGAGAGTAGGAAATAATTTGGTCACTTAAATTATAGTAAGTTTTGGTTTTGGTTTCTCATTTATTTTTTCATCGATTTTAGTCTTCTATTTTTTAATGTCACATGATTAATTTTAGTTCTCATCTTTAGTTATATTCTACTAATTAGTAATGATGTAAGAGTCTTCTTGTAATAGGAATAAGAATCAACGTGTAACTCGTGTCGCTCTGTGTTCATCCTGCATGTCCTTGTGTTGCCTTGACGACGACATTTCAATGGCCCAGCCACACGCAAACACGGAGGATGACAATGCATACAGTGGTGTGACAAAGGGATGGGTTGGACAGAGGACCCTTGACAAAGGCAAAGAGCAAGAGCTTGAAATTGGCCAGCCATGAGATGAAGAAAGCAAAAGTGCCACCAAAATGCAAGTTGTGAAGGCTCAGAGGAAGAGTAAGAAATAAGCACATGATGGGTACTGTGTGTGAGAATGTAGGAAACCCTCTAGGGACAACCTTACCAACGCCATAGCAGTAACATAGAGATATGGTGACTTGAAGCCATATATTGATGTAGTTGCTTATCTCACCCTCCAATGATTCATTCATTTTCATTTTCATATTCATTTGCTTCTGATTCTCACTTGTTTCTTCTTTTTATATATGCTCACGGTGGAGTGAAGTGAAAAATACGGAAAATTAAAGGTTTGTTTTGAATGGAGATGAGGTTGAATCTTCACGAGCAGGAGCAATGAGAGGGGAAGAATTGAAGGGGCGCATCACATGGAGACCACATTTCCCAGGCATAAGCATTGATAAATCGTGTGATACCAGTACTGTAAGTTGTATGAGTACAATGTTTTTTTATTAAGTTAAAGGAGAGATAGAAAACAAATGTAACAACCAACTGGAATAGATTTTCTTTTGGTGGGTGAAAATTACGTCAGGAAATACTCATTCACGTGCTCTGTGGTAACTTACAGAAGAGATTAATTAAAGGGAAAAATTAGTGTTAGTTAAAAGTGTTGTGAGAATAATATAATTGGTGGTGGAGTAATATCTTTGTGAAATTAACTAGTAGTAACGAACAAAGCCTGACATAATTGACAGATAGTTGGGTTCCTTAAGTATCTTGACAGGTGTTCGATCCCTTACAGTGTGTATGGAAAAAACTTTATTGGAAGAGACAAAACCCACTTCGGTGATCTCTACACCTCGAATGGAATTAGTCTTCAGCTATCCGTTGGGGATACCCTTGGTTCACACAAAAAAATTGTAGGTCCCTTTTGCAGCTAAAGAATGTTCAATACTTATTGCGTGGTTCAAATCACACCAGTTGGTGCAAGTGATTACTGGTTCTACTCTCTACTTTTTGTTTTTGAGAGAAATTCTTTCTCACCAGTATCCACTACTTCGTTCGAGAAGGGTCAACAAATCTTGCATAACGATAGTTTCTATCTTGTTAATATATAACCTGCACAATTAATTACTTCACAAAAAATGAAGAAAATGCCACAATCTATTCAACTTTGTACTTTAACCTCTTATTTAATACTACTTAATTATTAAATTGTTACCATTTATAGAAAATTGTTACCATTTACAGAAATACAGAACCGCATTAGATTTCTTTTACCGACAAACACATAAATTTAGTAAAAGAAAAGGATCAACGAAAACTTTGGTGCTCCGAATCAAGCATCTATCTAATCTTTTTTTTCGTCAACTGAATCAGGATCCATTAGATAAAGAAAAATACATATTATGTGGAAAAATACATATAAAGAAAAATCTTGAAACCATATTAATTCTATACAATCAAAACACAACAATTCATACTATATATATAACTTTTATCTTTTTCCATCACATATTATTTATTATATTTAATTCTTCTTACTTATTGTTATATATATATATATCATTATATAGTTTTGTTTTACAATTAACATTTCTAAAAAATTATTGTTTATTGACTTATATACCATGTGGAGTAGTCCATGACGCGGGTTTTATACATCTATATTAGCTTTATAGTTTGTAAAACGAAATGCACGAGTAGAACAATTTTTTTAATTTATTTAATATGAGAGTAGGACATAATTTGGTAAAGTATGGTAAAATTTGGGTTTGGTTTCTCATTTATTTTTTCATTGATTTTAGTCTTCCATTTTTTAATATCACATGATTAATTTTAGTTCTCATCTTTAGTTATATTCTACTAATTAGTAATGATGTAAGAGTCTTCTTGTAAAAGGAAGAAGAATCAACATGTAACTCATGTCGCTCCATGTTCATCCTGCATGTTCCTGTCTTGCCTTGACAACGACGTTTCAATGGCCCAGCGGCACACAAAGACGGAGGATGACAATGCATGCAGTGGTGTGACCGGGTTACAGTGTGGCTATGGGTATTTTGGGGTAAAGTTTTGGTTTTGATGATTGTGTTATGGGCTTTGTGGGGCTTGATGTGAAGATATTTTTTCTGGAGAAAATAATTTCTTGCTTATTTTAATTTCTTGCTTTGTGGGGCTTGGAATGGTAAGTGATTATTGTGGTTAATAGTTGTTGGATGCTCTTTTCTTTGATGATATTATGTTTTTTTTTTCATTTTTTATTAAAAAATTGTACTCGTTATAACTCGGTCGAACTAACATCTCACCCGTAATAAACTCGAATCGAAGTAGGTGACAAGAGAAACATATGAGATGGGTCAAAATTTTACATGTTATTGGTTTTGGTCGGTTTGAAATTTTTTGGCCCGAAACTGTCCAAAAATGATCAATGCCCAACCTTAGAAATAATGGGGGTAGTAAGTATTGAAATCTTGACCACTTGGTCATAGGGGCTCTGATACCATATCATAAACCAACTATTTCAAAAGCTAGTTGGGTGCATGTCACATCACACATGAACGATTTTATATTATACTCCCTCATTTCGTATTTACAAGGTCCTATTTAGAATTTTTTTGTTTATTTTTGTAAGTCATTTTACAATTTCAAGGAATCATTTATTACTATTTTCCTTATTTGCCCTTATTAATTTTATTGTTTTTCCAACTTTCAATTGATAGTGGAGGTTATTAATGATATTAGATAAGGATAAAATTAGAAAGTTAAAATATTTTTTAAAAACCTTGATAAAATTAACTAATTTTAATCATTTTTATTAATTTGTGTGATTTGGTGAGCGTTGCTTATAAATTATATGAACGGAGGGATTATGTCTCTAATAGTTAAGATAAAATTTATCCTTTTTGTCTTCATTCTTTTGGTTTTATATTTATCTTTTCTTCTAAAGACGGACTATGTATATGATATATCCTTTGGAAGCTAACTCCACTGCCATCACCAAGCGTGACAAAATATCACTAATTAATTAGTGCAAAGTAGGAGCTTAATATATAGAAGCACTGCCCATTTAATCTCGTGTTGTACAATTAATTTTAAATAACACAATTTAAGAGAATTGATATTATATAAAAATGATTCTAAAATAATATAAAAGATTATAATTTTCTTCATAAAAATCTAGGTTTGCCACAAAAAAATAACTATATATTTAAAGTAATTATAATTATAATTTCTTTGGAATTTTATTATAACTTTTCCATTTTTTTCTTCTTTTGGTCGAACTATAACTTTTTCTTAAAAAAAAATACCAAAAGCAAATCACATATTTCAAACCCATGATCACCCGTAGTTGAACCAGGGCTTCAAGGTACGAGTAGCATATTTGGCAAACGCGCCCATAATAGCGTACTCCTGAAGCGCTCTTTGGACAACATTACATCAGAGAAGCAAAGGGAAAAACAACCAATAAGTGGTGACCATCACAAATCCAACGGTGAGAGGCCCGGACACCACTCTGGATAATCGAAACTTGTCGGTAAGTTTCTTCTTGCAAGATACCTCAAGGAGTAGGCAGGAACCGTGAAGGAGGAAGAACCACGTGATTTCCTAGGTGGGCTTAACTCGACCCAAATAGTAGAATATGAGCTCAAGGATGAGGCCCGAGATCAGGAACTTTACGAAGAGAGCAGTGTAATCTCCTAACTCCAGAAACCTAAGAATAGTGCCCGTTGGAAGCACATTCCTAAATTTCTGAAATTATTTTCGCAACATTAACGATATCATACGCATACAACACATATAAAAGCTTAGGTAACTAACATTCACCTAAGCGGAATTACCAAATTACACTGTACAAAAATTGCCATTAACTGGCTACATTTAAGCAGAACAACCAATACAGTTACTGTCATCATTTCTATACACCAGAATCTACCTATACTAATACATGCAACTTCTTGAAGGAATCGTCCGTCCCTAGACATCAAGTCTTTCCTTCCGGGATTGTAGCTAAATATCCTGCATATCTAAAATATGCCACAAAACGTGTGGTGAGACTTACGTCCCAGTGAGTGTGATCGTGCAAAGTGTAGGTGTTCAGACAATACATATATGCACGGAAATTCATAGATTCAACTCCTAATAATTCATATCAAACTTACATTCAACTCTCAACAACACATTCATCAAACTTTACATTCAACTCATAACAATTCATTGGTCAAACTTTACATTCAACCTTTCGGTGTATTACCCAACACCGGTGGGGTCTTTACACTTAATCCTCTGACTTGGATTGAGCTTAATACCATTCAAGGAACGTCTCCCTTATGGCCATTTAACCTTCTGTTTTAATTAGCAATCACAATCACATTTTTACATTCTTAATCCTCTTGGGTACAAGACCCCCTTTTTCCTTTTTGGACTGAAGTCCCCCTTTTCCTCTTTGGACCGAAGCCCCCTTTAGTTTTCATTAACATTCATACATTTACATATTTTCATTTCATGAAATAGAAGTATTCACAATCAAACATATTACCTTAGCCTTTAATGTAGAGGGAGAAGAAATAGAAAGGGCTTACAACATTTGTTCTTTTCCTCAAACCCTAACCATCTCAGATCCCTACATGTTCTTTCAATTATAGAAAGAGAATAACTTCAAATATTTGCATTTCCAAGTTCCCATCATCAAACATTCAAGCATTTCCCCAAGAATTCCCAAATCTCCTAACCTAGGGTTTAAGCCTTAAAGGCAAAACATCAATCAATCCAAACATTTAACCAATCCAAACATATACATACCATTTCCAAGCATAACTATCAATAGAGAAAGGGAATAGAGGAAAGGGGGATCATTCATGTAAAAGGAAACACATACTCAAACATTCAGTGAGGGGAGAACCACACTCACCTCTAATGGAGGAAATAAGAAAGAATGGAGGGGAGGGGGATGAAGATCCAAGCTTCAAAGGTGGTGGGAAAGCCACCAATCACGATCCTCTCCTTCTCCTAGCTCCTTCTTTCACTAAAATCTCTCTATCTCACTCTAAAATGGAAAGGGGAAGAAGAAAAATGGGTGAAAACCCTAAAAACATGATTTTAAGGTGTTTTTCCCGCTCGCTCTCGCTCAGGCTCGCTCGAGCGAGATTGAGCGAGAAAAAAAGGCTTTATGGACTAGAAATTTCGCTTAGTCTAGCTCGGGTGAGCCTAAGCAAAATTACCAGAACAATTTTCCCTGTTTCTGCTGATATTCTCGCTCAGACTCACTCAAGCGAGGCTGAGCGGAATTATCAGGACGTTTGGGGGCTCAAACGAGGTCGGAATAATACCATGTAGCATATCAAACTGAAGCCTCGGATCTTAGCTTTATAATTCAAGTGGAATAACCTAAATATGACACCTCCAACTCTAGATATCATCAAATTAATGAACCAAGGTCAATAGGCTTAAAACCCAAAATTAAGTAATAACCTTGGTTGAAGCCTAATGGGGCACACTTTACATAAATCATGTTATAACTCATCAATTCACTCCAATAAAGCTAATGTTAAGGGTTTTAAGTGTCCATGAGACTATACTCTTTTATTCCCTTGTTCCTTTCCATAAATCACCTTCTACCCCAGTTCCTTGAGTCTACGCCTCTCTTCTTCCTTCCAGCCAATCCGTTTGAGCTTAGTTCCTTCCGTCTCAATCTAATTCCCTAGTCCCAAAGTCTCTACGTCCTTCCTTACTTCTTCACCATGCTAACCTGTGCATCATCTGATGGTACTCCTCATAAGTTAACTCTACAGTCATGTTGGACTTGATACTTGATTTTTCCCTACTTAATTCTCTTAAAACTCACAACTCTCAATCGATTCCCTAACCCTTGTCTTATTTTCCCTTCAAACCCCTAAGTTCTCATTTTACTCCTAACTCCCCTTTTTGTGGTGGGATTCACAACCTAAGGCTTCCACGGTATTTTTAGATTCAAATATCTGGGATGTTACAAGCAGGAAGGGAGGCCCATTTAGGCCCAAATGGATGCAACGTGAATTTTTTAGGGAGGCTAATTTGATTAAAAAATTGTACTCGTTATAACCCGCTCGAAGTAACATCTCACCTATAATAAACTCGAATCGAAGTAACTGACAAGAGAAACAGATGAGATAGGTTCAAATTTACATGTTATTGGTTTTTGGTCGGTTTTAAATTTTTTGGCCCAACACTACCCAAAAATGATCGATGCCCACCCTTAGAAATAATGGGGGTAGTAAGGATTGAAATCTTGACCACTTGGACATAGGGGCTCTGAACGATTTTGGGTGTATGACATACGATGAACCAACTATTCCAAAAGCTTAGGTTGTTGGGTGTATGACACATCACATATGAACGCTTTTATATTATACTCCCTCATTTCCTATTTACAAAGCCCCATTTTGAAATTTTTATGTTTCTTTTTATAAGTCATTTTACAATTTCAAGGAATCATTTATTACTATTTTCCTTATTTTTCCTTATTAATTTTAATGTTTTTCCAACTTTCAATTGATAGTGGAGGTTATCAATGATATTAAATAAGGATAAATTAGAAAGTTAAATTATTTTTTAAAACCCTAATAAAATTAACTAATTTTAACCATTTTAATTAATTTGTGTGATTTGGTTAACGTTGCTTATAAATTATATGAACGGAGGGAGCATGTCTCTAATAATTAAGACAAAATTTACCTTTTTTGTCTCCATTCTTTTGGTTTTATATTTATCTTTTCTTCTAAAGCCTGACTATGTATATGATATATCCTTTGGAAGCTAACTCCACTGCCATCAACTAGGGTGATAAAATATCACTAATTAATTAGTGCAGAGTAGGAGCTTAATATATAGAAGCACTGCCCATTTAATCTCGCGTGGTACAAATTAATTTTAAATAACACGATGTTATAGAATTGATATTATATAAAATTGATTTTAAAAT
This sequence comes from Sesbania bispinosa, assembly GCA_026901365.1. Lineage (NCBI taxonomy): Eukaryota > Viridiplantae > Streptophyta > Magnoliopsida > Fabales > Fabaceae > Sesbania > Sesbania bispinosa. Next base: position 269,529 of record QLOH01000235.1, read on the forward strand.
AATATAAAAGTAATTATAATTTTCTTGGCAAAAATCTAGGTTTTCCACAAAAAAAAAATAACAGTATATTTAAAGTAATTATTATTATAATTTCTATGGATTTTTACTATAACTTTTTCTTTTTTTGGTCGAACTATAACTTTTTCTTAAAAAAATACCAAAAGCAAATCACATATTTCAAACTCATTTCAAACCCATGATCACCCGTAGTTGAACCAGAGCTTCAAGGTATAGGTAGCATTTTTCACAAACGCGCCCACTGCAGCGTACTCCTGAAGCGCTCTTTAGACAACATTACATCGAAGAAGCTGAGGGAAAAACAGCCAATGAGCGGTGACCATCACAAATCCAACGGTGAGAGGCTCGAACACCACTCTAGATAATTGGAATTTGGAGGTAAGTTTCTTCTTCCAAGATACCTCAAGGAGTAGGCAGTAGCCGTGAAGGAGGAAGAACCACGTGATTTCCCAGGTGGGCTTAACTCGACCCAAGTAGTAGAATATGAGCTCATGGACAAGGCCCGAGATCATGAACGTTACGAATAGAGTAGGAAGGGAGGCCATTTAGGCCCAAATAGACGCAACGCGAATTGTTTGGGGTAAAGTTGTAACATTGACAGTTGTCGAACCTGCGCAAAATTATACTTATAATTCTCCGATCTGCAAACTACTTGTAGTAGAATGGTATAAATCGGGTCGAACCCTGAAGATCCACTCAAATTAATCCTTCTTTAGGGGGGTGTTTGATTGATTGGAATAAACTGAAGAAAATAAAAGATCAAGTTAAAAGCAAAGGTTGAATCAATTCAAGACAATATCAATCCAAGGAATTCAGAGGCTATTTTCATGGTAAATCATTGGTTATTAATAACATGCATTCAAGAGTTTAAATCTATCAACTTAGAATCATGTGGAACCCCTACAATGATCCCGGATTCACTACTGAAATAATTCCCAGAATTCAATTGATTAAGATTAACAAGATCAAATAACCATAAAATCTTATGTTAGATCCAAATCAATTTTATAAACGGAACCCAATTGAAGTAAATAATTAAATGAACACCTTCAATTTAATTGCTTACTATATGATTTTCAATCATTGTATGATGATTAACCAATCAAGAGTACAACATACATCAATAACAAATTTCATAACCAAAACATGTTAACCAATCAAGCTTTGATAAAAGAAATATGGAATTGAAGCAAGTGGAGTAGAAAAGCATGGTAGATGTAATTCAATCAGCATGTAAATGAAGATCAAACCTCAAAACCAAGATTAAAATAAGCTTGACTCCTTGAATTGAATAAAAACTTAGCCTTCCATGAAGACTTTACAAAAAGATGAACAAAAGTAAATGAAACTCTTAGTAATTTCTACTACAACTTGGATGCTCTTCTCCTTAGCAAGACCTCCTATTTATAGGAGGGGAAAAGATGTCATTCCAAACATGATCACTCAGCAATGAATAAGCATGTTTTGTCCACAAATGGACTTATTGATCAATTACCTAATGCATTTGTCCATTACTTTGAATTATTCACCTACTCTAGCTATCATTCACCTACTTGTTTCCCACTTGCACCGAGCATATCATCCTCAATCTGGCAGAATCCAAGAGAGTTGTCTTCATATGAAATCAAGCTCTGGATCTTAGCTTTCAAATGCCGCTGGGTTGAGCCCAAAAGGAGTTTTCTAGCCCAAGTTATGGCCCAATCATTGAGTGCTGGTCAGGTTTTCATATGATGCTGACTATTCGGTCTTCCAAGCCCATTTCGACTCACTAGCCATCCGATTTAGCTTTTCGGTTCTTCATCAAAGTTTTAGGGCTCTCCTTTATCTTTCCTACAATGTAAAGAACATAATTTTTAGATGTCTAGAACTCAAGTTATGCTTGAAATACAAAAACAGTTTAATGCTGAAAAAAATGTAATTAAGCCCAATATGAACCTGAATTGGCATAATATGCTTATGACTTGTTAATTAAGCACAAAAAATGCATTAAAAAGTTAAATTTGAGGGATGATTAATGTGTATAATTTGTATTTATCAAATTCCCCCACACTTATCTTTTGCACGTCCCGGGCAAAATTGGAAACAAGCATGAATTATTGACTCAAAGTGGTGCTTTCCAATGAAATTAGTGAAATGTAAAGAAAACATGAGCTAGAGGTGATTACAAGACATCATAACATTCATGAATTCTTATCTTTATGCATCTCAAAAATAGAAAGGCAACTTCAATTGAAAATAGTGGATTCAAATTGATAGAACCTCGCAGGAAGTACTCTCAATCTCTCAAGTGTTTAAAAGGTCTGTGTTTCTCTCAAATTCGACCCATGAAAATTGCACTATCATAAGCTTGCTTATCTTCTACTTATCCACTGCAAATTACACATACATCCACAAATTAAGAGGTCTTTATTAGGGTACTAATGGAGTGACAATTATGGAGAGGTACAAACAAATATGACAAGTTAAACCAAAGAGAGTAAAAGAGGTTTGGAGAACGAATCCAAGTAACAAGTGTGATAGATACATATGAAATCAAACATTGAAGTTTAAGTACATCATTCAATCATTTGGATTCTTCATTCTTTTGCATATCTTCTTTTTTTTCTTTTTTTTTCTTTTTTTTCAGTCTTTTTTTTTTTACATAACAATGAAGCACTAAGTATGTAGCAACCCACATAATTAACATTCCCCCACACTTGTTCAAGAATCCATTCTTATGATAGCTCCAATACTCTTCTATTCCATAAGGTTAGGTAAAAGTTTGGTTTTATACTTAAGTATGGAACGAGAGACAACAAATAAGGCTTAAAAAGGGCGATTCAAAGGAAAATAATGTAAGGTTGTCTATTTAACTGGGTAATTTATTCAAGTGAAAGAAAAATTTGCCTCAATCATTTGTGTTCATGCATGTGCAAGAGTAGTTTCAAAAAGAATCAAAGCAAGTTCTGAAGTAACAAATTCCATGGGTGAAAATCACACAAGAAAGAAAGTTTAATTTGTCAACAAGGCTCAAATCCTCACGGCTAATAACTATTAAAATTGATCCATTCAATTCAAATCTCTGTTGCCAAACCAATTAATTTCAAGATGTTAGGAATAAATTCAATCATGTTATAAAAATCTTAAAATCACCTTTTTTTCTATGTTTTGTTTTGCACTTTTTAACTTTACTGGAAAGCTTAAAACAAAAACACAAATTCTTTTTTTTTTAAACTAACGGGATGCGTATCAAGAGTTAAACATAACTCCTTACTCTGCCATCCTATTATTTTTTTTTTTAAAAAAAATACGGACCATCTTTTCCCTCCCCCCAACCTAATCAAGACATTGTCCCTAATGTCTTTATAGATTGGTGATTTTTTTTTAAATTGATATTTAAATGAAAAACTATACAAGTACAACTTTAAGAGAAAGGAAAGTTACAACCGAAGAGTGGTATCAGGATCTTCCTTCCTTCCATCATCTTTGTTATTCTTGTCCACCTGCTTTCCTGATGCATAAGGTCCAAGTGAAAGGTTCTGCATTTGTTCAAGAAGTTCATTAGCATTTGAAGAGCAGGCCATGATTCTTTGCAGTCCTTGAGGTATGAATCCTTGATGCATAGCCTGTTCCAAAAAACTTAACAATCCATTATAAAAACCATTAACATTTAAGAACCCTAATGGCTTTTGGTGGAAGTTAGAATTGGCCCAAGACACAACGGTGAAGATATCTTCTAAGGTTCCAAGACCACCAGGTAATGCAATAAATGCATCAGATTTGTATAGCATTTGTGCCATACGTTCCTGCATTGTTGAAACCCTCAGTACGGTGCCTAGGGTAAGGTTTGTGGTCTTCTTGTTATTACCATCCATTAGAGAAACACCCAAAACTTGGCTCCCCCTTGTGATTGCAGTTCCTGCTGTACAACCCTTCAGGCCTTGTACTCCCCCTCCATACACAACATTGATCTTTCTAGAAGCTAATGCTTTACCAAGGTCATAAGCTGCATGTCGAAATGCTTCATCCTTTCTGAGATTGGTTCCACCAAAGACACATATACTGTGGAATCTGCGTGTAGATGGTCCTGCAGTTTCTTTAAAGGAAGACATTTTGTTGTACCAATCATTTGTGATAGTGGAAATTTATAAAGATGAAATAACCGGTACAAAGATCAAATTGTCAGATTTTTTTTTCTTTTTCTATTTTTTTATTAAGTGTTAATCGATGAAAAGACAAGTAAGGATAAACAAAGATACGCATGAATTATAAAGTCAAAAAGAATCAGCTGAAAAGAAAACTCAAATCAAATTAAAGACAGGCGTGAATTATAAAGTCAAAAAGATACAAGTGAAAAGAATTCAAAGATACACATGCATATGAACAGTAGTTGTGATTTTGGCTCAACTCTTCCTCTGGTTTTACGTCCAGTAACGGCTTGAACGCCTTCTATGAGTCGGGGAGTTGCTTCCCATCCAATTTTCTTATAAACTGGCAAACAGGGTCTTTTAGAGTCAGATTCCCAAGACTATACTGTTCCTTCTCCCTTCAGAATAATTCAGCTAAATCAAGAAGAACCATTTGAACCTGTCCACTAGGATGCGTCTCAAGAGCCTGGCTAATGTTATCCAAAGACTCCTTACTCAGTCCATCCTTAATGAATTTAATTTTATCTTCTCGATTTATAGAAGTCATTCCGACATTCTTACATCTCGAGTTACAATTCCATCTTGCACACTTATAACAAACTTGCATTCTTTTTGCTCTTCTTTTTTTAGAAAAAGAGCTCCTACCCATTCCTGACAAATGTCTAGCAAATGAATCTTGAAATTCACCTGCTAAGCGTACCTTGGCCTCGATGATCCAACGTACATCCTCAGGAAGGCCTAAGCGCATCAGTACTCTTAGCCTTTCAAGTCTACATTTGTAAATTTTCCTGAGATCGTCTTGAGGGAGAGTAGGGAACCGAACTCTGAGCTTGGCGAGGGTTTCCTCCATTCTTTCTCTCTAGCAAAGTTGTTCAGTTCAAGTGTGGATTGTTCTGTATATATAATAGTTAAGGAGAACAAATCGAAGCATTGCACAACAAACACAATAATAATAAGATAAAAATAATGAAAACTCTAGAAAACTCTCCACACATAATCAACAAAATGAAAAACACATATCATTAACAACAATAACTGAAGAAAAAATAGAAAAAAAAATTGGGAAGAGAAATTTCTACTTTAAGTCAAGCCAAGTAGGTGGCATTGTGCAGGTGCACCTCTTCCACCGTATGCTCTTGAAAACCCTCATAGAAGGGCTTAAGCCGATGTCCATTTACCTTGAAGATCTTTTTGGTTGTCTCATCTGTGATCTCTACTGCACCATAAGGAAAAACATTAGTAACCACAAATGGGCCTAACCATCTAGAACGTAACTTACCAGGCATAAGCTTAAGACGAGAATTATATAAGAGCACTTTTTGTCCAACAATGAACTCTTTTCTTGTTATCATCTTGTCATGGAATGCTTTAGTCTTTTCCTTGTAAATTCTAGAATTCTCATATGCTTCCAACCGAATTTCTTCAAGTTCTTGCAATTGAAGCTTTCTATGCATTCCAGCTTTATCCAAGTTCAAATTGCATTGCTTAATAGCCCAATATGCTTTGTGCTCAATCTCTACCGGTAAATGGCATGTTTTGACAAAGACTATCCGGTAAGGGGACATCCCTATAGGAGTTTTATAAGCTGTTCTGTAGGCCCATAAAGCATCATCAAGCCTTTTGCTCCAATCTTTCCTATTCGGTTGGACTGTTTTCTCCAGAATTTGTTTGAGTTCCCTGTTGGATACTTCAGCTTGACCATTTGTTTGAGGATGATATGGTGTAGACATCTTGTGCATCACCCTATATTTCTTCAACAAGGATGCCATGTTCCTATTGCAGAAATGAGATCCTTGATCACTGATGATTGCCCTTGGAATTCCAAACCTGCTAAAAATGTTAGATCTGACAAAGTCAATCACAACATGAGAGTCATCAGTGCGAGTGGATTTTGCTTCTACCCATTTAGAAACATAATCCACAGCCAGTAAAATAAAATTGAAACCAAAAGAGTTAGGGAAAGGTCCCATGAAGTCAATGCCCCAAACATCAAACACCTCACAGAACAACAATGGTTGTTGAGGCATCTCATTTCTACGTGATATGTTGCCCATTCTTTGGCATTGTTCACAATTCTTACAATACCTGTAAGCATCACGAAACAAGGTAGGCCAATACAAACCAGAGTCCAAAACCTTTCTAGCAGTACGTTGAGGTCCAAAGTGCCCACCACATGCAAATGTATGGCAAAAATCTAGAATGGAATTAAACTCATGATCTGGCACACAACGCCTAATGACTTGATCGCTGCAAAATTTCCACAAGTAGGGATCTTCCCATACATAATATTTAGAATTGCTTTTAAGTTTATCTATTTGTGCCCTAGATGCATGTGCAGGCAAAACAGATGCAACCAAGTAATTAACTAAATCAGCAAACCAGGGGGTGGTGTCACGCAGCTCCAAAAGTTGTTCATCAGGAAAAGAATTATGAATAGGGAGGGAGTCAGGTGCTCTCTCAATTCTGCTTAAATGATCAGCTACCATGTTTTCTGCACCGCTCCTGTCCTTAATCTCCAAATCAAACTCTTGAAGTAGCAACATCCATCTAATTAACCTTGGTTTTGCATCTGGCTTCTTCAATAGGAACTTTAATGCTGCATGGTCAGTAAAAACAACCACTTTAAAATAAGCAAATATGATCTGAATTTATCAAGTGCAAAAACAATTGCTAATAATTCTTTCTCAGTGGTAGTATAGTTAGCTTGTGCAGCATCTAAAGTTCTAGAAGCATAATATATGACATGAGGAAATTTTCCAACTCTTTGTGCAAGGACAGCTCCCATAGCATAATTGGATGCATCACACATGATCTCAAAAGGGAGTGTCCAATTTGGTGGCTTGATAATTGGAGTTGTGGTCAATGATTTCTTGAGTTGATCAAAAGCCTCCTTGCACCTGTCATCAAAGTTAAAATCAACATCTTTTTGTAGCAAGTTAGAAAGTGGAAGGGCTATCTTGCTGAAGTCTTTGATAAAGCGTCTATAGAAACCTGGATGACCAAGAAATGATCTAATCTCGCGAATGCAAGATGGGTAAGGTAAACTAGAAATTACATCAATCTTGGCAGGATCCACTTCTATACCCTTCTTTGAAATTACATGTCCTAACACTATACCCTGGTCAACCATAAAGTGACATTTCTCAAAATTAAGAACAAGGTTAGTTTCAATGCATCTATGTAAAAACTTATCTAAACTATCTAAACAGGTTTCAAACGAAGAACCTTACACAGTGAAATCGTCCATGAACACCTCCATGCACTTTTCAAGGAAGTCAGCAAAGATACTGACCATGCACCGCTGGAAGGTACCAGGGGCATTACATAGGCCGAATGACATCCTCCTATAGGCAAAAGTTCCAAAGGGGCAGGTGAATGTGGTCTTTTCCTGGTCCTCTGGTGCAATGTGAATCTGGAAATAACCTGAAAAGCCATCAAGAAAACAGTAATGAGATTTCCCAGCTAAACGCTCAAGCATTTGATCAATAAAAGGCAAAGGGAAATGATCCTTTCTAGTTGCTTGGTTAAGTTTCCTATAATCAATACAAACTCTCCAACTATTTTGCACTCTGGTAGGAATAAGCTCATTCTTATCATTCTTCACTACTGTGAGGCCAGACTTCTTCGGGACCACTTGGACTGGACTTACCCACTGACTGTCAGATATAGGATAAATGATGCCGGCTTGTAAAAGCTTGGTCACCTCCTTCTTCACGACATCCAAAATTAGAGGATTTAGACGTCTTTGTGGCTGCCTTATTGGTTTAACTCCATCTTCAAGTAAGATCCTATGCATGCACATAGAAGGGCTAATACCAGGAATGTCAGCTAAGGTCCATCCAATTGCCCTTTTATGCTTCCTTAAGACTTGCAACAACCTTTCTTCTTGCTCAGCCTGAAGACTTGTTGAAATAATCACAGGTAACTTTTCATTCTCCTCTAAATAAGCATATTTCAAATGCTTTGGGAGTTGTTTGAGCTCTAATGTAGGTGGTTGCTCAATTGAGGGAAGTGTCCTGGTGGATGGAATTGCATTTGCAACCTGTAACTCAACAACATCCAATTCAATCAAATCATTACCTTCTAGCTCTGTTGAATCATCAGGTACACCATCATCATGATGTATACTACCTGCATCATGAAAATCCTCCTGCAAGTAAGTATCAATCTCAGCACAAACAGGACATAATATAGAATCTACACAATTGTTACAGGTGTAAACATCATGTAAATCAGCAAAAGAAGGGAAATCTTCATTAAACAGCTCAGAATAGGTATCATTAACCAGATCATCTAGTAACTCAATATGAAAAACAGAGTGCTCCTCCATGGGATGTTTCATAGCATCAAATATATTAAATCTGATAATATCATCTCCAAACTCCATGGAAAGAGTTCCTGCATGGACATCAATCTTTGTTTTAGCCGTCTTAAGGAATGGTCTCCCTAGAATAATCGGAGCCTTATTGGATTTAGACTCTCTCTCCATATCTAAAATGTAGAAATCTGCAGGGAAAATCAAATAATTAACTTTAACAAGGACATCCTCAATAAGTCCAGCAGGGTATGCATTACTCCTATTAGCTAGTTGGATGACAACACCTGTACTCTGCAAAGGTCCAATGGCAAGAGAGTTAAAGACAGACATAGGCATAACATTAATTGAAGCACCTAAATCTAACAAAGCATTTTCAAATTTACAATTGCCAATTATGCAAGGGATAGTAAACGTCCCTGGATCTTTGCACTTTGTGGGCATTTGTTGAATGATGGCTGAAACGTTTTGCCCCATACTAATCTTTTCATCTCCCATCAGCCTTCTTTTGTGTGTGCACAAGTCTTTGAGAAACTTAGCATATCTTGGAATTTGCTTGATTGCCTCCAGAAGTGGAATATTGACTTCCACTTTCCTAAATGTTTCCAAGATCTCCTTCTCCATCTCGTCTACCTTCCTGGATTTTGCAGCTCTTTGAGGAAATGGTAGTGGTACATTCTGCTGCATACTCTTCTCAGAATTTCGAAAAGATGCATCATCATCTGATGGCTTTGCTCCTTCTGCGTGATCCAATGGTTGTACTTTTGTATCATATGGTGCATTGTTTGAATGAAGTCTTGGTTTTTTAGCAGCTTTCTGTATGTTTGACTCATCCATCACCCTTCCAGATCGAAGGGAAATTGCATTGACATTGAGGTTCACCACTGGTTGAGCAGGCAACTTATCGGAACCTTTAGATTGCATCTCATTTAGTGAAGAGGCAAGTTGTCCAATTTGAATTTCTAAATTCTGAATGGTAGCCTCCGTCCTTTGCTGGAATTGTAGATTTGTTGCAGCCATTTGCTTCACAAGATCTTCTAGTGAAGGTTCAGAGTTAGGTTGTGAAGGCTGTTGAGCTGCAACATTTTGTTGATGCATTTGATGTCTCACAGGTTGCTGGTAAGATGGTCTACTAGTACTTGCATTATGCTGAAACTGTTGTTGAGGTTGTGGTCTTGTATTGTTACCCCACCTCAAATTGGGATGATCTCTCCATCCAGGATTATATGTATTTGAGTAAGGATCATAACGTTGTTGTTGTTGTGATCTCCCATGGAAAGCTCCAGTTACAGCAACAGATTCACCTGCTTGAATGGTAGGGCAAACATCAGTTGGATGAGATGAGCAATTACAGATATCACATACCTTTTCCGGTGCTTGCAAAAGTAGTTGTTGTGTTTGAGAAGGTTGTTGCTGAGCTACTGCCACTTGTCTCACTAAGGATGTTAGCTCATCAAGTCTATTCTGCAGCCTTTGTTGTTCTTCCTGTGAAACTTGAATTTCGTTCACCGCCCGAGTTGGCGTGATTCCGGTCCCAAATTGTTGGGTGTTGGAAGCCATGGTAGAGATAAGGTTTCTTGCTTCATGGATGCTTTTGTTCATTAATGCACCACCACTTGCTGCATCGATCATGGTTCTTTCCATAGGCAATAATCCTTCATAAAAGTATTGGATTAAAAGTTGATCGCTTATTTGGTGGTGTGGGCAGCTGGCACACAACTTTAAAAATCTCTCCCAATACTCGTACAGAGTCTCTCCAGTCATTTGCCTAATTCCGCAAATTTCCTTTCTGATAGCACCAGTTCTTGAAGCAGGGAAGTATTTCTCCAAGAATACCTTCTTCATGTCATTCCAACATGTTACAGAACCTGCAAGAAGATAAAACAACCAATCTTTAGCAACATCAGTAAGTGAGAAAGGAAAAGCTCTCAATTTGATGTGTTCCTCAGCAACTCCTTGAGGTTTCATGGAGGAGCAAACCACTTCAAACTCTTTTAGATGTTTGTGTGGATCTTCTCCTGCAAGACCATGAAATTTAGGAAGCAAGTGAATTAAACCAGATTTAAGTTCAAAATCAACATCCAAGTTTGGATATTCAATGCACAAAGGTTGGTATGTAACATCAGGAGCAGCCAACTCCCTCAAAGTTCTATCCTGCACATTGTTAGCCATTTGTTCAAATTGATTTATATCAACAGGTTGTTTAACTTGAGCAAACAATTTTCTCTTAGATCTGTGTAAAGTTCTTTCAATTTCTGGATCAAATTCAATTAATTTTGAAGTAGAAGATCTTGTCATAAACTAGGAAAAAAAACAAGAAGGAAACAAAAAAACTAAAAAAAATCACACTAAAAAAAATAAATAAAAGGATACTATCAAGTGGATCCCCGGCAACGGCGCCAAAATTTTGACAGTTGTCGAACTTGCACAAAATTATACTTATAATTCTCCGATTTGCAAACTACTTGTAGTAGAATGGTATAAACCGGGTCGAACCCTGAAGATCCACTCAAATTAATCCTTCTTTAGGGGGTGTTTGATTGATTGGAATAAACTGAAGAAAATAAAAGATCAAGTTAAAAGCAAAGGTTGAATCAATTCAAGACAATATCAATCCAAGGAATTCAGAGGCTATTTTCATGGTAAATCATTGGTTATTAATAACATGCATTCAAGAGATTAAATCTATCAACTTAGAATCATGTGGAACCCCTACAATGATCCCGGATTCACTACTGAAATAATTCCCAGAATTCAATTGATTAAGATTAACAAGATCAAATAACCATAAAATCTTATGTTAGATCCAAATCAATTTTATAAACGGAACCCAATTGAAGTAAATAATTAAATGAACACCTTCAATTTAATTGCTTACTATATGATTTTCAATCATTTTATGATGATTAACCAATCAAGAGTACAACATACATCAATAGCAAATTTCATAACCAAAACATGTTAACCAATCAAGCTTTGATAAAAGAAATATGGAATTGAAGCAAGTGGAGTAGAAAAGCATGGTAGATGTAATTCAATCAGCATGTAAATGAAGATCAAACCTCAAAACCAAGATTAAAATAAGCTTGACTCCTTGAATTGAATAAAAACTTAGCCTTCCATGAAGACTTTACAAAAAGATGAACAAAAGTAAATGAAACTCTTAGTAATTTCTACTACAACTTGGATGCTCTTCTCCTTAGCAAGACCTCCTATTTATAGGAGGGGAAAAGATGTCATTCCAAACATGATCACTCAGCAATGAATAAGCATGTTTTGTCCACAAATGGACTTATTGATCAATTACCTAATGCATTTGTCCATTACTTTGAATTATTCACCTACTCTAGCTATCATTCACCTACTTGTCTCCCACTTGCACCGAGCATATCATCCTCAATCTGGCAGAATCCAAGAGAGTTGTCTTCATATGAAATCAAGCTCTGGATCTTAGCTTTCAAATGCCGCTGGGTTGAGCCCAAAAGGAGTTTTCTAGCCCAAGTTATGGCCCAATCATTGAGTGCTGGTCAGGTTTTCATATGATGCTGACTATTCGGTCTTCCAAGCCCATTTTGACTCACTAGCCATCCGATTTAGCTTTTGGGTTCTTCATCAAAGTTTTAGGGCTCTCCTTTATCTTTCCTACAATGTAAAGAACATAATTTTTAGATATCTAGAACTCAAGTTATGCTTGAAATACGAAAATAGTTTAATGCTGAAAAAAATGTAATTGAGCCCAATATGAACCTGAATTGGCATAATATGTTTATGACTTGTTAATTAAGCACAAAAAATGCATTAAAAAGTTAAATTTGAGGGATGATTAATGTGTATAATTTGTATTTATCAAACATCCCGCAAATTAGAAACTTTAAACAACTTATTAGGCTGAAAATAAGAGGGTTAAGTTTTAGTAATTAAAGGAAAATAAGTTAAGAGACTAAGGTTAATTGAGGAGCTATGATTTAAAACTCAAGTATAAAACCAAGTGTTAGCCGTAACCAGAAGTTTTAATAACTCATTAGGTTAAAAATAAGATTATTGTGTTTGATAGTTAGAGGTTGAGTGGGGATTATGGAAATTAACTTAGAATTCTATTTCAGGTTAAAATGAAGAGTTTTGGGTTTTGGTAATCGATTACAGGGAGCCTGTAATCGATTACCCGAGAGCTAGTTTTTAGGTAATCGATTACTCACAGGTTGTAATCGATTACTCGAGAGTTGAATTTTGTGTAATCGATTACCTGAGGGCTGAGTTTTTGGAAATCGATTACCAAGGGTTGTAATCGATTACCAGATTCCCAGAAACGTTTTCTAGTGTAATTTTTACCTCTGTAATCGATTACAGCACTATGGTAATCGATTACCAGCTGTCGAGTATAAATACTCGGACATACAACCTGGTTTCTTTATGTCATTCTCATCTTCTTCCTTCGAACCCTAGAGAGAGAGAGATTTTAGAGAGAGAAAGTGAATTTTGAAGAGGTTAAGGAGAATCAAAGCTAGGATTCATCAAAGGAGCTTCCAATCCATCAATTCCTCTTGAGAATTTCAAGAAATTGGTGAGTATAACTCACACACCCGCTTTCCCCTTTTGATTTTGATTTCTCCCAATGTATGAACCCTACTCTTTAATTTCTCTTTTATATGGTTATTGTGGTTAGATTAGTAATGTATGCATGAGATTGAGTAGTTTGGTTAGTATTTTCATGGAAAACCTTAGAGTAACGAGATTTACGAAAGTAGCGAGATTACGAAATTGACGAAATACTCATTGTATGATCCCTACCCTTCAATTCCCTTTCCATATGGTTGAATTATGAAGTCTATGCTAGAATTGAGTAATTTATGCTATGGATTGATTGTAAATCCCTTGAATTTCGAAGTTACGAAACTTGCGAAAGTTACGAAACTCTCGAAATGCTTGGAATTTCAGTTTTCATTAGTGATTCATGTATACCGGTTTCGACCGTGAGTTAAATAAGCCGACCTTTGCGCTGTGAGTTAAAAATTAAGTAATTATGTGAAAACTTGACTTCGGTCCAGTAATGGGTGGGATTCGTCCCCGGGAAAGACGTTTCCCGTAGTCTGAGCTCAGTTCTAACTCCAGTTTAAGTGATAAATTCATGCCTGCTGGGCACAGCAGTGAGTTGCATCATTAGTGCATCTACTTGTTTTTAGTTATGATCATGATGATGGTTACATTTAGTCAGTAATTAACTTTCCCCACACCGTATGTCTCACCTATCCGTTTACTTGAATTATGTTATAAGAAGTTTGTCTAAATTGTTAATTGTCATTGATATATGCTCCTTGCATTCATGCACATGGTTGTATTCACTGGGATTATTATCTCACCCCACGTTTCGGGGATATATCTAGTGAAGCAGGTACTTACGGTGAGGTTGAGGCAGCTAAGGTGAGAGTGGAGCTGAGTCTTAATTCAGCTGGGAGATTAGTTTGATAGAAGTAGTTTCCTAAAGTATTTGTATATTGCTTAATCGGTTATTTGCCGAGGTGTACTGTTGTGAAATGTATAAGTATATTTATTCCTGAGTTGGCCACTGAGGCTTAGTTTTAAATGCTATGATAGTTATGATATTGAAATGTGCTGGTTTTGCTGATTTTCAGGTTAAGCTGAATTTGGTAATTATCTGGTTTTAGGGGAGACTCTTCTGGATTTTCGGTATGAGTTCATTGAATCACACTTCTCCAAGTGTGGATTCTTCCCTAAGTTTAAGTAAGATTTACTCTTATTTAGGGATTTTGATGTTGTATTGTAATTGCTTAAGCTAATCGTTGGAAAGTTTGAGCGAATGTATGACGATATCGAAAATTTAACGAAATGATTTCAAGAACTTCAGGGATAGTGTCTCCAACGGGCATTATTTCTGAGTTTAGAAATTAGGGCGTTACAAAAGTTTTGGTTTTGATGATTGTGTTATGGACTTTATGGGGCTTGATGTGAAGATATTTTTTCTGGAGAAAGTAATTTTTTACTTATTTTAACTAGGGGTGTTCAAATCTAATCCAATTCAATTGGAACCGCAATAACCGATCCAAAAAACCGCAAACCGAAAAAAATCGCAACCCGAAAAAACCGCAAAAAATCAAAATTTTTTATTGGATTGGATTGATTTCAGATCTGCCTGTGAGAACCAATCCAATCCAAACCGATCCAAAGTTTTCTAAATATTTTAATATATTATCATTATTGATATTATTTTTCTGTGATGATGTAAAAAATTATTACCGCACAACTATATTTAATGAATAACATCCAATCACGAGATTGGACGCCATCAAGTATTTTGTATGTTATAGAATATGATAGGATAATTGCATGTTTTTCTCATATTGGGTTTACCATAAGCGAATACTATTATATGGACAGTGGAATTGGGATTCACTTTCATATCTAATTAAGTATTTAAAGTTACAATTTATTTGTTAAAGAAACATTAACAATTTGGTAAAGCATAATTTTTTGGCTTTAAATTTGTATATGATAATTATTTCGGAAACTACTAATGATGTCAATATTTTGCTTTCATAACTTCATTTTTTTATTTTATTTGAGAAACCGAAATCCAATCCAATCCAAACCGATTAAAATTGGATTGGATTTGGAAAAAAATAAAATCAATTGGATGATTAAATGATAAAACCAAAATTATTGGATTGGATGATTTTTCCCTCAAAACCAATCCAATCCAATCCATGAACACCCCTAATTTTAACCCTTCCCTTGCCTCGGAGCTTGGAAAACCAAACATTTTTTAATTTGAAATCGTAAGTGATGACTGTGGTTAATTGTTGGATGCTCTTTTCTTTGATGGTATTATTTTTTTTTTGTTTTTTCATCTTTTATTTTGATTAAAAAATTGTACTCATTTTAACTTGCTCGAACTAACATCTCACCCGTAATAAGAGAAACAAATGAAATAGGTCCAAATTTTACATGTTATTGGTTTTGGCTGGTTTGAAATTTTTTGGCCTGAAACTGTCGAAAAATGATCGATGCCCACCCTTAGAAATAATGGGGGTAGTAAGGATTGAAATCTTGACCACTTGGTCATAGGATCTCTGATACCATATCATGAACCAACTATTCCAAAAGCTTAAGTTGTTGAGTGTATGATACATCACACATGAAGGATTTTATATTATACTCCCTCATTTCCTATTTAGAAGGCCCCATTTAGAAATTTTTAGGGTAAAATATGTTTTTGGTCCCTGTAAAATTAGCGAATTTTATTTTTAGTCCCTATAAATTTTTTTGTTATTAAAAAGTCTTCCCAATTTTTTTTATTTGCAATTAGTCCCTCCCCTCAATTGGCGTGTGTCAAGTGCTTACGTGTCATATGTCCTCTCTTCTAAGTGTCTGATTAGTGTATTTCCAGAAAACTCACCCCACTCCCCCTCTTTCTCTCCCACACCACATTTCCCCTTATCAGAAAAATTTTAACGCCTATTATTATTAACAAAGAGAGAAAAAGGATTGGCAGAGGGGAAAGAAAAAAAGAGCGAAAGAGAGCATAAAAAAGTGGAAGAAAATAAAATCAGAGATTTTAGTCAGGAAGAGTGAGAAGGTTTTAGAGAGAAAGACAGAAGACAACGATAAAAACACGCACCCACAAAAAAAATGCAGAGAAGAGGGGAAAATGGTGGGTGGTTGGTTGGTTTTGTGGGAGGGGAATAGAGGGAGTTGGGGAGAAGGGGAAAGGGTGGGGTGGGGTGGGTTTCCTGAGTTTTTGGCGGTTCAAGAACGCCAGAGATACACTAATGGGACACCTAGGAGAGAGAATGTGACACGTAAGCACTTGACACACGCCAATTAAGGGGAGGAACCAATTGCAAACAAAAAAAATTTGGGAGGACACTTTAATAACAAAAAATTTTATAGGGACTAAAAACAAAATTCGCTAATTTTACAGGGACCAAAAACATATTTTACCCAAATTTTTATGTTTCTTTTTATAAGTCATTTTACAATTTCAAGGAATCATTTATTACTATTTTTCTTATTTGCCCTCATTAATTTTAATATTTTTCCAACTTTTAATTGATAGTGGAGGTTATCAATGATATTAAATAAGGATTAAATTAGAAACTTAAATTATTTTTTAAAACCCTGATAAAATTAACTAATTTTAACCATTTTTATTAATTTTTGTGATTTGGTCAGCGTTGCTTATAAATTATATGAACAGAGGGAGTATGTCTCTAACAGTTAAGACAAAATTTACCCTTTTTATCTCCATTCTTTTCTTTTTATATTTATCTTTTCTTCTAAAGGCTGATTATGTATATGATATATCCTTTGGAAGCTAACTCCACTGCCATCATCTAGGGTGGCAAAATATCACTAATTAATTAGTGTAAAGTTGGAGCTTAATAAATAGAAGCACTGCTCATTTAATCTCGCGTGGTACAAATTAATTTTAAATAACATGATTTTAGAGAATTGATATTATATAAAATTGATTTTAAAATAATATAAAAGTAATTATAATTTTCTTCACAAAAATCTAGGTTTGCCAAAAAAAAAAGAACTATATATTTAAGTAATTATAATTATAGTTTATTTGGAATTTTACTATAACTTTTTCTTTTTTTTTTGTCGAACTATAACTTTTTCTTAAAAAAAATACCAAAAACAAATCACATATTTCAAACCCATGATCACCCGTAGTTGAACTAGAGCTTCAAGGTACGAGTAACTTTTTCGCAAACGTGCCCATTGCAGCGTACTCCTGAAGCGCTCTTTGGACAACATTACATCGGAGAAGGTGAGGGAAAAACAACCAATAAGCGGTGACCATCACAAATCCAACGGTGAGAGGTCCAAACACCACTCTGGATAACCGGAACTTGGTGGTAAGTTTCTTCTTGTAAGATACCTCAAGGAGTAGGCAGAAGCCGTGAAGGAGGAAGAACCACGTGATTTCCCAAGTTGGCTTAACTCGACCCAAGTAGTAGAATATGAGCTCATGGACGAGGCCTGAGATCAGGAACGTTACGAATAGAGCAAGAAGGGAGGCCCATTTAGGCCCAAATAGACGCAACGCGAATTGTTTGGTGGGCTGGTAGACGGTGGGCCGTAAGATCTTGGAAGGCATGGGATTCCATCTTCGGCCCCAATCTTGTAGGGAGGAAGAGAGGTATGGCTCATTGAACCGTGGCTCAAGCTCAATCCCTAATATGGTTCGAGTTAGCACTGCAACCATGGCTAGCATGAACTCAAGCATCACATATATGTGCATGTAATAGAGACAGTATAACACCACAGGGTGCATGTAGTCGTTGTAGCTACAAGCTCTAAGCACCCTACAAATACTAGTCCTTTTATGGGGTATTTCAATAGGTTCTTGTTTTCAAATGAGGAGGTGGAGGTGGAGGTGGTTTAATCTTGGGATTTTGGATTTTGGATCTTGACAGGGAAGGAGGCAAAAACCACAAATTGTTTGAGGGAGAGGGATGGGTTGGACAGAGAATCCTTACCAAAGGCAAAGAGTAAGAGGTTGAAATTGGCAAGGCATGAGATGAAGAAAGCAAAAGTGCCACCAAGATGCAAGCTGTGAAGGCCCATAGGAAGAGCAAGAAATAAGCACATGATGGGTACTATGGCTAAGAGTGTAGGAAATCCTCTAGGGACAACCTTACCAATGCCATAGTAGTAACATAGAGATATGATGACTTGAAGCCATATATTGATGTAGTTGCTTATCTCACCCTCCATTGATTCATTCATTTTCATTTGCTTCTAATTCTCACTTGTTTCTTCTTTTTATATATGCTCACGAAGGAGTGAAGTGAAAAATGTGGCAAATTAAAGGTTTGTTTTGAATGGAGATGCGGTTGAATCTTCACGAGCAAGAGTAATGAGAGGGAAAGAATTGAAGGGGCGCATCACATGGAGACCACGTTTCCCAGGCGTAGACCCGTTGATAAAATGTGTGATACTGGTACTATAAGTTGTATGAGTATAATGTTTTTTTTATTAAGTTAAGGGAGAGATAGAAAACAAATGTAACAACCAATTGGAAGAGATTTTCTTTTGGTGGGTGAAAATTACGTGAGGCACTACTCATTCACGTGCTCTGTGGTAACTTACATAAGAGAATAATTAAAGAGAAAAATTAGTGTTAGTAAAAAGTGTTGTAAGAATTATATAATTGGTCGGGTGGAGTATATCTTGGTGAAATTAACTAGTAGTAACGAACAAAGCCCGACACAATTGACAGATAGTTGGGTTACTTAAGCATCTTGACAGATGTTCGATCCTTGACAGTGTGTATGGAAAAGACTTTATTAGAAGAGACAAAACCCATTCCGGTGATCTCTACACCTCGATAGGAATTGGTCTCTAGCTATCCATTGATGCTTAGTTGGTAACACATGATGAGATTCTAGGAAGAGCTCCCAGGTTCGATCCCCACTAAACACATTCTTAGAAAGAATTAGGGAGCCTTAATTATGGAAAAAACCCCGAATAAGATTACCCCTAATAATAGGGATACCTATAGTGAAAACCAAAATAAAAAAAGTCTTATTTATTGCAAATCACTATTACTCATTTTTTATTAAAAATGTATACATTATGCGTGATTATCACATTAATAGTTATTGCTCATTTTTAAATAGTCAATAACCAAAATCAATGTGATTTCATTAAGAGTGATTTTAACTATTAAATATAATTAAATAATTTTTCATTAGTGTAAAACTTATTTACACTCATATAAATTAAATCCATAAAATATTGGCTTTTTGACCGTACAGGTGTGAGTTAAAATTTTAATTACATAAATAATGTGAGCTGAAAAGAAATTGCTCTGTCTGGGGTGAAGAATGACAGAGTGGAAAGGGTTGGGACAAGGCGCAAGGGGGTAAAGCGCCATACGTGAGGGATTTTGTGGGAGACGCTTAAGGTTAAAGCGTTTTATGTACAAACATAAGGCAAGACGCTTCAAGGTATAGCGCCACCCATTATCTGGACATAAGGTGCTAGAGGGTCTAGCTCTACCATGTAGAAGCGCTGGAGGTGGAGGCGCCTTACGTGTGGTCTCTTTCTGCCAAGCGCTTCCACCTTTTCAATCACTCCATCAATCCCTGCCACGAATATATTCGCTGAAGCGAATTCAACGAATATATTCGCGAGAATATATTCGCTGCAATTGAGTGTGTACTGGTGCCATATTAATGATCCAATTAAGTGTATAAACACCCGGTGCCATATATGAGAATTCATCAGCTAGCAACATTACTCTCTCTGTGGCCATGTTACACTTCTAAGTTGTTTGTGTTGGTTTTTGATAAGTAGTTTTAAGCTGTGTTTGTATTTTGATTTTCAAAAAATGAGTCAAATTATTACTTTTGTTTATTGGAATGGTAGAAAATATGAAGATGTTCAGGGTATAATGTTTGAAGGTGAAAAGAGATCTATTCAGATAAAACGTGGAACCAGTTTTGATTTGTTGAAAAGGAAAATTTTAAAAAAATTAAATCTTTCATCTAATCAAATTGTTTCTAGTTTGATGTGTAGATTTTTAGTATCACAAAATCTAACCAAATATACAGGTCTTCGAATATGTGACGATGAAGATGTGGAATGTATGGTCCACGCATTTGAGCAGTCGTTGATGACAGTTCTTGAATTATATGCAGACATTGACAATGTTGGCAATTCATCATTACCTGTACAACATTTTCATTTAGATACTCAACTGCCATTGGGGATTGAAGATCAATGCATATATCAATCTGGAGGTGTAACGGTCGAGGAGGATGTCAACAATGCGGAACCTCAAGGTGAACAAAATGAAGTTTTTTTTAACATGGATATGAACATGGGGTGCGAAGATAGTGACGATTTGAATGAGGAAGCCGAAGTCCCTGAGGGGGATTCATCTGATACAGATGTTGAGGGAGACTTTGATGCAATTACTGATCATGTCATGCCCCCGACATTTACGGCGAATTCACCAGATTCAGTGTCTTATCGTGAACACAATGAATGTCAAGAAGGTAAATAGTTACTAATATGATAATTTTCGTAGTTCTTTTGTCATCGTTACTGAATGCAATCTTTTATATGTATAGGTGCAATAGAAGATCCTTATTGGAATTTAACCCCTCATTATAAGTTTGTAAATTGGGAGCACCTTGATGAAGAGATACAATTTGGTGGGTTGGAAGTTCCCGGATCTTGGCGATTAGGAGATGAGTTGTATGTTGGATTATAATTTGATAGCAAACAGGCTGTCCAGATGGCTGTGAAGCACTACTCAATGGAGATACACCAGACCTTTTTTGTGGTGGAGTCTAAGCCAACTTATTTGACCTTGAAGTGCCCAAACTATTCACAAGGTTGTCCGTGGCGGATGAGAGCAATGATAGGTAAGAACTCAAATAAATGGGTCATCTCTAAATGGGGTGGTCGACATACATGTATGAATGCAATGCTATCTCAAGATCACAGAAAGTTGGATTCTGACTTTGTGGCCTCCTGTATCTACAGTATGATGTTTTCATTTGATACAATTAATTTGGATAGTCAAATTTTTTATACTAATTCTGAATATACGGCCTAATGTAGGAATGGTCGGCATAGATCCATTAGTCCCCATTGCAATGATACAAGAAAGGAGTAATGGGCAATTTGGTTATTCCATCTCTTATAGAAAGGCTTGGAAAGCTAAACAAAAAGCTATAGTGAGGGTGTATGGCGACTGGGACCAGTCATATGCAGCATTGGCTCAATGGTTGGAGAAGATGGTGTTGTATTCCCCTGGATCAAGTTATAAAATTGAGACAAAGGAATTTGTCTTTGACAATCAAGTGGACCCACGGTTCCGTACTTTTCATCGAGTATTTTGGACATTCAAACAATGTTGTGATGCATTCGATCACTGCAAGCCTGTTATACAGATTGATGGCACATTCTTGTACGGGAAATACCGAGGAACGCTATTAATAGCTACAACTCAAGATGGAAATACTTGTGTTTTGCCAATTGCATTTGCTATTGTTGAAGGGGAGACACTAGAGGCTTGGTTGTGGTTTCTGGGTAATATACGTGAACATGTCACCCAAAAGGAAGGCATATGCCTCATATCTGATCGACATGCAAGCATTAAATCAGCTGTCGGAAGGTCCCCTGCATGGCAACCTCCAAGAGCTTATCATGTTTATTGCATTCGTCATATTGCCAGTAATTTCAACCATAAGTTTAAAAATACAAAATTGAAAGCAGACTTACTGAAACTAGGTAAAGAAGCCTTTCATATTTTTAGGTGAGTTATTGTTTTTGTATTACATGTATAACCGGATTCTTTGTTAATGCAGGGTATACACCCTGTGTTCATCATTTTGAAAGGAACCTTAACAAGTTTCGTGAGATTAATCCCGAAATCCAAAGGTGGATTGATGGAATTTCAAAAGAAAAATGGAGTTTGGCACATGATTATGGAGGACGCAGATATGGACACATGACAACAAACTTGTCAGAGGCGGTGAACAAGATACTGAAAGGTGCTAGGAATTTGCCAATAACAGCATTGGTGAAGTGTACATATGCAAGACTTGTTGAGTATTTTGTTCAACGGGGAGGGGAAGCAAGGTCTGAGTTGGCTTCTGGGCGGAGATACTGTAAAAAGTTCATGGTGTTGTTTAGTAAAAATCAAGAGGATGCTTGTTCTCACAGAGTTCGTTGATACGACATCCAGTCGACCAAGTTCGAGGTTGAGGAAGCATTTAATCCTGTTACACAACAGGGTGGTCATATATGGGCAGTAATCTTAAATCAACGTTATTGTGAGTGTGGAGTATTCCAAGCCTTTAGATTCCCGTGCTCACATGCCATTGCCGCATGTTCTGCTGTGAGCATTGATTTTTATCAATATGTTGATCCAATATACTCCATTCACAACATTGTTGAAGCTTACTCTGGACAATGGTGGCCGATAGGAAATGAAGACAACGTGGCAGTCTACAATGGTCCTCGTATTATTCCTGATGAGTCAACCATGCGTGGTAAAGGTCGACCGAAGTCTACACGCATAAGGAATGAAATGGACTGGAGGGAGTCTCAAAGTTCACAGAGATGTAGCCATTGCCAGCAGCCTGGTCACACTCGTCGAGTTTGCCCCCGTTACTTAGAAGAGCATCAAGACCAACTACCTCCGTGACGATTTATTTCTTATATTTGATGTTCTATTAAAAGTAATGTTGTATTAAAAGTTTATGTTGTATTAAAAGTTATGTTGAATTAAAAGTGATATTGTATTAAAAGTAATGTTGTATTAAAAGTTTATGTTGTATTAAAAGTTATGTTGAATTAAAAGTGATATTGTATTAAAAGTAATGTTGTATTAAAAGTTTATGTTGTATTAAAAGTCATGTTGAATTAAAAGTGATATTGTAATAAAAGTAATGTTGTATTACATAGGTTTTTACATCCTAGTGCATTGTGAAAATAAATTTAATTATTTGGAGACCAAGGGGAGAGGACACAATGGCGACGCCTATTCCTAGCATCACGAGGTGTATTTCTTCTAGGCTCCTGGCATTCCCCTTCTGTTACATCATGAGATGGACTTTCTTCTTCAGCAAAAGCTTTATTCAGATTAAAACCAAGGCCAGGTGGTCCTGACTGCCTAGAAGAGGAGGCTCTATATGTTAACCCTCCTGATGTTGGAGACATGAGTGGAGCATGTTGCCAGGGATGAATCCACCCACCAGGAGCTGTTGGAGTGCCAGCCGTAAAATTAAACATCGGAGGGGTACATTCTACTGGTGGTGATGGCACATAACAATCCCCTGTAGGAAAGGGAGGTGGATCCATTGTTTTTAGTGTTGTAATGTTGCTGGTAGTAGGCTGAGATGAATAATAATAAGTTGAAACTGGGTCAAAAGGTTGTACTGGAGGCACATAATACATTCCGGGTTCAGGTTCTGGTGGTGGTGGCATTGTTAGTTGTTCATGACCCACCCCCCGCCGACGTCGATGTAGTCCTTGACCTTCGATCCGTCCAACAGGAATGTCATCAGATACTTGTGATTCAGGTGCAGGTTGGAAAGGGGACGGAGCTGACACTGCCGGCACATTGATCCGATCTATTTGTTTGCAAATCTCCATACAATGACGGATCTCAGATCTCATATTCTCAAATGAGAAGCAACTTTGTCCTTCACTTGTCACAGTGAAATACATCGTTCCAAGCTATCCTCCTATACATGCAAATCAAAAGAATAAATTCAAAATTCATAAATATAAATAACAAGAAAATGTATATAAATAATAACACGTACAAATATTCTTACCATGTTACCAGTTTTTGCGGCTGCTTGAGTAATCCAACGTCTGGTGTGTTTCTTATACCAGACCATATACTCAGAATTAGATGATATGTCCCCTTCCATTGGTGCATTGGTCCAAATATAATTCCATCTGTCATCCCATTGTTGAATATATATGGCATGTTTCAAACGCCAATTTTGTTCACCCTTCCCTTTTAGTGTTACATCGTGTAACTTATCTGGTTGGGAGGGAGGTCGAGGAATATGTTGTTGCATGCCAAACTGACGCATGCATCGGTCAGGTTGATGCCACTCAATAATGTGGAAGCATATAAGTGGTACCACGGCTGTCCATATCTGATGTCCTTCCAAACAGTATTGTGGAAGTTGACCCAATATTTCTTGAGTATATGGTACCCATACAATCTATATGGACAAAGAATGAGTTAATTTTGTGTTACATATATGTATGTAGAGACTAGGGAAAAAAATACTAACATCTGTTAACTCCATCTTATCGAAAATGAGTCTATACTCACTAACTGACTTGTGGTGAACAATATATGTCTGACCACTACTCCACCTGCTCATTACCATAAATACAAAATACATATCACATACTTATAAATAATATATTTATACAGAAAAGATAATAAATTATTAGAGTATTGTGTATCGTGCACCGAGCGGCAAATCATCTTGCTCCATATCAGGGGCTTGAGGCGCAATGCAAGGGAAACGTGACCATGCCCACAGCTGTACGAATACACAGGCTCCACCAATCTCCTTCCGGGCATAATCGGTGGCCTTACATAATTCACGATACACATAACTAAGCACTGCGAACCCCCAACTATACGTGCTGACCACCTCTAAATCCGCAAGCAATGGTAAATATCTCAAGGATACATAGCGACCTGAATGATCTGGGAATAATAAACCCCCCATTATACGCAAAATGAAAGCTCTAGTAAATCGTTGAACTTGAATTTCATTGTGGGCGTGTAGGGCGAAATCACCAAAATGTTGGTCAAGCCACTTCATTCTAAGTCTACCACCGTTCAGCTCGTCCTCGGGCGGGGCTACACCCAACAGCTCATGTACCAGGGGCTGCCAGTTACCGAATGTTACGCCGGTAACCGCTTCACCATCCACTTTGAGGCCCATTTGTATGGCAACATCCTGAAGACTTATGGTGCACTCCTCTGATGACATGTGAAAAGTATGAGTCTCGGGTCTCCAACGTTCTACCAGAGCCGATATTAATGTATGCTCAACTTGAAAAAATTCAAGTTGAGCCACACCATAAAACCCGGACTGCCTTAGGAGAGGTATAATTTGAGGAGGAATGAGCTCACCACGCATTTGTCGGTCGCCCGCTCGCCGAACATGTAATATTCTATCTTTTTCACCGTTCCAAATGCACTCAGAAACATGAACATCTTGCAGACGCAATAGTGATTTATCTTTTGGACCAGGATGAATAACTCTTTCACAAGCCATTGCAATACAAAAGGATTCAAAATACAAAAATACTTCAGAATACTCACTCAATCTCTCAAAACTCAACTAACTTACATTACTACACTACACTACACATACGTACCTATATATACATGCAAGGGCTAAAAATTTCCTCACAATTTTGGTCAAAAAGTGCCTTACAGAGATTCCCAAGAATCTCACGCGTTTCTGCACCGTGCACCTTCCCAAGGGAAAGATTCCCGAATCTCACGCGAGACAACAATGTCATTGCTTGGTCTTGTCAGCGCGTGGGGGACACAAAAGGAGCTTGACCCTCCAACGCCTTACACCATGCACATGTGGCGCCTAAGGGTCATGCGCCTCCCTTATACGTGTCGTCCTCCCAGACGTTGGTCAACGCACGCCCTGCACCCCTATCCTCCTCCTACCCTGCATCCCTATCCTCCTCCTACCCTGCACAGATTCTCCCTACCCCTGCGCCCAACTACCCCAACCTGAAACCAACTGCACCCTACAACCCCAACCTGCACCAGATTCCGCCTCACCTGCACTCCTACATCCCTTTTATTTATTTTTTTTCTATTCAAATTATAAGGCGCTTTTACTTTCAGCGCTTTATTAAAAAATCTCTTCTAGAGGCGCCACAGGCCCAAGCGCCTTGGTCTAAAGCTGTCTCTTTCACCCCAGACAGAGCAATTTCTTTTCATCGCACATTATTTAGGTAATTAAAATTTTTATTCACACTTGTACGGTAAAAAAGCCTAAATTATTACTCCTTAATAGTATATTTCAAAATTAATAGTTAGGCAAGGAAACACATCTAATCTAATTTTTTTTTTTTAAAAAAGTTATGCATGAAGAGATCAGGTGGAGACAAGTCCATATGGTAAACGACAAATGGGGGAGTGAAAGCCGTTGGATTTATGGGGCGAAAGAAAGGTGTCGTTAATATTACACTACACATAGCAAACGCTAAAAACGCGCATCGACACGACACAAGCCCTACCCTTCAATTTCCAATTGCTTCTCACTCACTGAAACCCCTCACCATTACTTCGCGTTTTGCAGATTCATTGCACACAAGTTTCGTT
Source organism: Sesbania bispinosa (assembly GCA_026901365.1). Lineage (NCBI taxonomy): Eukaryota > Viridiplantae > Streptophyta > Magnoliopsida > Fabales > Fabaceae > Sesbania > Sesbania bispinosa. Next base: position 295,867 of record QLOH01000235.1, read on the forward strand.
TAGCAGATTACGCTAACTCAACAACAACACTTTCTCTTTCTAATTTGACGCAACCCCCTTTCATTCCTTCCTCCAACACTTTCCGGATTCTATCTGTAAGCATTTATTTACTTTTTAAATTTTTTCCCAAATTTATGAACTTTTTTCTTCTAGATGTAAGATTTCGCGATGCCCATTATTTGTAACTGGTAACTGTAAGATTTGTGGTTTTTTATTTTTTTAAAACATTACGATGAATTGTGATTAAAAATGTGAATCTGGGTCTTTGATCCTGAACTTGGCATTGGGTTGCATCTGGGGGTGTTGACTAGATTTGGGTTTTATCATTTGTGGTGTCAGGTTAGACTTCTAAATCTGAAAGTTCTCATTTTTTTTGTTTGTTTTCTTTGGGTTTTTGTTTGTATGTGATTAGTGCCTCCCAGAAGTTAGAATAGAGAATTTGAGCTAGGTTGATGGAGGATGACAAGAGAAGGAGGAAAAACAAGAAGAAGAAGAACAAGCAAAGTAAGAATGTGGAGAATGGGGTTGGAGAAACAGCCACTAGGGATCAGAATCTGGTGAATAATGGTAAGGATGAGCATACTGATCTTTCTGAGAATGCTGTGAATTCGAATGGGGTTGGAGAAACGACAACTGGGGATCAGAATGTGGCAAATAATGGTAAGGATGAGTCTGCTCATCTTTTGGAGACCGTGGATGAGAGAAGTGTGAATTTGGATTTGAATGGGGTTGTGGAAACCCCAGACAGAGATCAGAATCTGGTGACCAGTGAAAAGGGTGAACTTAATAAACCATTGGAGGCTGCAGATGGGGAAAGTGCTAATATGGATTCAAATGGACATCTGTCAAATGGTAAAGAATGTGTAAGTTTTCCTTCAGTCAATATATATTTCCACAGATTTTAGAGGTCCATGCTTGTGACTCAAATGTTATATTTTAAAACATTAGTTCATAAATACCCACTAGGGTCGGCCTAGTGGTTGGGGGTTTGGGTAGTTTAACATGAGGTTCTAGGTTCAAACTTCATTGCTTTCCTTATACACCGAAAAAAAAAACATTAGTTCATAAAAGAACCATGTTTTCCCTGGCTATTGTTATAATTTTTCATTGAAACATATAAATTTAGTTTAAACTTCTTATTTCCTAATTCAGTTTATGAATATAGTTTCTAGATGTGTGGCTTATTGTACAAGCTATATTGCTGAAATGCTTTACTGTTCAGCTCAGTGGACAGTCTTGGCTTTGTAAAATATTGTGCAAAGTTACATGTAAAATGTATATTTTTGTTTTTTGGTATTTCCCAGTCCTACTGATAAAAAGTGATCTTACTTAACACTTTATGAAACAAAATTTTCCCTTGAAAATTGCTTTTACTCAGCATTCCAAACATGATATGATACCCATTCTTTCACTCAAATCTTCTAAAATCCGTTCTTGTCGGAAATAATTCTTCACTAGTTATGCAAACAAGTTTATAGAAATTGGATCTCCCTTGTTCCCTCCTATCATCTCTTGTCTGAGTTGAGTGTTTATGGATATGACTTATGAGTGTACTGCTAAACTGAATGAAACTACCCTGTGACAGGCCACCTTAAAAGAGGTAATTAAAAAATTAACAAATGAAAATGATATTCTCAAACAGAATGTGATAAGATGTCTTTAAAAGTTTTATTTTTCAAATATATGATGGCATGTTGTTTGGTTTCAAATTTTCAATATGTATACCCTATATTTTTGCAGGACATATCAGATGAAACAATAAGAAAATTGAAAGGAGAAAATACTATGCTCATTCAGAAAGAGGTAATATTTTTTGCCTAAGAAATTTCTTTCCTTTGTTTCAGAATCTATGTTTCGATGTCTTTATAACTTGTATAGCATACCACTCCACAGGCCATATCAGAAGAGACAATCAAGAAATTAAAAGAAGAAAATGATACACACATTCAGAAAGAGGTAATGTTTTATTTTTATCTGAGAAATATCTGCCCTTTGTTTTATTATGTCTCAATGTTTTCATAATATGTACTATGTATCACTCCACAGGCCATATCAAAAGAGTTAATCAGGAGATTAAAAGAAGAAAATGATATGCTCATTCAGAAAGAGGTAATATTTTACCTGAGAAATACATGTCCTTTGTTTTAGCAATTATTTCCAATGTTTTTGTAATGTGTTCTTCCCATCATTCCACAGGCCATATCGGAAGAAACAATCAGAAAATTGAAAGAACAAACTGACATGCATATGCAAAAAGAGGTAATATATTTAAATTTGATCCGAGTGACATTTATTCTTTTTTCCTAATGTTTATATCTTGCAATTTTCTTTTAACGCATATACTTCATTTTCCACAGGTTGCATCAGAAGAGTCCATCAGAAAATTGAAAGAAGGATATGATATGCGTTATCAGAAAGAGGTACTGTTCTATCTACAAATACCTGTTCTTCGTTTGAGCACTTGTGTTTCAATGTTTTTATGATTTGTACTGCCTATCATTCCACAGGCCACATTGGAGGATACAATTAGAAAATTAAAAGAAGAAAATGATATGCACATGCAGAAAGAGGTATTATATTTTAATTTTATTTTATTTTTTGAGAAATATATGTTCTTTGTTTTCAGTATTTAGCTTGCAATCTTATATTTACTCATATAGCTATTGCATATCTTAAAACAGTCCATATCAAAAGAGATAATGAGAAATTTGAAAGAAGAAAATGAAGTGCACATTCAAAAAGAGATAATTTTACTTTAAATTTCATCTTTGAGATTCATTTCATTTTTAAGTTCTTATATTATATCACACATATTCTTAAGTATGAAGGCATTTAACCCACCTTTCTACAGGCCAGATCAGAGGAAACAATTAAAAAATTGAAAGAAGAAAGTGATAAACATGTTCATAAAGAGGTAATATACTGGAATCAGAAGTATTTGTTTAACTGCACATATTGCAACTGTTATTCTTATATATGTTTAGCTGCTGACCGGTATAGAACTGGATTATGTGCAGACTGGTCTGGAAATGAAAATTGCACAATTGCAGGGTGAGAATAATACCCTACTTCAAAGAGAGGTGAGTGAGTGTATATGTATATTTTTTGTTTTCAAAGATTAAGGAGCATTGATTTTGAGAGCTCTTTTATCCAAATATTTAATATTCAATAGTATATCACATGCAGGTTGGATTGGTGGAAAAAACCAATCAGTTGCTGAATGAAAAGGTAATTTTGACCCTGAAAGTGGTGAGTATTGCTTCATCAACTTTGTCATTTCCTAAATTCGCTGTTTATTCAACCTAAGCTGATTCTCTCCTCTCATGGTGTACAATATTTTGGGATTGTTTTTGGTTAATGAAAATAGAGTTGAAATTCTAAATCCAATATACATTGTACCGCAGGAGAGTTTAGAACGAAAAATAAATCTTCTGGAGAGTGAATTGAGTTCTTTTAGTGAGAAAGAGGTAATAACTTGTCTATTCTCTCATGTGTTATTGCATTGAATATATTGTTTGCTTAATTAACAACCTTAACTTCATATAGTAGATAATAGATTAGGTATTGTCAGCACCCAATTTTGAACATGTAAAAAATTGGAAAAAAAGATTAAACAGGCAATTGAATTTGAATTGAACAGTTTTGATGAATGTGGGGACAGAACTTGTGTGTTATTTGAATTTTGTTATTCTTATATATGTTTAGCTACTGACTGGAATATTAAACTTGATTATCTGCAGACTGGGCTGGAGATGAGAATAGCACAATTACAGAATGAGAATAATTCCTTACTTCAAAAAGAGGTGAGTGACTTAATATTTTTTTTCCTTTTAGAAGATCATTGAGCTATTGAAATTTAATATATATCATATGCAGGCTGGATTGGTAGAAAAAATTAATCAGTTGCTGAATGAAAAGACAGTTTTGAGCCTGAAAGGGGTAAAATTACTTCATCAACTTTGTCATTACCTTCAATGCGTATTTATCTTTAGCTGATTGCCTGATTCCTCCCTTATGGTGTACAATGTTTTGACCTTTTTCTTTGTTAATGAAAGTTTGGTTCAAATTCTAAATCCAATATACATTGGTTTACAGGAGAGTTTAGAGCAAAAAATAAATCTTGTGGAGGGTGATTTGAGTTCTTTTGTTGAGAAAGAGGTAATAACTTGTCTATTCTCTACTAATATAATATCACACACACACATATGTATGTATGTATGTATGTGTGTGTGTGTGTGTGTATCACGTTAACTATTAATTATTATCAGTGTCCAAATTCAAGAACCTAGACTCAAGGTACCTTTCTGACAAATGACAATATCTTTTCTACTATATGAAAAAAGAAACTTTTTGTTGGCTTTACTGCATTCCAAGCTGCCTAATGAGGCTCCTCTGCTACAATAGCCATCAAGCTTTGTTAGTTTAAAAGAGAAATTATGTTTACCTTGGACCTCTGTTCATGTGCAATGGATAGGCAGAAAGCCATAATAGTGCAGACTCATAACATGGTCAAGGTCTAGTTCTTAGTAGAAGAATCAATGATGAATTTGAGTTCTTTAGAAAATGCAAGAACATTTTACTATACAAGCCAAAAGGTCTAAAAGGAAGATCAAGGAGTACATGACTTGATTGATGTGAAATGCAAAGATGTTCCTGCAGACTGTTTGTTCATATTTCTTTTTTCTTTTATCTGTATTTTCTTATTCCAAAACTGAATTGAAAGCAACAATTCATCATCATCATAATTTTCCAGTTATCTGAGACTGAGTCTGAGGTGAAGAATCAGTAGAATAGTGCTAAATCTGTGCTCTATTTCTTGTGAATTTGTCCCTTAGCAGAGGAATGTTGTGTTTTATTTACAGAACTCGACTAAAGAAATTATTTCAAAACTAAATGGAAACATCAGCATGCTACAAGTGCAGGTATGTACCTCATGTATATACAATTATACATGAATTTCATATTGAAAAACTTAGGAAAGTATTATAGCTTGTTTTTAGATATCATTAATTTCATCAATATTGTGTTTAGGAGGAGTTATAAACTTGTAACTTATTTGAGATATTATCTTGTAGTGTTCAGTTATCAGTAGAAATATAGAATGGGCTGCCATTGCAAGTGAGCCATAAGCCATAACTGGTTTGAGTAATTTTATGAGCACAAGAGCAGATTCCCTGCATGTGGATGAAATTAACAACATAATTATTTCCTCTACTTTTCACACTTGGACATTCTGGCTAACTTCTGTAACAATTCAGGTTAAATATGTACTTGCTTTTGGTATTGAACAGTGAACACTGATCCTTTAATGCCTTCATTTAGGCTTATGTTCTTTTGGCAATATCTGATTGCCTTCCAACATAAATGTTTTTCCATTTAATAAAATCTTCTTTCTTTTACTTCATTAGTGATAAATATTGGCTTGATGGATGGGGCTCACATATTGATTTGGACATGTTCATTTTGTAACAAGCCTGTGTTAATTCTGATATGGAAATTAAAAACAAAGTTTGGCAGGTGGCAGAGTTGGAAGAATCCAGGAATCATTTTTTGCTAGAAAACCAGCAATTGAGGGAAAATGTGTCAGGTCTTCAGTCAACAATTCAGAATCTTGAAAACAGTAGCTCTTCATCCTGCTCGCTGGATGCATCTGCAAAGGTTTATTTTTGTTATCCTATATGTTTAAAATATACAATACATTTTCCTTCTTAAGAAAATAAGCTTTCTTCACTTCTTTATTTTTGAAAGAAGGAAAGAATCATTCATAGTTGTATATGACCACGTGGAAAATGATTTTTTACTGTGTTGTGATGATGATACTCTCATCACAAATTTGTAGTGGTGGACTGTAGTCTAGTAGTCCACAACTCTTACTAAATGCTTTTTGAGTTGTGGTTTATCATAATATCTGAAAATAATGATGGAGCATGAGATTAGTGTTATAAACCTGTCAAGTGTGTAAATATATGACTTGAAGTAGGGAGGAGGTAGAACGATTACTGCTTGCCTATTTATGTTGTCTCTGACCTTATTTTGCTTAATGGCGGATAGGATCTTGCTTATGAAAATGAGAACTTGAAGTCTCAAATCGAAGCAGCCTGTACTTTGGTGGAGAAATTGGTGGCAGAAAATGCAGAACTTGTTGAGAAGGTAATATGCAGGGTTGTTTGTGGTTTTGTAAAAGGATGTCATGAATTGCCCATGACTTGCTAAAAGATTTGATTTTTTTTTGTATAAATAGATTTAGATTTGTTCGGTTTGTTTATGTAGTAGACAGTGTTATGCATGCTTAAGCCATTTTAATCCTCAGATCAACGAGTTATGCATTGTGCTGGATCAACAAAGTGCAGAAATTAGACTTTCTGGAGTCAGTAAGCCTGATGAGAATGAGATAACTGAATTTGCTAATAAACCTGATGGTGTTGCTATTGCTGCACCTGAATCAGCTGAGATTATGTCATTACCAGCCCATAAGTTGGATTCGTTGGAAGAGACTTCAATGAAGGACAACGGTGACTCTATTGACTCTATTGATGCTGAGCATGCTATTAGGGTAATTTCAAACTCATCACTGTTATCTGATGATACTGGAGAAATTATGCAAATTCCATTGGATGATAATGAAGTACAAGATCAAGAGTTGCAGGATGCCGAGAATGTGGAAAATGATGCTGTGCCACTAACAGATGCTCCTCTTGTCGGCGCTCCATTTCGTTTAATTTCATTTGTTGCTAAGTATGTTAGTGGTGCTGACTTGGTTAACCAAAGCTCCTCAAACACCAGTCATTGAACTGGGTGAAACAGTCAGTTTTACATTTTTTGACGGTCCTGAACATACAGTAATCTTACTTACATTAGGCAGAATACCAATATAGGTTGGCCTAAATTGGGCCATTTTAATATCTATATGTCAATTCTTTGAACATTTGGAAATATTGTACTGGGGAATAGTAGAGTTTTATGTTGTGTGTTCTTACTCCACATTGCTTTCACGGTTGGAAATGATACCTTTAAATGATGGCGTCATGAATAAGAATCTAGTAGTTGGTGACTTAGGTTGTGCCATGGTATGTGATGAAATCATTCATTTTGGTAACTAATGTATCGCCCTATGTCTTTGTGATGATTTAGGCTTTTTGATATATTACAAAATCTGTCCACTTCTATGTTGATATAGCTGAGTTCCAACAGAAAAATACTTGGTCTTTCTCCATGTTTACTAACATTGTAATTGAGATTCTTTTTTCTATAAAAAAGGTGATATTTATTTATTGAATCCAGCTCATTGCTTGCAAGGCATATTATGCAAATACATTGAATCAGATATCTTAATATTCTATGTTGACTGAAACTTAATCTATTACTTTGGTATGGTTTTAGACGTCTGGTTGAAGCAATCATGAGAAGATAAAAGCAAATGGCAAGATGCTAAACACAAGTGTTTTCCTTTTTATGCTAAGATCTCAAATGAATCTTGACTAGGCACATATCAAACTATGCAATGGAATTTATGTTCATGCAATTTGTTGCCACGAGTAGCCAGCAATTCAATTATATGGAGTGAAAGCATGGAACCCCATAAACTTGTACTCAGAGAATTATGGCTGGTTCTAAGAAATGGATGCTATGTCTTCAATTATCCTTACAACTTCTTCCATGGAAGGTCTAGTGTCAGGTGTCATTGCTACACATGCCATTGCTAGTTGCAGCATCTGCACTAGTTCTTCTTCAATGTTTGGATATCTCATTAGCTCAAGATCAAACACTTCAGCAGTCCATTCCTCTCTAACAACAGATTGAACCCACTTTGGAAGGTCAACCACATCATCATGCCCTGAATACTGAATTGGTGTTTTGCCAGTCAGCATCTCAAGAAGGAGAACACCAAAGCTGTATACATCAGATTTTTGGGTGGATTTTCTGGTTTCAATAACCTCAGGTGCCCGGTAGCCTGGACTTCTGGTGGAGACAGAGAAACTTGTTAGAGGAGTTAAGCCAAAATCTGATATCCAGCCTTGAAGATCTATTGAGAGAAGCACATTAGATGATTTTATATTGCCATGGACAAATTTCCTTCCATTGGCTGAGTGGATATGGGCAATGCCCCTAGCAGCTCCTGCCATGATCTTCAATCTAGTATCCCAATCTAGTGGAGTTCGTCCAGTTTCCCTTGTTCCTGTCATCATGTTTCAAATGACATAGCAAGAAAATGAGACAACCAGCAAGTGGCAATGCATTTAACCATCTCTAGGCATACATAATAAAGATCTTCAAGCACTTCTAATATAACACAACACACAGTCACACACACACAGATTGAAGATAAATACCAACATTTTGTATATTTGTGTGTTAACATGAACAGAAATATTTAGGTTTTGTTCTAATACTAACCATCTTCAAAACAGATTTGGTTCCTCTAAAGTGAGGGATTCACCTTAGATGATAAGGAAGGAGTAATTATATACAAGCACATATACAATAAAGCATGGTATTGTTTAAAACCCATCAATTGGTTTTTCAATTAAAGATCATTACTCCTTACTTTACCTTTTAAAGTGAAACTCTCACTTTAGAGGAGCTAAACCCAAACATGAAGATAGATGTAAAACAAGTAGCATATTGTGTTGGTAGTAATATTGATAAGATATATTATTATGACTTCTGAGTGATGATTTTTTCATACTCATGTTTTGCACTCTCTTTCACACATCATTTTTTCATCTTTCTTTTCTACACTTTCCACGTCCTATTTTTGGGGTGTGAGTTTAATATCATATTGCTTTATCTTGTATAACATATTTTTTATTATTGAATAAAATTTATGTGAGATCCACTAAATCATGTGGGTGTCACTTCTTAATTAATGGGACACACATAAATTTTACCCTTATATTAGCATGGTAGAAAATGTGATACTAGCATTTCTCTAATACAAGTAAAAAGTTCAAAATTATAGTAATTTACCATGCAATAACTTGGAAAAGCTGCCAGATGTGAAGTAGTCATAAACCATGAGTTTTTCATCCTTGGAATAATAGTAAGCACGAAGGGTAACCACATTTGGGTGGCGATCAAGCCTTTGGACAATCTCCATTTGCTGTTCAAATTCTTTTTTCCCTATGGTCACTTCTTTTAACCTCTTCACTACCACTATTGTCCCTTCCTCCAAGATAGCTTTATATGTTGTTCCACAACTTCCCTTCCCAAGCACTTCAGCTGAGGCTCTTAACAAATCCTCAAGATCAAAATTATGAGAACAACCTTCAAAAAATATCAGCTTGTTTCTCTCAGGTTCTTGCACCCCACTCCCAAAGCCCTCCCTAAGCTTCTCACCCTTCTCTTTAGGTGCCACATTCTGTTCACCTACCCTTTTCTTGAAACAGCAAAACACCACTACAACAGCTGGAAGAAACAGCAGTGTGAAAGCCCCCAAAGCAATAGCAACTTTTGCCCCTGTACTCAGCTTCTTGTTTGAGAGATCACTTGGTTTCTGGGATACTATTAGTGGAGACAAAGTGGTAGTAGGAGAAAATGAAGAACATTGTTCCAAAGGTTCTCCACATAACATAAAATTCCCTTTAAATGAGGAGGCAGGAAACTTATGAAGCCCTGAAGGAACTGAACCATTCAGATAATTGAAGCTCAAATCCAAATTCTTAAGGCTAGGAAGGTTAACATCAGGAATAGGTCCTCTCAAAGAGTTATTTTGGAGATTCAATCCTATTAGATATGTCAAGTTTTGGATTAACCCTGGAATTTGTCCTGTGAAAGAGTTGTAAGATAAATCAAGAAAGATAAGCTGTGGTGGCAGAAAATCAGGAATATCACCTGAAAAATTGTTGTGTTGTAGATATATAAAGCGTAGAGAAGGAAGGGAAAATATGTCAGGTGGAAGATTCCCATTCAAGCTATTAGACCTAAGACTGAGACTGATGAGACCATTTAGTTTACCAATTGTTTTTTCTGGGAGAGAACCTCTCAATCCAACACCTGGAAGCCTCACAGAAACCACATGAGAGCCATCAGAACTACATGTAACTCCCACCCAAGAAGTGCAGATTGAGGTACTAGAGTTCCAATTGACTTTGTTACCATGATGAACTGCAGCAGCAAAATCAAGAAGGGCTTGCTTTTCTGAATGTAGATCAGCTATAGTTTTATGAAACACAACCAAGAGAAGGAAAATTGGTAGAGTGGCAAAGTAGGACTGTGGCATCATCAAGGTGTTGTCTGATTTTAATAATTCCACTTGTTTCCCTAGCAATGTTAGACACTGATGAAATGAAAAAACTGTAACCATTAACCAAGCATGCAATGCAATGCAACAAAAAATTGGTACTAAAATTTGTCTCTTATTCTTGAAAATGCAGACATGAATATTATTAAATGTGACAGATAAGTCCAAAAAATTTGCTAAAATTAATTGCAGAAGCAGTTTAGTTATAAATCCAAAAAATTTGCACACTTGGATTTTTCATGCACTTTCAATTTGCTTCATAGGAATAATGCCAGCCAGGTCAAGAATTTTAAGAATTGAAGATATAAGTAACATATTAATTTGTTCTACATGTGTAAGCAAAATGTACTAACTAAAAATAAAGATTGAAAATGCAGAAAATAAAATGCAGATAATTGAGAGATGAATACCTTGAAAAACATGGGAAAGGAAAACCAAGTTGGAAGTGGAAGCAAAGAGAAAGCCAGAGGTTGAGCAGTTGCAAGTGATGGAAATGAATAAATGTGACTGTGAGAAAGCAAAAGTTTTTGTTAAAGAAGTTTTGGTTTGGCATTTGGTGGTGGTAACGGCCAAGAGGAAGCAGCGACAAGCTTTAACGGCATAGCTTCAGGAACACGCCAAAAAGCCACACACACACAAACACAGCCTCTATACATAGAGAAAGAGAAGCTTATTAAAAGCACTATACTATAGTATCAAACTATGCTATAATATGAATAGATTTTACTTTTGTTTATGATTTAGGAGGCAAACATTCAACGTTCAAGTAAGTTTATTACTCAGCTTAAACTAGAAGCCTTCTTCCTCATTAAATCAACCTACTAAGGGCACGGTGGTAAGAGAAATTCTTGTCCAGTATATATATACTATTACTATACCAATTGGCATTAAATAATTCTATAATTTTTTGTTATGCACAAAAAATTATATTTTAAAATAATTGGCTTAATATAGCCAATTGTACACCAACTGTACTTAAGAATCACTTCAGCAAGATCCTCTGCAGTACTGTAGATTCTGCAGTTATGATCTAATGGCCATAAATAAATCTTTCAACTTTTTGATTTTTTTTAATTGATACATAAAAAAATTGAATGACCGAGATCCAATTTATTAAACCATATTTGTCTTAGTATTTTATGATAAAAAGTTGAAATCCTCTGTAATTTAGCAATTTATTTTAAACAGTAGAATAATGTTGTTTCTGAATTCAATTTCTACTAAATTTTAATTATGATTAAGTCCCAAGGCCCAGTTTGGATACACTTTTGCAGAAGAACATAAAAATAGAATGAATCAAAGAGGTCAAATGAATTTAATTTCTCCATAAGTTGAAATTAGTTACTTATGGAGAAGTTAAATGAGAGAGCTTTTAGAGTAGGTAGGCTACAAAGACTAATTTCAACTTATGGAGAAGTTAAATGCATTTAACTCAGATTCATTCTATTTTTTTTCATTTAGAAGTACTTTTACTAAAGTTTCATTCAAACAAGCTCCAAGTATAACTGTTTCCAATTACACGAAGAATACCTATGGATAACACTAAAAAACTAATAAATATTTTAGGGTTATGAGAAATGAATTAGATCTCAAGTTTAAAAAGAAAAAAAAGGATTTTTTTTTTTTGAATTATTGAATGAAACTTATATCAGTGTAACTTGCAGATCTCGATGGAAAGGTAAAGGCATGGGTTTCCTTCCCGTTACTGTTACAAAATTTAATTTACCTCCATTTCTTGGGCTTAGTTCTTGTTTTGGATCACGTGTAGAGAAGTTCTCGAATCACTAACACAATCTATTTTTGCCAATTTATTACTCATAATTATGATTTATTATGATTCTTTTTAAAAAATTGCTATTGCTATTAGATCACATTTCTTGGTGTTGTGTACCTAAAACCGCGTGCTACTGCTACCATCAATGATTCAATTCATCTTGATCATGAAATAAGTGGAAAAAAAAAATTTAAAGAGCTTTAGACACACATAAAAAGGTAAGGAATAGTATTTACTCACACCCCTTTTTTTGTCTATTCAAATTAAGCAAAGCTGTTAATGTAATTAAATTTTAATAATGACCCTACTTAAGGGTGAATTAAATAAAGGGGGTGTTACAACAGTACCTACATTCTGCTTTCTGTTGTGACTTTAAATAGGATTGTCTTTCTCTATGATGGGCTTTGGATGCTTAGAATTGGGATTTAAATGGGGAGATTTGGAAGGGCTTGGGGCTACTGTGCATGATAATGGAAATGGATGGAATTAGTGACAAAAGGACACAAATCCAGAATCTGTGGTTTTGATATGGTGTTTATTGTTGCCTTCTTGAAGTGAAAATGATGTGTGGATGGTCCTGTCCCTCCCTAGAAACAAAGGACCACAACTAAAGTCTAAAAGCTTGTCAAGTGTCAACCATTTATTCCATATTTTTGTGGTCCATATCTGTTAGTAAGGAAGGAAGATTTACCCCTATGATATTAGAACTTAGAATTCATTTTAGGGTACACTCAAACAGTGAAGTTGTTGTTCAACATTAAGATATTAATTTTAACCGTCTATAAAAATAAATAAGTTACCCATCAAGACTTAGTTGACCTAAAAATATTTGTGACAAGAGTTTAGGGATAAGATGTATAGTTTTGTTTTGCTTAAATCAAATGATATTTTGGTTAAAGTTTTTAATGTTATTTTTATTCTAAAATTATTTATTTTATTAAATTATAAAAACAAAAGAGTCTCATTTGTACTTTTTAAGATTTTTTTAATTAAAAAAAATTTTAAAAATTATAATAATTAGATAATTTTTTCAAAAAATAAAAGAAAACTTAAAAAAATATTTAGTAATTTTATAAAAAATAAGAACAAAAAAATTTAAAAAGGAATACAAGAAAGATGTCATTATTAAAATATTTATTTTTTATAAAAAAATTTCTAGTTACACTAATATTATGTTTGCTCAAGTGTTTCACATAATATGTAAAGTTTATTATTATTCTTTATCAAATAGCCATCAAAGGCTATGTATACTTCCCTATTGTGCCCACCACATCTCATTTACCTCTAACTTGAAGAGCAAAGTCATGCTTACAATGGTAGTTTTTATTATTTTTTCTTTTGAGCCGGGAACATCTACATCATGGTGGGGCTAGCTCTCCGGTGGGGAATTTTTTCATCCATAAGACTCGAACCCGCGATCTTGCTTAAGGATAATCAAGCATGTACCACTTGAATCAACCCTATTAATATGGTAGTCTCTATTACTTGGCCTATAATATAATCCCTCTCTTATATATCTTGTAGCAAAAAACAATATCTTAATATAATGAATTTTAGGAGTATTTCGGACCTAGGTTCATATCATAAGGCGTCTTAGGCCATGCAATAAGTGACATCATGGTTACTTCATAAGGGGGATAAAACACATAACAACTAAGTAAAGACGCTTAGGAAGAAACAAGCTCAGGCATTACGCTCTGGAAGTACGCCTTGACTAATGACGCCCAATTATGACGCTCTGACATTCTGACGCTCTAACACTTTATATTAACCCTTCTGACTCTCTATGTTTAGACTACACGTTACTCAAGGTTGGCTTGGTCTCCAAGACACTCTTACTTGACGACCAAGGCTTAAAGTAGTCACCCTGCACACCTGTTGCTCTACACGCTTGTCACTCTACAAAACTATTGCTCTGCACAGCTGTCACTCTGCATATCTGTCAGTGCATTAATTCCCCAATGCCACTTGAATATATATATATATATATATATATATATATATATATATATATATATAATGGGTCTTCTACGTAGCATGGAGGGGAGGAAGGAAATGAGATAATAAGTCTCAAGAGGCCCAAAAACACTAAGAACAGTCATTCTGAAACTGTTGAGCGTGTTTAGATAGCTGAGCGTATTCTAATATCCCTTTCATCCCTTGTGATGAACCATGATATACCCATCTATTCTCCACCAAGTCTCATAAGTCAGAGGTCTTCTCCACTTCTATCTTAACACACCTCTCAAGTTTACGAACCTCCACTTATCTTCTCATTTATCTTTATTCTTCCTTATTTATTTTTATCATTATCACCACAAATGAGGCTTAAACAAAGAGGGAAATTTTTTAATTTTTTTTAAGGGAACAATTATTATTATTATCTAATTTTATCAGTTGAATCACATAATAGTAAAACTCCTAACTTTAGAATTATTGAAATGGAAATTTATCAATAGTTTCAATAACCTGCATCCTGGTAACCACTTTTTGGGCCTGGTGAACCTGCTAAGACACTAAGAAAATAAAAGAAGCCAGCAATTATGTTTTGGGCTGTACCCATTTATGAGTCCTGCCCTGCCTGGTCTGTTAACTCTGATGGGTTGATGATGAATGATGATGACCATATCATTCACTGATAGGCCAGTTTCAAATTTTTGTTGGTTTTTTTATTATTAAAAATGTTGACTAAAACATAACTACTATTTCATAAAAAGATAAAAATCAAACACCTACCTGTAGGAACATTTAAAGCATTGAACGTAAATTATTCATTTTTGTCAATATCAGTCCTTAAGTTGGTAATATAAAAATTTTATTAAGAAAAAAATTATTAGATTAAATATTTTGACTTTTGTATCCTTAAAATCAGTTCTAAGGTTGATATTAATAAAAATCTATATTATTTACTAAAAACAATTCACACATTTTTCTTCTATACATTCAAATGGTACATGTTGCTTGCAACAATGTCTATTTTGATGATATTTATTTTACTATAATGTAAAAATGTTTAGATATTTAGTGTACTTCCAATAACAGTATCAAACACGGTGTGAAACATTACTTAAAAAAAAACTTGAATTTTCTAAAAATAATTTATCAAAATTGTATTAATTGTACTTTCATCAAATAAGAAGCACTAAAGAACAGGAATGTTAACTCCCCTCAACTATTGCCCGGTTTGTTTTACCGTTTGAGCTGCTTCAAATGTCCTTTTAACCAAAGGTGAGAGATAGTTTGTTCCTTTGATTAAAAAAAAATGTCTTGGAAAGATTGTTTATTAATTTCCGTTGAGAATCAAACAAGCACTATAGTATTCATTTTCAAGGGGAATGAATACTATAGTGTGCATAAAATATCACATTCCATCTCCATGTTTATAACAGTACATTTGCCTTTTGACATGCATATTTGTGTATGCATAAATAGAAACAGAAGTGACTCATTTCTGACAATTCTCATCCACCCAATGAAAGTTGGACCTTTTCATATATATTTTTTTTCTTGTATTGTTTGTGTGTAAGATCAAAGTTAATTAAATCCACTGATTTCTCTAAAGTTTGTAAAAAACATATATAATGTAAATGATTAATATATTGAGGGGAATGAACCTTTTTTTTTTCTTTTGAGAAAATGAAACTTGAGAGAATTTGAAATTAATGATAACCAAATCCTTAAAGATCCCATGAAAAATTGTTCATATGGATAGTATGTGATTACTTGGCAAGTATATATGCTACAATCATTAATATTGTCATGTCCTATAACATGAGAACTATCACATTATATTATTGAGAGGATAAGTTTAAAATATTTAATGAATTTCACACCCCTCATAGGTGTGGTATATAAATTATGATATACATTTGATGAAATGTGGTTGCTTATATAAGATCATGGAATAATATCTAAAACACTCATACTTTACTAGGTTCATGTATGAATATAGCACAAAACCTGTGTTAAAAGTAAACATTGTGGGATATAATGTGATTAGTAGGATCTTAGCTTATATAAAAGTATTTTAGCTCATAGTTCAAAAAACACTAGACCCATTACATTTACACTCATGATATGTTAACTAAGGTAGGATTATTTTTCCAAATTTTCTTGAATGTTTTTTTTTTTAACCTTTTAAAATATGTGAGAGATTATTGGATATTTTATAAGTATTTGAGAAGTTATAAATGGAAGAAATCCCACATTGGTTAAGTAAGGAGTAATAATTTTTTTTGAATAAAAAAAATTATCTTATCTAAAACTTTTTGTGGGATAAATTAATTGACTAGATCCATTCATGGACTTAATCCAACATAATGATCCAGTTTAATTCTATTTTCTTGATCCACTAATCCTAGTCATTGGCATTTTCTAACCTGGTTTCTTCTTCCTCCTCATCCTCTTTCTCCTTACTGTCAACTGGGTTAACAAAATCAATATTTTGTAATCACGAAATTCTTTTCAAAAGAGTTTTGTTAAATCCTAGGATTTGACTTATTTATAGAGGGGAAATACATTTTAGAGGACAAAGTATAAAAAATAGCCATTGAATTGAAAAATCAAGGTTCAGATAGTGTCCAATAGGGAAATAATCCTTAAGGATAGTATCCTTGACACATTTTAAGCTACTAATTTTCTCCTATTTTGCCAACACTTCCATTAAGTAAAAAGCACCAAAAAAAGTAGAAATACAACTCCACTCAACTATAGTGTTCATAGCCAAGGGGAAAATAACACTCAACCATAGTGTTTGCATAAAACATCACATCCCATCTCTATGTACTTACAATAGTACATTTGCCTTTTGAAAAATGCATACTGGTGTATGCACAAACAGAAATGACTCATTTTTTTTTACAAGCAATTCTCATATCCACCCAACAAAAGTTGGACCAATTTTATGTAATTTTTTTTCCTGCATTGTTTGTATAGGTGTAAGATCAAAGTCAAATCCACAGATTTCTCTGCAGTTTGCAGAAAAACATATAATGCATCTTCACTTCTTCACCTTGGAGCTTTATAAGTTGAAATATCCCATCCTTTCAAAAAAATTGAGATAATAATTAGAACATAAATAGCATGTTACAAATGGTCTAAGCACAACCTCTTTAGATGCTATAAGAGACCAAAAGGTTCAGGCAAGTGCTCAAATCCATTATCAAATATGGGACCTTGATCACATTTATCATCACCACTATGCAGCCAATTTGTATTCTTCAAATCTTCTTTAAGCAATAGTGCATCATAACGAGAACTCTCATAGATGTCCACTTCACTGAGTTTTGCAGAGTATTGTCTTTCATCCTCTTCTCTTCCTTTTACCATATTCCTATTGATACCATTTCCCACATCAAAATTAGTTCCATTGTTATTTCTTAGAAGGCTTTCTTTCATATCAAAAGAGGCTGGAGCACTTGAAACTCGATGAGACTGGCTCTTGGGAGTGGAAGTTCTAATACTCTGAGGAAAAAGTGTGGTGCTTGAAAGTGACCGAATATTTCCTGAGCTGTTCCTTATATCCTGTTAAACAGAAAAGTACATAGAAAAATCAGGTTTAAGTTGATTCAACAAACTTGTTTGAAGCATGTATCTTGTCAAAAAAGTAAGCTCCAACAACCAAATAAATGCTAATTGCTGAGGATAACAAGAAACATGGCAAGCCTATATAGCATGACTTTGCCTAGAAGATATATGAATGAAAGGGTAAGGGCCTGTTTGGTTTGCATTTTCATTTCCTGTTTTCATTCTGTTTCCTGTTTTCTGAAATTTCACAAAGGAAAAACTGAAAATGCTGGAAACGGCGATTTTTTGTTTCCAACATTTCAAGTTTTTCCTCTGTAAAATTCCAGAAAACAAAAAACAGGAAATGAAAATGCAAACCAAACAGGCCCTAATGTTTCTTTGACACCCTAGAGTGGAGAGCGATAGAAAGAAAGATGTGATAGGTGATGTAATGAGAAAGAAACAGTGAGTAAAGAAGAAAAATGAGGTGTGAAAGGAGAAGTGAGAGAGTAGAGTGTGAAAAAATAAGGATTGTATATGAAATATCATGAACCAAAATATAATAAAACTGAGTTTAATACATTAAGTATCACAAGGGGGATGAATATTAGCATTAATAGAAAGGATTTCTGTATCATTTGAACCATAGTTTTCATTCAAAGCAATTGGTATTGTAATGTTTGAATCTAATGTCTATCATGATCATGAATAGAATGGAACTGCAGAATGTTGATAGTATAATAAGTAAATTTTGATTGTTAATCCTGCTGAACTGGAAAAGTATAGAGTATACAAACCATGTGCTTAATAGCCATATCCAAGGATTTCTTTGAGATAGTTCTCCCAAATCCAGAGTTGTCAGTGGCAGTGGTTGAGGACTTAACAGATTTCCTTGCAACTACTTCAGGAGCATGTGAGACTTTCCTAGGCTCAGGAGCATCAGCATGATGGCCATTGGAATTTCCATAGCCACGGCTTTTCCCTGCAGGTTCTGTCAATCTCCCCCTACTAACAATAGGAGATGAATGTCTCCTTGGCATATTAACTGAGGCTTGAGTTTCAGCATTATTTGCCTTCAAAGTGGCAGCACCAGGCCGGGACCTGCCAGCAGAAACTGGCCTATCAGGTAATGTTGTTCTAAGGTTTGGTGGTGTTTCAAGGGGGAAATCAGGAGGAACAATTGGCTGTGGTGGAGGCCGGACTCGTGGACTTGGTGAGCTTGGCCTTGATGGTGGTGCTGAACTGCGTCCATTCAATGAAACACGTCCTGCTGAAGTTGAAGAACTTGTTGTAAGGGAAGGAGATGAAGATGGAGATGGCAATGAGGTTCTACGAGTGGGAGTAGAAGGTCTTGACAGTGATCGAGTTGATGGAGCTGATGGAGAATGTAAATTTGCAGGAATTTGAGGCCTGGAACTAGGAGTGGATGGCCTTGAGTTTTGTGGTGATGGTCTGTGTTTGTCAGTAGAGGAGGTGGTGGAAACTGAACGTACTCTGGAGGGTGTTGATGACCTTGATGCTGTTGGGCGAGATGAGGGAGTGGATGGCCTTGTTGATGAGGTAGAGCGGGTTATGGGGGATGATGGTCTAATGTATGATGAAACTGAGGCTGAGCTTGTGTTAAGGATTGAGGAATTTGATCTGTTTGAAGAATAGGTGTTGTACTGTGAGTGTGAATTGGAGATGGAAGGGCGAGTCACTGAACTGCTTCTTGCTGGTCTAGAGTGATTGGTGCTCTCTGATTGTGAGACTGAAAGCTGAAAGAAACATGACTTGAGAAGTTAAACTTAACAGCATCTAGCAAACCATTTTCAACAGTATGAACTAGTTCTTCAAGTGATTGGTATGCTTAAATGTAGAGCCAGTTTGGATAAACTTATCTACAAACACTTACAGGAGAAGAAAATAAAATAAACCAAGAAGGTAAAATGAATTCATTTTTTTCATAAGTTGAAATTAGTTTATGTAACTCAACTTTTCAGAAGGTCTCCTATCTAACTTCTCTATAAACACCTATAAACTTATAAGGACTATTTTATAAATTTGAATTCAAGCACTCATTTCAGTTGAAAAACTCCTATAAGTTAGAAGTTAATCCAAATTGGGCCTTGAAGGTCTTAAAGGTATATTGGTGTATTGCCATAGGCATATTGGTTAGAGAAGCTAACTTGGGAAACATCTAATACCAAAACAAACATACATATCCATCACATTCTCCCTCAAACCCCAAACCCCAAAAAAGTAAAGACCCTGACTCCTTGTTGGTGAGGAGGAGGATAATCCCTATTCTCTTGAAGTTGATAGCTACCTAGCTAGTATTTTATCAGTCCACTTAGGCACTTACTATTAAATCTGTAAGCATGGATAGAGGTAAAATGTATGGAATGAATTTGTAGAAAGTATAACTAGAAATTATGAGAAGAACAAACATACCCTTGAGGCCTTAGTGGTAGAAGTGGATCTAGTCAAACTTCTCCTTGGAGGCACTAAGGTTGATTGGGATTCACCTTCTGATGATGGAAATACAGGGGTCCCCGGGGGAGTGAGAAGCCTAATAACATAAAAACAGTGATAATTACAAATTGGGAAACCAATAGTAGCAATAATTTAAAAAATGAACCATTTAAAGTTGCATTTTCTCATTTCAAATATTAAGGCAGTAACTAAAATCTTGCAATCCGAATTGAATTGGTTATGAGTTCCATCAAATCAAAATACAGTTTTGACAAGAAAATTTCTCTGAAATCAATTCCAGATCTATGAATGATCTGAAAGTAAATAAACCTGCATAAAGACATGATCTTTTATCAGGGTATTTGCTAATAATGCATATATGAACACTAAAATCTGTTTTCTTCCCACTTTCTGTAATTGGTCTGTTTGCTGATTTATTGGTCAAATTCAATCTACTAATGACAGATCATGATGAAATAAGTGAGTGTGAATGTAACATACCAGTCATAATCATGCTTTCCTCCTTCAGTAGATGATAGCAAATCATCAATCCCACTTTTGACAGGTTTTGCTGTTCCAACAGAGAGCCTCCCCAGTTTCACCGAAACTGAATCCACAAATAGCAATTACCATTATTATTACTACACATACATAGAGATCACTTGATAACCTAAAAATAAAAAGGGAATCAAAAATTAAAAAAAAAAAAGGAAAAAAGCACAATTGCAGAAACCATGGCCTAAAGGGACATTCTTTCTTGGCCAGATAGCTCAAATTAAATGATACCATGAAAAACAAAAATAAAGACCAAAACTTTCATAATCAAGTAATTCTTTCATAAATTCCAATTACCTATAATTATATAATGATATTATTATTTTTATTTTCCATGACCAGACAATACATAAACATCCTTTTCAATCCCACATCGATTCTTAAAAACAGGCAGTGTTTGTGATAATCAGAAAAACTAAAATCAGACAAAAACAAAAGGCAAAAACAAACAAGACTTGATTTTTTTTTTTTTTGCAGATATTAAGAATGAAAGAAAAAGGGACAAATTGAAAAGGGGTGATGCAGCACCATCAGAAGAGTCATCAGAAGAAGCTAAGGAGAGAGAACGGCGGTTATTGGAGAAGAGATCAAGGTTGTCATCGTGGTTGTTGGAGACCCCATTATTGAAGGTGTGGTTTCTTCTGTGATGGTTGAGGGATCCCAAAAGAGACTCCCTCCCATTCCTACCACTCATCATGGTGTACTTGTGTTGTGTTGATGCCACCACAAACAAACCAAGATCTAGAAATGGTTCAACTTCAAAGTGGTGAAGTGCAATGCAATGACCATTATTGAATATTGATTCATTCTTCTCATGTTTAGATCTGCACTTGCTTCTTGGTTATGTTCCATGTCTCACATTTTGTTGTTGAGATGGGAGTGTCAGAAACAATTAAAAATGATGGAGTGAGATAGGTGCCCACATGGCTTCTTTCTCATGGCCCACATTCTCCTTCCCTCCTTCATAGATCATAGATCAAAGAAAGATCAAGGCTTTCTTTCTTTCATTGTTTTGCACACTTGCTACTTTAAATTTTATTTATGTGACCCATATGCACATGGCATGGGGATGGGATTGGAGGTTCCTTAGTTTTGTTAATATTGTCCCTTGTCCTTTTTTGCTTCTGAGCTCGTGGCTTTCTTTTTTTATTTATTTAATTATTAATTTACACTTTACTATAGTGTGTTTATTTCTACTTCCAGTTTGAGTTAGCTTGTACTCAACACTGTTACAGGAGAATCTTGTTAAGCAAATTGACAATTCACATAAACACATGGTTGCCACTTGCATGTAAGCAGATCGGATCAGAGAAGAAATTTCACTGCTCTTGTGTAATACTAAAATATCACATATGGTGGTGTTATTATATGTTATTTGAGAGTAGTAGTGAGGAAGAAAAAAAGATTGGTAGCAATTATTTTGTGGGGGAGAATAGATATATAGGGATATTTAAAATATGCTCATAGAATAATTTTATTGTTTTTTATAGACAGTTTTAGAGTAAGGAAATAATGTTCTTATCTAAGGGAGGGAAAACTTAGCTTACAGATAAGTTTTATATTTCTCTTAGAATATATTTATGACAAAACAGTACAACACTCATTTTTTTTTTGTTGAAAATGTATACAAAATTAAGAAAATTATCAATTATTTATAATTAAAAAATATTATATTATATTTTTATTAAGAGTAAATCTTTATGTTAGTTTATCAAAATGAGCAAGGGGAAATGGGATATAACTCATTTGTATTTACATGTAATGTTAGAAATTCGAATCTTAAAACCATAACTCTTGACAAAATTTTACCAAATTAACCACCAACCTTGTCCCTAGGATTATTCTCAAAATTCTTGGTCAAAAACGACAAATCTATAAGGTAGTCAATTTTAAAGTTACACATGTTATCATAATAGTCTTTCAAAATTTTTCTTCACCAAATTAGTATCTAAAATGACACCACATTAGTGTTCTAAAAGTTTGGTCACCAAATTAATCTCTCAATGATTGATGGTTGGTTCATCACTAAATTCGTATGTTCTTAATTCAATCCCGGGTAAAGACAAATGTTTTGATTTTTAATTTATATATTTAAGGGACTAATTTGAAGATAAAACTTTTAAAAGTTAATATAGTGACATTTTAGATTTTAAATGACTATTTTGGTGATCAAAATTTTTAAATATATGTGTAATTTTACATGATCAAATTATAGATACTCATTTAGTCTTTCAATTGAACACTTAGTAAAAGTATCAAAAGATAAAGATAAATTGAAAAAGTAACTAATGCTTTTAAATTTTGTAAATAGTTATTAATTTAACATCAAAGGAGTAGTACATTACCTTTTGAAAAATGGTTCATTAATTTATGTCGGAAATTTCACACATTATTTATACCTGTACAAATCATCAAGGAATAAATTATTGATTAATTAACAAATAAATTTTGTTAACATTAATTCAGTTGCTTACTTAAGTGCCTGAAATACACATAAGTGCCAATGACTCGGAGGAATCTTTTTGGTTAGAAACACAGATTTCTTTCATGGGAGGTAATCCTATCGAGGCGAGAACATTCACATCATGGTGAGGCTAGCTCTCCCAGCGGAGATTTTTTCTATCCACAAGACTCGACCCCGAGACCTTGCTTAAGGGGAATCAAGCACACTTGAACCAACCCCCGTTGCATGATAATGACTCTGAGAAATCTATAACATCCTTGATAATAATATCACAATCCATACAGATCCAGGATGGTGTAACAAATGCAGACTTATATACAAAGGAGGTCTCAGCCTTCTAGGTATGATCTTTTACTCATCTCTCATTTTACACCTTCATAATCCCCTTGCTAACTTAGGTATCAGAATGTCTTTATAGCTACTCTCACTTCTTATGGCAGATCTAACACAATCAACGACAGATGACTTGGCTCTGTATCTAGAATCTAATCCCTAGGCAAGTGCCTAAAGATCCTTCTAGAACAAGAATTTAGGGCTTGGTTGATTGATGATTGATGTCAAGGATACCTAAATAGAATTTTTTTTATTATATAAAAGATATAAAAGTATGATAAATATTTTTTTCATAAAAGCTTTTCACATTTATATCATAATGGTTAAAACAAATTAATATGTTTTTTCTAAGAAGAAATAACATACCAAGAATATGTTAATTAATTGATATGTGATAACAATAATAACAAATAAAATATTTTTTATTAGATTGAGTTGGATATATTTTGTTTTGTACATGACCACAATATATCCTCCAGGGGAAGTAATCATTTTTGAGCCGGATATGATCTCAAAGAGCGGCAAAGCTCTTTATCTGAGTATTTAACGCAATTGTATATCCAAGACTCGAACTCGAGACCACAGGTTAAGTTGGTATAAACCCTTACAAGTTGATCCACGCGTTTGGTAGTAGATGGAGTTGGATATATGGATCTAATTACCGTAAAAAATCAAAGTCTAATCTATACTATTACAATTGGCTAGATTTTTTGTCACTATTCATTTGAGGTTAATTTATTTTAATTCCTATAAGCATTAAAGTTAAGAGTTCTAAATCTAGCCTAACTATAAGATGTATAGATGGTATCTAACCTATAAGATACATAGATAGTAGGTAGATAAATATAAAAAGTTTAGCGAAGAGAAAAATAGAAAAAAAAATAATAAAGAGAAAGAATGTGAAAAATGTGATATGAAATGAAGAAAAAAATGAAAAGAAAATTAAGGTGTTAAAGGAAGTGTAAAACAAAAAAATGTGAAATAATTGTTATTCTTTTTTAAAAGTATTAAAACTTTGATAGTTAACTTTTGGGTGTTGAAAGTAGAAAAAAGAAAGAGATAAAAAGAAACAAATCAAGAGAGAGTGTGAAATAAATAACAATGGATGTGAAAGGAAAGAAAGAGATATAAAAAGAAAAAATTAGGCGTAAAAAAATCTTATATATTTTAGAATTGAACTATTAAATATATAAATACATTACATGTTGCAATCGAAAATATATATAAATAATAGGAATTTAAGTAAACACAAATGACAAGATAACATTAAATATTTTGAAATGAATACAATAGGAATTGAAATGATACCTAAATACATACAACCTCAATTCCTTTTTATAAGACACTTTTTAGAGTTTTTTGTGTTCCTTTTTATAAGTCACTTTACAATTTGGAGAAAACATTTATTATAATTTTCCTTATTTGCCTTATTAACTTTAATGTCTTTTCAACTATCAACTGATAGTGAAGTTAGTTAATAATATTAAATAAGGAAAAATTAGAAAGTTAAACTATATTTTAAAACTCAAATAAAATAATTAACTAGCTTTAATTATTTTATTGGTCTTTGTGATTCAATATATTGTGCCTTATAAAAAGGAACGGAGGAAATATATTATATTTGTTTACATTTAAATGTATATAAACTAAATTTTTATTTTTTTCCAAAAAATAAGAAATGCGGAACACATTTGGGGACACCTTGAATGAATTTAATTCTATTTGATCATCTCACTCCATTAAAGTTTCAACAAATTAGACAATTTTCATTTTTCTTTGTTTTGTTGTGACCATTAATAAAAGTCAAAGCTAGACATTGTCACACATTAGTGTTTATTTACCAAAAACCGTTTTTTCTTATGGTCAATTATAGGTTGCTATAACTAGGGTGAAGACTCGACAAGAACTTATGTTTCTTATGTGTGATTATATTTTTAAACGTTATAATTTGACGAAAAATATAGTGTATAAAGGGATATTTCAAAATATAAATGATATGATCTGGTATATTTTACATTTGTAATTATTAATGTTTAAAATTTGTTGTTTCAAATAAATATTCTGTTTTAATTTTTTTAATTCTTTCTATATAAACAAGTATAAATTTTTATATGAAAAAAAATCACTAATCATTATCATTTTATAAAGTTTATATATTTATATTAATTAAATTAAATATACTATAGTATATTGTATTAACAATCTATTTGAATAATAATAATGCATGGGTCGGGCACTAGTTAATGATAAACCATTTAAATATTATATAACTACCTGGTAATATATAATTAAATAATACTACCTCCATTCCAATTTGATAGTCGTTTTAGGAAAATAAATTTTTTTCATAATATGAGTCGTTCTCTAGTTTCTATGTGAGTATTAATGATAATTTTTCATTTTTACCCTCCCACTTTTATGGGAAAAGAAACTTAAAAAATTGTGCACCACACTACTCATTAATGTATTTAGATAAAATGAGAAAAAATGTATAATAAATTAAGAAGGGTAATTTAGTAAGATTACTATGTCTTTTAAGTCATTTATTATTGTTCTTAATTTGTGTGTAAAAACCTTAAACGACTGTCAAAATGGAATGGAGAGAGTAATATTTTTATGAATTAATGCATTAAAAGTAGGAAATTGATATAACAAATGTTCTAAAATATATATATTTGTGGTTGTAAGAGGAATAAAATAGGAAACTTCTAGGTTTTGTATTATTTTTAACCATTTTGGCCCGAATGGAATGGACCCACTTCCAATTCCAATGGCATTGTATTTATTATCATTTGTAGGTTAACTTAATTGCTTGAGAAGATTGCTAATAAACTCATGTTCCACCCTCAAGGTCAAGCGTCCTTAACTTCCAACTAACATTATATATTCAATTATTGCAAGATAATGATAATTTTAGGTTTAGGTTGTATAATGATAATCTGGAGACGACAGAGTAAGTGAGATTAAATCCATAGAATGAAAATTGCTCCTTTCTTTCTCTTAAATATCATTTTTAAGGTGCATTTTAAGAGACGTTGTAACTACCGTTAGCTCTAAGGCACCAACCTAATCTTCTTTTTTGTCCTTTTATGACTAAGGAAGGCCAACCAGTAGTTTCAAGTTTAATGACATATACTTCTAAATACTAAAGTATTGCAGTGAGTGTATCCTAATTAATAAGAGATTGGATAGCAGTAAACAAATATTATAAAATTACAAGTTTAAGCCATGAAAATTAATTTTTTGTTTTTTTTAACAAATAAGTTTAAATATAGACAAATAAATAATTAAAAGAATAAGTATGTGTACATAATTAGATTAAAAATAATTTAAGTTCAAACTTAATTATTTAAAAAAAGTAACACATCATATTAATTTTAAAAAAGTTTTTTTTTTAAATAAAAGTCAATTGGGGTAGACTTGTAATTGTAACTCCGTTCTATACTTATCTTAATATAATAATAACTTCCTTATAGGAGCTGCGCCAGTCGGAAACTTACAACAATTAATCTTTTTAAAATTAACTTAGTGTTAAAGAAGTACAGATTTGATTAATCAATGATAGCTCCTTTCTGTAAAAAAAAAAAAAAAAGTTCAGAGTTGGATAATTTTCCCATGTTAAACTACCAAAACCCTCCAACCACTAGGCTGACCCTAATGGGTTACAGAGTTGGATATGAAGTAGGAGAAAATTTTAGGACTATATTAGCAAATTAGTCCCTGAAAAATATTTTTGATCGTGCAGTTTAGTCCCTGAGAGAGTCAAAATTTCAAAATTATCCCAGAGAGATTGTTTCGTCATGCAAAATGGTCAAAATGTCATTTTTCAAGGACTAATTTGCATGATTTTTTAATGTCTCAGAGACTAATTTGCTTATTTTTCCTTGTTTTTCAGGGATCATTTTGCATGACAGAGCTATCTCTCAGGAACCATTTTGAAATTTTGACTCTCTCAGTGACTAAATTGCACGATCAGAAATTTCTCGAGAACTAATTTACTAATATAGTAAATTTTTGGACATCTTTGGAGGAACAGTTGATGACGTAAACCAATTTAAATTTAAATTTAAATTTGGGTTCTGTTAGCATTTGCTTTCAAACTTTAAGCATATAAACTTAAATCAATGTTGATTCATAAACGTTTGTGGATCGTGCATTGATTGAAAGTGATGGACCGTGTTAGAATTTCCCCCTTTTCCTTGGCTGGCTGTTATAATTTCTCTCAAGTAAACCCTCAAACTGAAATATATGGTTTGGTCACATTATTCCCTGAAAGATAATAAATTGTAAAATCGTCCTTGAGAGATAGTAACGTCAGTCAATTATGTCCTTCTGTTAACTCCTCTCTGTTAAAGTTAACAGAATTGCAACTAAACCCTCAAAATGGTCCCTGAAAGATATGACATTGGTCACATTGGTCCCTGAAAGATAATAAATTGTAAAAACGTCCCTGAGAAATAATAACATCATTTATAAACCCTCAAAATGGTCCCGGAAAGATATAGGGTCGATCATATTGGTCCCTTAATAAATTGTAAAAACGTCCCTGAAAAATAATAACATAATTTATTATGCTTTCTTTTTCCCCGTTGATTTCGTTTCATTCCCAAATGCGAGTCATGCCTCACCATTTCTTGAAAGGCTGGACTAATGACATTTACCCCACTATCATGGTCCTATGGATTGAAAATCATGAAAGGAACTACAAAATGATAGGTTTATCTGCATGAATTTAGCCCCAAAAAAAATATGTTACTAGAGATCTCAAGCAAAGTAACATACTTGTTGGACATAACATGACACCCTACATCTCTGATTTTGGACTTGGGCGCCTTGCAAATATTGTTGGGGAACCCCAACCTTGCAGTCTAACTGAGTGGCGATAGAGAAACTCCAAGAGAGACAAAAGAGCTTGTCCACTGAAGTTGCAACTAATATTTTATGAAATGGTTATCAAGCTCCAGAAGCACTGAAAGTGGTGAAGCCATCACAGAAGTGGGATGTTTATTCATATGGTGTGATTTTGTTAGAAATGATCACAGAGCGATTACCCATTATCCAAGGTAACTCAGAAATGGACTTGTTCAATGGATTCAGTTCTGCATTGAGGAGAAGAAGCCACTCTCAGACGTGTTAGACCCATACTTGGCTGAAGATGTAGATAAGGAAGAAGAGATAATTGCAGTTTTGAAAATTGTGATGGCTTGTGTCCATAACAACCCTGATAATAGACCTACAGTGAGGCACGTGTTTGATGCTTTGGATAGATTGCCCATTTCCTCTGATTGAGAAATTTTAAGGAGTTGTGAATTGTGAATCCAGCTGATGTGTGAAGCTTTTGCTTTTACTCTTTCTTGCCATATCATTTTTACTTATATTTCTCCATGCTTTCTAAAGTTTTCCCCTCCTTCAACGGAATATTATTTCGGGATTCATTTGATGGTGGGCTTCCTCAAAGTCATCTTCAATAAGAAGATGATGATTTGGCTCATACACTTTCTTTGTCCTTAAAGGTTTTGGAGTTTCGTTTTATTCTTAGACTGCAGAAGAAGATGATGCAATACGTGAGCTTCTAGTGAAAGAGGAAACCAAAGGACTTGGAGTTCATGATACATTAGCCAAGGGAGAGAAAACCAACAATAGTAGACACGGACCAGAGGTATGTAAAGCATTATAGTAGAAACATATGCATGTATTGGGTGGTCGACCAACAATATTTGGGAATGAAACGAAATCAACGAGGAAAAAGAAAGCATAATAAATGATGTTATTATTTCTCAGGGACGTTTTTACAATTTATTATCTTTCAGGGACCAATGTAATCGACCCCATATCTTTCAGGGACCATTTTGAGGGTTTATAAATGATGTTATTATTTCTTAGGGACGTTTTTACAATTTATTATCTTTCAGGGACCAATGTGACCAATCACATATCTTTCAGGGACCATTTTGAGGATTTACTTGTAGTTCTATTAACTTTAACAGAGGGGAGTTAATAGAAGGACCTAATTGACTGACGTTACTATCTCTCAGGGACATTTTTACAATTTATTATCTTTTAGGGGCCAATGTGACCGACCACAAATCTTTCAGGGACCATTTTGAGGGTTTACTCAATTTCTCTCATTATTTTGGCTGGCTGTTAGAATTTTGACTAAATTGTCTATTTGGACCTTGAAAGATTGGAGGACCTTCATTTTAGTCCCAGAAAGAAGAAAATTGTCAATTTAATCCCTGAATGTACTTTTCGTCTTTCAATTTAGTCTCTATGTTACAATCTTTCAGTTAGCCTTAACAAAGACGCTGAAACGGCAGTTAAGTGCCACATGTACATAATGACATGTCAATAAAATTATTCATTTTAGTCCCTCATTAATGTTATTGATTTCATTTTCATCCCCCCGCTACATTTGTCTTTAACAACATATTCCTCCCAAATTCAAACAGAACAAACCCTAACCCCCAAATTGAAAATAGATTTTTTTAGACCAAAAAGAATAATTTAAATTTCAATTTTTGGACCAAGCCCTCATTTTGGTACCTTGAAAGATTCAGAGTCAGTCATATTAGTCCCTAAAAAATGACTAAATTGAATGAATTTTTCATTTTTCAAGAACAAAAATGCAATTTCCATCTTTTATGACTAAAAGATTTAGGGTTGATTACATATTAGTCCTAAAAGATGGGAATTGTATTTTTATTCTTGAAAGATGAAAATTTACTCAATTTAGTTATTTTTAGGGACTAAATTGACATTTAAAAAATCTTTCAAGGAATAAATTGAATGAATTTTCATTTTTCAAGGACTAAATTGAATAACTTTTTATCTTTAAGGGATGAAAAATGCAAATTTCTTTTTTCAAGTACTAATATGACTGACTCCAAATCTTTCATGATACCAAAATGAGGGGTTAGTCCAAAAATTGCATTTTAAATTCTTCGTTTTGGTCTAAAAAAATCTATTGTCAATTTGAGGGGTTAGGGTTTCTTCTGTTTGAATTTTGGAGGAATATGTTGTTAAAGACAAATGTAGCATAAAGGATGAAAATGAAATTATTAACATTAATGAAGGACTAAAATGAACTAATTTAATCATGAGGGGCTAAAATGAACTATTTTATTAATGAGGGACTAAAATGAATAATTTTTTTGACATGTCATTATGTACACGTGGCACTTAACGTGCCACGTTAGTGTCTCTGTTAAGGTTAACTAACGGATTGTAACATAGGGATTAAATTGAAAGATAAAAAATATATTCAGGGATTAAATTGACAGTTTTCTTCTTTCATAGACTAAAATGAAGGTCCTCCAATCATGACCAAATTAAAAGTTTAGTCTAGAATTTCTCATAAAATACCTTTTTTTAACAAGGAGGGACAAAACCCCACCTACACTAGAATGTATATAGACACCCTCTTGTGGTTCTATCACTGCAGTAGATTTAGCTACGAAATAGTTGATAAATAGCTACCGAATTAACTACGGAATGTCTTCCTTAGCTTTGTAATAACTATACTTACTGGAGAGAGATGCACGACTAGAGAGGATCCGGATCCCACTAGAATACGCCTAGGGAAAAAAACATCAGCTAAATCATGTTTCAGTAAACTAACATAAGGTTGAGGAGGGTCTCTTAAGAAGTGTAAGCTCAACTCCACGTGGAGGACATTGCTGCAAGACGATCAGCTACGCAATTTCCTTTACGATACAAGTGCTAATATTTTAAGGAATTTAATATGCATACACCATAAATATATATAAAAAATTACTTTTTTATCCAATAATATATTATCATATAATTTATTTGATTAAATAGAACATAAAATGTCATATTCATTAAATGATGTGGTAATATATTATTGAACGATGTTGTAATTTTTTTTTTTTTTTTTTTATATTGATAGAGTATACCCATTAAACACATATTTTAAGATCTCATAATAAAGCATGTAATTTTGAGTTTTTCATCCATTTATTTAGCTTCTATGTAGGTATGATAACGGGATAGGACGAGGCAGAATTTTCTCTTCACGCCCTTGCAAAGGTCGAGGCAAGTTCAAATGCGAATATGAAATTGTGAAACTCAATCTCATCTCTGTGGGTTTCTCGTTGAGTTCAGGGAAACCCGTCGACTTTGGGGGAAATTCACAGATCCTACTCTACTCTATATTTTATTATTTTTTCTTCAATTTTAATAACTTTAATACATATTTTTTAAATAAGTCATATATATCTACTACATATTAATTCAAATGATATATAAAAATAGACATTGAGATTCTTAAAAAAAAAATAAGAAACTTAAGAATTATATACAATTTAAGGAAAATGTGTAAGCTTATCTTTATTATTTTACAATTATTATAAATATAATTATTTAATTATTATATTGGGGTCATTTTAAGTTCGAGGGCGAGGTGGGTTTAGGGTAAGTTTTCCTTAAATCCGGTGAAAGCGAGTTTTTCCTGTCAAAATTGGGGCGGGAACGAGTCAATACCCATGAGTTTAGGTTTGATTGTCATGCTACTTCCATGTGAACTTTGACACTTGATTGTGAGATTTGACTCCTCTAAGATAGTGTTGGGGTGAAATTTACAATTTTCAGTAAGTTAAGAAAGTTTTGGTATCTTCGAATTCGAAGTATACAATGACATATTCAAGAAGCATATTTTGAATTGAAATATATATAACTTGGTGAATTATTGAAGTTTGCATTTTGAATTCGAAACAATAAGGCGTTACAATTTGTGTATTCAAAAGGAATGCAGATCTTTGATTAACTGCCTATTTGAATTTGAAATGTATTTTGAATACAAATAGAAGGAGAGGAAAATGAGTTCTATAATTTAAGGAATCTGAAGAAAGACAAAGATATAAGTATTTTATTCGTGTACAAATGAGATTCAAATTACATAATTGGTTCGAATGAAAATACACAAGAAATACAAATGTACATGAAAATAAAAGCTATTCTAAATCTTCAGAGAACTTGACTCATGTCTTCCTGGATCTTCAGGGAACTTGACTCTACCTCCTTGTCCTTCATTTGACCCACCTCTTCCTTCTTCTTTCCCACAAGCTTTGATTGAGCCAAGGCAAAAGCATTATGCTAACCTGGTTGCGCAGCCCTTGGTGCATGGGGTGATAACAAAGAAAGCCTGGGAAAACAATAAAGAAGATTCAGTTATTATATAAATGAATCTTAAATTGGCTAGTACGTTCAACCTGAGGAAATACTTAATAAGGATTGAGGAAGCTTATAGCTTTGGCTATTTCGTCAACCTTATCAAAAATGAAGTCAAGAAAGATCAGGTTGTACGTAATAGCCAAAGGAAGAAACTTCTTCATTTTGAACAGAGAAAGGAATGAAGAATAACGTCAAAGCCAAGGAGTATTTATACTGATAGGATTGGACGGTGCCATTAATGTGCCTACAGAATGATCCAATCAGTTTCAAGGTCAAACCCACGTGTGGTCGGTGGTCAAGTTCACCAATGAATTGACCAATCAGGATTTACAACACGTGAAACTTAAGGGAATTAATCAATCAATATTTGGTTAAGTTTCCCAATGTGGTTCGAAATCTGATCAGAATCAAAGACTTGTTTGAGTTTGAAAGGAGTCCAATAACTTAGAAGAATTTACAAAGTCAGAAGTTTGAGAAGTCATTCGAAGACCATTCAAATTTCAAATGAAGCAAGAAGTCATTCGAAGACCATTCAAATTTTAAAAGAAGCAGTTATTGGAAGTTAGCGCTCAGAGACAAGTGTCAAGACCTTAGGCTATCAGTTATTTTTTCAAATAGAAGACCATTGCTGTTTTGAATACGTGTCTTGCTTAGAAATTTGACACATCATTTAGGCTTGTAAACGTGTCAAAATCTGGTTAAGTGTCCGTTAGAATAGAAGTCTATAAATAGGCAGAATTCTGATGTAACAAGGGTTGGATTTCATTTTACTGAAAACGTCTTTGAAAACACCCAACGTCCATCCTTGTAAGCGACTAAGAGGTTAATAAGGAGAGTGTCCAGTATGTGTATCCATACCAACTCTAAATCAATGTAATTTACAATTCTGCAATTTTATATTCTTTGATTACTTTCTGTTCTTTACACTTCTGCATTTTTCTTTGATTTGTTTACTTTCTGCACTTTAATTTCTGTAATTCTTTTCTTCTTTCATTTAAATTATGCACTTTCAATTCCTATACTTTGTCATTAAATTTTCCTCTCTTTGAAATTCTGTTTATCTTTCAAAACTGATTTTCGAAGTTAACCTTTTTCTTGAAGAAATAAGTGATTCAAAATTCTGATACTCTTTGAATACAATTTCTGAGTAAAATCTAATTTTAAAAAAGAACATTTAGAGGATTCAGATTCTAGTCCCAGATTGTTCTTTCAGAATCAAAAAAGTTTTCGAATTTGATTGAAAATTTTCACAACAAACAGATACACGTGTACTTTAGAAAATAAAGTGTATAATAATAATCATTGAGTAAAAAAAATCAGTACTTGGGATTTTGAAAACTTCATAGTTTATTATACATGTGTATATATTCATCTTATCAAAATCTCTATTATTATTTTTTCAATCAACAATTATTTTTACACTTTATATTCTAAAACACAACCCCACACTTTATATTTCTAATAGTCGCTAATAGTTTATTTTTCAATCAACAATTAATTAATTTTTTTAATTAAGTTTATTTGTAATTAATAGTTTATTTATAAATAGTTTATTTGTAACTAATAGTTTTAATTAATTTATTTGCATTTAGGTTTATTTGTTTTATTAATTTATTAATGTGATATAGGAATAAGGTTTATTTGTAATTAATAGTTTATTTAATTTATTTGTATTCATTAGTTTATTTGTTTTATTAATTTATCAGTTTATTTGTTTTATAATGTCTATAGTAATTATAATTAGTTTTATTAATTATATTAGTAATTAGTATACTAGTAATTATTTTATTAATTAGTATATTAGTAATATGTAATTTGTTTTTTTAATTTATATAATTAATAGTTTTGTATATAATGTCTATAGTCATTAGTGCCTAGGATGTGTGGTAGAGGTGGAGAGAAGATCCCACCTAGTAGAGGGAGGGCCCTCCATCCGGGCGAGCTACGACAACAGGCAGCTCGCGCGATACGGGAGAGGGCCAACCTTTCTCACTCACACGCTGATCAGATGCCGGAGCATCCATCTACTTCAGCGCCGGCGTGCGCCATGCAGAATTCTTCTTTCTACCCTCCACCATTTGCTCCGGCGCAGTTCGATGGTATAAGGTTCATCCCGACATCGGGATTAGTTCAGATGACTCCAGTGCAGGAGGACGTTGTGCCCAACATAGACGCTGGCGACGCTCAGGATGATTAGGATAGGGATGTTTACCAGGAGTCTGATGAGGAGCCAACTCGGTTCCAAGGTGTCGGGTCAAGCAGACCTCATGAGGCAGACGCTCGAGGTCTGGTTATTATCCGACCATTTGGCAAGGGGTGAGTTTGTATATTTTTTTTCCTCTTTAGAATTGATATTAATATTGAATATTTAATTGTTTTAACTGTTAATATTAAATATTTTATTTTGCAGGTGGGTGCCTAATGCCCCACCTGTCGCAGCCTTTGGTCATGCGATCTGTTCGCAGTTCCGGGGTCCTCACTACCTTTGGGAGGTCACCCTGAAGGATGTTAGGGACAGGTGGTGGCAGGAGTTCATGGTAATTAAAAACCCTATACACTTTAAATTTTTTCTTAAAATATGTCAATTTGGAAGGACTTACCATATTTTTATTTTGCAGAGTCGAGTTACTTGGGACCCTTCTGATGAGGCCCAAATAAAGAAGGTGTACGAGCAGAGGGTTGCTCGTCGCCTTCGAGATATGATGAACAAGGCTCGGAAGGCTGGGAAGAGGCCCACGTGGTGTGGTGAGGAGGCTTGGAAGGGTCTTTTGGCCTACTGGGACTCTGCGAAATTCAAGGGGAAGTCCGCTCGTAACTAGAGCAACCGGGCTTCTCAACACGGGGGGGGGGGAGTGCACACCACGGGCCGGCGGGCCCACCGTGAGGTGGCATTGGATATGATATGTATAAACAAACACTCTTCTGTATTATGTTTCTATTTGTTGTTAAATGAATTAATTTGTGTAATTTTC
Organism: Sesbania bispinosa; assembly: GCA_026901365.1. Lineage (NCBI taxonomy): Eukaryota > Viridiplantae > Streptophyta > Magnoliopsida > Fabales > Fabaceae > Sesbania > Sesbania bispinosa. Next base: position 331,356 of record QLOH01000235.1, read on the forward strand.
CTGTGTAGCGACGACAACTTGGGTGGGAGGTCGAGCTGGATGAGTTCTTTGCTGCCACACACGCCAAAAAGGGTGGTGGCTGGGTAGATGACCGGGCGAAGACCACCCATGTAAGTGTTTGTTTATAAGTGTTTTTTTTTTATATATTTTCATATTTATGCAATTGAATATATAACTAATAACTAACTTTACTTTTACCTCAACAGACAAATTACAGGGAGCGCCTGAGGGATGTGGAGTCACAGATGGGGGACACCTCCATGACTGATGCCTCCACCAAGCTGGAGATCTGGAGGGATGTTGCGGGTGGCAAGACCCGATGCCGTTGTTATGGCACCGGGGACTTGGCCTCCAACATTCGTTCAGATGTGACGAGCTTGACTCAGGAGTCCCGGGCTCACCCGGGCGAGAGTACTGACGGGTCCGGGTCACGACATTCTAGAGAGGAGGCGCTGCGCCAGGAAGTCGAAGTAGCAAAGGAGCAGTCTCGGGTGGCCATGGAGAAGACTCTAGATTTGGAGGATCAGTTAGCATGACTCCGACGACAGATGCAACAGATCCTGGACATCAGGCTGTAGGTCAGGCTCCAGCTCAGGCTCAGGCACAACCACACCCCCATTATGATCCCGCCATGGATAACCAATCGATGGATGATGAGTACGAGAAACCCACCCTACAGCCCCAGCGCCGCCGCCACCATTGATTTCTTTATGTTTATGTTTATGTTTTATTGTATTATTTTTTAATAGACTTTGTGTGTATATATATATATATATTTATATATATGTGCTTTTTTTAGTATTCTTTTTATAATTTTAAATTTAATAAATAAAAAATAAATAATAATAAATTTAATTTAAAATAAAATGATAAAATTAATAAATTATTAAAATAAAATAAATATTAATAAATTTAATTTTAAAAAAAACATACCTGTAGCGACGGTCTTAGCCATCACTACGGCCGTCTCTAGATAATTTTCTTTTTTGAAAAAAATTATTCTTAGCGACGACCATGTTTTTAGAGACGAATTCAGCGACGACTAAGCCGTCTCTAGGCATCGACGGCTGATGTCAGCCGTCGCCACTGTATTTACGATGAGCCACTTAGCGACGTCCACGTGGCCGTCTCTAAGTCGTCGCTGCACAACCTGTAGAGATGACTTTTCCTTCTGTAGGGGCCGTCGCTAAAAATGAATTTTCTTGTAGTGCATTTTCTTCTCCTGAAGTTCTTTTGGAGAAGTGTATCCAAAACTAACTCTTTATTTAACATATGTCAAAATTTTTCCTATTGCACATTTTTTATGGTTCTATCCCTGCTTCAAGAGGTTGGTTGGTAGTGTAACGTCCTAATTCCTTAATTCAAGGATTACGTCCGCTGGAAACGCAACTCCCAAATTTATGAAATTATTTCGTGCATTATCGATATTGCATACAACATAAAAACATCGCTTAGGTAATCCAACAGTTACTTAAGCTCAACATCAATCAATCATTTACACATAATCAATTAATTGCCAACAACGACTCCATTCAAACACAAAATGGAACTATAGGCTAAATAGGATACAATTATACATGCGTCCTGACTAAAGAAAAAGGCTCTTAAGGCTCCACATATACTAAAATATCTCATTCCAAAAGAATAAAGTCTAGCCTATACAACAAAATATCCAAACAATAGTTTGGACCACACAACTGGCCCAAACCTCAAATCTCCTCCCAAGTCAAGCATCCTGCCTGGGACCCTGCAAATCTAAACACAAACCACAACGTATAATGAGACAAAAGCCCCAGTGAGTGTGAATAATCAAGCAGTGTAGGGAGATCAAGCAAATGCAATGCAATAAACCATAAGAGAACAAGGAGCACATTAAGTAAGTCCAATATCAGTAAGTCAATGCATGATCATCATGAAGTGTTTAACCAACACCCAAAGGGTTTTTTCCGCTTATATGTGAAGGCTAGACTGAGCTTAGGCTAACAGTGACCGTCGTCCCTGAAGGCCACAGGGACCTTACCCCTTAACTGTGATAGATTCATACAATAACTTCCTATTTTAAGCATGAAATCCAAGGATCCAATTAATCCGTTTAAACATGAAGTCCAAGAATCTAAAAGTCTTTTATGTTTAACATGAGGTGTAAAGACCCAAATCAAGTTCCTCTTGAGCATGAATGGTTTATTAGCATGAAAAATCAATTATAGGTCCATAAGAATGAATAATCACATGATTGCATACTTTCCCTAAGTTTCCTCATCAATAACCAAGTAATTATCAAAATTCCCAATTCTCCTAACCTAGGGTTTGAGCAATAATAACAATTTCACCAATCAATCCAAAAATAACCCTAGAATCATCTCTAATCAACCACAAACAAGTAATGCAAGCAAGGGAAGTAAGAATAGGGAGCATTCATAGCTTTTCATACAAGATGGGAGTGAGTGGGTGGACCACACTCACCTCAATGGAGAAATTAGGGAGGATGGAGGGATAGGGAAGATGATTTTCAAGCTCCAAGGTGATGGGGAAGCCTCCAAGCTAATCTTTCTTCTTCCTTCTCTCACTTTCTCTCTCTAAGATTCTCTCTCTCTCTCTAAGATCATAAATGTAGAAATAAATGAGGGAGAGGGTTAGGGTTCGCTGTTTTTAAAAACTGATATCGTGTGCGCTCGCTCAAGCGAGCCCCAACAAATAAAACACCCTTGATGCTGCAGGGGTCCTTGCTCGCTTGAGCACGCCTGCGAGCACTCCTGATGTTGTAGGGTTCTCGCTCGAGCGGACCTGAGAGCACTCTTTGTTCGCTTGAGCGAGCCTCAACTCAGAGAGCACCCCTAATGCTGCAGGAGTCCTCGCTCAAGCGAGCCTCAACTCAGAGACTTCCCCCCTCTCTGTGCCTTGTCCCTTGCTCGAGCGAGCCCATCTGAACTCAAATTCTTCTTTTCCTCACTCTTACTCCCTTCTCCCCTCTGTTCCTATAATTTTAGCCCCTAACCTCACTCATTGGTTTATGAAGTTAAATTGATTTGGGATATTACATGTAGAGTAGTAAGTCAAGCTTTAACATTTAATAGATCATCACAAATTCAAGTCCCCTATTTTAAGCCAAGGCTTTTATCGCTTTAGACTAGAGTACCATACTCTTATTTTAAAAATTGGTATATATATATATATATATATATTCTATCTCCAGTGTTAATTTCAGAGTTAATTTCAGATTCTTTAGAGTTAATTTCATACTCTTATTCTATCTTCAGAGTTAATTTCAGTCTTTATCAGATCCATCACTATGATTAACTACATTAATAGTCACACCACCTTTTGTAGTTTGCCTAATTTTGGGTCTACTGGTTGACATTTCTTCTGTGGATTAATATATATATATATATATAAATGCTATTTGTAACATTATTTTCTTTTTACCAAATACTCCTACTCTAGTCTTGCCATCAATTAGGCCACTAAAATATTCAATGTGAAACTAGTCATTTTGTTTTGTATTAAATTAAATAAATGACCTTATAACATACTCCCGCATGGCCGCATCAACGTAGAACATGTAAGAAAATAATTTCTCAGTGTTTATCCAAAACTTAGCCCATGCTGTAGATGTATTTAAAAGTAGAAGAATAGAGATCTCACGTTCAAACGGTACAAATCATACATATATCCCTTTTCGCTTGGTAGTTGATTCAAATATTTTTGTGTTTTTTTTTAAAAAAAATTGTATTACTTTTTTTTTATGCATATATGTTTAAAGCAATTTTCTCATTTTCTATATTTTATACAGTTTCTTCTGTTTCCACACTTTTATGTAATCATTGCCAATATAGTAGCTAAGAAAATTATATAAAGTAAGTAAGCAATATAGTACTGTTTGAAATTATAAAGAAAAATAAAATAAAAACGACGATAAAAATTGACAAGTGATAAAAATGGAAATATATCGCCTTGTCCTGAAGTTGATCTCTGGACCGAGCATACTTATGGATTATGGTAAAGCAAATTAAGTAGCAAACCATTCTGAAAATCCCAAATGGGCTCATGGTTTGAAACTAAATTACTGTTACTGGAATGCTATTAATTATCAGGAAAAAATGTTAGTAATATGTTTCTTCATATAATTTATTTATAAAAAAATAGCCATAGCTGAAAAAAGTTAGTAATATATTTTTAAAATAGTTTATAATATTTTTCTTATTTAATTTTATGTGAGTACTAGTTTTAGAAAATAAACTTAAAATTATTTAAAATACACATAAAATTTAATTTAACAATAAAATTTAAAAACATACTATGAGTGTGTATGGTAAAACTAGCTGAAAGCTGAAAAGCTCGCTGAAAGCTGAAAATCTATTGAATGTGTTTGGTAAAACTAGTTGAAAATGGTAAAATGACATTTAAGGACAACATTAATTATTAAATAATGATAAGTGAGGGTGGTTGAGGGTTAAACTTGTAATTAATTTTCAATTAGTAACTGAAAATTGAAGCTTTTTAAAAAATTAAAGCTACTCCAAGTAGTTTTTTAAGAAAAACTTGTAGCTACCAAAAAAAGCTACATTCTCAAACACTGCTGAAATAATTTTAACTACCATTTTCAACTTTCAGCTACATGAAATGATAATCCAAACAATATATATATATATATATATATATAATATATATATATATAATATGTGAGTATGAGCTTGTGACTCTAATTAATTCCTCAGTCTCACACCGACCAATGGGTAAGAAATTGAAGTGATATCTATTTACGGGGAGGATATAGGTAACGACACGTGTAGGCTAACAAGGAAGAAATAATGGACACTCAATTGGTCAGCCAAGTGATCGATCCGCAAAGATCGTTTGATAATGATATCATAACAAACAAAGATGTTACTATAAGATATGATATGATAAATATTGCATGTATGATCTCTGTTCATTTATTGAGCACATACTAGATACATAGACTCCCAACACGGAGTGATCGAGCGCCGATTTTCTTGAATCTTTATCTTCATCTGTCTATGTTCTATGCATGTGTTGGGGTACTGTTTTTGACTCATGCCAGTGTGCATTTTAATTTGACTAGATTTTCACCATTTTTCTGCTCAATGTAGAAAATTAATGTGCAGTTTCTTTTCACTTAATTACATTTTTATTCTTATACTATAATCTATCCACGATTTTAATCTCCTAATATTTTTTTTTATATTTTTAATCCTCTAAAGTTTGTTGTATTATTTTATCCTTAAAATTAAATGAGCTTTGAGTTCTTCAATCTCTTATAAAATGGACCTCGCTTAATTGGCTTAAAAAATGAAAGAATATAATAAATTTTGAAGACCAAAATCGTGAGAAAGAAATTAGGGAAACTAAAATATAAAGAGACAAAAAAAATGTAATTAAGTTTTTTTTTTTGTTGTTAATGAAATGTGAATTTGTTGTGAAATTGAGACCAATAATACAAAGTGAAACAACAAGGACAACTAGAACATATGGTACCACCGGCATGCAGGACCAGCACATCATTCTATTCAGAATACCCATTATTAGTCTTATTTTATTATTTTCCTCTTGTTTGATAGATAGAAGACTAAGAGGAGGATTAAATTGTTAAAAAATAAAATAAAATATAATAGCATTTAGAGCTTTTTTTGAGGATTAATTAAATAATCATGAGTTATATATGCACCAAAAGCGACCATGTTATTCTACCTTTAACTTGTTGAACATACTTATATAGGGCCAAAAGATGTAATTCTTAATCTTACCACTCTCATTCACATCGTGATGTAACATTATATGGATAGTTGGGTTCCTTAAGCATTTTAACATGGATTTGATTCCTGGTGGTGTATATGGAAAAGAATTTGTTGGGAGAGGCAAAGCCCTTCAGTGATCTCCACGCCTCGAAGGGATTAATCTCTAGCTATCGGATGGGGGATACATTTGGTTCATACAAAAAAGAAAAAATCTAACATAATAATCTAGGAAATAAGGACACTTTAAAATAGGTTTTGTTTTGGGTGAAACACCTCATGGGTGATTCACTAGTAACACACCGTTTTTTAACTATATATATTAATTTTTTAATTAACGGTCCTGATTTATAACTTGCGACCGGGGGAGGTGGTTTAATTAGATTTGCAATTAGATCCCTCCGTGCTTTTTTAATGAGTCATGAAATTTCCCGGCAGTCCTTGGCTTCATACCCATTCTTGCAGTAATTTAAAACGCTTGAATTCTCGGTTTGACATGTATCCCAGTCTTGCTATGGCATCATATGTAGTTGGCAATCCTACATGTTCTGTAGCAAAAAATTACAAGTGAGAATTTTACGAAGTTGATTTTGTCAACTTTAGTCAACTTTAGTTTTCGTCCCCATACTTTAAATCCTTTGTTTTTTGTCCCTGGACTTTCTAAACCCCAAAACTATGGCCACTGACCGTTAGTGAGATCTGTTAACCTGATGAGCTGGGTAACAAAAGTTACATGTCAGCTTCAATAGTAAGTTCCAAATAACTGACTGATCATCTAATTAATTTTTTTATTAATTTTTAATTATTAAAATAATCCTAATTGCTAAATTAGAGTTTTGGGGCCCACTATTTGGGCCAAGCTATTTGGGGCCTACTATTGAGGCTAACATGTAACTTTTGTTAGCCAATTCATCAGGTTAACAGATCTCACTGACGGGCAGGGACCACGGTTTGGGGGTTAAGAAAGTTCAAGGACAAAAAACACAGTATTTAAAGTATAAAGACAAAGATTAAAGTTAACCGAAACTATAGGGACGAAATACATATTTTTCCCAAATTAAATTATTATAATGAAAAAGAGAGTTGCCATGAAAAGATGGGCTGAAATCGCACTAGTGACAACTCTGGTGGCTCTATCTTGTTCTACGTGCAGCGGGTTCTGCCTTAACGGGTTCTCATGATGTGACTCTGGTGCTTCCATCGATTTCTGCATCCAACGAGTTCTACGGGTCCGGATCCTCTCCAGCCATCCAGGAATTTAGCTACGAAATAACTACGGAATAATTAGGAAATCAAAATCTGTAGTTATTCCGTAGCTAAATCGGCTGGAGAAAGCTGGAGGGCTAGAGAGGATCCTAGCACCGAGTTCTACATCAAGTTGTTACTCCTGCAATTTCCGCGCCACCATGGGCTTCTGCTGTTAAGGGATTATGCGTTCCTGTTGCCGACGCCACCACTGGCTTCTGCGTTCCTGCTGCGACTCCGGCGTGTCCACCAACTTTGGTCGCGTAATTCTACCACTTCACTCCTCAATGCCTCGCAGTGACTGCATTTGGGATAAATTGTTGTTTGTCCTAGAAATTTACACAAACAAATTGTCAGCACCCAATTTCGTCCGGAAGTTCTATTTCACTTTTTCTATCTCTTATTTCCATGCACGTATATATTTGTGGTATTTAATTGTTTCCTTTTTTACCTTATTAAAAATCTAAAAAATAAAAATGGAAATGGATTAATTAATTAGTTAATTAATTAATTGTTGGATAATTAATTAATTAAATGATTGATTAAACTTTAAAAAAAAAGGAGAAGGAGGGGATTTTGTTTTTCTTTCTTTTCAGAAATTGCATTTGGGCCAACTGGGCCATCATTTGTAAATCTTGGCTTTTTTTTTTTTTTACATTTTTCTCTCCTTTTTCTAAATCTCTTTGGGCTTGGACCCTTTTTTTTTTTTTTCTTTCTTTTGTAAATCCAGGTTTTTATTTTATTTGATTGGGTCAACAGAATTTTGGGCCCAATAATATTTTCTTTCATGTTTTTTTAAAAAAAAAAAACTAAAAAGTTCTTGGTTGGGCCAGCTGCGTTCCCAACCCAGTGCATTCTTTTTCTATTAAGCCTATTTCAAACCATTTCTAAAAAAGGTTTTCTGTTGGGCCATTTAGGTTGCTGGCCCAATACATTTCGGACCCTTCCTAAAAAAAAAAAAACTTTTTCTTCATTCCTTTTTACTTTTTCCACCCATCAGATCATTTTCCCCTTTCTTTTTTTTTTAAAAAAATAATAATAAACTTAAAAATAAAAATGCTGTGAAATGGGTAACGTGCAAGGTAAGAATTCGGCAATTCAGAAGAAGCAGGTAGGAGTTGCAGGTTGCAAGTTGCAACCTTGAGCAACTCAATTCATCATCACATGGGCGGTGGGATTAATTTTTTTTTCAGCTATAAATAGTTTGATTCAAAGCTGATGAGGTCCGCTTCTTCTACCTCTCTACACACACGAAAAATGAAAGACCAAATAGTGCAAACAGAAAAAACCATTCGAGTGAAATAGGGAGGAACTACAACAGCAGATTTAAAACAATTTGGAGAGGAGAAATTGCAGCTGTAAAGAGACAGACACCATAAAGCATTCAGGCACAATCACAGATTTGGTATCATTTTTATTTTTTTCATTTTTTAATACCTATATATTTCTTGTGCTTGATCTGAAAGTGTTTTGGGTGTATGGTGGTAAAATCAAACATAATCACAGTCCTAATCACAGACATCAGTTCAAATGCAAACAATAAACAGAGTCCCATTTAGTACAGTCCAAAATCATACAGTCCCAAAGTAAGAATAAACAGAAAATGAAAAATAAATAAACTATCTTCCCCTTTGAGGCCGCAACTGTTCCCCTCTCTAGCAGCCATGGCCTCCTTATGAGGTCTCCCCTCCACTGTCCCCCTTCCCACAGTTACCACTCAGAGTCTGTAAAAAGGAAAAAATCAAATCCAAGAATCAAAATAGTGGTACAAAAATAGCAACAGTTTTTTTTTTAAAAAGTAAAGCCAGTAGCATTTTTTTTCCTTTTTTTTTTCTTTCTAGCAAAAAGAAGTAGCAAAGCAAGAAGGGACCAAGGTTATGAAAATAAAACAGAGAAAAGCAACCACCTTTCTCGGCGGCCAACCGGCCGCCGTCGTTCCTTCACCGCTGCAGCCGCCATCGCGTGCAGTTCTCCTGCAGCAGCTCCGCCGCGCCAAGCGGCCGTCGTTCTCCCCGGTCCGTTCCCTCCCGCGGCCGTGCGCCGCCGTCACCAGGCCACCAGCAACCGTGGCTTGCGCCCTCCGCCGCTGCAACCACCGCTGCAGCCGCCACCGCGCGCAGCTCTCCTGCAGCAGCTCCGCCGCGCCAAGCGGCCGTCGTTCTCCCCGGTCCGTTCCTCCCTGCGGCCGTGTGCCGCCGTCACCAGGCCACCAGCAACCGCGGCTTGCGCCCTCCGTCGCTGCAACCGCCGCTGCGCGCGACTTTGTCCCTGTCGCTCCCCTCCGCCGCGACATCCTCCTCTCGTGTCACCACCGCCGCTTGAAACGGCCGCAAGCCACCGCTTGCTCTCCGCCGCTCCGCCGTTCTCCTCGGTCCGTTCCCTCTCGCGGCCGTGCGCCGCCGTCACCAGGCCTCCAGCGGCCGCGGCTTGCGTCCTCCGCGGCCATGCATGGGCGTGAAGCCCCCTTTTTTCCTTTCCCCTCTTCCATTTTTAAAACCCTAAGAAGGAATGCTTGAATAGATAATGGGGAAGAGAGTTTGAGAGGATGAGGCCTTGATGGTTTGAGGGAGTGAGTGAAAAAGAGAAAGAGAGATTGAGGGGGCGGGTGAGTGAGTGAAGGAGAGATTGAGGGGAAGAGAGTCTGAGAAAAAGAAAGGAGAATGGGAAAGTGAGAAAGAGAGAATGAGGGGGGCGAGTGAGTGAGTGTGAGAGAGAAAATGAGAGGTTGAATGGGGAGGTCAAAGAACCTAGAAGGTTCTGACCGTTCCTTTCTTTCTTTTTTTTTTTTTTGTGCATTCTGTTTGAAATTCAAAAGTTTGGTGAAGGGTTGGGTTACACGCCCAGCCTCCTCTATTTTTTTTTTAAGAAAAAAAAACAACAAAACAAAAAGCTTTAATTAGGAAGTGAATAAATGATAATTAAGGATAATTGTTTTACACGTTTTTCTGTATCATTTTTGTTACTGTGTTGGGCCAATGATGCAATCTGAGGCCCAATTTTATTTTGTTGTGTGTAATTTTGTTAATTTTCTGTGTTATTATTCGTCTCATTTTCTTTTGACCCATCATCTTGTATTTATTTGTAAATATTTATTTCTTTTATTTGGTCTGCGTTAAATAATTATGAATATTTGTCTGCCGTGAATTTTAGCCGCTGTTGTGAATAGTACTCGTTTATGACTTAGGACACGTGTAAATGCGATTAGTTTAATTTACTCTTTTTAAAAAAATAAAAATAAAATAATATTTTTTTTTTCTAAAAATAACCGATCACGTTAATGGAATAGCATTTCTATCCTTTAACGTATTTTTTTTTAAGAAAAGCGAAGTAATTGAGTATAGTCATTTACTAGCTCAGTTATGTGTTTTCCTGAAAATAATCTCTTCCAAAAATAATAATTTCTTTTCAAAAATTACGTTAATTGAATAGCATTCCTATCAATAACGTAAAAAAGAAAAATATTGAGTATAGTCATTTACTAGCTCAATAATGCGCTTAATCTCAAATCTCTTCCAAAAAAAATAATTTTCTAAAAATTTTACGTTAATTGAATAACATTTCTATCAATAACGTAAAAAAGAAAATATTGAGTATAGTCATTTACTAGCTCAATAATGCGCTCAATCTCAAATCTCTTCCAAAAAAATAATTTTCTAAAAATTTTGCGTTAATTAAATAACACTTCTATCAATAACGTAAAAAAGGGGAAATATTGAGTATGGTCATTTACTAGCTCGATAATGCGTGAAATTTCAAATTCATTTTCCAAAAAATGTTTCTTTTCAAAAATTACGTTAATTGAATAGCATTTCTATCAATAACGTAAAAAAGGAAAAATATCGAGTATAGTCATTTGCTAACTCAATAATGCGGAGTTTTAAATCTCTTTCTCAAAAATGTTTTTCTCCTCAAAATAAATGACGTTTATTGAATAGCATTTCTATCAATAATTCCGTCTAAACAATCTCAAAGGTTCGTTGTATAGCCATTTGCTAGCATCAACCTTGCTAAAAAATTCTTTTCTTTGAATTAAAAGCATTCCAAAAAAAAAAACAATTTCCTCATTTCTTTTATTTTTAAAATTAAAATCAATTTCTCAAAAAAAAAAAACAACAAAATTAATCTTTTTTTTTACAACACGTTTTCAGAACTACGTAGCTTTGATTTCTCCATTGCACCTGGAGATACGTAGGAGCGGGAACCGGACCCGTCAAGCCAAAATAAACAAAAAATGTTTTTCCTCTTTTAATCCAAATTCAATTCTTTTTAACTTAGGTTATTTATTAGAAAAAATACAAAAAAATAAAAATAAAAAAAAACAAAAATAATTTTCATTTTCATAAGAAAGGGGTAAAACGAATACTTTCAAAGTTAACAAGTTTTGCACAATTAATTAGAGGTAACCGTTTTTAAACGGATGTTGTAGGGTGCTAATACCTTCCCTACACATAAATGACTCCCGAACCCAAATCTGGTTTTGAAGACCATTTTTCTTCTTTAAAGGGTTTTTCCAAATGTTTTCCCTTAAAATAAACTTTGGTGGCGACTCCATTGAAACTCAATTTTTCCAATATGTTTCGCCGACCCGTCGTGACCCCGGTTTCGACACAAATGTATCTCTGATCAGTCTAGGACGAGATACGAATCCTTTGTTATTTAGTGTGGGTTCTACCTTAGTGTGAAACCTTAGAAACGGTTCGAACATGTAAATCGTAACGTTACCATGAAACAGAGCACTGATGGTACAACAATGGCCCCTGACAGGGCCTTAACTTGCATTAAAAGGGAAAGGTAACTTACAAACACAAGCAACTGAAGGAATCAGTTACAGTGCCATGGATCCCTAGTTTACAAAAAGCGTAAAGCATACAAGAACGACAAGAAAACATGAAAAATAATAGGTAAAAGAAATAAGAGGGTTGGTCTGCAAGGTCCCTACTTCCTCTAAACTTGCTGGTTTTGCCTTGATCGCTACGGTGGATGCTGCAGCTTTTTTCAGGGTGCTTTTGAGTATTCAGGTTGCGGACCTTTGTTCCTTCTTTTCTTCCCTTATTTATAGCCTCCATCCTGGTAACCGTTCCCTCTTCCAGATGGCTTCTCCTAACTGCCTTTGGAACTGCCATAAGCCCACGTTCTCTGCATGAACGTTGCTGGGTCCCCTTAGTAACTGCTCAAGGTGACGTGGCCACAAGCTTCTGATAATTAGAGTTGATGAGGAATAACTTATCCTTCGAATCTGGCTTGCAGAACAATCCCCCTTTTTGATCCAAGAGAGGCTTCGAATTCTTTAGGCTATTGTTCCCTTCGAGCTGAGGTTGGCTTCGAACTCTTTAGGCTATCAGCCTCTTTGAGCTAAAATTCTCTTTAGCTTCGAACCCTTTAGGCTATCAGCCTCTTCGAGCTAAGGTTTTCTTCGAACCATTTTGGCAATGGGTATAAGACTTCCTTGATATTCACGATTCCTTTCGAGCTTGATCCCTTTTCCAAAGTACCTTATCTACCGACCACTTTGATTTGTTTGACTACCGTCCATCTTGGTCAATGCACACAGGACTGCTTCTCATTGGCTTACAAGGATGACACTCTCAATGCCTTCAATGTGCTTCATCTTTATAAAGGATGGTATCATGTTGTTTGTACCATCGTCTTCCTTTGTTCCATGGAGAGGCCCCTTATATTGGCTGCTCTGTACGACCTGATGCCTCCATTCCCTTTGGATTTCAGGTCGTCAGAGTGTCCAACATTAGTGGTCACTTCAATGAGGACCAAAACTTCAGGTCGAACAGTACAACCAAATTATCAAGCCTTAGCTCCATGCAAGGTCTGATATTATTCCCACCTCCTTGGTTCTGTTCTGAGATGTAGGGCAGGAAATCACATGCTTACTCTGCACCCAGTCTTCTGATCCTGAGGAGTAGAAGAAGAAGAACAAGAGGAAGGTGCAGAGGAAGAAAAAGAGAAAAAAGGAGAATGATAAAGATGAAGGATCGAAGCACTTGGATTATTTGGAAGATCCAATGCTTCGATCCTTTCCTTTTCAGCATTCGATCCCTTTGGGCTCCCCCTTCCGAAGACATGACACTAACACCGGGCTCGAAATGGACTCTTCCCCTCAGTTCGAGGCAAATACCTGCCAAAATAGATTAGGGCATAAACATGAAGTTCGAATAGTGAAACTCCACTTAGGAATAGACTTATTGTACTTAAGATTTGAGTCAATAAAGTTATTATTTCTTTAGCTTTTCCTGTTTTCCTTTTCGAACTTCATTTTAAATTTACGTATAACAATTGTATTTTTCCTCCTTTTGATTTTTTTAACGCCAAAATCTCTTTTCAGCAATAGAGGCTATTGATTATCTGTGTGTGCATTGCGCGTCACAAACAACCCGTTTAAGAGTTCGAGCTCAATCGGTGTTGATCTCCGACTTGCATTTAATGTTCGAACTTCTTCTCTGTACTAATCAATAATCATGGAGCTGTATTAATTGTCCCCTATTCATAGTTCAAACTTTCTTAAACGGTGATTTTATTCAATTGGTATTTATCTGTAATTTTTAAAACTTTAATATTTTATTAAATCGGTCAAGTGACCGACTAGCCTATGTAAAATGTATGCTCTACCGGTGTGTCACCCATGGAGGTGAAACGCCTTAGGACCCATTTAAAATAATACTCTCTCCGGTTCTATTTATAAGACAATTCAGACAAAAACACACATATTAAGAAAAGTAATTAATGCATTTATTTTCAAGAAATTATTCTATAAGATTACAAGTTTACCCCTATTTAAAATTAAACTCCACTACCATGGTAATTGTGTCACCTTAAAACTTTTAATGGTCAACAAGAACAAATATGAGAAAAAACAATAAATGCTTCTAGATTTGTGCACTTTGTCTTGTAAATAGGACCATGAAAAAGTTTCAAGCATTATCTTATAAATACGACTGGAGGGAGTAACGTATTTAAGTTGGACATTTATGAGTTTCTATTTATATTTAACAAGTTTTATTTTGAATTTTTAAACTTTTATATCATTAAAGATAAAAATATATCATAATAATTCTCTCTTTTTTTATTAAGATTTATGCTTTTATATTAATTTTATTTGCTATATTACCGTGTCGTGTCCTATAATCATTGAAATCCTATAATCATTAAAATTGGTCGTATTTTTATGTTCGCATCGCATTCGCCGTGTCATATCCATGCAACGTATATAATAATCCCGTTATATGAAACTCAAGTTTAGGATGAGTTTTCAATATGTTAATTAATTGTGACAATTTTCTAAGTTTGTAGTATATAACTATATATATGATATGATAGTATCTGTGTGTTACTTTTTTTGGGTGAAATTCGTGAGTGCGTTGCTTGACATTGACATTGTCATTGTCATCATTCATCACTTGGTTTCCTTTGAAGTGAAGAGATGCAAGCGAGAAAAAGCAACCATATCATTTGTGAAAGCCCAAATTAATTTATCATGTTCCAATTAGCTATATATTATGAGGAGGAAAATTAAAGTAGCATGGATTTCATCATTAACATCAGAACGAAGGAAGCTATCAAAAAGATCAGAACTCCAACACCCATACTCGTAACAGAAACATATAACATTTCTTCTGGAATTTGAGAAACAACAACATCCTTCAAAATTATACCAGACGTTGCTCAGTTTTCTCAATCAAGTACTCATAGTTTCTGCTGGACTTCCTTCCATGGATCATGGGTACTCCCAAATACTTTCCCATGTCAGAAGTAACTTTCAATCCAAACCAAACATAGAGCTAAGTTATGATGAACGAGAGTGAAAAACATTATTTGACACCATCAAAAGAGACTTAATTTACACCATCTAATTACACGTTGCCAAGAACATCCACAAAATTCATTTAGGAAATCTATAATTACTTGCATCTGTGAAGTAGAAGCCTCAGAGAAAAACAAAATATCATCAGCAAACATCATATGAGAAATTGAAGGCCCACCCCTATTCAAACTTATTGGTTATTGTTCACCTTTTGTTCTATGAAATGCGCCAACCTTTCAAATAAGTAGGGGATAGAGGGAATGTTAGTGGGCCTATGAGGCCTAAAAGAAAAGTCCAGAAACACAGTTGGTTTAAGGATTTCATCTAATCCTTGGGCCCTTCAGACTAGTTCAAAAAAAATCCAATTTCACTTTTATTGTAATTTGCTTTTCCCTAATTTAGATGGTATCAGATGCATGAACGATTGCTATTTATAGTGTGTCTGTACCTATGAAATGATATGAAAAATTTGAAGTTATTTCTTAATTTTATTTGTCTTCTTCTAGAAACCTCTCTGAATATTGCATACATAGAAACCCTAGCCTCCATGGTTAGAACAACTCTAACATTTTGGTGCTTTCATTCTTGACTCATCATGCCTCCTAAACATACCTCAAATTAAGGACGTGGATGACATTCTCCACTCCATTACTGAGCAACTTGGGTCCTTGCAAACCCAGCTTGAGAATCATCAAGAGCTAGAGCACACCAAACACACCAGGCTGCAACAGACTATGGATGCTAGGCATGAGACACTCACCAACATAATGGCGGGTATGTTGGAGCAAGTAGCTTCCTTCTCTACTCAACCCCATATTCCTTCCACACAGGCAACCTCCTCTACCATTTCTATCCCTCCTACCTATGGTCCACCTTCTACCCCACAATTTCCACCCGGATTTTCACCCATCCCTCAACTTTTCCATTTCTAATACTATTTCCAACACCCAACCCATCATTTCCAGTACCATTTCCACCCCACAAATGATACCAGGTTTTGCTGGTATTCCACTCCCAGCTCCCCTCCGCCTTCCTCATCCCATTTTCTCAACCCCTCATAATTTCCAACACACAGGGCCTATTCCACAATTTTTTTCCTACTTCTCCTTTTGGTAACCTACAACCTCCCACCCCCTCCTTACGCCTTCCTAAATTAGGGCTCACCCTTTTTGATGGATTTGAACCCTTAGATTGGTTGTTTCAAGCTGACCAGTTTTTCCAGTTTTACCAGGTTCCTATGGAACAACGCCTACCCATAGTTGCTTTTTACATGAAGGGAGCTGCCCTAAGTTGGTTTAAATGGATGTTTCAGAACAACCAACTCACTGATTGGTTTTCCTTCATCAGGGCCCTGGAACTTCATTTCAGACCATCCACTTATGAAAATCATCAAGATGAGTTGTTCAAGCTCCGCCAGGATGGTACAGTTTTTGATTATCAGACCTCTTTTGAAAAACTTTGCAATAGAATTTTAGGCCTTTCACCGAATGTTATCCTTAATTGTTTCATTTCTGGTTTATTACCTGAAATTAGACGTGAACTTGCTATTCTACAACCCTATTCCATTTCACAAGCCATTGGATTAGCTAAATTAATTGAGGCTAAGATCAAAGATTCCAAGCCTAGACCAGCCCACCCATATCGCCCATCAAACACCCCCAACATACCCCTTTTACCACCTTCTACCCTACATCGCCCTACTCAACCATCTACATCCAAATCCCCTTTACCTATCAAATGCCTTACCCCATCTCAAATGCAAGAACGACAAGCCCAGGGCTTATGCTACAACTGTGATGATAAGTTTCACCCTGGCCACAAATGCTCCTCTAACAGATTCCTCCTCCTTTTAGTAGAGGACATAGAAGTCCTACCTGCAGATCCTACTTTTGAGGAAGAAGCTGACCCTAACCTCAATGAGGGAATCTATTTCCACCTCTCACCTCAAGCCCTCACAGGTCACCCATCTCCACAAACACTTTTCCAAGGGTTAATAGCTGGACTCCCAGTAATGGTCTTGATAGACACAAGTAGCACACACAATATCCTACAACTGAGGATTGCCTCCCATTTGCAACTGGTTTCTCAACCAGCCCCACACATTTCAGTTATGGTAGGAAATGGTGCCAGGATCCAATGTTCTGGTCTTTGCTCTGAGGTTCCCATTTTTCTACAAAATCACCTATTTCATATACCCTTCTACCTTCTACCCATTGAAGGAGCTGATGTGGTTCTTGGAATGGAGTGGTTAAGCACACTTGGCTCGATTCTGGCTGATCTATCAATCCCCAACATCTCCTTCATACATGGAAATTCACCCATTACCCTAATGGGAGATACATCTACCTTACCTACCCCCACCACTTTTCACCAATTTCGTCAACTTATTCACACCGATGTCATTGCCTCATTAGACTTATTATCCTTTCAGCACACAGAACTAACCAATCCCACCTTTACCCTTGACCCCACATCCCAAGCCCTTCCCTTTGAAATTCAAACACTTTTGTAATCCTATAACTCTATCTTTCAACATCCCCATGGCCTACCACCTTCTAGACCTCATGACCACCACATACCCCTCATCCCAAATACTTCCCCAGTTAATGTAAAACCATACCATTACCCTCACTCCCAAAAAGAGGCCATGGCCTCCATTGTGCAGGAGATGTTACATGAAGGGATAATTGTTAGTGTATGCACTAGAGACCTATATGTTTTATTTTGAACATTCATCACTTGTATCATATTATTATTTTATAAAGGCAATTCATTTTATTAATTCTTTTAGAATATAATTATTTTCCTTAGAATAGTAAGCTTAAACTTCATAAGAAATCAAATAGATGACTTGATCGTGAGATCTTATGAAGAACTATTCTTAAAATAGTCCCTGTTCAAGTATCATCTTAGGACAAAAGATGCATTTAGACTAGTATGTGAGTTCATTGATGATCACATCTCAAGGAACATGGATATGAGATATCATGTGCTCACATAGGTACACATTAAGAGTAATGATGTACTGGACTGACACACCTTAAGAACGTTGCATGGATTGTTACATAAGTGTCATGAACATTTCTTAAATTGATAAATGTTATATGAAGTCTTTTGACCTGAAATCACTACGATTCCTACATAAGGAATTATGTGTTTTAAATATCATCAAACGTTGCCTGTAACAAGGTGATCATAAATTTGGTATTTGGACACATAATAAATTATGTGGTGGGATGTGAGTGACCTAGATGGGATTTGTCCATCCTATGTAACAAGAGTTATATCTGTAGGCCTCTTGATAAAGTGAGACTGCAAAATGCATGACCATGCTTAGGAGAATAAACATGAGATGTTTATTTTCTGTACAGTCTACTTGGGGATCAAGAAAACATAAATTGAACTATACAAGATTGACACATTCCATGCACTTGTGTTCAATTAGATATTTGGACAAAGGGACAGATCATATAAATTATTATCATAAAATAGGATTAGTCAAAGTTGTTGACAATCTCAAATATTTGGGTAGTAGTGATGCATTGCTAGATGCCGCTCACTATTTATGATATTAAATATAAAAGGGTTTTATTTTAATATCATGACCAAATATTAAAAGCCTATTGGGTCACACGTATACAACAAGCCGCTAGGAAAAGATAATAATTTTAATTTGATTAGAATTATAACATAATGGGCCAGGCCCATAAGTGCTAGGGATAATTGAGTGATGGTAAAACCCTAGCCACCACTCTATAAATATAGCATGAGAGGCATTACCCTAGACACACGAGTAGTCGCTCTTACTCTCTAAACACTACTAGCAGAGTTGATGAGGGTTTCCTAGTTCGACTGTTGGCGTGGACACCTCTAGAGACATGGCTACTATTGCCTCGTTTACAATCCTCATAAGGTATGTCATTATATTTCATGCCTTATATGACTTAATTCGTGTTATCGCATTAACGATCATAACAAGGGAGGGAATCCATTTATTCCGCTGCACCCTGACCACATACTTGATTCCCTTCAATTGGTATCAGAGCGTTGGTTTGCGATAAACACGTTTTAGGCTTTTAATCGTTTGAATATGATGATATTCTGTTTTTCCTGTTTAAAGCGCAACATGTATGTTGATCGCTGTTATCTGCGCTTCACTTGCGTTGGGTTCAAGTGAAGCGCATCATACAAAATTTAAATCTGGAACCTGCGCTTCATCTGTGCTGAGCGCAGGTGAAGCGCAGATCAAGAGATTTTTTAAACTGACACCTGCGCTTCACTCACATTAAGCGCAAGTGAAGCGCAGGTGCGCGCTGCAGTTTATATTGTTTCCATTATTGATTTTTTTTTGTGCGATGTATATATATTTATTTGTTCTGGTGTTAGAGGGTCCCGTGGAACATGAAGAGTTCATGTCTTGGGAGTCAAAGGGTTCAATTGTTGAAACCTTGTCTCGACTCAAATATTGGTTGCGATAAACATACCACTTATCAATTTGCTGACAAGAACGTATTTGAATGATACGAGGGACTTACCTGTTTACAGGTTCGTGAATTATTCGTTTGATGCGAGACACTTATTGATGATTGGTTAAGGGTTTATCAAATCCAATTTTTTGGGCCGGGCGCTGCCCCGTACCCCGCAAGGGGCGGCCTCCCCTTGACCCCCGTGCTAACATTGCGTAGTGTGTTATTTCGTACGCGCGTTACTCAACCTCGCTCAATATATACATCTAATTATATCACTTGTTTTACAATCAATATGGATGATGATTGATTATGGCCTTAGTTATTTTATTTAAGTACGACCTGTGTGTCGTGCCTTACCTCTTATATTCTATTTGTAATTCTTTTCTCATCTCTATCCCCTCATATGTTAAACGAGGTTTCTTCTTGTTATGTAATATAAATTAGAGGACATGGAGTCAATGGGGCATGTGGAGACATGTGGATAGAGACTTCAAGATTATATACATGATGTAATTTTGTATTGGAATTTTAGGAGGCCATAACCATATCATTTATTTGTATGAGATGCATGTTTGTATGTTTTGTTAAATAGTTTAACAAACAAATAAAAGCAATCGAATCCCTCAAAGAAAATATTAAGTCATGTTTTGCCTTCCAATGAATGACACTCGTCAAGGCTAGAATCGATTAAGTGTGGGTCTGCCAAAGCAGGGTACCTTTATCTATTCTAGTGAGGCGCGATAGGATAAAAGTAATATCCGACTGTTAATCATTGGGTTTTGACTTAACTAGGTATATTCAATAGGATTGAAAAACCTAGAGGCACTAAGTTAGGCATTAATTCACAAGATGAATTAGAATAAGAGTTATTCACCTAACTATCCAAGAGTTGTATGAGATACAATTGGAAAGCATGTTCCTACCTAAATAACCTTTTATTAAGCGATAAGCCAAAGCTGACTTAAAATTAGGTGAAATATGGATCTTGACCCACTAGAAAATCTAGTGATGGGATTTTCTGATTCTTTATATTGAGGGTACTTATTTTGAATCAAAATAGTGGGAGGCATATTTAATTAAAGACCTTGTTAAATATGTTTGTTATATGATACTTACGTGCATAATTTTTTGTTAATAGATAACCATAGCAACGAACACAACAAATAACCTTTCACTAAGATCTATCCTTGAGAAGGACAAACTGTTTGGAACTAACTTTCTAGACTGGTACAGAAACCTAAGGATTGTCCTTAGGCATGAAAAGAAGCTGTATGTTCTGGAAGAGCCCGTTCCTGAAACACACGTTGCAACTGCTTCGAAAGCTTATAAGGATGCTTTTAAGAAGCATCTGGATGGTGCTCTCGATGTAGGTTGCCTTATGCTTGCTACCATGAATGCTGAACTCCAAAAACAACATGAGAACATGGAGGAGTATGATATGATCGTACATTTAAAGAGACTTTATCAAGGCCAAGCTAGGCATGAACGATTTGAAGTCTCAAAGACACTTTATCAGTATAGACTGGCAGAGGGAAGTCCTGTAGGTGCTCATGTACTCAAGATGATTGGGTACATTGAAAACCTAGAAAAAATTAGATTCCCATTAGGCCAAGAGTTGGCCACTGATCTTGTTTTGCAATCGTTGTCGGATAGCTATAGTCAATTCGTCATGAACTACAACATGAATGAATTTGACAAACCACTGCCAGAATTGCTGAGCATGTTGAGAACAATTGAGCAAAACATTAATAAAGGTAAAGGGAAGGCTATATTGATGGTCTAACCTAGAAAAGGAAAGGGCCAGAAGAAGTTCAAGAAGCCCTATTTCAAACCAAAGGATAAGAGCAAAGACAAGCCTAGTACCTCTGCTTTGAAGCCTGTGGGCGGGATAGCTAAGGAAGGAAAATGTTTCCACTGTGGCCAATCAGGACATTAGAATAGAAACTTTGCAAAGTACCTGGAGGAGATCAAGAAGGGAAGTGAGACTTCCACTTCAGGTATTTATGTTATAGAAGTCAATTTATCTACTTCTGCATCTTGGGTATTAGATACTGGATGTGGATCTCACATTTGTGTGAATGTGCAGGATCTAAAAATGAGTATACCATTGACTAAAGGCGAAATCGACCTACGTGTGGGAAATGGAGCAAGAGTTGCTACTTTAGCCGTAGGAACTTATTATTTAACTTTGCCAACTGGGCTAGTTATTGAGTTAGATAATTGTTATTTTGTGCTAGCCATTAGTAGGAATATTATTTCTGTTTCTTGTTTAGACAAGAGTGGTTTTTCATTTATAATAAAGAACAATAGTTGTTCAATTTATTTAAATGATATGTTTTATGGTTGTGGAAAATTAAACAATGGACTGTATGTTCTTGACTTCGAAATGCCTATCTATAACATAAATGCTAAAAGGGTAAAAAAAAATGATTTGAACCCAACTTATCTTTGGCATTGTCGCTTAGGCCACACAAACGAGAAACGCATATCCAAACTCCATCAAGATGGCTATTTGGACTCTTTTGATTTTGAATCAATTGAGACATGTGAATCTTGTCTATTGGGGAAGATGACCAAAACCCCATTCACTGGAAAAGGTGAAAGGGCCAGGGATCTTCTTGGTCTCATACATAGTGATGTATGTGGGCCCATGGGCACAATGGCTAGAGGAGGTTTTCAATACTTCATCACTTTTACTGATGATTTAAGTAGATATGGATTTGTGTATATGATGAAACACAAATTTGAGTCCTTTGAAAAGTTCAAGGAATTCAAGAATGAAGTAAAAAACCAACTTGGCAAGACTATTAAAACACTTCGATCAGATCGAGGTGGAGAATACTTGAGCCAACAATTTGATGACTATCTGAAAGAGTGTGGGATAATATCCCAACTCACTCCTCCTGGAATACCTCAATGGAATGGAGTTTCTGAAAGGAGAAATCGAACTCTATTAGATATGGTTAGATCCATGATGAGTCACTCTGATTTCCCTGACTCCTTTTGGGGTCATGCTTTGTTAACAACAACCTTCACATTAAACCGTGTTCCATCTAAGGCTGCATAAAGACACCATATGAGATATGGACTGGGAAACGACCTAGTATGTCTTTTATGAAGATTTGGGGTTGTGAAGCTTATGTGAAATGCCAAGTTTCAGATAAACTAGGACCCAAATAAGATAAGTGCTTATTTGTGGGATACCCAAAAGAAACTAAGGGTTACTACTTCTATAATCCTAGCGAAGGCAAAGTGTTTGTCGCTTGGACTCCTGTATTCTTAGAGAAGGAATTTGTCTCTAAGAAAATAAGTGGGAGGAAAGTAGAACTTGAAGAAATTCAAGTACCACAGAGTAGCAATGAGCAAATGATGGAACAAGAGCAGATACCACAAAGTGTTGTGGAGCCACCTGCTCAAGTAGCGCAAGACTTGCATAGGTCAGATAGGGTACGTCACCAACCTGAGAGATATGGTTTCCTTGTGTCTCAGGAAGGGGATGTATTGCTAATGGATCAAGATGAGCCAGTGACTTACCAAGAAGCTCTTTTGAGTCCAGAATCTGAGAAATGGCTTGATACCATGGAATCTGAAATGGATTCCATGTACACTAACAAGGTATGAACCTTGGTTGAGCCACCTGAAGGGATAAAACCCATAGGGTGCAAGTGGGTTTTCAAAAGGAAAAGTGACATGGATGGTAATGTAAGTACCTTTAAAGCACGATTGGTGGCTAAGGGTTTCAAGCAAATTCATGGTGTAGACTATGATGAAACCTTTTCCCCAGTTTCCATGCTTATATCTGTTCGAATCTTGCTTGCTATTGCAGCTTACCATGATTATGAAATCTGGCAAATGGATGTCAAGATAGCCTTCCTAAATGGAAGCCTTCTTGAAGATGTGTATATGACATAACCTGAAGGTTTTGTTATACCTGAAAATGATGGAAAGGTATGTAAGTTGCAACAATCCATTTATGGATTAAAGCAAGCTTCTAGAAGCTGGAATCTTCGTTTTGATGAAGCTGTTAAGTAGTTTGGTTTCATTAAAAATGAAGATGAACCTTGTGTCTACAAATGGTTAGTGACAGCGTAGTGGTTTTTTTGGTTTTGTATGTAGATGACATACTCCTCATAGGAAATGACATTCCTACCCTTCAGTCTGTAAAGACTTGGTTAGGAAATTGTTTTTCTATGAAAGATTTAGGTGAAACAGCCTATGTGTTAGGTATCAGGATCTATAGAGATAGATCTCAAAGATTACTTGGCCTAAGTCAAAGTACATACATAGACAAAGTGTTAAAACGGTTTAACATGCAAGATTCTAAGAAGGGATTTTTGCCTATGTCACATGGTATAAGCCTATCTAAGGCTCAATCTCCTTCCAATAAAGAAGAGAGGGATCGCATGAGTAAGATTCCTTATGCATCCGCTATAGGGTCTATCATGTATGCCATGTTATGTACTCGACTAGACATATCATATGCTTTAAGCATGACTAGCAGATACCAGTCTAATCCTGGTGAAGGTCACTGGACAGTAGTCAAGAACATCCTTAAGTACTTGAGAAGAACTAATGATTCGTTCTTGATATATGGAGGTGAGGAAGAGCTACTTGTAAAGCGTTACACTGATGCTAACTTCCAAATCGACAAAGATGATTCAAGATTGCAGTCAGGTTATGTGTTTTGTTTGAATGGTGGCGCTGTGAGCTGGAAGAGTTCAAAGCAGGAAACAGTCGCTGATTCTACCACAGAAGCTGAGTATATTGAGGCCTCAAATGCTGCGAAAGAGGCTGTTTGGATCAGAAAGTTCATTATTGAAGTTCGTGTAGTTCCTACCATTGTGGATCCTATAAGTCTTTATTGTGATCAAAAAGGGGTTATTGCACAAGCCAAGGAACCCAGGTCTCATCAACGATCCAAACATATACTTAGACGTTTCCATCTCATCCGAGAAATCATTGATAGGGAAGATGTGAAGATATGCAAAGTGCATACAAATGACAATGTTGCAGACCCATTGACAAAACCCCTTGTGCAGCAGAAGCATAAAGGGCACACTAGATCATTAGGCATTAGAGTTATGTCTGAATGGCTCTAGTGCAAGTGGGAGATTGTTAGTGTATGCACTAGAAACCTATATGTTTTATTTTGAACATCCATCACTTGTATCATATTATTATTTTATAAAGGCAATTCATTTTATTAATTCTTTTAGAATATAATTATTGTCCTTAGAATAGTAAGCTTAAACTTCATAAGAAATCAAGTAGATGACTTGATCGTGAGATGTGAGTTCGTTGATGCATTTAGACAAGTATCATCTTAGGACAAAAAATGCATTTAGACTAGTATGTGAGTTCGTTGATGATCACATCTCATGGATCATGGATATGAGATATCATGTGCTCACATAGGTACACATTAAGAGTAATGATGTACTGGACTGACCTACCTTAAGAACAATGCATGGATTATTACATAAGTGTCATGAACGTTTCTTAAATTGATAAATGTTATATGAAGTCCTTTGACATGAAATCACTACGATTCCTACATAAGGAATTATGTGTTTTAAATATCATCAAACGTTGCCTGTAATAAGTGATCATAAATTTGGTATTTGGACACATAATAAATTATGTGGTGGGATGTGAGTGACCTAGACGGGATTTGTCCCTCCTATGTAACAGGAGTTATATCTGTAGGCCTCTTGATAAAGTGAGACAGCAAAATGCATGGCCATGCTCAGGAGGATAAACATGAGATGTTTATTTTCTGTACAGTCTACTTGGGGATCAAGAAAACATAAATTGAACTATACAAGATTGACACATTCTATGCCCTTGTGTTCAATTAGATATTTGAACAAAGGGACAGATCATATAAATTATTATCATAAAATAGGATTATTCAAAGTTGTTGACAATCTCAAATATTTGGGTAGTAGTGATGCATTGCTAGATTCCGCTCACTATTTATGATATTAAATATAAAAGGGTTTTATTTTAATATCATAACCAAATATTAAAAGCCTATTGGGTCACACGCATACAACAAGCCGCTAGGAAAAGATAATAATTCTAATTTGATTAGAATTATAACATAATGGGCCAGGCCCATAACTGCTAGGGATAATTGAGTGATGGTAAAACCCTAGCCATCACTCTATAAATATAGCATGAGATGAATTACCCTAGACACACGAGTAGTCACTCTTACTCTCTAAACACTACTAGCAGAGTTGAGGAGGGTTTCTTGGTTCGGATGTTAGCATGGACACCTCTAGAGACGTGGCTACTATTGCCTCGTTTACAATCCTCAAAAGGTATGTCATTATATTTCATGCCTTATATGCCTTAATTCGTGTTTTCGCATTAACGATCATAACAAGGGAGGGAATCCATTTATTTCGCTGCACCCTGACCACATGCTTGATTCCCTTCAATAATTATCCCCAACACCAACCCATTTTCTTCTCCAGTACTGTTGATGAAAAAAAAAGATGGTACATGGTGCTTTTGCGTTGACTACAGGGCACTAAATGCTGTAACAATTAAGGACAGATTTCCTATACCCACAATTGATGAACTACTTGATGAGTTGGGATCAACGTCTATTTTTACAAAGATGGACTTGCGCTCTGGCTACCATCAAATTCGAGTTGCACCGGAGGACACTCATAAGACTGCCTTCAGAATAATTGATGGGCATTACAAGTTCTTAGTATTGCCCTTTGGGCTCACAAATGCTCCTTCTACATTTAAAGCAGCTATGAATGATCTACTGCGTCCTTACCTAAGGCGGCTTGTCCTAGTTTTCTTTGATGACATTCAAATTTACAGTAAAATTTTTTCATATTATTTAGTTCACTTACACATCATTTTGGATTTACTTGCCACTAACCAATTTGATGCTAAGTTATCTAAGTTTATTTTTGCGGCTACTACTGTAAATTACTTGGGTCATGTTATATCAGCTGAGGGAGTTGCCCCACATCCAAAGAAGGTGCAAGCTATCATGGATTGGCCACAACCACGTTCACTCACGACACTCGGGGGTGTTTTAGGCATCACTGTCTTCTACAGGCGATTTGTTCACAACTACGCCACTCTGGCCCTCCTCTCACCGAACTTCTGAAATCCAATACATTTGTTTGGAATACAGATGCTATGCAAGCATTTACAGTTTTAAAAAAACAAATGACCACTATGCCTGTCCTTGCTCTCCCAGATTTCTCCAAAGTCTTCGTGATTGTACTAGATGCTTTTGGAGTTGCCATTGGTGTTGCCCTTTCTCAATGTGGTCATCCCATAGCATTTTTCAGCAAGAAGTTTGGTCCTAAACTGCAAACAGCCTCTGTTTATATAAGGGAGATGTACGCTATCACAGAAGCAGTAAAAAAATGGTGCCAATACTTGATTGGGCACCATTTCCATATTTTTACAGATCAAAAAAGTTTAAAGAGCTTGCTGTCACAAATATGTCAAACACCAAAGCAACAAAAGTGGGCAACAAAGTTACATGAATTCAGTTTTGAAATATTTTATAAACCTGGTAAAAATAACAAAGTTGCAGACGCACTCTCTAGGAAGTATACTAAGGAACATCTTCTATTGTCTCTGGTCTCTTCCCCAATCCCATGCATTGTGTCCAATCTTCAGCAATACTACAACACCAACGAAGAGGGCAAGAAATCAGTGCAGAAGTGCCTTAGTGACAACAAGATGCAAGAGCATTTTTGTTTGAAGCAAGGCATACTTTATTTCAAAGAGAGAGTTTCCGTACCTGACATTGCTAAGTTGCGACATGCCTTACTGCGGGAGTTCCATGCGACCCTTTTTTCTCGATACTCAGGTTTGAAACCAACTTTAGCTAGAATAGTCGTTTCCTTCTACTGGTTAGGTCTGTACAGAGATGCCAAACTCTTCATCAGATAATGCCTAATCTGTCAACAAAATAAATATGTGCCTCAGAAGAAGGGTGGATTACTTCAACCTTTACCAATTCCAAATAAAGTCTAGGAGGAACTTACTATGGATTTTATCACTTATCTGCCTAACTCTTATGGACACACAGTTATTTGGGTGATCTGCAATCGGTTGACAATGTTCGTTCATTTTCTGGCGCTTCATTCCAAGTTCACAGCCCAGGATCTTGCTGTGCGTTTCTCAGTCGATATTTGTCGGCTTCATGGTATTCTGAAATCCATTTTGTCGGACATAGACCCTCTATTTCTTAGTTCCTTTTGGCGTGAACTGTTTCGTCTTCAAGGCAATACATTGAAATACAATAGTGCTTATCACCCAGAAACTGACGGACAAACAGAGGTAACTAATCGCAGTTTGGAAGCTTACCTGTGTTGCTTCACGAGTGATCATCCCCGACTTTGGTACAAATTCCTTCACCTTACAGAATACTGGCATAACTCGTCCTTCCACTCCGCCATAGGAATGTCACCGTTTCAAGGCCTTTACAGAAGAGCTCCCCTAGAAATACCAGATTATGTCTCAGGCTCATCTGAAAATAGTCCCTTGGACATCACTATGTAACAGCGAGAAGAAATTTTACAGACCCTCCGTGAGAATCTTCGGCGCCATCGTCAGAGCATGCAAGATCAAGCAAATAAGGGCAGAAGGGATGTCAACTTCGCTGTGGGAGACTGGGTTCTTCTTCGTCTCTAGCCCTACCGTCAATACTCTGTTGTTAGACATTCCTCACAGAAACTCTTAAAGCGCTTCTTTGGACCTTTCACCTTTAAACGAAGAATTGGTTCAATGGCCTATGAGTTGCAGCTTCCTCCGGGCTCTCGTATTCACCCAGTAGTTCATGTGTCTCTATTAAGGGCTTACTATAGTGATGATCCTCAAGCTCACTTCACTCCATTGCCTTCACAGTTTAGAGACTGCCTATTGAAGGAGAACTCTAACTTAGAGAAAGAGAACTCTAACTCAGTTTCTCTCCCTCAAACTGATGAAACTGAAGTATGTGTTGAGTCTGATAAGGAAAACCTCTTTCTACGTGTGATAATTCTCTTCCACTGTCGGATCAGTTTGCATCTGAAAAGAAAGTAATAGCGCAATCTGATCTGTCCATTCAAAAGCACGAGACCGTTCAACCAGTCAGTGCAGTAGGGACGCGCGGCATCTCCTCGTTGGACCGGCCAGAAAACGCGTTAGGATGTGTCCATCCCTTCAATGCGTCAGGGACGCGTTGCATGCCTACATTGGACTGGTCTGGTAGCGCGTCAAACGCGCATGGCACGCGTATGCCATCTCTACTATTGGATCAGCAATGGTCATCCAAGAAGTAGTTGGGACCGTGCGATGTAGCCAGTTGTCCACCTGGACCGGCTGCAAATGTGAGTCCTAAGGGTCCACTTTCTGCGCGGTTAGCGAGAAAGCTGTTGGACCACTCACAACCATTGGATCCTTCCTTTTTCCCAACAAAGTCATCCTCATCATTCCACACAAACACAATCCGTGTGCCTTCTCTACAAACACAATCCTTCCTTTTTCCCAACAAAGTCATCCTCACTGTTCCAAGAAAGTTTTTTAAAAGAATTTCGGGAGGTTCCGGAAATTCTTTTAATAAAATTTTCTTGGAGACAAATTTAGAGATGAAAAATCCCGTCTCTAAACCCAAAACTTAAAAAAATAAAGGAGAAAGGGGAGAGGGACAGGAAGAGGAGTGGGTGTTAAGGAGGGGGTGGGAGGGGGAGTGGGGAAGGGGGTGGGGCTGTTGGGAACGGAAGGGGAGTGGGAGGGGGTTGGAAGAGAAGTGGGAAGGGGGTGGGGTGGGGGTGGGGGAGGGGAGGGGAAGGAGAAGGGGTAGGGGTAGTTTAGGAAAGGGCTAGGGCTAGGGGTGCAAATAGCAAAAAGAGAGGGGCTAAAAGCAGCCACCTTAGGGCTGGGATTGACGATAGGGATGAGGTTAGATTTGGGAATTTCCATGTGCGCAGAATCATCAGCTTGAGGAATCTCTTCCGCCTGTGATAGTGCTATAAATCGGGACCCACCTACACCAGCATTGGGCGTCTTCTGGTCATACGTTGTAAAATGTTCTAGGGCCCCGAGATGTCACTGTCCACGTTTGTGGCACATTCCATTGACCTTTTCCCCAAGGTTGGATCATGCACCACATTCTAGGAGGCGATATTCTCCTGTAAAACATATTCCTGAGCATCATTTTTAGTGCCATGAGTCTCCAGGGGACAAGCTTCCTTCTAGTGCCTATATCGACCACAACCAAAGCAAACTAAAAATAATCTCTCGTACTCAACATTGTAAACCCGACCCTGTAGAGTAAATTTTGACACCAGCACCTTCCTAAGATCAATTCCAATGGATACTCTGGCAAGTTTTCCGTGTTTTGTTGTGGTCTGTCCCATTATTCCATCCTTGGGCTTCAAAGTGTAGCATCGACTTTCAGATCTGTTTTATCCAGTGTATTACCAATCCTATTACAAATCTTGAATAAAATGTTTCTATCATAAAACTCCATGGTAACCCAGGAATTCTAACCCAGATAGCAACCACTACGCAAATTTTAGGATATTAGAGCACCTATTTCAAGGTGCTCTCGTACTAGAGCGCCTTCCTGTTTCCCAATTTTACTTTTTTTTTATTTTTAGAGCGCTCCTGATCTGGGCGGGAGTGCCCTTCCCTTTCCCGAATTTATTTTAATATTTACAATTAGGGTGCTCCCGTACTTGAACACCCTCATGTTTCCGAATTTTACTTTTATTTTTCTTTTTAGAGTGCTCCTGATCTGGGCAGGAACGCCCTTCCCTTTCCCGAATTTATTTTAATATTTACAGTTAGGGTGCTCAATTGAGCACCTTGAATTTTATGTTTATTTATTTTTTGTTTTTCTGTTAAGGGCGCTCTCATGAGCGACCTGAGCGCCCTATATTTTTTTTATTACTTTTCTTTTTATGTTAAGGGTGCTTCTTTGAGCTCCCTTTTAGTTTATGTTTTCTTAATTTTTTTTGTGTTGTTTAGGGCGCTCCTATGAGCACCCTCCACCTGTTTCTGTTAGGGAGCTTCAGGGAGCGTCATTTGGTGTGTTACTTTATTGAGGTATATCCTTTCTCATATTATCCTTTCAGTTTCATTTATATTTATTCGCTCATTTGCATTGCATACATTTACCTTAATTTCCTGTTTAAGAAGAAATTGTTATGGTTGACATAATATAGAATTTGTTCTTAAATTTTCCATGGTTGGGCAGTATGGATTTGTAAGTTTGTATTAAAAATATTAATGTATGACTTGGTTCTTGGTCTATGATTGGTTCCAGTACGTATTTCCTCTTGTTCTTCGAGTTCATACATAATCTATGTGAATTATAACTCATAGGTTATGTCGTGTGCTTGGAGAACCAAGGGGAAATGCTACTGAAATTTTCATAGATCAAGAACAATAGTCATACAATAATATGATACGAATTTAACAAATCTAGATAGGATAGGAACCCCACCCTGTGTATTTAGAATGATTTAGGTGTTAAGCATGTAGTTTATCATTACATCTAAATAATGTGTTCCTTTTCAAGCTAATTATAAATGATTTGTTGATATATTGGTAGAATATGGGTCGTTCTTGGATGTTTGAAAACTGTTTAACAAATGAGTATGAGGAAGGAGTGGAAATGTAAATTAAGTTTGTTGTTGACCATGAAACAAATCCTAGTAGAATTATGTGGCCATGTTTGAAATATTTTTGTGTTAAGCAAGTAAGTGAAGCAGAGTTGAGGAACCATCTAATCTGTTTTGGAATTTATCGAAGTTACATATGTTGGACATTCCATGGTGAGGCTAAAAGTGAACATAGTGATATATGAGAGAATGTCAACGTACAACTTAATGATGATGAATGTGAGACCGAATGGGAGGATTGTGGTAGAATTGAAGAGATTTGAAATGTGGTTGAAGAGGACCTTAGAGATTGTCCCCAAATATTTGATACCCTAACTAGTGATGCTGAAAAACCGTTGTACAATGGTTGCTCCAAGTACACGAGGTTGTTCTCCGTGTTGAAGTTGTATAATCTAAAAGCAGCAAATGGATGGTCTGATAAGAGTTTCATAGAGTTACTCACATTGTTAAAGGAAGTGTTGCCAGAGGAAAATATGCTAGCTAAGTGAACATATGAGGCAAAGAAGATGTTACGTTCTATTAGGATGAGCTATGAGAAGATACATGCTTGTCAAAATGATTGCATTTTATTCAAAAATGAGCATGCATCATTAAGTGTCTGTCCTAAATGCAATGCCTCGTTATAAGAAAGAGTCCACACCAGCAAAGGTGGTTTGGTATTTTCCAGTAATTCCAAGGTTTTGAAAGATGTATCGTAGTGTCGTAGATGCAAAGCACTTAACATGTCATGAAAATGAACGAGTCAAGGATGACATGTTGAGGCATTCCGCAGATTCTCCGCATGGAGGAAAATAGTAGTACCCATAGCACATGGCCGATGTTATTGATGATATATAATTTACCTCCCTGGCTTTGTATGAAACACAAATACATTATGTTTTCTATGTTGATATCGGAGCCAAAACAACCGGGTAATGATATAGATATGTGTAATGTCCTTAATCCTAAACTCAAGAATCATGTCCGTTGGAAACACAACTTTCGAATTTCTAAAATTATTTCACGCATTATTAGTATCTTCATACAATCACATAATACTCGCTTAGGTAATCCAATAGTTACTTAAGCTCAATAATAACACATTCATTCAATAAATCCAGTTAAATGCCAAAGTAGGCTCAATAAAAAATGTAATGTAAATCTATAGGCCCAATGAGATACAATTAAATATGCGTCCTGACATATTAGAAATAGGCCACAAAGGGCTCCACATGTACTAAAATATCCCATCCAAAAGAATATAAGAATAGCTTATACAAAATAATCCTAAATCAAGGGGGTTGGCTACTCAAGCCCAACCACAGACTCCTAGCCCCGATCAAGCATCTGGTTAGGAACCCTGCATATCTGAACATGAAATACACAATGTGTGGTGAGACTAACATCCTAGTGAGTATGATAAAGCATGCGGTGTGGGGGAAAAATCAGGAAAATGAGGTGCAACAGTTGTCAGAACCACATGAAACACTAGAAGGGGGGTTGAATAGTGTTTTAAAAATCTTTGCAGATTTTAGTGAAAAACTTTTTAACAAGCAAAACTAATTTGGAAAATATTTGAGTAACCTTCCGAAACTAGAAGTTCAGCAACTTGCCGATGCAACTCAGAAGGTTGGATAAAAACTTTTGAAACGTTTTTCTCGTAAAGAAAAGATTATTTTCTGCGTAGATTTATAAAACAACTTTTCTAAAACCCTCATTGGTTAGTTTAAACAGAAAGTAAAGAGTTAAGGGTAGAGAGAACTTGACCACAGAAATTTATCCCGGTTCACCCACTAACCCAGTGAGCTACGTCTAGTCCCAGGGAAACACTCCACTGGATTTTCCACTATCTGATCAAAGATACAAGTATTCTTTGGACCCAGCCTCTTCAAGCTAAACACCGGGTATTCTTTGGACCCAGCCTCTCCAGGCTAAACACAAGTATTCTTTGGACACAACCTCTCCAGGCTAAACCGAGTATTCTTTGGACACAGCCTCTCCAGGCTAAACTGAGTATTCTTTATTCCTCCAAGCCTCTCCAGGATCTCAGATACTTAACAGTGTTTACAACAATGGATAAGTTTAAGTTTTAGAGAAACTTAAACCCAGGTTCTCTTGTACAAAGGGATAAGTGAGTATAACTCAGGATACAAAGAATAAATCTAAGTACAAGGAAATGAGATACAATTTCTGTAGAGTATTGGCTTGAGAAGATTTTCTGATGAATCTTGGCCAACTCTCATTCTGGGCTTGATCAGGGCTTTGCCATAGCTTCACCAGGGGCTCACCAAAGGTTCGCCACTCTTCAAAGTCTTTCATGAGACTATTTATAAAGTCTTGAAATAAATCCGTTGAGAAGAGCTTCATTCACCATTGTGAGATAACATTAAATGCTTTTTGAATGGTTGTGAGAAGTTCTTCCGATAGCTTTAGACTTTTGAGATTTGCAGGTGTTGCAGTCTGCAACATTGCTCTGATTTGAACAACACATTCTATTTAAGGTAATGTGATTTTGACAACACAGTCGAACTTTGAATTCATTCCTTAAATGGATCAAACATGCTTCTGACGTTAAGAAGGTGTTATGACCTTAGCAGGCAGCTTCCAAGCTTTAGCCAACAGTTAAACCGAGGTCTTCAACAGTTCTTCTAGAAATCTGTAACACTTCAGAAGGTTGAAATGAGTTCAGCAAATATTAGTTCTTTGGAAGGTTTCCTCATATCAGTAGGTTCTACTTGAGGCTTATTCTCCATAGTGCTTGCTGAAACATTAAGACAATATACCTTCAAGTGATACTGTTCTTATAAACGATCCCTTTTCAAATCAAATTTGTTGTCTATTAAAACTTAGGATATGTGAGTCTTGAATCCGATTTGAATACTTAAATTGATTATGAGACTCAACAACAGTCATTAAACTCATCAATTTAATTCATCAAACATGAACAACATAAGACATTAACATGATAGCTGTGAAGTGTTTAACCCAACACCCTAGGGGTCTTTCCACTTTTCTGTGATGGTTAGACTGAGCTCAGACTAATAGGAACCATTGTTCTTGAAGGCCACTGTAACCTTACCTTTAAAAAGTGATAGATTTTAGCAAGCATGTATAAAATGAGTATTACCTTGAGTCAATTGAATTTCCTCTTTTGTCATAGGTCCATGAATAGTCTTTCTTACATGTTTAGGATTCATAAACATGAGTAGTAGCTTTCGATGAGCATGGATGTGCATAAACAAGTTATTTCATGAGATGCATCATCAATACCTATACTTAACATAGAACCCTAAATTACAAACCCTAGAATTAGGCAACATCAAACAAAGTCATCACATATAATCATTCGTAGCCCTAGGGATAACCAATCAATCACAAACAAGGCGAAACAAGCAATGGAGAAGAGAATAGGGGTCGTTCAAGGATTTAAGCAAGATGGGAGTGAGTGGGTGAACCACACTCACCTCAAGAGTAAGGAAATAAGATGATTGAGGGATGAAGATTGACGATTCCAAGCTCTTCTAGAGGTTTGAGGCTCCAATCCAAGCTCCTTATGACTCTTTCTCTCTCTAGAATCATCTCTGTAAGAAATGAATGAGAGCAATAAATGAGAAGCCCTAAAACAGAAACAACATTAAAAGATGTTCGCGCATTCTTGCTCAAGCGAGGACCTTCTCGCTTGAGCGAGAGGAAATATTCCCTGGAAGATTCGCGTTCTCGCTCAAGCGAGAAGGTCCTCGCTTGAGCGCTATTCTCCACAAAAAATCCCCCAACCTTTTCGACTTTGTCTCGCTCAAGTGAAAGTCTCATCGCTTGAGCGAGAGCAAGTCAGAGAGCAATTCCCCTCTTTCTGGGTGAATTGCGCTCGAGCGAGAGGCTTCTCGCTTAAGAGAAAATATCAGTAACCAAAATGTTGGTTTTTACTGATATGCTCGCTCAAGCGAGAACCTCTCGCTTGAGCGACCAAGTTGCATACCTATCCTCCCTAATTCAGTTTTAAACCCTCTGTTTCCCTCTTCCTTTTATAAAAACCTATTATACTTCTAATTTCTTGTAAAACCTTTATTTCCAGACTTGGGATGTTACAATGTGTACTTGGCATTATTGATTGAAGACTTGAAGCTATTGTGGGATACAATAGTAGAGGTTTATGATGGTTACAAAGAAGAATCTTTTTAGTTAAGGGCGTTGTTGTTTGGAAAGATTAATGATTTCCTAGCCTATGGTAATTTGTGTGGCTATACTGTCAAGGATCAATGTGCATGTCCTATTTGTAATGAAAAATACTACTTGGATGTGATCAACACATTGTAAGAAGAATGTATTCTAAGGTCATCGTAAGTTTTTGCCTATATTCCATCATTATAGGGCATGGACGAAAGCATTCAATGGCAACACCGAAGAGGGGGGGCCTCCTTCTCCATTGACAAGTGATGAGTTATGGGAAAAAATGGGTAACTTGACCAATAAGTTCAACAAACCTTTTACCGGACAACTTGTTATTTGAGGGTGGGAAAAGAAGTCTATTTTTTTTATTTGCCATATTGGAAGTCATTGTTTGTTAGACATTTCCTTCATGTGATGCATATAGAGAAAACTGTATGCGAGAGTGTTATTGACACGTTACCGAAGGTCAAAGGCAAGAACAAGGATGAGATAAATGCGAGATTGGACTTGTTGAGAATGGGTATAAAAAAAGAATTGGTTCCACAAAAAATGGGTTCACGTACATATCTACCCCTGTCGGCTTATACTCTTACTAGAAAAGAGAAAATTATTTTTTCAAGTTCCTATAGGGAGTCAAAGTTCCTGAGGGCTTTTGCTATAACATCAGAAATCTAGTATCAGTGAAAGATATAAGATTGAAAGGTGTGAAGTCTCATGATTGTCATGTTCTTATGGGTCATTTGCTTTCGGTTGCAATAGCTCCATTCTGTCAAATAAAATGCGTGTTACATTAACTAAAATGTGTCATTTCTTTAGAGCTATTTGTAGTAACGTGATTGACCCCGGGAAGTTTACCATTTAGCAAATACATATTGTTGTCACCCTATGCGAGCTTGAAATGTATTCCCCCTCTTTTTTTTTTGACATAACGATTCATCTCATAGTTCACTTGGTTATAGAGACTCAATTGTGTGGACCAACTTACATGAGATGGATGTACCCGGTTGAGTGATACATGAAGATATTAAAAGAGTATGTTAAGAATCAAAGTCGGCCTTAGGCTTGTATGGTTGAAAGGTACCTATTTGAAGAAGCTGTTGAATTTTCCACTGAATACCTTAGTGGTGTCAACTCCATAGGGCTTACGATCTCTAGACACAACAGAAGATTAGAAGTAGAAGGGATTGGGGCAAGTGATGTCATAACTATTCAAAGAGAGGAATGGGTTCAGCCACACCTTTATGTCTTGTATAATGATGATGAGGTAGAGCCATATGTTGAACTTCACAAGGATATACTTCGGCGCTCGAATCCTAATCGAGGAGACAATTGGATTATAAGGGAACACAATCGAAGCTTTATCACATGTTTTAAGTCTAAGATTTTTTTGACATAAATCAAAATCCTACTTTAGTCTCTACCATCTTAAGATTTTTAGCATATGGCCCGAGTGTTAACGTCATACCTTACAAGGCTTACCTGATTAATGGCTACACTTTCGACACAAAGGACCATGATGATGGAACAACAGTGCAAAATTGTGGTGTCACTTTAATAGCCCAAGCATTACACATGTCAAGTGCAAAAGATAGAAATTCAATTTATGCAAATATGTCATATTTTGGGGTCATTGACCGTATATGAGAATTGGATTGTGCTCACTTTTGGGTGGCTGTGTTTAGTTGTAAGTGGGTTGACAACAATACTGGTATTCGGGTTGACAACCTTGACTTCATGTAAGTTAATTTTAGGAGGGAAGGGTACAAAGATGAGCCATTCATCCTAGTATCCCAAGCTCAACTAGTTTTCAATGTTACTGATCCTGCAGTCGTGAAATGCTCCATAGTGATGTTAAGTAACAAATTCAATGACGACCCAAATGTGGATGAGGAGGAGAAAGTTGAAGATGATACTTTTGTTACGACATCACAATTATTACAGGGTGACTCCACAACAGATGATGATTTGTACATCAGAGCGGACCATGATGAGGGAATTTAGATCAATCCATCAATTCCTCTTAAAATTGGACCCACAGGTTTCAAACCAACTAGAAAAAGAAAACAAATGAGTTAGTCAACGTATGTATATTTTTACTTATTTAAATAGCCATTTCTTTTGTTTTGTATACTAATAAAAGAATATACTAATTATTCTCTTATGTTTCTCATGCAGATAAAATGTTAGACTCCAAAAATGATTGTGGACAAAACATGGATGACCAATACATGCGTGGAGCAACAACTATGGCACAAGTGATTAAAGAGAGGAATAAGGGCAACAAGATTCAGGTCAGCAACACACCAATAAATTTTTACATCATATTATGTTTCTTAAGTTAAATTATGTTACTTTATGTCAATTTATTTAGGTTGCATGGAATTCTAAAGGCCAACCTATTAAACTTGGTGGCCCGACACTTAGTAGTTACATCGGTGACATTGTTCGTGAAAGGGTACCAATCACTACTAGACATTGGAAAAATGAAGATATGAAGGAGTATAAGAATATGATTTGGGAGGAAGTTAAGGTACTGACTATGTCCCCCCTTTTTATTTTAAGTTAAGGATACCTAATATGAAATTCATGCATTATGTTTTGTTTTTTTATGTAGTCTACTTTTGAAATTGACAACTGCCATAAGAGATATGTGCTTATGTTGGCTAGTAAATGGCACAGAGCATTTAGATCAACATTATCCACCCAACATGCATTTGATGAAAATGCTGATATAATCCCACACCCCCTAAGAGATATGTTGGTATAATATCACAAGAGCAATGAGATTTTTTTGTTGCACAACGAACCCATGATATTTCAAGGTACTATATTCAGCCATATGCTCAATCTTCTTATTGTTTTTGTTAATGAACAATTTCTTGAATATGTTTAGCATGTGTTGTTGCAGGAATTCAATGAGAAGAATAAGACCAAGGCTTCAAATTCCGAATACCCACATAGAGCCTCACGTTTGGGTTATGCTCGGCTTGAACAACAACTAGTGATTATTGTTGTACAAAAGTTTGTCCATGTAGCTACTTTATGTTAGAACTAATAGTTTTTAAATTCTATTTTACAGTTACAAGAAGCGGGGTGATGGAAGTACTTCAATTTTGAGGCACATTTTATGGAAGTCTGCTCGAATTAACAAGAAGAAGGACGCCAATAATGGAAAAGTTGAAGAGGTCTTTACACAGTGTGTAAGTATCTAATGATATTGTGTGTTAAATTTAGTAAATTTATCATTGAATATTACATCTACTCCCAATCTTCAATTGTGTGTTATTAGGAGGAAATATTATCTCAATATTAGACTAGCGACTGTGATGAGAGACATGTCCTGAACAAGGTTCTAAAGACAAATGAGTATAGGGGTCGTGTTCGAGGTATGGGTTTTGGTGTATATCCTTGAGAAGATTTCACTGCTCCAAAAACCACAGAAAAGGTAGTATCTCAAAATCAATATGACTCAATTTTAAAGGAATTGAGGGCCATTAAATTTGGTTGGAAGGAGATTAAAGAAAGACTTGATGATACTACAAGAATGCTTGACCAAGTTACCAAAGAACATAGTTTAAGAGATTATAATAGTTCTCCCAGACCTGTCTTGCTTGAGGTAATTGTTTGTTTCTTTTCTTATATATTCAGAGTTTGGTTTTTTACACACTATTTATCCATATACATACTAACTTAGCTCATTGGTTTGAGGTATATTTCAATGTATAATGTATTTGGGAGATCCTACATTATGAGTGGTTGGTAAGGGGCAAGCACACAATTACCCTGACCAAACCTTACACAATTTGCCACTTCCCTCCAACCAACTGAAGGTCATGGTTCAAATTGCTATTAAACCACATGTTGTGCTTCCATGCCCAGATCATTATGGGGAATTGAGTACTGTTGGAGAAGCTTTAGGATGTTTCATGGCTTGGCCATGTACTTACATTGGATGGGATGCATTGGTACATTTATTGTTTTATTTGTGTTAAATGTACATATATATAACTTCAATTATAAATATTAATTGTTTAATTTTAGACTCCCCAAACTTCCGCAGTGGTACCACCTTTCGAGACACGTTTTTCAAATGAATCACCATTACATAAGTCTCCCATTCGAGAAACCCCTGCATGGGTTGTCACCTCAAGGCCCGTCACTGGACTCTCCACAAACTTGCAACTACTGGATATGTACTTCTCCTTAAAGATGTAAGAAAGTGGTTCTATTATTAGTTACAAGATATATGCGGGTATTAT
The DNA here is from genome assembly GCA_026901365.1 of Sesbania bispinosa. Lineage (NCBI taxonomy): Eukaryota > Viridiplantae > Streptophyta > Magnoliopsida > Fabales > Fabaceae > Sesbania > Sesbania bispinosa. Next base: position 370,698 of record QLOH01000235.1, read on the forward strand.
TAATCCGAATGCAGTGGATGCGTGGATCAATGCTAATCCATCATTTATCGTGATTGGTTAGATGCCACTATCATAGACATTTATTTAAGTAATTTGAATTCACAATATTTCATGGTATGTCATTATCATTTTATGATAAGAATTGTAAATTCAATTAACATTATATTTTTTTCTATTGTATAGTTGTTTGTACAAGGAGCTATTAGTTCCATCCTCCCTCACGGATAGATTTGTGTTCATCTCTCCACAACTAACTGTAACTTTTAATGCAAATACTAAGCAAGATAAAATTGTGGCTAGTATCTTCTATAACAATCTCGGGCAAGATAAGTTGTTTCTAGCTCCTTACAATGTTGAAGGGTATGTGAAGTAAATGTGTATTCTTCAATGTTATTGTTTTTTAAAAAAATTACGTCTGACAAATCTTGCAATATGGTTGTAGGAGACATTGGGTTTCGGCCGCCATCAATTTAAAGGACTTCAGCAAGGTTTATTATTTGGACTCCTTACATTGTGATCCTAAACAGTATGAGCTGTTGAAGACTATATTTAATCAGTAAGTATTCCCTGTCAAATAACTTTATACTACCACACTTACATTGTTTAGAGTTCCCATAAACATTATTTATTACATTGTTTAGAGTTCCCATACACATTATTTATTACATTGGATTAGAGCTATTATTGATTATCGAAAAAAAAAATCAGTCATTCCCAATCAAGGAGTAGGATAATCCCCGAACCCACCTAGTGACGCATACAAGCAATGTTGCACGAACTATTGTGTTCCTTCATAACTTATCACATAAGTGATTGTGTTTATAAATTATTTCTGTAGTGTCCAAGGCAAACAAACAACAATGACTATGGGTGATGTATGGAGTTTTATAGGTGTTTGATAAATTGGAAAAGTTGAATAAATAAAGGAAACTCTGCCGAAATTTTTATAAGTAATGTATGTTTTATATTGACAAATTGAGTTGAGTAGTGTTATGAACGTAAAATTCATGATACATGGATGTAAGCATATTCTATTCTGAACTTATTAGAACTCTTTGAATGATAAATTCTGGCTGCTGGTATGGAGTTTTACAGGTGTTTGATAAGTTGGAAAAAATTAAATAAATAGAGGAAACTTTGCCAAAATTTTTATAGGTAATGTGTGTTTTATATTGACAAATTGAGTTGAGTAGTGTTGTGAACGATAAATTCATGATACATGGATGTAAGCATATTTTATTTTGAACTTGTTAGAACTTTTTGAATGATAAATTCTGGATATTTAGTATTTAGTTTTATAGGTGTTTGATAATTTGGGAAAAGTTGAATAAACTGAGGAAACTTTGCCGAAATTTTTATAAGTAATGTATGCTTTATATTGACAAATTGAATTTAGTAGTGTTGTGTTAAAATTTATATGTAGTGTTAATTTAGACGTTTTTTATATCTTGGGGAAGAGTGAACATATATGCTTGATTAAGTGTTGGGTAAGAGTATACATACATAGTTTTGCATTAAGTTTAGTTGTGTTTGTGTTGTGAATGTGTACATGGAATGGAATGACATTCATCATGAATCTAATAATTGTTTGAATGATGATGAATATGGTTTTAGGTATTTGATAAATTTTTGTGTAACTCATTGGAATTAAAACCATACAGGATGGAATGCAATAAAAAATAAGGTTCAGAATAAACCAGGATTTGAAAAAAAAAGGTTAGGGTGTCTCTTGTAAGCGCCATCCCAATTAAAAAAACTCATTGTTAGGGCGCTCAGCTGAAGCGCCCTGTATTTTCTACTTTAGGGCGCTCAAAAGTAGTGCCCTTCAAAAAGCGTCAAAATGGGATGGTGCTTGTGTAATTTTTAAGCTCCCTCCAACGTCTTCTGACAGGGTGTTTCAGAAACGCCCTGCTCTCAATGACTCTACCACAAACAGTTTCTATAAGTGCACACGTAATCGCTCTTTTATAAGACACGGGAGCGCCCTAGTAGGCCTTTTTTGGCATAGTGAACTCTACTGAGCTCATCCTCTAACGGAAAGAAATTTGGCTGCCATTTTTGAATGACCAAGTAATGGCCAGAGATCATCCAAGGACCGTTTTGAAAAACAGTCATAATCATCTGACATTCAGAAAAGTGGAAAAAGTTGTACTATTTAAGCACCAAAATTTGCATATTATCAATTACCCTTATGTCACTGATCAACATTCGAAAAAGTAACAAATTATGTTATGCTTATTATTAGTTAATCGATTATCATATGATATAAGTTATTTACTAATTATTTGCATATTAATTACCAATGTAAAAATAGTGTATAAGTTTTGGTGTCTATTTCTCATTGAGTTGAAAATACATACTAAATTAGAGATAATACTTGTGCGTTGTCCTGATTTATTTATATTTTATAATAGTACTTTGTTTAGAAATGTGTAAAATTTATTATAGTGTAAATATGTAAAATGTTAAGAAATAAAGTTATGTAAACTATAAAATGTAATGAAATAGATAAAGGTAATTACATCAAGAAATTTTATTAAGTACTTTATTATTGACATTTTTTGTATAGTCTATTAAGAATATCAACCCTTTAGGTAAGGTTAATGTTGAAAATGTAGTATACCATAAGAAACCATGTGAAGAAAGTTCAGTACACTTTATGGTAGAGTTTATTTCTATATAATTTCATGGTAAACTAGAATTTTAAAGTAGCATATATATTATAATAAAAAAAGTAGCATGTATATTTCTTATATTACTTAACAATAAAATTTTTCAACTCCTAAGGTAATATCACTCTTGAGTTACATCCTCATAAAAACACGGTATAATCGTTTGTACCTTTATAGGAATTAACTGGTTTCTTTGTTAAACAGTAGACCACTTAGGGTACTATAGTGTATGTTCCCGTACCCGCGTTTAAAAGAAAGAAATCGTACCCCGCATCCGTTTTCGCGTGGACAACAATTTTAATGTCCGTCCCGTATCAGTTGGGCACCTATATGCCCATATTCGCTCCCGTTATCTGCAGTTTATTTAAGTGAAAAATTAGCAATTGAATAAGAAAAATTTTAACTTAAGAAAAATATGCCTCAATTGAAAAACTACTCCAAATTCATCCAAACATAATTTTTAAATATCACCATTCACTACATAACGGTTTAATAAATATGGACTTCATAACAATTTAATACTTTTTCACATATAACAATTTAATAAACATGGACTTCATAACAATATATAATATCACCAACAAAAGATAATAGTTCAATATGAAATGGAAGTAGGAATGGCGCGACATTGTGAGGGGCAATTAGGGTTCTGTTGATCTATTCTAATTGAAATTTTAATCTGAAATGTTCGAAATGTTTTAATGTTTTATTCTGATCGTAATTTTATTATGAAATATCTACAAGTTTTTTAATTTTTTTTGTTTATAAATATGTATTGAGTTTTAAAATACAATTATATAAATATAATAGATATTTGGTTAAATTAATATTAATATCACTATATATAAATTTATATATGATATTTTTTATTTAATAATTATATATGTGTGTGCATGTTTGGGGTAGGTTGGGCATTATAACGCCCATGCCCGCGAAAAATTGCGGGTAAAAGCTTGTCCCTGACCCCGTACCCGCTTAACGGGTTTTTACCTTGTCCATCGAGTATTTTTTATGGATACCCATAGGGCTCGGGCTCAATTTTCCTCCCTAGTTTATAAGCAAGATAATGAATATAAAATATAATTTAAAAGATAGGTCTTCTCATACAAAACCGTAACCCGACAACTCATTTAAGCCCTTAGTATTTTATCCATTTTAAAACCTTAATATAAAATTTTTATATTTTAAACACTCTAATAATGGCAATCATTAAGGGGTGACAACTAATGGCACGTGGTTTTCAATTCTTTTAATATAATACATTTAGTCAAATATCGTAAAATATGTGATTTAGATGTGTCTAAATAAATTTCTATTTATAACGTGAGACAATATCTAGTGCCCAAACAAGGGCTTACTGTAATTTCAAAGGGGGTAGGTGAGATAACTCTTTATAAAGCCCAAGCGATATAGGGCAAATAATGTAGAGGAGATGGCAAGGAAAGCAACATACAAGAAAATGAAGAAGGGTATCCTAAAGAAGATGAATGAACTCACCACACCCTGCAAGATTCCTGCATGTGCTTTAACTTCTAGTCCCCTTGATTCTTAGGTAGAGGTTTCTCCAAACCTAGAGGGAGCCAAGGAAGTGAATGAGAAGTATAAGAATACATATGTGATAGAAGAAAGCAAAAATGTGAACCAAGAGAGCTTTCTCATGCAGAGGATTGCTGAAACCCAAAACTGCTTGAAGAAGGTGCGTCAAGACAACCGTGAAAAGGAACTAACCATGGTTATGCTCAATTGTATGCGAGATAAAAGTCTGCCAAACATGCCCTTCGAAGATGCGAATGATCTCAAGGAGCTGATTGAGAAGAGCTTGAATGACATTGAAATTAAGCTTTCTAAGCTTAATTGATAAGATATGATCTCGATGATGTTTACATCGTAATTCTGTTCAGTGTTTAGAGGCACGACCTCTATCTTTATGAAGATTCTGTCTAGTGTTTAGAGGCATGACCTATGTCTTTACATTATAATTTTGTTTAGTGTTGGTTGGCATGGCCTTTGTCTTTGAATACACTTAAAAGAATCATAATAAAGTTTGTCTTTTTAATTCTCATTGCTAGAAACCAAGAAATGGCATGTTTAAATTTCAATGCTTTAACGAAATAAAAATCAGCTACAAGATTATAATCATAATTAAAAACATACAATCACAATATTAGTTCCTATTGTAACGTCCTAATTTCTTAGTTCAAGAATATCCTTACATACACATTCGTCAAACGCTTATGTAATTCCAACGTTTACCTAAGCTGAATACGTTACACATTCAATATACATTCACAATCCGTCTGCCACTCGGTGGCTCAACCTAAACAATTACTCCTAAATACATGAAGCCTAACCTAACACAGAAAACACATTCAATTACATTTTGAACACTCGAAGAATCCAAGTTAATATCTAAGGAGGGATGATTCACACTACGAGTTTCACTCCTTCCTTTATGCGTTCACCAAATCAACCTGCATAACTAAAATGTATTCCCACAACGTGGGGTGAGACTATGGTCTCAGTGAGCATAGCTATGCATACAAGCAGTATGGGGAGGCAGACATATGAAATGCAACACACATCACCAATCAATATGTCATACATAAAATATTCTAGTCACCTTATCTCATAATATCATATCTTAGCTCAAACGAAATAACATACGAATGCAATTCAACACTCAATAACTTGTCATGAACATAAACTTAAACATGATTGCACATGATCGGCATAACCCAGCCGACGGGGTCTTATCACTTATATTTGTGTGGCTAAACCTGAGATCAGACTACAAGGAACGTCTTCCTTGGGTACTAATCACCACCACTTGGTACTAGTCACCCTGGGTACTAATCACCCTTAATCTCTGGGTACTAATCACCTTTATTAGCTGGGTACTAATCACCTAAGTCTTAACTCAAAATCTGAAATCAATCTTGTCTTTATTAGGTGAACTAAGGCCGAAGCCAAAACTGGGGCCGAAGCCAAAATCTAGGGACGAAGCCATTTTTGCTGCGGCCAAAGCCAAATTCATTTTTTAACTAGGAGCCGAAGCTCAAATTCATTTTCCAATTAACTGGAGCCATAGACCAAAAGAATGCATTGGTTCAAACATCACAAACAACACATGTCTTATGATGAATCTACTCATTTTCATATTGATACTATCATCCCAACATGCCAGCCCCAAAATGAAACCCCCAAGCAAACCCTAACTAGGAGTTTTATGCATACAACTTCAATAATACTCATACATTGAATCTAAACAAAATCAACCAAACAACAACCACATACATGCTTAGAGAAAGGGGAAAAAAGAATAGGATTCATTGAGGAGTACTCATACAAACATGGGTGATAGTGTGTGAGCTATACTCACCTCTAGGGAGCTCAAAGGGAAGAAGAGAAGGGTTGGGGAAGACTTGGAGATGGAGTTCTTGACTTGAGATCCCTTTCTTTGAGTTTCAAGGACCCTTCCTCTCTCTAGAATCTCTCTCTCTCTCTAAAAGGTTGGAGAAGGGAAAAGGAATGAGAAAGAACCCTAAAACTCTGTTTTTAAAAATTGGCCTCGCTAGTTTCGCTTGAGCGAAATTAAGACAGTGGCATTCTGCCAAATTTTCGCTTGAGCGAGAGGATTCTCGCTCAAGCGAAAATGACAACATTTCAACCCCTGTTTCTGTTGATATTTTCGCTCTAGCGACAGCTTCTTCGAATTAGTGTAAGTCATTAGGCTTAAAACGCAAAATTGAGCAACAACCTTGGTTGAAGCCCAACGGGACACACTTCACGTGAACCATGATGTAAATCGTCAATTCACCTCATTAAGGCTAAGGTAAAGGGTTCTAAGTGTCCATGAGACTACGCTCCTCAATTCCCATGATCTTTTCCACAAAATCACCTTTATACCTCAGTTCCTTGAGTCTACACCTCTCCTCTTCCTTCTCTCCCATTCGTTTAAGCTTAGTTCCTTCCATCCCAATCTAATTCCCTAGTTCCAATGTCACTACTTCCTTCTTGCAATGGGATTCAAAACCTAAGACTTCCGTTGTATTCTCTAGTTCCTGATTTTTGGGATGTTACACCTATTATATTAAAATTGGAATTGAATGAAAACGAAAATTCTAATGCTTAGATTAAACTCTAAAATTTATCCATATTGAACCATTGGTTCCACCATCACCACTGTCCATATAGACATGCGTGCTAAGATGCTCTATATATTTTAACTCTTGTGCTCTTTGATGAAATGAAAAGACATATATGGGTGCATATCAAGTGAGAACAATGAGTTATTGTGAGAAATAAGAACAATTAATTAGGACCTTTGGATAAAAATTAAAAGTTAAGATTAAATTTTTAATTAATCTCATGTGACTTGTAACATCCCAGAAATTAGGATCTAGAAACACCGTGGAAGCCTTAGGTTAAGAATCCTGCCCAGAGAAAGAAATTAGAAGTAGAATGAGGATTTAGGAGCTGAGAGTAAAATAAGAGAAGAGATAGGGAATCTATTGAGAGTTCATGAGTTTTAAGGGGGAAATTCATCAGGGAAACCAGGTGTTAGGCCAAACACAACTATAGCATGAGCTTACGAGAGATCACACCCTAAGACGGAAAAAATTAATTACAAGGTATAATAATGAGTGAGAAAGTAAGGGTGTTAAACGAGGGAATTAAATTGAGGAGGAAGGGTTTTAGTTAAGAGGATTAATTGAAATGAGGGGGAGAGGTTTAGATTAAAGGAACTATGTTAGAAAGGTATTTTGTTAAAAGAATTAGGAAAAGGGAGATAAAATTGAGAAAATGAGACTTAAGAGTGAGAAATTAGGACTTTGATTCCTGATGTTCTCGCTCAAGCGAGAGGGGCTCGCTTGAGTGAGAATATCAGTAAAAATGGGAAAACTGGAATTTGGTATTCTCGCTTTAGCGAGAAGGATCTTGCTCAAGCAACAGATATGGGAGGAAAAATGGTGCTCTCTGGAAGATTTTCGTTTGAGCAAGAAGGGCCTCGCTCAACCGAGAATCGTCTAGAGACGAGGTGCTCTCTGGAGCATTCTCGCTCAAGCAGGAGCCTCTCGCTTGAGCGAGAACGTAAAATCAACGCACCCTCAGTGTTCTCACTCAAGTGAGAAATTCTCGCTTGAGCGAGAATGCGTTAGACCAGTCTTTTTAAAACACGGTTAGGGCTCGTTTCTTTCTCACTTTCTCCTATTCATTCACTTCTAGAGAGAAAGAGAAAAAACCTAGAGAGAGAAAGGAAGAGATCGAAGGAAAGAAGTTCGGGTTTAAGCCCCACCATTCAAGGAGCTTGGATCGTCACCTTGAACCCCCATCTTCTCCATTTCTTGCTTGGAAGTGAGTGTGGTTCATCCATTCACTTTCATTCTTGTATGAGATCCTATGAATGCCCCCTATTCTTACTCCCCTTGCTTATTTTGCTTGATTGTGGGTGCCTAGAGGTTAAGTTAGGGTTGATGGTTGGATTGTTTGCTTTGTATGCTTATGGTTGCTCTAACCCTAGGTTTAAAGGTTAGCGTCTTTTACTTGAAGTTTACATAATGATGATTAGGCCTTAAAGGAGTTATTCATTCATGTTAATACTTATGTTCATGCACATGCATGCTCATTATCTATCAAGGTATCATGCTTTTACACCCTAATCTTGTATAACACTTTTCATGGGCCTTTGGCCAAGAGGAAATTAAGGGTCTCTGGACTAAAGAGGAGTTTAATGGGTCTTCAGACTAAAGAGGAACGAGGAATCTCATTGGCCTCTCGGCCAAGAGGCAGATGGGATCCTCAAGAGGTTATTAAAAATGGAACGTGCATTCTTGAATGATAATAAGACTTAATGAGGGTGGCCCTGGATGACGGTCCTTGGTCACATTGAAGAGTGCTCAAAAGACGTAACATTGAAAAAAACAACACCCTTGGTGTGGGTTTGACACCCGAGGTTCAGTTTGAGATTGACAGCATGAATGCATGGGTGACTTTCCACTAGAGGAATTGTATGTGCATTGCCTGACAGCCTAGTAGATTTGTGATTTTTATCAAAACATGTATCCATGTACACTTATGTTGCATTCCCATTTGCCTGCTTCTCCCTAACTGTATGCATGATCACATTCATTGGGACGTAAGTCTCACCACACGTTGTGGATTCTATTTTTTAGATGTGCAAGAGGTTTAGTCAGAAGTAAAGTCGGATGGCTTGGAGGCGCAACGGTGGATTGGTTCTCCGGGTTATTTCTGCAGCCCTCAAGAAGATTTTTAGTACATGTGTATAGTTGTAGGGTGAACTTTATATGATTTGGGATATTGTAGTTTGAGCCATTGAGCGGCGTATAAATTACAATCCTTGAGTGATGTATGTATGCTTTTGCTTATGTAAACATTAGATTACCTAAGCAACTAATATGTTTGGTTGTTATGTTGATATTGATAATAGCGCGAAATAATTTAAGGAATTTGGGAATAATGTTTCCAATGGGCATTGTTCTCGGATTTGGAAATTAGGACGTTACATGACTTGTATTCTCCTTTGTCTTCCTCTCTTCCCACTATAATCACTTGTATTCTCACTATAATATTTGTGTACGAAAAACTGTTATATATTATTTAATAAATACTTTTAAACTAATAGTTATTTGTTTCAAAATAACAATTATATGTAATAAAGTCTAAATATGTGTAATTAAAAAATATAATGAGAAATTATGTTATCATTATGGTTTATTTACTTCACAAATTTTATAGCGTAGAAATGTAATATACTAATATTGAATATGAAAAGATAAAAAGTTAAATTGTATTTGTTTACCATTCTAAATAATAAAATTTTTCAAACCATTTGGTTAAGTTATTTTTCAAATTACATGTAATTCAAAATACAATGATAAATTATGTTATCATTATGGTTTATTTCCTTCACAAATTTTTATATAGAAATGTAGCATACTAATATTGAAGATGAAAATATTAAAAGCTAAATAGGATTTATTTTCCATGAAAGATAAAAAGGTATCGAATGAACAATATTTAAAAAAGGCATAATGCTAATAGAAGAAAATGTTTCAGTAGAGAAGACAACAATTCATTACAAATAACAGAAGTTGATGAGATCAAAACATATATTTTTTTGTGTTAATCACATTTTATCCCCTATTACGATGGGTAATCCTATTTGGAGTTTAGTGTGTGTTTGGTTTATCAAAAATCACGTTTGAAACGTGGATCCAGGAAAATGCTACTAAGAGTAGTGTTGGTCCGGATCCACGTTTGAAATGTGGTTTCGGGCAAAACCAAACATGCTATTAGTCACCGTTAAGGCTCCTCACCCCTCCCTAAGAGTAAATTTAGTTGGGATCAAATCCGAGAGTTCTTCTCACAGTCTCAGTCTGCGTTGTCAACTGAGCCACAACTTATTTAATATAAATTTTGGTTTAAACCGTGACACACTTCTACCCCATACTCCCACATATTAAAGAAATTGCAGTTTAGAAAAGGGAAAGTCTCACGTTAGGTAAAAAGGTTCACAATCACTCTTATGATAAATCTCATAGTTTGAAAACGACTTTATTAAATCAACTCAAACTCCAAATATAAATCAATTATAAACAGCGGAAATCTCCTTAGAAATAAAAACAATTAATAATCTCCTGCCGTACAAGGCATCCAGAAGTTCATAAAAATACTCCTAATCTAGGAACATGGTAAAACCCCCAAGCACACCCTGATGTCACATATATCAGAGCATACCCTTTTATTCATAATCGACACCAGTTGTGTCCTCATCAACACCTGTAAAATATATCCACAGAATACGGTGAGGAAAAGGAATACTACCCATACATACACATAGAGAATACCCATCCTCACCCACAACATCATTACATCTACCATCAATACATTAAAATCACCAATCAATAATATTCATCTAAAACTTAACATATAATCAATCATCTATATCAACATATACATGTCATGCCATCATTCCTAATCATAACACATAAATCTATCCATTATACATTCACCAAGCTCATCATCATCATAATATCATTCATATATCATCATACTCATTATCTTCGTAACATCATTCACATATCATCATACTCATTATCATCATAACATCATTCATATATCATCATACTCATTATCATCATACATCATTCATATATCATCATACTCATTATCATCATAACATCATTCATATATCATCATACTCATTATCATCAAACATCAATACTCCTCTCATCATCTACCCAAAGATCATGACTTGGAACTCCACACAATGGGCGCACCTCGTCAATCACTCTAGTTAGTACCAAGATAGTCTACCGGTGTTACCACACACTATCTGATAGGTTGTACCCCCTCTATGGGCCCGCACAACGACATTCGACCCTAGGTTGTACCCCCTCTATGGGCTCGTACAATCACTCCTAGGTTGCACCCCCTCTATGGGCCCGTGCATCGAACGCCCCATCTTGATCCCCTGAGTTGTACCCCCTCTATGGGCCCGCACAATTCAGGTCTCATCACATATGCTCAAGGCATCTCTCCTAAGTTGTACCCCCTCTATGGGCCCGCACAACTTAGATAACATCATCATCAAAAGGTGATATACACCATCATCATAAATCATCATTATCATGCATTAACATGCTCATCATCAAACATCATCATTATAAAGTGATATACACTTATCATCATTCACATCATCATCATAAGTGACATGCACTATCATCAATAACATCATCATCATAAATGACATGCACTATCATCAATAACATCATCATCATAAGTGATACACACTATCATCATTTACATCATCATCATAAGGGATACACACTATCATCATTTACATCATTATCATAAACAACATCAAACATCGTCAATCATTATCATTATACATCATCACACTCATCATCAAATATCATCATAACACATCATCAAATATCATCATTATTCATCATCATAAGCATCGCAATCCTCATTAAACATCATTAATCATCAACACAAAACTCATTATAAAGTACTCTCAAGCAACATCAATCATCATCAAACAGTTAGGATCTCAAAATCCACTCTGGTAATCGATTACCAACCTCTAGAAATCGGTTACCCGCAAACAAGGTCTCTGGTAATCGATTACAACCACCTTGTAATCGATTACCTGCAACCAAACACTCCGGTAATCGATTACAGCACCCCTGTAATCGATTACCCACAAACAAACTCTCTGGTAATCGATTACAGCACCCCCGTAATCGATTACCATCAAGCCAACAGTGCTTCTGGGTTGCCCAGAACACTCTGGTAATCGATTACCCGCGACACCGATCGCAGAATTCACGATTTCAAACCTTTCTAAACTCATCCAATCAATCCCTAATCAATCTTTTATGTCTAAACATCATACATAATCATTATTAACATCCAATACTTCGTAAATCAACAATCAATTACAAATTATACCATCAATTAATCAAAACCCCCAATTTCTCAATCCCTAATCACCCTTTTTTCCATTATTCTCAATATCATCATTAATCTCAACCAATACTCATCAATTTACATACAATCAATCATCAACCAACAGATTATATCTTCATTCTAAGTTATAAATTCATCAATTCAAAATTATATTCTTAGATTACTAGCCAAACATCCCCTACATGCATATACAGGCAATACCCTCTCCCCCACCGTACCTTAAGTGAAGCTTGATCACAGCAAGGAAGTATTTTCTTGAATTCTTGGCGTTCACTCCACAGCAGCTCTCTCTTGAGACTCCGTTTCTCCCCTCCTTAGCGTTTCGCTTACTGACGAATGATACGAATAAGGATTAGTGTGCTCTGTTACCCCTCCTTACAGAAATACTAATTGGGCTTGGGCCCACTCTCATCCCCTTATTCTATTTTCAATTAAAATTACCTTTACAAAACAAAACTAATAATAATAACACTCCTATTATTTATTTCCCATTAAATTAATTATTTTCTTAATTAATTTATTTAATTTACGTAATATTTATCCTAATAAAATTTAGGATGTTACAACTCTCCCCTCCTAAAAAGAAAATTCGTCCTCGAATTTTACCTAAAGCGAACAATTCTGGATAAGACTCCTTCATCTTCTCTTCGAGTTCCCAAGTGGCACTCTCGGGTGTAGGTCCTCCCCAGATCACCTTAACTAAAGGAATCTCTTTACCTCGAAGTTGTTTCACCCTCCGATCCTCAACTCTCACCAACATGGTTTCCACTGTTAGGTTTTCCTTAACCTCAAGATGACCCGACTCAATCACATGCGAAGGATCGTGAACGTATTTCTGGAGTTGAGAAACGTGGAAAACGTTATGAAGATTAGACAAGTGTGGAGGTAAAGCGATTTGATAGGCAACATTGCCGACTCTTTTAAGGATTTGGTAAGGACCAATAAATCGAGGTGTAAGCTTTCTAGACTTTAATGCTCTACCAACCCCAGTCCACGGAGTGACTTTCAGGAATACATGATCCCCTTCTTTGAACTCCAACTCCTTCCTTCTCTTATCAGCATAACTCTTCTGCCTACTCTGAGCTGACCTCATCCTCTCCTGGATTATCCTAACCTTATTAGTGGTATGCTGCACTATCTCAGGTCCTAATGCAAGACTCTCACCCGGCTCACACCAACACAAAGGGGTTCTACACCTCCTACCATATAATGCTTCATAAGGCGCCATACCTATGCTAGACTGAAAGCTATTGTTATAGGTGAACTCTATCAAAGGTAAAAAGCTATCCCAACTACTCCCTTGGTCTAACACACAGGCTCTAAGAAAATCCTCTAAGGATTGGATGGTTCTCTCGGTCTGACCATCAGTCTGGGCGTGATAAGCTGAGCTAAGCCTAAGCTGGGTCCCCAAGGCCTGCTGTAAACTCTCCCAAAATCTAGAGGTAAACGTGGGATCTCTATCTGAGACTATACTAGATGGTATGCCATGTAATCTCACAACCTCACTGATGTACAACTGAGCCAACTTCTCTAAAGAATACTTAACATTGATGGGAAGGAAATGGGCACTCTTAGTTAACCTATCAACAATAACCCAAATTGAGTCATGTCCCTTCACAGTCTTAGGCAAGGCAACTACAAAGTCCATAGAGATACTATCCCACTTCCACTCAGGTATACTTAAGGGTTGGAGCAATCCTAAAGGTTTTTTATGCTCTACATTAGCCTTCTGGCACACTAAACAAGCACTCACGAACTCCTCTATGTCCCTCTTCATCCTAGGCCACCAAAATACTTTCTTCAAATCCTGATACATCTTAGTGGATCTTGGGTGGAAACTAAGCTTACTTCTATGCCCTTCTTCTAGTACTAATCTCTTACTGTTAGGTTCACTAGGCACACACACTCGATCTCCAAATCTCACTACCCCATCGGTACCAAGTGTAAACTCTCCACCACTACCCCCTTTTATAGCCTCTCGCCTACTAACCAAAAATAGATCCTCTAACTGGGCCTTACTAATATCCTTCAGCAAATCATTACTTACTCTAGTCATCCCTAACCTCACACTGGTAGATGTTACTTCACAAGCCAAACTTAGATCTCTAAACTGGGTTAAAAGATCCATCTCCTTAATCATTAGGGAACTAACATGGATAGACTTCCTACTCAAGGCATCAGCCACAACATTGGCCTTACCGGGATGGTAACTTAACTCAAAATCATAATCCTTAAGGAACTCTAACCACCTCCTCTGTCTCATATTCAGCTCTTTCTGGTCAAACAAATATCTAAGGCTCTTATGGTCACTAAAAACCTCAAATCGGGAACCATACAGGTAATGTCTCCAAATCTTCAACACAAACACTACGGCTGCTAACTCGAGGTCATAGGTAAGGTAGTTTCTCTCATGGATTTTCAATTGCCTAGAAGCATAGGCTACTACTTTACCCTCTTGCATCAACACCCCACCTAAACCCATCTTAGAGGCATCACAGTACACCACAAAGGATTTACTAAGGTCAGGCAACACTAACACTGGTGCACTAGTCAACTTCTCCTTAAGGGTTTGGAAGCTAGTCTCGCACTTACTATTCCACACATAGGCAACTCCTTTCCTAGTCAACTCGGTCAAAGGCAAAGCTAACTTAGAGAACCCTTCTATGAACCTCCTATAGTACCCAGCCAACCCAAGGAAACTTCTAATCTCACTCACTAACTTAGGGGACTCCCACTTAAGCACGGCTTCTACCTTAGAAGGATCTACACCTATGCCTCCCTTAGAAATTACATGACCCAAGAAACTCACTTGCTCTAACCAGAACTCACACTTGGACATCTTAGCATACAACTGATTATCCTTAAGAACCTGAAGCACTACCTTTAGATGTTCCTCATGCTCCTCCTTAGTTTTGGAATAAATTAGTATATTGTCTATAAAGACAACTACAAATTTATCCAAATAAGGGTGAAAAATCCTGTTCATATAATCCATAAAAATGGCAGGAGCATTTGTCACACCGAAAGGCATTACCAGATACTCATAATGTCCATACCTAGTCCTAAAAGCGGTCTTAGGTATATCCTCCTCCTTAACTCTAATCTGATGATAGCCTGATCTAAGATCTATCTTACTAAACACACATGCCCCCACTAACTGATCCATCAAGTCATCTATCCTAGGAAAAGGATACCTATTCTTAATGGTTACCTTATTTAACTGGCGGTAATCAGTACATAACCTCATGCTACCATCCTTCTTCTTAACAAACAATACAGGCGCTCCCCAAGGTGACACACTAGGCCTAATGAACTTATTCTCTAACAGGTCTTCTAGTTGCTTCTTAAGTTCTGCTAGCTCTATGGGTGACATCCTATAAGGTGTAGCTGAAATCGGTCCTGTACCTGGCACTAAGTCTATGGCAAACTCTATCTCTCTCTCAGGTGGTAAACTGGACACATTATCAGCAAATACTTCAGGGTACCCACACACTACAGGTATTTCACTCACCACAGCGCCGCTATCAGATTTCAAAGAAGCTAAAAGCATGTAAACCTGGGGATCTTCCCTTAGAGACGCCTTTACTTGTTTGGCAGTCATAAAATCCTTACTCTTACACTCGACAGGGTGACCAAAAACAACAGACTTATCAGCACAGTTTAGAAGGACATGGTTGGACAATAACCAGTCCATACCAAGAATGGCATCTAGTTGACTTAGAGGCAAACAAATCAAATCAACTAGGAAGTTTCTATCATTAACAGATATAGAACAGTTTAAGCAAACATCAGAAGTAGAAACTGACCCACTAGCTGGCGTTTCCACACTCAATACAAAAGGCAAAGAAGAAATAGGCAAGTTCAATTTAGACATCCAAGCAGGTGATATAAAAGAGTGAATCGCACCAGAGTTAAACAACACCATCAAGGATTACCGACAATGAAACCAGTACCTTGGATCAAATCTTCGGATTGAGTAGCTTCAGTACCACTCAAGGCAAAGACTCTCCCAGTAGCCTTAGGTTTACGGGCGCTTCCACTGGCATCTCCCGACGACATGAATGCCGCTAACGTCACCTTCTGTAGCATAGGGCAGTCCATCGCTCTGAAGATCTTCTCGATTTCGTATATCCAGTCGGCAACACCATCGGGGTCTTAACCCCCTCGGAACGTAGGTGGATGGTTCCTCTGGAACCGTGCAAGCCAATCCGTCTCATGATGTTGGTTGAGGTTGCCAACAGCCGGTGCCATAGCCATTAAGGCATCGGCCATCGCTCGATCGTTCCTACCCCCAGCCATTACTCTTTCTTATCAAAGAAAGGGTAAGCAAACATACCAAGTAAAGCAGAAAAGCAAGGAAATCAAACAAACAACAATCAACCAAGCAGACAATTCACTCAAGCAACCAATCAATTACTCAATCAATCGATCAGATTAGTACATCAAAAGCATAGTAAACTCATAACTCAAGGCCGGTGAACCAACCAGGCTCTGATACCAACTAATGTGACACCCTTCTACCCCATACTCTTACATATTAAAGAAATTGCAGTTTAGAAAAGGGAAAGTCCCACGTTAGGTAAAAAGGTTCACAATCACTCTTATGATAAATCTCATAGTTTGAAAACAACGACTTTATTAAATCAACTCAAACTCCAAATATAAATCAATTATAAACAGCGGAAATCTCCTTAGAAATAAAAACAATTAATAATCTCCTGCCGTACAAGGCATCCAGAAGTTCAAAAAAATACTCATAATCTAGGAACATGGTAAAACCCCCAAGCACACCTTGATGTCACATCTATCGAAGCATACCCTTTTATTCATAATCGACACCAGTTGTGTCCTCATCAACACCTGTAAAATATATCCACAGAATACAGTGAGGAAAAGGAATACTACCCATACATACACATAGAGAATACCCATCCTCACCCACAACATCATTACATCATACCATCATTACATTAAAATCACCAATCAATAACATTCATCTAAAACTTAACATATAATCAATCATCTATATCAACATATACATGTCATGCCATCATTCCTATTCACAACACATAAATCTATCCATTATACATTCACCAAGCTCATCATCATCATAATCTCATTCATATATCATCATACTCATTATCGTCGTAACATCATTCATATATCATCATACTCATTATCATCATAACATCATTCATATATCATCATACTCATTATCATCATAACATCATTCATATATATCATACTCATTATCATCATACATCATTCATATATCATCATACTCATTATCATCATAACATCATTCATATATCATCATACTCATTATCATCATAACATCATTCATATATCATCATACTCATTATCATCAAACATCAATACTCCTTTCATCATCTACCCAAAGATCATGACTTGGAACTCCACACAATGGGCGCACCTCGTCAATCACTCTAGTTAGTACCAAGATAGTCTACCGGTGTTACCACACACTATCCGATAGGTTGTACCCCCTCTATGGGCCCGCACAACGACATTCGACCCTAGGTTGTACCCCCTCTATGGGCCCGTACAATCACTCCTAGGTTGCACCCCCTCTATGGGCCCGTGCATCGAACGCCCCATCTTGATCCCCTGAGTTGTACCCCCTCTATGGGCCCGCACAACTCAGTTCACCTCCCGAATTGTACCCCCTCTATGGGCCCGCACAATTCAGGTCTCATCACATATGCTCAAGGCATCTCTCCTAAGTTGTACCCCCTCTATGGGCCCGTACAACTTAGATAACATCATCATCAAAAGGTGATATACACCATCATCATAAATCATCATTATCATGCATTAACATGCTCATCATCAAACATCATCATTATAAAGTGATATACACTTATCATCATTCACATCATCATCATAAGTGACATGCACTATCATCAATAACATCATCATCATAAGTGACATGCACTATCATCATTAACATCATCATCATAAGTGGTACACACTATCATCATTTACATCATCATCATAAGGGATACACACTATCATCATTTACATCATTATCATAGTCATCATAAACAACATCAAACATCGTCAATCATTATCATTATACATCATCACACTCATCATCAAATATTATCATAACACATTATCAAATATCATCATTATTCATCATCATAAGCATCGCAATCCTCATTAAACATCATTAATCATCAACACAAAACTCATTATAAAGTACTCTCAAGCAACATCAATCATCATCAAACAGTTAGGATCTCAAAATCCACTCTGGTAATCAATTACCAACCTCTAGAAATCGGTTACCCGCAAACAAGGTCTCTGGTAATCGATTACAACCACCTTGTAATCGATTACCTGCAACCAAACACTCCGGTAATCGATTACAGCACCCCTGTAATCGATTACCCGCAAACAAACTCTCTGGTAATCGATTACAGCACCCCCGTAATCGATTACCAGCAAGCCAACAGTGCTTCTGGGTTGCCTAGAACACTCTGGTAATTGATTACCACACCTGGTAATCGATTACCCGCGACACCGATCGCATAATTCACGATTTCAAACCTTTCTAAACTCATCTAATCAATCCCTAATCAATCTTTTATGTCTAAACATCATACATAATCATTATTAACATCCAATACTTCGTAAATCAACAATCAATTACAAATTATACCATCAATTAATCAAAACCCCCAATTTCTCAATCCCTAATCACCCTTTTTTCCATTATTCTCAATATCATCATTAATCTCAACCAATACTCATCAATTTACATACAATCAATCATCAACCAACAGATTATATCTTCATTCTAAGTTATAAATTCATCAATTCAAAATTATATTCTTAGATTACTACCCAAACATCCCCTACATGCATATACAGGCAATACCCTCTCCCCCACCGTACCTTAAGTGAAGCTTGATCACAGCAAGGAAGTATTTTCTTGAATTCTTGGCGTTCACTCCACAGCAGCTCTCTCTTGAGACTCCGTTTCTCCCCTCCTTAGCGTTTCGCTTACTGACGAATGATACGAATAAGGATTAGGGTGCTCTGTTACCCCTCCTTACAGAAATACTAATTGGGCTTGGGCCCACTCTCATCCCCTTATTCTATTTTCAATTAAAATTACCTTTACGAAACAAAACTAATAATAATAACACTCCTATTATTTATTTCCCATTAAATTAATTATTTTCTTAATTAATCTATTTAATTTACGTAATATTTATCCTAATAAAATTTAGGATGTTACATAAACCACAGGTCCTCCACGGGAGGCAGTTCTGTTTGAGCCGAGAACATCCATCATAGTGGGGCTAACTCTCTCAACGAGGATTTTTTCCATCCACAAGACTCGAACTCGAGACCTTATTTAAGAGCAATCAAGTATGTACCACTTGAACCAACCCCGTTAGTATTTTTGAATATAAATGAATGATATAAAGGTACATTAACATATAAATGTTATTAACATTGCACCGACTACTTGCATGTTTGTTTCAGCGTGTGAAGCATGCGGGAGAATTTTCAATTTTGATATACATTATAGAACACCAATAGTTATGAGATTAACTTTTTACCAAGAGAAAACTCAATCACTCTAAGAGATTTAGAGGAATTGACAACAGTTATGTCATGAGAAAAAATTGAACAAGCAAAGTTTACAGAATTATTTCTATAATATTCAAGCTCCATTTCCAAATTTACTTAATATCTATATTTTAATTTATTTCAAATAAGTTCTTATAACATTTGAATAATATAAAATTAGTCTAATTTATAATTTTAGTATAATTATAAAACATTATATTAATGATTTTATATTAAATAATATTAGAATTAATTTATATATTTTAAATTAAAAATATAATCATAAATAGTTGTGAACTCACAAAATTATTTTAATAATAAAATCAGGTTAAATTATTTAAATTCTTAAGAATTATTTTAAATAATTTAAAATATAAAGATTATGTAGATTTTAAAATGTATGTTAAATATTATCTTAAAAATATCATAGAAATAAAATAAATAATTTAACTTAATTTTAGTATTGAAATCATTTTTGAGTTTTTTCGTGTAAATTATATTCAATTAAATTTTTATATATTTAAAATATTCATTTTTGAGTAATTGATTTAAAATCCATTGACTATTATTACTTCAATGTTTATTTAGTTTAATTTTTTAAGTATTATAATTAGTATTTTATATTATAAATATGTCTTAATTAACTACACTATTAATTGGTTTTCTATTTAATGTATATTAAACTTAAAATTAACGTTAAACATGTTAAATTAAGAAAATAATTTGTCAGACTATAAATATTATGAAACTCTTAAGTTTCACATGTTAAATTGTTTTTATTATTTCCTTTTTTGTTGTTTGATTTTGAAATGCATCAAAATACAATGTTTCTTTCAAGTTTGAATAAAAAAAAAAACAATCAAATTCATTATGAAATTAGTCAATCCCAATATTTTTAAATGAATTTTATAATTAAAATAACATAAGAATAGACATATATAGAATTGGTCAAAAGAACTATTGCATAATTTTAATCATTTTAATTGTTCTTATATAGTAATATTTAAATTAATGATGACATAAAATTAAAGCATTAAACAGTTCTATTTTATATTAATAAAATTTGTTAAATATTAATTATTAAAAAAGTAAATATTACACAATTTTATAGTTGTAATTTTTTTCACAAAATTTAAATATAAGTAAAATAAATAATTTTAATCATTATTGTTGAGTATGGTAAAAATGATATAAACTATATTAAAAACATTGTATAACATGAATCATTTAATAAACTCCCTCAATATATATTTACCTTTTGTTACTATCTTTCATATTTTAAAAAGGATAAATTATTTGTTTTGAATATATTATATTTAATTTTATTTATTATCATTTGCACATATTTATGGAAAAATACTCAAATAAATATAAAATATAAACAAACATGTGCATATCTGAATTTCACTCTTGGATTGTATATCTATTTTTCCTTTGGAGATTAGCATGTACTTTGAGTAAAAGGAAATGAAGGTCACCTTACAAAATGATTAGAGTATATATATGTGTAAGAGGGTTCAAATTACACCGGTATAAGTTATGTCAACTCTTACATCATTGAATAACTTCTTACTGGATAAATTATTTTTTAAATCTATCGTTGGACTGTGAGTTATTACCATGCAGATCATATCTACAAATTTTGCATTAATCCAAAATTATTTGCTATGTCATTAAAATATGTCAATATTGACGTCATATATACTTATGAGATATATGAAAATGCGAATGATTTGATTGTGAGTTTATTGATATCAAAATTTTATGAAATTTGACATAAAGAATCATGATAATTGTATTTTAAAATCTACTGTTGGATTGAAAGTTATTATCATATAGATAATATCTATAAAATTTTACTTTGATCCAAATTGATTTAATACATCATCAAGATATCTTATAACTAAACGGTTGGATCAATAAAATTCACATTAAATTCAAAGTTATTAATAGTGTAACTTACATTGGTTTAAGTTAAGCTCACACACACACACACAAAATGAGATTGAATTATACCAGTTTAAAATACACCAAGTCTTCGATCGCTTATAACATTATAATCAATGGTGTGAGATTTTGAGTAACTTACACATTTTATAATTTTTTAACATTAATAAAATTATAATCAAACGGTTGCTTTTTTTCACATATTTCAATATATGACGTTAATATTGAGACATCTTAATGACATATTAAAAATATTTTGGATAAATGAAAAATTTTATATATACAATCTATATGATAGTAACTTTTAATCCAATTGTGGATCACTTAATATAATGATCTATTAAAAAGTTATTCAATGGTGTGAGATTTTGAGTAACTTACACTGGTGTAATTTGATCCTTATATGTATCACTACAAGAAATTTTGTTTTTAGCAATGGTCAAAAGCCGTTGCTAGGAGTGAAAAGTCATTGCTACAATGTATTTAGCGACGACCTCAAGGACGTCGCTAAAAGGCTCGTCGTAAATGTAGTAGCGACAAGCAAAACAGGTCGTCTCTAGGTAGCCTTCTCTAAAGTCATGGTCGTCGCTACTATTATTGTTATTTTCTTTAAAAAAATTTTATCTAGTGACGACCCTAGTGACGGCTATGGGCGTCGCTAGTGATATATATTTTTAAAAAAATTAAATTTAAGTTTATTTATTTTATTTTAATATTTAGGGTTAAGGTTTTAATATTTGTTAATTTTAAAATTATAAAGAAAAATACTAAATACTATATAAACACAACAATAGAGGAAAAAATATATATACAAATTTTGTTCCAGCATAATACAAATAAAAGTATAAAAAAGCATAATAAAAAAAATCAAAGGCGGCGATGACGCTGGTAGGAGTGTTCATTGGTTTGATTGACCCGACGAACCCGACGTACCAAACCAAATCATTCAAATTGGTTCGATTTTTTTTATTCATTTGGATCCGAACCGAACCGAACCAATGAGAACGTATCGAAGGCTATTGGTTCGGGTAACGGGTTGGGAAATCTGAACCTGTTACCCAAACCGAACCAAAGGCCTATATATATAAAAAAATCTAAAAAAAAAACTCTCTCTCACTCAGACTCACACTTAGTCACTCTCACTCACTTTTTTACTTACGCATTTAGGGTTCCATACTTTTCTCTGCCTCCCTCTCTCTCAACACACTCACTTAGTCTGCTGTCGTCCGCTGTTCGCTGCCATCGATCGTCCTCCCTGTTCGCAAGCTCGAGTTGTCCGCTGTTGTCCGCTACTGTCGATCGTCCACCACAGCGCCTCCCGGTTGTCTGCTGCCCTCCCTGTCCTCAAGCTTTATTTAAGGCATTATCTTTTTCTTCTTCCTTGTCCTCAACAATCTGCGCAAAAGCCAACTAAGCGAACCACATTGACATGATGAATTTGACCCATTGTTCCAACTTCATTGATGAACTCTGGTCCGTTCGCAATGGAGGTTTTGAGAAGCTTAACTGCAACAAAAATTTCACCAGATAGTTTACCTTTATACACAGTTCCATATGCTCCCTGCCCCAATTCGTTCTTAAAATGGTTCGTGATCCTCTTGACATTTTCATAGGAATACCTCGTGGGTTTTAGTGCTCTGTAATTCTCCAAGAACTTCTTGATTGTTGCTTGATTTTCTTTATCTTTCTGACATATGTGGCAGACATGATACAACACAATGACTACCAGCAAAATAGGGAGAAGTGATAGTATTGAGATACTTTATGTGGCAGACATGCTTTTTTTCTTTTTTTCCCGAACAGGTACAAAAATGGGCATTATTGAGTTTCTGATCCGATTGAACCGAACCGAACCAACCTTTATTTAATTGGTTCGGTTTGGTTCGGGTCAATGTAAAAAAAATAGGAAATCTGAACCGAACCGAACACTTTTGTTTGGTTCGAATTTGTTTTTCCCCTAAAATCGAACCAAACCGACTCGTGAACACCCGTTAAACGTTGGGGTTATGCCGGGGGACGATCCTTATCCTCATCCAACGGCTGGTCATCCAGGGCGTCCTCGTAGTGGAGGTGTGCCTGAGCCTGAGCAGCCTGATCGTCCAACAATTGTTGCATTTGATCTCGAAGTCGTGCAAAGTCTTCCTCCAACTGTGCAACCTTTGCTTCAGCCCGGCTAGCCTGCTCCCTTGCTTCATTTACTTCCTGGCGCAGCGCTTCCTCTACCGAATGTCCTGACTCGGACCCGTCACTACCGCTGGTATGAGCCCGAGACTCCTGAGTGAGGCTGGTCACACTTAGACAAAGGTTGGTTGAAAAGTCACTGATGCCATAACAGCGGCCTCAGGTCTTGCCACCCGCAACATCCTTCCAGATCTATAGCTTGGTGGAGCCATTAAAGCTGGAGTTGTCCCCCATTTGTGACTCCACCTCCCTCAGGCGCTCCTGGTAGTTTGTCTATTGAGTACAGGTAAATGTATAATTACTTAGTTATATATTCAATTGTAAATATTTAAAATCATATAAAAAACACTGATAAGCACAAACTTGGACTTACATAGGTGGACTTTGTTTGTCATCTACCCAGCCACAACCCTTTTTTATGTGGGTGGCCACAAAGAACTCATGGGGCTCTACCTCCTACCCCAGCTGTCGAGACTACACAGAATAATTACACAAATTAATTATTTTAGTAACAAATACAAAACTAATACAGAAGGGTGCTTGTTTATACATACCATATCAAATGGTGGGCCCTGCGGCCAGTGGTGTGGACTGCTCCCCCGCATTGAGAAGCTCGGTTGCTCTTGTTACGAGCGGACTTCCCCTTGAATTCATTAGAGGCCCAATAGGCCATAAGACCCTCCCAGGCCTCCTCACCACACTAGGTGGGCCTCCTCCCATTCGAGCCTTGTTCATCATATCTCGAAGGCAACAAGCAATCCTCTGCTTGTACACCTTCTTGATCTGGGCGTCATCAGAAGGGTCCCAAGTAACTTTGCTCTAAAAAAAAAGGTAAGTTATTAGAAAATAACATAACTTAAGCAAACAAATATAATGTGTGTAGGGTTTTTATATACTGTAAACTCGGCCCACCACTTGTCTCGTACATCATGCAGGGTGACCTCCCACAGGTAGTGAGGACCCCAGAATTGTGAACTAATCGCATGAACAATGGCTGCGATGGGTGGGCTGTTAGGCACCCAACTGCAAAATAAATGAATTCTATATTAATTGTAAAAACAATTAAAGATTCAATATTATCAATTCAAAAGAAGTAAAAGAATAAACAACAGGTATATCAGTAGCTTCAGGGGAGGAAGAAGAAGACTGGAGATGGGCCGCCGCAAGCGCTGAAGTACATGGCAGATCCCACAGCTGAGCATGCTTAGAAGAGATGGTCCTCTCTCGACGGGTGTGATCCACCTTTGCACCCAGCTCGCTCGGAGGGATGAACCTCCCTCTACTAGGTGGGATCTTCTCTCCACCTCTACCACGCATACGAGGCATTTTTTTCTTAATTTTAATAAATTTAAATTAAATATTAAAATATACACCTATAAACTATATATAAATTTATTAAATAACTATATACAATATATAAATTAAATAATTATATAAAATATAATTACTAATTACTAATTATATAAATTAAATAATAAAACAACATACCAATAAATATATCACATTAAATAAATTAAATAACGTACCTATATCACATTAATAAACTAATGAAACTAATAATTCTATTGATTATTAATAAACTAATAAACTAATAAAACTTATAAATAACATACCTACTAATAAAACTAATAAATAACATACCTACTATTGATTACTAATAAACTAATTAAAACTGTAAAACTTACTTGTTGCGACACCAGAGAAGGAAGAGTGAAGGAGATGCAAATGGAGCTACAGGCAACCGATTGAGATTCTGATCGGTTTAAAACGAACCTATCAAGGAGGGGGAGTGTTTAATTGGAGAGATTTTGAAAATGAAATAGAGAGAGGGAGAGAAACATGGCTTGAACGGAGAGGAGGAAAGGAGAGGAAAGAGGAGGAGGAAAAGGGGAGGGGAAAAGGTTTTACGCGTTACAGAATTTAACTTAGCATTGTTATAGTCGTCGCTATGGCCGTTGCTACGTTAAACACGCTAAAATTTAAATTTTATTTAAAACATAGCGACGGCATGGTCGTTGCTACGTAGCGACGACTAGGCCGTCATTATGTATTGAATGCAATGGGCTGCACACTTAATGCTTTAGCGACAGCGTAGCCACGGCTGGGTCGTCACTACGTTCCTGTGTCTAAATCAGTGCATTCTTGTAGTGTGTGTGTGTGTGTGTGTGTATAGGGTCTAACTTACATCGGTTTGAGATGCACCAAATTTTACGTCATTGATAACTTTAGACCGAATGTGAATTTTATTAATCCGACCGTTGTATAATTACTCACTATCTTGATTATTTGTGTTAAATTCTATAAAACTTTAACATGTTAAACCAAATGTTGTAGTGACACTAATAACTTGATAATCAAATCATTCTTATTTTCATATATTTCAAAAGTATATAAGATATTAATGTTGACATAATAACGGAAATATATAAATCGAAATGTATAAACCGAAAGAGTTGGGCCATCACAGGCCCAACCAATAATCCTACAGCTCCCTGATCACACACTCGGACAAGGGCCCTGCACATCTGAATATAATTCCCACTTCGTGGGGTGAGACTAGCGTCCCAGTGAGAGTGATAAAAACATGCAGTGTAGGAAATCATACGCATGAAGTGCAACATTCCAGCATAATCCACAATCTTAACATAGGCATAAACATTGAGAACTGATGCAAACATGACTATAGCGTGTTTTTACCCGACACCAGGGGTCTTTTCGCTATTTGTGACTGTAATTGAACACTTGTCCATGTGACCAAGGACCGTCGTCCAGGGAACCTATGATTAAATATTATTATCAAGGAATACACAATGCATGTTGTCATTTTTGGGTTGAGGACTCCCATCTCCTTCTTGGTCGAGAGTTCGATGTGGTTACCTCGTTCTTCTTATAAATTAATGCCTAAAGGCCTGTGATGGTCCGAAGACCCTGTGATGGTCCAAAGACCCTGTGGTGGTTCGAAGACCCTGTGACATTTCCTTACTTGGCAATAGGCCTATGAATGTTTAGAGGTATTATAAATATATTAATCAATGAGCATGGTATGCACAAATAAATATTCAGTAGAGATTTACAACCAAATACTAAGCATAACCTAGGGTTCAGGGGCATTAAGACATACCATTCAATAAACATTCACTAACCATAGAATCAATCAATAACATACACAAGCAAGGTAAAGAATCAAGGGGAAGAAGAATACGGGACATCCAATGGAGTAAACAAGATGAAAGTGAGTGGGTGATAACACTCACCTCAAGAGTAGGAGAAATAGGATGATTGAGGGGGTGGGGGGTGATGATCCAAGGCTCCTCTAGAGATTTGAGGCTTCAATCCAAGCTTCTCTCATTCAATCTCCCTTTCTCTCTCTAGTTACTCTCTCTACAAGTGAAGAAAAAGGAGAAGAGTGAGGGTAAAGCCCTCAAGAATATGTTTTTAAAAATTGGATCTGCGCATTCTCGCTCAAGCGAGTGAAATAATGGGCCGCCGAATTGGCGTTCTCGCTTAAGTGAGAGCCTTCTCCCTTAAGTGAGAGCCTTCTCCCTTAAGCGAGAGCCTTCTCGCTTGAGTGCAATTGCGCCGGAAACACAACCCATTCTCTCTGCCTTTGTCTCGCTCAAGCAAGGGTCTTCTCGCTTGAGCGAGAGCAAGTCAGGGAGCAACCCCTGATTCTTGATGGAATTGCGCTTGAGCGAGCCTAATTGCGCTTTGTAACGTCTTAATTCCAGAAACCTAGGAATAACGCCTATTGGAAGCACCTTCCTAAATTCCTAAAATTATTTTTGCGACATTACCGATATTGTAAACATATAACACATGCAAAGCTTAGGTAACCAACGTTTACTTAAGCGGAACTTTCCAAACATACAATTATGCAAATGATGGCCGTTAATTGGCTACAATACAAATTGAATAGCCAACTCAATTACTATCCTCCTTCCTATACAAAAGTCTAGCTACTCTAGCTCATATAACTTCTTGGGGGAAATCATTCATCCCTTGGCTCAAGTCTACCTTTCCATGCTCCAGTTGGACATCCTGCATAACTAAAATGTTCCACAAAATGTGTGGTGAGACTTACGTCCTAGTGAGTGTGATAAAGCATGCAGTGTTGGGTAGCATACAAAGGAGATGCAACAATCAACATACTCAGCAATCCCAAGACATGAAAAATGAGTATGAAATTATGCAAACATGACTGTAATGTGTTTTTACCCGACACCCGGGGTCTTTTCTCTAGCCGTGACTATGATTGAGTGCTCGACCATGTGACCAAGGACCGTCGTCCAGGGTCACCTATGATTAAGTTTTATTATTAATCAATGAACAATGCATGTTGTCATTTTTAGCTTAAGGACCCCCATCACCCTCTTGGCTGAGAGTTCGATGTGGTTACCTCGTCTTTTTATAACTATTTTCCCAAAGGCATGTGGTGGTTCGAAGACCCTATGATGGTTCGAAGACCTTGTGATAGTCCAAAGACCATGATAGTCTGAAGACTCTATGACATATTGTTTGATGGCATTGGCCCATGAATGCTTGGAGGTATTACAAATATATCCATGAGTATGAATGACATGATGTTTTCAATAACTAATCCAAGGGGGGTGGTAACATACAGACCTAGGTATATTCTAGGGTTTGAGCATATACACACATACCATCCAAATAACCAATACAAGCCCAAGAATCAACCAATTAAATTCACAAACAAGGTAAATAAGCAAGGGGAGAGAAAAATGGGGAACACACAATAGAGCAATCAAAATGTAAGTGAGTGGGTGACCACACTCACCTCAAGAGTAGGAGAAACATGATGATTGAAAGGTGGGGAATGATGATCCAAGGCTCCTCTAGAGATTTGAGGCTTCAATTCAAGTTTCTCTCCTTCAATCTCCCCTTTCTCTCTAGTTTCCCTCTCTAACAATGGAGAAAATTAAAGGAAAGAGGTCCAAAATCCCTAACGCTCTATTTTTAAAAACTGAATATGCGCATTCTCGATGCGAGAGTTTCTCGTTTGAGCGAGCCTCAAAAACCTTCTCTGGTTGCACGTTCTCGCTCAAGCGAGGATATTCTCGCTTGAGCGAGACCAAGTCAGAGAGCAAACTCTGAAATTCCGCCAATTGCGCTCAAGCGAGTGTTTTCTCGCTCAAACAAGAAAACCAGAAACAAAATCCTATGTTTTACTGATATTTTCGCTCAAGCGAGAGATTTCTCACTTGAGAGAGAATGAGCCTGTTTGGAGGTGAAATTGAGATCGGAATACTATTGTGTAGCATATCAAACTGAAGCCTCGAATCTTAGCTTTCTAATTCAAGTTGAATCACCTAAATCGGTGATGCTCACTCGGCAAGTGCACCGAATCGTAACAAGTAATATAATGAAAGTAAGAGTATCGTCCCACGAGGAATGAGAATTCAAGTACCAATTCTCACATATTGTAACTAGTTGAACGAAATTGAAATTGTGGTAACAATGAATTGAAGTAAAATGCTTAAGAACAATTAACTAAAATGAACAATTGTAAGGAAAAACAGAGAATTAGATGGATGATTAACAAAGATTAACAATTCACAAAAAGTGTTAGGGTATGAGTTCACTCAATCTCCACCAATGTAATCCAAATTCTCACTCTAATCCAAGTTGTAGAAATGTGTTTGAAGATCAACTCACTATTGTAAATGAAGGTTAATTCCTTAACTCAACACTCTTTTCCCTAATTGATAACCCTAATTCCTTAGAAATCCTCAATTAAGAAAAACATTAGGTTCAAGAGTCTTAATAATCTCACAATTGTTAATCTCTATCCCTAGAGTATCTCCAATCATGTTGTTTATCCCAATTCCAATTCCTAAAGCAATCTTCCAATTGTCAAGAGGAATCTAACATCAACTACAAGTGGCCAGTTCATAGAAGCATTAAGAACAGAGATAAACATTCAAAATACGAAAATCAACTTGAATTAAAGTGCAAATCTGAATTACAAGTGTTAATTGAGATTCCTCATCCCCTAACTACAAGAATTTAGGTACACATGATGAGAGAAATGAGAGAAGAAGAAAATGTCACAAAGATTGGATCCATGGTGAAGGATTGGTGCTCCAAGACTTGCTTCCACAACCCTAAGCCCCAATCCAGAGAGAAAAGTCGGAGAGAAGTGAAATGAATCGTCCAAAATTGATTAATTCTGTTTCTGAAATGTATTTATACTAATTCTGGTGTCCGAGCGTGCCTACGGTGGATTTCGAGCGTAAAACGCGCGCTGCTCAGCAAGAGGCAATCTATTTTGTTTGCCACCATAAAATCAA
The DNA here is from genome assembly GCA_026901365.1 of Sesbania bispinosa. Lineage (NCBI taxonomy): Eukaryota > Viridiplantae > Streptophyta > Magnoliopsida > Fabales > Fabaceae > Sesbania > Sesbania bispinosa. The sequence goes on from QLOH01000235.1 coordinate 400,906, forward strand.
CAGGTTTTCACCGTAAAAACGCGCACTGCTCAGCAGGAATCGGGACCATTCTGTGTTCCATCGTAAAATCAATAGCTTTTCAACGTAAAAACGCTGCATTCCTCACCGTGATTTCTTTATTGCTTGCTTCCAAACTCTTGTTTTTGCCTTTCAATTACAAAAATAAATCATTAGAGGTGAAAACATGCTTGAATTGACAAGTTTCTCAACTAATTTTCACAAAATCCTAAAATGCTAAACTAAACACAAAACACATGAATTTTTATGTTTTCTTTCATTTTACCTACATTTCTATTAAGATTGACTAAAAAGTGCATCTAAAATATGCATTAAATGTGATTTCATCACCACCCCAAACTTTATGTATTTGCTTGTCCTCAAGCAAACAAAATCATGATATAGGTGGTGATACTCAATGCAATCAAGTCAATCTCTCTCCCACGCACATCTCAAACCATGAGTTCAAATTGATTCAAATCTCAACCCAAAATTATCTCTCATTTCAATAGAACAGCCAGAATATGTACTTTCAAGGATTAAAACATTTGCAAGATAACAAACAAGTGCTCAAGCAAACAAACCAATGCTACTTCAAAGTTAAAAACTTTGGTGAAATTAGTTAGGGAAGAATGAAGTAGACTTACAACCACTCTCCAGTCAAACTATTTCACTCTACTCTCAAGTGTTTCACTCAATTCTTACCAATTATAGACCACACTACCATAGGCTTGACCATACTCTCAAATCTCCATTACCCATTTACTTGCAAGCACAAAATCATGAGGACTTCCATAGGTTGTAACTTGGCCAAGGTTAAGGAATGATAGTTTTAAGAGGAAATGAGGTTAAACCATAGAAATTAAAAGGAAATTGTGGAATGAGCTAATGCACAAGAATACAATGAAATCCCCAATTTTCGCAAAACCTTGAGCCACTGCATCTTTTTTTTGTTTTTTTTTCTTTTCTATTTTGGTTCTCTTTTTCTTCCCTTTTTTTTCTTTCTCAACTTTTTTTGGCTTTTTTTTTTCAATTTCAAATTTTCTCTTTTTTTTACGCATTTATTCTTTCTTTCTTTTTTTATTTTTAGTAGCTAGTAGCTCATGATTCCCACCCCAAACTTTAAGATGTTTCTTGTCCTCAAGCAACCCCAAACTTGTGCAGAACCCATACCTTCAACAAACCAATTTCCCCTTAATTGCTATGATTAGGGACATAATGGTTTTTCACTTTGGCTTGTAATGTGGTTAGAACAAAGAAGGGTTAAAGGCACAAAGGGTGAAACAAAGGATCATTGGGGAATGTAGGCTATTTGGCCACTCGTTATTGAAACAAAAGAATGCCTCAATCATTTTTTCATGCTTACAAAAAAATGCAACTTCAATGAGAAACAGGGCAAGTTCTAGAATGAGAATCCATGAAGGCAAGCAATACACTCAAGAAAGAATCAAGGTAGAAAGCCCAAGTTCTGACAGTTAAAGATCATAAGTATAAGTCATTTCCCTCAATTACTCATCACCAAAAGGCCAACTAAGAAGGGCAAGAGAATGAAGCTATTGCACAAGAGATTATCAACAAATGAGTCAAACCAATCAGTACAATATCCAAAACAATCCTAGAGGAATAAATGTAATGTTGCAGAGATTTTCATAGAAAAAAGAGGAATTCAATGGTATGAGATGCTAACTAACAATCAACTCACAAAAAGAATGGCTAGCAGTTAAATCCTAGGATGTACAAACAATTGTAAGATGCAGAAAATAGGCAAAAAAACAAATTAGGGGAAGAACACCCCATGTGAAAGAGTGAAGAGAGTCTCTCCCCTTGTGTGAAAGCCTTTGCCATTTGTGTGTAGCAATCCTGCAATTTTGAGGTCATTGCACGGTGGTGGACAAGTGAGTCGTGCACAGAGACCTCGCAGCCAAGGTGCGCAGTGGTGGACCATAAACAGAACGGTGGACGGTTGAAATGCAACGGTGAAGCGGTGGCTTCTTGACAGAAGACGGTGCCATGGTGAGAATGGTTAAGGAAACGGAGGGAACAGGGGCATGAACGATACAGAGGGTGAAAAGAATGCTCTTCTGATTAAGAGAATCAAATTAGGGATTCTTTTTCCTCTCTTTTTTCTTTTTTTTTTGGTTTTTACGAAAATCAGCCATTTTTTTCTTTTCTTTTCTTTTTACAAAAAAAAATAAAAAAACAACTGAAATTACGTTGAGTTCTGAATGATTTTATGTTCATTCACAGAATCCTTCCAGAAGCTCAACATGGTTACGCTCTTTTTTCACTGATTTTACGCTCACTTCTAGTAACTTCCAGTAGCTCATCGTAGCTATGCTCTTTTTCCATCATTTTTACGTTGCTGCACAGAAATTAACCAATGAGAAACAATTAATTTAATGAGTTTTAAGTAAAGACTAGGCAATTAATGTAAGAAAACTCATTCAAATCACTCATATTTTAGGACTTTTTCACTTCAAACCTGCATCAATCTCAAACTATTAGTCATCAAAAGCAAAATTACCTACATCAAAGAATAACAAAAACTATGTAAGATAATGGAGAATGCATGGGTTGCCTCCCATCAAGCGCTTCTTTAATGTCACTAGCTTGACTCAAACTTCCCTTTTCAAGGAGGCCGAAAGCATGAGGAGAATTTTACTCCTTTTTCCTTTACACAATTATGCCTTTTCCCTTTATCAAAGATCTTGAAGCTTTCAACACTATGCACACTTCCACTAACCATGGTTGTTTAGAGTAATCAACCTGCAAAATAACCATAAGTGGAATAACGTATTTCCAACTTGTTATCCTCCCAAATCCAATATCTGCATAACCATGCACATGAGTAATGAGTATTAAGTGCTTCTTCTCTTTAACACTGTGATACTTTTCTGCATAAACTTGACATTTATCCATGTCCTGTATCTCTCCACTTACCCATGGTGAATTCGCATCTATCAGATCTTGCTTAATCTCTTCATGTGTTTTTGACAGACCATTATTGATGATCATTGGCTCTGCATTTCCCTCTTCAACAACATCATATTTCATATAAGAGAATAAGGGATCAATCTCTATCTTAGGTTTCTCTTGCTCTTGTTCATTTAATGCACTGCTGATTATTACTGGATGAGTGTTATTTTCACCAAGGAAAGCATAACGGAGATGAGACGACAATTGCTTCAACTCCACTTTTGGATTTACTTCCTCCTTATTTTTTGTTTTCAACTCTTCCTTGGGTGGAATATTGATGAGCAAAGGAGAATTAGCATCCAATTGTGCTAGACACTCATTCACTTCTTTCTCATTATCATTAGACTTTGATTGTTTGGAAGTAGTTAACACATGCTCCAGAGTAGAATCAAAGTCATGCCTCTTAAGAAATCTTGGTAGCAAAGAATCAATTATATCCACTCTCATGCAGTGAGAATCTTCAGCTGGATGTTTCATGGCTTCAAAGACATTAAATGTTACCTTCTCATCTTGGACTCTCAACATGAGTTCACCTTGTTGAACATTAATCAAAGCTCTCCCTGTTGCAAGAAAAGGTCTGCCCAGAATAAAAGGTATTTCAGCATCTTCCTCCATGTCCAAGACCACAAAATCAGCTGGAAAAATAAATTTATCTACTTTGACCAACAAATCCTCAACCACTCCATATGGATGCTTGATAGATTCGTCCGCTAGCTGCAACGAAATCATGGTTGGCTTAACTTCTTTGATTCCAAGTCTCTTCATAATAGACAATGGCATTAGGTTGATACTTTCTCCTAGATCACAAAGTGATTTACCAATTTCGATATTTCCAATAGTACATGGTATGGTGAATGAACCAGGATCCTTGAGCTTTTGAGGTAACTTTTTCTGTATAATCGCACTACATTCCTCCGTTAATGCCACTATTTCATCCTCTTGCAATTTCCTCTTCTTTGAAAGAAGTTCCTTCATAAATTTTGCATAATATGGCATCTCTTCTAATACTTCAGCAAATGGTATGTTAATTTGAAGCTTTTTGAATACATCCAGAAATTTTGAAAACTTCTTTTCTTCTCCTTGCTTTTGCAATCTTTGTGGGAAAGGAACATATGAAGTGATTGGCTTTGGTCTCACAACCTCCTCAAATAATTGTTTCTTAGATTTTCTTCTCGGTCTATCTTGATCCATCTCTTTCTGAACTTTTGAAGGTGTAGATGAACTCTTATTTGAGGAATCTTCAATTTCTTTTTTATTGTTTTCTGAATCTGAGCGATCTTCCATTGCACCATCAATTCTCTCTTCTTTTTCTTCCTCCATACTTGCATCTTTCTGCACTTTTGATGGTTGAGGAGCTATAATCTTCCCACTTCTTGTAGTAAAAACATTACACTGCTGGTTGGGATTCACAATTGTATCCCCTGGAAAATTTCCCACTGGTCTCTCAGTTAATTGCTTTGATATTTGACCAATTTGATTTTCCAAATTCTTAATGGCTGCTTCTTGGTTCTTCAAGCTCGTCTTTGTGTCCTGCATAAAAGAAGAGGTTTGTTGAGTTAAATGAATGAGAGAATCTTCTAAAATTCACATTTTATCAGGCTGTGAAGATTGTTGGCTATGAGAGCCCCCTTGCTGAAATTGCATGTTATTTTGCTGTGTAGCAGGCTGTCTTGTTCCCTGGGGTTAAAACCACACAATTATGAAACTCTAAGATTGAAGCAAAGGAAAACCAAATAGAAGAACTTGAAGGATTATGTTTCAAATCCTCTAATTTGCATAAAGAAGCAAAAGAGCGAAGAAAAAGAAAAGAACGAAGAAGAAGAGAAGAGTGGAAGAAAAAGAAGAAGAATGGGAATTCTGCAGAGAAGAAGGAAGAAGAAGAAGAATATAAGGGACCACCATGCAGTTTGATCCCTGAAATTGTCAAAAATCTTGCACTTTAGTCCCTATTGAGTGACACCTCAACAAGGATTTAACAAACGTTAGTGGTTTGGACCTAAGTGAATGACGGATGTAACGTCCTAATTTCTTAATTAGAAAATAATGTTTGTTGGGAGCACTATTTCCAAATTCGTGAAATTGTTTCGCTCATTAGTGATACCAACAAACAAACATTACAAAGCTTAGGTAATCCAACGATTACTTAAGCGGAAGTCCAAACAATGAATATCATTACATAATTACATATTGTTTCCAACCAAGCTAAAATATACACCCTCCATAAATAGGCAGAATGGGATATGAAACTACATGTGTCCGGGATTCATGGAGATACTCAAAGAGTCCCACATGCACCAACCTATCCCATCAAAATAATGAAAGTTATGCCTATACAAAATAATACGACGGAAAGGGGTGAAATATAGATCAAAAGAGTTTGGGCCGCTCATGGAACCCAACCAACAGCTCCCCTTCCTGATCAAGCGTCTGGACGGGGTCCCTGCACATCTGAATATAATCCCCGCAACATGGGGTGAGACTAACGTCCCAGTGAATGCAGTAAAACATGCAGTGTGGGTAATCAGGCAAATGGAATGCAACGAACATCATCATACATAACGTCATCATGGGGGCAATACATATAAATTCAGTAAAGCATGATTGTGATGTGTTTTTACATGACAACCAGAGTCTTTTCTCTAGCTGTGACTGTGATTGAGCACTCGGCCATGTGACCAAGGACCGTCGTCCAGGGCCACTTATGATTGAGTCTTATTATAATTCAATGATCAATGCTTGCTTTTCATTTTAGCTTGAGGACCCCATCTCCCTTTTGGCTGAGAGGTTGATGTGGTTACCTTGTTCTTTCTTATTCATGATTGCCCGGAGGCCTGTGATGGTCCATAGACCCTGTGATAGTCCGAAGACTCTATGACAATGTATTTCCTTTGTCAACAGCCCTTGAATGCTTAGAATATATGCTTTTCCTTAATTATGAATGGCATGGTAATCATTAATATCATTGAAATGCTGATAGCTATTTTACAACGGAGGGTTACCCTAAGGTTTGAGAGAACTACACACATAATATTCAAATAGGAATTTCCAACCATACAATCAATCAATAACACATATAAGTGGTGTAAATAAGCATGGGAAGGAGGAAATAGGGAGCATACAAGAGATCAAGCAACATGGTAGTGAGTGGGTGACCACATCACCTCAAGGATAGGGGAAATGGAGATGAGGAAGAAGTTGGGAATGATGAATCCAAGCTTTAGTAGAGTAGAGAGACTCCAATCCAAGCTCCTAGGGTGCTTCTTTTCTTCAAATCCTCTCTTTCTCTCTCTACTTCTCTCTCTCTCTCTCTCTCTCTCTCTAAAAGAAGGTGGAAGAAATTAAATGTGGTGCCCTAAAATGAAATCAGCATTAAAAGCTTATTCGCGGGTTCTCGCTCAAGCGAGAGTCTACTCGCTTGAGCGAGAGAAAGGAAAACTGTATTCTCTCTCAAGCGAGAGTTTTCTCGCTTGAGCGAAATTCGCACAATAAAAACCTTCAAACCTCTCTGACTTTTCCTCGCTCAAGCGAAACCTCCTCGCTTGGGCGAGCGCAAGTCAGAGAGCAAACTCAATTTTATGTTATGAATCCTCTCGCCCAAGCGACCATATCAGTAACCAATCATTTTGATTTTTACTGATATGTTCGCTTAAGCGAGACCTCCTCGCTTAAGCGAGAAAGCTTGAACTCAAATTAACAAGAGTGCTCGCTCAAGCGAGACTTCCTCGCTTGAGCGAGAGCACCAGAATGCAGTTTTTTCTGGTTTTCTCCCTTATACTCAATTTCCCTAATTCCTTTATAAACATTCAATTTCCATTATTACTTACACTCATTAAAATGATTGGATTTGGGATGTTACAATGGAGGTCAAAGTGAGGGACTAACGAAGGGTTTTTATAATCTCAGGGACCAAAGTGAAAGACGCTGACAAAGTCAGGGACCAAAATGCTAGCTTACTCATTAAATTTTTATTTCAACTCCCCAAATAATTTTTCAATCTCCGCAACTGGATAAGGTGAAAGATGTGATAATTGATGTAAAAAAATGAAGAGAGATAGAAATAAGAATGAGATATGATATGAAAGGAAGTATAAAATATCTGAAGAGTAAAAAAATTTAAAAAAAAAACTTTAAGAATATGGTTCGCAAGTTGTAACATAATTAGCTAGCTTTATGTCTAGCATCATGTTGAACGTGGTTTGACTGAATTCTAGCACCATCACCCACCCATGGCTGGGAAGGTATCCTCTCCAGTCACTGGAAATTTCCAGTAGGAGAGAGATACACACAACACATGTGTGGGTCCCACACATGTGTTGTGTGTATCTCTCTCATACTGGAAATTTTCAGTACTGGAGAGAGCCTCTAGTCCCCATGGCTAAGGGAGCAAGCTGAGAGCATAATGATTTTGGTGAATAGACAGTAGCGTGAAATAAAAGCAACAACATGAATAACCCTAGATTTTTTAGTGCATCTAAATAAAAAAAAAAGAAAATGAAAAGGGATTACATTGCAAAATCATTATCTTCATTAATAAGATTGGGTACCAGCTCAACTTCTTTAAATCATAGCCATACATTTAAAATATAATAAACCCTATGACTCATATAAAAGAGTGTAACGTACACCCCTTTTTAAGGAGTGTATATTAAATGCCATCATACATTAGACCCTCAATTTTATTACTATAAAAAATAAATTTAATTTTATAATATATATTATAAACTTTTTAGTATTAAATTTATACTATATATAATAAAGGTATATCATAAAGGAGGTAAGTTACAACCTTATTTTGACCTACAATTTCAGGTTTATGCGGCACCCTAAGTATAATTTTATTAAAAAATAAGGGTAAAATAACTTTTTAGTCCTATAAAATATCTGAGTTTTGATTTTTGTCCATGGAAAAGTTTTCTTTTTTATTTCATCCTTATAAAACATTTTAGCTATTTTTTAGTCCCTGATATTGATTCTACTGTTAATTGTGGATGTGCTGAATATCTATAACAGTGACCAATACTTGAGAAGTACTCTAACACATTATATAAGAGTGTTACACTCCTTAAACTCATTCTTAGAGTCAAATTTCATCCCCAACTTGAACTGAAATTCTTTGTACATTTCCTCTTTCCTATATATCATAAACAATCTCTGAATGAGTTTACAGATGCTAGCAATGTTGTATAATGTGTCAGGGTGCTGCACATATGATTATTGACTATGATGGGCATTAGACACATCTGCATTTAAAAGTAAAATCAACAACAGAGACTAAAAAATAACTTAAATATTTTATAAGGATGAAATACAAAAGAAAAATTTTTCAGGGATGAAAATAAAAAAACTCAGATATTTTACGGGGATTAAAAAATTTTTTTACAAAATAAAAGTTTCATATTTTGCTATTTGGCCAAAGGGTTATTTTTTACAAAATTTTTCCCAATTAGGGTATTTGATACCGTAAAGGCACGAGTGAGGGGCGTTGCATGCAGCCAACAGTGCTCGTGAGATTTCTCTGTTGATCACCGGGATTAGAAGTTGTTCGTGAGATTCTTCCTGGACCTGCTGTTAATCCCGTTCTTCGAATCTCATGTTAGTCATTGGGGTTTACGATGTTTGTATTCTTGGTTTCAACGATTGGGGTTTACGATGCCCCGTTGTGTGAAGGTTGGTGATGGTATGTGAAAGTTATAATTGGGTGAGGAGGCGGACAGGCCTAGTTCTGGTGTGTAGGTGATCTCATATCATTGGTATTAAAAGCAGGTTGTGGTGGAGTGTGGGGTTCAATCGCAAGCTTTATTTGTGTTTCTTTGCATAGAAACAATTTCTTTGCTCTGTGTTCATGTTGATTTATGGGTCATGGGTGTTACTTCTGATTGAGTTTCTATTGGTTCTATGTTCATGTCACTTAAGGGTTTGGGTACTGAGCTGCTTGTGATATTCTATCTTGGTTAAATACGTGTGCCAAACAGATTACTAGGGCCAAAATTGATTACTATAATCTGTGGTGGTTGTTGAACGTTTTCCATGAGACCTCTATGTAGCAGTAACACTTTGTTTTATCGTTATACATGGTTATTTTTTTTCTCTGCTAGACTATGGCTATCAGTAGCTTGGCCCCTTCTTGCTCTCACATGAATATAGTCTTGCTTAGGTGGCTCAAAAGGTTTAGGGTAAGTTTGGTTTACAGTTTGCAGTTTGTAGGAATTGATTTGGGTAGAATTGATTTTGGTAGATTTGATTTTTGTTTGGATTTATAATTATAAAAGTGGGTTGACACAAATTAATTTTGTTTGGATGAGATAAAGTAAAATCACTTTTGAATATAAAATTACTAAAATAGGTTTACTATTTATTTTATTAGATAAATAAAAGTGGACAAAAGTTATTATCATAGGGTTACTATTGTCAATTCGTGAAAACGTGGTTTGCATAATCAAGTAGCTTTTCAACTGCATTAGACCACATTTTGGCCACACAAAAATACGTTTACTGTACATGGCCATTTTACCCAAACGAATTAACAAATGATGCAAACCATGTTCTGACTTTTCAAAATCCGTTTTAAAGTTTGAAACGATAATCCAAACACCCTCTTAGTGTTTTGTTCAACTGACTTGTTACCAGGTGCTGAACTTGCTTCAGCTTCAGCTTTCAATCCGTCATTTTTAATCATGGATCCTCCTAATTTATTTCCAGAATCACTTTGTCAAAATCACACACATGCCATGCAAACGCAGCTTCACAATGCAAGTTTCAACAACTTGAATTCACAAAACGTTAAACAGGTTCGAAATGGTTGTTGAGTCTCAATATTAATTTAAGTATTCAAATTAAAGACTCATTACCCTTGGTTTTAATGATTATCAAATTTGCTGATCACATTATTTGAATAAGAAACAAATTCTGCTTAAAGGTATTTGTTCTATGTGTTTTAGGAAAATACTACCATACCGAATCTGCTTGTGCCAAATCAATCTAAAGATAGCTTACACTGAACTGGCTAAAACAAGCTTGAAGCAACCATCTGAAAGAAGCATACTTTGAACCTGCTGATCTAAGAGCAACACGATGAAGTGATGCAATCATTAGGAAGCTCTCAACCTGCTAGAAGTATGTGCGTACTAAAACTGAACCTGCTGAACACGTACTCTCTGAACCATCACTTGATGACGTGGCAATTCAAGCTCTCTATAATGATGAACTCTCTGAAATGCTTGAAGCTGCTGAAAACTCTCTAAACCTTCTGATAACTTATTCCAATCTTTAAGCTGAGAAGTTTTACTAAATTTGTGCTTCACTATATCCGTTAAAAATAGAAGACTTTCTGCGCAAAGGATTAAAAGGTCTCTAAACGTATTTTGTCATCATCTACAAAAGAAAGCAGCAACAGAGTTCTTTTTCGTATCTCAAGAAACATCATACACGAAAAAGGAACTTCTGTATTCACTTTGTGTCAGAGTAGTGCTATCTCTGCACACCTACTCTATTCAAGTCAAAGGCTATCTCTCAACGTCTTTTTTGCTCAACGGCTATTTTTCTGGACGTTATAAATAGTTTCTCACAAGAACTTGAAGGTGTCGGCCAAAACTCTAAAAAGACTTACTGTGAAGCTGCTGACCAACAAGAAAGAGAGAGAGCAAGAGCACAATGTAAAAAGCACGGATGAGAAAGCTCCGAGAGCAGAGAAAAGAAGAAAAGAGCGAGCAATGTAGAAATACTTCACAGAAAGGTGAATCGCTCCAGAAAAGAGAGAGATAAGAAAGCTTGAAAGATTTAAGAGAAGCTCTCCAGAAAAGAAGAGAAGAAAAGTCTCTGAGAAAGAGTGATTTAGCTACTTTAAAGAGAAAAATACTTTTAAATCTAAACACTCTGTTGTATCAATTTTCCTTGTACTTAGATTCTTTTGTTGTATCCTGAGTTATACTCAGTTATCCCTTTGTGCAAGAAGAACCCGAGTTTAAGTTTCTCAGAAACTTAAACTTAGCTTAAAATTGTAAACACTGTTATAGTGTCTGAGAGCTTGGAGAGGCTTGGTGGAACAAAGAATACTTGTTGAGCCTGGAGAGGTTTGTCTGCAAAAGAATACTGCTTAAGTTTCCTGGAGAGGCAGTTGAAAACAAAGAATACTCGTTGGGCCTGGAGAGGCTAGGTGTGCAAAGAATACTGCATGAGTTGCCTGGAGAGGCAGTTGAAAACAAAGAATACTTGTTGTTAAGCCTGGAGGGACTGGGGTAAAATAATACTTGTAATCTTGCAGGATTAGTGGAAAATCCAGTAGAGTTTTGCCCTGGGACTGGATGTAGCTCACTGGGTTAGTGGGTGAACCGGTATAAATCTTTGTGTTAAGTTCTCTCTTCCCTTACCTCTTTACTTTCCGCTGTTATCTGTTTAAACTAACCAAGGAGGGTTAAAGAAAAGTTATTTTATTAATCTGAGCAGAAAACAATCTTTTCTTTAAGGGAAAATAATTTCAAAAAGGTTTTCACTCAACCTTCCGAGTTGCATCAGGTTGATAAATTTTTTTTCAAATCGGTTTTGCTTGTTTCGAAAGGTTTTCAAGAAAAATCTATAAAGATTTTAAAACACTATTCAACCCCCCTTCTAGTGTTTCCTGTGGCCCTAACAATGGTGACACCGGTGGAAATTGAGCTGGAAATTAAGTCAAAAGCAAACAACCATTGTTCAACCCCCCTTCCGTCCTTTTTTGTGGTCCTTTATATAACATACTTTACAAATTCAAGAAAGCATTTATTATCATTGTTCTTATTTGCCTTTAGTAACTTTAATATTTTTGCAACTATCAAATAGTAGTGGAATTAGTTAATGATTTTAAATAAGGGTAAAACTAGAAAGTTAAAGTATTTTTTAAAACTCCAATAAAATTAACCAACTTTAATCACTTTTATTGTTATGTGTAATTTGGTTAATAGTGCCTTATAAAAGGAGGGGAGGGAGTATTTTATGTATTTACAAATGGAGTGGAAGGAACAGTGTCAGAGGCAACAATTGAGAGGGAACCTTATGTGAATTCCTTCTGGCACAATGATAGCATTCACGATGTGAGTTCCGCTTCTTTACACCCAGTTTGGTAAAAGAGAAATTGGGGGAGAGGGAGAAGAAATTGAGGGAAAAGAAGTTTATTTAGTGGTTTGGTAGAATAGAAATGGGAGTAGAAAGAAATTTGCAGAGGTGGACCTATGGTTGCAGAATTTCTCCGCTAAACCGAAAAGAAACAGCATGGAAATGGCTATTATGTATGAGAGAGAATATTGCAAACAAAATGGGACCTATATGCCCTTCTCTTCATCCCTGACAATTGGACCCAACAAAGCAAAGCAAATTGTCTCACAGTATTCTCTTTCATCAACGTTTAGAAGTCTGGCTTGTCTCTCGCCTTCTATTCCTTTTTTTCTGCTTCGTTTGACAATCAATAATAGTTGAGCACACAGTATTCAAAATTGGTATTTATTTATTTGAGAATCATTCCTCTTACTTTATAAATTATTATAAATATATATATATATTTAAATTAATTCTTTTTAAACTTCACTTTTCTATAATTTTATTAGTTTTTAATATAATTTCATTGATTTTATATAAATTATTTACATATTGTTTAGAAAGTTAAATATTTTAATTTTTTTAATAAATTTTACTCATCAATATTTATTTAGGGGTATTTTGGTCATTATATATTAGAATCTAATTTATCTCTTTTCCATTTCTCTTCTACCAAACAAAAATACCATTCCTCTCCACCCTATTTCATCTCTATTTCTTCTCTATCAAACAACCCAATTTCTTCTCTATTTCTCACCTATTTCTCTTCACCTCATTTCTCTCTTACCTATTTCTCTCCACCCTACCAAACAAAGCCTTAATGTTACATTCCCTTGTAGTAATGAATGCAATGGATTTTAAGCTCTCAAGGGCTATGCAAAAAATCCATTTGAACTGAACCACACCATAAACCCAACTGAACCAAACCATAATTATCCAAACTGTTGAACCCAAACTGAACCATTTGAACTGGTTTTTTTAAAAGTAATGCTAAATTCAACTGTTTGCTTATCAAGTTCAGAAAACCAAATCCAAACTCACTAATCCATAACAATCTGGAAAGGAAAAAAAAAACATTTTGCACAAACATTCCGCACCAATATGAGTTCTCTCGTCTCAACTCTCATTCTCTCAACTCTCATCCCCTTCAACCTCCAAACCCTAAATCCCCAAATCAACTCTGTGACTGAACCCTAAATCCTCAATCGCACATCACGCAGGGATTACAAGGTTGCAATCGTTCCCAAATCGTTCTTCACTGAGTTGCAATCGCATCATTCGCGGGTCTCTACGTCCTCCACAGGGATTACAAGGTTGCGCAACAGCAATCCTTTACAAGGTTGCTCATCATTCGCGAGTCTCGTCCTCCACAGGTATCTATTTTTGTTGCGCAAGACCCAACATAGTTCGCACTTTGCGGGTTCGCATGCACGCCATGTTTCTTTGCATTTTAACCCCTGCAACATAGTTTAAGCTTGCATTTTAATCGCTGAGTGTGTGTATGAAACATTGGGTGATCATGTTTACAACATATTTGTTTTGTATGTTCACAGGATTAGGAAGGATCCGTTGAGGTAGCTGGAAGACAAGTATACAGTGAAGAGTGAAGACCTTACAGTAACATTAACATCCCTTCTTATCTTTTATTTTTCTTTCAGTTTTGCTTCTACTTTAATTTTTTCAAAATTTCTTTGTCATTGATGTCCCTAATTCTTGCTCAAGTGATTTACAATGAGTGATCAGAAAGGGGTATTTTTTCATGAGGGAAATTAATACTTTGCCCAAGTTAGTATCTGAGAATTGAGATTCAAATCTGAGTAGTAGAAGAAAATAGTATACTTCTTTAATTATTTGATTCTTTTTGCTTGACAGTAACTCTTTGATTATTGAGATCAAATATATACAATTGTAAAATTATAATGTTACTTGCTAATTGCTATTGGCTTGCTCAACTTTAGTTTACAAACTGTTTGGTATACCATATTTATGCAAAATTAATAACTAATGACTCCCCTCAAAATTTAGTGAAATAAAGTTCCTGCATTGCTTTCTTTTCCATGAAAAAATTGTAATATTTGCAGTATCATTACTCTAGTATAAGTTAACTCTCAGACTTTGAGGTTCACCAATAATGTGGGAACTATTTTATGGTTCATTAATATATAATTGCTGCTGTTGGGAATAACATGTGACATATTAGGAAATGAACAGAGTCCCACATCTTCAATCATCATTAGAAAGTTTAAGAGTATATAAATTTAAGGGTATATTATCAATAATCATAAACATACTATTTCATTTTGCTGTTGGATATGTTGGAAATGAACAGAGTCCCACGTTAGGAAGTTTAAGGGTATATAAGTTTGAGTGTTATGAATCTAAATTGACATGACATTTTTGGGTAAACAAACATTGATCTTAAGCTAATGCTCACATTGAAAATTATTGGCCTTTGCTTCTCTTTCATATTTATTGTTTAGATAATGTTTATTGATAGGAAACTAATTTTTTTTTTCAACAAAATTAAATAATATTGACATCATACCAGCTCTAACCAGTAACATTAACATCCCTTCTTATCTTTTATTTTTCTTTAATTATTTGATTCTTTTTGGTTTATAATTGAAGCATGGGAAAACAAATTTCAGTAAGCTAAAAAGCTTAAGTATTAGTAAGATCATACATCTTTGTTTATAATTTACGACTGGCAGGGTATAACTATGTTAAGAACATTGACTTTAAGTTCAAGTATCGACTTGAATTTGTTAAAGGAAATCCATGACATGGTTGAATATTATTTTATTATATCAATAATATATGGCCACTTTTGATGACAATAGTTATTTTGTGAGTTTTTTTTTTTGGTGACTAAACTCTGCTGTTTATTCCTCTATTTCAAAATATAACTTACCATCTGTTATGTTGGCCAGAATTCTGTGCCATTAGAGAAAAGGCAGGACTGCAGTTGGGCTCCTGTCTTTGTTAGACAGTCCAATTTTAAACTCCCTGCTGATAATAAAGTGCCTATAATCATGATAGGTCCTGGTACTGGATTGGCTCCTTTCAGGGGTTTCTTGCAGCTTTTAATCAACAGACTTGATATTGAATCTCCTAATTTTTCTTCCATCCTGGTACATATGCCAATTATTTATATAAATTTTGATTTGAACTTCAGGAAAGATTAACTCTGAAAGAAGAAGGAGCTGAACTTGGACCCTCAGTTTTATTCTTTGGATGCAGGAACCGTCAAATGGTAAGTTATCTATCCTCCATGTAGGATTATTATGACTTCATGTAGTCCCTAAGTCCTAGCCTCCTAGGTGTCAAAGTGGAGAGTATATCCTTCATCTGTTTGAACTTTATATGAAAATCTCAGGTGGGTGAGGGAGTGCCCAACTGTTGAAAATTTAGGTGCCAAAAACTCATTTAATTCAAGTATCACAATATGAAAAGTTAAGCAGAGCAAACTTATTTGTTATCTAGCCATCACAAATAGGCGTGACCCAGACCTACTAATTATAATTGCCAGGATATTTTTGGTTTGGCTACAATATAATTCATATCCTATGCATCATGTGTCATATGTTTTTTTGCAGGGGTAAAAGGGACATATTGTGTGGAAATTGTAATGGAGCTGGCTTTCTTGGTGGATTCATGAGCACATTTGATGATTAGAAATTTGCCCAGAATGGTTTTTCAAGAATCCTTATAGCTAAAGAAAAAGAATAGGAGAGTGGGGGATCAGCAACTAGGCATGTTCAGAAATATCACTCTTAATTAAAAGTGTTTTAGAATTAGGTTTTCAGAAACAAGTTTAAAAATATGTTCAAAAACCATTTTTAAAACTGGATCAAAAACCATTTTTGAAAACTGGATCAGAAACCGGTTTGTTGCACTGAAAACCGGTTCAGATCCAAGATCCAGTTTAAAACCGGTTTAGATCCATGAACCAGTTTGGAATCCATGAACCGGTTCAAAACCGATTCAGTATAGTCTATACAGGTTCCATCATTAAAAAATGGATCGGTTTTTTAATCTTAACCATACATTTGGTTGGGGTTTGGTTTTGGTTCAGTTTTAGCAATTTTTATCCATACACATGAAATTTTGTAAAACATAAAATTTTATGGGTGACTAGGAGAACTAACTCAGGTCCTGATCATTCACACATTTTAAAAGATATCCAACGATTGTTATTATTGGATTGTAACTTACATCCTTATTTTTAGAGATGTATAATAGACCCACCATAATAAAGGTATATCATAAATTTTTTTTATCTATCCTATATCAAGATGAGACGATGAGTAAGGATACCCTGGTCTATCGTCAGTTAAATTCGGACACCTCTCCCGCACCGGAGAGGGCCAATAGAAAAGAAAAAGAGTAAGGATATGTATCCTCGTGGACCCACCATATACCCTCCGTTAAATTCACCATCATACATCGTATCATGCAGTCATACTATACATTTTAATTTTATTGACTGTTGTACCCTTATTCCCTATTCTGAAAAAGTGAAATGAAGATGCAAAGGATTTCACTCTCGGTTTACATTCCTGTTCGCTTCAACTATCAACACTGTTCGCGGCGGTGACGAGCTTGCGTTGGACTCCGGACTGCTTGCCCTGCCGTTGCATTCGCCGGACCGCCGTACCTCCGGACCTGCACCTTCATAGCGCTGACGAGCCCCTGCCTGGTGCGCAGCCACCTTGTTCGCTGCAACGAGTCGCTGTTGGTGTGGTAAGCACGCGAGAAGCAGAACAACACATTGAGAAGACTGTGCTGGCGGTGGCAATCAACGCCGATTTATGAACATTGTCATTATTTGCTAATAATTTTCTCAATCTCCAGGTAATTCTTTTTTTTTTTTCCTTCTGTTTTTTAATAATGAAAATTTTGACATGCGAATTGCTTAGCTTAAATTTATGGCTTCGATAATTTAATTTCCCTTACCCCAATTATTATGTATTCTATCATGATTATCGTCATCTTTGCTCTCTCTAGTTCGAACAAAGACAGTTATTAGAATACATGTTGCTGATGTGAGAGGTGAAACGGTGCTGTTAGTTAGAGGCACGCGTAGCCTGTTAGTTAAGTTATTAGAAAATGCAGTTAGCTTTGGCTGTTAGTTAGGTTACTTAGGTCTGCTTATCGAAAATTCAGAAATGGTATCTTGCTTTTAGACCAACTGAGTATGAATCAATTTGTTGAATCTTTTTGGACAAATTGTTTGTAAATTGTGATGTTAGTTTTTAAGAATGTTTTTCATGTATTTTTCAGATTTGTTTAATTATGCATGTTTTTGAATATCCAAGAGTTTGTTAGGATTGGGAAAATGTCTTTGAAGCTTAAAAACTAATTTTGTTTTCTTTTGTAAATTTGTTAGAGTTCTCATGGAAGGTTGACAGAGTGCTATCAGCAAGTGGGATTACCTTTGTGAGTTCATTGTGGCAGTGGGTTTGAAAGCTTGGCAGTTCACTACAAATTTTGAATTCTGCTTCTCCATTTGAAACTTTCTTACTCATCCTCTATCTGAATGTTATTACATGTTTGAAACTAGTAGCAACAGAGAGAACGAAAATATATCTTGTTGCATTTGAGAAAATGGTGTCAACTCTGATCTCTCGTGCATCGCGTAGGTTTCTCAAGTCTTCTCTCCTTTCTTCTGGCCCTTCCGTATCTCTATACCCCTCTATTCTCAATCCTTTGATCTCCACTCAACAATCTGTAGACCGAAATCCCAGTCTAAATCCTTCAATCAGTCCATTCAAGCCATCCCACCTTTGGATTTCTAATCTTGAATTTTGTAAAAGCATTAGATCTCTCCCGAATTTCCAATTTGTTGCACACATCTCTACATCACCCTCAAGTTTAAGAGAGGATTCAAAGGAAGACAAGAATCGTAGTAATAATGTACGTAGTGGAGGAGACATCTCTTGGATTGACTTGTACTTGCCTAGGCGGGTTCAGCCCTATGCTCGGCTTGCTCGGCTGGATAAGCCAATTGGAACATGGTTGCTTCTATGGCCTTGTATGTGGTAAGTGTTTACTGTTTTTGTGTACATATATTATGGGTAAAACGCTTTCTCAATGACAGAACATAAAGAACATAATAGTTTTTATGATATGAACTTCATTGCTAATTCGAAATATTTAGATATGGGTTAAACCTTTGAAATTGGTAAATAACTGAAGTAATTTTAAAGGACACTAAATTCCTTTTTATTTGTTTTGGATTTTAAATATGCGACTTAGTTTATTTAACCATGCTGTTATGCTTAGATTATTCTTTGTTCTCTTCTGATCAATTCTAAATTCCTAGCTGAATTTTACTCATTTCCAAATTAGATTTAGAATTAGGTCAGATCCTATTCTGTCCACCTAAAAAGTTCACCATTTGCCAAAATCCTAATAACCCTCCTCATTTAAGCCCATAAAATAACTAAACTGAAATTGTTACTAGTTTATCCTTCAGTAATGTTCATATCCCTTTTAAGTTCTAATGTATTACAGGTTGGTTTGTTTTACTTTTTTTTGTATCTCGCACCTAATGCTTCACTTGCACTGTAGACAAAGCAATAATCCACAGAATATTGACACATAATTGCATATATGAAAACATATACAGCATATATATGCAGAAGTTAAAACCAACATGTTCTTTTTTGTGAGAGCAAGGGTTATCTTTTCTGAAATCATGCCTTAAAGTTTGTCCTTCAATGCTCCATTTTCTAACTTTGTTCTCTCTTTCTCTGTTTTTTATATATATTTCTAACTTTCCATGCCATAGGTCAATTACCTTGGCTGCACCCCCAGGGGACCTTCCTGATTTCAAAATGTTGGCTCTGTTTGGATGTGGGGCTTTGCTTTTAAGAGGTGCTGGCTGTACTATTAATGATCTCCTTGATCGGGATATTGACACAAAGGTAAATGCAGTTGCTTTTTTTTTTGTGTTGCATTTGTTATTTTGTTTTTGGCAATAGGGGATACCAAGATAGTAATTTTCTGTTGTAAATTGCTATAAAACGAGTGTGTACATGCCAAGTTAAGTCATGCCAAGTGTAGTGCCATAACATATCTTATGGCCTGTAAGTTAATCTTTATTTTCTATATTATGTTTTGGAAAAAAAATTCTTTTTTCAAATATGGTTAAATTATATCAATTTACCTGCATGAATGTTCCCTATTATCTTTGCTTGTTTCCTTTTTTTTCCGCTTTTTCTCGGAAGATTTCTTGTCCTCCTTTCTTCCTACTTAGTTTCTTCCTATTATTGAATTTTTTATTGATTAAAAAACTGTATTTGCTAGATTTCAGTGATGAATAAGAGGATTGGATTAAGATTCAGGTTGAATCAAAGAGCCTAGTAGACACAATTTTCACGCCTAAAAAATTGCAAGAACAAGTATCTTATAGGCATGGTTGTTTATGATTAAAGCCCAGTAGTACTTCAATTCAATATTTCCCATCCATTAGGATAACACTGGAGATATTGGTTTCTGTCTTGTTTAATTTGATTTTATTGCTATGGCGTTACCCTTGTGATTTTTATTTTAATAGAAGCACTTCATGTTTATTGAGGATATGATTGCAGTGATGACACACTTCTTCCCTTTGGCTTTTTCAGAGTCTTTTTTTTTTTTTTTTCCCTTTTCATATATGATCTTACATTATAAGATCTGAATGATATAGTATTCAATTGTAAAATGCAGGTTGAACGTACTAAGTTGAGACCTGTGGCAAGTGGTCTTTTGACACCATTTCATGGACTTTGCTTTCTTGGATTTCAATTGCTTTTGGGTCTTGGGATTCTTCTACAACTGAATAATTATAGGTTAGTGTTAATTTTGAATTGCCAAATTCTATGGTTAAGATCTGTGTGTGTAGGGGCTTTAGAGTTTAGACGATTGAATTTGTAATATGATTTATGGAGAAGATAACCACTATTAAATGCTATCTAAGAAAGAAGATAAAGCATTGCTATATACCCTGCAAAACTCTGTTATGTTCAGGACAAAGACTGATCACTTTGTTAAAATAGTTGCGTTGAGTCAAATAGCTTGCAAGTGCCATGCATCCTTCTACTTGAGTGTACATGTTAATGTTATCATTATTTCATATGCAGGCTTAACTAAATAGAAATGAAGTGTGATCGTAATCTTGCTAAGATTTTAATATTTTTTTTGGCTTGTGTACTTTTGGCAGCCGTGTTTTGGGTGCCTCATCCTTGTTACTCGTCTTCTCCTATCCCCTCATGAAGAGATTTACATTTTGGGTAATGAATTTCCTCATTTCTTCTGACAGTTTTTTTTTTTTTAATCTTTTTCTTTGTTATTTTCTTGGATGTATGATCTCATTATGCTTTTATATGGTGCTCTCATGCTATATTGGTTAGCCTCAAGCCTATCTTGGGTTGACCTTTAATTGGGGTGCTTTGTTAGGATGGGCAGCAGTTAAAGGAAGTCTAGATCCATCTATTGTGCTGCCACTTTATGCCTCTGGAGTATTTTGGACTCTTGTGTATGATACTATCTATGCACATCAGGTAAAAACAGCATTCCTTCTTGAAAAATGTAATCCCTATGATTATGCTCCTCTGTCTTGCCTTTTAATTGCTTCATGATCTGTATCGATGCATGCGGTCTGACAAGAAGAGGGATACCTTTTAGGAGTTTTTTTCTTGTTATTCCTGCACTTATTCCTGCTAATGGGCTTATCATGCTTTCCTTCAGATATGGGGTGTGTAAACGTAATGGTATGATTTTCATTTCAACCATGTTCAGATGATAATATTGTCTCTTTGACAGTTTAGGTGTTATGAAACAAATGACACAATAACAAGACTGCTTGGTATCCTCCACATGAATCTTTTGATCAAAGCAATGTAATCAATATTCTTATGATTTCTAAGAATATTTTCTAACCTTGTTATACAGGATAAAGAAGATGACCTGAAAGTGGGAGTTAAATCAACAGCTTTACGCTTCGGTGAGTCAACAAAGGAGTGGATTACTGGGTTTGGGATTGCATGCCTTGGTAATCTTGCTCTCAGTGGATTTAACGCTGAACTAGGTATTTGTTTGTGAACATTATTCTGCTCTCTTTTTTCATGGCTGTTTGGATTGTGATGATTGTTTTCTACCTCTGGAGCAGGGTGGCCATATTATGCATTTCTGGCAGCTGCGTCTGGACAGTTAGGCTGGCAAATCTGGACAGTTGACCTTTCATCACGTGCTGATTGCAATAGAAAGTATGCTTGGGAGGATTTTTGCTTAAATTCGTGATATAATTATCCAAAAGCCCATTTTTTGAAATGATCTCAAATTTTGATTTTATTGGCTTGAACATCTGTAGGCGCTTCAGAATATTTTTATTTTTTAATGGTCAATACCATGGAAAAGCCATTTTGAGAATGTCACAAATTTTTTCAGATTTCATTTTCAGATTTTCAAAAACTAAATTTTATTGCTTTGCTACAAATACTTGATGGTCTATTTATAGTTTTATATCCTCAGACCTCAACACATAGAACCCCTCCAAAATTCAGTGATTGCTCAATTTTTCTGTTAATTACTTTTCTAGTGTTTTATTGATAGATTGCAACACGTTACAAAACTTATGATGTATTAATTAGCTTACTATTTAATTTTATTCTCTTAAATTTAAACATTACGACCTGACTTCAGTACCTTTTTTTCCATTCAGATTTGTCTCAAACAAGTGGTTTGGAGCTATCATATTTGGTGGAATCCTAGCAGGCAGACTTTCATCATAGGGGTAAATTTTGCCTTTTAGAATACACATGCACACAGTAATAACAATTTATCATTGTGCCCATGCCAGATCTGACCTTCCTAGGACGTATCTGATTACTTGCTTACGCCTTACATTTATTTTCTATGGAACATGTTCTCAGAGACCATTTCTTTACTCATTACATGTTGACACATGTTCTTTTTGACCAAGTGTTAAAGCATGGTTACTAACATAATATTTGTATACAAGGAATGGAGTAGTTTTTCTCCATACCACTAATATGATATGCATTAGTCTTATCGAATCTAATTCCTTTGAAATAATTTTAAGAAATGGTTGTACTGGGAGTGTCTAGCTAATAATTGTGAGAAAGCCTAGATGAAATTTACTCAATAATAGTGTGTTGGAAAGGGCGTACGAAAGATTTATGTATAACTAGTATTGCTCTGTAATTATATTGGATATGAAGGTAAATGGTCAATAAGAATTTGTTATCAGGTTAACTAGTTGAGTAACTTGATTAACTAGTTAAATATTAAATATTTTCCTCCAATATTGACATCTGAAGGCTGTCAAACTCTGCAGATGGCACTGTTAGCTCAGATAAATAAGACTTGTAAACGATTGTTTATGTCAATGGGCAACCTGGACATTGAAGCTTTGTAAACTTGAAGTTGTCACCAAGAGGTCGAAGCTCAAGGAACTTCCCCAGTTTGAATTATGGATAAATACTGCAAGCGTGAGATGCATAGGCGCATCAACTACCATTTGAAGGTTCCAAGTTTCAACCTAAAGAGTCATTGGTGTTAGTCACTAATACAAGTTTGGACGAGTGATGGTGTTAAGTTCACTCATGTTTTGATGAGTGAAAGAGTATCTTATTGGTATTTGTTACATGGCGACTTTCACTGATGATTAATGAAGGTACGTGGGGTATTTTTCATGAAAGAAAAATCAGAAACATTGAAAATTTTAAAATACAACAATTCAAAAATAAGATTGAAAATTGAAGTCTTTATAATTATTTGTTTCCTTGCATTCACAATAGAGAAGAGAGCACGGATGTCAAGAATTTTGTTACTAAGAAAGTGCAATATAAGGGGCCGTTCGGGGTGGTTGTGAGTTTTCAGTTTTTGGTTTTTAAAAATTTTCAATCAAGTTTTTACAACTCAAAACCAAAAACTGAAAACTTATTTTTGTGGTTTTCAAAACAAACATTTTTAAAACCACAAAAAGTGGTTTTCTATTTTTTGTTTTGAATTGTAAAAACTTGATTGAAAATGTTTAAAAACCAAAAACTGAAAACTCGCAACCATCCCGAACGGCCCCCCTAAGTTAACAATTTCCACGCTTTTCTTCTTTTCTTTTTTCCTTAGATAATAACATGCACCCCCAACAAAATGACATTCCAGATTTGTGGGGCATGCTGCATGCCAATAATATGCCAATGAGATTTTTGGAAAAATAGATGAAGTTAATTACTCATGTCATTGATAGGCTTCCACAAGCCAAGTTAGAATTTATCTTAACATATGAGAAGTTATGGATTACATGGTGAGTCATTTCCGAGTACTTGGTTGCATATGTTACACTTTCCTTTTCAAGCAATCTAAGGAGCAACTTTGACAAGAAGTAAATACACCCTTGTGGAGTGTCATTGTGATGGTGTGACAGTGAGAGAGAGGAATGGAGGTACTGTGACTGTGTCTGTGCCCCTAGGACAAGGCGATCATATACGTCTTGAAATGTGGTGTTTGATGAAACTTCCTCTTGGTGGCCACTGCAACAAGCAGTGCCACAGTGTAGGACCTTAGCATATTGGCAGCTGAAATCATATATAGCGGGAAAGAGGAAGAAGAGTGGGACACTCAAATTTTACTGTGAAACCAAGGACCACAGATGAAGGGCCTTTTGACCAACGCATTTACAAGTTGTGATCACCTGAAAAGGTAGATTAGAGGGTGCTGTAAATGCTTTACTAAGAGGAAGAACAATATCTATGAGACAGAGTGTCTCCTACTCCTACCAGTTTTCCCCTCTGAACCCCGAGACTTCCTACCTGATTTCTGGCGCTTTCCTCCACCTTGACTGCTAAAATTGCAATTCTCCCTATCCCCTTAGAAAGTGAGGTTAAAAATGTTCTTCCATTTCCTGCCTTATCAATCATACCTTGTTTCATGAACATCTGCTCCTTCTCCAACTCACTAAGCCTCACCCTCAGTCTTGAAATCTCCAGCTTCAGTTCTCGGTTCTCTCTCCGCAGAGAAGCATAGTTGTCCCTAGGGGACATGGCTGCACTTGGAACACCACTACTTATTCTCTGTGATAGCAGTCCATCTCCTGAACTCCCTGACAAAGCATTCTTCAAACGCAGCTGCTCAAAATACAGAACTTGCACCACCATCTGCAGTGGAAGCCTGTCATTCTGGGCAGCATGGTTACATGCTTCTTGAGACAGCTTCTGACAGTCTATCAACTTGCAAAGCTTCTTGCATTCTTGTTCTGTTAGTGCTGCATGGGCCTGAACAAGGTGCAAAAAAGAGGTGCTATTGTCAACAGCATGAAGAAGGTAAAATGAATGACTAAAATAATCAAACTGATTAGTTCTGTTAGTATAACTGTTCCATCATTCAGAATGAGGTTTGATTATGAAGTGCCTAACTATTGGAATCCGATTAAGATACCTTCAAATAAATGTCTACAGCTCTATAGAGGCCATCATCAATAACACGAGCATAATCAGGAAGTATCTCAATCAAAGCAATGAATTTCTGTAGACTTAAGTAAGGATCAGGAGCTATTTCTGCTAAATAAGCATCCATTAGCTGCCCCACTTTTAGCAGAGAACCATGGCCATTAGAACCAAGCCCATCAGATTCATACCCATAATCTTCAGTATCTTCCTCTTCAATCCGCTGCAAGAAATTCAGCAGTAACCTGTGAACTGTATCAACATCAAACAAGGAGTCCCCACTATGCAGAGATGGTATAAGCAGATCATCTAGTGAAACCATTTCCAACCTCAATGAGATCCTCCTTTCAAGCTCAAGCCTACAAGGAATGGTGGCCCCCAGCATGATAGCCATCTTTAACATGCCAAACAAGAAAGTCAATGGAATGGAAGAGCTTTTGTCTGTTGGCATGAGACCTACAAGAGTTTCCACAATTGCCCTTTGGTCCTTTTCTACAGTGGTTGGACTTGAATTGGTCCTTGATGGATTCCAAAATTGACACTTTCCAATACCCTTCAATGATGATTGAGCATAATGCATCAGTGAAGCAATAATGCTGTCTGATCTAACACCCATTCTTCCCATGGCACATATAATTCTCTGGAAGAAATCAATACGCAATACTGAGAGATCTTCAACCCACCATGCAACACAACCCTCCTTTAGTTCTCTAGATTCACCATCACAGTCTAATCTAGATAAACCAGAAACTAGTTGCTCCTTGCAGGCATTCATTGCAATGGCTTCTATGCATCCGTTTGAAATTTCAATCTCCTCCACAATATTTGAAGGTAACATCTCACAGGTGGATAGCACTTCCACTGACTTCTGAAGATTTTGAAAGACAATCTCATTCAGATAAGTATCTGTTCTTGAGATGAGGTTTTGCTCTCTGTATTCTTCTGTCATTTCTAGGTAGTCAGCTGCACAACGTAGCCGGGCAACATTAAATGTTGTAATCTCAAAATTCATCCCATAACAGAACTTCATGGCAAGTTCAAATGTCTGGTGTCCCCCTGGAAAGTTGGGGAGCTCCAAGTTTGAAACATTGGAACCCTTGGCTTCAGCAACCATCTTCCGGATCTTCCCACTTAGGGTCACCAAGGGAAACTTCATAAAACAGGACAAATAACAAATGAGTTTTTAATAGATTTTGTGTTCAAAGTAACTGTGTCTGCAAATTTAAAGACATTATCTCAATAGTCTTGAGTTGACTGGTGCAGGGCATGTACTCAAACGAAGCCAAATAGAAGTCATGGACTTTTTTCTTTGATATTCTTTGCGTTGGAATGTCATAAATTTACATTTTCAACGTTATAAATAGTTGCATCGAGAAGTCCAAACTTGAATTTGACCACTTTTTATCAGACCAAACATGCACTAAGACATACAATTCATTATATCCAACTCAGCAGCTGGTAACAGAAACTCACCCAAATTCAAAGCCATAATAACCAGTTTACCTTTACTAGATAAAACTTACAATTCAAATGACAAATAGAACAAGCTCATGAATGTGTCGATGTCAAGGGATCATCAACCGCTTCTTGAAAGATTTACCTTGTGCAGCAGAAATGACTCTCCATCAACGACAATAGTAATGTCACCAGCAACATCAGCAAAAATCCTGTGACAAGGAAGAACAGTCTGACATGAATAGACACAAAAAGCCTGTTAAGGAAACAGAGATTTAGAAATCCACTGCATCCTTTGATTCCTTCTACCCCATCCAAAACATCTTAATTCTTACACAGTAAAAGAAATGAAAGAATTTGAGGATAACAGCACACCAAGAATATTGTCTTGAAGCATGCAACTACTTTAATTTTCCCACCTCAAAAGCTCCAAATATCTCACAAAAAACTCGTGTGGGATATTCAGTACTCACTTCAAAGGTAAATAATATGCATAGCCTTCATTTTTAAAATAAAGATGAAGCTGGCCAACCAAGATATTATCAAATGTACAATCTACAAACAGATAATTATAATTCCAACACCAGTAAAAGATAGAACTTGAATGAAATGAACACTAGCAAAACAAACACATTAAAGGAAAGTTACAATTTTTAATCTACTATTGAATGAAATAAAGAAAGACTAGTATATTACACTCCCACTAGACATAAATAATATAGTGGGAAGAACAAATAAGAAGCAAAAAGAAAGGTTAGGAGAGCCTTGTTGGTGAAGTATAGTACCTAGTAGTGAATGAGTTGCAGAAGTTAGGAGTAGCTGGAGACCGTTTAGAAGAAGAGAGTGAGTTTTCAGAAACCATATTTCTTTCTATCTGTTAGAAGAAAGAAAGAGTGAGGAGAGAAGAGAAGAGAGAAAGGTAGCTCCTCCTCCTCCCCCTGCCTGAGCTGTGTGTGTAGTGTGTATGTTTCAGTAACAGCAACACAAACTGTGGCCCTGTGGCTGTGGATGATTGATTAAACTATTGAATAATGTGTACGGGAGATTGCTGGTTCAGGAATATTTTGAAGTAAACACCCCAAAAGGCCCTCACCATAACAATCAATTATGCACAAATGCCATGGCACACACACAATACAACTTTTTCTTTTCGTTTTCATAACATGTGCTGTGTGTAGCCAACCTATGGTCTTCTTCCATCTTTTGCTTTTTGGCTGCTTTTGTTACTGCCTTTTGCGTTACAATACTATTGCTACTACTATACACACTGTACACTACACACTATACAGTGTTACAGACTTCAATTTCAAACGTAATTATCTAATCAAGTGCCACTGTTGGACATTGGACGTTACGTTGCAAGAAAAATCCAAACCTGAGTGCAATGCTAAAATTTGCAAACAGGGCTTTGTTTGCCTGTGTCATTCTGCTTTATTGGATTTCGATTCTGAAATGACCAAAACCGAACGCTGAAGTTATGGCTTTAATAAATGCCCATTACTCACACAGTTACACATAATAGTATAATTTGCTACCTTAAAATTCAAAGCTGAAACATGAATTTCTCTCCTTTTTAATGTGTATTTTATGAATTCAAAAAATAAGTTACATGTCTAACTCGTGACATTAAGCTTTTATAAATATCATATAAAGTAAAATTTTATATATATGTACTAGATAAATAAGAATAATACCAAATATTTAGGGCTTAATTGACGCGGGTTGAAATTGTGGGAAGAATTATTCCCACTAAATATATTCTTAGGAGGAGTGTGTAATCTTAATTATGACTAAATCTCAAATTATATTATGACTGCTAATAAGAGATATTTATGATTAATAATAGGTGCTCAAACTGAATTTTATTACATATTTTTGTGTATGACATTGAATATCACCTTAATGTTACTTTTGACCCTTTTGATATCTCATAAAATCTACGAAAAAGAAAGTATCCTTCTCCAAATAAAAGAGAAAAGGGACAAAACCTGATCGTTCAAGTTACCATGCAGTAATGTGACTATGGTCGAAAAGCAAAAGGAGACAGGGTGGCAGTGGTGTGGATTTGGTGAAGGGAAGGGTCAATGTTGGAGCGTAGAAGGCAGCAAAAAAAAAGAGGTTGAAAAGATAAAGTGGTATAAGAACATCTGACATGGAGTGTTGGTGGCATGGATCGATGCCACTGAGTTGACACGGAACTCAATAAAGATGCAATTATTAGAGACAACACCACTTACACACTCTGCCTTCTTATTTCTTTTTCCAATTTATTATTCTTATCTGCTAAATAAATAACGATATTAGTATAAGGTAAGGCAATTTCTTTCCAATGAATTAAAAAAAAATATACTACATCTCACTTTTTTACTATTCACATATTTTAAATGGATCTCACCGTTATATATCATTAAATTAAATTATTAAGCACTTCTCATCTCCATGTCAGCACCTCACTTTTTTACCATTCACATATCTTAAATGGGTCCCACATTACACATTACTCAATATTTATATTATATAAATATTCTAATTTAAAAATATTTTTATTAGTAAATAATAAATTAATATTAAATTATGAAAACCATGAATAACATATTTCACTCCTAAATTAATTAAAAATACTTAAAATTAATTAAATAATAAAAATTACAAACAATCAATTACAATAAGAAAATTATTAAAAATAAAAAAATCATAAATACTATTTTTTAAGCAATAAAGTATTTAAAAATTAAATAAACAACGAAGCATGGGTAACATTAATTTATTTAAATTTGAAAAATAACCAACAATTACATAATAAGAAAATCAATTTTGGTTATTATCATGCCCAAAACGTTCCCAAATATGTTCCACAAGGTCCGCTTGAAGTTGATGATGAATTTGCCTATCCCAAACTGCTACTCTTCTTTGAAGGTATGTTGTAAGATTCGGATGAGGACCATTACGTACATCAGTAGTCGAGACATCATCGTTAGGATGATCATAAGAATAATCAAAATGACCATCATATGTGTGTCGTTCGTCTTCAACAATCATATTATGTAATATAATGCGTGCATATAGTATATGCTTGATTGTATCCGTGTGCCAAGCACGTGCAGGGCCACGTACAATTGCGAACCGAGATTGTAGGACTCCAAACGCACGCTCCACATCTTTTCTTGCGGCTTCTTGATGTTGGGCAAACAATTTTCTTTTATCTCCTTTAGGCATTGGGATACTTTTGACAATTGTAGCCCATTCGGGATAAATACTATATGCTAAATAATACCCTTTGTCATATTGGGTTCTATTTACCATGTATTGCACCGTAGGGGCCTCTCCCTCCAAAACATCATTAAACAAATCAGATTGATTTAACACATTTATGTCATTGTTTGAACCTGTTACCCCAAAAAATGCATGCCAAATCCATAAGTTTTGTGATGCCACAGCTTCAAGCATTATTGTGGGTTTCCCATGGTCACCACGACAAAATTGATCTTTCCAAGCTACTGGGCAATTTTTCCATTCCCAATGCATACAATCAATGCTACCTAACATATATGGAAAACCGCGTGCCTCCCCTATTTGCAGTATGCGTTCAATGTCATTATCGTTTGGCCTTCGTAAGTATTCACTCCCAAATACCTCATTTATGCCCCTTACAAACTTGTTTAAGCATTTCACTGCAATGCTTTCACCTATTCGCACATAATCATCCACACTGTCAGCAGATGATCCATATGCCAATATCCGAATAGCAGCAGTGCATTTTTGCAGGGTAGAAAGACCCATTCTGCCAATTGCATCAACTCTCATTTGAAAATACTCATCATGATTTGTCAGGGCTTCTACAATACGAAGGAACACATGTCTCCGCATTTGAAATCTTCGTCAAAATTGCTCCTCTGTATACACTGGATTGTTAGAGAAGTAGTCATTATACAATTGATCATGTCCTTCTTCACGATTTTGTTCTATGACAGATCTTTTACGCCTATGTGAAGCGGAGTTGTTGCCTTCTCGATGCCCATGCTTCTCCATTATCAACCTCCTACATCGTTCTCCAAAGTCATCATGCCATTTCTTCAAAGTCTGAATCATTGGGATCCATTTGAAGAATAACAATCTTGTTAAAGTAGAGAGAGTATGATAAGAATACGAGAAATTTGCACAATTGAGAGGTGCAACAATCCTCCCATTTGTTGATATATATATATATATATATATATATATATAGAGTGAATAACGACTAGTTTGATTAACGGCTAGTTGTAACGGCTAGTTTGAATAACATCACTTCACTTCATTACATAATTCAATGTGTTTCTCTAATAAACCTACATGTAATTAGACTACAATGTCTTCCTCTAATAAAGGTACATCTAATTAAGCTATTACAATCCATGTTTTTCCCTTATCATTCTACATATCATCGCATGATCTTCTAGTTGTCTCTCTGTCATTCCAGATGTATCCTGGGATAGGAACGCCAAGTCAAGCTCTCTCTCCTTCATGTTTAGCTCCCTCTCCTTCATCTCTAACTCCCGTTTCTTCAACTTGTTTTGTTCTTCCTTGACACGTGTTATTTCAAGTATATTGGCTACTTTCTCCTTCTCTAACTCTTTCACTGCAGCTAGTTCCTCATTGATAGCAGATGGTTCATGTGCTTGGGATTTTCCCTTTCTTTTTGTTGCCTTTGTCCCCATTTGACGAACCAAAGTGGGTGAAGTTGGGTTGTACTCGTTGGTCATTGGCGACTCGGGATTAGAAGAGGATGAGTAATTCCTGTGACACCCTTCTACCCCAACACTTATATAATAACGTAGCGGAAGACTTTCGAAAATATAACAAGTTCACATTGGGTAAAAAGGTTCACATAACTCTTTATTTGAAAACCTCATTATTTCGAAAGAATAAAAGAATAAAATAGAATTCAAATGTACTCAAATACTCAAACAGCGGAATCTCTAAAATAAAATAATTAAACTTCCTACTTGTCGTGCAAGGCATCCAAAAGGGTTTATAAAAATATTCCTAAGAAAAAAAACATAAAGAACACCCCAACAATATGCCCTGATGTCACATGTACCAGAGCAACACTCTCTTTAATTAAACTCGACACCAAAGGTGTCATCACCATTACCTTAAACAACAACAGTAACAGTGAGGAAAGAGCTCTAACTCATATATACACATAGGAGGCTACCCTATCTTCACCCACATATAATCAATATCATCATTAACCACACCACGTACCCAAACAACAAGTAATCCATCAAATAACAATCACCTATGAACTCACTTAACAACTCATCAATATCATCATATAAATCTCACAACGTCATTCACCAAAGAAAGCACATACTTTATTCTCAACACAATATACTCATAACATCATCATATAACTCATTTACATCATCATATATAACACAGATTCATCCATCATCCTATAACTCATTTCATCATCATTTATAACATATATTTATCCATCATCACATACACCAAAACTCATCAACATCGCCAATCTCATCATCCTCATCAATACTCTCCCGAGTTGCACTCGCCCCTCTCTAGGCTTATGCTCCTCGGTACCAACTCTCCCAAGTCGCACTCGCCCCTCTCTAGGCTTATGCTCCTTGGTACAAACTCTCCCTGAGTTACACTCGCCTCTCACTAGGCTCATGCATCCCGAGTACAAACTCTCCCCGAGTTACACTCGCCTCTCTCTAGGCTCATGTAACCGAGTACAATAACAAATTCACCACAATTATATGCAACATGTAATTATTCATCATTAGCAACTCCCCGAATTACACTCGCCTCTCTCTAGGCTCATGCAATCTGAGTACCACCACTCACATGCTCAACGCATGATCAATCAACATAAGATTAAATGCATCATCCTCAACAACATAACATTATCATCAACAACATTAATCATCACACATCTCATACATCATCATCATAAACTTCAATACATCAATACCTCATCATCAATCCACATATATCTCATACAATCACTATACTCAATACATCATCATCAATTCACATATATCTCATACAATCTCTATTATATTAATCACACCACATCACATGACAATTATTATAAACATGGGATATCACATAAGATATTCACATCATAATACTCATATCACAATTAATACACACTATGCATCCAATTTAATTTCATCAATAAAAATCCCAAATATACAGCTACAGTGCGAACTAAATATCTCCTAACTCAGACTTCGTATCAACGATCCAACCATTCAGAATGAAGAACCAGGGATCCCGAACCAGCTGTTAAATTTTCAGCCCGATCCAACGATGAACGAATCTCCAGACGCTATTTTACATTCGCAGCTCTGTGTAAAAACGGGAAGGATTTTCCTCTAGTGCGAACTAAATATATCCTAATCTAGACCTCGTATCAACGATCCAACCGTTCAGAATGAAGAACCAGGGGTCCCGAACCATCTGTTAAAATTTCAGCCCGATCCAACGGTGAACGAATCCACAGTCGCTATTTTACAATCGTAGCTCTGTGTTAAAACGGGAATGACTTTCCTCTACCCTCTTCTTCAATTCTTACTTAATTCTTCAAGTTCCTAACTCAATTAAACTCGTTTTTACCGATTAAATTCACTAAAATCAACAACCATTCCTATGATTTCCAATAAATTTAACATCTAATCAATTATGGTTCCTCATCTCTAAACCCTTATTTAACCCCTTTTTGTTGTTCTCAACTTCTCATTATTCTCATTCAATCCACTCAAGATTCATCAAGGATCATACAACAATCAACAATCCACAGTTTTCATCATCATTAATCAACATCCACATAGATTCCATCAAATTTAAATCCTCAGATGGGTCTTATGGTCGCCCACCACTACCTAACAACCCCCTACATGCACATACAAGGAACACCCTTTTCCCCCTGTTACCTTGTAGTGGAGATCGAACAGTAAGGAAGATTCTTTCTTGGTTCTTGATGATCACTCTCCTGCAATCTCCTCTTTGAGACTTGGTTTCTCCCCTCCTTAGCGTTTCGCTCTCTGACGATTTGACGAATAAGGATTAGGGTGAACTGAGAACCCCTCCTTAAATACATACTTAATTGGGCTAGGCCCACTCTCAACCCACTTATTCTATTTATTATTCTTATTATTTATTAAATATCCTTATTGATAAAATACGCTAATCTTACTAATATTATTATTTATTCTTCTATTTATTTAATTATTTCCTCTACTTATTTATTTAATTTAATTAATATTTTACTTAATAAAATTTAGGATGTTACAATTCCCACCTGTAGAAATCTTTGTTCTTTTTCTACCTCCTTCAACATACGCATTTGACCATTTAGGTTCATTTTTCAACAATCTACATGCATACTCTAACCTGAATTGTTCGCCAATACCTTGCTTGTAAATCATGCATGCATCTCCTAGTATGTCAGTCTCGAAGCTACCACTTTTCTTTCGTTGAACGACTTGTTTATAATATCCTGCAAATTTTTGAATGGTGGAATTCAACTTCTGCCAACGACATTTCAGTTGTGATAATTCCCTTGCTTGCAAAGTACCACGATACTCATTGTAATTTTCTTTAATTCTTAACCAAAAAGAATTTGCTTTTTGGTTAACCTCTACAACCGCATCTTTTGAAACATTAAGCCATGATTGGATTAGGTGTATATCTTCCTCCATGGTGAACCTTGCTCTTTGTCTCCTTTGAGTTGGTTGTTCTTCTTCAATGAGTGTGATATTATCCAAGCCAACTTCACTGAAAAACACTGGAGTTTGAGTTTCTGACGCGAACTCAGATAATGCATCATGATCCTTGTTAGTAGATTGGCCACCACTTGCACCTGTTGAAGTCCCACCTACCATGGTGGGGTTACTTGGTGGTGATTGAAACATGGGATTTTGATAAGGATATGAGTATGGAGGAAAATTTAGATTTTGTGGATTGATTGGAGGAATTTGAGGGTTTAGTGGGTTTTGATAATTTGGAAGAATTTGAGAAATTTGTTGGTTTTGAAAATTTGGAGGAATTTGACAAATTTGTGGGTTTTGATAATTTGGAGGAAATGAATAATTTTGTGGATTTTGAATATAATGTAAAAATGGGTTGGTATTGAATTGGTTTGGATCCATTTGGATGAGAAAAGTATTATGTGAGTAAACAATTGGAGGAGCAGAAAATTTATGAGACTATAGGAGAAGAAAAGAAGGAAAGTTTGAGAGAATATGTGAATTATGTGAAAGAATTAAGAGGTTAAAAATTACCAATTGGGTTATTTATAGTAAATTTTTTTTTTATTTTTTAACGGTTAAATTAATAGCCGTTGAGATATTACCGTTTTAAAACGGTACAATAATGGTCACATGTATTGATTTGCTATTTTTATTATTATTAAACCTGTAGTGACGGTTCAAAACCGTCACTAGAGGTAATGGAAAATAAAAAAAATAGAAATCATGTGCAGCGCTGCAAAACAGAAGAGCATCAGCTTTTTGTCAGATGCTTATACAAGCCTCTCGCATTCTACAAGCACTTTATACTATTTCACTCCATCACTATGCACCTCGTTTTTACTGTAGAAATTGTCAGAAAAGGGGACTTAAGCATCCGCGATGCGGATGCTCTAAGGTAAGGCAACAGTGAGAATTCACAAGCATATTCCTTCGCATTCTACCGTTTAATGAGATATAATATAAGATATTGATAACTCCACAAAAGTTCTCCTTCATTTGTACATGTAATCGTTTTACAATAGTAACAATACACAATTTTAACATCAATACTTTATTTAACTTCAATACAAATTGAATTATTTTTAAACGAATGAAATTATTTTCTAAAAGAAACGCTTTTACATGTTTGAATACATGATTACACGAGCATAATAGATCGAGTAATTCAACATATAGTGCGTGTGATTTAGCTTAAAATCACATTTTAAATATGGATCCAGACTAACGTTATAGAGAGTAGCTTCTATGATTCTATCTAAATCCACATATGAAACATGGATACAGTGTAAACTAAACGCACCAATTGTATGTTTGTGTAGGTGTTGAAGAGCTCACAAACACACATTGGATAAATTTAATTCTATATTACTTCTGTTTTGGGATGATGTAAATCCATGTTTGAAAATAGTAATACAAAATAAGTTAATAGGCTATGTTTGAGTACATGTAAACAAAAATTCTCATGCTCCAATGTAAAAGTAACACTATCATTGTATTTAAATTTAGATGAGTATAAATGTATGTTCAACGTTTGAGTACACGTTTAGACGAACATAAACTTATGCAAAAAAAGGAACTAAAAAGTAAGTGGTGAAAATTATCTAACATATATGATATATGATATTACTATTATGTAAGTCCTATTTGATTCTCAATATATGAAAATTTGAAACGGGGAAAATATTTCATATGGATAACAGAGTATATTATCTATATGAGAAATTTTTTTCTAGGGGGCTACGACCCCAATTTCATTGTACCTAGTTCCATCCCTAAACATACATTTGACAAATCCAACACTGTGTTACTTTTATATTAGAATGTGAGAATTTTCATTTGCAACGTGTCTTCAAACATGGCCTTAAAAAATAAGTTATAAAATCTAATCTTACAAAAGAAACACCCTAATAATCTACCTATCTTTTAAGAAAAAAAAAATATTGTAGAGTGTTTAAGTAAATTTATCTATGCACTAAACTACTAACATTTTGATTAATACTTTTAACATTAATTTAATTTTATTAATTTTTATAACCTCAAATTAGTTTTTTAAATAAAAGTAACTTTAAAAATAATTCAAATCGATGATACATGCACTTTTGAGGATCAAATTAATACCATGTTTATGTTTAGATGACTAAAAATAATTCAAATTTAGACTATTCTCCGGTTCCAAACACAAAAAAGGTTAAAATAATAATTTGATCTTTATCTATATTTAATTAATTTTTCTCTTTCTAAAGAGTTAAAACAAAATCATTAATATTAACAACATCTTTCATGAAATTTATTTATAATTTAACTCTAAAAATTTATGTACCATATAGCATAAAGTAGCATTTCTAAGATGGTGTTTGACTTGGGAAAATGATAGAAGAGAGAAAGAAATGTTTCCAAAACATGAGAAATTTCTGAAAATGTAAGAACCCGTTTGGATGTTAAGAAAAAATATTTTATAAGAAATGTCATTCTTAGAAATTTCCAATAATATAATATAACTAAAAATATATTTTTTTTATAAAATTAGCTCTTAGGGTTGAGATTATATTTTCAAAAATGGAAAATTTTTATTAAAAAATAAAGTATTTATTGTTCATTTATACTTCTGAATAAATAATATTTTTTATTTTAATAAAAAATCATTTTTAAAAGTCTTATAGGACTTATGTTATCAAAACCATTAAGAAAATTTGCACCAAACGCGTGGAAGGAAAAAAAAAAATTTATAATACTACTCTCATCTCGAATATAAGTAAAAATTAACCAATTCAAGCTAATTAAGAATATTAGTTGGACTTATTAAATTTTCTCAAACTCACATAAAAAGTGAACAACATTTACTAAACTATCCTTCTTAATATTTATTGCAAAGTGGATTATTGAAAAGGAAATGTAAATTAAATAAGGGTATTGTGGGGATACTAGCATTTAATAGGGTGGAGGTAATTAGATTTTGTTTATATTTGAGACCAACAAAATTAAATTTTGAGTTGCTTATATTTGAGACCGGGGTGATAGGTTTATTTGTTGGTAATTAGACAAAGGAAACAAAACTAGCAAATACAAATTAGGTTCTAACTTTTACAAATAAGGAGATTTTGTAACATCCCAATATTTCTAAAATAAAATAAAATAAAATAGAATGAAGAAGTAATAGTATTAATATTATCTTTATTATTATTATTAGTAGAGATCATATTATTTATTAAAAGGGGGATGGGT
This sequence comes from Sesbania bispinosa, assembly GCA_026901365.1. Lineage (NCBI taxonomy): Eukaryota > Viridiplantae > Streptophyta > Magnoliopsida > Fabales > Fabaceae > Sesbania > Sesbania bispinosa. Next base: position 437,825 of record QLOH01000235.1, read on the forward strand.
GGGTTGGAGTAGGTCCAGCCCAATTAGATATTTAAATAAGAGAAGGGTTATCTATTTCACCCGATCAGTTTTCAAACGTCAGATAACGAAACATAGAGAGGAGAGAAGCGACTCCACAAGGGGAAAGTGCCGCAGAGTAGAGCATCAAGAGAGTTCTGCAAATTCAGTTTCGATCGTCATCTCTAAGGTACGGGAGGAAATGGTGCTGCTATACGTGTATGTTGGAGTGCTTGGGTAGTGAGGGCAACCATAAATCCCTCTAGGATTCTTAAATTTTAAATTATGAATGATAAATTGTCTGTAATATGATTGTTGTGATGATTACTGTCACGTTCTTGTTGAAATTGAGAGTAGGAAGCGAGATTGTCGAAAAGGGTCAAATTAGGATTTGGGAGAGAGATTTCATAAATTGATTTGATTCTTGATTTAACTGTAATCTATTGATATAATTGATGAATTGATTGATTTTAATCGGTAAAAACGAGTCTAATTGAGTTAGGGACTTAAAGATTTGAGTAGAGATTGAAGAAGGGGGGTTGAAAGGGGCAAAATCACAGGTGCAGTCGCGTTCTGCGACACTTGCGCTCCACCTGCACTGAGCGCAAGATGGAGCGTAGCTCTCTGGGACCTGCGCTTCATCTGCGCTGAGCGCAGGGTGGAGCGTAGCTTTCTGGAACCTGCGCTTCACTTGCGCTAAGCGCAGAGTGAAGCGTAGCACGCGGATTAAGCTTTTTAATTATAATTTCATCAGATTCCTTCCAAATTTTGGATAGTTCTCTTAACGTGAAATTGAGATGGATGTTTACATAATATGAGTTATTTTTTGGGATTGATGAGATTAAATTGGATGTATAGAGTGTATTAACTGTGGCATGAAGTATTGTGGTGTGAGTATCTTATGTGATGTTCTATGTTTATAATATTCGTTATGTGATGTGGAGTGATTAGAGTAGAAAAGATTGTATTAGATGTATGTGAATGATGATGATTCATTGAGCATAGAAATTGTATGAGATATATGTGAAATGATGATGATGCATTGAGCATGAGCATATGATGTATGAGACACATGAGATACATGAGTAGCCAGACGTGGCGAAAAATACCCTAGCCCTAAGAGAGGGCGACGAGCAGGGTGGAGACCATGATGGGGGACATCCGATGCATAACTCCAAGAGGGAGTGCTCCAAGAGGGAGTGTTTTACAATGCGAATCACCTAGCCTATAAGAGGTGGGTGACGGTGGGAGGGAGCGGATGTCTTTGCATGGACCCATCGAGGGGGTGCAACCTATCGGCCAAGAGGTCATTTAACGGTAGGGCCATCATCGGTAACAACTAAGGGGATTGATGAGGTGCGCCCATTATGCGAAGTTCCAAATCATGACTCTTAGGAAGAGGCATTGTGCATGAGCATAGAGTGAGCATACTTGTCATTTCATGATTGTTTGAGAAGTGTGAATTATATATTTGTGTGAAATTAATGTGCTATATGTAAAGAGTGTGAATTGAGATGAATGATGATATGTATGGTGATGGGTTAATGTGCTGAATATAAAGAGTGTGAGTTGAGATGAATGATGATATGTATGGTGATGGGTGGGGAATAAGGGTAGTCTTCTGTATTCCATGTATATGTATGTATTCTTTTCCTCACCGTACTCTTTTGTGGTTTTTATAGGTGATGAAGATGGCACTCAATGTGCCAAATTTTAAAGGGACAGGGTCTCGCTCTGATACTTGTGACATCGGGGCTTAGTGTTTAAGAGCTTGTTCTTTCATTTTGATATGTAGAGATTTAGGAAGATTGATTTCAAGGGTCTTACATGGCCATGACATATTTTTATTATGATGATAAATTAGTTTTCGAAAATATTGATTTTACTTTTATGGAAATTTAGTTGGATTTGGATTCAGTAATGGTTTAAATGAGGAATGTGAACCTTTTTACCTCAACGTTGACTATAATTTTTCCTTATATTTCGATTTGATGATTGTAGTAGTATTTGGGGTAGAAGGGTGTTACAGATTTACACTATGTTTCAAGAGAAGAGGAAACGAGGGAAGTTCGGTGAAGAGAAAATGAAGAAAATAAATCATCTATATCTTATTTTATTGTAAAGATAAATAAGAAGGAGGGAAAAAAATTGATGTGGTACTCATATAAGAGCTTTCTTGCTTTAAGTGGGTTAGTATATTCTATGCGAACAAAACAAGTCATGTATGATGCAAGACTTATTTTAACCATTAGATTACTAATATTTTAATTTATTATTAAATTAACGATGATACTTTAATTTCATTTTTAGAAGATTAGGGTTTAGGGTTTAGACTTATTTTTTCACTTCAGCCCTTAAAACCAAGATACTGTAATTTCATTCTCAGAAGATTAACGACCTTTGTTCCACTACATATTATAGTCCTTTCTCTCTATGTTTTACTTAACTCCGATCAGTCCATGTTGTTGAGATCCCATTGAACCATAACCATAGTGTGACCACCACGCAATCATGGACCACTAGCACACTGTAGTGATGCGTCAATAAGGGCATATTGTGTAACATCCCAAAAATTAAAATCTAGGAATTATAGTAGAAGTCATATGCGGGGAACCCTATCAAGAGAGGGAGGTTGGGAGTTGAAAGAGAATTCCTAATTTTAGAGGAAGTTAGGAGTGAAATCGGGTGTTAAGCCCCAACACAAGTTGTGGTAGAGCTTAGGAGGAATCAATCTAAAGATATGAGAGACTAAAAGGCATAAAAGTGAGGAAGAGTGAGGGGAAAAGGTTTCGGATGAAGGAATTGAGTTTAAGAGGGTTAAAAACTGTATTTGAGGGATTAACTCTGGAGCATTTTCGCTCAAGCGAGAAAGTCCTCGCTTGAGCGAGAATGTCAACAAATAGAATGATTTTGGATGCTAATATTTTCGCTTAAGCGAGAAACCTCTCGCTTAAGTGAAAATAGTCTAGAGAAGGGGTGCTCTTTGGAAGATTTTCGGTTGCGAGGAGAGGCTCGCTTAAGCGAAGATCAACTCTCGCTTAAGCGAGAGGATTCTCGATCAAGCGAGAAAGGTCAGAGGATGGGGGCTCTTTGGAGTATTTTTGCTCAAGCGAGAACACGACAGTAGGTCAATTTTTCCATTCTCGCTCAAGCGAGAAAGTCTCGCTTGAGCAAGAACGCACATATTTAGTTTTAAAAGATATTCAGGGTCATTCGATCCCAAAACCAAAAACATTTCTATCAACCCCTTTAGTGCCCTAGAGGAGGAATGTGAAGATGAGAAGAGGAGGGAGCATGAGAGTGAGAAATCAAGGAAGAAGAAGGCCAAGGAAGCTCAACTCATCCCCTCAAGACCTCCATTTCCTTCTCTTTGAGGTAAGTGTGGTTCACCCACTCACTTTCATTATGTGTGAAGTTCTCTAATGATCCCTTTTCTCCTTTCACTTTCTTTCCTTACTTGATTGTGGTTGATTTGAGGTTATCCTAGAGTTTATGTGTGTATTTTCCATGAATGCTTGAATGTGGGTGTTAACCCTAGGTCCTAGAGGTTAGGGTGATTGAGTAGGAGGTTATGATTATTATGGAATCATTATTTAGCATTAGCAAGCATGCACACATGCTATGAATCATGTATCACACTTTTGAAACCATAATCATGTAAAAAATGTTTTCATGGGCCTTTGGCCAAAAAGGAAATTTATGGGTCTTCGAACCACAGAGGAAAAGGAATTTTATGGGTCTTCGGACCAAAGAGGAACGAGGAATCTCATGGACCTCTTGGCCAAGAGGAAAATTGGATCCTTAAAGGAAAATATAATGCATTACATTCTTGAGTTACAATAATACGATTTCAGGTATTCAAGGGCGGGTAGTTCTTGATTTCAAATTCTGAGTGCTTAGCCTTAAGAAGAACACAGTGATAAGACCCCCTGGGTGTGGGTTTAACACCATAGTACCCATTTGATTGCATGAATGCATGGGTGGTCTTCCACCAGAGGAATTTGTCGTGAGCATTGTCTGATTGCATGATAGAATTGTGATGTGCACAAAAATATGTATATACAAGTGTTTATGATGCATTTCCATTTGTCGACCCCCTATACCGTATGCATGATCACATTCACTGGGACGTAAGTCTCACCACACGTTGTGGATTTCATTTTAGATATGTAGGATTCTCAACCGGAAGTGTGGTCGGGCGGCTTGGAGGCTCCTTGGTGAATTAGCCCACCGGGCCGTGTGCGCTGCCTGTTAGGGAGACTTTTGGAGTATTTATGTAGAGTTGAAGGTTAAATTTTAAGGTGAATTAATAATTTTGCGATTTAGGCCACTTGTTGGCATTTGAATTATAACTTTCAAATTATGTATTCAAGATTTCCGCTTATGAAACGTTGGAATTACATGAAGCATTGAGTGTATTGTTTGACGATATCGGTAATGTCGCAAAAAATAATTCGATAAATTTAGGAATGTGTCTCCAACGGGTATTATTTCTAGGTTTACAGAATTATGGCATTACATATTGTGGGCGTTGTAATGAATAACAACCATAACTCTATAACGAAGAGATACTCTTCACTCCCTCTAACAAGCAGTGGACGACACAACCAATACCATGTTGGCTGGAAACAATGTGTGTTAATGACCCATCTCAATGCATATGGGATTGTGCCATGAACGGACGCGGCTGTGGCTTCCTCAACAGCAACCACAGCGGTCGAACGGACCCGCAACATAGAAGAAGACGATTGCTCGAGCTTGTTTTCATCCAAAGGAGCAATAAGTTTTGGTTATTGGCTCTGACAACATCAGTGTGAAGGCTACTGAATGTCAATACCCATTAAAGTTATTGTCATTCTACCTTCACCCTTATTGGTGTTCATTTTTTATTTTTAACTTACATTTATTCAATTTCTCTAAGTTTGATTCGTGATGCGAAACAAGAAAAAGCATAACAGTAGATGATGTGCTTAAAAACTCCAGAAAGTATGGATGCTTCGAAAATGATCCCCTTATGTATCATTGGAGTTAAACGCTGCCATGGAAATCATGTCTTTGTGATTGAAAAATATTTTAACTAGAAATGAACTAATAAAAAAAGTCGGGTTTCTAATTAGTGTCAACAAGGGGTTGAATATTAAAAACATTTATTTAAGTAAAAACAGTTATAACCTCAATAACCTCTATATCATGATGGAATTAGCTTTTTCCGTGGGAGTTTTTACTAACAAGATTCAAATCTGAAATCATATTTAAAGAAAATCAAGTAGTCTATGAAATTTGAAAAATATAAAAAATCATAATATTAACCAAATAGGCTGATATGAGTAAAAGAAGGTAATAGACTTACTTTGGGGATGAGGCCCACATAATAGTTGGTTTACACTTTATGCACACTTTAAGAATTAAGATTGACTTTTGTCCAAGAAAAAAACTTTAAGATTGACTCATCCGACTATAAACATGTTGATTTTATTTAGTTTTTGTGTTATAAATATCTTAATTTATTAATATAACTATTATTTAAAAAAACATATCAATTTAGGGAATTCAAATCTCATTTATTTAACCCTAAAAGAATATATCAACGTTAGTTTTTTTTAGTCAACTCAACATTAGTTATTCGAGAGAAAAAAAATGACAAAAGACAAAATTTGGATAGGGCACTGAAAAATGTTCTTCAAAAGAAAAAAGTAGGCATTTTGAGCCTAGCCCAGAAAATCAAACCCAAGTTTCAACTTGGGTAGCCCAGTTTGAGAAGCCTAAAGGGAAGAGTGAGAAAAATGTGGTGAGCGAGGGAGATACACATACATACATCATACATGCATCATCATCAGTCATCAAGTATCTTCTGAGTGTTTGGTTGGGTGGACAATACACAAAGCATCTCACACTCTCAATATGCTAACCCTCAATCTCAATGCTGTTTCTTCTTCGTTTTCTTCGTGAGTTGTCTTTTTCCACCTCTTATCTTGTCTAACAGTTTTTCAATTTTAGTTCCTTCTTATTTATATGTATATGTGTTTGTTGCAGGTTCTCAGTTCTTCCCTTCCCCTCCAATTATCCACTGTCTACTCAAACTCACTCATCAGTTCCTTCCAATCTTAATTACTCCTTTGCTACTACTGGTACACACACTCTCTCTTTTGGTTAATTACCATGGCTCCTTCCCTTTTGTTAACTTGATCATAATTTATTTATTGTCTGTGTGCTTCTCTGTTGGTTGCAGGAACCAGAAAGTTCAAGACTTTTCAGCTCAAGGCTGGATTCTGGGAATCAATTAAATCTGGGTACCTTCAAATTTCATTATCCATTTTGAAAGGAATAAGATAGGGCACTGGAATTCTATTGTATAAATAACAAATCTTATAGATATTCACAGGAAATTGGCCACTTTGTCTGTGCCTTATATTGGTCAACTATTTACTAATTAGGAAGGAGGAATAATTGACCACTTGGATTTGTTGTTCTTCAACTTGCGTGCTTTGACTTTGTAGCTTTGGGAGCTGCACTTTTAACAAATTTATACATATACAAAGTTTTCCTTTGATTGATATATTGTATGTGTTCTGCTGTTGAATTTTAAGACTGCCATGACAGCCTATGGTGTAACATATATGATGATTAGTGTATCTCTTATCTTGAAAATACCCTTGACTTGTTCCCCCTTTCAGGTTGACAAAGAGTAACACCACGCAGGTTATCGATCCACAGTCCACAGATGAAGAAGATGAAGAACCTCTGCCTCAAGAGTTTGTCCTTGTTGAAAAGACTGAACTTGATGGAACAATTGAGCAAATAATATTCTCTTCTGGTGGAGATATTGATGTTTATGATCTTCAAGCTCTCTGTGACAAGGTGTTTATCTAATTTCTTTATGTTGTGTATTGATGTGTCTATTGCAAGGCAATGATAATGTGCATGCTAGTTTTGAAGTTACTTTCTATTTTAAGAACTTCATACTAAGGACTTCTTTACCAATTTATTTTTTGATGACAATAGTTTCCTTAGTATAGTTTCCTTAAAGACACATTCAGTGCTTCCATTTTTTAACATTATAATTTACAGATTCAGTGTATAACTTCATCACTATAACTTGAGTAGTAAAATTTTAGAATTTTTATTTTATCAAACTAACCCTTAGTATAATTAATGGTTCATCTCTTTAATAGGTAGGGTGGCCGCGTAGGCCTTTGTCAAAATTAGCTGCTGCTTTGAAAAATAGCTATATAGTGGCCTCACTGCATTCTGTAAGAAAGTCACCTGGGTCAGGTAAAAACAATATGACATCTTGCTATGTCCTCTGATTAAATTGTTAAGCTGGCTGGTTAAATTAATTAGTGTACTTGGCGAAGTTATTTGACAGAGGGGAATGAACAAAAGAAATTAATTGGCATGGCCCGTGCTACGTCAGACCATGCCTTCAATGCTACAATTTGGGATGTGCTTGTTGACCCTGGCTACCAGGTATTTTCTGTCAACCAAACATGGATTATGAATAAAAACTCTGAAGCAAGTTACTGATAGAGTTTACTTCTAAAAATTGAATAGGCAAAATCTCAATTTCATTTATGTCATATATTTCTGATGTAGTAATCATGGTAAAGATTGACATAGAAATGAATTTTGATGGTCTATTGCCTTTTGTAGGCTGCATGTGTTGCTTGATGCATCATTCAGTATCTATTTGAACTTATGATGTTAAAATTAAGCTGGCTGTCTGCGGCCAAAGAAAGCGTGCCATGCCAATGGTTATGTTCTGTGAACAACATATTTTCTACTGTTTGTTTGGAATTGTGCTAGGGAAATAAATGCAATGAAATTTAGGCTATGTTTGGATGGATGCAATGGAGTGGTACAAGGAGCACAACTCTCATTTTTCAGTTTTTCAAATAACAGAGTGGACTAAGAAGGGGAACCTAAATCACACATATAATTCAAACTCTCAATTATTCGTTCATACCCGATTTCTGTAAATTTGGCATGAAAAACTTCCCATTTTTCTTTTTTATGATCATTTAAGAGTTTAACCCTTTTTCATACCACTCAAACTCAGTATATCTCTTTTTTAAACTGGAGTTTGTGGCTTGTTTCCAGGATTTCCCTATTCGAAACATAAGTCTAATCTAAACTCTCCAGGATTTTTCTCCTTTCCATGTGGAAATTCTTCCCCATGCTAGTTTGCTTCCTCTCCATTCTGTTTTTTTCTTCCTGATCCCATTCTCCAATTTTGATGTGTATATTGTGCAAGAATGATTTTCTGTATGTTTCCACAGTGATGTACATAATTATTATGTTGGTATCCTGCTTCAGTTACACTCATATGTAGCCAATAAGTGTAATATATTTTTTTTTCCTGTTTCATGGCACTCTGGCTAACTCATTTGCTTTAGCATATGGCCACCATATTTGATATGGCCTTAGGTTGAATATAAAGTTCTCTCCTCATAGCTGTAAACTACTATAAGATGTTATTCTCACAATTACCTACAAAATAAATTTCTTTTGAGATTAAAATATATCATAAATTTTTTGTTTCAGTTCAAATAAAAATGAATTTCATGCTATTCTTTTGTTTAGATCTCTTCTATACAATGTATTTGTTAAAATGATTATATATTAGCTTGATTCAAGCAATTGTTGAAATGGGAAGCGAATAAATATTTTATCTGATATACAATATATTGAAATTTTAAAAATTCCTATATTCTGTGTTAATAAATTTGTTAAAGAAATGTTTTACATGTGTATTGGAATTCATTCGTGCATAAACAATGACGTTGTAAGGATAAATGTTCAATAACAATAGAGTGAGTGATAAAATTTAAAAGGGTAATAATACTAGAAGTTAAATTTGTAATTCAGTGCACTCTTTTGAATACCATTGTGACTTCCAAACAACGGAGGGGATTCCATTCATTCCTCATTGGAACTTCCAAACAATTGAGTGGTATTCTTTTACTTTTCCACTTCATTCCATTTCAATCCACTCCTTTGTGAACCACTCTACTTGATCTCCACCAAAACTCCCAAGCACAGCCTAAGAGGAAGCTAAATATTTCATGCGTGAATCTTGGATTTTGTTGGATGAATTGAAAAATGCATAAGGCAGTTTTGGATTTAGGAATTCTGCTAAATTCTTCTTGTGCTTAAGTGCCCCCTTGTGTTTTTTTCCAATGTGAGCATAAATTATGGCTTCATATGGACTGGAGTACTGCTTATTGATGTTGTTTTTGTTGTATAGGGCCAAGGTCTTGGCAAAGCTCTTGTAGAGAAACTGATTCGAACTCTTTTGCAAAGGGACATTGGTAATATAACTTTGTTTGCAGATAGTAAAGGTATAACAATATTGACAACATTTATGCACTTGATGTTCACTTTTTCAATTACATAATTCAGTGCAACTTGTCAAAGTTAGCTGTTCTGTCTGTCAAAAGTGCCTAGTCATTTTGCAGGCTTTTGCTATGCTTTCTATGGTTTAGCTTAATTCAATGACATAAATTCCTACATCTGGGAATATCCTCACCCTTGTAACTTAACAATATTCTTCTTTTACTCCAGTCCTTTCCTAATTACACCATAATTTTGACCAATGCTATTATTCTTTTGGTCCAACTACTACTACACCATTTGCTTCTTAAATTTCCTCATTCCAATTCCCATCTTAGCTAGGAGTGTAGTTTTATTAGTATTGGTCAGAAGCTTGGTGTTTCATGCTCTTTCATGGTTATGCAAATGAGGAACTTGGAGTCTCATCCTTTGCTTTTGTATGTTGAATGCAGTTGTGGAATTTTATCGCAATTTAGGCTTTGAACCTGACCCGGAGGGTATAAAAGGCATGTTTTGGTACCCAAATTACTAATTCCAAACCAGCAAAAGCTTGCTTGTGCTGATGTTACATTGGTTAACATTGCAACCATGAAGTATATAAGGGAGCAGCTGTGGCAAGTTTATAATCTGAAAGTATAAAGATTGGACATCAATCCTGTAATTATTGTCTTAGTTGCTAGCAAGATATTCTTTTTTCCAAAGTTTTGTTACTTTTCAAACAGTAATCGTGAGGCTTTGGTGAAAGAACAAGATACATATATCAGTTAATGCACCTTTATATATGAAAAACCTGACAACATCAGTTACTGGCTTACTGCTTACTGATTGTGTTTTCCTACATTTTTTTCTTTCATTTTTGGTTGAATGGTTGTATTATATGAAGTTGGTGGTTTTTTCTGTTGTTTGCACTCATGTTTGTATTGTCATGATATCAGTTATCAGTTATAGGATAATATGCATGAGCAAGGGTAGCTATATGTTTATACTGTCCAAAAAAAATTATCCATGTCTGTAACTATTGGATACTGTAAATGGAATCTTAAATGTAAATATCATCTACAAAATGCAGTTGTAGAACACGGAGAAAATGCAAGGAGGTTAAAATATGTTTATAAAACTGTTTTAAGAGTTACTCCCTCCGCTCTCAATTATAAGCAAAAGTCAACTCTTTTTTTTGTCCAAAATATAAATAAAAGTTAACTAACTTCACCCTATTAAATGATATCATTTCAAATTACCATTTATTTAATTCATATTTTATTTTTCAACCACTCTATTTAATGAATCATGTACCAATAGCAAGTGAGTATGTCCACTTGAAACAAGTTTCAGTAAAATTGAATATGGGGTAATATAGACAATGTAATTACTTTTTAGATGAAATCAAGAAAATTAAATGAATTTAACTAATTTTCTTAATAAGTGTGTATATGGTTATTTTTGCTTATAATTGAGATGGGAAGGAGTAACAATTTATCCCCAAATTAGTTGCTCATAGTTAAATAACAAAGTGTATGTAAAAGAGCAGGGAATAGAAGAACATAAAACAAATTTTATTTCATTTGTCTAGTCCTTAACTTATAACCAATTATTTCATTATAACAACAATTACAACCAAGTAGTGAATCTGCTTCCTCAAGCTTTACAACCAATTACATGAATCTACCTTCTTAGGCTACAGACTGCATAGGAAATACAGAGATGAAGAGTGGAGAGCTTCACTCTATAAGCTCACTAGGTTAGTGTATAAGTGTTTTATAGATGAAAGCCTCTCAGAAGATAATTGAACAAGAGGTACAATATCTACACAGATGAAAATGTCTTATAATGTTTTTGATTTACCCCAAAATCACGTTTTAAACGTAGGAGTACTGTTTACCCGAATCCACATTTGAAATGTGGTTTTGGGATAAACTAGTGGTTGTGTATTCGTTACAAGAGAGGCAAATCAATTCAACTCCTTATTGGATTTGCATCTGGAAGCCGTCAATTTACGTTGCAAATGACTCCACAAACATAGCATTAGTTTGTAGTTGCAGCAAGCTTCTTTTCAAGACTTCAAATTTTCTATTTATAGTTGAGATGAAATGAGAATCAGCCTGTTTGGGTGGAACTTCTACAGAAGTACTTCTAGGTGAAAAAAATAGCATGAATCAAAGAGGTCAAGTGCACTTAACTTCTCCATAAGTTAAAATTAGTAATTTTTGGAGAAGTTAAATGAGAGAGCTTTTGGAGCAAGTGGTCTACAAAGACTAATTTTAACTTATGGAGAAGTTAAATGCATTTGACCTCTTTGATTCATGCTATTTTTTTTCACCTAGAAGTACTTCTGCAGAAGTTCCACCCAAACAGGCTCAATGTCGAGAGATGATCTTTTGTAGATAGGAACATTCTAACTTGGTATTTAATGTAAGAAGTTGCTTTCTATTGTAGCAACTTTACTTTTTGACAAAACAGTTGCCTTCATGTGGAACATTTCTGTCAATCCTTTCTTCTTTTATGCTTTGTTTAGATGTGGGGGGAAGAAGTAATGAGCAAAGAAGTACACATAAAGGCCTAGTTTTGATACATTTTTGTAAAAGAACTTCTAGAAGATAAAAATATTTATTATAAAGACATCTCTACCCTTACAAAGAATAAAAACAATTCTTCTTTTTTCATGAACTTAAATTTAATTGTCTACAATCGTTTGAGCTTTTTTAGTAAAAATATATTTTTAGTTGAAAATAAATATTTAAAAAATTACAAAAATAAAAGTGAAATTGATAGTATTTTTTGGTTAGGAAATTGATAATATTTTAAATATTTAAAATAATAACTTTTAATAAAATTAGTATTTTAATTTTGTTTTTAAAAAAACCTTAACCAAATAAACATGTCATAATAAAAATTGGTACAAATGAATTTCACAATAGAAGTAGAGAGAAAGAGGGGAACGCTAAAAATTAATAAAAAATGTTAATGAGGTGAGTCAACATATTGGGGTCATTAATAAGAGTGATACATGTCACTTCTGTGAGGCACATAATTAGGTTAAAAGATTCCACTAATGGTCGGAACCATGGCTTGGAGGTTCATAAAATTCAGGGACAACAAACAAATGGTTTAAAATATATGGACGAAAATCAAAACTGACCAAAATTACTTTGATAAAAAAAATATATATTTCCCGTTAAACTAATAACACTATAAATCATTAAATATATTAAATATTAAAAATATAAACTTGTTTACATATAATAGTATTAAATATTAAAACTTTCGTGTTCATTATTTTAAAAAAATATTTAAAATAATGACACTATGCACACACAATACATACACACACACACTTAAGTCAGAGATAACCTATTTTGTTCCATGCAGACCTTCCCATATAATACCAATAATTATAATCAAAACGATAAGAAAAAAGGAAATACAGGATTGTTGCCAGCCCCACTAAAATGGATGCTGCTAAATTCACAAGCCTTGTAGTATTGAATTTCTTGAACAAAAGAGAAGCAACAAAGAACCCCACAGAAGAAGCAAACATTCCCTTTTGATCATTGTTGCTGATAGACTGAGCCAGACATGCTACAAACCCCATAACCCAAAAGCCAATACGAATTGGATCCTGCAATTACATTGGTTAAATTGAACTGTAAGATCAAAACACCAAAAGGAAAAAAACCAGAATGAATATCACACACACACATAACAATTAATCGAATAAAGTAGCTTTAATTTAACCTTTGGAAGTGAAAGATTTGATTTTGATTGTGTCTTAGCAGCAATATTGTTGGATCGGTTCTTGGGCCATCGAGGTCGAAATTTGTGGACAATTTTCATGACCTTGGTTGCGAAGAAACCTCGTTCTTGTTTTGGCTCTGAACGGATTCTGAAGACGAATTTTTTAGGAAGATTTAGGAGAACAGAGAGACGGAAGAAGGAGAGGGTCCAAGTGGGTGCGTAAGTTGCAGCAGCCAATCTGAGTTTGAAATTGAAGTTGTGAGCTTTGGCAGAAATGTGGATTCTCCATGATTGTTGTTTTCTCTCTGTTTCCATGGAGACCCAACAAGAATGGCCTCTCTTTGGAGGAGTGGAAGGAACTAAAAGTTAGAGGCTTTCAGGTTTATATGGGACCACAGAAAAGATTAAAAGAAACTAGCCGTTATATCACACCTTTCAATTGAAATCCACAAGAAATTCCAAATTTCCAACACCCACTTAGGCCATCTCCATCAGCGGTGCTCTTTGAGATTTTTCTCTTTGAGCACCGGTGCTATTTAAGAATTGGCGATATTGGTCTGACACCATCACGATCTTCCATTGCATTGGTGCTCAGAGCAGCTTTTACGTTCCCGGAAACACCCCCGTTAATGTGTTTTTTTTTATGTCTTACGTTTCCCTGGGTACCCACCAATGTTTTTTTTTTCCTGTGTTACATTTGCCTGGGATTTAAAACCCCCGCGAATGGTTTTTTCATTGTTATTTCCTGGGTTTTACAACCCCCGCTAACACAAAAAGCATTTTTTAAAAAAAAAACCATTGGAGCAACGGCTAGTAGTCGTTTTCTAGCCGTTGCCCAACGGCCAAATTCGTTTTGTTTAATATTTTTTATTTTATGACATCTCTATAAATTACTCACTCTCCTCTCATTTTCCACTATTCCATAAAATTTTCCTCACATCCTAAATTAGCAATCAAACTCTCTTTTCCCATCCAACATTTTTTACCCACTCTAATTTCTTACCTACTCATACTATCTCTCATCCTATAGATCAAAATTAATACAATGATTTCTTCAAGGTTATGATGCTCCAAAATTATCCACCTCCAAACCTTAAAACTCCCAACCCACAAAATCACCAGTCTTTCCCTCTCCCACAAAATCACCAACCTTTCCCAAACCCACAAAATCCTCCACTTTTCACAAATTCACAATCTCGTCCACTTCAATATCAATTTCATTTCCTATATTACAATCACCATCTGTGGGTAGCATTGGAGGCAATACTACTGAAAAGGAAATACCATCTTCTGATTTCGCAATTGAATCTCAAACTCTACCATTTTGTTCACAAGGAGGCTTGGAAAATATTACGCTTGAAGATGAAGATGACGTAGCAAGTCAAAGAACACCGAGATTAAGGTTCACCATGGAAGAAGATAAACTTCTAATCCAATCATGGCTAAATGTTTCGAAGGATGCTGTTGTACGTGGCGTAACTGAGATATTTGGGGCCGAATACTTAAGAAAACCCACTGATAATGATATTGAGCGTCTCCTGCTAATAGGGGAAGCACGTGGTTTTCCAGGTATGTTAGGTAGCATTGATTGTATGCACTGGGAATGGAAAAATTGTCGAAGCAGTGGCATCACAAGACTTATGGATTTGGCATACATTTTTTACCGGACAATTTTTCCATTCCCAGTGCATACAATCAATGCTACCTAACATACCTGGAAAACCACGTGCTTCCCCTATTAGCAGGAGACGCTCAATATCATTATCAGCAGGTCTTCTTAAGTATTTGGCCCCAAATATCTCAGTTACGCCACGTACAACAGCATCCTTCGAACATTTAGCCATGATTGGATTAGAAGTTTATCTTCTTCCATGGTGAACCTTAATCTCGATGTTCTTTGACTTGCTACGTCATTTTCATCTTCAAGCGTAATATTTTCCAAGCCTCCTTGTGAACAAAATGGTAGAGTTTGAGATTCAATTGCGAAATCAGAAGATGGTGTTTCCTTTTCAGTAGTATTGCCTCCAATGCTACCCACAAATGATGATTGTAATATAGGAAATTGAAATTGATATTGAAGTGGACGGGATTGTGAATTTGTGAAAGGTGGAGGATTTTGTGGGATTGGGAAAGGTTGGTGATTTTGTGGGATAGGGAAAGGTTGGTGATTTTGTGGGTTGGGAGTTTGAAGGTTTGGAGGTGGATAATTTTGGAGCATCATAGCCTTCAAGAAATCATTGTATTGGGTTTGATCCATTGGGTGAGAGTGATAGTATGAGTAAGAAATTAGAGTGTGTAAAAAATGTTGGATTGGAAAAGAGAGTTTGATTGTTAATTTAGGGTGTGAGGAAATTTTTATGGAAGAGTGGAAAATGAGAGGAGAGTGAGTAATTTATAGAGATATCATAGAATAAAAAAATATTAAAAAAAAATGAATTTGGCCGTTGGGCAACGGTTACAAAACGACTATTAGTCGTTTATAGCCGTTGCTCCAAGGGTCTTTTTTTTAAAAATGCTTTTGCGTTAGCGGGGTTGTAAACCCCAGGATTACAAACCCAGGAAATAACAATGAAAAAAACCATTCGCGAGGGTTTTAAACCCCAGGCAAATGTAACACAGGAAAAAAAACATTAATGGGTGTTAAACCCCAGGGAAACGTAAGACATAAAAAAAACACATTAACAGGGGTTTAAACAAAAATGGAAGCTTTTCTGAGGCATTTACTCGGGGAAATAGCAGCGGTGCTTAAAGAGAAAAATCTCAAAAATCTCAAAGAGCACCGTCGATGGAGATGGCCTAAAGGATGCTTCTTGCACTTTGTGTCAATAAGCAGGGTGCTTAATTGATCCCAAGCGATGGAGCTCTCTCTCTCTCTTTTTTTATGCTTATCTAGCACCGGTGCTTGTACAAGCACCGAGTGCTTAATTTTTTTTTTAAGGAAAGTAATTGTTGTATAGTGTGTGATTGGTTGATGGATGAGTTGTGGGGTTCATTTAAGAAATTTTGTAGAATTGCTGGGATGGAGATAAAAAGTGATTGAGTTGCTTAAAGTAATAAAAATAATATAATAGTATACGAATGTGTGAAAAAGTATAAAATATTGGTTTAAAATTTTTTTGAAGGGTGCTGGGATGGAGATGGCCTTGGGATTACTATTATTTTTTTAGGTTTAATTTCACTTTTGGTCCTACTATAATCTATCCGTGATTTTGGTCCCCTATAATATTTTTGGCGATTTTGGTCCCATTAAATTGTTTTTGTGATTTTGGTCTCCGAAAATCTTTAAAGTCAATTGAGTCTTGAGGTCTTCATTCTCTTTGTAAGAAGTCATACTATGAGCAAAACACATTGCTTTCAAAGAGATAGAAGATCTCAAGAATTGGCTTCGAAAATGGAATAGTATAATAAATTTCGGGGGGCCAAAATCGTAAAAAAAAAATTCGGGAGGAAGGGGGCCAAAATTATAAAAGAAATTTAGGGGGACCAAAATCGTGGATAAGCTATAATAGGGGACCAAAAGTGTTATTAAACGTATTTTCTAATTATTCATTTCATATTAAATTTATTAAATTTTGTTAATCTTCATGTGCAGATGTAGTAACAGGCTAACAACACCAATGCTATTAACCTCTTCCTTGTACTATGTATTCTCATGCCATAGCAATTGTGTCACTGTCATCAATGAAAGGAAGAGGAGTTATTGGAGATATGGATTTCCACTGGCAAAAAATTTAACACATTTATTAATGATATGTGGCCATTCAACTAAAAGCCCTTGTTAGAGAATATCTCCTATTTAGGGAAATTAGAATAGAATAAATGTATTTATGAAAACTAGGAAACTACATTAGGTGTTGATTTGTATAGTTGTATTTCCTTATTTTTTTGTATAGGTCTATGTTTCCTTATTTTGTACAGATTATATTTCCTATGTTTCCTTTATTAGTGAGTGTAAATCATGTATATAAATATTCAGCTGCTGAGGTATTTTTCCTCAAGCAATTCAGCAATCCTATTCTCCACTTTTACATGGTATCAAGAGCTCACTTCCTGTGGGCCAGATAAAAGTCAGAATCCTAGTCCGTTGTCCGCTGTCCACAATCCCTCTCTCACAGTCCTAACGTCCAGCCACCAGTCACTGTCCGACCACCGTCCAACAACCGTCCGACCACCGTCCAGCACTGTTTAGCACAGTCCGGCCCGACCACCGTCCAGCACCATCCAGCACTGTCCAGCCACCGTGCAGTCACCGTCCGGCCACCGCAACGTCAGCAATAGACACAAAAGGTGCCAATCTATTGATCCCCGAAAACAGCGCCGCCGTCCGCTTCCGCATGCGCGCCCTCACACGCCGCCACCGTCCGCTGTCCCTGTCGGCGCGTGTAAGCCACGCGCCGCCTTCCAGACCTCTGTTTGCTTCGCCGCTGGTCCCATCAGGTTCGTCCAAGCCTCCTCTGTCCGTGTTGGGGGTCAAATACCCTAACAACCAGAACTCATTCCGTCGGTCACAGTCCGCCGGTCTTCCTCAAAACTCAGTCCGTCAGTCTTCCTCTTTGCAGTTGCTATAATGGCATCATCCACATCCTTTTCTGAAGTTGTGACAGGAAAGCAACCTATTTTTTGTCCAAAGCTGAAATCCAGGAGTATATGCAGTGGAAGGCAGCCAAACAAAATCAATCAGCCACAACTACAATTGCTCATATCGGTAATCCTACAGTTTGTATATCTCATACCAATCATAATCCGACATCTTGGGTTATTGATTTTGGTGCTTCCGACCATGTGTCTGGTAATCGGTCACTATTTTCTTCTCCTTTACTTGAGATTTCTCGCTCTATTACTCTTGCTAACGGTTCTAAAGTATCAGTCCAAGGCATTGGTCATGTTTCTCCCACTGAATCTATCTCATTAAAATCTGTCCTATCCATGCCTGGATGTCCCTTTAATTTGATTTCCTTGAGTCAACTCACTCATTCACTTAATTGCTCAGTCACCTTTGATTCTGACTCTTTCATTATTCAGGATCGCGGTACGAGGAAGACGATTGGTGTAGGACGTGAATCAAAAGGACTCTACTATTTGAAGACCACATCTCCAACAGTATGTGCTGCTACCGAGTCTCCCCACCTTCTTCATCAATGTTTAGGTCATCCCAGTCTGCAGAAACTTCAACTAATGGTTCCATGTCTTTCAAAATTGAAGTCCCTAAATTGTGAGTCATGTCAACTCAGGAAGCATACTCGTTCTTCCTTTCCTACTCAGGTTCAGAATCAAATAGAACCTTTTGTTGTTATTCATTCTGATATATGGGGTCCAAGTCGTGTCTCTAATTCATTAGGATTCAGGTATTTTGTCACCTTTATATATGACTTTTCTAGGTTTACTTGGTTGTTTTTGATGAAAGAATGGTCTGAGTTATTTTCTATCTTCAAGTCATTCTATATTGAAATGCAAAATCAATTTGGAAAATCAATTAAGATCTTAAGGAGTGACAATGCCAAAGAATATTTCTCTCATGAATTTTCATCATTTATGTCATCTCATGGTATTCTACATCAGTCCACATGTCCCCACACAAATCAACAAAATGGTGTGGCTGAAAGAAAAAATCATCATCTTATTGAGACTGCCAGAACTTTGTTATTACATGCAAATATGCCTCTACATTTTTGGGGGGATGCTGTTTTAACAACTTGTTATCTCATTAATCGTATGCCTTCTTCTGTTATTAATAACCAAGTACCTCACAAATTATTGTTTCCTACAAAGTCTCTATATGCTGTCCCTCCTCGTGTGTTTGGTTGTACTTATTTTGTTCATAACCTCTCTCCTGGTACAGATAAATTGTCTCCTCGTGCTATCAAATGTGTCTTTGTAGGTTATTCCAGGCTACAAAAAGGATATCGGTGTTATTGTCCTTCCTCCCGTCGTTGGTATATTTCTGCAGATGTAACATTCTTTGAAGGAACACCTTACTTCACCCCTTCTGTTAAGCCTAATACAATCTCTGATGTATTACCGATTCCCTGTCCACCTCTGTCTCCTTTGCAGGTTTTGTCACCTGGTTCTTCACCTGTCCAGTCCGGAGAGACTCAGTCAATTTCTTCACAACACCCTCTCATCACATATCAACGAAGAACACACAAGCTCTTCCATCAACAGAAGACATAATAGAAGGTCCTAGTGATTCATGCCCAACTCCAACGACTTCTCCTATCACGAACCTGCCAAAGTCATTACAATCAAGTGATGATCTTCCCATTGCTCTCCGGAAAGGTACTCGATCCACTTGAAATCCTCATCCCATCTATAACTTTCTAAGTTTTCATCGTTTATCACCATCATATTATGCCTTTGTATCTTCTTTGTCCTCTGTTCCTATTCCTAAAAGTGACAGTGAAGCGCTTTCTCATTCGGGATGGAGGCAAGCTATGATTGATGAAATGACTGCTCTTGAGCATAGTGGCACATAGGATCTCGTTCACCTTCCTCCAGGAAAGAAAGTTGTAGGATGCAGATGGGTATATGCTGTGAAAGTTGATTCAAATTGCTATATTGATCGTCTTAAAGCTCGCTTGGTTGCTAAGGGATACACTCAAACATATGGCCTTGATTATAGCGACACATTCTCTCCTGTCGCTAAGATGGCTTCTATTCGACTTCTTCTTGCCATGGCAGCCATTCACCATTGGCCATTACTTCAACTTGACATCAAGAATGCATTCCTTCATGGAGACCTTGCAGAAGAAATCTATATGGAGCAACCACCTGGGTTTGTTGCTCAGGGGGAGTCTGGCTTGGTGTGTAAGTTAAAGAGATCTCTTTATGGTTTGAAACGGTCTCCCCGAGCTTGGTTCGGCAAGTTTAGCACAGTGGTACAAAAGTTTGGTATGACTCGCAGTGAAGTTGATCATTCAGTTTTTTATCAACATAATTCAGTTGGTCAGTGTATTTATCTAGTGGTTTATATGGATGATATAGTCATTATAGGTGATGATCATGAGGGAATATCTCGGTTAAAGAAACATTTATTTGATCATTTTCAAACCAAAGAATTGGGTAAACTAAAGTACTTTCTTGGTTTGGAGATTGCTCAGTCTAGAAGTGGTATTACAATTTCACAAAGGAAGTATGCTTTAGATATATTAGAGGAAACATGAATGATAAATTGTAAGCCTGTTAACACTCCCATGGATCCAAATAGCAAGTTGTTACCAGATCAGGGGGAGCTCTATCAAGATCCTGACAGGTATAGAAAGGTAATTGGGAAACTAAACTATCTTACTATAACCAGACCGGATCTCTCTTTTGCAGTCAATGTAGTAAGTCAGTTCATGCAATCCCCTCGTGTTGATCACTGGAATGCAGTGACTCGAATTCTGAGATACATTAAAAATGCTCCTGGTCAAGGGTTGGTTTGTGAAGACAAAGGAAACACTCATGTTGTCGGATATTCAGATGCAGACTGGGTTGGTTCTCCCATTAATAGACGCTCCACTTCAGGTTATTGTGTCTTTGTAGGTGGAAACCTCATATCTTGGAAGAGTAAGAAACAACAAGTAGTTGCTCGATCAAGTGTTGAGGCTGAATATCGTGCTATGGCATTGGTTACTTGTGAACTCATCTGGGTAAAACAGTTGCTTAGTGAATTGAAGTTTGGTAACATTAACGAGATGAAGTTATATTGTGATAACCAAGTTGCACTCCACATTGCGTCCAACCCAGTCTTTCATGAAAGAACAAAGCATATAAAGATTGACTGCCACTTTATCAGGGAAAAGGTTCTTTCCAAGGAAGTTGTCATTGAGTTTGTTAACTCTAATGATCAACTAGCAGATATTCTGACAAAGTCCCCTCAAGGTCCTCGAATACAATTTCTTTGTGGAAAGCTTGGTGCATATAATTTGTATGCTCCAGCTTGAGGGGGAGTGTTAGAGAATATCTCCTATTTAGGGAAATTAGAATAGAATAAATGTATTTATGAAAACTAGGAAACTACATTAGGTGTTGATTTGTATAGTTGTATTTCCTTATTTTTTGTATAGGTCTATGTTTCCTTATTTTGTACAGATTATATTTCCTATGTTTCCTTTATTAGTGAGTGTAAATCATGTATATAAATATTCAGCTGCTGAGGTATTTTTCCTCAAGCAATTCAACAATCATATTCTCCACTTTTACAGCCCTTTCAGCTTCACATAGATCTGAAATTCTGTTATAAGTTTTTAGTTTGATTGTCCAGATTGAAAGCATAGCAATTTTAGCCAATTTAACCCACTAGGGTTGGCCTAGTGGTGGGGTGTTTGCGTAGTTTAGTATGAGGTTTTAAGTTTAAACCTCATTGCATTCCATGTAAACTAAAAAAAAAAATTAGCCAATTTGAGGGTGAAAATCAAAGCTATATGAATGGATAAAAAAAATGAAAGCTTATCTGATGCCTGATTTTTTAGATCAATTTCAATCCATTGTTATATGTAAATCAAGCCTATGTGACAAAGCATCACAAGATATTATCGGGCATTATAACAAAACTAGTGTTAACCATGGGAAACAAATTAAATGATACGAAGTTTATAGAAAAAGAGAATTTTTATTTACAATTAAAATTTTAAAATTTGCTAATCATAATGAAACAATACTTATTTTTTAAATTTAATTAATATATACTGACATTTTAAAAAAGTTTTATACTATCATCCAACAAAATAATTAATATTTTTATCATAATGGTTTATCTAATAAACTATACATAAATTCAGAGTTAATTTATAACTATAAATGCACTGTCTTATCCGTAAAGGTACGTTAATAGCAAATAGATTGATATGAACATTACTATGTAATTGAAATTAATTATCTAGATCAATTCTAATAACAACGCATCTATAAAATGTTTTTTACAACACTAATAAATAAGACTATTCAACTATATATAGAAATGGCTCCTACTACAATTGTTTATTGAATGTTTAGTTTAAAAAACTTTTTGCATAAATTTGTTAAGAATGTCAGAAATAATATATCAACCATTCAATATTTTGTATTCAAAATATTAAAATAGAGGACAATAATGACAATAATAACAATAATATTAACAATCACAACGAATAATAATAAAAATAATAATAACAATAATAAATAATAATGATTAATAATAATAATAACAATAATGATAATAATAGCAGTAATAATAGTAATAGTGATAATAGTAGTAGTAGTAATAATAATAATAGTAATAATAATAATAGCATAATAAACTGAACTCGGCCTCAAATATCATCACTGGCCCAGGCTCAGAGTAAAAGAATCACAAAGAAAATAAAAGTGCACACAAACCGATGATAGAAAAACGAACTGGGCCTTAGAATTTCATCACTGACCCATCAGAGAGCTAAACAGATAAAAAAACATCACCAAAGCTTAAAAATAATGAAATGGGCCTAATAACCCTCGTAAGCCCCACCGCAAAAAATAAAACATCAACTAAAGAGCTCAAAAAAATTTTACCAAAAAAAAGAGCCCAAAAAAATGAATCAGAATTTTAATTTAACAATCTTCCTCCACATCCCATTCTCTGCTAGGGTTTAGGTCTCTCAAATGGGGAAGTGACAGCCATGGACGGGAGAGAGAGTGGCCAAGAGTAGTCGCGCGACGGCAACCAGGGGAGAATGGCGGTCGTTGAGGGAAGTCGCGAATGACGCAACTGTTCTGCAAAGGACAGCGGGCGGCTGCGAGTGCGGGAGGAGGAAGAGGAGTCGAGAACGGAGACTCAGTGATAACAGAGGCGGCGGCCGCCGCGGCTGGGCTTGCATGGTGGCCGTGAGGCACGACTGGGCGGTGTTCGGCTTGGGACATGATGAGCGTTTGGAGGTGCGCACGGCAGCGCTGACGCGTCGCAACGGAGGTCGCACTGGCCTCCCTCTTTTCTATTTCCCTAGTTACTTTCCCCTTCTACTTCTCTGGTTATTTTTCTATTTCCTGTTGTTGGGCTTCTTCTATTTTCTCTAATTATGGTTTCTGGATGCAGGCTGAACAGAGGTGTAAGAATGGGGGTGGAGTGGTGCACCGTAGCAGGGCCTCATCGGGGAGGCCGTGATGATGTGCGGCGGTAATGGTCGGGACCTACAGGTGAAGATTGTTCTGATTTTATTTGCTTTACTTTTCTCTATATATTTCTTTTACCTTCTGCTTATTGGGAATCTGTACTGATTAATTAGGACTCTGTTTTTGAATTGGACTTGTAGCACTGATGTAGTATATATCACTCTGCTTGCTGGATTTTATCACTACCCACACACACAGTCAACTCAGATTGCACATAGAATATACAAGCGAAAAACACAGTAATGTGATTCAAATAAAAAAAAAAATGAAACCGAGTCACAAGTTATCCTTCTTGTATTACAATTTTTGTCACTTCATTAGCCTTACAGTTGGGATTTCTTCCTCTTCCTTTTTCTGCTTATGGGTTTCAACTCATTAAAATGGGATTCTAATCAATGAACCCCATTTTTTTTCTGAGTTTTTTATTCTAAAATTTTTTCTCCCTCTTCTTCTTTCCAGTTCTTCTTTCCAGTTCATGTAAATCTAGGAAACAAAACCGCCCTCTTATAGGCATCTTGGGATGCACAGGAACATTATTTTTGGCTCCAACATCCAAGTTTTGAAATTCAAAATTTTACTGACAATATCCACCAATATCCAGCCTGGACTCCGTATAGATATGGAAAAAAAATAAAAATAAATAAATCACCATGAATATTGAAAAGTGTACCAGCAATTTTCCACAGGTTAGATATTATAGATAAGGAGAAACTTACAACAGTAGTGACACACCATTCAAAGCAACTTTATTTGCTCAATAAGCAGTACTAGTGCTTGGAAAGAAAGTAGCGAGAGTGATTTGGGTTGCAAGTGTTTAAACTGGGCACAAGTGCTTTAAATTTTTTTTAGTATTCCCAGCGGTTTAAATCCCGGTAATGCTACTGAAAAGCTGCTACTCTATAGATAGGTGCAGTGTTTCAACTTTTCAAAGGATAGTATATATTTTTATTTTTACATTCTCGAGGGTTTAAAACCCTGTTAATTTTTTTTCTTTGCCTTGTCATTCCTTAGGGTTAAAAACCACCAAAAATGCAAATGATTTTTTAAACAAATACCGTTTTATGGATAATTTAATATTATTTTATTATTTATTAATTAAAATATTTGTGAATAATAAAAATAAAAAAATTGGTAATGTGTATTAGTGGGACTCATTTAAGATCCGTGAATAGTAAAAAAGTGTGGTGTTGGGTTATACATGAGAGCTGCTTAATAAGAGCTTGTTGATGTGTACTGGTGGGATCCATTTAAGATCTGTGAATAGTGAAAAATAGAATGTTGTGATAAAGATGGCCTCAGAGCTTCTTTCAATAAATTAGTTGAAAGGAGTGAGAAGATAATTTAGAGATATTAGACCATTTTTAATACAGGTCTTATTGAGCACCAGTGCTCTTTATATATATATATATATATATATGTTTTGTAGCATTTTCGGTGGTTTAAACCTCGAGTAATGCTACTGAAAAGCTACTACTCTGCAGGCGCAGTAGTACAACTTTTCAGAGCATTCATATATGTTTTTACTTTTACATTCCCGGGGTTTAGTAATGTTTTTCTTTTTGCCTTGTCATTCCTTGGGGGTAGGGGTGGGAACAGGCTAGACCGCTCGTCAGGGACCTACTACCCGGCCTTTATCAGGCCCAGGCCTGGCCAATTTATTAAATATAACAGGTTAAGACTTTTTCAAAAGCTTATATTGCAAAACAGGTCAGGCTTCAGGCCATCGAAAAAGTCTTTTGAGTTTATCAGGCCGGTCTATTTAACTAAATATAAATAAAATAATAATATTTTTTATATTATTATTATTATAAAGATTTGTTATTACTTTTTCTTATAATTATATACTTATTAGCTTGTATAAACATTTAAGTATGTCAAAAACTTGACCCTATAAGTCTATTCATATATATGCTTATGATATATTCAAGTACCTTACTATAAAACAAGCTTTTAAACAGGCTTTCAGGCCTTGTCATGCTTTAAATAGGTCAGACTCATACCATAAAATAAAGCCTATGTCAGGTAACAGACCAGACTCAGGCCATGAATTTAAGGTGCAGCCCAAGCTCAGGCCTTGGAAAGCCTAGCACGACTCGGCCTATTCCCATCCCTACTTGGGGTAATGCAAAGGTTTTCAAACCCATTTGTTTTGTAAAGTAAAAAAATTAAATTTTTATTTTATTATTTATTAATATTATTTTATTGTTTATTAATTAAAATATTTGTAAATAAAAAATGGGTGATGTGCATTGGTGGGACCCATTTAAAATTTGTGAATCGTAAAAAAGTTAGATGTTGGGTTAGAGAATAGAGATGCTTAATAAAAACTTGCTCATGTGTATTGGTGGGATCAATTTAAGATCTGTGAATAATGAAAGAATGGGGTGTTGGATAAAGATGAACTCAGAGTATCCCACAAAGATATAGTGCCGTTTGGTTTATACTTCGCAAAAATTGATTTGGGTAAAATTGATTTTGGTTTGGATATATAATTCTAAAAGTGGGCTGACACAAATTGATTTTGTTTGGATGGGATAAAGTCAAATCACTTTTGGACATAAAATTACTAAAATGGGTTCACTTTTCTCTCTCCCTGTTACAATTAACCTATCATCCATAGGAGTAACGTGGTAAATGCCTCAAATTCTCAAATCGGGTTTGCGAGAATCGATCTCAAATGCAATTGGGGAGAACCACGTTTGAGGCAACTTGGAATTCGTTCACTGTAGCTCTATATTTTACCCCAAACAAAATTCAAAAATTTTCCAACCATGTTTGACTATCCTGTTAACCAAAGGGAAACAATTAAGTGTATATTTTATTTAACGTTAAAAGAGAAACCAAACTCAAGTTTGGATCTCCCAACACAACTATTTGTATAGTTAGAAACTTGAAAAGTTAAATAAACAAAAGATAAACAATCCTAAACCAGTTATTTAAAGAAAACGAATATGTAATCATCCATAACAAGATCAACCATATTCTATAAGGGTGGGGATCAACTCATAACTTTTTGTAGAATGTTAATTTAACAAATTCAACAGTTGAATAATGTGATACTAATATGGTGATTATGCAGACCAAATTTTAGATAAATTCGACATTAATGAGTATGTAATTTTAGAGTAATTATTTACTTATATTTTAAAAAGTCTATTCTACGTTAAATTGAAAGTGATTTAATAAAGTATCAAATAATTTTAAATTTTTATGAAATTCTGTAAACTTAATCTATTTAACGAAAATTTTTAATATAATGGTTGAATTGATGAAATTCAATATTTATAAAAAGTTACTAAGTGGAGTAACTTTACCAAGAGTTACTCTTAGAGTAAGTTCACCTCCACCCATTCCGTAAATACTAAATGTTAACAATAAAAATTTAAAATGGTGAGTGTATTGGAAGATGAATAAACGGTTATGATTCAATTAAATATACATGATATCATGTGATCAAGTCAATTACTGGTGGTATTATTGGTATTCATGGGTCTCTCATATCTGGGGTGTTATTTTTTTTGTCAAAATATGGTGTGGTTTAATGGTCACTGTTATTCCTAACCTCCTTTTGCTATTTCCACCTTTCCCTTTTTTTTTCCTTTTCCTATGTTTACCTAATTACCCTCACCCCTTCTCCCCCTCCCCTACCTCAGTGCACCATCACCACCACTCCTTCCCTTCTACCCACCACACCGCCACCACCACATCTTCCCCTCTCCCCCTTCCCTACCTCACTGCTATAGGTGTTAAGGTGAGCCAACCCGAGTGGCTAAAAGTGAGTCGAGCTCAGTTACCTCACTTTTTGGTGAGCTGAAACAATACTAACCTGACTCGACCCATCACAGGTTGATGGGTTAAGTGGGTTGGCTCTCCTAATTTTAAAAACTATAAAAATAATTAAAAAATAATAATAAAAGGCCAAAAAATAGAAATAATGAAAAATTTAAAAAAAAATGAGTTAAAAAAAATTAAAAAATGAGTCAACTCACCTCAAACTCACTTTAGCTGGGAGTTAAGTGGGTTGACCCACTTTGACCCGCAAAAATGTGAGCCTAATTTATACCAACATAATCCACCGGTGAGCCGGGTTGGCTCACCAAGCTCAACCCATATTAACACTTTTACCCACCACCACCACCACCCATTCCCTTCACCCCACTACACCACCATCACCCCTTCCCTTCCACATCACACATTGCTATATGTGGATTCACTCAATTAAGTAGCACGGAAAACACCATAACCGAAATCACAAACCTACATATTTCCATATCCAAGTATTCCACCAACATGCACACTAAGTTCCAAGTGAGAAAGAGAACCAGAAAGTGAAAGAGAGGGTGAGAAAGATGAGATTGAGAATTGAGAACCAGAGAAAAGAGACATATGAGGCAAAATACGGACACAGTTGTCCATAAGTCATTTTTTTTAAGTTGGCAGACGAACACGTGTCTGAGAACCAATTCTGGACACTTGTGTCTAAAAGCCATTTAAAATAAAAAAGATTTGATTATGGACACACGTGTCTATAATTGGTTCTTAAATACCTATATCTGTAAATCAATTTTATTCTCATATGGACACTTTGTGCACGGAAGGGGTGGGGTAGTTAGGGAAAAAATTTCAACAAAAAATAGAAGGGGTGGAAATAGCAAAGGTTGGTTTATTTACGTGATGGGCTTGAAAAAGAATTGGGCCCGTGAAATTGGGTTAAATTTTTCATATAAAAATTGTACTAATATCTTAGGAAAAAATTTTCACATCAAAATTAATATTAAAATATATTAATTTCTAAATTATAGGAGAAAGGTTGATATCACGCATGAATAAAAATTTTCTATAGAATTATATTATATCTAGATTACAGTTAGACACATACATCACACGTGATAAATTTATATGAAAACACGTTAATGTGTAAATTATATATAGGAATAAATAATTGTATCACATGTAGATATATAAAAAATTTATATAACTATGTATTAATATAAAAATTACAGAGATGAATATTTATATTATATAATTAAATATTTTATATAAAAGTGTATTAATATTTAAATCACTTCAACAATATTTGCATTATATGGGATGGAATTGTTTTATGAAATTATATAAATATTTAAATCATAAGATAAATCTTTACATATAAACATATTAATATTTAATAAATTCATCAAAATAAATATTTTCATATGTTTAAATAATAATTTACATAGAATATTAATGTCTAAATCATGAAAAAATTTATTTTGTATCGCACATAAATTTTATTTATATATACTTATTTATTATAAATTAATAACATTAAAATTAGATCTTAATTCTTGCATCATATATACGCAAAAAAATACTAGTGAGTATACAATTCAAGAAACCAAATGTACTCTTTTTTCGTACATTTAAAAAATCTGATATTTCAAGAAGTCAAATACTCGAGCAGGATTGCCCTCCTTTGAGGATACCTGTTGTTAAAAAAAATTAATATATAACTCCTAATTTTTTAATTCAATACTATTCATAATTCCTAACATCCAATAATATTGATATTGAAAAATTGACATTAATATTTAGAGGTGGAGTTAATATTCCTAACATTAATACTATTAGTTTTGTCTCTAAATTACTCTTCTATTATAGTATACTAGTCTGGTGCTCGTGCGATGCACGGAGGACGATCATAGTGGTAATGGTAGACAAATAAGTTTTAAAGGTAAATATTGTTAATATTTTAAAATATAATTTGGTTTAAACGTGTATTTGATGATAAATGTGTATGTAAATCATAATAAATATGTGTATGAGAATAAATTATACATGGTAAAAGAGTTATTATGAAAATGAATTAAATAAACATATATTGGATGTAGTTTATAATTTATGAAGGTAAAATCTAGTTGTTGGACATATGAAGGTGGATGTGACGATGTAACACCTGTAATATAGAAGTTAATGTTAAAATATACTCCCTCCGATCCTATTTATAAGAACCTTTTAACTACTTCACGCGGATTAAGGAAGTTGGTTAATTTAGTTTATTACAATAATTTTGTCATGAATGTGTATCATATTTCCTAAACTACCCTTGAATTTATTGAGTCTCATTATTTTTCTCTTTCTATTTAACTAATCAATTGTGTCATACTCTCTTTACTAATTAATTACCCACTTGCCTCCACTAATAGGGTATTTTTGTCAGAAATTAATTAATGCATGAGACAAAATGAAAAATTTCTCATAAAAAGGATCAAGACCCACCTTAAAAAAAGTTCTTATAAATAGGACCGGAAGGAGTATAAGGTAGAAGTTAATCTAAAGTAATAGTATGTGAAAAAAAGAAAAGAGAAGGATAGTCACCTAAATTAAATTTTGGAAGACTTCTTTGAAAAACAAATTTGATATAGTGTTAGTTGAATTTCCCCCTTCATCACATATAAGAATTTTAAGTCTATTACGTGATGTTAATCTTGAGAATGCAACATATAATTGACCGTGTGAAAAAAATCAGTTTTGGAAGAAATATTCCAACATGTTTAAAAGACTCTTCCTGACTTTTGTTTATTGTCATTGCAAATGAGACATCAATTGGGAATTGTCTTCGTTGAAATTTAAAATAAATCCTTTTATCTGGTAGAATTAATGAGAGTCTTGGAAGGAAAACATTTTCTCCAACATTGTTGCCCGATATGACTCTTGTTTCTAAAATATATATGCTTATTTGAGTAATGATGAGTCTTGTCCCATTGCACAATCCAGAAGTGGTCTATATTTCTCAATAGCATGATAGAAACTCCTACTTTAAGTTTAACCTCATGATTTGGAAGTCCTGATGAAGTTATTGTTTTGAGGAATTCGGGAGTATGAACATCATCAAGTACTTTTAAATTTTATTATATTTTTAATCTTTTTATTTATTGAATAAAACATAAATGCTTTAGAATATTCATTTATTTTTTTAAGAAATAATATTTATTTATTTTTAGGTATTAATATTTTCAATTCCTCAAACAAATTAAATTATTATTTTTTATGAGATAAATATAAATAAAGGTTGTAGGTTTTTCATGTAAATTAGAGATCGTGTCTATTTTATTTCATAATGGAAAAAAAAATTGAATTTGATAAGTTCAAATCAAATAAAGGATTTTGATCATTTGATTATAATTTAACAAAACTTATAGGCTTTTTTTTATTCTAGATAAATTTAATATTTAAAATGTAAAAAAGATATAATAACTATAACTAAATAATTACTATACTTCCTATCACTGTAATGGTAAAATATTTTTTGTTAAGTACTTTAGTATATTTTAAATTTCATATTATATTTATTTTTTTTTTATATATTTCATAAAATATGCTAAAATGATTTTTTTAATAAGGTCTCTAAAATATTTATTTATTTATTTTTAAAACATAATGTTTAATTATTTTTAGGTATTGATATTTGCATTTTATCAAATAAATTAAATTATTTAATTAAGTAAAATAAAGAATAGTAAAAGTTATAGGCTTTTGAGGTAAATTAGAGGATATATCTTTATTATTATTATGAATATTAGTTTTATAAGTTAGTAATTATAATGATTTTTTCATTAACATAATTACTATAACTAATTAATGATGAATAATAATGCTAACAATTTAATATGTAAAAGTGACTTACTAATTTTAGAAGTTTTTTTGAAAGAAATTTACCATTTTATCCTCCTTTTAGGTTTAAAAGGATGATTTCACTACCTTACTTTTATATATATAAAGATATAGAAGCGAAATTTAGAAATCTATAAATTCAGAATTTGTATGCATTTCAAAATACAATTTAGAAATGTTTTGTGGAAATTAAATCTCCAAAATATAATTTTAAAAAATATTTTTAAAAATTTAATTTTCAGAAGTTAAAAAAAGGAATGTTTTTAATTAATTTGAAAAAAGGGGTGGTGTGTGGTGTGAACCTCCCTCATCATTACACATAGTTTGGGCTTATAATTCCTATTCTTCTTGCTATATCATGTGCAGAATTCTATTCCAATTCCAGCATCTGCAATCCATTCCAAAGTCACAATTTTTTATAAAAAAAATGTCAGGATTATCATGTATCATTTTTAAATGTCATTTTTTGGTGCTATTATTAAATGTCATTAATGAAAATTATATAAATATAGGAAATTAACATTTCTCCTTGAATACTGGCCTTATAAGTTAATTATAACTCAAGCCAATGACGATTAGCTTTAGGTCATAATAATATGTACCTTTGATAAGTCACAATGTGTCCTTTTAAGTATGTGGTCAGGTGATAAGGAAATAGTTTGAACACAAGAAGATGCTCTGTCCCACTATATGAAATTTGCACAAAAAGTCTCCATCGTCCACACAAACCTATTAAGGATATGCTTTGCTATAGAGGGAAGAAAATGAAAGTTATAAGATAATTGTACACACATATGATGTGCACAATTTAGTTATAATCTCTAATTATTTTTTTAAATGCTATATTTGCTATCACTAGGGACTTTCACTTTACCTCTATAGATAAAACACTGCATTCATGACATATTAAAAAAACATATACTTCTATTGGCTTTTGGAAGGATTATATATTACTGTTAAAAATGAAATAGACAGTGTGTTGACTATGTTCTTTATTATGATAAGAGAGAAAAAATATTTATATTTAAATTTAGGTATCAATATCATGTCATGCTTTGTCTTATGATATTTTTCTTTTAAAATTAACATTTTTGTAAGTTTCTTTTATTTTTAAAATTCAGTAATGATAATGAAAAATTAATTAAAATTGGTATAAAATGTGATCAGCTTTTATGTAAGAGTTATTGTATTCTTACAGTAAGGTAACCTACAACAATTTACAACAGCCACGTGTCACTTTTGCTTCCATTTAAAACAATAGAAAAAAATGGTCACATCACTTGTTAAAAAAAAAAGCAATCATTGTTATTTGTAGAAAAAGTAAACTGCAACTTGTTTAAATAAAGTAAAATAAAACTAACAAATTTGAAATTGAAAAAGTTAAATTTCCTCCGTATCAAACTGCAAGTTATTTTAAAAAAAAAGTAACTTATTTGTTTCAAAATTCCTCTCATTTCTGTATATGAAATCATGTGGCTGTTTTTCACATTCTTTCTTCACTCCACTCTTCCCTCTCACTTTTCCCCAATTAACTTGTAGCCGTGCACCTTTTCTCCATTGTTGCATCCTTCATGCTCCACACTTTTTAACCAAGTTACCATCGTTTATAACTTATAAACATACAATTTATAAACAACTGAGATAAAATTTATAATTTGTTCAGATTCAATTTATAACCAAATAAGAGTTGGTTCATAATTGAATTTCTCATGCTCAATTTTTAAGCAAGTAAAGCAAAGTTTAAACTTATAAACATGCAGTTTATAACCAACTGAGATAAAGTATATAATTTGTTAACAAGCAGTTTATCACCAAATTAAAGAGTAGTTTATAAATTCCTCATGTTCATATTATAAGCAAGTAAACCAAAGTTTATAACTTATAAACATCAAATTTGTAACCAACTGAGATAAGGTTTTATAACTTGTTAGCAATTAGCTTATAACCAACTGAGATGCAATTTGCTTTTTCTGCAACTGACAGTGATTGCTTTTCTTTTTAACGGCATGTGACATGACCATTTTTTTCTATTGTTTTAAAGTGTAACGCGTGACTGTTGTAGATTATCTTAGTGTAAAAATACAATAACTCTTTATGTAATAAAATCATTTCACTTATAAAATAACAATAATAAAAGAATATTATTTATTCAGATATAAAGGCATTTTTTTATGTGTTGAAACACTCCTTATATTATTTATTAATTCAATTTTATTTATAAAAAATTTTAAAAATCAATTTAATATATATACGTATACGGGATGATTCTAGGGTGGACCAAACAAAATCTGGTCCACCTAGTCCACTTTAATTTTTTTCGATTACTAAAGGTGAATGAATAATTTTATTTTTATTAAATAGTTCTTATATGACTATTAGAGTTTAATTTGAGGGAAAATATGAGTTTACAATACAATCTATGTTAATTTTATTGATAATTTATCAATTTAAAGTTGAAGGGGGAAATTTTTATATTACACAGTGTTATGAATTTGGGTTTTTATTCTTTTCAACTAATTATTCATAAAAATAATTGGAAACTAATTTAATATCAGTCATTAATAAAATAAGCATTAAATTTGATGATAAAAATTTTAAATTACTATATTTTTATATTTTGGACCACGTGGACCATGGTCCACCATAGACAGACCCACGTATACGTTGTAACTAATATTGAGTCATTTTTTTAATATATTTCATTTTGCCTAGAAAAAAATATTGATCTATTTCAATTTTCAAAGCAATTAATTTAAATATTTATAATTATACTTTCTATTATATCTCACACATATACTATACAATATAATTAATGAAAAAATGTATACATAATTAAGTTAAACTGCGTACTAACTAATCATTGTTAAATTTTTAGAATTTAAAAAATTATGCTCCCTCTATAAAAGTTTAAGTATTTATTTAATTTATAATAAAATTTTAAATTTTAGATATGGTGTTTTATTTGATGATATTAACTCTGTGCATCGAACATACTAGGGATGACAATAGGTACTCTCTGGGTAAGGTACTATAATGTCCGCCCCCATACCAGCACTTTAAAAAAAAACCGTACTCGCGTTCGTACCTGCGTGGACAACAACTTTAATGCTCGTCTCCGTACCCATTGAGCACCTATATGCCCATACCCGCGTCCGTTACCCGCAATTTAGTTAAGTGACAAATTAATAACTCATTAAAGATATTATAACTCAATTGAAAAATTACTCCAAAGTCATCCCAACATAATTATTAAATATCAGTGACAAAAATTTAATTAAATTGAAACACAATATGTTAATGTTCTAAAACACAACACATGATCTAATGTTCAAATATTTTATTAAATATCAAAATATACTTTCACACATCACACTCTTTTATAAACTTGGATATCATGAGTTAGCATTCCCAAGGTCTGTAAAAAATTATTATTAACATTAATTAGTCATATATCACAAAGTTAAAAAAAAACACAAAAAGGTAGTTTTAAAAATATATTTTTAATTTATAATATATCATATATATCAATTTTAAAAATATGTATAATATATTGGATATTTTAATAAAATTAATATATCTCTATGTATAATTATACATGTTATTATTTATTAAATAATTATATATATATATATGAGTGCAGGTATGAGGCGGGTTAAAGATCATAGTTCCTGTACTCGCACCCGTTTCCATTAAAAAATGCGGGCTATTACACGTACCCGCACCCTACTGTCTTTGCGGATTTTTACCCTACCTATTACGGGTAATATTTACGGGTACCAATACAACTTGAGCTCAATTATCATCCTTTAACACATACTAATCTGAATAAAACGTAATCGTGCTTCCTATCTCAAAAGTACATTGGAAAAGAAATATATATAAAATAAAACAAATATGATGCCAACGTAACCTTGATATGTTACAAGTTTTGCTTAATCATGAATAATTAAGTCAACACCCATCCGTTTTCAATATGAAATTTGGTAGAGAGGCTGGTCAATTATCATAAATCATTATAAATGATTATGGTTAATTCATATTATGTCATTACCATATTGCAAACGTACGGCTTTGTTTGTGTTGGTATTATTTTGATTAATTTAGTTAATTAGTGTGACCGAATACTTTACTAAACTGGCAGCAGGAAGTCGTTGATAATTTCCCTTCATGTACTCCAGCATTCTCTTCATTTATTCAGATATGAGGAATTAATTACTATATATTACTCTAATTTGATATTTATACCAGTTGTTATAAATTACCTGAACCTGTAGTTGACCTGTTTGAGGGTTTTCAGAGCGATATAGTTTCGGATTTGATACTTTAGAGTTGTTGTCCTCTGAGACCGTAGGTCTTTAGTATAAATGTTGGTTTGATTTCACGTTAAAAATGATTAAATTCAGGTTAAATTTTTTTAATATAATTATTCCTATCGTTAAAAGCGTTAATTTATCAAATTTTAACGCTAACCTAAATATAGTATAACTTGTCCTCATGTGTGTTAAATTCACCGTGTGAATGAGCGCATATTTGATGGTACCTAATGTCTTGGAGCTCTCACGGGTCTATAATTGATCTTGTTCTACTGACTATTTGGTCGATTTCTAAACTCCACGACCGAGTGATTAGCATTGAGCAGGAATTTTTGTTAAATTGTATTATAAATTATTATTATAATGGAATAGTACGTAGTAGGTGAACATGGGTCGGGGACCAACCCCGACCAACCATGACCCGATCCAACGTCTTTGGACCGGGTTGGTTCGGGTTAGCAGGTTAATTGGGTAAAGAAACAAGTTAATTGTCTACTTGTTTTGAGGAAGGAGTTGAAAATTATTTGACTTGAGCTACTTGACTCGATCCGTATGTCTTAATTTAAAAAAGAAAAAAATTAAACTATAGTTAGGTAAATATTAAGAGTAGACTAGCAAATCGGTCTTTGACTCTGGGGGACCACGCAGTTTCGTCACTGACTTTACTAAAATAGCACTTTAGTTCATACTTGTCAAAAACTGCATGGTCCCTACAAAGTCGGGGACCGATTTACTAGTTTACTCACATACTAAATATTAGTTGAGTCTTTTTCGAATGTGGGTCTTCAACATTCACTCTCTCAAATAACCTTTGAACCATAATATGCTGAAATTCGAAGGTACAACAAACGTAGAGCCCTTCCTCGTCACTCACAACGTCCCTTGTTGGCGAATCTAGTGGCCAACAAAGGTACAACCCCTCCGCTCACAGCAAGACGGTCATTCAATGGCCAACCCTCTACTTCGCAACGTTGTTGACTAGTGGGCGTTCAACGATGTGAATCTTCCCGTCATTCCACTTGTCCCCGTCAGCATCGCTCCTCACCATCATCGGTGCAACCCCATTGCCTCTCGTTCTCCATCGCTCTCAGCGAGCCCTCGTGACCGACCCTCACTGTCACCGACGCAACCCTGTGTGTGTGCTTTTATCTGTTTTGGATTTTTTGTGATAAAGGGAACAAACTTGTTACCTTATGTGTGTGTGTGTTTTTTTTTTTTGCTCTGTTTCAGGTATTTTTTGTGATAAAGGGAATGATCTTGTTATTTTACCTTTGTGTGTGTGCTTTACTGCTTTTCTCTGTTATGTCCTAAGTTTTTTTATAAGAGGAAGATCTTGCTACAAATTGTATGATTTTCTAGCTACCTTCTCTTATTTTTGGTTTCTTCTCGTATTTTATTCCCAACCAGAACCAACCCACATCCATTTGGATCGTATCAAATCAGTTCGAGTCAAAATTGGTAAAATGTGTGACACCCTTCTACCCCAAACTCTTTTACATTAAATAAATCGAAATATATGAAGGTAACGTCCCACAACGGGGCAAAAGGTTCACAATTCTCATCGTATAAAACGTCATTTATTTTAAAAGTAAACTCATTTAAAATAGAAATAGTAGTCAAATGTTTCAAAATATTTTAAGCAGCGGAATCAACATCAAAATAACCTACTGGCCATGTAAGGCACTCAAACAGTTTACAAAATCTCTTCCTAACTAAAAACATAAAGTAAAAACCCCAATGGTATGCCCTGATGTCACAAGTATCAGAGCGACATTCCCTTCAATTACTACTCGACACCGGTCGTGTCATCATCAACACCTGTAAAATTAACCACAGTGTAACGGTGAGGAAAAGAATACCACTCATACATACACATAGGAGGCTACCCTGTCCTCACCCACATACAATCATCATTCTCATCAAGTAATAATATACTCAGATTATCTTACACCTTTATTAGCAAACATCTTATCTCATCACAATTATATGAATCACACGTTATAAATCATCAAACACATTCTCAACTCATAATACTCATCTCATCAATAATCCTCATAACATCGTAACATAATTCAATATCATCATTAGATATAATGCATGTTCATCCATCATCATACACACCAAAACATCATCAATCATCATCATTAAATACATTGCATGTTCATCTATCATCATGCACACTAAAACATCATCAATCATCATCATTAAATACATTGCATGTTCATCTATCATCATGCACACCAAAGCATCATCAACATCATCATTAAATACATTGCATGTTCATCTATCATCATGCACACCAAAACAGTTCACCTCCCCGAGTTGCACTTCACCCCTCTCTAGGCTTGTGCATCTCGAGTACAACACCTCCCTGAGTTGCACCCCACCCACTCTAGGCTTGTGCGTCTCAAGTACAATCACATCCCTGAGTTACACCTCACCCCTCACTGGGCTTGTGTATATCAAGTACAATCACCTCCCTGAGTTACGCCCCACCCCTCACTGGGCTTGTATATCTCAAGTACAATCACCTCCCTGAGTTACACTCCACCCCTCATTGGGCTTGTGTATCTCAAGTACAATCACCTCTCTAAGCTACACTCCACCCTTCACTGGGCTTGTGTATCTCAAGTACAATCACCTCCCTGAGTTACACTCGCCTCTCACTAGGCTTGTGCACCTCAAGTACAACAACTCATATGCTCAGTGCATAATTAACATCATAAGGTTAAGTACATCATCATCATCATCACCACAAAATCATCATCGATCATTCTCATCATAAATCATCATCATCATAACTCATCATAAGCATCATTAATCATTATCATCATAACTTATAACACTCATCGCATGTTCAATGCATCATTATATAAACATCAAATCACACCCATCGTAAGGTTATATACATCATCATCATTCTCATAATAGACATCTATTCATCAAGGGTATAATCATATCATCATAGACACACCAAACTCAAGTATAACAATCATCATCAATCACTAAGATCTCAAAATCCACACTGTTAATCGATTACCAACCTCCAGTAATCGATTACCTGCAAACAAAGCCTCTGGTAATCGACTACAACCCCTCTGTAATCGATTACCTGCAAGCAAACACACTGGTAATTAATTACAGCATCTCTGTAATCGATTACTGACAGTTGTCGAACCTGCACAAAATTATACTTATAATTCTCCGATCTGCAAACTACCTGTAGTAGAATGGTATAAATCGGGTCGAACCCTGAAGATCCACTCAAATTAATCCTTCTTTAGGGGGGTGTTTGATTGATTGGAATAAATTGAAGAAAATAAAAGATCAAGTTAAAAGCAAAGGTTGAATCAATTCAGGACAATATCAATCCAAGGAATTCAGAGGCTATTTTCATGGTAAATCATTGGTTATTAATAACATGCATTCAAGAGATTAAATCTATCAACTTAGAATCATGTGGAACCCCTACAATGATCCCGGATTCACTATTGAAATAATTCCCAGAATTCAATTGAATAAGATTAACAAGATCAAATAACCATAAAATCTTATGTTAGATCCAAATCAATTTTATAAACGGAACCCAATTGAAGTAAATAATTAAATGAACACCTTCAATTTAATTGCTTACTATATGCTTTTCAATCATTGTATGATGATTAACCAATCAAGAGTACAACATACATCAATAACAAATTTCATAACCAAAACATGTTAACCAATCAAGCTTTGATAAAAGAAATATGGAATTGAAGCAAGTGGAGTAGAATAGCATGGTAGATGTAATTCAATCAGCATGTAAATGAAGATCAAACCTCAAAACCAAGATGAAAATAAGCTTGACTCCTTGAATTGAATAAAAACTTAGCCTTCCATGAAGACTTTACAAAAAGATGAACAAAAGTAAATGAAACTCTTAGTAATTTCTACTACAATTTGGATGCTCTTCTCCCTAGCAAGCCCTCATATTTATAGGAGGGGAAAAGATGTCATTCCAAACATGATCACTCAGCAATGACTAAGCATGTTTTGTCCACAAATGGACTTATTGATCAATTACCTAATGCATTTGTCCATTACTTTGAATTATTCACCTACTCTATCTATCATTCACCTACTTGTCTCCCACTTGCACCGAGCATATCATCCTCAATCTGGCAGAATCCAAGAGAGTTATCTTCATATGAAATCAAGCTCTGGATCTTAGCTTTCAAATGCCGCTGGGTTGAGCCCAAAAGGAGTTTTCTAGCCCAAGTTATGGCCCAATCATTGAGTGCTGGTCAGGTTTTCATATGATGCTGACTATTCGGTCTTCCAAGCCCATTTCGACTCACTAGCCATCCGATTTAGCTTTTGGGTTCTTCATCAAAGTTGTAGGAATCTCTTTTATCTTTCCTACAATGTAAATAACATAATTTTTAGATGTCTAAAACTTAAGTTATGCTTGAAATACGAAAACAGTTTAATGCTGAAAAAATGTAATTGAGCCCAATATGAACCTGAATTGGCATAATATGCTTATGACTTGTTAATTAAGCATAAAAAATGCATTAAAAGGTTAAATTTGAGGGATGATTAATGTGTATAATTTGTATTTATCAATTACCTGCAAGCAATCACTCTTGTAATCGATTACAACATCCCTGTAATCGATTACCTGCGAACAAACAGCACACCAGGCTACCCAGAAAACCCTGGCAATTGATTACACACCCTGGTAATCGATTACCCGCAACGCAGATCGCAGTTCTCGCGATCTTTAACCCTTTTAATGCTCTTTATTCATCCTCTAATCAATCCTCTTTGTTATATCATCAATCATATACGATTATATCAACAAAACTCAGTAAAAACAACAATCTTTACACAGATTATACGGTTAATCCATCAAAACCCCAAATCATCAAACCCCTAATTACCCCTTTTCATTATTCTCAATATCCTCTTCAATTTTACCCAAGAATTCATCAAGATTCATCAAATAAATCATCAATCAACAGTTTTCATCATCCATTCTCAATATAACATATATTAATACGAATTTAAAGTCTTAAGTTACTATCCAAGCACCCCCACATGCACATACAAGCAGCGCCCTCTCCCCCACCGTACCTTGAAGTGAAGATCGAACAGTAAGGAAGACTCTTTCTTGATTCTTGATGACCACTCTGCAGCAACCTCCTCTTGAGACTTGGTTTCTCCCCTCCTTAGCGTTTTGCTCTCTGACGATTTGAAGAATAAGGATTAGGGTGAACTGATAACCCCTCCTTACTAAAATGCCTATGTGGGCTTGGGCCCATCCTCAACCCCCTTATCTTCTTTTTAAGTTTTGAACTAGCTTTATGGATAAGACTACTAATAATATTAATTCTATTATTATTTATTTATTTCTTCTACTTTATAAATTTAATTTAATTTTATTTTACTTAATAAAATTTAAGATGTTACAAAATGGACTCCACTTGACCCGATCCAACCTGGTACACATGGTTGGTTTGGGTCCAAAAATTGGCCTAACCCGACCCTGAACAAACCGTGTGCAACCATATACTAAAGGAATAAATAATATATGAGTGATTGCTCTAGTCTCGTTTTAAATTTATGGGTATCGATCTAGTTTATGATGTTTACCAGCTGTTGTGCCATGTGGATTTCACTGCCTATCAATTTAACATTAATTATTTTTTATAATTGCAAAATTGTCCCACACAACCAATCCCAATAAACAACAAAAGCACCACAAAAATATCTTGCTTTGCCTCTCTCGTCTTCCTCTCCTTAGATACCATTGCCAACTCAATCCCAACAAACAACAAAAGCACCCGAAAGGAACTAACCCAATATTCTACTAAACAAGTTCACAAACACCAAAATAATCACCTTCTTACCAATTTGGAGAAACACCAAAGAAGCACCTCTCCTAGCCCCAAACCTATACTGACCTGCTAACCCACCAGCACCATGGCAACAAGGAACTGCACCAAACCAACACCCTACAAAGTTCATAAATCACCACACTCATAGAAACCTACATAGTCGTAGCCTCTCTCTCAAGAAACAAATCCCTCGATAACTTGTAAATCACAATAACATAATTCAAAACCAATAACGAAATCTGCAAAATCACTGGGTGGAGGAGCACGACAGCGATGGAGACCACCATGTTGATGGCATCCGCCTAAAGGAAGAGGCTGGAGTTAGAGTGGCTTGGCCCCAAAGGAAGCGCAACGGCCTAACTATGGAGAGTTGACTCCTTTACATGAGTCAACCTTGACCCTCACCACTCATGGGTCAACTTCATAATTTCTTGTATTTTTCTTAATTTCTTAATTTCCCTAAAAAGAACCTACTAGTCATGTCCTCAAAGTACTAGTTTGATAGGATTTCATTGTATTTTATTTTAATTGTATTTTTCTCACACTTCGGAAGCCTTGTGCGCTAACCTTCATGGGTTTAGTGGCTAATAGAGAGTTTAGATATTAGTCTTAGAGGTCATGGGTTCAACACCCAAGTAGTGCGTGGAATTCACCATCAAATAAGAGAAGAAAAAGAATGGTAAAAATTATTGACGGGAAAGTAGGGTGGGTGATTGTCTCACTCTCAAAAGTAAGGTCTCAAAATTATAATATAAAGAGTTGATATACGAGTCAATTAAAATATATATATATATACACAAACACATACACATGTACACGCACATATTATAATAAAGGGTTAAATACGTTTTTAGTCCCCGAAATATAGTCAAGATAT
The DNA here is from genome assembly GCA_026901365.1 of Sesbania bispinosa. Classification (NCBI taxonomy): domain Eukaryota; kingdom Viridiplantae; phylum Streptophyta; class Magnoliopsida; order Fabales; family Fabaceae; genus Sesbania; species Sesbania bispinosa. Next base: position 479,710 of record QLOH01000235.1, read on the forward strand.
TTGATTTTAGTTCCCATAATTCAAAATCGGTGGTTTTGATACTTCAAAAATTAAAAATACACCAATTTAGTTCTTATTGCACAATTTTACTATAGATTTTGCTACGAATTTTGATCAAAATAAAGACTCCAAAGGTGTATTTTTAATTTCTTTGAGGGACCAAATTCACCGGTTCTGAATTAACTAAAATCAAATTTCTACTATATTTCAGGGACTAAAAATATATTTAACTCTATAAATAATCATGATAGTTATTATTAGATATTATTATGAAATGAATATTTATTTATATATAAATAAATAATTAATTTAATGTTTTTACATAATGTAATTTAAATTAATTAAATAAATTATTTTTATATAAACTACATGTGTCTAAAATCTATAATTACACAGAGCTATAAGTTTTTTAATATATTTTTTACTATTCACTCAATTTATTGTAATATTTATTAGTTATTATATTATTATTACTACTTTTTGTTATCAAAAGTCGTGTCATCTCTTTTATTCAAAGTAAAATTGTTTAATTTGTAGATATTAATACACATGAGTACATATATATTTGTTGAGATTAATACTGAAGTTTGGTGTGATAATGTAATAAAATGTATTGATTTACATCAAAATTATTGTGTATTTTCCTAATATATTATTTACATTAAAATTGTTTAATTTGTAGATATTGATACCCATGAGTACAGATATATTTGTTGAGATTGATACTCAAGTTTGAATGTGGTAATATAATAAAATGTGATGATTTACATCAAATTTATTGTGTATTTTTCTAATATATTATTTAAATTAATTTTATTGTGTTGAATAAGAGATACAATGAATTGTTGATTTAAATTAAATTTATTTTATTTTTTCCTAATATATTATACGTCTTCATATTTTATGCATTAATTTTTTCACTTATTATCTCTCTTATTAAAGCTGAAAGTAGAAAAATATAATTAATACTCTCTCAAACTTTTAAATGGGAAAGATACATAGAAACAAAAATATTCTTCAAATTGGACAGATACGGTAAATATGATAGATTTAGTGAAACTTAACACACTCATTATATTTCTTAATATGTGTATCTTCATTGGAGGTGGACGTGGTTCGGTTTGCATCGGTTTTGCAACAAAAATCACTCGATCCAATCATTGCGGTTTTATCATTTCATCACATCCAATCAATTTTGATATTTTTTCAAATCCGATCCAATTTATATTGAATTGGATTGGATCGATTTTTTTTTAAAGAGACAATAAAATATTTGATAAAAGTGATAAAATTATAAAATAATTGTAAATCTTTTTTATTGGAATTATATTTATTAAAATAAATATAAATATAGAATTATATAAAAAGGAGGACGTTAGATATGAAAACTAATTTAAAATTAATTTTAAATTGATATATTTTTAGAAATATTAACATGATACAAGATAATAAAATCATAAAAAATGTATTAATATAAGTAATTTTATAAATATATATGTATACGAGTATAAATATATAATTATTTTGGAAGTAGTAATATATGTATATATAAGATCGGTTTAGCTTGGATTGGATCGATTTTTAACATAGGGTCCGAAAACCAATCCAATCAAATAAAAAAATTCCAGTTTTTACGGTTTTTAATTTTTTTTATTTCGATTTGATTCGGTTTTTTGTTTTTCGGTTTGGTTTATATGATTTGCATTGTATTGAAAAAAAATGATTACCTCCAATTTTCATATAATGACACTGATAAATAGAAAGTAGGATTTGAGGTAATTTAATTATAAATTTGGTAACTATAATAATTGTTTATTAAGAAATGCAATAAATTAATATAATTAGAAATTCGGTAACTATAATCATTATCTATTAAAAGTTACAATAAATTTGTTGATTTGCATTAAATCTATTGTATTTTCCCTTAATATATCATCGATTTTTTAACGTGTGCAACATTACACATGATAATAAAGTAAAAGTAGAAATATTTTACTAGAAAATGTAATATTAAATATTACCAACTTGTAACTCAACTATCAAAGTTTTTTTCATATATTAGGCAAACATTAATGATGAGATATAATATATATGATATACCTTATATAGTAACGACAATATATTCATAATCATCTAGCACCATATCCCTCTACTGTACTAATACGCTCTAATACTATACTTTATACCATTGGATTTTAATATAGCTATAACCTCAATGAATCTCTATTGCCATTGCATGAAGTTCATAAATAATTTTGGTTAGGGGTGATCATGGGTTGACCAAACCCGACCAACTCGTCGGGTCAGACCCGACCCGCACCCATGAAACCCGATTTGAACGGGTTGTTGGGTAAAACTGACCCGAACCGAGAACAAGGGAAGGAAATGAGTCGGGTAACGGGTTGGGTGTCCACAAACACGTGGAACCCGACCCGACCCGACCCGTACTGCATGTATTTACTTAAAAAAACTACTGTTATTTTTCCTATTTTATTTTACTGATGTATTTTTTCCCTATTCTAATTCACATTTTACTGATTTCAGTATTTCATTTTCACACAATTATCTTTCTCTCAAGTTCAACCCTAGAAGCCTCGCGCCGCTTGTGTCCTCCCCTCCCCTTCGTTCATCGTCTCCCTCGCCCCTAGTCCTCCGTGCGCCGCTGCTTCTGTCCACCGGACCGCCTCATTGTGGACTCTCCCCTTCGTTCATTTTCGTCTCCAACCGTCAACGTCCCGCGTCCCCGCTTCTCCGTCCCTCCATCTGTGTCGCTGTTCGTCCTCTCCGTCACCGTCCCTCCATCGCAGTCGCCGGTAAGGTACGATCCTTTTCCGTCATCGTACTTCATAGACTCAGTCTCACGCATGTACTTCATTTGGACATCATCGTTTTCCATCACTATTAGGGTAGATGTAATCGAAACAAAATAGGGATCTTTTTCAGTTTTTCCATCACTGTTGGGAGGGTTTTGGGCTATTGCTGTTGCGGTTAGAACTCTTAAGTTTGCTATTGTTCTTGTGTTTTTGTTTATTAAATTCCCCCAATAGGTTTAGGGTTTCATCTTCATGTGACTTTGAACCGAACTCTTAAGTTTTTTGTTTTTTTTTCTGGCCCAAAAAGGGGCCCAACCCAACCAAGTCCACCCGACCCGACTCATACCTCCTCGGGTCGGTTCTGTTTGGGTTTGACTTGTGTTATTTCAGTCACCTGAACCGACCCAACCCGTGACCTTTCCTCGGTTCGGGTTCAAAAAACCCATGAACCCGACACGAGATCACCCCTAATTTTGGTAAGACCCGTGCATCACACGGGGAACTACACTAGTTAGATAACACACCTACAAATTAAATTAAATTATTTTTATACTCCTGGACAAAAATGATTTTAAAATCAATTTCACGATATCATGATTTGATACTATTAAAATGCGGAACCAAGTTGTCTATTTACTTATACTTTAAAAAGTATATTGTACGTTAAATTAAAATGATTTGATGAAATATCAAATAATTTTTAAATTTTATGAAATTTTGTAGGTTTGACCTACTTAATGAAAACTTTTAATATGACGGTTGGATTGATGAAATTCACATTCTACAAAGAGTTATTAAGCGGAGTAACTTTGCCAAAAGTTACTCCTGGAATAAGTTGATCCCCACCCATATACCAATCAATTCTTCGCTTAGAAAACTATGTCCAAATCCCACACGTGGCCATGATTAAATGAGACATGGCCATGTCTCTTCAATTTTTTTCTTGTTATTTTCCATCTAGATTTATTATTTAAGTTGAAAAGTTGGACATTTAGTGAGAATATATTTGGAATGATCAATAAAAATATGATTTTCTGCACTAAAGTTTCCATTAAATAATATATAAACTGAGTTTATTAAATATAATTATAAAAAATTTAAATTTATTGTCGTTATAAAACTTTTATATACTATCATTCAATTTTACATCAATACATTATTTAATTAATTTGACTATTAAAAGTAATATGGATTTAATAAAGGATTTAATTGATATACACTATAGAAGTTTTACACAGACATCCAATGGTGTTCCGTCACATCATTTAATGAATGTGACACCTTGTGTGGCATTAAATTCAATAAATGATGTAGCAGCAAATCATTGGATGTTTGTGTAAAATTTATTTACACTGACAATGTATATAAATTAAACTCTTTAATAAATAAACACTGACAACGTAAAAAAGTTTTACGCTATTATCTAATTATGTGTAGACACATCATAATCATTTATTAAATTTAATAGGGTAAAATATGTTTTTGGTCCCTATAAAATAGGCGAGTTTTGCTCTTAGTCCCTATAAAATTTTTCTTTAGTAAAGCATCCTCCCAAAATTTTGTTTTTTGCAATTAGTCCCTCCCTTAAATTAGCGTGTGTCAGGTGCTGAGGTGGCACATTTTCTCTCTCCTAGGTGTCCATTATTGTATTTCTGGCGGTCTTAAACCGCCAGAAACATTGCTGGTGACCGCCAGAAACACTCTTCTCCCCCTCCCCCTTCTCCATTCCCGCAAAAACTACCCACCCACCCACCATTTTTCCCACCTCTCTAACCCACCCACAAACAGAGAAATTAACATGAAGTTACCCTTCTCAAATGAATATTAAAACAAACAAAAGAAAATGAAGTTACCCTCAGGATTTGTGAGTGTCTTGAGTTTAGACTTGTCTGCCTCTGCTGCTACCGCTCTCTGCTGCTTCTGCAACAACAATCTCTTCCCAGTTCTTACTCTTCTCATTGTCCGCAAGTCCCCAAACCTCATCAATCTCTATTCTCCCTCTGTTTCCACCAAGCAAGACCTCTCCAGACATATATACAACAAATGGACCCTGCTATGCCCCATTTGCAACAGTGCTCTTCGCTTTGTCCTCAGTTATTGTTAGCCACTCTTCTTTTGCATTTTGACAGCAAGGAGAAAGCTTGAGAGTGAGGTCTATCTGCTCACAATTGGTGGGTAATTTGGTGTTACTACTGTTAGTATTTAGCTTCTCAGTGAAAACTCCCTGCAAAAAGGGGGGAAAACACTATAGTTAGTTTTAATTTCTAGCGTGAATTAATGAGTAATTTCATCAGCTTTTTTTTTCCAGATTTGTCACCTCCTTTGAAATCCAAGAGAATGATGAAATGCTTGAAAAACGTCTCCCTCTAAAACAAAAGGAACAAAAAGTTAACACAAAAATTTGTATAAATGGTCACCTTCAGTAGTCATAGAAATGCAATGAAGCAAATACACGCAGCAAGCGGTTGGCAAACAAGGAAATAGAAGTGGGACCTAAGGTGAGTGAGAAGTTAACAGAGGCAATTTGCTTGTTTGTTGATGCTCTTGGGCTAGGCTACTTAATAGGCGTGGGGAAAAATGGTGGGTGGGTAGTTTTTGCAGGAAGGGAGAAGGGGGTGGGTGAGAAGAGTGTTTCTGGCGGTCAGCAATGTTTCTGGCGGTTTAAGACCGCCAGAAATACAATAATGGACACCTAAGAGAGAGAAAACGTGCCACCTCAGCACCTGGCACACACCAATTTAAGGGAGGGACTAATTGCAAATAAAAAAATTTTGGGAGGACGTTTTACTAAAGAAAAATTTTATAGGGACTAAAAACAAAACTCGCCTATTTTAGAAGGACCAAAAACATATTTTACCAAATTTAATAATATATGAGATGTTATACTCATTAAATAATGTGACAACATATTATTGGATGACAATGTAAACTATTTTGGCATTGTCAGTGTACACTAATTAAACTCAAATAATATTATATGTCAAGTTTATTAAATAATGTAACAATATATTATATGTCAAATTCATTACCAAACAATGGTTTGTAACAATGAAAATGAGTGGACTATGACCTCAGATGAACTTTACCTGCAAGGTCAATGATTTGAATCATATAATCGTTATTCTTAATAGGGTTTTACCTAATAATCATCACTCCTGACTCGAGCATTAAATCCATTATATCTATGGGTATTCCTGGTTAAAATTTTTTTAAAAAATGCCAACTTTATTGGATGCAAGTCTGCAAGTGTAACATGTGTTACATTAATAAACTTTTACATATTTATTTTGAATTAAACTAATTATAATTTACTTAGAGGCCGTTTATTTTGAAAAAAAATTGCTTTTATTTTCTGTTTTTTAATTGTAATTATCAAAATATTTTTAGTTTTGATAATAAAAACATCACTATGTTTTCTATTTTCAAAGTTTTGTAAAGAAAACAATGAAAAAGAAACAATTTTGTATTGCTTCCTCTATTTCTTATATAAAACTATGAAACATGAAATAAAATAAAAAACATAAGTTGACATTATCTAGAATTAAAACTAAAAAATAGAAAATAGAAACAGAAGTTATCATTTGCCCAATCGGACATAAATTAAAACTCATCTTATCAAGGGCAAATTGTAACATCCCAAATTTAACTATTTTCATGAATAAAAATAATAAGGGGAATAGGTTTTTATAAAAGGAATTAGGGGAAAATGGATTAAGAGTGAAAAATAAGTGTTTTGAATTCTGGTGCTCTCGCTCAAGCGAGAGAGGCTCGCTTGAGCATATCAGTAAAAATCAGAAATCTGGTTACTGATATGGTCACTTGAGCGAGTGCCTCTCGCTCAAGCGCAATTCAATTCAGAAATTGGAGTTGCTCTCTGACTTGCTCTCGCTTAAGCGAGGAGGCTCTCGCTTGAGCGAGGTAAAGTCAGAAAAGGTTGGGGGTTTTGTTGGGTGAATTTCGCTCAAGCGAGAAAGTCCTCGCTTGAGTGAGGATGCAAATCCCCCTAGAAACCTTCCCTCTCGCTCAAGCGAGAAGGCTCTCACTTGAGCGAGAATCCTTGAATCAACTTTTAATGCTGATTCAAGTTAGGGCTCCTCATTAAATTCTTTTTACCCTTTCCTAGAGAGAGAAACACAGTGAGAGAAAGAGAGGAGAAGAAGAAGAAGAAGAAGAAGAAGAAGAAGAAGAAGAAGAAGAGGAGGAGGAGGAGGAGGAGGAGGAGGAGCTACTACCCCCTTCCTTCAAGGTCATCAAGCAAGCTTGGATTCACCTTCCTACCTCTCCATCACCTCTATTCCTTCTACTCTTAAGGTGAGTGTGATCATCCATTCACTATCATTTTTGTTTGGTCTCTTGTATGTTCCCCATTTCTTTCTCCACTTGCTTATTCACCTTGTTTATGAGTGTTATTGGGTGATTGTACGGTATGGAATTGCTTCTTGTGTGGTATGTGTTAATATTCCCAAACCCTAGATTATGCCTAGGTCTTGATGTTGCAACTCTATGACACCATTATTGGTGTTTACCATGTCATTCATGTTCATAAACAAGTATGTATTTATAAAGCATTGAAGGGCCATTGGCCAAGGAAGTATATATCACAGGGTCTCCGGACCATCACAGGGTCTTCGAAGCATTACAGGCCTTTGGGCAATCATGTATAAGAAGAACGAGGTAACCACATCGACCTCTCGACCAAGAGGGAGATGTGGGTCCTCAAGCTAAAATGAAATCAAGCATTATTCATTGATTGATAATAAAACTTAATCATAGGTGGCCCTAGACGACGGTCCTTGGTCACATGGTTGAGCACTCAATCACAGTCACAGATAGAGAAAAGACCCCGGGTGTCGGGTAAAAACACATCACAATCATGTTTTACTTGCTTTCATGTATTTGTATTGTTGATGGAATTATTCATGATGTATGTTTGTTGCATTCCATTTGCCTCACTCCCTACACTGCATGCCCTTATCACACTCACTAAGACACTAGTCTCACCCCCACCATGTGGGAATTATATTTAGATGTGAAGGGATCCCATCCAGATGCTTGACTGGGAAGAAGGAGTTGTTGGTTGGGGCCTTGTGGTGGCTCAACCCTTTTGTGATTGATATATTTTGTATAGGCATATGATGCTTTATTTTGATGGGATAAAATTGTACATGTGGGGCCTTAGGGTAGTCATTTATGTTCTGGGACTTATGTTCTGGTGGTTCAACCCTTTTGTGATTGATATATGTATGATTATATCATATTATGCCTATTTATCTGATATTGTATTTTGAGTCTTTATTGGCAACACTATATATTGATATTTACTCATTCGATTTCTGCTTAGGTAACTGTTGGATTACCTAAACTTTGTAATGTATTGTATGCAGATATCCTTAATGCGCGAAATAATTTCACTAATTTGGAAATATTGCTTCCACGAAGCATTATTTTCGAATTAAGAAATTAGGACGTTACACAAATTATTTTTCATATGTTTCTAAAATGAGTATCTATATGTGCTCAAACCTTTTACAAAAACTTATTATAGAATAACTTTTGAAACATATGTTCTTTTTTTAAAGTCAATAATCAACATATTAATGATAATCGTAAATCATCAAGAATTTGAGATTATGTGGGAAATAAATTTTAGGATTTTTTTCATTATATTCAATCATTTTAGATTTGATGTAAGAGTGAATTTAGGCTAACTAAGTTAAGTCTTTCTTGTGATTTTTTCTAGGAATAATTATAACTAAGTCAATAAATCGAAACATGGTTTGAACCCCTTCACCTACGGGTTTAGTGAACCTAGTCAATTGTATAGTTTTCTTGTGACCTAAAAAACACTTGGGCTAACCTACTTCTTTGGTGGTTAGTTAGCCCATTTGTTTGAGCCCACTATAGTAGTTATGGTTTAGAACCCTATGGCATTTTTGTTATTATACTGAACTTTGAGTCTTTTTCTATATTATGCTCTTATTAGGTATTTATACCATGTATATATATTCACCGATATACGCCTTCTTTCCTCCTTCATGGTCGGCCATAGTCATCAAGATTCTTCATTGTGCAACTATTAACAGTAAGTCAATCTCTTTTCAATTGACTCCATTTTCTTATTAGTTTCTTACTAACATTATCTGAGCTTTAAAATTGTTCTTATTTCAAAAATGAAGGAGGTATTACCAGCAAGTTGTGGAACAATTATTCTTCGTCGTAACCTAAACGGTGAAATTTCACTACTTCAAAGTATGAGTTTTCATTTTGGCACTTTTTTTCAGCATTCTTCTTGGTATAATAAGATTTATGTACTTGATTGGTTTTATAAAAAAAAATCATAAACGACTCTTTAATTGAATGCTAATATTTATTTATAATTTTAGGAGCTTAATTAATTTAATACTTGAAGCATTTGGTTTGGATTGAGGAAATTCTAACCATGAAAAACCATATAATTGTGAGTAAATGGGGATCCCCGCGGGTATTCTCCCGTTTGGGGCCTAGGAAATGGGGATTTTCCTCCCGTTGGGATGGTGATGGGGACTAAATATATTCTCGGGGGAAATTTAGGAACGGGAACGAGGACGATGCCCCCTGCTTTGCGGGGTCCCCAATCTGCTTATTATAATATAAATATGATCCAATATCTTATGTATTTTTTTATCATTTCACAAATAATTAATATTTTATATAATTTATAAATAAAGAATATATAATCTTTAAAATTAAAATGTTATATTTTTATATATTTTCTTATTTTTTTTATTTTTTATTTTGAAATTTTTAGTGGCATCAGGGGATCCCCACAGGGATTGATAGGGAGTTGGGGAATGTGGACAGGGAAAAAAATACACCCCACGTCAGGGATCGAGGGACAAGAATAGAGAGAAAGGGAAATTTTGGGACGGGGAGCGGGGGCTACTCCTCACCCCCTCCCTGTTCGGGTGCCATCTCTATTGACAATGGGATAAATTGAGATTAATCTGGCTTATCACGACCTTCACAAACACCACACAAGTTAACACCTTACGATATTATTATTTTGAAAATACCATGATGTTTTTCATTTTCTTCTACACCTTTTCCCTCTATCCTATAAACATTAACAAAAGCATGGAATTGAGATTACATCGGGGGCCTACTTTTGAAGTTTTTTTTTTTTTTTTAGATTTAGAGGTTGTACATATAATCATAAAAATTGCATCAATTTGAGTATTTTACCAACAATTATTGGTCCAAGTGGCAATAAACTTAGTTTCCATTAAATAAGATCTTAGCTTCTCCCTTAAGTGGGTCAACCCAGCTCGACTTAGATTTGTTGAGACCAACTGTGACTTTTGGGTATTGAGAATCATAGACTAAAAAATGCATCAACTTCTAAATCCAAGTTGTTAAAAAACTTATGTATTCAGTTTCTTAATATATTTTAATTATTAGGCTTGAATTTTTTTCTGAAGTCATTTTCCAAATGATTTAATTATTTTGCATTTACAAAAATCAAATTCTACTCATCATGATTGATTATAGAATAAAATGAAAATGGAAGCATATAGGACATCATTGTTAAATAATATATTTTAAAAAATGGGTTGGTTTCTTTAATTTCTTGATCACAAATTTTCTATTAAAGTAAATTCTAGCTTAACAATTGCTCAAGTTTATTTTAATTAGATGTCATTGCAAGGAGATATTGTAGAAGTGCCAAAGATCAAGAGAGCAATGTATACTGAAAAAGAAGGATGTGTGGATAGAATCAGTGCATTGCCCACTTGTATTCTACTATACATTATGACATTTATGACAACAAAGGAAGCTGTTCAGACTTGTATCTTGTCTAAGAGATGGAAGGACCTCTGGAAATACATCCCAACTCTAATAGCTGGCAACACAAACTTTCGAAGGGCTGAATTTTTCAAAAAATTTGTGTCTAAGGTTTTGCTCCATCGTGATGATTCTAGTCCCTTGCATAACATTGTTTTTAAGCATGGTGGATATATTCAACCACAATATTTTGCCAAGCTTTTAAGTTATGCTGCATCACATAATATGGAGCAATTCAAATTTGATGCCTTCATTGATAGTCGTCATCAAAAGTATATTTTGTTTTTTAGCTCTGAATTCTCCTGTCATTCTCTGAAATATCTTAGCCTTTCACTTCGTGAAGCTATGCGCATAATAATACTTCCAAAATCTCTAAACTTTCCTCAGTTGACACAATGTCATTTAAAAGGTGTCACATTTCCTTCAAGCGATGAAAATGGTTATGCTGAACCATTTTCAACTTGCAAGAAGTTGAATACTTTAGTCATTGATGATTGCACACTTTATGATGCACAAACCCTTTGTGTAGTTGGTGATAAACTTTCTAGTTTGACCATACAGTTTGGTGTTTTAAATGATTATCCATTTAAAGTTCAGATATCCGCTCCGAATCTGAATTCATTTGCCTTTGCGGGACGTCTTAACTCTAGTACTGCTACTCATAAGCTCTTTGAGCACAATTTAGATTTTCTTCAAGAAGCAAGGGTTGAAGTTTTATGTGTGGATATCTCTTTAGAGTTTGCAGAGATCTTAATGAGTTGGCTGAAAAGGTTCAAAAATGTAAACTCATTGGCACTTTGTTCAAAAACTCTCAAGGTACCAAACCTTAGTATGTTTTAAGTACATTATTTTTCAAACCTATATATATGATTTATTTCAATTTTTTGCTATTAAATCTATTCACCTTTAATGCCCAGGTTCTCTCTTCAATTCCTAAGTTTCCTAATATTGAACATGTTCGTTTTGGTAACTTGAAGTCATTGGTTGTAAGAAATGGTCCTCATAACAATGTACCAAAAGAAGTATTGGAGTACTTACTTCAAGACACTCCAATTTCAGAAGCTACAATCATTGAAGGTAATATAATGCCCAAGTCATATGTTTGTGAGTTATATCCTTGTCAATTATCTTTTTTCTCAATACAATAGAGTATACATGGGTAAATCATGGAGTTTTCTATTTTATTTTATTTATGGTATTTTCATATTACATGTAGATATGATTATTCATTTTATTACAAATGTAAGAATTTAACCTATGAAAAACTAAAAAAAATTATCAACTTTAGATGCCATAATAATTTTTTTAATAAAAAAAAATCAAACATTTGTATGAACAAACAGGGAAACACTAGAAGGGGGTTGAATAATGTTTCTATAAAACTTGAACGCCTTTCCTCAAATAGAGTTTTCAAAAAGCTTTCAGATAACTTGCTGTTATCTGAAGTTTTAATGTACTGTCTGAAGCACGTTTAGACAAGTGAAAAAGAGTATTCTGAAATACTTGTTTAAACTTTATGTAAACCAATTCAATTCCCTTCTTGTTAGCTCAAAATGGAATTTAATGAGTTAAGGGATGAAAGAACTTAACCAAGGTATTTATTCTAGTTCACTCATTACCACTGTGAGCTACGTCCAGTCCTAGAGCCCAAACACAACACCTGGATTTTCCACTAATCTTCAGAAGATTACAAGTATTCTTTTCTTTCAACCCTCTTCAGGCTCTACAACAACCAATATTCTTTCCTTACATGCCTCTTTAGGCTCTACCTAAGTATTGTTTAACAAACAAGTCTCTCTAGGCTCAACACCCAAGTGTTTAAGGTAAAAGAAAGTTTAAGCTGAAGAACTACACAAGTTCAAAGCTCAAACAAGGTAATGTACAAGATAACTGAGTTATACTCAGGATAAGAAAGTTTATGTACAAATGAAATTATCAGAGTGTTTTTACAGTGAAAAACTTGTAGCGTATGGGCACTTTCTTTCTTGAATAGTTCTCTTATCTTGCATGGGTTCTGCATGAAGCTATTTATAGATGCTGAGATGAAGTTCGTTGAAATCACCGTTGAGAGATAACATTAAATTCTATTAATCCCATTGTGAAACAACTTCTAATAGCTTCTGGCACAGTACAAGGTAGATGTGCAGTGCTGAAACTGCTCTGAGCACTGCAAAGACTACGTTGCAGAAGTTTCCTTTCTGGTGCATGTATTTCAAACTTTGCCTTCCTTAGATAGCTTGTTTCTGAACACCCATTTGGTTCCAATAATTGTTTTCCCATGGGGTTTAGGAACAAGAGTCCAAACATCACTCCTTGCAAATTGATTAAGCTCTTCTTGCATGGCTAGGATCCACCCTTCATCACGCAGAGCTTCATCAATGTTCTTTGGCTCAATTTCAGAAAGCAGAGCAAGATTATTAACATTTTTGAGTTTTGATCTTGTTCTTACACCTTTTGAAGTATCACCAATGATTTGCTCCTTGGGGTGATGAGATATGTATCTCCACTTATTTCTGTGAGAAAATACATTATTTTTCTGAGACTCAACATGTGTTGTCTGAAGAGGTTCAACTTCAGAAGGTTGACCAGAAGGTTGTTCAGACAGTCCTTCAGAAAGTTATTCATCTTTGACTTCTTTCTTTTCAGATGATGTATTCAGCTCCATTCCTGCAAAATCATCTTCTAGATCTGATAGTTCCCTATCAGTCTCTTTCATGTCATTGAATAACATGGATAGATTCTTCAAAAGCCAAGGTTCTAGAGTTGTAGACTTTGTATGTCTTTGATGTTTCAGAGTATCCTATGAAAAATCCTTTGTCTGACTTAGGATCAAATTTTTCCAGATCATCTTTGGTGTTAAGTATGAAACACTCACATTCAAAGATATGGAAATAAGATATGTTGGGTTTTCTTCCTCTCCACAATTCATAAAGAGTCTTTTTAAGAATTGGTCTTACCAAAATTCTATTTTGAATGTAACAAGTTGTGTGAACAGCCTCTGCCCAGAAGGATCTTGGTAAGTTGCTTGAAATGAGCGTGGTTCTTCCCATCTCCTGCAAGCTTCTGTTCTTTCTCTCAACAACCCCATTTTGCTGAGGTGTTCATGCCACTGAGAAATTGTGAGAGATCCCATTCTCATCACAGAACAATTTATAGCTTGAGTTCTCAAACTCCCCACCAAGATCACTTCTAATGGCAAATATGTAGAATCCTTTTTCATTCTGCACCTTCTTACAAAATTTTGTGAAATTATCAAAATTCTCATCCTTGCTTTTGAGGAATATCACCCATGAAAATCTAGTATAGTCATCTACTATGACCAAACCATATTTCTTTCCACTAAGACTTTTTGTTCTAGTGGGACCAAACAAGTCAATGTGAAGAAGTTCTAAAGGTCTGCAGGTAGACACAACATTCTTTCTCTTAAAGGAGCTTCTTGTTTGCTTTCCCTTTAGATAGTTTTCACATAAAATATCAGACTTGAATGAGAGTTGGGGCAAAGCTTTAACAGGGTTGTGTTTTGTTAGCTTTGAGATCAATCTCAAGCTGGCATGCCCAAGTTTCTGATGCCAAATATGTTTTTTATCTTCCACAGAAAGAAAGCATTTCACATTTTGACTTGCAAGTTCCTCTAGATCAATCTTATACACATTATTGTGTCTCTTAGCAGAAAAGAGGATTTGATCTAAAAAGTCCTTGGCTATACAGCCTTTTTTTGTGAAAGATACAACATATCCACTGTCACATAATTGACTTATGCTTAGAAGGTTGTGTTGTAGTCCTTCAACCAAAAGAACATTCTTAATAAGGGATTGAGGAGATATACCTACTGTCCCTATGCCAGTGATCTTCCCTTGTTGATTGCCTCCAAAGGTGACCACTCCTCCCTCCTTGGGTCTAAGGCTTTGGAACAAAGACCTTTCTCCCGTCATGTGACGCGAGCATCCACTGTCCAAGTATCATTTTTTAGGGGTTTCCTTTGTCCTATTAAAGACATCTGCAACAGGAACAATTAAGTGCTTAGGTACCCATATTTTCTTGGGTCCTTTCTTGTTAGATTTGGGTTTTGACTTCCTTTTGTGTTTACACTGAGGCACATTGTGTCCAGGCTTACCACAATGGGAACACCCATTACATTTCATCTTACCCTTATCAGGAAATTTTAAAACAGAAGAATTTGATGATGTGTCTTTTGAGAAGCCTAAGCCACTTTTGTCGTAGGAATTTCTTTGAGTTTCTAATAATTTGTTAAGATTATCAGTTCCTTTGACAAATCTAGCTAGGTCCTTAGTATGTTCCTCAACCTTTCTCTGAAGTTTTTTATTTTCTTTAGAAAGATCTTTGGAATTACCAATCTCTTGTTCCAAGAGCTTTTCTTTGAGTATGAGGTTTTCTTTTTCTAAATTCTCATTTCTGTTGCATACTTCAGTAAATGCTCTTGAAAGCTCCTTATACTCATTGAAAAGTTCTTTGGAACTTTCAACCAAATCATCATACTGATCTTGAAGAGTTTGAGGCATTACCTCAGATTCTGAACTATCAGATGATGGAAGGCTTGCCATCAGACACAAGTTTGCTTCTTCTGAAGCATCCTCCTCCTCCTCTGAAGTGGACTCATCAAGATCCTCCCACGTGGCCATCAGCTCCTTCTTCTTTTTAAAGAATTTCTTCTTATGGAAGGAAGGTTTCTTGAGCTTAAGACAATCAGCCTTCATGTGTCCTTGCTGTTTCAAAACAAGTAATTTTGTCAATAGATAAGGAATCTTTACCTGACTTACCTTGTCTGAAACCAGAGGGTTGGTGCTTTATGAATTTCTCTTTTTTTCTGAAGCATTTTCTTTATCTTTCTGCTCAGAAGGGCAAGGTCTTCATCTTCTTCAGATCTGGCTTTAGATTCTTCATCACCGTCTAAAGCTTCTTCAGCTTGCATGGCCTTCAGGGTTCCACGCCTAAGCTGTCTGGCTTTTGTGTTCAGTGCTAGTGATTTCTTCTTAGACTCGTCTTCTCCAAGCTCTAACTCATGGACCTTGAGAGATCCCAACAGTTCTTCCATTCTTAAGGAGTTGAGGTCCTTGGCCTCTTGAATGGCAGTAACTTTGGGTCTCCAGGTTTTAGGTAGACTTCTTAGAATCTTTCGATTGTTATCTCCAAATTCACATGTTCTTCCTAAAGACCTTTGTCCACTAGTTATCGTCTGAAATCTCCCATACATTTGATCAATGGTTTCAGAGTCATGCATTTTGAACATCTCATACTGATGTACAAGCATGCTGATCTTAGACTACTTAACATTTTCAGTCCCTTCATGGGCTGATGCTAGTGTGTCCTAGATCTCCTTGGCAGGAGCGCAACCATGAACTTTCTCATATTTTGATTTGTTCAGAGAATAGACCAAATAGAGTTTAGCCTTGGCATTTAACTGAACACGAGCCTTCTGCTCCATAGTCCATTCAGACTTAGGAATGGCCACCCCACCATGCATAGGAATGTAATCACCTTCAGTGACAACATCCCAAAGATCAATTCTTTTTCCTCAGCACTTGTTAGATGCTCAACCAGAGGCTGAGCTCTGATACCAACTATAGGAACAAACAAGGAAACACTAGAAGGGGGGTTGAATAGTGTTTCTATAAAACTTGAACGTTTTTGGAAACCTTTTCTCAAATAGAGTTTTCAAAAAGCTTTCAGATAACTTGCTGTTATCTAAAGTTTTAATGTACTGTCTGAAGCACGTTCAGACAAGTGAAAAGAGTACTCTGAAAGACTTGTTTTACGTTTAAACTTTATGTAAACCAATTCAATTCCCTTCTTGTTAGCTCAAAATGGAATTTAATGAGTTAAGGGATGAGAAAACTTAACCAAGGTATTTATCCTGGTTCACTCACTACCACTGTGAGCTACGTCTAGTCCCAGAGCCAAAACACAACACCTAAATTTTCCACTAATCTTCAGAAGATTACAAGTATTCTTTTCTTTCAAGCCTCTTCAGGCTCTACCCAAGTATTGTTTAACAAACAAGCCTCTCTAGGCTCAACACCCAAGTGTTTAAGGTAAAAGAAAGTTTAAGCTGAAGAACTACACAAGTTCAAATCTCAAACAAGATAATGTACAAGATAACTGAGTTATACTCAGGATAAGAAAATTTGTCTACAAATGAAATTATCAGAGTGTTTTTACAACGGAAAACTTGCAGCATATGGGCACTTTCTTTCTTGAATAGTTCTTTTATCTTGCATGGGTTCTACATGAAGCTATTTATAGATGCTGAGATGAAGTCCGTTGAAATCACTAAATGCTATTAATCCCATTGTGAAACAGCTTCTGATAACTTCTGACACAGTACAAGGTAGATGTGTAGCGCTGACACTGCTCTGAGCACTGCAAAGACCGCGTTGCAGAAGTTTCCTTTCTAGTGCATGTGTTTCAAACATGCTGGAAAGTCTCTCCTCTGCTTGCCTTAAAAAGGAATAAGCCAGGGACGTGTTGTAGAAGGCGTTGAATGTGACTAGAGTCTTTATCAGATATCTTTAGAAGGCTTCACTCTTTAGATGGCTCCTGACTTCAGACAATTTGCCACGTCGGACGTCTTCAGACAGTCTTCTAGCTTCAAATATCTCCTTGTTTTAGATAGCTTGACACTTCAGAGGGCTTTACTTCTTCAGACAGTAGACCACTTCAGATGGTTTTACTTCTTTAGATAGTACACCACTTCAGATGATTTTACTTCTTCAGACAGTAGACCACTTCAGAAAGCTTCTTGACTTAAGAAGGTCAACTTGTTGAAACCAGAAAACATGTTAAGAGCGTAGGCAGAATATGCAAGAGATATTTTAACAAAATTTGTTATTCATTAAAACTTAGGAAAGTGAGACTCAATCATTATTAAATACTTAATGATATATCTGAGACTCAACGACATCTAGTTTTTTTCTTTCACGCTTAATCAAACATCTGGTTTAAATGTGTCTAAAATGATGCTTTATATTGAGATGAATTGAAGCACCATTATTTAAGTGATTTAATATATCTCAAAAGAAATGTATGGGTTGCTATGATATTCGGTTAAGGTGAATTTTATGGGACTGAGGTTGTTTAATGAACCAAAAACTAATTCATATTTCCAAACCCGATCATAATTTTTTGAGAGATAGGATAAAGTTAAGAAAAATTAAACCCATTAATGTGATTTATTGTTAATCCCTATATTTTATTATCGATAACTCATGAAGATTTATTAAATTTTGAATTTTGTTAGTCATCACTTTTTTGGGAGGGTTAAAATAGATGATATTGCTTTTCTATTTCTAAAATTTTGAACAAATTCTTTATTATTAATATATGCTCTTTAAGTGTTTATAAAGAATTTCATTACATTTAGTTTTGCATTATATTTTTCATTTCATTCACTTATAATAACCAATACTTACACTTTTTGTATTTTTTCTATTGTTCAATGCCACAGATTTGCCATCCTACTATGATGAACTTGAGATTATATTATATACTCCTGATCACTTCGACACACGTCGAAAAAACACGCCTCTTAGAAGGTGCTAAGTTATGCTTAAGAGAAGAAGCTTGAAGCTAAGGTGAATATTTTGCAGTCAGTAAAGCATCTTACTTTGTCTCTTTAGAACTATCGAGTAATTATCTTTTGATTATTGGATTGGAGATTACTTTAATGAATTTGATTAGTGTTTTGAATACATTCTATAAGGCTTTGCTATATTGGAAAGACTTTGTAAATATTGTTCTAACTTCTAATTTATATTATTATATATGTTTTATTAACATTTGGATTTTATACGACTCTAAATTATTCATCATTCTAAAATATAATCTTTATATTTATTATTTAGTTAATATTTGGATTTTATAATTGACAATCGCGCAAACAAAATTTTCTAAAGTCTTATTTCACTAATAAGTATTGAGGATTAATTAGTCAATTACATGTAAAAGAAAATAGAGTTGAGTTTCCCTTTTTGCTATGATTTCATTATGAATTGATAATTACAAATTCCAAAATATAAGAACAATGAATCAATTCTATTTTTTTACGTCATGAATTGATTCTAATTTCATATTACAAAAAATCCAAAAATAATTAATATATACATGTAAATATTTACCACTATTTACGCGATTTTTATATTTTTTAAATAGAATCTATCCTTTAATATGTGTTAGCAATCCAAAAAAATAAAAATTCCATGAGTCATTTCTCCTTTTATTTTTGCTTCAATTTTTACCTAAAATCGTCTCTTTTTACTTTATAAAAAGGCCCATCATATTTATAATAAAAATAAAGAAAATAACATAGGAAAAATGGTGTTTTCTAGCATAAGTATGGCTTTTGCTGAATTGAGACACAATTGTGTCCTATTTATTAGGGCTATAAATTGGAGTCAATTTCGCTTACTATGCGTTTTATGTATTTTTTTAGGTTTGAGTTGGGGCTGAGATTGCCCATTTAGCTACAAATTGGATATTTGTTATGCTGAGCTAACCCTATGTTGGTTATGAGCCAAACGGGCTGACTCATGAGAACAAATCAATTGTTGCCCCATCCAAGTTTAGCAGCACTCCCCCCATTGGAGTGCTCGATCTCCTTCCACGGGAGGGCTCCTCTCCATTCATAGGAGGTTTTTCTACCCATTTTAGGTGGGTTTTGCCTTCTCTCATGATAGTTTTTCTCTTTTATTTTTTTCGCCATATCCATTGCCACCTCATCCATTTTGATTGACCACCACCACCTCCTCCATCTCCACATCCTATTCCCCTTCTCTTTCCTAAGGACTAGCTTCATTGTCCTCCCTTCTGCTTTGTCTGTTTTAATCCGGCTGAAATTGCTCACTTGAACTACCCATTGACTTTCCTGTGTTGCACAACAGCAGTGTCGGCAAAGCCGACTGGCCAGAAAAGAGGAAGAAACAAAAGAAAGTGAAAACAGAGAAAAAAATATCAGAAATTCACTTAATATCAGTAGTTTGGTTTAATGATACAAGCTGACTACGAGAGAGGATTTTTTTTTGTTAATTTTCTAATTTGGTTGTTTGATTGTATGTATGTTGATCGAGCATGCTTAATTTTGTACTGTTTGTTTGTTTGTTTGTGACTTGCAAAATCGCTCTATGGGTTTATCATCTCATTTGATGTAAGTGTCATTAGCGTGCCCTCGGGCCGAATCTAATCATTCTTCTTCGAAAAAAAAGAACAAATTACTCTATGTGACATTAATAAAATACCTTTTGATCCAATTGACTATATATAATTAAAATATGAATGTAATATATTTTATTTTGCATTCTCTTATAGATTTAAAACATACATCAAACATAAAAGTTTGTAGCACTGAAATATATAAAACAATAAAAAAAGATTTATGATTATGGAAATAAAATATAATGAATCAATTGTGATAGTTAATAAATAATAAAAATAAAAAAAACTTAATAAAAAATTCACCTTAAAATGCACATTAATAGTTCATGTAGTTTTAGATTTATAATTTATTATTGGGTTAAATTAAAAATATTTTCAGTCCCTCAAGTTTGACTCGAATTTGGTTTTAGTCCATAAACTTTAAAATCGTTAGTTTCAGTCCCTCATGTTTTGAAACCACGTAACTTTAGTCCATTCTAATCACGTTACTTTAGTCCTTCCCCTTAACATCGTTACCTTTGATGCTGATGTGACAAATGAATTTTTGTGTCAGTTTGTCCAGTCAGTTACAATGACCATGTTTGTGGCAATTGAATTACACCTCAGCTCATCTAGTCAGATTTTTTTAGGGTTTTATTAAATTTATCTTCACAATTTCATGAACAGGGAATACCACAAAACTGTCTGCATGAGTTAAGTTGTAATCCAATTGCCACATAAGTGACTGGACAAACTGACACATAATTTCATTTGTCACGTCAGTGTCAAAGTTAACGTGTTACGAGGAAGGACTAAAGTTACATGATTTCCGAACATGAAAGACCAAACCAACGGTTTTAAAGTTTCGGGACTAAAACTAAATTCGGGTCAAATTTTAGGGACTAAAAATATATTTAACCTTTTATAATTTAAATAAATATGAAAAAGTTAAAAAATAAAAGCCAACTAATTACACCACACTTTTTTTTGGTCAATTACACCGCAGTGGTCTAGCTAAATTTTGAATTCGTTAAAAAATAAATAAAAGCCAACCATTAGAGCAACTCCAACGCCAAGTTCTTAAGACATATCTTAAAATTTAGAATCCCATGAAGCACCTTGGTATTATTGGAGGGAGATGACGTGAAAAATGGAATTCTTATTTTTAAGAATTGGATGTTTGTGCAAGTATTTCCAGAATCTGGGTTCTTATGAATTAAAAATGAGGGGAAAAAGAAAAAGTTAATATAATTAGGAGTTCTTGTCGAGTTGCTCTGTTGGAGTGTAGAGTTACTTAAATTGTAAGAGTTGCTTAAAAATTAAAAAAAGATGATACGTACATGTAGGAACCACACAAAAATTAATAAATTAAAATTTTAAGCAACTTAGGTGAGATTCTCCGTTGGAGATGGTCTAAGAGCCTATTAGAGTTTGTTAAGCATTCAGTTGACATACATCATGTATATAAATAATGTATATAAATAGTGACTATTACTAATGATCAATGAATGAGAATATACTATTCTATGTATAGCTTTCTATCTTGAGACCGATTAAACTAATAAATCGTGAATTAGTGTTTTTACCGATTCAATTATCTGTTCAATTTTAAAAATATTGATCCATCCTGAGAATATTTCCAGATATTTTATTTTTTGCTTCGCCTTATTTCAGGAAATTTTAATTACATGAAACTTTATTCTTTAGAATGTTCAAAACTAGAGCTGGCAAAATGGGTCAGCCCGCAAAAACGTAGGGTTGTGACACTTATTTTAAAAGTTCGAATAAGTCTCAAGCTTTTTAGCCTAATCCGATAAAGCCCGCTACCTGCATCCAGCCGGACCAGATAGCCAAATTCACAGTTGTATTCAAAACTAGCTTACTTTTATTTACCCCTTCCATGACTTTTATTTACCCCTTCCATTTATTTGGTTTCTCTATAATACTGTTTCATTTTGTTTAATACATAGTTGCCTCAATGTGAGCTATAAATCAATTGCAGTTGCTAAAAATTTATAATTTTTTACACCAAAAACTTTTCTTCATGATGAAGTATTGTTACAGATAATCTAAAATTTTATAATTTAAAAATGTTCTGACTGACCTAGTAGGACTTGAGTATAAGACCATCTCCAATACATTTAATTAGGTCTTAAAAATAAATTAATTAATTTGGAAGCAATTTTCTTATGATTAGAGTGGAGAGACATAAATATTTAATGGGATGCTATGCTAGGCTTCTAATCGATTATTTTGTGTCATAGAGACATAAATATCGATAAACCTAATGTGCCTATTTGAAGGTACAGTACGGTTCTAAAAAGATGGCACTAATTTGCTAACCTACGACTCCTGCAAATGACAAAGCCACCGCTAGAATCCTTTAATGCACTATTTCATTGATAAGTATTGTTTTAATATTTTATTATTAGAGTTTAATATATATACATAATTAATGTAAAAAAAGTTTTACACATATATTAAATGATGTGTTGTCATATTATTTTTTATTGAATTTAAATGTTGTGATATATTTGTAAAATTTCTTTGCACTAATAAATTCTTATTAGTAATACGTTTGCCAATAAAAGGCCATCTCCTGTACAAGATTGTTGTATCCATTGAAGATAGAAATTTTTGAGTGAAAAATAGAAAAGCTCTCTTCCTCTCTCATTCCGCTGCATGTGAGTTTTATTTTTTAGTATCTCCCACTCATATTATCACTCACATAATGAACAAACCTTCAAAAATTCGAATCTTTATAATGTTTCACTTTGTTCTTCTTGGCATGTAATTTAATTTTAGACTCTAAACAAGACATCGCATTCAAAATTTTAGTCCAAAGTTGGAAAATAGGGAAGAAATAATTGTTATCTTGATAAAGAGAGGAAGTGTGCTACACATGCATATATATCACTGATCACCTTCCTTTTTCTCTTCCATATAATTTCATTTTACATTTGATATATAGATCCCAAAAAGTGCAATTTGAGGAACTGAAAAGGGAATAACGCGTGCACATCAAAGTGGACTGGGGGATTTGGGCTCCACATCTCAAATGTGACAACGAAAAGAAACACAAAACGAATATCATGCCAGCTACTGCTACTTGATCTGCTCATATTTTACACCATTATTAATCAGTAATTATTTCAATACCCTATCCCTTGTGAAACTTGCTAGACAACTTGGTCGTTGGTAAGTAATCATATTAATCAACTACTAGTATATGTTGTTATCACTTAAACTGTACTCTTTAATCATATGTACGTATATTATAATTATAATTATGAATTTACTTAAATTGGTGTTATCTCCCACATCGACCAGCTAAGTAGAAGTAACTTCCCATTCTCCCTCCTTGCGTTCATGCTCATTTCACCCAATATTCACTTTTCATATGTTCTAATTTGATATTTGTATCTACTCGTTGGAATTGTATTTAAATTTTTATAATAATAAATTAATAATAATAAGAAGAAATCTGTAAGAGGTTAGTGACTAGAGTAACTCGCATATGACAAGTCACATGTTCGAGCTCCCACGCGTTTGTCTCCTTGAGACAACGTAAATGTAACTATGTAAATACTTTTGTAAATGTTCTTTGAGTTTGAAGGTTTTTACTGCCTTAAATTATGGCACCATCCCTTCACCCTAAATTTTATGTAAAAAAATGTTAATTTATTAAAATTGGGTAATAAGGTTTTTCAAAAACATTACCAAATAAAATATGCAAAAAGTTGAAGATAAACTAACTATAAAAAGATATTGACTCCTATGGGTATAGGAGAGGTATATAAGTAATTGATAAGTAGGTGGGGGTGGTGGTGTTGTTTTTTGCAATAGTTGGCGAGGGAGCATATGTTGATAAAAAAGGGCTATACATAGCTTTTCGTTATTATATTAAATTAAATATATGATATGATATGATATTAGCGTGTTCCAATATGGTGTGTTTGACAATTGTGAAAGCAAGGAGAGTGGATGAACCAACCATGACAATGCCATCTCATAAACTGAGATAGATCTTTTTCTCAGTTTAATAAATGAAATATTAAATTTTCTTTTTTTAAAAAAAGAAAAAAAAAAGAGAGTCAATGAATCATATAGTATTTATCATAATCATATTAATGTGGAGAGTGGAGAGAATGATTTAGCTAATAAGTTCCCCACGGACTCTCTATTTTTGACTTTGGATTTTCATTGCAAGGCCTCTACTTCTTCTACTTCCAGCCTCTTCAATCTACCAAACTGTTGACATTTTAATCTTCTCAAATCTCAAGTAACACTTTCTCTTTCACTCTCTCTCTCCCAAATTTTTTTTTTTTTTTTAAATTTTCCATAAGGATAACTACTGATATATCTGACAAACATAAGATTCTATGTTATTGTTTTGTGTTTTGAGTTATCTGTGAAAGTAAGTTCCAGAAGCTTGCCAGCTTTGAACTTCTTCCAAGTTTCAAACCAGAAAAATCAACCTCAGTTATTGCATGGGGCCTGATTTCATATGGTTTTTCCTTTTTTATACATTTCATTGATTTTATCTAAGCAAATGACATGAATGTGAGGGTTTCCATGAATTTTGATAGCTATTAATTACTTTGCCCTGTTTTAATTAAATTCTGAATGTATGATATAAATGAAAGTTGTTCTGTTCATTACAATATTTTCATATTCTTAACTTCCATTTGGTTGCTCTTTCTAGGATATACTGTGATGCCGGCTCTGAGAATTCATGGATATGCCTTGGCTGTTTCGTTTTGTTTTATCATCGTCATAGCAGCCTCACAACGAACAGATCCTTCTGAAGGTGAATTTAGTAAAAGCCTTCAACAACATTTTGAATCTCTCTGTTTTACTTTGTTCTTTCTGACCTGTGATTTTAATTTTAGACTCTAAACAAGAGAGCTAGGTTTAAAATTTAAGTCCAATTATAAGCTTAGAAAGTGTACTCTGCTGCTACCATGTATTTTGATTTGGGATATGAAGTTTTTAACCGTAATGCTTGGTCTATTTTTGTTGTATTTGTAGTGAAAGCGCTGATGGACATTAGAAAGAGTTTGATTGATCCCATGGACCACCTGAAGAACTGGAAAAAGGGTGATCCATGTGCAGCAAATTGGACCGGGGTTTTGTGTTTTGATAGGAAGGAGGCTGATGGTTACTTCCATATCCGTGAGCTGTAAGGCTTCTTTGTCCTTCTACTTTCTTTTTGTTCTGAATTCCAATTTCAATTTCATAATCTAGATATTATAAAGTGTTATTTATATAAATCATGAGTTAATATTATAGGGATTTCTAAATTCTAACTATTTTCTTTGTTATACTTTACTTAAGCTACCTAATGACTCGGAATCTCTCGGGAAGTCTAGCACCTCAGCTTGGTCAGCTCTCATATCTTGAGATACTGTGAGTTGTGGTCATTTTATAAATTGTTCTGAAAAAAAAATTGTATTGAAAGAATTGATGTTAATATCTTATGCCATGCTAACATCTTCATTGTTTTATGCTTGAAGGAATTTCATGTGGAACAATCTGACAGGCACAATACCGAAGGAGATTGGAAATATTACATCATTGAAACTCTTGTAAGAACTTTACCAAAGAAGATGAATTATTAGTATTGATCCTCATCAAGTTTTTATTTAAGGTGGTGCTGTCTGTCCTACCTGATATTGTCTCTTAGTTTTTAAAAGATGGATCTTAATTGCTGTTGTTTTCCTGGTGAAAGAATCTTAATTGCATATGCATGTACGGGAAATTAAATTTGGACTTAAGCTTATTGTATGTATCATAATAAACATGTTGTATATCTTTGTAACTTGTTTGAAGTTCAGATGAGGAGTCTAATTGGCTGAGCATACAAGAAAAGCTTTTGGTAATATTAAAAGCTACTATTTGGGGGAAATTTATGTTTTGTTTTGTGTATCTTAGTGTTCATGATTGAAGAAAAGTGAACATACTAATGCTGCAACCTATGAAATTTTATGATGTAATAGAGCAAATAGTGTTTCCAACATTCCAAGGTATTGTTTGTGCAGGCTTCTGAGTGGGAATAAATTATCTGGTAGTTTACCAGATGAGCTTGGCAACCTTTCAAAATTGAATAGATTCCAAGTTGATGAAAACCAATTATCAGGTCTTGTACCAGAATCATTTGCCAACTTGATCAATGTTAAACACCTGTAAGTGGATTTCTAAGCCAAATGCACCGTCGACAAAGCTTGGAGCTGGATTTCTTATGTGTACTTTTTTCTGCTTCGTGCTGTATTTTTGCAGCCACATGAACAACAACTCATTCAGTGGTCAAATTCCATCCCAACTATCAAACCTATCCATTCTTCTGCATTTGTGAGTATTTAAGCCAATTTTTCACATTTCCTTAGTGATATAAAACTTTCATTGCATCCTGGGATGCATCTCCAAATTGATCTTTTTTACAAGTTTTCAGTGTTCTGCTTGTTGACATGACTTTACAGGCTTCTGGATAACAATAACTTATCTGGCTCTCTTCCACCAGAATTCTCCATGTTACAAAGTTTGGCAATACTGTATGTTATGCTTCCACTTTCTTTAAATCTGTAGTATTTTAACATTTTTATTTTATATATTACATTATTGACATGCATCTGCTTGATCTGTGATGGAGGATTAGTGAAAATGTTAAAATTATGCTCTGATATGATAAGCCAGAGCGTTCAAACCCAAAGACTTATAAACATATAGCTACAAGCACGTTTACTAGAGAGGTTGTGATAGTATGAGATATGACTACTAAAGAGCCATGAAAGATATATCAGTTTCACAGGATAAAGACTAAATGGAAAAACAGAATTCATGTATATCTGTTCTTCTCAAGGACTCTCTAGGTTAATTTCAAGATTTGGGAGAAAGGATTATCATTATTGTTGTCACATATACATGGGCTTGCAGCTGTAAATACACATAAAAGCTTAAAGAAATGCAGGCGGCTAATATTATAGTTATGTCTTGGATGATGTTCAGCATGACATCTTTCTTTTTATGCAAAGGTTGGTAACTATATAAACCAGGAAATATTAGCATAATTGAGTTTATACAACATCTTTTGGGTGAGGAGTTGTGGTAGTATAGTTTGAATATAACTAGTAGGGCCCCAGGTTTCTTCAAGATATCCAAAAGAAGCAAATTGATTAAAAGTTCCTGTACAATGTTTCATTAAGAAATAAATCCAACATGAATAGTCCTCTAAAATTCCTTTATTTCCTTAACTCTTCTTTACCTAATATTGTACTTGAGCCATCCATATGATGCTTCTTTCTCATTTTGCTTTCATTTTTTATCATTTTGTATCAATACTCTGGTGTACTAGTGTAGCCTTTAGATCTTCTTTACCCCCTTTAAATGATTCTATAATCATGTAATGCAATAACTACAGGACTCCTATAAATGATGAATTGTTTTTTTTTTTTATTGGTGAAAGCTGGTTCTCACTTCTAGCAATTACCTCACATAAATGTCTGTCATCTTTTATGCAGTAAACTAATAAGAACTTATCCGTATACCATACATTTTGCATGTATATATGCTCTCACGTGTACTTTACCTTGGCCAGAAAAAGGAATTTTAGCTATAATCTCTGATTTTCAAATTATCTTATTTCCCTTACAGCCAACTTGATAACAATAATTTCAGCGGGAATGGAATTCCTTCTACCTATGCAAACTTATCCAACTTAGTAAAACTGTAAGTGTTCTTATCTACATGTCCTTCTTTTTTTTCCATTTAATATAAATGTTTCAAATATTTAGTGACTATTCTTTAGCCATCACGTGACAGACTAAGCTTTTAGATCAAAATGTTCCTTGAAATGGCCTCCAAGCCATTTTTAGCCATTAGATCTGGTGTTCTATCCTTAATCCTCTTGAGTCTCAAATTTAAGTTTTGATATAGGATAGGGAGTATTTGTTTTTCCATGCTTCATGACCAAAGATCATTCAGGTATAGGTGTTTATTACACGTATTAAAATGGCATCCTTTAGACTTCATTTGAGGCTCAAGGAGGATGAGAAGTTACAAAAGCTTACTCTCAACTTTCAATTATGAATTCAAGAATACAACGATGGGGTTTTTTTTTTCTTTTTTTGAGCTAATGTTTTCTCTTTGACTTAACAGGAGTCTAAGAAACTGCAGTCTGCAAGGAGCTGTTCCTGATTTCAGTCCAATACCCAAACTAAGCTATTTGTATGTGGCTTTACTTTACAACGAAATAATTTACTTCTGTTTTGGCTACCAACTCATTTGTCATTGGTTCATGTTTCAGAGATCTTAGCTGGAATCAGTTTACTGGACCCATACCATCAAAGAAACTTGCAGACAATATGACAACCGTGTATGTAAATAGCCAATTTTTTTTTATACATTTTGTATCTATAATAATGTTCTTGTCTTCCTTATCTACTTCAGAATATTTACTTGTCTCTGTGATATCCATGACAAAACTGAATTTGACATACTAATTTTCTTGTTATTGCAGTGATCTGTCCAATAATCATCTCAATGGATCTATTCCTCGAAGCTTTTATCCTCATCTCCAAAAATTGTGAGAAGATACTCATCAACCTGTATTTCACATAATATTTCTTCATTATTACATTAAAATAGCTAGAAATTTCTTAAAAGAAACCTATTTATTAGAAGAAAGGTTCTCATTTAGAATCTAGTGAGACTTTACACAGGTGCAATTCTTTTCTTATTGGGTTGATGTTATGTTTTCATTGTCAAACACAGGGCACTTGAGAACAATTTACTGTCTGGCTCCGTCCCTGCTAGCATATGGCAGAACTTGTCCTTCAGTAGGAGTGCTAAACTTACAATGTAACTTCAGAACCCAGATTACTACTTCAGTCTCAAGGAATAATGATTTTTTTTCATCAAACTAATCTATTTTGATGAGGAACTTACTGTTGTAAGATGTTGAAGTGAATTTTGATTATGTTGTTTTCAAAGTATATTCATTATGTTGGTCTTATCTATGTAGTGATCTTCATAACAACCTACTTTCGGACGTTTTGGGAAATTTGAAACCCCCCAGCAAATGTTACCTTGAGGTATTCTCATTAACATCTTCACTAATACATTCCATGCAACCATATGATCGCATTCTCTCTCTGTTGTTCAATTCATGTTCATAATATTGCATAAATGTCTTTCTAATTTTTATTTCATGTGATTCATTTTTATTATAGAGAACATTGTCAGAATTATATTTAGTCAATAACTTTTATAAAAAGAAAAAGATTAAAAAGCTTTTACATTTGGTGTTGCATAAATTTCTTATAATTTTCTCTTATTTTTTCCTTGAAGGCTTTCTGGCAATCCTATTTGCAAGAATTCTAACACACAAAGTATTGGTCATATTGTGGACTTGAAGGAGATGAAGTGGACAAAGACTCAACAAATTCAAAAATTGTTTGTAAAGTTCAATCTTGTCCGGTGGATAATTTCTATGAATATTCCCCCTCTTCTCCAATTCCTTGTTTTTGTGCAGCACCTCTGAGAATTGGATACAGACTAAAAAGTCCAAGTTTTTCTTACTTTCCTCCCTTTAGAACTAGTTTTGAATCATACATAACGGAGTACTTAGACTTACACCTTTATCAGTTGTCAATAGATTCATATGATGGGAAGAGGGACCTCGTCTTAGAATGTACCTAAAATTTTTCCCTCATACAATGATTCCCAATCCAATACATTCAATGCAAGTGAGGTTCATCGAATTAAAGGCATATTTACATCATGGCACTTTCCTCGCACTGATTTTTTTGGACCATATGAACTCCTGAACTTCACTCTTCTGGGACCTTATGCAAATTGTAAGTTTCTTAATCTCAACACTATTATTTTATGTTTTCTTATATACTGCGTAAAAAATTTATGCCACTTGAATATATTAGTATCTTTACATTCCACCATGTTCTATTTAACAACATTAATCCAAAAAGAAATTCTTTTTGCCACTTGTAGAAGTGATTGATAATTTGATATGCATATTGTAAAGAAAATGCACATTATTATTATTATTATTATTATTATTATCAATTTTCATATTATTATAAATTCTTTATTTTTAATATACCATTGCTTAAATGAGATGTTGTCAATTGGAAATCAGATTTGACCAGAGATGTTGGTTAAAAGTTGAAAAATATTAATCTTTAGTTTTTTAATGGTGTATGCCTTATGTTTCATGGCATTTTGTTCATGTACAAGGACAAACCATATTGTATAGTAAACTACAAAGATGAGTGTATCTCTCCACTAAGTCCAAAACAATCTCAGATTAAAAAAGTGAAAAAAAAAAAAGAAATCTTGATCTGAAAATATAGGTAAATGCAGAAGTAGTTTCCCTTGTTTGCTTAGAACTAGAGTTGGCATTTATGTTTGATGAATCAGATAGAGTACATCACATAAATGGTGTATATTTTTAGTCATTCACCATTGGTTAATAGAATGTATTCCCTTTGTTGAGTTTCTCTAATTTAACTTTCATTTTACTGCTATAGTAAATATTGATTCAGAGAAGAGAAAAACAAGTACAGGCATAATAGTTGCTATCATAATAGCAGCTGTTGCCTGTGTTTTTGCAATAGCTGCAACAACCATTCTCCTAATTTCTAGAAGAGATGTGAAATACCGGGCACTTGATTTCCAGGAAACGTATGTGTAAGTATTTTATGGCTTTTTTCTGATAGTGTCATTTTGGATTATCTTTGAAGAAAGAGATTTAAATGTCTATTTCCTTTTGCAGCCTCTAATATACCTATCAAAATAGATGGCTTGAAAGCATTTACTTTTAAAGAGTTGGTTCATGCTACCAACAAATTGATATCTCAACTAAAGTGGGCCAAGGGGTTATGGGAATGTCTATAAAGGCATTTTATGTGATGAAACATTTGTTGCCATTAAGCGAGCAGAAGAAAATTCATTACAGGGCCAAAAAGAGTTTTTGACTGAGATTGAGCTTTTATCAAGGTTACACCATCGAAATCTTGTCTCACTGATTGGCTACTGTAATGAAGAAGGGGAGCAGGTACATAACTAATAGCTAATAGCTACAATTTTGTTACTTATGTCATCTTGCAACAAGTTTAATTGAAGAATTCAAACAGAAATGAGAAAAGAATTTGTTTTATGTGAATATGCATAATGATTAAACAATGCCATAGTTAATATAAACATTCATCTAACTATTAAGCCAGATATGTTAACAAAAAAGAAAAAACTTTCTATAAGTCCCTAAACTAATATGCATCCAGTTTTTCTCCTTTGGTTGTATAAGACTTTTCCTGTGTTGGTTCTTTCTGTTGATCCTGTTTGGTGTGTCTGTTCTATTAAGCTACATCTGAGATGAGCTTATCACTAATAAGGGACAAATGAATTGCATGTTATGACAGATTTCTGTTTGAATCTATAACTATATATTCAAGTTGTGTCAATTTGGACTGTGTTATTTTCCTGGACTTTTCTATTTTTTAATATATTAAAGAAAGCTTATCTTTGGAGCTCAAATATGTAATCTTAGTTTAGACATAAGTTTTGCCATATTAGATGCATAGTTGACAATAATATTATTCTCATTTACTCTTTTTGCTGCTTCAGATGCTGGTTTATGAGTTCATGCCCAATGGCACCCTAAGGGATTGGATTTCTGGTACGAAATTGTTGGAATTTTCTACATTAAAATTAGCAATGTTATATATGTTAAATATAAATAGATATCTATTCTTTTAATTTGATTGTGCATATGAACTTTCTCTTCATGCTTTCTTCTGCTCTCTAGTTTTGGGTTTCATTTGCCAAAATATTGTATATTCTAATGCTATTTTGAATATCTTCTTAGTTAATGCTTAGATTTTTATAGGCTTAATAGCTTTTCAAATATGAAATCTGGTGTATTGACACCACAATTGGTGAGTTAATTTATGGTTGATATGCATCTACTACGTCCATTGAGGAAAATATTAAAATAACATTTCTATACAGTTATAAGTTAAACTTCAATCTACACTTGAAAACTCTTATTAAAAGAAGATCTTATACAACTAATAATGGAGGTACTCATGTTGAACAAAAGAAATCATGATCGTAATGGCAGTCTCAGTATAGTTCATAATTGTTTTGTCATTTCTATCCTTGTTAGTAGAGTAAGAAGATAAAAAGAAAGGAAGAAATTTGCATGAGGGAAAGGAAAGGCAATGAATAATAAAATAACATTGCACCATGATTTTTAATTGTTTATGTTCTGAATGATGCATAAAGATATGGTCTAAGTTAATGGATACTTTGATGTGGCAGGTAAAAGAACAAAAACCAAGGAAGGCCTAAGTTTTGGTATGAGAATGCGGATTGCAATGGGTGCAGCGAAAGGCATACTATCTGCATACAGAGGCTAACCCTCTATATTCCACCGAGACATTAAAGCCAGTAACATACTTCTGGACTCCAAGTTTACAGCTAAGGTGGCTGATTTTGGATTGTCACGACTTGTACCATACTTAGATGAAGAAGGAAGTACTCCTAATATGTGTCAACAGTTGTGAAGGGAACACCAGTAAGTTTGTTAAGAAATTTAGGAATGATTTCAATTCCAAATTGAAGACTCAAAGTTATATTAAGAAGTTTCTTACTGCATATATTATTTAATTGACACATTTTATATGACAAGCCAAAAATGCCTCATGTCAAGTAGTCTTATGTGTGAAGATTTCCCACCCACTTCTCACAGTCTTATGTTGAGCCACTTGATAATAATCATACCCACTTACCTTTTCTTAAACAGCTCAAGTTCTGGGGAAATTCTACGGTGAGGTACCTTAATAGGTGCCTCACTGTGTACCCCTTGATTTAGGGACATGTAAGCAAAAAAATTATTTTTAGAATTTGCAATATGGTCCTCAAAATATTTTTTATATTAAGAAGTTTCTTACTGCATATATTATTTAATTGACACATTTTATATGACAAGCCAAAAATGCCTCATGTCAAGTAGTCTTATGTGTGAAGATTTCCCACCCACTTCTCACAGTCTTATGTTGAGCCACTTGATAATAATCATACCCACTTACCTTTTCTTAAACAGCTCAAGTTCTGGGGAAATTCTACGGTGAGGTACCTTAATAGGTGCCTCACTGTGTACCCCTTGATTTAGGGACATGTAAGCAAAAAAATTATTTTTAGAATTTTCAATATGGTCCTCAAAATATTTTTTATATTAAGAAGTTCTTACTGCATATATTTTAATTGACACATTTTATATGACAAGCCAAAAATGCTCATGTCAAGTAGTCTTATGTGTGAAGATTTCCCACCCACTTCTCACAGTCTTATGTTGAGCCACTTGATAATAATCATACCCACTACCTTTTCTTAAACAGCTCTAGTTCTGGGGGAAGTCTACGGTGAGGTACCTTAATAGGTGTCTCACGTGTACCCCTTGATTTAGGGGCATGTAAGCAAAAAATATTTTTAGAATTTGCAATATGGTCCTCCTGGAGGACCATATTGCAAATTCTAAAAATATTTTGAGGACCATATTGCAAATTCTAAAAATATTTTTTTGCTTATATGCCCCTAAATCAAGGGGTACACGGTGAGGCACCTATTAAGGTACCTCACCGTAGAGTTCACCCAAGTTCTGCACAATGTCTTCACACTTGTGCAATTGTCATTTTCCTCTTAGTTTTTGGATGTTGTAGTGTAGGTTAAATTTGTACTTATTATTTCTAACACTGAAAAGCAATAGTTTGAATATAATGATTACTTTGTAATTTTCCTGCAGGGTCAGGGTTACCTGGACCCAGAAATATGATGACTCATAAGTTGACTGATAAAAGTGATGTATATAGCTTAGGAAGTGTTTCTGGAGCTTTTAACAGCATGCAACCAATATCACGTGGAAAAAACATTGTCCGCGAGGTACATTTGTAATTACTACACTATTTTTCTGTCTAATATCTGATCACTAATAGCATGTTTGGTTTTTTGTTAGAAGGATCTCAAACCAGGGGTTTGACCAAAAGTTTGTGTGTATGTTTGGTTTTCATCAAAATCGGGTTTTAAACGTGAATCCAGAGGCTAATGCTACTGAGAGTAGCGTTATACCGGAATTCAAACGTGGTTTTGAGATAAACCAAATACATATATAGTGTGTCATTTCAAACGTGGATCGGGTCAACGCTACTATTCGGACTAAACCAAACACACTATATATTTCATAACTTTGCTCAAACCATGGTTTGGAGATTCCCAACAGAAATCCAAAAGACACACTAAAAACATTGGATAATAAAAATAATCAAGAAAACTTTATTGTAGTGCCAGCTGAATGTGCAGAAGAGGGGTACATTTGAATTATCATGTCTAATTTTTTTACATAGCAGGTGGAAAAAAAACTACTAACTAAACAAATCACTATTAATAATGGTGCAAAATTTTGTGTCAGGTTAATATGGCTTATCAGTCTGGCATAATATACTCCATTATAGACAACAGAAGGGTGTGTATCCTTCTGATTGCTTGGACAAGTTTTTAACTCTGGCCCTCAGTTGTTGCCAAGACAATCCAGAGGAGAGACCATCAATGCAAGATGTGGTAAGGGAACTAGAAGATATTATTGCAATGTTACCTGAAACTGAAAACTAGTTTTCTTAGATGTTACCTTAGATCATTCTGGTAACATGGACCCTATCATCATCACCATCACAACAACTTCAGGATCCAATGTGACTAGGAAGGACCAGCACATGTCTTCATATGTTTCAGGAAGTGATCTTGTTAGTGATGTCATTCCCACCATTGTTCCTCGCTAATACTGTATACATACTAGTCTCCCTCACATCTTCCAAAAAGAAGTATTATACCAAATAAACTATACATTTTTTATATAAAGATTTTGATATACTAAAGGTAGGAAGTTTTTTAGGGACGTAGTTGTTGTCTATTTCCATCAGGGACTTTGTAAATTGTATATGTAACTAATACTATCCTATTAAGAAGAAGAAAAAGAAAAATATTACTTCAACATTTTCGGTATTTAGAAAATTAATATATTTATCATAACTATTGTACTGAATATAGCTACATTACAATTGTTCTACCTAACTGAGTTAGCTACTCTAACTCATAAATATGTGATTATGATCTAATATCATAAGCAGCAACTGATTTTTAGAAAAAATGCAAATTAATATCCTAAATTTTTGAGTCATTATGATTTAGTTCCGATGTTCGAAAAGGTAAAGTTGATGTTTTCAAAATGCATAACAACACTTTTTCAACTAATCCTTTTTTTTTTTTGGGTCCAACGGATCATTCATTGAAAGATGTCAAACGACACTTACAAAGTGGGGAATACTAAATAAAGAGTATCACAGCGTGCCACTACAAATCAAAACAACAAAACAAGCACGCATCTTAGATAATGTAAACTATTTAGCAATCCTAATAATAACAAAAAAAAAGTCTCCTATTACACAAAGATACTGAAACAGCCTAGAATATTTTATCTTTTTTTTTTCTTTATTCCTTCTGGATCAACACATGTCCAGCATCAACCTCAAGCAAAAATCCACACATCTTCTGCAATCAATATGAGTAAACAACACTGCAAAATGAGCTCTAATTGTGGAAGAGCATTGAAGGCAGCAGTCTAAGTATATCAGTGCTGCAAAATGATGGCTCTAACAGAATCTCACTGAAGAGGAGAGGAGTCAAAGGTTATGAAGATGGTGGCTGGAAAGGGGAAAGAGGTGGTGGTGGGATGGAGAAATGAGAAGAAAGTGGAAGAAAAATAACAAAACTCCCACTAAAAAGAACGAAAAACTCACCTAGAGTGAGTAGAGAACCCTCCTTTAGAGGGAGGAGGCCCTCCCATGGAGGGAGAAAGCCCCCTTGAATTGGGGGAAGAAACAGCGGCGCTCTAGCCTCTAGGGTTGGGGACAAGTTTGGATGTGGCCGTATCTGTGAACTAATGTATAAAAATTTACTAGGGATTAACTATATAGAATAATTATTTTATACTCTTTTTTTTTTAAAAGAATGCTCCTGCTATTACTTATTATAAGTTATATTCTCAAAAGTCATATATCAAAAGAGGTTGATTCAAATGATATATATTTAATTTCCTTTAAGCAATATTCAGAATTCTAGTACTTTAAATGAAACAAATTCAAGTTGGAAAGTCTCATGTCATGACGTGGACGTTGTTGTTAGAAGTAGGATTGTCTCTCATTTCCGTGTAGGATACGGGTGATTAAGAAAAAAAAATTCTCAAAAGTATCCACGATTATATGGGAAAAAAATTAATGGTGCATGTTTTGACTAATAGTGCAAGTTGTAGCCCTCTTTTTTTTCAAAATTTTAAGGCACTAGTAATAGTGCATGTTTTTGGCTCCATCCATTACACACTGACACACATGGGTTATGGTTATGCAACTCTGCGCTGTTGCATGATGCAAGTGAGATTCCAGTGCAGCAGTAGCACTGGAGCAATCGCACGTTACGCGCGTAGCGGTCAAATCCATAATGTTCGAAAGGTGTTCGACGAAACGCCTCACTCTCACAGAACCATTGCTTCATGGAACGCCATTGTTGCCGCGCACTTCGAAGCCCACCAGCCTCGCGAAGCCATTCTTCTGTTCGAGAAAATGCCCGAAAGAAACACCGTTTCCTGGAACGGAATGATTTCCGGGTACGTCAAAAACGGAATGATCACCGAAGCAAGGAAGATATTTGACACCATGCCTGACCGCAACGTTGTTTTCGTGGACTTCGATGGTTCGAGGTTACGTGCAAGAGGGCATGGTCGAAGAAGCAGAACGGCTCTTCTGGGAAATGCCCCACAAGAATGTGGTGTCGTGGACAGTTATGCTTGGTGGGTTGTTGAAAGAGTCTCGTGTTGAAGATGCACGCAAGCTGTTTGATATGATGCCTGTGAAGGATGTGGTTGCCGTGACGAATATGATTGGAGGGTATTGTCAGGTGGGTCGTGTGGAAGAAGCTCGTGCACTGTTTGATGAAATGCCGAGAGGAATGTGATTACTTGGACCACTATGGTATCTGGGTATGCGCGGAATAGGAGGGTGGATGTTGCAAGGAAGCTTTTTGAAGTGATGCCTGAGAGAAATGAGGTGTCTTGGACGGCTATGCTCATGGGGTATACTCAGAGTGGGAGAATGAGGGAGGCTTCAGAGCTTTTCGATGCAATGCCCATGAAGCCAGTTGTTGCTTGTAATGAGATGATCATGGGGTTTGGACTTGAGGGGCAGGTGGATAGAGCTAGGAGGGTGTTTGAGCAAATGAAGGAGAGGGATGAGGGTACTTGGAGTGCAATGATTAAGGTGTATGAAAGGAAAGGGTTTGAGTTGGAAGCGTTGGGTTTGTTTGCTAGGATGCAAAGAGAAGGGGTTGCATTGAATTTCCCATCGTTGATTAGTATCCTTTCTGTGTGTGCCAGTTTAGCCAGTCTTGATCATGGTAAGCAAGTCCATGGTCGGTTGGTGAGATCTGAATTTGATCAAGATTTGTATGTTGCCTCAGTCTTGATTACAATGTATGTTAAGTGTGGGGATCTTGTGAGAGCAAAATGGATTTTTAACAGGTTTCCTTTGAAGGATGTTGTTATGTGGAACTCTATGATCACAGGTTATTCTCAGCATGGTTTGGGAGAGGAAGCTTTAAATGTTTTCTATGACATGTGTTCCTCTGGAGTTCCACCAGATGATGTTACCTTCATTGGAGTTCTTTCAGCGTGTAGCTACAGTGGCATGGTGAAAGAAGGACTTGAATTATTTGAATCAATGCAATGCAAATATCAAGTAGAGCCAGGAATCGAACACTATGCTTGCATGGTTGATTTGCTAGGCCGGGCAGGCCAGGTAAATGATGCAATGAAACTAGTAGAAGAGATGCCAATGAAGCCAGATGCCATTGTTTGGGGTGCATTGTTAGGGGCATGCAGAACCCATATGAAGCTGGATTTGGCTAAAGTGGCAGTTGAGAAACTTGAGCAGCTCGAGCCCAAAAATGCTGGGCCTTTTGTCTTGCTCTCAAATATGTATGCAATCAAGGGAAGATGGAAGGATGTTGAAGTCCTTAGGGAAAAAATAAAAGCTAGGAGTGTTGTCAAATTGCCTGGCTGTAGTTGGATTGAGGTGGAGAAGAAGGTACATGTGTTCACTGGGGGAGATAGCAAGGCCCACCCTGAGCAACCTATTATCATGAAAATGTTGGAGAAGCTAGGTGGATTGTTAAGGGAAGTTGGGTACTGTCCTGATGGTAGCTTTGTGCTTCATGATGTGGATGAGGAAGAGA
Organism: Sesbania bispinosa; assembly: GCA_026901365.1. Lineage (NCBI taxonomy): Eukaryota > Viridiplantae > Streptophyta > Magnoliopsida > Fabales > Fabaceae > Sesbania > Sesbania bispinosa. Next base: position 517,839 of record QLOH01000235.1, read on the forward strand.
AGATGCATAGCTTGGGTTCATAGTGAAAAACTAGCTGTAGCATATGGACTTCTAAAAGTTCCTGAAGGGGTGCCAATTAGAGTTATGAAAAATTTGCGGGTTTGTGGTGATTGCCATTCTGCAATCAAATTGATTGCAAAAGTCACTGACAGGGAGATAATTTTGAGGGATGCCAATAGATTCATCATTTTAAAGATGGCTACTGTTCTTGCAAGGACTATTGGTAATTCTTGCAAACGAGTAACGACCACATATGGCCTCAGATTTGAAGAAGCTGTTGGAGTAGAGGGTTGCTTTGTCCTGAGCATGATGGGTTGGGATACAGTGTAATTTGACAGGCTGTATGTAAGAATCAAATAGAAGCCTTCTTATTTGAGTGAGCTTTTCACGTAAAGCTTACACAATTGTAACATACATGAGTGAGTATTATTGTACTACTTTTTTTAACTTTCTACTGACAGCGTAATTTCAGATTATCATTAAAGGAAGAGAACTGATGCTTATACTTTTTGCAGCCTTAAACATTTGTGTCAAAATTGCTGGAATGAAAGCAATCACCTTCAAAGAACTGACACGTGATACCCAACGCCGACAATTTTAGCCGCTCAACTAAAGCTGTCCATGGAGGTTATGTGAAGGTAGGTCATGAGCATATAGTTTGGATGTTTCAGCTGAGGGTTGGAGAGATTATTCCAACTAAGGTGTCATTAATGATACCAAATATGGTATATGGTTCAATACTGATTATGCATTTTAATGTAAATATTGGTTTTACTTTGATTGAAGGCTTTATCCACTCTACCTTTTCCAAGTGGCTATTCTGTTGCATCTTCAATCTCTGGTGGCGATTTTGCTGACTCTGAAGTGGGTTTGGTGCTGGATCATAAGTGTCAGTTTGGTTAAATATTCTGATTTTAATGCCAGCATGTAATGCGTGCAGATGCAGGTTTTAATCAATTTCAATTTTGGTGGTAGGGTTTTGTGCATGACATTATAATTAGTCCTGTGCATTTGGATTCGGATGGTACTCCTAAAGAGTCCAATTTAACTTTGTGCAAGAGGGATTTGTCTATTGGATTCAGTGAGGAGAGAATGAAATTATTGGGCTGTGAAATACTTTGAAGGTACCCAAGGTTGAAAAGGACTGAGGCGTGGATGACTGCTGTTAATCTCCTTTGTGTTTTGGTTTTGGGAATGTTTTGTGGCCAATCCTGCTCTGTATATATGTAATGAATAAGAGTGGTGGGGTGTGTATAATGTTGTTTTGGGCATGGATGAATGTTAATAAAGTATTGGGCCGCAATACTTATCTGTAAGTTAAACTTTTTAGAAGAAGATTTGCCTCTACTTGAAAAGAAAGGGAAAGATAATATTATTGCAATGCTGCCAGGAACTGAAAGTTCTTTCTCAGATATTATATTACTTCTCAATATGATGACAAAGTGGCATCATCAGCATTCTACATGATAGGAGAGGACCAAAAAGTATCTTCAACCGTTTCACAGTTTCAGAAAGTGATCTTTTTTTTTTGGTCGAAAATGATCTTGTCATGGGGTCATTCCATCCATTATTCCTAGCATAGTCTGTTCTGTTTTTCTTTCTGAATCCCAAAACGCCCTTATCCTTTGCAATTTCAGATAGCGGATTGAGTTTAGCTTTTTTTTTCCCTGTTGATCGAGCTGATATTAAGTATGGCAGACAATGGAATGAGATTGTTTTGTAATCTTGAAAAGTGTCTGATATGCTCTTGTGCTTGAGATGCATCTTGCCCAAAGTATGATAGCTCATAGTAATGCAAAAGTTATTGTATGATATGCACAACCATTGTAGATACACAATCGTGTGCACTGGACAACGATTAGAAAAATTGAGATTTAAAACAAACAAACAAATAAAGCAAATGAGAGTAACGACAAATATTGAATGTACTAAGAGCATCTCTAATGGAGCAATTCATATGAAAATTTTCACACATTCCTTTAAAGTCATATCAGCTTTATAATTTTAATTTTTAAGCAATTCAATTCACTTTTTCCTCCAACCCAACAACTCTAAAATGATTTTTAAATAGATCTTACAATCTACCACCCCACTTTATATTATTTTATTATTTGGTAGAGAAAGAAAAAAAAACATTTGACCCCATAAATAAATTGCAAATCCGGTTGCTGCAAAATGTACCAAATGTAAATTTGCATACTCCAACAATGTACATCTTCCCTCCAAAGAGCTTTTTTCTGACACATTCTCGGTTAACAACTCGGTTGGAGTTGCTCTAAGAGCATGTCTAATGTAGCAACATTTGGGCCTGCTTGGTTAGTGTTTCCATTTTCTGTTTTCATTTTCTATTTTCATTTTGTTTTCCGTTTTCTAAAATTTTTCAAAGGAAAAACTGGAAATGCTGGAAACAAATTTTTTCTATTTCCAGTTTTTCCTTTGTAAAATTTCAGAAAACAGGAAACAAGAAATGAAAAAGGAAATGGAAATACAAACCAAACAGACCCTTAATGTAACGCCCTAATTTTCTTAATTCAGAATTTAGTCCGTTGGAAACTAAATCCCAAGTTTTTAAAATTAAATTGCGCCATTTCGAATATCAAACATTCATAATGCGATAAGAAACCAATGATAACTTATACAAATTGTGAAAAACTCAAGTTCTATATACAAATATGTACAATACTTGCCCGAAGACTACAAATCAGTATCTCAAATAAAAATTGGTCTAAACATATATACACACACACACACACACACCACACACATATATATTATATTATATATATACACCACTATACAATCCAGAACTAAAACTAAGCTCCAACTAGGAATATGCTCCCGCTCTCAACTCACTGATCCGTGCTAGGAGGTACCTGCATACCTAGATTGTATCCACAGAACGTGTGGTGAGACAGATGTCTCAGTGAAGCACAACTATGCATATGCAGGGTAGGGAAAAATCATCAACTAATATGCAACATTCATAACATAATCCTATTCATAATAATTAAATCAAATAAATGCACTAATAATGCAACTCACTTCTGTGCCCAGCAGACATGATCTTATCACTTAAACTGGAGTAAGAACTGAGCTCAGACTACGGGAAACGTCTTTCCCGGGGACGAATCCCACCCATTACTGGACCGAAGTCAAGTTTTCACATAATTACTTAATTTTCTTAACTCACAGCGCAAAGGCCGGCTTGAATTAACTCACGGTCGAAACCGGCTTATATGATTAAATGAACTAATAACTGATCATCAACATATTTCGTAAGTTTCGTAACCTAAGTTTCTCAATATCATCAATAACAGTAAATCTACAGGTGAGATACTAATTTACTAAACTTTATCACATGAAAATCACACAATCTCTAGCAATTAACATAAACATGTACAAAGAAGGGGGAATTAGAGGATGGGGTTCATGCATCAAGACCTACATTCACAAAAGTGGAAGTGTGTGAGTTGCACTCACCTATACTTGAAGCTCAAAGGAAGAAAAGTGAGTAAGGATGGATCACGTGACGATTCCTTGCTCTAATTTCCCTTTTCAAGCTTCAATCCAAGCTTTCTCCTCTAAAAACCCAGAGTCCCTCTCTAGACTAAGGAAGAAAAAAGAGAAGTGAAATTATGATTCTGAAAGAGGAATCTGGTGCCTTAAGTGGATTCTCGCTCAAGCGAGGTCTTCTCGCTTGAGCGAGCGTGTCGGTTGCATGGCCTTTCTTCACATTCTCGCTCAAGCGAAACTATCTCGCTTAAGCGAGAATGATCCAGAAAATACACCCTCTCTGGATGATTCTCGCTCAAGCGAAAACTGTCTCGCTTGAGCGAAAATTGTCCAGAGGGCCTTCCAAGAACCCCTGATTCTCGCTTAAGCGAGCTACGCTCGCTCAAGCGAGTTACTCAGAAACTCAATTCCAACACTTACTGCATAATTCGCTCAAACGAGATATTCTCGCTTGAGCGAGACTACTGAAACTTGGTTTTTAGCCTAAGTCTTATCTCCTAATGCCTAAACTTCCTTTTCTCAATTATTAACATACAATTCCCTATCTTAATCTTATGGATTTATAAAGCTTCTGATTTACGGGATGTTACAATTAATATTTTATAGTTTTTCACTCTTCCCTGTAAAGTCACATTATCTTTTTACTTTAAGTAATTCAATCAATTTTTTCCTCTAACCTAGCAAATCTGAAAAGTTGTTTAAATTAGGGGTGGGCACTAGACCCAAGCCCGCCCAAAAAACCGATTAACCTGGTGTAAAAAAAATGATTTCAGGCGGTTCTACTCAGATCTTGGATATGAAAAAAGGCTGAAACTAGTTTAATACGGGTATTATCAGACAGGTACGAGTGAAAGGAATTATTTCCGTCGGTACCCATACCCGACCGAATCGTTAAAGGGAGCATAAATTTTGAATTTTGAATACTTTTGTTACACATCAAATACACCTAATCAATTCATTCAACTTTTTCAATTTCATTGATACACAACTTTTTCATTCTTTCTACTTTTTCTCTTGAAAAGTCTTATCCCCACTTTCTCTCGTTTCCGACCCTCTCTTTCCCTTTTTCTTTTTTCCTTCCTTCTTGGCCTCTCTTCTCTCTCGTCTCTACTCTCCTTCATTCAGCAACCAGATACAGGGGCGGTGATGCGGCAAGATGACAGTGAGGCTTGGGAGCTGTGAAGACGACACGAGCCCGTGGTAGAAGGAACTCACGATTACGACTTACCGTGGCAGAGTAAGGAGCTCGCATGGCGGTTTTAATGGTGGCGGGTCGCGACTTGAACTGGACAAAATACGTTGATGGGGGTGTGGTGGTTCAAGGCCTGGATTTTATTTCTCTCTTGGTTCCTTTTTTTCTAGTTATGCTAACGCTCATTCCTTTTTTTTACTTTGATCTCTTCTCCCTCCTTATGCCCATTATCGCCTCCATCGTCGTCTTCATCTTACACCTTGAACCGGAAACAACCCACCTGATCTACCCTTCAATTCGAAAAACTCATCACTTGAACTTGTTGAGTCTCAAAATATTATTAAATGATTAAAATGTTTGAAGTCTCATCAATCCTAAGTTTTAATGAATAACAAATTTGATTTAAAAGAATTACTTTTTAAGAACAGTTTTCACTTGAAGGAAGTGTGCTTAAATGTTTCAGCATTCTTTGTGAAGAGCTACCCTCTGATATGTGTCAACTCTCCGTAGTTGAACCTACTGACATAGGGAACTCACTGAAGAACATAAACCTGCTGAAGTCCATCTATCCTTCTGAAGTGTTGTTAAAGAAAGACTTTCTGCTGAAGACCTACATCATAGCATTTGACTGAAGTCAGGAGGCTGCCTGCTCAAGACTTCAATACATCATTAACGTCTGAAGCAAGTTTGATTCATTTAAGGAATGTTGTAGAAATCCCTTTGTGTAGTATTTCAAGTCTTTAACCAAAAAGGGAAACTGTTGTAACCTGGTACATGTCAGACTCTGATACCTGAACCTGTTACTCAAAGTCAGAAGCTTTAAGGAGATTGTTTCACAACGTCTTAAATAGCATTAAATGATATCTCTCAATGGTGGTTAAGAATTCTTCAACGGATTATTTCTAAACTCTATATATTGCTTCATGAAAGACTTTGAAGGGACTACCAAGCTCAGAAAGAATAATTATCAAGCCAAAACACTGCAAAAATTCAAGCTGTCAACTCTCTGTTAATCCTTGTACTTAGAATATCTTTATTGTATCCTGAGTTTATACTCAGTTATCCTTAGCCAAAAGAGGCTTGGTGAAACAAAGAATACTTGGGTTTGAGCCTGGAGAGGCTTGTCTATAAAACAATGCTTGGGTTTTTAGCCTGAAGAGGCTGTGGATAAAATAATACTTGTAACTGTGATCAGTTAGTAGAAATCCTTTGTTGGTTTAGCATTGGGACTGGACGTAGCTCACGACGGATGTGAGTGAACCAGGATAAATTTCTTGGCTAATTTTCTCAACCCTTATCTCTTTATATTTGTTATTTGAACTAACAGAAGGGTTCTGAATAATTAGTTTTATAAGTTTAAACGTAAATCAATCTCAGACTCCTTATAAAACAAGTTTTTAATATTGTGATTTGAACCTGCTGAATCCTTCAGCAAGTCTTTGAAAACTTCAGTTTCAACAAGTTGCCCAAAAGCTTTGTTAAACTCTGTTTGTGAAAGGGTTTCCTATAAAATCTGTTTGAAATTATAAAACACTATTCAACCCCCCTTCTAGTGTTTCCTGTGGTTTCTACAGTTGGTATCAGAGCTCAACCTCAGGTTGAGCATCTAACAAGTGTTGAGGGAAGAAGATCCAGATGGAAACCTCAACAAGCTATGGTGCCTACATCTCTAAAGGAGCATCAGTAACCAGACCTCCAATCTTCAATAGAAAAGATTATTTTTCTGGAAAGAACATATGAAGATGTTTATGGAAAGCTATAATCTAGATCTCTGGGATATAGTTGCTGATGGTGACTATGTTCCCATGAGAAATGGAATACCCATTTCCAAAGCTAAGTGTTCCTATGAGCAAAAGATTAAAGTTCAACTTAATGCTCAAGCCAAACTCTACTTAATTTGTTCTCTGAGCAAAATTGAGTATGATGGTTAAGGAACTTAACTCTGCCAAGGAAATATGGGATTGGCTAGCTTCATATGCTCTCTTAGAAGATGAAAATTACAAGTCTACAGAGGATCAAATTTCAGAAAGTGAAGATGATTCATTTGAAGAAATAACTCTTGTGTTTTATGGTTGATCAACTCATCTCTAAAGATGCAGAATCTAAGGTAACATCCTTAACTCTTCAAGATGAATATGATGATTTAGTTGATTGTACCAAGGAACTCTTCAGAAAGTATAAGAAACTTTCAAATGCATATGTTGTTGCATGCAACAAAAACAAGGATTTTGAAAAAGAAAATCTTATACTCAAAGAAGAGCTTCAGTACAAGAGAATAGTAAATTAAAAAATCTACTTGAAGAAAAACAGAAGCTTCAAGGACAGATTCTGGAACTTACTAAAGACCTAGCCAACTTTACTGAAGGAACAAATAATCTTAATAGATTATTGAAAACTCAGAAAAGGCTAAATGATAAAAGAGGCTTAGGTTTCTCTGAAAAACTATTACCAAAATCATCAAATTCTGAATTGCCTAAAAAGGATAAGAAAAAGGTTGATGGGTGTCCTCATTGTGACAAACACAAATTATTTAAATCTGAGTGTAAACAAGAAGAGGAACCTGTACCTGTAACTGACCCTGGTGGACCCAAGAAAATATGGGTACCAAAAACTCTTATTATTTCTCTTGCAGATGTATTAAGCAAGTCAAAGAAAACTCCTAGAATCACTGCAGAAGAATGGATGAGAGGAACTCAAAATGAAAAGAAAGTTTATGTTCCAAGAGCCTTCAACACAAGTTGCTGAAGCAACTAAGGCATCCCTGGAAACAATGTTGAGTCTCAACAAATACATATTCATATCACTAAGTATCCTTGCTGGTAACATTATTTAATATTGCAATCTTTAAATGTCTGTTAAAATATGTGTACATGCAATTGTCTGAAATACATGAACTCTCTGAAATGTGTGTCTGCTGAAATGTATACCTGCTGAATTATATGAACTTGTTGAACACATATATTTTCTGAAATTGGCACTTGATGACGTGGCATCCTGAGACGGTTGGCTTTTCACCTATCTTCTGAAACTGCACGATTGCACGTCTCACCAAGTCTGCGCAGCCTGTAACTGCCATCATTAATGCTACCTGAGCCTATAAATATGTCAGTGGAAGCTATTCAACAATTACTCTCTCTTTACTTCTTCCTCTTGCTGTCATTTCTCTCTGCAGCCTTTGAGCTTTCAGAATCTCCAAGTTAACCTAATTTCTTCCAAGTTTCCTTTTGCTACTGCAATGGCATCCAAAAAGGCTGGAGGAAAGATTGTCCCTTCAAGGAGTTTAACTTCAAGAACCTTGCTGAGAACGGGTTCGACCTCACATATTATTTCAGGAGTGTTGGTGGTTGCCTTTTTTCGATGTGATTGACTGTGGCTGGCATGAGGCCAGTGTCTACGAATTCTGGAGGACAGTTAGAGAAGTTGAAGGTAATAGAAGGGTCTATCTGAAGGCCAATATGATGGGTCAAGAGATTATTATTGACAATGGTGTTCTGGAGCAAGTGATGGGCGTTAAGGCTGAATGAGCTATATATATACCAGACTGGGAAGCCAAAAATGGTGGAGCTGGAAAGTACAACAAAATGATGTTTGGAGCTGAAGATCCCTCAAACTACAAAGGGACTGGGATGCTAGATATTCCTAGGCTTCTTTTTGCTGTACTAGGGTGCTGCATTATCCCCAAGGGAGGTGGCAAGGATCATGTCTCTGAACTGGAGAGGTTCTGTGTCATTCACCTTCTTCTTCAGAAGAAGATAAATCTGCCATGGGTTATTCTGTATGGCGTGATTAGGAGGGCAAGGGATTCGGCTGCAAACTTGCCTCATAATACCTTGATAATGAAGATACTGATGCATTACAAGATACCAGTGGAGAATATGTTTGACCACAAACGCCCTAGTTTCTTCAATGCAACAACTGTCAAGCAGATGGGGATCAATTTGAAGAAACCAGAGCAGAATAAGAAGAAGGAACTTGCTGAGAAGTTCCAGAAGACTATTTTGGAGATCCTTGAAGATGAGCTTCAGGGAGATACAAGGAAGGAGGAGTTCAAACCTGTTGAGGTTACTCCTGAGAAGAAGGTGCTGAAGAAAGTAAGAACCAAAGTTTCACAGAAGATTCTTACTCCTACTGATCTTGAACGAGTAAGAGAAGTAGAGGCATCTTATCAGAAGGCTACACCATCTGAGAAAGTAGCTAAAGCATCTACACAACAGGAACTTGAACCTGTTTAGAAGGTTCACAATGAACCTCCTGAAATTGTGGGTCAAGCTACTAGAGTGCCTGTTGATGCTGCTGAGCCTACCTTTTCTCCCGAGGGATAGGCTAGGATGGATGAAGTTGTGGGTGGAAGTTCTTTAGAACCACTCAACATCAAGCCTCTAGATTCTATGCATCCAGATCCTGAGATTCAGAAGGTTGTAGAGATTGTGACTGCTCTTGATAAGGAAGAAGAAAGAAAAAGAAAAGAACAAGAAGAGAATGATAGGGCACTTGCTGAAGCTGCTCAAAAAGCTATGACTGAAGATGAAGAGTCTGAAAAAGACGTTGGAAGAAAAAGGAAGAGACATTCCAAAGCAACAAGATCCAAGCAGAAAAAGGTTGCTGTCACCTGTTAAAGAAGTTGCTCCTGCCCCTGCTCAAATGATCACAAGAAGCAAGTCCATCCCAAAAGATGATGGTGAAATCTTTCAGGAAGCCCTGAAGCAAGTCAAGACTCAGTCTGTGTTGGATTTGAAGAGAGAAAATGATGACATAGCACAACAGCAGCCTCCTACTGAAGCAGTCAAGGATATCACTGGACCAATGACTAGAGGACGAGCTAAGAAGATTAAGGAAGAGATGGGAAAGTTGGTGACCTACATTTTTAGGGATACTACCCTACAGAAGGACATCACTGCCCTACAGAAGGACAGCCTTGACCCAGGAATAGGACACATGGTCCTATGCACCACCCTAGACTAGGACATTTCTATTTTGATGTAATTTCTCCTACCTTGGGCGCCCCTACCCTTGGGTTTAATGGTTAGTGGGTCACCTTGCTACAAGGTATAGGAGGTCATGGGATCAATTCCCATGTAGGATAGTTTTATTTCATCTTTTCCCTTTTTCCTTAAGAGTGGGGCGCATGGGACATGGCTTTAATGGCTAAGTCATAGTTGAGCTAGGAGCCTCTTGGGGAGTGGGTTCAAATCCCACCTTGGATGAGTATTCACTCATCTTTTATTTTCTTTTCTTATTTTTCTTTTCCTTGTAAAGTCCCACATCGCCTAGAGTAGGCCGCCCCTTCCCCCTCCTTCTCCTATATAAAGGAGCTCTCCCTCATGTAACAAAAACATTGAATTTTGAAGTAAAGGCATTATGCCCATTTTTCTCTCTCTTGTGAGTTGAGAATCTCCTCCCTTGTGAGTTGAGTGTGCTTGGTGGTTGTTGCTTAAACCATGGATGAGTCTTATCTAATTCTCCAATTAGTGGCGACTGGCGATTGATCTTATCTGCTGCAAGAAAGGACTTGCATCAGTGGATCTTCCACTTCTTTTCCTCTCCATTTTTCTTTCATTTTCCTTCACTTTCTTTCATTTTCCACGTGAATATAGCTGCTGTTCCAGCACCTATATTTGCATTTTAATTGCTTAATTTTGGTTCTAATTGGTTTGCTTTGCTCAATTCTAGGTCCTTGGCAATTCCTGTTATCAGAAAGGATTGTAAAGAGGAAATCAAAACCTCCTAAACCCTTTGTTCTTTATGATTTGAGTAAGACGAAGCTTTATTAGAAGAAGCTTCAGGAAGCTGCAATGAAGCCCATACCTGTATCTGAATCCTACAAGAAGACCAAGGTACTTTATGACAACCTTGATCATTCTGATCTGGAAGATATGGTGAGTCCTGCTGATATTCCAGTAAAGGTAGTGGAAGCAATTGAAAAGGAGTCTGATCCTCCTGCTGATAAAGTACCTGTGAAGATTGTTGATGAAGTTACCATTGCTGATGATGGTACTAATATTGAAGATCATGGGATTGCTGAGGAAATCATCCAACCTACTGATAAGGTTGAAGAGATTGCACCTGCTGACAACAACATAGGTGAACCTGCTGAAGTCAACATTGCTGAAGTTCCAAGTGGGAATAAGGTTGCTACACCTGCTGACAGTGAAAAGGTTGCAGAAACCTAATGCTGATGAATCAATGGAGGAATATGTTTGTTATAATTGAACCCATTTCTGCTATCCCTTTGAGGACTGAACCTGCTGGAGTTAATTATCCACCTTCTCCTAGTCCTCAACCTCCATCCCCATTCAATATTGATCTTTCTGATGAGAGGATGTCTAATCAACTGGAGCTGATACCGTCTTGTCAAAAGATGTTGATGGCACTCTAAGGGAAAATTTGTGTGGAAAGAGAAAAGGGTTTGTTTGTCTTTGAAGGAAATATGTCTCAAAGAGAAAGGATGAGTAAACCCAAGTCAAGGGACATCTCAAAAGACCAACCTTTGACATGGTAGCACCCAATTCTTAGCTTTAATGACTTTCTGAGAGCTGCTGAGTTCCCTCACAGATTTTATCAGAGTGCTCAAGCTCAAAGAAACATATTACCCAAGTTTCGAACTTGTATGAAGAGCTACTGCATTTCAAAGATCATTTGCCACTGCAACCACCATGCAAGTTGGTTTACATGTGGACACTGTTGAAGATGCAAGAATAAAGAGGATGGCCAATGGCTTCAGGGGGAGGGTCTGATCAGATAGAGAAGATTAGACAAGGTGTGGAACCTCCCAGGCACTACCGGAAGAAGATTGATGTGGAATTCATCTGATGCGGCATTAATACCTGCTGAAGACTGGATTCTCATCAGGTACTTAAATATGGAAGTTGGGGTGTACTCCAAGTATGTTGTTGAAAAATCTGCCTGTAGAGGATTCAAGCCTCCAACTCATCTCACCATGAAGCCCTTCAACTAAAATTTATTGGAAACCAGACAGAGTTGTGCCAAGGCTGCCACTTGGTGAAGGTCCAGAAGATAAAAAGAAGGAACCAAAGTTCTATATGCCTATATGGATCATCCAGAACCTTTCGCCAGAGAAGAATGGGAAAGACTCCTTGAAGATCTTGAAGCCTATGTGGGCTTTGACCACTCTTACAGAGATAGGATCTGGGATTCATACTGATATGAAAGGGAAAAGGAGGGGTCCTGCTCAGGAACTAGATATGACTTTGTTGACTGCCATGACTAAGAGCACCCTTTCAACTCAGGAAGTCCGTACCTGGTTTCCTGGAACTTTTCTGGTTCCAAGCGTGTACTTGATGAATACAAGGATGAAGACTGGGCCACGGTGGTATATACTCCTACTGTCTACACTTGGTGGTTGCTAATCCTGCTGAATATGGTTTTCCTGTTGGCTTTGTGGAGATCACTTTCACCTGGAAGCACGTTAATATCATTTACAAGGAAGCTGATCTTGCTGAAGTTCTTGCCATGAGAGAAGAAGATATCAGAAGGTTGAGAAGGAAAAACAATAGACTTCAAAGCATAGTGAGGCATCTGCATGTTGTTCCCCTTCGTCCTCAGAATGAAGATTCCAAGCCAAAGCTTAAAAGGACCAACAGTTTTTGAATTGCATCATTTCAGAAAGTCTATATGTTTACAAGTTTCTTTTGTGTTGAACCTTCTAAATTTTGGTTATGATCATGATATATTTCTCTCTGATTTACTACGTAACTTTATAGTGTTTGTCTCGCATTTAATCAGCTGCGTACGTTCTATCTTGCAATGATTGATAACTAATTCTTATAACTGCTATGTCTGAATCAATTTCTCTACCTACCTAGTTTTTATTAGCTGCATTTATTACTTCCGGTCACTTCTGCGCACCCTTTTGATTGATGACAAAAGGGGGAGTATTAAAAAGAATTATAAAAGAAAGAAGTTAAAAAGGAAGTATCTGAAATCTGAAGTTAAATGTTTTTGGAAGAGATCTTTGTTTCAGGTGGTAGCAAGGTATTCAGAACATGTTTCTGAAATTGGGGGAGGAGTATATTCTAAATTTTACATCTTTTTTCTCCCTTCAGATTTTTGCTAAGTTTCTTTTTAAAACAAATTTGTCATCATTAAAAAGGGGGATAATGTTGAGTCTCAAAATATTATTAATGATTAATAATGTTTAAAGTCTCATCAATCCTAAGTTTTAATGAATAACAATTTGATTTAAAAGAATTACTTTTAAGAACAGTTTTCACTTGAAGGAAGTGTGTTTAAATGTATTAGCATCCTTTGTGAGAGGCTACCCTCTGATATATGTCAACTCTCCATAGTTGAACCTACTGACATGGGGAACTCACTGAAGAACATAAACTTGTTGAAGTCCATCTATCCTTCTGAAGTGCTGTTAAAGAAAGGACTTCTGCTGAAGACCTACATCATAGCATTTGACTGAAGTCAGGAGGCTGTCTGCTCAAGACTTCAATACATCATTAACGTCTGAAACAAGTTTGATTCATTAGGAATGTTGCAGAATCCCTTTGTGTAGTATTTCAAGTCTTTCATCACCAAAAAGGGAAACTGCTGTCACCTGGTACATGTCAGACTTTGGTACCTGAACCTGTTACTCAAAGTTAGAAGCTTTAAGGAGATTGTTTCACAACGTCTTAAATAGCATTAAATGTTATCTCTCAATGGTGGTTAAGCATTCTTCAATGGATTTATTTCTAAACTCTATATATTGCTTCATGAAAGACTTGAAGGGACAACCAAGCTCGGAAAGAATAATTATCAAGCCAAAACATTGCAAAAATTCAAACTGCCAACTCTCTGTTAATCCTTGTACTTAGAATATCTCATTATATCCTGGGTTTGTACTCAGTTATCCTTTGTACAAGATACTTTTAGTTTAAGTTTTTTTTAAAAAAACTTAAACACTCATATTACTGTAAACACTTTCAAGTGTTTGAGAGCCTGAAGAGGCTTGGTGAAATAAAGGAATACTTAGGTTTGAGCCTGGAGAGGCTTGTCTGTAAAACAATACTTGGGTTTTTAACTTGAAGAGGCTGTGGATAAAATAATACTTGTAACTGTGATCAGTTAGTAGAAATCCTTTGCTGGTTTAGCATTGAGACTAGACGTAGCGCACGGTGGATGTTAGTGAACCAGGATAAATTTATTGGCTAAGTTTTCTCAACCCTTATCTCTTTATATTTATTATTTGAACTAACAGGAGGTTTCAGAATAATTAGCTTTATAAGTTTAAATGTAAATCAATCTCAAACTCCTTATAAAACAAGTTTTTAATACTGTGATTTGAACCTGCTGAAGCCCTTTCAGCAAGTCTCTGAAAACTCCAGTTTCAGCAAATTGCCCAAAAGCTTTGTTAAACTTTGTTTGTGAAAGGTTTCTTATAAAATCTGTTTGAAATTATAAAACACTATTCAACCCCCCTTCTAGTGTTTCATGTGGTTTCGACAGAACTACCCGATAATGCAAACCGAACGACATCGGCTAACATATTTCTGTCTTCGGATTTGGACGGTTAGGGATTTTGGACCCGAAATCGTTCGTACCCGACCGATGTACGCCCTTAGTTTAAATGGAATCTACAATCTATCTCTTTTATATTTATTTCTTAAAATAAAATTATAAAACACATGCAACAAAAAGCTGCCAAAAAGCTGCTTAAGCAACCTCTTTTTTAGTTGTTGTACTCTACTTGTTTCATTCACTGGTAGCTCTCCAATGCATGAAATATCCACTAAGACCATCTCCAATGGTGGAGTTCTTAAGAGTTGCTTAATTATTATTTAATATTATTTTTATGGGTCCTACTTTGTACACATCATCTCTTTTTACTTTTAAACAACTCTTACAATTTAAGCAACTCTACGCTCAAACAGAGCAACTCTACAAGAACTCAAGAATGGACCCCACAAGTTACCTCACCTTTATTATTTTAATACTTTAGTTCGACTCAAAATATTATTTTAATTTTTCTAAATAAAATTTAAACGTAAATAATTATAGATTAATTTTCTAAAAATAATTTAAATGTAATTAAATAAAAATTAATTTTCTAAATAAATTTAAAGGTATCATCAACCAACTTTCCTAAACCCATAATCACTGTCCATTTCACCTACCCCACTATCATGACCGTCCATGTGCACCTACTCATTTATTGCTCATTAATTGTTTTCCCTGTCCAAAACACCCACTCACTCACACATTCAACCGTATCACTCACAGAACCACACACGCTCTCTTCTCCCTTCTCTCTTTTCTCTTCTCCAAACCACACTCTTCCCCTTCCTTCTAGATCTCTTCCACGCCCCTGGCTTCCCTCCCCCCAAACCACCGCTCCAGTCGCGCTGGTTTCTCTCCCCTCCCCCTCCCCCTCCACCGTCCCCTCTTCCTCTCTTCTCCCCTGTCCTCGGCCCCTACCCCTCCACCGCCCCCTCTTCCTTTTCTTCCCCCTCTTCCTCTCTCACCTCGCCCCTCCCCCCAAACTGCTGTCATCCAAACAACCAAGCCACCATTGCGCAGGTAATTTTTGGTTCACTCAACATGGTACAGCTGTATTTTTGGGAGATCAATCTGTTGCATGCCACTGATTTGTTGTCTAAGAGATCGATCTGCTTCATCAACACCTCTGCTATTTTTTTGCGTTTTTTCCTTTTTTTTTTAAATTTTTCTGTATTTTATTCATGTGTATATTGTATTTCTCTTAATCAATTTGTTCTCATTATTTCTATTTTATTATTATTATTTGGATGTAAATTATATTCTTTAATTTTCTTGTGACATGTTTCTTTTTTTACTTCTCTGTATTTTTATTTCTATAATTTTTATTCTATAGTATTTATTCTGTATGGGAGATTTGTAATTTTTTCATGTAATTCAAATTATTCTAAAATTTATTCTTCCCTTAGATATTTTTCCTGTGATGACTGAATTTTTTTTCCAACTATCTTCTTTCACCCGCCTAATTCAATTAGTATCAATTTAATAATACCAATTTAATCACAAGACCCTCAAATTACGCATGCTTGTCGAAGCATCCGAGAACTTGAAAAAAAATTAAGGACTCAACGTAGACCAACTCCAATAGCTAAACAAATGCTTCCCATAGTTCTTATTTTTAAGAACTCAATAAGCACTATGCGATGAAGCTGCTCTAAAATTATTATTCACTCTGATGTGTCTAAAGAACACCGCTCCAAGCACCGCATTGGAGATGCCCTAAGAGGTGTCACATACTTAATTTTATATTGCCTTATTTTATATTGTTAATATCAAAATAATTTTTTCTAAATAAATAAAATAAGTTAGAGAGGCAAACAATTTTAATACTTTACCGTAAGAAAAAAAGCTTAATATTGTTACATAAATTATTATCGTAATACTTTCTCCACGTAAGATTCTAGTCAATTAAATAGAGAAAATAATATAATGTAAGATTTTGAAGACAAATAAACAAACTTTACCCATGCTACCTATTAAGAATATGGAAGAAGACAAGAGAGAAAACTGAATAATGTAATTGTATTATTACAATCACTGAATGATATGAGCAAACAATGAGTCTATATACTAAAACTAACTAAAAGACAATTGACATATAAAGATGAAACTAATTAACTGTTTCATAACATATTGAAACTCTATATTTAAAATTCCCCCTCAAGATGGAGCATAAATGTTCTTTATGCGCATCTTGGACAATATATTTTGAAACTGAGCTGTAGCCAGAGGTTTTGTGAGAATATCTACAAGTTGATGATTGGATTTAACATGAACGAGTCTGATACTACCATCATCCACTCTTTCTCGAGATCAATTTCAATATGTTTAGTTCTTTCATGATAAATTGGGTTGGATGCAATATGTATAGCTGATTAACTGTCACAAAATAAAAAAGTGGGACCAAGATGCACTTCAAAGTCTTTTAGTAAAGTTGTAATCCAAATGATTTCACTGGTAACATTGGCTAATGATCTGTACTCGACTTCAGCAGAATATCTAAAGATGGTATTCTGTTTCTTTGACTTCCAGGAAACAAAAGAGTTACCAATAAAAATGCAATAACCAGTAGTTAATCGTCTAGAGGACAAGCTCCCCAATCTGCATTAGCATATGCTTTAAGACTCAGGGATGAAGTAGAAGGAAATAACAGACCTTAACCTGGAGTCATTTTCAAAATATTTGAGTAAATGATGCACATCATTGAGATGAACACTAGTTTGTGAAGACATAAATTGACTAAGCTTATTTACAGCAAAACATATGTCAGGCCTGGAGATTGTTAAGTATAGCAATCTGCCAATGAATCTTCTATATTGAGCAGGATTCTCAAGAGGATCACCATCACCAATGCTCAATTTAAGATTGGGATCCATAGGTAAATGTGCAGGTTTACAGTCAATAAATCCAACATCTTCAAGTAATGATAGCGTGTACTTCCTTTGAGACAAATATATTCCTTGTGTTTAATATGCCAATTCAAGGCCAAGGAAATATTTTAGATCACCTAAAACTTTGAGATTGAACAGTTGCTGCAAATAATGTTGAACCGCATACATTAAGTCTTTATTAGGACTTGCTATAATAATGTCATCTACATAAACAGCAAGATAACCAAAGAAGAATATGTGCCTTTGGTAAATAAAGAGTAGTCACATTTGGATTGTTGAAAACCAGCAGCTTTGAGAGAAGTTGAGAATTTTGAAAACCATTGTCTTGAGGTTTGCTTTAGGCCATATATAGATTTGTTGAGTTTACATGCCAAGTTTTCCCCCTGAACCTTTTAACCAAGAGGAAGTTCCATGTAACTTCTTCATAAAGATCTCCATTTAGGAAAGCATTACTCACATCCAATTGAAGAAGATGCCAGCCTTTGATGGCAGCCAAGGACAATAGAATTCTCACAGTAGAAAGCTTTGCAACAGGTGAGAAGTGGCAGTGTAGTCTATTCCAGCTTGTTGTGTGTAGCCTTTGGCTACTAATCTAGCTTTAAGTCTATTAAGGGAACCATCAGATTTAGTCTTGACTTTATAGATCCATTTGCAGCCTATAACATGTTTATTTTGAGGCAAAGGTACAATGGTCCATGTGTTACTTTTCTCCATTGCAGAGAGTTCTTCTTGCATAGCCTCCCTCCATTCTGGAAATTTTACAGCCTGGTGATAGAACTGAGGTTCATAGAAAGTAGTAACTTGATTTATAAAGGCAGCATAGGTAGGAGAAAGTCTAGAGTAGGATAAGAAATTGCTTATAGGATAAGAAGTTGTAGTGTTGTTACAATGATATTGATCAAGGTAAGCAGGTCTTCTAGTGTTTCCGTTGGATCTCCTAAGGTTT
Organism: Sesbania bispinosa; assembly: GCA_026901365.1. Taxonomy (NCBI): domain Eukaryota; kingdom Viridiplantae; phylum Streptophyta; class Magnoliopsida; order Fabales; family Fabaceae; genus Sesbania; species Sesbania bispinosa. The sequence continues at coordinate 535,882 of QLOH01000235.1, forward strand.
TGGTTAGGAGCTTCGACAATGATATTTTGAAAAAGAGCACCTGTTTGGATGACAGAGGGTGTATTATTAGTGGTGACAGTTATGGTAAGTATGTCAGGTAAAGGAGTAGGACAACAATATCATGAAAAGGATCAATATTGGTGTCAATATGATGGAGGTTGTGGAAAGGAAAAGTATTTTCATGGAAAGGAACATCTCTGGAGATAAAAAAAAGGTTTTATTGGTTAGATTATATAATTTGTAGCCTTTGCATCCAGGAGGGTAGCCAACAAAAATAGTCGGGACAACTCTTAGAGAAAATTGATCTCTAGATGACTTTAAGGTAGAAGCATAAACAAGGCATCCAAAACTTCTTAACTCAGATTAGGTAGGCTCCTTATTTAAGAGAAGCTGGTAAGAATATTTGAATTTCAGCACTAGTCTAGGAAGCCTTTTGATGATGAAGGCAACAATTTTAACACATTCTCCCCAAAAGCTGATAGAAACCTTTGACTGGAAATAGAGAGACCTTGCAACATTTAGTAAGTGTTGATGTTTCCTTTCCACAACAAAGTTTTGTTGTGGTGTTTCAACATAGCTGAAGTAATGAATGGTACCTTGAGAGGCTAGAAAATCAGTTATTGCAAGTTCCTTTGCATTATCAGATCTTAAACACTTAATGGTAGTTTTAAATTGAGTGGTAACAAGAGAAAATATTCTTAATACAAGAAATAGCTTCAGATTTATGTTGAAGGAGATAAATCCAGGTGAATCTACTATAATCATCAACTATATATAGTGAGAAAAAATCTCTTATGATCATAAGTAGGTTGATGATAAGGCCCCCATATATCACAATGAATAATATCAAATGAGGCCTGAGAAATGTGATTGTGAGAAACAAAAGGTAATCTTTTTCATTTTAGACAAAGGACAGATATTACAGGCAGTGTTATACTGAAATTTAGAAGGAAAAAATGATGTTCTTTATTCAAATGCTGTAAAGATTTATTAGAAGGATGACCAGGTCTAGTATGCCAAACATGATGCATATCAGTAACTATATCTGAATGTAAAACAGGAACTACAACATGTTTATTTGAAATAGTATTACAAAATCTATCAATTTTGGCTTTTGAAAGAAGAGTATCAGGAGGAGTGTAAACATATAAGCCTTGCATGACTTCACCCTTCCCAATCATCTATAATCCTTGGAGATCCTGTATCATAAAACTCTTAGTTTGGAAAGTAATAGAGTAATTTTGTGTAGTTAAAAGATTACTAACAGAGATAAGATTAACATGAAATTCAAGAATAAAAAGAACATTGTGTAAGATGAAATCTCGAGTAAAATGTTCAGAACCAATTGCTTTGACTGAAACTTTAGAGTTATTAGGCAAAGTAACAAAACAATGCTTAATATTTCTATAATAAAAAAAGTTATTCAAAGTACATACAATATGACAAGTAGCACCAAAATCTATAAGCTAAACTTGATTATTTATGGTTTTCAAATTATTTTGATTGTTAATGGCAGATAAAATGAAACCTATATTATGATCTTGATAAGGAGGATTATTTGCAGGAGTCGATGCTATATTCATTTGAGAATATATATATAAAAGAGAGATCAATAATTGATATTGATCATTGGTAAAAGACAAATTTGAATTGGATCCAGTGTTGTATGAATTTGATTGATTTGGATTGTGAAAATTATAATTCTGACTCGAAACTTGATGAACAACATGATTTTGATTATTGACTTTAGTCTTGGACTTAGGATGACCTGGGGGTAACCATGGATCTTGTAACATTTATTAATAGTGTGTCCCAGAAATCCACAATGTGTGCAAGTAGGTCTATCCTTCTTGCCATTCTTGATCTTGGAATCAAAATTTTTGTAAGGAGCATTTTGGACAACAAAAGCAACCTATTGATTAGAAGCCATAAAAGAAGAAACTCCTAACTCTCTGTGTTTTTCATCTTGAAGAACCAGAGAGAAAACTTTAGAAATTGGTGAAAATGGTCCGTAATGAGTATTTGACTTCGAACTTGGTTAAAGTTGTCATTAAGACCCATGAGAAAACCAAGAACATATTCATGTTGGAGATAATCAGTCAATTCTCGAGCTCCTCCACAATGACAAGTAATTGATGGTAAAAAAATCAGATAATTCATACCATATGGCTTTCAATTTTGTAAAATACTGAGTTACAGTAAATGAGCCTTGAGTCATACTCACAAATTCTTAGCGTAATTGATAGGTTCTTGGACCATTCGGTTGCTAATACTGATTCTTGAGGTGTTCCCAAATGGATTTAGCAGAATCACAATATATGATACTAGCAAGAATTTCTTTAGAAACTGAATTAAGAATACAAGCGCTTACAATTTTATTGTTCCTCTACCATGCAGCCAACAAAGGAGGATTATCACCATCTAGGCGAGGAATGCTCCCATCAACAAAACCAAACTTGTTTTTCGCAGAGAGAGATACTTTCATCGACCTGCTCCAAGAAGTATACTTATCTCTAGTGAAAGGTTGAAGAACAAGGGATATACCTGGGTTGTTTGATTGAGTCAGAAGATAAACATCATCATTCAGAGGAACATTAGCCATGATGATGATGTGACGAACCAGCAGAAGAAGAAACAACGAATTGAGCAGAAACGATTTAGTCTCCTGATACCATATTAAGAATATGGAAGAAGACAAGAGAGAAAACTGAATAGTGTAATTGTATTATTAGAATTACTATATGATATGAACAAATAATGAGTATATACTAAAACTAGCTAAAAGACAACTGGCATATAAAGATGAAACTAACTAACTGTTTCATAACAGACTAAAACTCTATATTTAAAACTACCCTATTGGATCTTCATCAAAATAAAGAAATAACATAAACTCAATCATAATAAAATATTCATAGAAGAAGAAACCTTGAGAGTAGACCTAGTAAAATGGGCTAGCCCGACCATACTGGTCTTTAAAAATCCACAAAATTGTATGGTTTGAGTCTTTATTTATAAACTAGAATAACTCTTGGGCTTTTTAGTCTGGTTCAATAAATCCTCTATTCACAAAAAAGGCTGGGTAGCCCGTAAAGCCCGCAAAAATACTGGACTACCACAAAAAAATAGAGCTTGGACTTTTTTTTTTAGAAATCCAAATAACTCCTGAGTTTTTTAACCCGACCCACAAAATTTTACCACTCACATCATACTAAGCCAAATAGCTCGAATTCACAGTGTGCGATGTGTTTGTCTGGTTGAAAAGAAAATAAATTGTGTCACATAGTCATAAGCAAGTAAAAGATCCATCATGTGTTGGAAGGTATTAGAATAAGGATACTTTTCACTTCCATTTTTATTTTCTAGCAACAATGTTGGTGCCCCTTTAACTAATTCTAATATATTTGTTTTTGTTTAAATTATAGTTCATAATAATTTTATAAACTAAAAACTAAACATGGTTTTAGACATTTACATGATTATTTATAAACTAAAAATTTTGAAAATAAAAAGACAGATCACGAGAGAAATTTTTGGATCAGGTGCAGAAACAATTTTTATCCTTAATCTAAAGTTAAGCACATTAAGGAAACTAAAGAAAAAATCAATTGAAAAGCAAAAGGTCAAAAAAAATCTAGCAGTAATAGTTTTTTTTAAAACCACATGTATAGTCAATCAAGTTTGAGTCGGATAAATAAGAATTACTAACATAGCAGGAATAATTGCATACCCTTTATAAAAATATTTCGTAAATATGCCAACAACAATAAAAAAGTTTCAAGGGTAAAATTTAGGGTTTTTTTAAAGATATTAGATAAGTTATGCATATTTTTTTTTTGTCTGAAATGAATTTTTTTTTTAATTTACTTTGTTGTCACAGTCAAAGGTAATGAGTCATTTACATTGAGATGGGATACTTCATAAATAAATATTTTAAAGTATTATTTTGTATAATTTTCCAACCATTAAGATTTAATTTAATAATATAAATTTAACAGTATCTTGTATGTATTACATTACATTTTAATAAAATGATACAATACTTTTAGGGCATGTAAGAATTCTTTTTTTTTTTTTTTCGTCGAAGGCACCTAAGAATTCTTAATCGGTAAGATATTATTTTGGATACGGGCAGGGAGCGATTGGCCCAATATAACTCACATAAGGAAGTGTATGTCTATTCATAAATCATTAAATTATTCATCACCAAATATAATTCAAATAGGTAAGTCTCTATCTTTTTTTAGGTACATAGGCATAGCTGTCTAGCATGATATTTGATATTATCTTTTCTAAAAAATTGGTAACTCAAATGTAGGTGGTTCACTCTATGGATAGATGTTATTAAACTTGTTATTGACTCGGTGGATCACATGCTCCATGAATAAGTCTAAAATAAAATAAATAATATAATACAACTTTTCAAAACACAATTGAATAACCAAAATTTATAATATAAAATCATAATTACAATGAAAAATTTATAACGAAAAATAATACAATTATATCTTAAGAATTAAATTTATGTCAAATTTAGATCATCAATTTCCATCAAATAAATCTAAAATTTATCATTTTTTATAATGTTTAAGATTTTATTTTTCTTTTTATTATAGATAAAAACGATATAATGTCAAGATTTAATACATGATCCGATTAATTTTTGAATTTATAATGAAAAACCGAATAAGTCAAACCGAATAAGTCAAATTTACTTATTTCTCCTTTCACATTTTCGTACCCAAAATTTTATAAATTAAACTAATAATTTTAAAATCAAATAAAGTTTAAATGACTTTTTCACTCAAATATCTAAATAGATTAAATATATTTTTAGTCCCCGAAATATAGTCGAGATTTGATTTTAGTCCCTGCAATTTAAAATCGGTGGTTTTGCTCCTTCAAAAATTGAAAATACACCAATTTAATCCTTATTGCATAGTTTTGCTACAAATTTTGTTGCCAATTAACTAAGAATTTTTATCAATAAAGACTAAATTAATATATTTTTAATTTTTAAAGGACCAAAACCACCAATTTTAAAATACAAAAACTAAAATCAAATTTATACTATATTTTAGGACAAAAATAAATTTAAACTATATTTAATGAAGAAAAACATATTTAACCGTATCTAAATTTATCACCTAACATGAAAATTTATTATGATTGAATTCACATGTCTTGTGTTTGGATTTGGGTGAAGACTCGGGTGTGGACTTTCGGGTGACGTCAGCGGCGGTTTCTGCGTGCGCAAAGTTGCTGGTTTTGGTTCCCAAAATTCCCATTTGCTATTGCCATTGAAACGCTTAATCCAGTAAAACGACGTGCTCCTCTCAATTTCCTCTCTTTCCAATCAACTTTCAAATTAGGGTTTTCAAACTCTTCCCCTTTTCTTTCATTCTGCAACAATCACCCAATCATGTATGTCATCTTCACCTTTACCAGTCCAAATTTCAATTTTTATTTTTTAATTTGAAGATAACAATGCTTACATATGATGTAAAATTGTGAATTTTGGGTTTTAATTGGGTTTTGGGGGATTGTTCTTTCATCTTTCAACAATAGGTTAGGTTGTGTTATATTGTATTGTATGTATATTATGTGTTATGTATATGTATACCTGCCATTGGAATTGGAATTGGAGTGGGTGTTTGGTATGAAGGAAGTTTATGCCTTGTTCTCTGATAATTCTTTCTTATTCTTTTTCTGCTGCAGATAGGTTGGTCATGAGGTAAAAACCCTATGCCAAATGCTAACTCATTGCATTTGGGTTTACTTTTAAAATTACATTCTTTTTGGAATTTGATATCAAAAGGTACTTCCTGAAGTAAGCTGGTAGGACAGAAGCTTATGGAGTTGTAGCTTCTTGGAATTTTGATTTGGGGCTGGTGGCATAAAGAACGTGCTCCTTCAGATAAGGGGATATGTTGCACATGGCTCCAAATCTGAAGCTAAAGTTTTGTGTGCCCTTGTTGTTTTTACTGTTAGGTTTTCTATTTTTTGGCATTTCAAATGCTGAATTGGAACATCAAGTTTCACATAAGGTCAGAGCTGCTCCACATAAGGATGTAGGATCCAATGTAATTGATGGCACTGGTTTGGAGAATTCCTTTAAGTTTGAGAATGCCAATAATGTGGTGGGTAATAGGAAGGGTGGAAGTAGTAAGGTTTCGATTTCGACGGTTGCGTTATTTACGTTGGCAATGGCAGCTGCCACTGGTTTAGGTGCTGTGCCCTTCTTCTTTGTGGAGCTTGATCCACAGTGGGCTGGATTATGCAATGGAATGGCTGCAGGTGTCATGTTGGCTGCAAGCTTTGATCTAGTACAGGAAGGGCAAGAGTATGGTGCTGGAAATTGGGTTGTCATTGGGATTCTATCTGGTGGAATCTTTATTTGGCTATGTAAGAAGGTGATGATGACTCTTGTTATATTATATGTATCACTACCTTCCTCCTTATTGAAATTACTTGCTTGGTGTTGCTATTTTTCTTCAGTAGTTCTTTTATGTACTGATGCATTATTGTTTCTCAATGTTTTTGTGCTTACACACTACATTGTCGATATGAATATGCTCCACATTCACAGTGATTCTTATTAAAGGAAATAAAAGTAAAAACTGATGAAGTGTTTTCTTAGTCACCTACTTACATCTCTTGTACATGTCGTCCATATAATAATTGATTAAGTGATAATTTATTAAAATTTAAAAGTATCATGTGTAGTGCTTTTTAATTCTATTTCTATTCTTCTGGGATGCATTTTTGTTGTATAATTCTCCAATTTTACCTTGGGAATTTATCTAAGATTTACAATGTTCTCATTTATGTCTTGCATAATCTCTTTGATTTCAGTTTCTTGAGCAATATGGGGATGTAAGCATGTTGGATTTAAAAGGTGCTGATGCAGCCAAAGTTGTTCTTGTTATTGGAATAATGACTCTCCATTCCTTTGGGGAGGGATCTGGGGTTGGGGTCTCCTTTGCTGGCACAAAGGGTTTCTCTCAAGGCCTATTGGTAACTTTGGCTATTGCGGTACACAACATACCAGAGGGACTAGCTGTGAGCATGGTGCTGGCATCAAGGGGTGTCTCCCCACAGAATGCTATGTTATGGAGCATAATTACATCCTTACCTCAGGTACATCTTAATTTAAAATTTTAATTATCTTACATTGTTAAGGAGAGACTTCAGTTAGCTCATCTCTTTGAAGAGTTTCCTTTCTGAATTATCTACTAAATATAAATCTTTGCTATCCCCTGAGCCAGTCATTGAAAGCCTCATGCCCACCTTATCCGTAGGAATAAGATTATGATTGCATAGATCTTGGTTGTTCTACTCCGTTTAGGTGTATATTTTTAGTCCATTTCAAGTGAGGTGTAATATGTTGCATGAGTAGGTCAGTTGGTTACTTTCTAGCGTACAGAAAAGAAAGGTAAGCATACAGAAGGATAGCAATTCTTAAGTCCAATGCTGTTAACTAGTCATTGCTGCCTCTGACTTTAACGTCTTACCATCTTATTCTTAATGCTAATGCAGCCAATTGTAGCTGTTCCTTCATTTATTTGTGCTGATGCATTCAGCAAGTTTCTTCCTTTCTGTACGGGATTTGCTGCTGGATGCATGATTTGGATGGTTATTGCAGAAGTGCTTCCTGATGCATTCAAGGTGATTTACCATTATAATTTTACACAAAAATATTCTGATTGCTATTTTCATTTTCCACAACATTTTAAGTGCTTAGAAATAGACATGGGAAGTGAATAGGCCAGGATGGGGATGGGTTTTCGAACTCCCGTCCCCCAACCCACTCCTATTCCTACCATGAATGGGAAATAGGTACCTGACCCACTCCCGTTCCCTACTTTTTATGCTCAATTCTTGAGACTGGAAAGCCTGCCCCTGGACTAGCCATATTTTTCTTCATATAAATCATATATCAAGCATATTCTAACTCAAATAATACATAAAAATGAACATCGGAACATGGTAGGCTATGTTTAGGAAATTTAGGAACCAAAACACATGCCAATACAAACATGTAGGCTATGTTTGCATTGGTGGAGTGGGATCAAATGGAGTGGAATGAATAATACTAAGATGGAATGAAATGAACATGATGGAATGCTTTCTGTTTCATTCCATCCAATGATCCACTTTTTATATCCCTCCAATTTGTGAGGTATGAGATGGAACTTGCCCTCCATTCCATCATAAAAATATCCAAACAACGGAATGTTAACTTTATTCCATTTAGCTTGATTCCACTTCATTCCATTCCATTTTAGCCAACTCTCCATTAAATATCCAAACATAGTCATAAGCTCAACTTCAGGATTTTACAATTATTATAATTTAACTACTATTGGATACAAATACGGGGTGGGTATTTGTAGTACATAACCCATTCTTGCCGGGCATTTACATGTGAGGGAAAACATGACACAAACCTAGTCAAATCGGGGTTTTTTCATCAAAGTTGGGTTTGTATGAATTTTTTTTCTATGTCTACTTAAAAATTGGCTTTTCATAACTTCTTTATTTTAATTTTTTTGCGGGACCTACTCTATTAGTTGAAGGCTCATAAATAGTTTTATATCCCAAACAGGCCCTCTAAAGCAAGAGCTCTTGCCTCTTAGTGTTTGAAGCATTAACAATGTTCAAGCTACTTTGCCTTCTAAATAGAATTTAATTATTAATAACGGGGGTGACAAGGATATTAATAATGACCGCTATCATGTTGAAATTATAAAATGAAAGAGGAAGAAGATAAACCCTGAATAATTGATGAGGTGATGCGTTACAAAACACTAATTTGATGCTCCTATTTATATTAATAATCTAGGTCAAGTACTAATGGAGTGTAAACTTAACACTAGTTAGTTATGAGAAAGGGGTAGTGATGTAAACTTAACACCAGTTAGTTATGCCATGAGGTTTATGACCCTTGGGGGCGGGGAGGAACACATTCAAGTAGTTTTCTTGCTATTCTGTTACTAAGACGGAGGAGAACTTTTCTCTATCTGCGGGGAAAACATTGACTCTGGGCTTGAGGACCCTTCTTGTGGAACCCTAATTCTCTGTGTCAAGTTTCTCTTTGATCTTCATAATTCAATACTACAAATTTCATCTTTGGGTTGTGTCTTTTAACTGAGACTGTATCAGTATGTGATGAGATCCATATTGCCATTCCTAAAACAGATCTTTCTAGAGTTGGAGACAAACAAAACAATGATCAACCTTAGATGTGGAACCAAGAACGATCCCAAATAAAAGAAGATGAAGAAAGGTGCCACAATCTCAAAGAGAATGATAAGCCTAGTGAAGATCGCCACAAGAGTAAGGAAGCCCTTGATAAGATCAAAGCCAATGGTTCACCCAAGAACCCTAAAGAGGCACAAAAGCTCTCTCAAATAGGAAAATCCCCAATTCTATTCAAAATAAAAAACTATTTTACGAGTAGGTCACATATTATAAAGGCTCACTAAAAGACCTAATGGGCTCATAGCTAGTTAAGCCCAATACATGCCTAATTAAAACAATTAAATAATACTAAAGGCCAATAAGGCCCAAAATATCTCTAAACTATTAAAACCAACAAGGCCCAAAATATAAAGAAAACAAGCCCTAAAATATAAAGAAAACCTAAAAGGTCTAAATAAACAAACCCAAGGCTTAACTAATAGATCCTAAGTATTGTTTTCTTCAAGCTGAATCAAGTGGAACAACTTGGGCCCAATTTCTTCTACATCTTGGCTTGACTTAAACAAACTTGTCACCAATTGATTTAAGGCTTCTTTGGCCCTCCTTGAATAAACTTTTGTTATTGGCCCACCAAGTCCTTGCAAGGCATCTTTCCCTTTGTTTCCATCCCTCTTGACTATGGTTGCCTCTTGATCCTCATCAGCATGTCTTACTTTTCATTATATATTCCCTCTTATTCATGGGATTTGCAGGACTTCATGTCTTTGAGCCACACATTCATGTCTATACTATTATCTTCTCTTTATTTTTTGTTGAATTGTGCTTTTGCATACACCTTTGTTAATTGATGAAGAACAAGTATTTCAAGACTCAAGAGTGCTCCGCTTGGTGGGGTATTCTCCTAAAGAACCTACAGCACTCCTTTAGGTGCAAAATGCTCCTAGCCTCCTCTATCTCAAACTTAGATACTATTCGAATAGAAAACTGTATAATTGGTTAATCATCAAAAGCCTAAAATACATGAGGCACCTAAAGGGTATTTATAATCAATGATAATAAAAACCCTAAATGAACTAAAATTCTAGATGAATCCCAATTAGATACCTAATCTTAATAAAAGAGCATACATCTTTACTTAAACTAGACATCTTTACAAAAGAAAAATCCCTAAAATTAAGGAAATATATGAATATCCTAAATAACTTAACAAAATAAATATCCTAATCTACATCAATAATATTAAGTTCTTTTTCTTGTGGGTTATAGGAAGCCTCAGCTTCGCAGGTTGCATCAGCAGCAACCCTTTCTGTAGCATTTATGGAAGCTCTCAGCACCTTCTTTCAGAATTTCAGCCATGACTACAAGTGAGTTCGTCTAAGAATTTTTTCTTGTTATCAGCTATATTTTATTGTTTGAGTTAGTTGCTTGGGTGAAAAGTATTAATCTTCCATAATCTGTTGCTAAAATTTGAAATATAGAGATATGCTCAATTTTACTCTTTATTTCTTCTGTCACAGTTCTTTCCTCTGAATTTTGATTTCTTTGTTACAGCTCTGAAGATGCATCCGGCTTCTTTGTTTCATTACTTTTTGGCCTTGGCCCGTTACTTGGCGGGATTTTTCTGGTTGCATTTGCTCTTGCTTTTCATCTTCAGCATGCTCTCCTCATGGGCACAGCTTGTGGTATTGCCTTTGTTCTTGGTGCCTGGCGACCAGTGCAGCTTATTTTGTCTTCAAAATTGGGATTTATTCCTGTCATGTCTCTCCTTGCAATGGGGGCTACTTTCATCCATGTTTCTTCCTCTGGTGTATTGAAGCTTGCAGCTTCCAAAAAAGCCTCGGTCAATGACTTACCTACACTCACTGGCTTCCCACTCAGTGTTCACACCCTTCAATCATTCATATCATGTGGTGCAGTTGCTTTTCATGCTTTGGCTGAAGGACTTGCACTGGGAGTGGCTGCACCAAAAGCATATGGACTTGGTCGTCATATGGTCCTTCCAGTCTCTCTACACGGGCTTCCTCGAGGTGCAGCTGTGGCTAGCTGCATATTTGGAGCCACTGATAGCTGGCATGGTTCTCTTGCATCAGCTGCCATAATTGGGTTTATGGGTCCCATATCAGCTATAGGAGCTATTCTCACTGGCATTGATTATAGTGGTCTTGATCACATAATGGTTCTTGCCTGTGGTGGATTAATCCCTAGCTTTGGAACTGTAGTAAAGAGAGCACTTAGTTTGGATAAACGGAAGAGCACCTGTGGCCTCATTATGGGCATTGGGTTTGCCACTTTATGTCTAACATTCACTAGGCTGGTTTGCTTGCATACACCATATTGCAACTCTGCGCCAGAAGCTGTTAGATAAGGCCCCTATGCTGCATTTCGTGCATGCTCTATTGTTAATGCTCTTGCAACAGTAGTATACATTTCTTTAGTTCAATCTCCCAAGACATGGTTGCACAAATTTGAAGAGATCCTCAATGAAGAAACTAGAAAGGGCAATGTCAAGTGGATGTTCCTTGAGAAGGCAGAGTTACAAGTGACCCAGTTTTCATTTTGAACATGCCAGTCTGTGTCATATTTTAGTGTTACTTGTATATACAGTTATACACATGATCTTAATTTGGCGAACAATGTAAAGCTCTTGAGATTCTCATTTGGGTTATTTACAAATAGAAACCAGATTTGAAAGTGTTTCTAGCCCATTTTCTTGAGCCAGCATCTTGTGAGTTGTGATATATGAATTCTTGTGTTTCCCTATCTGTTGTGTTAAGGAAAACTTGCCACATAGTTTTGTTGGTTTAATCACAGGTATCCTCCACGGGAGACAATCCTGTTCGAGCCGGGAACATCCATATCATGGTGGGATTAGCTCTTTCAAGGGGGATTTTTTTCCATTCACAAGACTTAAATCAAGACCTTACTTAAGGGGAAACAAACATGTACCACATGAACCAACCCTCATTAGTAACCTGTGACATAGTTTAGATACAACAATAAATTTAGTTGTGTACCAACTAAATAAATTATGCATGCATAATTAAGTTTCACTTCTGTTAATGTGAGAAAACTTGCTGCAATAAAATGGGAATCTTCTCTCTTGATTTGCTTGCAAGAGTTAATAATCGTAAAGTAATACAAGAATATACTAAACATGTAGTCTTGGATTGAATCTTTAAATCCACATGGAGAAAACATTAATGGGACTGTTGCCTTTGGTACCTAATAGTAATGAAAGAATACATATTTTTTTCATTTACATGAAATTGTGATACAAAATTGATGTCTTCAAGACAAGTTTGCTTACAGGTAGGTTGATGTCGCGTCAATGATGTTTATTGCATAGAGAAAACGATGGAAGAAGTGAGGAATCGAGTGAATTGAATTGAGTTGTTGGGTAGGGCACAACTGATTTATTCCATGTTTATTTTTTAAAGAATAAAGGTAAAGTATGGCTCACTTTTATTTTTATACTCTTAACACAGTCACAAAAACTCTGATCGAGTAATAAATTAAATTCAACCGATAATTTTATAAAGATAGTACAATATTTCTTTTTTTGGAAAAAGTACAAAACTGAACCTGATCACGACTATAACTTAAGTAGATAATTGTCCTTTTAGGTACATTATGTGTAAGTCTGCTGTATTTTTTGCTATGAACTTGACAGTCAAAAATTATTTTTAATCTCAACTAATTCGAACTCCAAATGTGAATAATTTAAAGGATTAAACTCTCATACTTGTTCATTTTATTCACGAGATTTAAACTAGAGATCTAATTAAAAGGAATAAAATTATTTGTAACTCAAATCAAGTGTTGATTAAGAATGTTCTTTAGGCACCATATACTTTTTTCTTTTGTTTTTTAATAAAATTCTTATCCATAATATTGAAGGTGTCGAACCGCTCATGAGTTACTGTTATGTTTAGAGTTGGTAATTTGGGTTATCCGATCCGGCCCAACTGGATACGGATAGTTAGTATTTATGAGCCGGGCTAAAAAAAACTTGTGAGTTATTTGAGTTTCTAAAAAAAATGTTTAAATTCTACATTTTTACGAGTTGACTTGGCCAGGTTAATCTATCTTCCTAACTCTTGGATTCTCTGAGATATAGAGTAGATAGTAACAAAATTAATATTAAAAATTATAAGATTCTCTTAGATATAGTGTAGATAGTAACAAAATTAATATTAAAAATTATAATAAAAGATGTACAAAATTGTGAAGTTATTATAATTGAAGGAAGTAGACGGAGATTGATTGAGATTGCATTAAATAACCCGATAAAATATATGAAGACATCTCTTATAAAGTTATTATGAAAAGGACGATTCTAGGGTGGAGCAAATAAAATTTGGTCCACCTAAACCCTAAACCCTAAAAGGTGAATAAATAATTTTATTTTTTATTAAATAATCTTTATAAAAGGTGAATAAATAATTTTATTTTTTATTAAATAATCTTTATATGACTATTTAAGTTTAATTTAAGGGAAAATATGAATTTACAATACAATCTATGCTAATTTTGTTAAGGATATATCAATTTCAAGTTGAAGAGCAAAATTTTACATTACACGTTAATATCGATTTGAGTTTTTATTATTTTCAAGTAATATTTCATAAAAGCAACTTGAAACTATTTTAATATCAATCATAAATAAAATGGACATTGAATTTGGTGATTAGAGATTTAAATTATTATATTTTTGCATTTTGAATCATGTGAACCATGGTCCACCATAGACAAACCATATGAAAAAAAGTTATCTTGTGATTAATCTTTACAAAAACGAAGCAACAAGAAATCACGTGGCTTGAAATTAACAAATTTATCCACAATGCTTTTTACAAATCTCATTTTACAATAATTTATGGAAGTTTCTGAAAAGATCTTTAAAAAGGTTTCTTGCTTTTTAAAATTATCAGAACAGTTTTTAACACCTTTTGGTTAGAATAAATAAATTGACGAGATAAGGGATAGAAAACTTAGTCAAGGAATTTATCCTGGTTCACTCACTACCACTGTGAGCTACGTCCAGTCCCAATGCCAACTAGAACTTGGATTTTCTCTTAATCTTCACCAAGATTACAAGTATTCTTTTACAGTCAAGCCTCTTCAGGCTCTACAACCAAGTATTCTTTTACAGACAAGCCTCTTCAGACTCTACAACCAAGTATTCTTTTACAGACAAGCCTCTTCAGGCTCTACAACCAAGTATTCTTTTACAAACAAGCCTCTCCAGGCTCAAAGACAATTCTTACAAAGAGATATGTCTAAGCTTTTAAACTATACAAGTTTGAAGCTTAAACAGAGACGATGTAAAATAAAAACTGAGGTATGCTCAAGATATACAAATGATGTACAATGAATATGAAATCAGAGTATTTTTACAGAGAAAAACTTGCAGCGTGATTTCTCTTAGACTTTTTTGTATATTCAGTCACTCTCTTGATGGTCTTCATGAAGGGCTATTTATAACCAATCTTCAATCCGTTGAAATACCACCGTTTAGAGATAGCATTAAATGCTATTTAATCCGTTGTGAGACATGCTTCTGAGAGTTCTGATTTTTCTGACACCGTACAAGGTTGCTGCTGTCATAAAGCCGCCACTATTGTTGCTGCAAAGGCTGTGTTGCAGGGATTTTCTCAGTGGTGTATGAAATTCAAATATACCAGGAAAGGTCTCTGTGTTCCTTGCCATAAATATGTTTGAAAAGGTACGTGCAACAGAGAACGCTTGACTCAGCAGAATTTTAGAGATGTCTTCACATACTTCAGCAAAGAGTGCCACGTCATTAATGAGACTTCAGACGGCTTCAACACTTCAGACGGGTTGCGCACTTCAGACGGCTTCAACACTTTAGACAGGTTGAACCTTCAGAAGGCTTTTCCACTTTAGACAGGTTGACAGCACTTCAGACAGTCTTTATAAGTTCAGAATGGCTTGCTGAAATCATAGATAAGTCATTAAACATTTATGTATCTATGATAAGTATTTTAACCCAAATTTGTTAAGCATTAAAACTTGAGAAGTGAGCTGTCTAAAACATCATAATTTACCTTATGATATTTTTGAGACTCAACATTCTCCCCCTTTTTAATGATGACAAATTTGTTTAAAATAAAGAAATCTGAAAGGAGTTTTAAAATAAAATAAACTTAAAAAAATAACTCCCCCTCAGATAAAGATTTCTCAGGTCAAACAGATTCTGATCAATTACTCTTATCAAATACTCCCCCTGAGACTTGTAATTACTTCAGATTTTGTTAGTTTTAATACTCCCCCTTTTGTCATCAATCAAAAGGGAATTTCAGAGCATAACTTCAAAATAATCACAGTAAAAACATTGAGATACCGGCATTCATGAGAACAAACAGAATATATTATCAGGCAAAAGAGTTCACATAACAGAAATTAAGCACTCAAAATGAAGTTAACACCAAACATGGCTAAACATCATAGACTATCCATCTTTCTTCAGCAAGGCCTCTTTCATAAAGGAGAGCAATTCTTCCTTTGCCTTGTCAATCTGAGAAATGATAGCAGTCTTCAATTCTTCTTGCCCAGTTCTAATGTACCGTTGCTCTTGAAGGATTTGATCTTGCTTAGCAACAAGAGTAGCATTTCTTTTCTCCAAGCTCTTCACTTGATGCCTCAACTTCCTGTTCTCTTCCTCAAGATTCAGTTCCACTTCATATAGAATGATCTGAATGTGCCTGCAAACGAATCTGAGCAGATCGAATCCTGGATGCAACCCATAATCTTCGGGGTGACTCACAGGAAAGAAGAAAGTTCTGATAGGGCAAATTAGCTTCCAGTCTTCATTAAAGGGTTCAGACATGGGGAATCTGCCTCTAATATACTGATACTGCACATTGGTGGAGACACCATAGTCTATGGTGGAGTCATCATCTGGTCCTGCAGATCCAGAAGAGGATCCAACATCCTCTCTGATCTTCCAGTAGGATAACCATACCCTATCCCTGTAGCTGTGATCTAAACCTCCACCTTGTATTTTGATCCGAGCAGGTAGCTCCTTCCATTCTGTTGGAGTTAAAGGTTTCTGGGGAACTGGATAAGCTTTAGGTTCCTTAAACTTGTCAGCAGGGCCTTCTTCCAGGGGGTACCTAGGAACAATCCTGTCAGGTTGCACCAGAATCTCTGTGGTTGGCCTGATGGAGATTGTTCTAGGTGGCCTATAGCCTCTCATGCCTATTGACTTCATGTAGTCCCTCTCAAAAAGTTCAGCTTCACTAGACAGTTGCCTGACAAAACACCATTCATCATTAGACAACCTGAGGGAGTCACCAGAGAAGGGGTTAAGTGGAGCCCACTTATGAGCAGGTGGAACTGCACCCTTTCTGATCTTTTCAATCTGGCCTGAGTAAAACTGATCTGAACTGCCTTGATACTTTGCCCTTTCTTCACCAGCAGTGTGCTTGATAAGGCCATGGTGAAGAGAGATGGAGGGTTCATTTCTAAAAAACTGCAGCTCTTCAAATAAGTTGGGGAACTTGGGTACTCTGACCCTCTCACTGAAAGGTTCCTCATACTTTTTGTGGGGTACTTCAGCAGCTTCATCATATTGGTGCTGACTGAAAGGAAAAGCATAAGGATCAAATGTAGGCTCTGTGAAGAAGTCCCTACTTTTGGGTCCTAGCCTTATATGCTCAGGCAGCATGCTTCCTTTCCATACTTCAGAGCTGTCACCTTGCTGATGTTCATTTGTGGGGTCTTCAGACTGAGTGGATTCTGAAGATGATGAAGGTGATGATGAGGGAGGTGATGAAAATGCTTATTCTTCTTTCTCCTCTACTGTTTTCTTCTCAGGTGATGAAGGTGGTGATGGGGTCACATTATCAAACCTTACCCTGAGCCTTTTCTGAGGAGGTTTAGCTTTCTCAGGTTCCCTCTCCTTTTCCTTTTCATCTTGCTTCTCTTCTCTTCTTCTCTTGAAATACAGGTTTACTTTGACAAAGTTTTGATACTTGCCAGCCTCATCCATTTCCTCCAGTTGACTTGCAATGCTCCTTGTAATCCTAACAGAGGGTTCAGGAGCTGGCTGAAATAACTTTGTTTTTGTTCTCCTTCTTTGCTGTATACTGGATGTTTTTCTCTTCTTGGTCTCTTGAGCAATGGAAGCTAGCCTTTCATCTTCAGCAAGAGCTAGCTGAGAGGCAATTGCAAGAGCATAATCAGTCTTTTCTTGCTCAGCCTTCTTCTCCATTTCTTCATTCTCCAAAGCTGTAGCAAGGGCTGCTACTTTAATAAGCTCAGGATCAGAAGGACATGCAGCCAGAGGTGTTTCTGCCAAAGCTTCAGGATCAGCAATCTCAGCTACCTCTTCCTCATGAGCCTTTCCTTCTGTTTCAGAAGTAGGCTTAGGAGTAAGAGTTCTTACACCTTCAGAACCCTGACCCACAATTTCAGGTGGCTTTTGCAAAGCCTTCTGAACAGGTTCAGATGTTTGAGTGTGCAAGTCCATAGCTTCTAGAGACACCTTTGCTGAACTCCTAACAGGGAGCTTCTTCCTTTTCAGATGAGGGGATGGCTTGGAGGGCTTGAACTCATCTTTTCTGATATCCCCCTGAAGCTCTTTCTCAAGAATCTCAAAGGTGGTTCCTCTTCTTGATGCCTTCTCCATAAGAACACTCTCCTTCAGAGTAGGAGATGGAGGTCGTGGAGTGAGCTTGATTCCCATGCTCTTCAAGTTTGACTCACCAAAGAACACAGGAGATTTATGGTCACATAATCTTTCAACAGGTACCTTAAAATGCATAAGTACCTTCATGATTAGAGTGTTGTGGGGAAGATTTCCAGCAGAGTCTCGAATCTTCTTCTGCATATGGAACATGATAATGCTTGGGAGATTGACTTTCTTCTTCTGAAGCAGGTGAATCAGACAGAACCTTTCCAATTCTGAGACATGGTTTCTGCTTCCATTCTTAGGGATTATTGCACACCCTAAGATAGCATGAAGAACTCTGACCTTCTCTAGCAAGAACTTGGAATCCAGGCTTTTGGGTTCTTTTGTTCCATACAGCATCTTTGTAAACAACTTGTGCCCACCATTCTTCATCTCCCACCCAGGAATGAAGGTTGCACCTTCATCCTTAACATCAGTGATTGTGGAGAGAATGCTTTGATCAACAAAAACTGAAACCCCTAGAACAGAGGTTTTGATGCTTACATACACTCCCTTAGAATTAGGTATTCCTCGAGCAGAAGACCAGAAATCCACCACACTTTGTTCATGCCATTGACAGTTAATGTGGTCGAAGAAAGAAGTCCACCCAGCTGCATCAAATTCCTCAACCAAATCCATGTCAATGTTGCGAAGCTCGTCAAGATTCACTCCCTTTGATCTAACCACATTTCCACCAGAACCAGCGGTCTTCTTGGGTGCCATTGTTGAGTTGCAGGGAAACTTTGAGAGAAAAAGGTTGCTTGAGCAGTGAAGAAAATCAAACGGAATATTGAGGAAAGAGAGTGTAAGGCTTCCTCGACACACTTACTCCTGCATTTATAGACCCATGATGCAATGATGCCCTGTACCGGCTGCGCAGACTTCGGGTAACGTGCGAAGTGGAAGAGACAAAAACTTTAAAAGAAGGAATTCAACCGTCTCAGATAGCCACGTCAGCCAGTTACTTCAGATAGGTGAAAATTTCAGACACAAATAAATTTCAGATAACCTAAAATTTCAGACATGTCATTGTTTCAGACACATTGAAATTTCAGACGCACTAAAAATTTCCGATAACATAATAATATCAGACACAATTAATTTTTAGAGAATGCATGTATATTTAAGTTGTTGCGTATGAACTTAAATCTATCTTCAGCCAGGGGTTTTGTGAATATATCTGCCCATTGATGCTCTGTGTCAATGAACTGAATATCAAAAACACCTTTCTGAACATAGTCTCTAATGAAATGATGTTTGATTTCTATATGCTTTGCCCTAGAATGTTGAATGGGATTTTTGGATAAATTAATTGCACTGGTATTATCACAAAGAACAGGTATAGCAGAGATAGGAATATTAAAATCCTCAAGTTGATACTTAACCCGTAGCAGTTGTGAACAACAACTGGCTGCTGATATATACTCTGCTTCTGCTGTTGATAAAGCAATGGTGCTTTGCCTTTTGCTTGACCAACTGATCATGTTATTTCCAAAGAAATGACATCCTCCACTGGTGCTCTTTCTTTCTATTCTATCTCCAGCAAAGTCAACATCACAGTATCCTATTAACCCTGCAATCTTTGCTCCTCTTATAGCATAGACCAAGATTAGTAGTATCTTTCAGATATCTAAAAATTCTTTTAACAACTTTGTAATGAGTAATTCTTGGATCTGATTGAAATCTAGCACAGAGACAAACACTGAACATTATGTCAGGTCTGCTTGCTGTTAGATACAACAAAGAGCCAATC
The DNA here is from genome assembly GCA_026901365.1 of Sesbania bispinosa. NCBI lineage: Eukaryota > Viridiplantae > Streptophyta > Magnoliopsida > Fabales > Fabaceae > Sesbania > Sesbania bispinosa. Next base: position 555,534 of record QLOH01000235.1, read on the forward strand.
ATTCCTCTGTACAAAGTTTGATTCACTGGTTCTTCTTTGTCATCTTTGCTCAAAGATGCAGAGGGATGCATAGGAGTTGACATGGGTTTGCAATCACTCATGTTGAACTTCTTAAGCATTTCTTTTGTATATTTTTCTTGATGGATCCATATACAATCAGAATCTTGCTTAATTTGAAGTCCCAAGAAAAATTTTAGTTCTCCCATTAAACTCATTTCAAATTTCTGATTGCATCAACTCAGAAAACTCCTTGCACAGAGAAGAATCAATTGAACCAAATATAATGTCATCAACATATATCTGGACAAGTATAAAATCTTTGTTAGACTGTTTTCTGAAAAGGGTGGTATCTACTTTTCCTCTTTCAAAACCATTTTTGATAAGAAAACTGCTCAGTCTGTCATACCATGCTCTTGGAGCTTGTTTCAGACCATAAAGAGCCTTTTTCAATTTGAAAACATGATCAGGAAAAGCAGTGTCTTCAAAACCAGGGGGTTGTCTAACAAAAACTTCTTCTTCAATGAAACCATTGAGGAAGGCACTTTTGACATCCATTTGATATAGTTTGATGCCATTATTTACAGCATAAGAGAGAAGAATCCTAATTGCTTCTAATCTAGCAACAGGGGCAAAGGTTTCAGTGAAGTCAATACCTTCTTGTTGATTGTACCCTTGAGCCACCAATCTTGCTTTGTTTCTGACCACTTTTCCTTCTTCAGACAGCTTGTTTCTGAACACCCATTTGGTTCCAATAATTGTTTTCCCATGGGGTTTAGGAACAAGTGTCCAGACATCACTCCTAGCAAATTGGTTTAGCTCCTCTTGCATGGCTAGAATCCACCCTTCATCATGCAGAGCTTCATCAATGTTCTTTGGCTCAATTTCAGACAGGAGAGCAAGAGAATTCAGATTCTTGAATTTTGATCTTGTCTTAACTCCTTCTGAAGTGCTGCCAATGATTTGCTCTTTTGGATGATGTGATTTGTATCTCCAGTCAGGTTTCTGAGGTGATATCAAATTAGTCTGAGACTCAACATTGGTCTGAAGAGGTTCAGTGACAGATGGTGCTTCAGACACCTGTTCATCCTTGATGTTGTCATGATTATTCAGCTCCATTCCTGCAAAGTCATCTTCTAGATCTGATAATTCCCTATCAGTCTCTTTCTTGTCATTAAATTTAACATGGATTGATTCCTCTACAGTTAAAGTTCTAGAGTTATATACTCTATAGGCTTTAGATGTTTCAGAATATCCTATGAAAATTCCATTGTCAGATTTTGCATCAAATTTTCCAAGATCATCCTTGGTGTTGAGTATAAAACACTCACAGCCAAAGGTGTGGAAATATGATATGTTGGGTTTTCTTCCCTTCCACAATTCATAAGGAGTCTTTTTCAGAATTGGTCTTACCAATATTCTGTTTTGAAGGTAGCAAGCTGTGTTAATAGCTTCTGCCCAGAAAGATCTTGGTAGATTGCATGAGTTGAGCATGGTTCTTCCCATTTCTTGCAAGCTTCTGTTCTTTCTCTCAACAACCCCATTTTGCTGAGGTGTTCTTGCCACAGAGAAATTGTGTGAGATCTCATTCTCATCACAGAACAGTTGAAAGTTTGCATTCTCAAACTCTCCACCATGATCACTTCTGATAACAGATATACAGAATCCTTTTTCATTCTGTACCTTCTTGCAGAATATTGTGAAATTCCTGAAAGTCTCATCCTTGCTTCTTAGGAATAACACCCATGTGAATCTAGAATAGTCATCAACAATGACCAAACCATATTTCTTACCACTAATGCTTTCTGTTCTAATAGGACCAAACAAGTCAATATGTAACAATTCTAAAGGTCTGCTAGTGGAAACAACATCCTTACTCTGAAAAGAGTGTCTTGTTTGTTTTCCTTTCAGACAGCTTTCACATAAAATGTCAGATTTGTAAGAAAGCTTGGGCAGTCCTTTAACAAGGTTGTGTTTTGCTAACTTTGAGATTAATCTCAAGCTGGCATGCCCAAGTCTTTGGTGCCAAATCTTGTTTTTCATCTTCAACAGAGAGAAAACATTTTACATTTTGACTTGCCAAATCCTCTAGATCAATTTTGTACACATTGTTGTGTCTCTTAGCAGTAAAAAGAATTTGATCACGAGAGTCTTTGACTATACATCCTTCTTTAGTAAAGGAAACCACATATCCACTGTCACACAATTGACTTATGCTCAGTAGATTGCTGCTGAAGTCCCTCTACTAGAAGAACATTCTTAATAAGGGATAGAGGAGACATACCTACAGTCCCTATTCCTGTGATCTTCCCTTGCTGATTTCCACCAAAGGTGACCACACCTCCTGCTCTGGGCCTAAGGTTTTGGAACAAAGACCTTTCTCCTGTCATGTGTCGCGAGCACCCACTGTCCAGGTACCATTTGTGGGGTCTCCTTTGTCCTGTTAAACACATCTGCAACAGGAATGATCAAGTTCTTAGGTACCCATATTCTTTTGGGTCCTTTCTTGTTAGATTTGGGTTTTGCTTTTCCCTTGTGTTTACACTGAGCCACATTGTGTCCAGGCTTGCCACAGTGAGAACACCCAATAGCTTTCTTTTTGCCTTTAGTAAAATTTTTGAAAATATGAGGTTCAGAGGTATCATGATCACAAAAGCCTAATCCACTTTTGTCAAGGGGATCCCTTTGATTGCCAAGCAATCTGTTAAGGTTTTCTGTTCCTTTGACAAATTTAGCTAAGTCTTTTGTCAGTTCCTCAACTTGTTTCTGAAGTTTTTTGTTTTCTTCAGAGACAGTTTGTGAACTGCTGCTTTCAGTCACAAGAATTCTCTCCTTGAGCATAATATTTTCTATCTCAAGAGCCTCATATTTACTGCACATTTCTGTGTGGGCCTTGGACAAATTCTTATACTCTTGGAAGAGTTCCTTGGAACTTTCCATCAGGTCATCATACATCTCTTGAAGAGTTAAGGGAAATACCTCAGATTCTGAGCTATCTGATGAGGGCAGGCTGGCCATGAGACACAGGTTGACCTCTTCTGAAGTGTCTTCCTCTTCTTCTGAGGTAGGACTCATCAAGATCCTCCCATGTTGCCATCAGACCCTTCTTCTTCTTGAAGAATTTCTTCTTTTTGAAGTTGTTCTTCTTCAGTCTTGGACATTCAGCCTTCATATGACCTGGCTGTTTACACTCATAGCATATAATTTTGTCATTTTGAGAATCCTTACCTGACTTACCTGATTTAGAGGTTGAGGGTTGGTTCTTTCTAAACCTTTCCTCTGTTCTACAGCATCCTCTTGATTTTCCTGCTGAGAAGAGCAAGATCATCATCTTCTGAGCTATCTCCAGAATCTTCATCTGCTTCTGAAGTTTCCTCAGCTTGCATGGCTTTAATGCTGCCATGCCTAGGGTGTTTGGCTTTGGAGTTTAATGCTAGAGATTTCTTCTTGATGTCATCTTCCCCAAGTTCAAGCTCATGAACTTTGAGAGATCCCAACAGTTCTTCCATTCTAAGAGAGTTTAAGTCTCTGGCCTCTTGAATGGCTGTAACTTTGGGTCTCCAGGACTTTGGCAAACTTCTCATAATCTTTCTATTATTGTCTCCAGATTCAAAAGTTCTACCTAAAGACCTCAGTCCATTAGTTATAGTCTGAAACCTCCCAAACATTTTATCTATGGTTTCAGATTCTTCCATCTTGAACATCTCATATTGATGTATAAGCATGCTGATTTTGGATTGCTTGACAGTCTCAGTCCCTTCATGGGCAGCTGCAAGGTGTATCCCAAATCTCCTTGGCAGATGAACATCCATGAACCTTCTCATACTCTGATTTGTTCAGAGAACATATCAAATAGAGTTTGGCTTTAGCATTTAACTGAACTCTAGCCTTCTGCTCTAAGGTCCATTCAGCCTTAGGTATTGGCACTCCGTTATGTATAGGCACATAGTCTCCATCAGTGACCACATCCCAAACATCAATGTTGTTGCTCTCAATGAACAACTTCATACGATCCCTCCAATAGTGGTAGTCCACTCCATTGAATGTTGGGGGTCTTGTGATAGAGGCTCCTTCAGTGATGTATTGTCTGTTGTTGGAAGCTTCCATCTGGATCTTTAATCCTCAAACACTTGTAAGGTGCTCAACCCTGAGTTGAGCTCTGATATCAACTGTAGAAACACAGGGAAACACTAGAAGGGGGGTTGAATAGTGTTTCTTAATAATTTATGGAAGCTTTTCGCAAACGGTTAAGTTTACAACAGTTTCAGACAGGTTTAAGAGGCTGTCTGAAGTTTCTTAAGAAGGCTTCTGAAAAGATCTTTAAAAAGGTTTCTTGCTTTTTAAAATTATCAGAACAGTTTTAACACCCTTTGGTTAGAATAAATAAATTGACAAGAGATAAGGGATAAAAAACTTAGTCAAGGAATTTATCCTGGTTCACTCACTACCACTGTGAGCTACGTCCAGTCCCAATGCCAACTAGCACTTGGATTTTCTCTTAATCTTCACCAAGATTACAAGTATTCTTTTACAGTCAAGCCTCTTCAGGCTCTACAACCAAGTATTCTTTTACAGACAAGCCTCTTCAGGCTCTACAACCAAGTATTCTTTTACAGACAAGCCTCTCCAGGCTCAAAGACAATTCTTACAAAGAGATATGTCTAAGCTTTTAAACTACACAAGTTTGAAGCTTAAACAGAGACGATGTACAATAAAAACTGAGGTATGCTCAGGATATACAAATGATGTACAATGAATATGAAATCATAGTGTTTTTACAGAGAAAAACTTGCAGCGTGATTTCTCTTAGACTTTCTTGTATATTCAGTCACTCTCTTGATGGTCTTCATGAAGGGCTATTTATAACCAATCTTCAATCCGTTGAAATACCACCGTTTAAAGATAGCATTAAATGCTATTTAATCCGTTGTGAGACATGCTTCTGAGAGTTCTGATTTTTCTGACACCGTACAAGGTTGCTGCTGCCATAAAACTGCCACTGTTGTTGCTGCAAAGGCTGCGTTGCAGGGATTTCCACAGTGGTGTATGAAATTCAAATATACCAGGAAAAGTCTCTGTGTTCCTTGCCATAAATATGTTTGAAAAGGTACGTGCAACAGAGAACTCTTGACTCAACAGAATTTCAGAGATGTCTTCACATACTTCAGCAAAGAGTGCCACGTCATTAATGAGACTTCAGACGGCTTCAACACTTCAGACGGGTTGCGCACTTCAGACGGCTTCAACACTTCAGACAGGTTGAACCTTCAGAAGGCTTTTCCACTTTAGATAGGTTGACAGCACTTCAGACAGTCTTTATAAGTTCATAATGGCTTGCTGAAATCATAGATAAGTCATTAAACATTTATGTATCTATGATAAGTATTTTAACCCAAATTTGTTAAGCATTAAAACTTGAGAAGTGAGCTGTCTAAAACATCATAATTTACCTTATGATATTTTTGAGATTCAACAAATCCACCATATTGTGATATTCCTATCTTGAATATGATTGTCTTCTAAGTTGAATATATGTAGTCTTAAACCAAAGTATACATTATATTTTGTTTATGGAAGTAAAATAAATATATCGTGTAGAATATATAGTATATATTCTTGATATACATTCTTTTTTAAGAAGCAGATGCATGTGCGACCTTGTGACGAGAAGCAGAAATGGTAGCCACACCCAACCCGAGCCTAAGTCGAGGACGCTTTTGCAATCCGGTACCCTCTTGCTAATGGACATCCTTTATTTACGCAAACACCAAATCATTCCTTTCTTCAATATTGTTGAGTGTATGAACCTCATCGTGGATATTATCTTCGATGAGTTTTGAAATATCAGTAGGCAAGCTTGTGCAGCGACACCTATAAGCATCATGCACCCTTTCCTGGAGAAGACGAGCAATGCGAAAGTAGGAGGCGTGAGCGCTTATGCAGGCGCTAAAGAAGCAGAAGCACTCGTGAGCTTGTGACCAAAAGCATAAGCTGCCGGGAGCCCGAGCCGGAGTCGATTGCGGTGATTGTAAGCGGTTCTACTCCTTTGTGGTGGCTTATTGGATTGAACGGTTCCTATTTTTCGCATGTGATTCTAAAATGTGTTAAAATGGGATTTTTAATACTTATTAAATGCATTCAATTTTTTGGGTGGGATTCACATCTTTAAATTTTTGTTTTCTCTAATTTCTCTCCTACCAAACAATAAAGATTTTTCTCTCCAGCCTATTACATCGCTCTCCCCTTTAGTTCCTTTATTTACCCTATACGAAAGAGAGGGTAAAAAAAATGAGTAGGGGAGGAGATAGATGGAAGACTGGAACTTAAAAAGTTATTTTCAAATTTTTTTTTTAAAGAAGGGAGGATGGGATGTGTGAGAAAAAAAAAAGAGGAATGTACGGAATGAAATTTCCTTCAAACAGTTCAAAATTGTCTTATAGCAAAGTATACGGGCCCAAATTGAAACATCTATCAAAATGTAATCCTTTAAATTCCTTTTTTTAATTAATGATCATCCCTCCATCTTCTTCTTCCAATACTTCTGATTTCTGATGCATCTGACAGTAGTGTATACTAATATCCTTAAGAAAACTAAAAAACAATAATCCACATTCAATTTGATCCTCTAAAAATTAAGAAATTAAACATTAAGAAAACTCGCTATTCCTCAAAATATTTTTATCATAAAATTACCCTTTTAAATATTTAATTGTCACATCATATTGATTCTTAAAAAAAAAACTCAACAAATTAATCTCTCAAATATATAAAATTGTTATCAAAACTCATCCGTTATAATCTTCCACATGGATAAATTTCATAACACTTGTGTATTTTCAAAAAGTTAATTTGGTGAAAAAATTAAGACTACTATGATGACAAAAATCTTTAAAAGATTAAGTAACAACGTCCTAAACGGAGCAAACTCCTCTCTAATTACTAGAATTTGCCTGAATGTGAGAGATAGACTCATATTTTGTGGGTCCATCTCTCACATACGTGCAAATTCCAGTAACTGGAGAGAATGTTTTCCGTCCTAAACATTTAGAGCATCAAAGCATCAAAGTGAAGGTATACATAGAGCAGCGTTTAGTCAGATCTACAGATATAGATCTACGTTTAAATGTGATTTTGAGATAAACCAAACGTGTTATAAAAAAAAAAAAATATTGATGTTGCACGATTTAATATATCATTATACACCTGATTTTATTAGCCAATACTCCAAAGTCCAAACTAGATTTGCAATGCTTATACAATGATAATTACTCTAGAAAAACGACAACAAAAGCCCTACTGATTGAACAGAAACAAAAACATCAACATGGCCAGCATATTTCCTGTTTTCCTAAGGGGAGGGGGTGGTCCATTACATTACATGGCCAGATTAATTTGGCACGTTATTGTTTCAGGTGGCAGGTTTCAGCTACATACAAGCAGCAAATGCCATAAATTTGTTCCAAATCTCCCATCTCAATCTACCCTTCTTACTTATTTGTTGCTGCCAGAGTTATGACAGTAGGAAAGGAAAGTCTACAGACAATTTAGAAAAACTAAAAACCTCACCTCTCCACTCCAACAACCGTGGTCAAAGTAAAAGACAAACCGCTTCAGAACAAGCCAAACTTTGAGTCATGCTATCACTTTGATGCTGTTGTTTGATTATTCTGCAAACCCTCTTCCCTTTCTACCTTCTCCTTCTCAGCTAACCCAACAATCTCCACATCTGATGGCTTCTCTTCTCCAACACTTTGTGCCCCTGTCAGCCTTGCCAATAACACAAAGGACATGCCCCCAAGAACATTGTTCAAGCATCTAAGGACCAACACTGAGGATTTGAATGCCAAGGGGTTAAGCACTCTCTCCAACATGAACTCCACACCATTGAGTGTTTGGTACCTGATGTTGCTACTAACACCCATGTGACCTGACCAAGTGAGAGCATTCAAAATGGTAGGTGGAGGCTTGTTGGGGGTCTCAAAATTAGGATCCATTTTCTGCCTCAGTTTGATCAACCCATTTGAAATTGTAGTTCCTACTAGTCCAGCACCAAAACCAACAACAGCAAAAATGGTTCCTTTATACACCAATGTTCCAAACCGATCCAAGAGGCTAAAAGCACCAGGTTCAAACATGTGACTCTTGGGACAAGAGGCAAAGATAGCTGGCACATTGGCTGAGGATGTTGACATGGTAGGTGCCAAGAGATACATGAGTGTGAAATTGACAATAGCACCAACCACTAAAGTTGAAAAAACAAAGTCAAGTTCATTCAACCCAAAATTAGGCCTTGTAGCCATGTCACCAAGAACACAAGCACTAACACCTACCAACTCCTCCATCAGAACCTTGAAAGGGAATTGTGGATCAGCAGCAACCCTTGATCTCCATCCATTCAGAAAGAGACCCAAAACCCCAACAGATGAAGAATCATTGGAATTTCCATCACCATCCCAACTACCACCTCCACCACCACCGCCACCACTGCGGCCAACCCCATCACCGCCGTCACCGCCGGCGAAGGAAAGTTGCAATCTTTCAGGCAAACGGGGTGGGTTGGTGAGATATATAGAACGATTCTGAAGCTGAGATGGTGATGGTGATGATGATGATGATGGGAAAGAAAGTGCATGGCTGTGACCAGAGAGAGGAGAAAAACGCAACAGAGCCATGGTTGCCATTTGATCTGAAAACATCAAAGACATAACTTTGCAATAAAATGAAAGAATCTCACATCATTTTCATTCGTGATCACAGCAACAAATCATCATTCATTCATACTCATGAAAAAAACAAGACATTTGAAAAAATCAAAATTTAAGAGAAAGATCAGATTTTTGAAACAGGGTTATGATGATGGATGTAGAGTGTACCTGGATCTGGATGGTGGGATGAGTAGGAGAGTAGGAGGATCGAAAGCAGAAGATGGGGGTTGTTGAAAGACTATGAAGGAAGAAGCTTAAACCTCAAAATAAAAAACCCTTACAATTTTATTATGATGGTTAATAAGGAGACCCTAGGGTAATTTTAATGAATTGTTAAGGTCAGTGATGGAGGAGGGAATTCAATTTTATATAGGTCTTGATGAATGAAATATCAAAATCATGGGTTCCATTATTAATTAATTGGATGGTCCTTCAGTTAATATTAATTTAAAAGTTATTCTGAGAAATATATTTTTTAAATAATTTTTTTAATCTTTTTAAAAAGAATTAAAATAACATTTTATTTTTTTAAAATTTAAATAAATTTTATCACATCTTTTAATTTAAAATATAATTTTTTTTATCTAAAATACAAACAAACAAGTTATGAAATTGAAACGAAAATATAAATTTAGAATTAGTACAAATTTTATATAATCTTTTAAAAGTATATAATTTCTTGAAAATTCAAAAGAGTAAAAATTAGTTATTGCATGTTATTGAAATTTTATTTACATTTTATTTTGTATGAAGAGAAAATTGGAGGATAAGAAGAAATTAAAAATAATGAGTGAATTATATATATATATATATATATATATATTATTAGCAAGTAGCTCTAATAGCTTATACATTACATGGGTACTTTGTAAAATATTAAAAAACCTAATTTTAAAAATAATTTAAAATATAAAATACATAAAACTTTTAATCTTTAAAATTAATCTAAAGGAATAGAAATAATAATTTATAAGCATATTATTTTAATTAATATTGATTAATTAAAGAAGTATAGATATTCATTTAAGAGATTGAGAAAATTAATAATATTCAAAAAATTAATTAATATTAAGTTGACTTTGATTTAATATGGAAATTAAAAACATCTAGCGACATTTAAAAAAACACGCATATAAGGGTGAAAAGAAAGATATGATGTGGTTTTATATTATTTAAGAATAAGAATTCAAATTTAATACATAAAAAATTTAAAAAACAAAGATGAAAAAGTAAAGAGTTGTCTCTATTTATTTTATTTTTATAAGAAAGGTGAAAAATAAACAATTAATATAGGTTTAAATATGTTTTTAGTCTCTCAAAAATTAGTGAATTTTATGTTTATTTCCTATAAAAATTTTCACCTAAGTTTAGCCCCTCATTAATATTTCGTTTTCGAGTTTAGTCATTATCATTAATTATTGTTGTTAAATAATGACTTGGCACTGTTATAGTATGCTGATGTGGCTGCCACATTGAATTTTATATTAATTATTTTGTTACAATTTTTTATAATTAATTCCAATATTAAAATTATTTTAAATTAAAAGGTTTAGAAAAAAATGTAGAATTGATATTTTGACAAAGAACCCTAATCGGAGAAGTTGAGAGGGAGGCAACGATAACAACCTCACTTTCTATACTCCACATTGTTCGAACCATTCTTTGGGTATGAGGAGATAAAAACTTAAGGTTTTTTTAGGGAATGATATATACGGTAGTCTAAATTAAGAGGAATTTGTTGATTTCTTGTTATAATTATTTGTAGCAAAATAATTAATACAAAATTCAACGTGGCAGTCACGTCAGCCTAAATAGACACATCAACGTACTATAACAATGTCAGGTCATCATTTAACAGTGACAATTAATGACAAGGACTAAACTTGGAAACAGAAAATTAATGAGGGACTAAATTTAAGTGAAAAGTTTTATAGGGACTAAACATAAAATCTGTTAATTTTCGAGGGATTAAAAATTTATTTAAGCCATTAATATAATATGTTATGATTTTTTTTTTCGTTAAATTAGACACATTAATATACTATGAAGACAAATAAATAGATAAAATTAGAAGAAGTGAAATTTATTTCTTTGAGTTTCATGTTTTTTCTCTACTAAAAAAACTTTCGTAGGAGTTTTACATTTTTTTTTCTTTCCATTTTCAAATGAGTGATTATACATTTGTTTTATTTTCTGTTCTTTTCTCTTAAAATAAATAGAAAGTTATAATTCTCTATACTTTGTTGTCACCGTAACATTTTAATTTTAGGTTTGTTTATATTTTAAAAAAAATTAATTACAAATATGTTTAAAACCAATGATTATTATTAAGTTTAAAATTAAAAATTCAAAAATATCATTTTTTTAGAAAGATAAATAGGTCAGCAAATGATAAATGTGTTTTCTTTTTCTCTAAATCCTCAATAATTTCTTTTAGTTGGGGTGGCAGTGTCATTTCATTATATGGAGTAAAGAATTTGGACAGCAAATAGGACTGGACGATGAATTGGGCTCCATTTGAAATTGGAATTAACGCCTATCGTCTAAGAAACCACGTTCCTCCAAAGTTATACCTGTTGAAAAAATTAATAGAAAATGGAAAGAAAAAGTATCTTTTTCTCTCTTCCCCTAAAAGAACACACAACTTTAGGAGCAGAGATTTGTATTTTTATGATTTATGAAGCATCGATGTGTCTTATTTGTGTTAATTATCTTTATGGTTTAGGAAGCACTGCTACATATTAAGAAATGTTTGAATGGATGATATTAGAAGGAAAGGAAGGATAATGTTTATTATCTTAAGCAAATATTCTCTTATTTGATATTTTTAAAAATAGAAGGACATGTTACCTTTCAATTATTCATATTAGAATTTTTTTTTTATTTCTCTCAACTTTTTTATTTTTTAAAATCATCAACTTTTATTTTCCTCTCCAAACACCAAAAGAAATGTCACTATGTTAATTATTTAAAATTTAATGTCCTGTAGGATTAAAGTTTAATAAAGCCCGGCTTGGCTTCTATTCCATGTACATGACATTCTCATGTGCTTTATTACCTCACATAGCAAGAATGAAAGTAATCTAAATTTTCGTCCTCATACATAGGGCATCATTATTTTACATTTTATTAACTATTCAATTTTAAATCCAACCAAACAATTAATAGATTGCCAATAGAATAATATATTGACAAGGATAAGTAAGAGGTATACTCGCAATACATTTTTTTTAGCACACTCTTGTTAATATATATAAAAAAAAGCTAGATTGAGTTAAAAATAAGCCTAAAAAATGAGTTGAAATAGACCAAATTAGCCATAGATCATCATTTGAAGATTCTATATCCAGCTAAGAAGATAGGCTTAATTGCACTTTTGGTCCCCTTATTATCATCAATCCGCGATTTTGGTCCCCTACTTTTTTTCGTGATTTTGGTCCCCCTATTATTCCAAATTCGTGATTTTGGTCCCTCTAATACATACTTGGTAGGTATAGAGGGACCAAAATTTTGAACTACATCGCGAATTTGGAATAATAGGGGGACCAAAATCACGGATTGATGATAATAGGGGGACCAAAAGTGCAATTAAGCCAAAAAGATAAGAAATCGATTATATTAGTTGATGTAAGCATAAATATTTGACCAAAATTGAATAGCGAGGCTTATTAAATCGAGTAAAATGGAGTTGATTGGAAATTGACCAATGATTTTGATATTTAGTTAAGAAGACTAGTAGCTAAATTAGTTAACCAGGAACCAACATGGCTGGTTCAAATGGTACATGTTCGATTCCTTTTAAGCATGGTTTTGATGATTAGAAACTTAACTAAACTCAAAACTTTATGCTTAACCAATATTTACAAAGTTCTGTTATTTCAGAGAGCTTCTAAAAAAAGTCTGTTTGAAGTCAAAGCTAAGATCTAAAGTTGGTCATGTTCTGAAGACTCAAGTTTTGAAGATCAAGGGTCCGTTTGAAGTGAATCTAGTTCAGATGATGGTTCCTATCTGAAGACGAAGTCTGTCTGAAGTACAAGGGCATCTGACGTGGAAAGTCAAAGCCAGTACCGGAACTACACACAACCTCAGTACATCAGAAAAGCAAGACAAAAGGCAACTTTTTAGCCGCGATTCAAAATGGAAGCACAAAAGGAGAAGTGTTGCTCTGCAGCAGTCGTAGAAGTCAGAACATTACTGCAACCTAGTACAGTGCCAGTGGCTATGTCTAAACGAGATTAAACGCATTTAATGTTATCTCACAATGGATTTCTCAACGACATTCTTCAAACTGAAGCCTATAAATACCAGAAGTCTCCTGAAGCTAATTGTTGGTTGGTTGGTTGATTGGTTAGAGAGAGTTGTTGTTGCTATCACTGAGAAAGAAAAGAATATTTCTAAAAGCTCAAGCTTTGCAAATCTCCTGTAAATATCCCTTGAGGATTTATTTGTTGAAAAACTCTTGTACAATCAAACTTTCATATCCAGAGTTAGATCTCTGTAATTTCCTGTACACCCACAATGAAGGACTTGTGTTCTAAGTTCAAAATTTCTTTGTAAGAATATTTGTTAGAGCCAGGAGCGGCTTGGTGGACAAAGAATACTTGTTAGAGTCAGGAGTGGCTTGGTAGGACAAAGAATACTTCTTAGATCCAGGAGTGCCTTGGTGGACAAAGAATACTTGTTAGAGTCAGGAGTGGCTTAGTAGAACAAAGAATACTTGTTGTTAGAGCCAGAAGTGGCTTGGTGGACAAAGAATACTTGTTAGAGCTAGGAGTGGCTTGGACAGACAAAGAATACTTGTTGTGTAGAGCCTGAAGAGGCTTGGTGAACAAAAGAATACTTGTAATCTTCTGAGATTAAGAGAAAATCCAGTAGCTTGTTGGCACTAGGACTTAAGGTTGCTCACAGGAGGTGTGAGTGCACCAGGATAATTGGCTGAGTGCTCTTCTATCCCTTATCTTTGTATTTTTAGTTTATTCTAACAAGAAGAGGGAATTTGAATGAAGTTTTATAAATGCTTTTGAGAAAATCTCTTACGAAAAGCTTTCCGAAAACCTCTGTCTGAAAACTTCAAACAGAAATCTACACTTCAGACAATGTCTGAAAGCGTTATAAAACTACGATTTACTAAAGGTTTCCATAAAAACGCTAAGTTTATAAAAACACTATTCAACTCCCTTTTAGTGTTTTCTTGTGTGTTCCTACAGGTTTCGGGTTTGAGTCTTGTGGATGGAAAAAAATCCCTGTTGGGAGAGCTAGCCCCACCATGATGTGGATATTACCAGATCAAGCAAGATTGCCTCCCGTGGAGGAGACATGTGGACTGTGGTTAAAAACCAAAAAAGATAGTTAACCGAGAGTCGAAATAATTAGTTGGTGGTCGAATCAATCAATCAATTTAGTCAATAAAAAACCTCAAGGGTGTTGAGTCTCAAAAATTAATATATGTAATTAAAAATATTTTGAGTCTCACTCTCTTAAGTTTTAATGAACAACAAATATAAAATAAAGAGGCATTTATATGATGTTAGGAATATGCACTAGAGACTTATATGTTTATGAACATGCATCACTTGTATCATGTTATTTTATAAAGGCAACTTATTCTTTTAGAATATAATTAATGTCCTTAGAATAGTAAGCTCAAATTTCATAAGAAATCAAGTAGATGACTTGATCGTGAGATCTTATGAAGAACTATTCTTAAATAGTCCCTAGTCAAGTATCATCTTAGGACAAAGATGCATTTAGACTAGTATGTGAGTTCATTGATGATCACATCTCACAGATCATGGATATGAGATATCATGTGCTCACATAGGTACATATTAAGAGTAATGGTGTACTGGACAGACCCACCTTAAGAACGTTGCATGGATTGTTACATAAGTGTCATGAACGTTTCTTAAATTGATAAGTGTTATATGAAGTCCTTCGACCTGAAATCACTACGATTCCTACATAAGGAATTATATGTTTTAATTATCATCAAACGTTACCTGTAACAGGGTAATCATAAAGTTGGTTTTTGAACATATAATAAATTATGTGGTGGAATGTGAGTACCCTAGATGGGATTTGTCCCTCCTATGTAACATGAGTTATATCTGTAGGCCTCTTGATAAAGTGAGACTGCAAAATGCATCGCCATGCTCAGGAGGATAAACATGAGATGTTTATTTTCTGTACAGTCGACTTGGGGATCAAGAAAACATAAATTGAACTATACAAGGTTGACACAATCCATGCCCTTGTGTTCAATTAGATATTTGGACAAAGGGACATATCATATAAATTATTATCATAAAATATGATTTATCAAAGTTATTGATAATCTCAATTTTTGGATAGTGATGTGTTGCTAGATACCGCTCACTATTTATGATATTAAATATAAAAGGGTTTTATTTTAATATTATAACCAAATATTAAAAGCCTATTGGGTCACACGCATACAACAAGCCACTAGGAAAGGATAATAATTCTAATTTAATTTAATTAGAATTATAACATAATGGGCCAGGCCCATAAGTGTGAGGGTTAAGTGAGTGAGGGGGTAAAACCCTAACCACCACTCTATAAATAGAGCATGAGATGCACTACCCCAGACACACATGAGCAATCCCTTCTTACTTTCTAAGGCTACTAGCAGAGCTGAGGAGGTTTTCCTAGTCCGACTGTTGGCGTGGATACCAATGGAGACGTG
The DNA here is from genome assembly GCA_026901365.1 of Sesbania bispinosa. Classification (NCBI taxonomy): domain Eukaryota; kingdom Viridiplantae; phylum Streptophyta; class Magnoliopsida; order Fabales; family Fabaceae; genus Sesbania; species Sesbania bispinosa. Next base: position 570,942 of record QLOH01000235.1, read on the forward strand.
GCTACTCTTTCCTCGTTTGTAATCCTAATAAGGTACGACCTTTCGTTTTAATACCTTTTATCCCTTGATTCGTGTTTTCTCAAAACGATTATAACAAGGGAGGGAATCCATTTATTTCCATTGCACCCTGACCACATGCTTGATTCCCCTTCAATTGGTGTCAGAGCTTTGGTTTGCGATAAACACGTTTTAGGCTTTTAATCTTGTGAAGATTATGATTTTTTGTTGTTTTTCTGCTGAAAAAACGTAGCGCTGATATCTGGGCTGTAACCTGCGCTGCAACGCAGACTGAAGCGCAATTTACGTATTTTGATTCTGATACTTGCGCTTCACCTAGCGCAAGTAAAGCGCAAGCGAAGCGCAGCTTTCAGAATCAGTTTATTTTGTTCCCTTTATTGATTGTTTCATGTGCGATGTATATATGTTTATATGTTATAATGTTAGAGGGTCCCATGGAACATGAAAGAGTTCATGTCTTGGGCGTCAAAGGGTTCAATTGTTGAAACCATGTCTCGACTCAAATATTGGTTGCGATAAACATGCCACTTATCAATTTGCTGACAAGAGCGTATTCAAACAATATGAGGGACTTACTCGTTTATCGGTTCGTGAAGTATTCATTTGATGCGAGACACTTATTGATGATTGGTTGAGTGTTTATCAAATCCAATTTTTGTTTTGAGACACTGCGTAATATTTTATTTTGTATGCATGTAATCAAACCTCGCTTAATAATATACATCTCACTATATCACTGCTTTTACAATAATTGGATGCTTAGTTTGCATGATGGTTGGTTACGGCCTTAGTTGTTTTAATTTAAATACGACCTGCGTGTCGTGCCTTACCTCTAAACATTCCTCTTGTAATTCTCTTCTCATCTCTATCCCATCGTATGTTAAAACGAGGTTTCTTCTTGTTATGTAATGTAACCGGGAGGACATGGAGCATGGATTCAGTGGGAGATTTGGAGAGCTCAAGATTATATACAAGATTATATAGTTGATGTAATTTTGTATTTGTTTTGGGAGGCCATAACCATATCATGTATTTGTATGAGATGCATGCTTGTATGTTAAATGGTTTAACAACGAATATATAAAATTAAAGTGATCAAATCCCTCAAAGAAAATATTAAGTCATGATTTGCCTTCCAATGTATGGCACTCGTCAAGGCTAGAATCGATTAAAGTGTGGGTCTGCTAAAGCAGGGTACCTTTATCTATTTTAGTGAGGCGCGATGGGATAAAAAAGTAATATCCAACTATCAAACATTGGGCTTTGACTTAACTAGGTATATTCAATAGGATTGAAAAACCTAGAGGCACTAAGTTAGGCATTAATTCATAAGATGAATTAGAATAAGAGTTATTCACCTGACTGTCCAAGAGTTGTATGAGATGCAATTGGAAGTGTGTTCCTACCTAAATAACCTTTTCTTAAGCGATCAGCTAAAGCTGACTTAAAAATAGGTGAAATATGGATCTTGGCCCACTAGAAAATCTAGTGATGGGATTTTCTGATTCTTTATATTGAGGGTACTTGTTTTGAATCAAAATAGTGGGAGACATATTTATTTAAAGACCTTATTAAATATGTTTGTTATATGATACTTACGTGCATAACTACCTTGGCAACGAACACAACTATTAACTTTTATTGCGATCTGTCCTTGAGAAGGACAAACTGTCTGGAATTAATTTTCTAAACTGGTATAAGACCTAAGAATTGTCCTTAGGAAAGGTTGTATGTCCTGGAAGAGCCTGTTCCTGAAACACCCGCTGCAAATGCTTCGAAAGCTGACAAGGATGCTTTTAGAAAGCATCTGGATAATGCTCTCAATGTAGGTTGCCTTGTGCTTGCTACCATGAATGCTGAAAACAGCATGAGAACATGGAGGCGTATAATATGATTGTACACTTAAGGAGACCTTATCAAGGACAAGCTAGGCTTGAACGATTTGAAGTCTTATAAGCACTTTATCAATGTAGACTGGCAGAGGGAACCCCTGTTGGTGCTCATGTACTCAAAACAATTGGGTACATTGAAAAACCTAGAAAGGCTTGGATTCCCATTAGGCCAAGAGTTGGCCACTGATCTTGTCCTTCAATCGTTGCTGGACAGCTATAGTCGATTCATCATGAACTATAACATGAATGAATTTGACAAACTACTGCCAGAATTGCTAAGCATGTTAAGAAAAGTTGAGCAAAACATTAATAAAGGTAAAGGGAAGGCCATATTGATGGTCCAACCTAGAAAAGGCAAAGGGCAAGAAGAAGTTCAAGAAGCCCTATTTCAAACCAAAGGACAAAGGCAAGGATAAGCCTAGTACCTTTATTTTGAAGCCTATGGGTGGGATAGCTAAGGAAGGAAAATTGTTTCCACTGTGGCTAATCAAGACATTGGAGACTGTGTAAAGTACCTGGAGGGGATCAAGAAAAAGGGAAGTGAGACTTCCGCTTCAGAGATATATGTTATAGAAGTCAATTTACCTACTTCTGTATCTTGGGTATTGGATACCGGATGTGAATCTCACATTAATGTGAATGTGAAGGATCTAAATGAAGTAGGTCATTGGCTAAAGGAGAAGTCGACCTACGTGTGGGAAAAGGAGCAAGAGTTGCTGCCTTAGCCGTAGGAACCTATTATTTAACTTTGCCAACTGGACTAGTTATTGAACTAAATAATTGTTATTTTGTGCCTACCATTAGTGGGAATTTTAATTCCGTTTCTTGTTTAGAAAAGAGTGTTTTTATAAAGAACAATTCAATTTATTTGAATGATATGGTTGTGCAAAGTTGAACAATATGTTCTTGACATGGAAGTGCCTATCTATAACATAAGGGTCAAAATAAATGGTTTGAACCCAACTTATCTTTGGCATTGTTGCTCAGACCACATAAATGAGAAATGCATATCCAAACTCCACCAAGATGGTTATTTGGACTCATTTAATCCTAAAGAGGAAGGACATTAATGGTTTTTCACTTAAAGGCTTGTAATGAGCTTAGAAAGAAGAAATGGGAAAAAGGCTCAAAGGGGCTAAGCAAAGGAAGATATTTTTTCAGGGTGGTTTATTTAGCCCAATAGTTAACAAAAGAATGCCTCAATCATGTATGTGGATGCAAATGAGAAACAATTTCAATTAAGAACAAGGTCAAGTTCTAGAATGAAATCTCAAGGAGTAGCCAATCACACAACAAAGAATTAATTATAGTGTATGGTCCAAAATCCTCACAGGGTAATGTTGTGACTACAATCCAACTAACTCAATGATCTACTCCTACACAATTATCAAGCAGAGATCAAGAATTTTCAATCAATCAAGATGTTCAGAATTTGCAATTGAATATTGAGGAACACTTATGAAAATTACCAAGGAATAAGATTATTATCAAATAGATTATAGTGAAATTAAAAAGAAAGAGTCATGGGATACATAAAAAAAAATTCAGCAAAGAAACAAGCTTTCCTAAGAAAGAAAACAAACTAAGAAAACAAACTAAAAGAAAAAAAACAAACTATTATTTACATCCTAAACTATACAATGATTAGCAAAAATTACACCCTAAAAATATGTACAAAACAACTCTATGAAGCCATATGAAAATTAAGCGAGTTCCAAACAATGAATCATGGTGTGTGAGCCTCAGAATATGGTGCAAAATCTCTCTGGTCCTCAAAGTCTTAAAATCCTTGAATTAATTTTCTCAGGTTAATCAAACAGTGGGCAGAACATATTTTCAACAATGTTAAATGCAAGGAAGCATAAAATTCTCACAAACATTTTATCAAACATTTTTCAAGCATTTAAAGCACAACAACAACTCAATTTTATTCCAAGAATAATACCTCACAGTGAAGACATAATCAACAAGTTTGTACAATTCCAACTATTCTCACAATGTAAACTAATCACTCAACCAATCAATCACTCTCTCAATTACTAAATTGAAAAGGGGAAGAAAATTTACATACCTGTGAAGCCCTAAAAATGTTAACTCACTGAAAGCACGTGAATCAACCCTTGCAAAAAGTACCAGCCGTGAAAGAAATAGGAACTAAAAGAAAAACAAAGATGATGAGTAGGGAACAGGGATAGAGGGAAGGAAAGGAACAATGAATTGAGATTGGAAATAAAGAAGGAAGAACAACGCGCAGAAGAACGGTGAGCAACGCACAAAGGAATGAAATGGAGATTTCGAATGAGAAAGGAACTAAGAGTCAAATGTGCGCAAAAAGAAGGAAACATTGATTTGGATTGAAAAAAAAAGTACAATGGAATGGTTGTTGGGTAGAAAGAACAATGATTTGGTCTGCACGTAGAAAAAAAAAGACGAAGAATTGAAATAAAAGGGGATAGGGGTACCAGGTAAAATAAAAGATTTTTTTTTATAAAAGAAAATCAGCAAAGTAATAAAATGAAAAGAAAAAAATTACAAAATAATAGAAATTTTAATTTTTTTTATGTATATGTGAGAGATGATGGCTGTTGAAATGGATTTAGAAATCGTGTCCTCATAAAGATAAGGCGCGTCCTCACCAAAAGCAGACAGAGAGTACCTACTGTCACACTTCTCTTTTTTCTTTTCTCTTTCATTTTCGTGTCCCCATATGAGTCGAGGCTTGTGAGGACACGATTCTGGCAGAGGCTAATCTGAGCATCAGACTTGTTCAAAATTGCTTTTTCAATTGTCATGTCTCCACATGAGTCAAAGCCTGTGAGAACACAAGTCTGGTAGAGACAATTCAAGGCTTCTGCATAATTTTTTTTCACTTTCCTGCAACATAAGGGCACTTGTTATTCATGCAAATACACTCAAACAAGTAGCACAATATCACAATACTCATAATTTTCTAAAATCCATTATGCTTACTAAAAAAATTAAACCTATGATTAAAAATTGAACAATCATGTAGAAAATAACAAACAAAAACTTTTGAATTATGGGTTGCCTCCCATATAGCGCTTCTTTAATGTCATTAGCTTGACACAGAATTCTCCTTCAAGGTGGCTGAAAGCATGATGGGAATTTTACTCCCTTTTTCCTTTACTGCATTGTATCTTAATCCACCATCAAAGATCTTCAAATGTTTCCTTTGGTGCCTTCTTCCAAGTAACCATGACAGTTTAAGATGCTTAACTTAACTTGTAGAATTTTCAACTTTGAACTTTCATCTACATCAATTTTAACCTCTAAATCAAAATATGTCCATCCAATTGTTGTCTTGTATTCTCCAGTCACTGTTAATAATTCATTTTTTTTCTGTTTTTGTCAAACCATTACTGATGATCTTTATATTTGCATCTCCCTCTCCAACAACATCATATTTCATATCAGAGGGTGAAAGCTCATGCTCAATCTTTATCTCCTTTTTCCCTTCCTCCTCCTTTTGCAGCTCTTCTTTTATCAAATTCACAGATGAATCAATTCCTTGTGCTTCTAAATTTGGCAAACACTCCTCTACTTCCAAGTCTTCCTCAAAACAATTATCACTGTCATCTGAATATTGCATAACAACTCCAAATGCCTCTTGAGGAATTTCAGATAGTTGTTTGGATAGATATCCAATCTGATTCTCAAGATTCTTTAATGAAGACTCTTGAGATTTAAACCTAGCTCTTGCTTCTTGAATAAAATTCCTTGTTTCTTGCATCATAGCATTGGAATTGGATCTTGTCTCCTGCATAAACAAACCATTTTCCTCTGTTAGTTTAAGAAGAGCTTTTTCTAAAGTAGAAATTTTATCAATCTCTTGTTCATCATATTGCACATATGGTTCTTCTTGTTGGTATTGCATGTCAATTGGTTGAAGATGTTGTTGCCACAATACATTCTGATTATATTCATAATCTTCCTGTTGGTAGATTGAATAAGGATCCAAATTTTGCTGTCTACGTGCATTCTCAAAGAAGTTTGCAACATCATCTATGTCACAATCCCCATTCAGGTGGTTTCCTTGGCAAAAATCACAAACCATTATGGTTGTCTTTCTACCTCCTGACTGTAGATTGTCCAATCGTTTATGCAGTGCATCTAGCTGTAAAAGGAGTTCATTCTGAGCAAATGTTGCCTCAAATTTGTATTGATCCATGATCAAACATTAACTAATACAACTTTCTTTGCAAACTTTTCCTTGAACACAGAGAAAAGCATTTTCATAATCAAGTCAGTAGCAAACAAATGGAAAAAAATGAATCAAAATAGTTAGTGTATCTAATCTAATCTAAAACAAAAACAGAATCCAATCTAGCAAATCCACTGCACTATTGATATTGAAACTATCAATCCCCGGCAACGGCACCAAAAACTTGATGATCACTCGACAAGTGTACCGAATCGTAACAAGTAATATAATGAAAGTAGAGTATCGTCCCACAGAGATTGATGAATCAAGTACCAATTAACAGAAGATTTATCTAGTTGAACAAAGAGAATTCAATTGTATTTGGTAACCTAAAAACTAGTGCAGAAAACTAAACCAGCAAAATTGAATTGATGTAAAGAATAAAACAAGAACACAATATTGATGAAGAATAATATGAACAGATGGTTAGGACTTTGTTCCTTTTAATTCTCACTCCATGTAGCAGATTATTCAACTCAATTGCTATGATTTAATTCATGATCCAATTCACTTAGATAGTTAAATCCCAATTCCTTGGTGAATTAACCCTATATCTATAATTAAGAACCCTAATTCCTTAGGTGAATTCAATTGTGACATGCATTAATAGCAAGAATTGATAAAGATCACACAAGAATCAATTCCTATTCCTAGGCAATTAATTACTCATGTTGTTTACTTCAGATCCAAGTTTTCTCCAATTTTCCAATTGTGAGAATCACTCTCAAATCATACATTGGTTGATCAAGTCAATGAAGCATTAAGATTAAAAGTAAACAATGTAATTGCATCATAACAATCTGAATTGAATTCAAGAAACGAAATTACATGGAGTTTGAATCAAAATTCCCCAATTCCTAACCTAAGGAATTTAGCAATTCATTACAAAAGAGAAGATAAAGGAGAAGAGAATTGCAAACTCAATGAGAAACTCCATTGAATCAAGAACCCTAGCTTCCACTTGGTTTTGATCTTCAGGAGAAAGAGAGAAAAAGAGAGAAAATTCGAGTTGAAGAAATGAGAAATCTGAAAAAATGAAAAGACTCCCACTAAAAATCTAAACAAATCTATTTATAATGTTTCTATCAACTTCGTGTCCTCACGCAGATCTTTCATGTCCTCACACGATTCTGACAGAGAGTAAATTTAGATCCAGTAGCTTCTGCCAGTTTCGTGTCCTCACACACCTTCAGCTTGTCCTCACACGATTCTGGCAGAATGTAAATCTCTCAATTTGCACCTCCTTTGGCTCAACTTTCATTGTTTGATCTTTCCAATGACTTCAAAATTGCTTCTCTTCAAACTCTTTTTCTTCTTTTTCAAATAATACCTTTAAAAACACCAAATCAATGAAAAATTAGAACAAAAATACTATTATTTACTACAATAATCTAAAACACAAACAAACACAATTATGTACAATTTTAACTACAAATTTACAAAATTATGAATTAAACAACTAGAAACTACCTAAAATTAATCTATAAATCTACTACTAGAGTGGATTTATCAAGAACATGGAGGCGTATAATATGATTGTACACTTAAAGAGACCTTATCAAGGACAAGCTAGGCTTGAACGATTTGAAGTCTTATAAGCACTTTATCAATGTAGACTGGCAGAGGGAACCCCTGTTGGTGCTCATGTACTCAAAACAATTGGGTACATTGAAAAACCTAGAAAGGCTTGGATTCCCATTAGGCCAAGAGTTGACCACTGATCTTGTCCTGCAATCGTTGCTGGACAGCTATAGTCGATTCATCATGAACTATAACATGAATGAATTTGACAAACCACTGGTAGAATTGCTAAGCATGTTAAGAAAAGCTGAGCAAAACATTAATAAAGGTAAAGGAAAGGCCATATTGATGGTCCAACATGGAAAAGGCAAAGGGCAAGAAGAAGTTCAAGAAGCCCTATTTCAAACCAAAGTACAAAGGCAAGGATAAGCCTAGTACCTTTATTTTGAAGCCTATGGGTGGGATAGCCAAGGAAGGAAAATTGTTTCCACTGTGGCTAATCAGGACATTGGAGACTGTGTAAAGTACCTGGAGGGGATCAAGAAAAAGGGAAGTGAGACTTCTGCTTCAGAGATATATGTTATAGAAGTCAATTTACCTACTTTTGTATCTTGGGTATTGGATACCGGATGTGAATCTCACATTAATGTGAATGTGAAGGATCTAAATGAAGTAGGTCATTGGCTAAAGGAGAAGTCGACCTACGTGTGGGAAAAGGAGCAAGAGTTGTTGCCTTAGCCGTAGGAACCTATTATTTAACTTTGTCAACTGGACTAGTTATTTAACTAAATAATTGTTATTTTGTGCCTACCATTAGTGGGAATTTTAATTCCGTTTCTTGTTTAGAAAAGTGTTTTTATAAAGAACAATTCAATTTATTTGAATGATATGGTTGTGCAAAGTTGAACAATATGTTCTTGACATGAAAGTGCCTATCTATAACATAAGGGTCAAAATAAATGGTTTGAACCCAACTTATCTTTGGCATTGTTGCTTAGACCACATAAATGAGAAATGCATATCCAAACTCCACCAAGATGGTTATTTGGACTCATTTGATTTTGAATCAATTGAGACATGTGAATCTTATTTATTTGGGAAGATGACCAAAACCCCATTCACCGGAAAAGGGTGAAAGGGTCGCTGATCTTCTTTGCCTCATACATAGTGATGTATATGGGCCCATGGGCACAATGGCTAGAGGAGGTTTTCAATACTTCATCACTTTAACTGATGATTTCACTACATATGGATTTGTGTATCTGATGGAACACAAATCCGAATCCTTTGAAGAGTTCAAGGAATTTAAGAATGGAGTATAAAACCAACTTGGCAAGACTATTAAAACACTTCGATAAGATCGAGGTGGAGAATACTTAAGCCAACATTTGATGACTATCTTAGAGAGTGTAGGATAACGTCTCAACTCACTCCTCCTGGAACACCTCAATGGAATGGAGTTTCAGAAAGGAGAAATCGAACTCTATTAGATATGGTTCGTTCTATGATGAGTCACACTGATCTCCCCGACTCCTTTTTGGGGTTATGCTTTGTTAATAGTAGCCTTCACACTAAACCGTGTTCCATCTAAGGTTGTCATAAAGACACCATATGAGATATGGACTGTGAAAAGACCTAGTATGTCTTTTATGAAGATTTGGGGTTGTGAAGCTTATGAGAAACGCCAAGTTTCAGATAAGCTAGGACCCAAATCAGATAAGTGCTTATTTGTGGGATACCCAAAAGAAACTGATGGGTTACTACTTCCATAATCCTAGCAAAGGCAGAGTAGTTGTCGCTAGGACTGTTGTATTCTTAGAGAAGGAATCTGTCTCTAAGAAAATAAGTGGGAGGAAAGTAGAACTTGAAGAAATTCAAGTAACACAAAGTAGCAATGAGTTGGTAATGGAACAAGAGCAGATACCACAAAGTGTTGTGGAGCCACCTGCTCAAGTAGCGCAAGACTTGCGTAGGTCAGACAGGGTACGTCACCAACCTGAGAGATATGGGTTCCATGTGTCTCAGGAAGGCGATGTATTGCTAATGGATCAAGATGACCCAGTGACTTACCAAGAAACTCTTTTGAGTCCAGAATCTGAGAAATGGCTTAATGCCATGAGATCTGAAATGGATTCCATATACACTAACAAGGTATGGACCTTGATTGAGCCACCCGAAGGGATAAAACCCATAGGGTGCACGTGGGTTTTCAAAGAGGAAAACTGACATGGATGGTAATGTAAGTACCTTTAAAGCACGGTTGGTGGCTAAAGGGTTTCACACAAATTCATAGTATAGACTATGATGAAACCTTTTTCCCCAGTTGCCATGCTTAAATATGTTCGGATCTTGCTTGCTGTTGCAGTTTACCATGATTATGGAATCTGGAAAATGGGTATCAAGACAGCTTTCCTAAATAGGAGCCTTCTTGAAGATGTGTATGTGATACAACCTGAAGGTTTTGGTATACCTAAAGGTATGTAAGTTGCAATGATCCATTTATGGATTAAAGCAAGCTTCTACAAGCTGGAATCTTCGTTTTGATGAAGCTGTTAAGCAGTTTGGTTTCATTAAAAATGAAGATGAGCCTTGTGTCTACAAGATGGTTAGTGACAACATAGTGGTTTTTCTGGTTTTGTATGTAGATGACATACTCTTCATAGGAAATGACATTCCTACCCTTCAGTCTGTAAATATTTGGTTGGGGAGTTGTTTTACTATGAAAGATTTGGGCGAAGCAACCTATGTGTTAGGTATCAAGATCTATAGAGATAGATCTGAAAGATTACTTGGCCTGAATCGAAGTACATGCATAGACAAGGTGTTAAAATGGTTTTAACACGCAAGATTCTGATAAAAGGAATTTTGCCTATGTCACATGGCATAAGCCTATCTAAGGCTCAATCTCCTTCCAGTAAAGGAGAGAGAGATCGCATGAGTAAGATTCCTTATGCATCTACTATAAGGTCTATCATGTATTCCATGTTATGTACTCGACCAGACATATCATATGCTCTAAGCATGACTAGCAGATACCAGTCTGATCTTGGTGAAGATCACTAGACAACAGTAAAGAACATCCTTAAGTACTTGAAGAACTGAGGATTCATTCTTGATATATGGAGGTAAGGAAGAGCTACTTGTAAAGGTTTACACTGATGCTAGCTTCCAAACCGACAAAGATGATTGAAGATCGCAATCAGGTTATGTGTTTTGATTGAATGGTGGCGCTGTGAGCTAGAAAAGTTCGAAGCAAGAAACAGTCATTGTTACAAACCCATTAAACCCCTTGTGCAACAGAAGCATGAAGGGCACACTAGATCATTAGGCATAATGGTTATGTCTGAATATCTCTAGTGCAAGTGGGAGATTGTTAATTAGGAATATGCACTAGAGACTTATATGTTTATGAACATCCATCACTTGTATCATGTTATTTTATAAAGCCAACTTATTCTTTTAGAATATAATTAATGCTTAGAATAGTAAGCTCAAATTTCATAAGAAATCAAGTAGATGACTTGATCGTGAGATCTTATGAAGAACTATTCTTAAATAGTCCCTAGTCAAGTATCATCTTAGGACAAAGATGCATTTAGACTAGTATGTGAGTTCATTGATGATCACATCTCACGGATCATGGATATGAGATATCATGTGCTCACATAGGTACACATTAAGAGTAATGGTGTATTGGACAGACCCACCTTAAGAACGTTGCATGGATTGTTACATAAGTGTCATGAACGTTTCTTAAATTGATAAGTGTTATATGAAGTCCTTCGACCTGAAATCACTACGATTCCTACATAAGGAATTATATGTTTTAATTATCATCAAACGTTACCTGTAACAGGGTAATCATAAAGTTGGTTTTTGAACATATAATAAATTATGTGGTGGAATGTGAGTACCCTAGATGAGATTTGTCCCTCCTATGTAACATGAGTTATATCTGTAGGCCTCTTGATAAAGTGAGACTGCAAAATGCATCGCCATGCTCAGGAGGATAAACATGAGATGTTTATTTTTTGTACAGTCTACTTGGGGATTAAGTAAACATAAATTGAACTATACAAGGTTGACACAATCCATGCCCTTGTGTTCAATTAGATATTTGGACAAAGGGACAGATCATATAAATTATTATCATAAAATAGGATTTATCAAAGTTATTGATAATCTCAATATTTGGATAGTGATGTGTTGCTAGATACCGCTCACTATTTATGATATTAAATATAAAAGGGTTTTATTTTAATATTATAACCAAATATTAAAAGCCTATTGGGTCACACGCATACAACAAGCCACTAGGAAAGGATAATAATTCTAATTTAATTTAATTAGAATTATAACATAATGGGACAGACCCATAAGTGTGAGGGTTAAGTGAGTGAGGGGGTAAAACCCTAACCACCACTCTATAAATAGAGCATAAGATGCACTACCCCAGACACACATGAGCAATCGCTTCTTAATTCGCTTCTTAAAACCCTAACCACCACTCTATAAATAGAGCATAAGGTACGACCTTTCGTTTTAATACCTTTTATGCCTTGATTCGTGTTTTCTCAAAACGATTATAACAAGGGAGGGAATCCATTTATTTCCGCTGCACCCTGACCACATGCTTGATTCCCCTTCATATGATACTATGCTTTCACAGTTTGGTGCACTGTTTCTGATCATATTTATGAGAAAAGATCGTCTGAAAGATCAGCTTCATTCGATAGTCTCAGATCATCTGAAGGAGCAACTTCGTCTAAAGAGTGTTTATCATCCGAAGACTTGAAGTTCATCTGAAGCACTACTTGCATCTGAAGGCTGAAGGTATCAGAATTTAGGTTTGACCTTTGAAGACGTTGTTGTGTAAGAAGAACGTTCATCCCAATGGTCTAACCCTTTTTAGCATAAGAATCAGAGTTGCTTTTCCTCCTCGTTCAAATGATTAGCACTTTTAAGGAAAGACTGCAACGCTGTTATACCTGCTCAAAAGCATTGTGTGCGCAGACCTGTTGCACCTAAGACTGCTCAGAACGAGTTGGACAGAGTGTGTCTCAAACGTCTCCTGGAGCATTTAATGCTATTTGACAACGAATATCTCTTCTTGAAGCCTATATATATATGTCCCATGCAAAATGAAAAAGTGAGTAGTGAAGCTATCAAAGAAAGAATACTCTGCCAAAACGCTGCGAAAATTTACTCTGTAAATTCCTGTACATTTGATATATTTCAGATCCTGAGTGAATCTCAGTTGAGTGTACATTTCTCTTTAGTTCAAGCTATCATCTGAAGATAGTTGTTTGAACTTTTTGTTTAAACCTTTAACCAGTTTGGGTTATAAGCCTGGAGAGGCTTTCTGTTTGAAAGAATACTTGGGTTACACTTGGATAAGTGTCTGAGAGCTTGGAGAGGCTTGGTGGAAGAAACAATACTTGGTATAGAGCCTGAAGAGGCTTGACAGAAAAGAATACTTGTAATCTTGCAAGATTAGTTGAAATCCAGTGGTGGTTTGCCCTGGGACTGGACGTAGCTCACAGTGGCAGTGAGTGAACCAGGATAAATCTTGGCTGAGTACTCTATCCTTAAAACTCCTAAAATTCAGTTTAAACTAACTAAGGGGTTGAAAAGTATTTAAGTGTGAAAAATTTATCTTCAAACAAACGATTATCTAAAATATTCTTTGCGTCTGAACCTAGTTCAGAAGGTAGCAACACACTTCAGACAATCTCGTATCATCTGAAGTATTTCAGAAGCAGTTTTATTAAAGTCTTTCTGAAAAACAAAAAGTTTCCATTGAAACACTATTCAACCTCCCTTCTAGTGTTTCCCTGTGTTTTCCTACAAAGGGGTCGTCGAGTGGAGCAATACAGGGTCTCGTATCTGACAGGTCACTGGTTCGATCCTCCACTCATCCCCTTAGGGTGAGGTAAATGTAAGTAACTTTGTAAGTGTTCTTTAAACCTGGAGGTTTTCCCTGCCTTGGATTGAGGCACCATCTCCTCACTGTTGAAATTCTGGCAAGCGTACCAAAATCACAACAGTATAATAGTAAGTAAAAGGGGTTTGTCATATCCACAAGGAACGATACAATATAAATTCTAGCGGTCACACTTATCAAGTGAGAGAAGATTGTAGTTGTTTGTGTAGATTGCAATAGTAAATAAAAAGGCAGTAAATTGAGATAAGGTTAAGCAATTACTGGAACTATGAATGAACTTCGTCTATCACACCCCTCTTGTATTTGAAACCCAATGATATTTATGAATATGCAATTATAATATTGAAGCACAAACTAAAGTTATTTCACAAAGGTTTACACAAATATGAAATACTCAGAAATAATCTACCCTGGTCTACAGTGATAAAATACCCCGGATTAAAGATCTATTTGTTAAAGCTATCAATTCACCCTGGTCTCCACAGTCGCGAATTGAGTGTTTTCACCAATCAGAATTCAAGTTTCCTATGTATAGGCTCCCCCAAACTCGCTCATGATTTTATAAAACCACCTCTCAGTGCGCCCCAAAAAACCAATTAATAACTCCGGCACAAAGGCGGAAGCTAAGCACTAAGAACAGATTAAAAACACCAATATTATAAAAACAGGGATTCATAAATAATAAAGAGAATTCAAATACAATTGGGGATTGAATCAACTACATTCAATCCTATCGGAGAGTTTAGCTACTCATGGTAGCCATTACAAGCCAATCGAGAGACTGTCACACTTTTCTCTAGCTCCGGCTCTGCTCTGCCGTCTCCCTTTGATCTTTGCAAAAGGTCCTTTAAATAGAACTTTGGAAAGCCCGTTGAAACCTTGCTTTGGCCCATTGGAAATTAGGTTCCGTGGTCCTGCGCTCCAACCTGCGCTCAACGCAGATGAAGCGCAAGAAACAGAGAGGAATTTCATTCCTGCGCTCTACTTGCGCTCAGTGCAGGTGGAGCGCAGATCTCTGTTTTTCTGCTTTCCTGATTTCCTATTTTCTGGCTTTATCTCTTGCTGATCTTATCTTTATTTGCTTTGCTTTCCTGATTTCCCTCTTTTTAGCTTGATCTTCTTGCTGATCTTATCCTTATTTGCTGCTATCTTGTTACTCCATTTAAAACTTTCCTTTTTATTTGCAAAATCAATAGATTTCTTATCAAAATAGCATCAAATTCAAATTTGAATTAAATAATCACAAGATCTGCATTTTAAACTAAAAAGAGGTAATTTGGGGTGTAAATATAATATTTTGCCCTTGATAACTGTTGTAATTATATAGAAATTTATCATTAATTTAACACTTATCAAATTCCCCCCAACTTAGCTTCTTGTTTGTCCTCAAGCAAGAAAACCTTTTGCAATCAAATGAATTCAATCTCCAATCATGGTTCTCACTAAGTCAGGAAATAATTTCATCACCTCTTGCTAGGCAGCTGTCACTTTCCAAATATCAGATTGAAAATCAGAATTAAGTGATATTTCCAAGACTCAATCAGAACAGGATAAAAACACATTCAAACTTTTTCAAAAGTAGTAATCAAAACAATAAGTGATAAATCAAGGAATTCTCTCATGCTCACGGGTAAGTGTTTCCCTCAATTTTTCACAGCAGTTGAACAACTAAAATTGATAGCCATTTCTGGTTAATAAACATGCACATGGTAAATCATGGATCAAAAGGTCTTTCTTGGGTTGTAATGAGGCTGGGCTATCAAGAACTCATGGTTTTTCTGGATATGCAAGTGAACACTGAAATAGAGAGCACTTTGAATTTTTCTTTTTCTTGAACTTTCTCTCAATCCTCCGTTTATTCTTGATTTGCATTATTCAGTTGGCCACTTCTTTTTTATTGGTGATTCACTCCCTTTTTTGTTCACTATTTCTTTTTCTTTTCTGTTCTTAAGGGGGTGACTCACTTTGCTTTCTTGTGCCTGCTTTTTTTTGTTTTTCTTCCAGTAATTTACCAATTCACTTTCAAGTAATCAACCAATTTTCCCATTTTGTCAAATTGCACCTTTGCTCTCTATCCCAAGTGTATAAGGGACAGGATATAGACATTATTTTGGCTGGGGTGCATAAGAAAAGAAACATTAAAGCTCAAATGGGTTACAAAAAATTGGAAAAAAAAAATTCGTATGTTGGCTTTTTGGCACTGAGCAAGTAATTCATAATCACAAAATTGCCTTTATCACTTCCGTATTTTTCATGTGTAGAATAAAATCCAAAAACTCAAGCAATAGCAGTTGACAAGCAACGATGAAAACTCTCATATCATGTGTTTGGTCTCACAACTCACCGGCTTTTTGGCTAATTTCCTTGATGAATTCACTTATTGAAAGTAATTAACTACCCTGATATATTTTCCTACATAATATCCTAATCCTAACTGATTATGGATTTAATCACAAAATTCCTTTTTCTTTCCTAATTCAGTTAGTTAGACTTCCTAGTTTTAAGATTTGAAATTGAATTCCCTAAATCCTTATTTCCTAATTCCTAAAAAAATGAAATACAAAACAGAAAGAATGAAAGAAAGAAAGAAAATTGAAAATTGAAAATTGAAAATAAAAGAACGAAAAGAAAGAAAACACTGGTATCAATCTTCGTCCTCTATATCCTGTAAGTTCTCGCCCTGCTCTCTAGCTGTCGCTGCTCCACCTCCCCTGGATGAATAGGCCTGTCCCCATGCCATTGCAAGAATGTCCGGAACTCATCAGGCAGCATGCCTGGGTATGGGTCTGGTCGAGTCTGGTACAGATGCTTCTTAAAGTGGGAAATCCCTCTGTGGAGGGTGGAGTTCTGCCTGCAGATGTGCTCCATGTAAGCTCGGAGTGGGATGTCAGTTGGCGGTGGTGGTTATGGCTGTGATGGCTGCTGTGGCTAATGATCTCCTCTCTCCTCTATCACCAGGCTCTTCAACTATGTTGGCGTAGAATTTCCGGACCAGCTCCGGGTCGAATAATCTATCAGGATCAGCTATCATTTGCCATCCGCGTCTGGTAATCTCCATGTTGAACTCCTCATACTCCCCTGGTTTGAGGTCAACTGGTCTTTTGAGCACAAAGTTGCATGGTCTGAGAGCTTCATACTTTGCAACAGCCTGTGCACTCTTGAATCTCATGGGATCATAATGGGGTTCATCTCTGACCCTCTTCCCCATGCCTTTTCCTCGTGAGCTAGAGCCACAGGAAAGGCTAGTAGTGTATTTGATCCTAGGCATCTGAAAATTCAAACCACAATAGTTAGTTTAAAGAAGAACATTTAATTCAATGATGCCTTATTGCAACCAATAATACATGAAGAACATTGAAGCATATGATTAACCAAATTACATGCAAAATCAAAAGACATTCCTTCAAAAGAATTAGTCAAATTCACAGCAAAGATTTCAGTTGCAATTGGTAATGGCTTTAGATAAACAAATTAAACTCCATCATTTTGCAAGCATTCAATGTCAATCATGGAAAGTGAAGTTTGAAATTTTAATCCAATATAGCATAACACTTTCAAACATAATAACTTACAAAACAAAGAGCATTCCAATCAAACAACTTGTTCTTCATGTTCCTCACAGCCAAAATCACATCCAAGATAGAAATAATAAACAATATACACATTCACAATCCTAAGGTTGCTATCTTAAAGTTCAAATCATAAAAACAGAGGAAAACAAAAATTTCAATTGGTTAAAACTACTTAAAAACAAGAAAACATACCTTGAACTTGAAAGACTAAATAATGAAGAAGGTTTGTAAGTGGAAAAAGTAGAAAGAAAAGGCTTAGGAAGTAGAAAGATGGTACATGAGAAAACAGGGGAGGAAGAACGAATGACTTCCCCCTGTTTTTAGTTCAATTTAAGCAACAGCGCATTCCTGCGCTCCACCTGCGCTCAGCGTGAGTGGAGCGCAGGTTTCAGTTTTTGAAATTCCGTACCGCTGCGCTTCACCTGCGCTCAGCGCAGGTGAAGCGCATAAAACAGTGACAAAAATTGCATTTTTGCGCTTTACCTACGCTCAGCGCAGGTGAAGCGCAGAAAACAGAATGAAATTTTGCAATTTCCAGTGAAGTTTTCTGCTACTTCCAACTGTTTAAAATTTTATTTTTCCACAAACTCATTCTAATCAATTTTGAAAATTTCCTAAATCCTAAAAAATGAAAAATCCTAATTAACAAATAAAAACAAAAGAAAACAAAACTGAAAACAATTAAAAACTTAAAAATCTCTGTGTTGCCTCCCAGGAAGCGCTCGTTTAACGTCATATAGCTTGACGTATGTTCTTTCAAGGTGGGTGATACTGAAATCCTTTAGCGAGCCTTTGTGCTGCACCTTTGACTCCCGTGGGTAGTGACCCTACCCATATTCTTGCCTCGGACCAATTGTGAATGTGACTTGAATCTACCCATTTGGTCTTGTGTCTGGAGTTAGACCATGTTGCTGCCTCCTTTGCCCTGACTTTTCTCTTCTTTGGAGTCTTTTGCTGAGTTGCATAGGCCTTCGTCTCCTGAAGCTTTGAAAATTCAGTTGTCAGATTTTATTTTTTGTGCTTCACAAGGGTCATTGGTATGGAATATGCCTGACCACTTTGTCCTCAATCTGACTTTAGGCCTTGAATTTGAATTTCTTGGCCTGATTTTTCTTCTCTTTGTTGTGATCAGGTCAGTGTGTTCGCATGCCTTTCTTTTGTGAGTCTTGGAAGGTTGAACATTTGTATGTTGCCCGTCTTTGCCTTCCTTTAGAGGGTTGTCAGGATCAGGTGGATTCTCCACTACTTCCCCTCCTCTCTCAGTTTTTTGCTCGCTCTTTTTCTCTTTT
Source organism: Sesbania bispinosa (assembly GCA_026901365.1). Taxonomy (NCBI): domain Eukaryota; kingdom Viridiplantae; phylum Streptophyta; class Magnoliopsida; order Fabales; family Fabaceae; genus Sesbania; species Sesbania bispinosa. The sequence continues at coordinate 589,400 of QLOH01000235.1, forward strand.
TCTTGATCCTTCTCTACATTTACACATTGCACAATCTCATATGTTTTGTTCTCTTCCTCCCCTTCACAATTACTCTCTTTTTTAAGCATAGTTTTTTCTGTTTTATTCTCTTCTTTTTCTTCTTCTACTTCTGTTTCACCTTCTTCTTCTTCCTTTTCTTTTGTTTCTTCCAGTTCCTCTTCTTCATCAGCCAGACTATCATTGGTTTCTTCCCCTATCCATTGAACAATGTCGTCACACTACTCTTCGGGGTTGGGTAGTGCATTTGCTGAGACCTGTTCTAACTGTTGGTTGGATCTCGTTTCTGCTATCTGCTCCAGCAAAGCATTAATAGTTCTTCCTGCTTCTTCTCTCTCCTTCTGAAATTGTATAATGCTTTGCCTTAATTTTTCAAGACGCTCATCAATTTCTGAGTCCCATTGTTGAACTGAATAGTAACTTTGCTGTTGTTGGAAAGTAGGTTGCCTGTGGAATGAAACATCACCTTGGTTGTTAGAACCACAGGAAACACTAGAAGGGGGGTTGAATAGTGTTTTAAGCTTTTTGATTGATTTTGGAATTCTTTAATTTAAATCATGAAGATGGGCAACGTTCAAAACAAGTCTTAAGATCAGAGATAGTTAAAACGTGCGGAAGATAAGAAAAACTGAGTTTCTTCTAAAGCTTAAGATTGTTTTAAACATAGGCTTCTCAAAGTATCTTCTGAAGATTATTACAAAGAGTATTCTCTGGAGCTTCTTCTCTCTCAATTAGAGTCCGGTCTAACTGATCATACATTCCCGGAGTAAAGAAGTGAGGAGGCGGTTGGTCAAAGTGACTCTCCACTGGAAAGCCCTTGTGCATCAGTATTTTCATTATCAGGGTGTTGTGAGGATAGAGATCTTCATTGCTCATATCTTGTCTGAAGATCATCTGATACATCAGCACCCAGGGAAGACTGATTCTCTTCTTTGTCAGCAAGTGTCCCAATACGAACATTTCCAGCTGATTTACTTCTAACCTGTTGCGTCCTTTTGGAAGGATGCTGCAGTTTAGCATAACAAGAAGTGCTCTGGGAATCTTCAATAGTTGAGAAGGTCGGTAGGGTGCTAAACGTCTTCCTCCAAAGAGAACTTCATCAAAGATGAAAGTTCCACCATGCAAGGATTCCTACCTCTGAAAGTATTGTTCTCCTCTAGCAGGCACACCAATCACTTCAGCAATCAATTTGTAGTCCACACAAATTGATCTTCCCATTACCTCTGTTTTAATCCCGGTCCAGTCATCATTTGACACAATGTTGGAGTTGTTCTAGAATTCTAACACACTTTCTTCATGCCACGGTGAGGAGATATTGCTGAAGTAAGGAGTCCACCCCACAGCGTCAAAGTACTCTGTGATATTATACCCAGCCTCATCAAAATCAGAGAGTTTTACCATTTTAGAGGATATGATTCTCTCATCAAACACGGGATGGTTTGAGTCATTTGATGATGCAGACATGTTGGCCATTGAGTACTATTGAACTGTTGAATTTTTTGAGAATAGGTGCTTTGAGGAAGCTTTGACCTTTTTAAGAAAATGATTGAATGAAGTGTAATTTCCATTATGATCATCCAAACTCCTTTTAAATAGGCAGTGATCATTGCTTCGTTCAATGAGGAGTGACGGTTACATGCACCAAGCAGTTATAGAGAGTTGTGCATCGTGCCAATTATGAGAAACCGTTTGATGATCCATTATCCCACGTCGTTTCATATTAAATGACAAACATACATGACTCTTCATTTACACACATATATTCACGCATGCAATATAGATAATTTACACACAAAACAAGTAATATGCATACATATATAGGACAATTATTATGCAATAATTTATTTTCACACAAGTACACTTATGTAATAACAATTTCAATACAACAAAACATTCACCAGATAAGCAGTTATACTTAAATTTAGATTTAAAAAAAAAGATAGGAAAGGTGTTACCCGTTTGTGATCTAGAGATAGATACACTTTCCTTTTCCAACTATATCCTTCTGAAAGATGCCTTGTGTGAATAATGAGTTTTAAGAAAAATGATTTTCTTTTCTCATTATCATTCTTCAGAGTTGCTTCAGCTTGGTGAGATTTCCATCTTCTGAGGATCTACTCCTTCTGCATTTGTTAGATGCTCAACCCGAAGGTGAGCTCTGATACCAATTGTTAGAACCACAGGAAACACTAAAAGGGGGGTTGAATAGTGTTTTAAGCTTTTTGATTGATTTTGGAATTCTTTAATTTAAATCATGAAGATGGGCAACGTTCAAAACAAGTCTTAAGATCAGAGATAGTTAAAACGTGCGGAAGATAAGAAAAATTGAGTTTCTTCTAAAGCTGAAGATTGTTTTAAACATAGGTTTCTCAAAGTATCTTCTGAAAATTATTACAAAGAGTATTTTCAGAACGGTTTCTGAAATACTTCAGACGACTAGAGGTTGTCTGAAGTCTGTTCCCGATTTCTGAACTGATCTCTTTCCAGACTCACTTCAGAGAATTATTTCAGAAGTTCTTCAAGGAACATTCTTTGTAATGCTTCAAATGATATGAGAGACATCTCATGTTTTGTTCATATGAAAGATCATTTTATTGAAATAGTTGTGTTAAGTTTATTATGAAAAATACTTTTCAATCCCCAACATAAATATGAAAAGTGGAAATAAAGAGATTAAGGGAAAGAGAACTTAGGCACATAATTTATCCTGGTTCACCCACAAACCCGTGAGCTACATCCAGTCCCAGAGGCAAACAACCACTGGATTTTCCACTATCTGAATCCACAGATACAAGTATTATTCACAGCCTCTTCAGGCCAACACAAGTATTACTTTGTTTTCAACTGCCTCTCCAGGCAACTCATTGCAGTATTCTTTTACAGACAAGCCTCTCCAGGCTCAACAAGTATTCTTTGTTTTCAACTGCCTCTCCAAGCAACTCTTGCAGTATTCTTTTACAGACAAGCCTCTCCAGGCTCCACGAGTACAGTCTCTCCAGATATCACGAGTACAGTCTCTCCAGACACCACGAGTACAGTCTCTCCAGACATCACGAGTACAGTCTCTCCAGACATCACGAGTACAGTCTCTCCAGACATCACGAGTATTCCTTTGTTTTCAACTGCCTCTCCAGGCAACATATGCAGTATTCTTTTTCAGTCTAGCCTCTCCAGGCTTTGCAACTAAGTATTCTTTCTTCCACCAAGCCTCTCCAGGCTCTCAGACACTAACCAAAGTAGTGTATGAGTATTCTTTCTTCCACCAAGCCTCTCCAGGCTCTCAGACACATAAAGTGTTTACAATTTGAACTAAGTTTAAGTTTCCACGAAACATAAACTTAATCTTTTCCTGTACTAGAGGTTAACTGAGTACTACTCAGGATACAATGAATGAATTCTAAGTACAAGGTTAAGACAGTGATACAAGTATATAAGTTTAAGTACAATCCCTGTCTCTGATATGAGGAATACCATCCTCTGAGAATTGGCTAGGTAGATACTAACTTTAAGCTCCAGCCTTGTTCTCCAACCATTGGTTTCCATGGGCTACATTCTCACCCGTATCATTGGAAAAACCAAGGCATACTTGCGGCTTCAAACCATTCTTGGTTCATTTGAGATTAAGCACAGCCTGGTTGGTTGTTCAACTGAACAACTACAACTTTGACTAATTGATCAATAGATCAGCAGCATGGTTGATTCTCTTTCAACTTTCTCAACTTGGTTGATTCAAGTAAGCACGGTCAACAACCAATAAGGTTTTTCTGATACATCTTGATCAACTGATTGAACCAAGTGAATGAGTTCAACATCTTCAAATTCTTCCTTGAGGCTATTTATATGTTCTGTTGGAATATAGCCGTTTGAAGATGATTCATAATACCGTTGAGATAATTGATGATGTGGCTCATATAGCCGTTGTGTAGTAATGTCTCAAACGGTTGCTTCTCCTTAAGCAAATAAGTGTTCAGACAGTCCTCTTCTGACACTTCTGTAGATAAGCTCTTTAGAGAGATTTTCTTGATAGTATTTTGCATGTTCTCTCTCTTGATTTCCTTTTGCTTTTCTTCAGCCATCTTCTGATTTCTTCTGTGTTCCTCAGCTGACTTCTGATTTCTTCTGCTTTTCTTAGGAGTGTATATGAGGAGATATCCGTTGGATTTGTCCTTTTGCTTATTTTGTATATGCTCCTTTTTCTGTTTGCTCCCTGACACCATTTCTTCTTTCTTCTTTGAGTGAGGTGTCTTGTCGAATAGCTGTTGTTGCCGTTTCTTCTTTGAATAAAGACATATGTTATAGATGAATAAAGATGTTGAATTTTAATATGTTTTATTCAAACATCTTTCTGGTTGCTTTTACTCAGTCTTCTGATCAGTTCTGGGCAGCCAGCAGGTGTAGTAGGTCTGTGCACACAAAAATGCCTTTTGTTGCAGGTGCACCAGGCGTTGCAGAAAGTCTTTGCAAAGTTTCCTTATTTGTGCAAGACTTTGATCGAGGCATAAAAGCATGTTTAGCTTTTATACTGAAATAGGTGTACTCCATTTTGGTAGAGTGTGCTTTACACTTTAGCAACGTCTTCAAGAGATAAATTCTTGATTCTGTTTGTAGGCTTCTTCAAATAGTCTTCACATCTTCATACGGTCTTCACGTCTTCAAATGGTCTTCACGTCTTCAGATGGTCTTCACGTCTTCAGATGGTCTTCACGTCTTCAGACGACCTTCACGTCTTCAGATGGTCTTCACGTCTTCAGACAGTCTTCACGTCTTTAGATGGTCTTCACGTCTTCAGATGGTCTTCACGTCTTCAGACGGCTTGCGCACTTCAGATAGCTTCAGCACTTCAGATGGCTTGCGCACTTCAGACAGCTTCATCACTTCAGACGGCTTGCGTTCTTCAGACAGCTTCTATGCTTCAGACGAGTTGCGTTCTTCAGACAGCTTCTATGCTTCAGACGAGTTGCTTACTTAAGACAGCTTCTTTATATTAAATCCTGCATTTGTTCTTCTGATCCTGATCTTCTGATTCTGATTCTGTTCATCAAATCTTCTTCTTCTTCTTCTAATGAATATTTCAACCTGAAACACAATCAACAAACCAATACCTTTCTCAGTAGAATCTGTTTATATAATCTTATTTGTTCTTATTATGTTCTTATATACTCTTATTTGTTAATCATTAAAACTAAAGGATATTAAGTCTTTGAGTCAAGTTTGAATGCTCAATCTGATTAATAGACTTCACATTGGTGCCACCCAAAATCCTGATCCTGGATATTTCTCCAACCTTGTGAATTGCTTGCAAAGTTGTTGCTGTTGGAGAAGTTGCCTGGTCTTCCTTGATTGCCCATGTAATTAACTTGCTCTTCTTGAGTGCTTGGATAAGAGCAGTAACCATTGGGATGGTCACCTCCACAAAAATCACAAATTAATTGCGGGGACTGGCTAGGATAGGATTGCATTGCGTGGAACTGCTGAGGAAGGTTATCTAGCCGCTTGTTGAGTGCTGCTATTTTTTGGATGAAAATCTTGTTATGAGCCAAGAGCTCATCTTCAGAAGTTCGGATGTGGAATGGAACAGCATCTTGTTGCCACTCGAAGCTTTGATTCTGGTTACTTCCCCAATCCTGCGAAAAATTGTTAGAATAATTGTTGTAATTAGAGAAGTTACCATGAATCGGTGTGTGGGAGAAATATTATGGTTCTTGCTGCCTAACATAATCTCCAAGGGTTCTTCTTGGTGGATTTTGATAATCTCCAAGTGTTCTTTTTGGTGGATTTTGCCATTCAGTAGCCATTATTCAACATTTATTTCACTTGGGGTGGTTGGACAGAGAGTGTTGAGATTGTCTCCTTGAGCTTAACCTTGCCCCTTTTTCTATTTCTACTTTTGTTCCTTCTAGATGTCCCTTCTATCTCAGGATCAAATATCAATTGATTTTGAGACACCTGTCCTCACAAGAGCAATAAATCAAGAAGCTCAAATAAATGTTAGCTCGGAAGAGAGGAACAAAATAATAAAAAATTAAAAAAATTAAAAAAAAATCCTAAAGAAAAAGAAAATAATTAAAATAAAATAATTAAAGATTAAAATTCCTAAAAGAAAAATAAAAATAAAAATAAAATATTTATAACTTGATAAGATAGACCTCACGAGAATTTAAATTGAGACACCGTTCCCCGGCAACGGCGCCAAAAATACTTGTTGAAATTCTGGCAAGCGTACCAAAATTAAAGCAGTATAATAGTAAGTAAAAGGGGTTTGTCGTATCCACAGGGAACGGTACAATATAAATTCTAGTGGTCACACTTATCAAGTGAGAGAAGATGATAGTTATTTGTGTAGATTGCAATAGTAAATAAAAAGGCAGTAAATTGAGATAAGGTTGAGCAATTACTGGAACTAGGATTGAACTTCGTCTATCGCACCCCTCTTGTATTTGAAACCCAATGATATTTATGAATATGCAATTATAATATTGAAGCACAAATTAAAGTTATTTCACAAAGGTCTCCACAAATATGAAATACTCATAAATAATCTACCCTGGTCTCCACAGTGATAAACTACCCCGGATTAAAGATCTATTTGTTAAAGATATCAATTCACCCTGGTCTCCACAGTCGCGAATTGAGTGTTTTCACCAATCAGAATTCAAGTTTCCTATGTCTAGGCTCCCCCAAACTCGCTCATGATTTTATAAAACCACCTCTCAGTTCGCCCCATAAAACCAATTCATAACTCTGGCACAAAGGCGGAAGCCAAGCATTAAGAACAGATTAAAAACACTAATATTATAAAAACAGGGATTCATAAATAATAAAGAGAATTTAAATACAATTGGGGATTGAATCAACTACATTCAATCCTATCGGAGAGTTTAGCTACTCATGGTAGCCATTACAAGCCAATCGAGAGACCGTCACACTTTTCTCTAGCTCCAGCTCTGCTCTGCCGTCTCCCTTTGATCTTTGCAAAAGGTCATTTAAATAGAACTTTGGAAAACCCGTTGAAACCTTGCTTTGGCCCATTGGAAATTAGGGTTCCATGCTCCTGCGCTCAACGCAGATGAAATGCAGGAAACAGAGAGGAATTTAATTCCTGCGCTCAACGCAGATGGAGCGCAGATCTCCGTTTTCTGCTTTCCTGATTTCCTCTTTTCTGGCTTGATCTCTTGCTGATCTTATCTTTATTTGCTTCGCTTTCCTGATTTCCCTCTTTTTAGCTTGATCTTCTTGCTGATCTTATCCTTATTTGTTGCTATCTTGTTACTCCATTTAAAATTTTCCTTTTTATCTGCAAAATCAACAGATTTCTTATCAAAATAGCATCAAATTCAAATTTGAATTAAATAATCACAAGATCTGCATTTTAAACTAAAAAGAGGTAATTTGGGGTGTAAATCTAATATTTTACCCTTAATAAGTATTGTAATTATATAGAAATTTATCATTAATTTAACATTTATCACTCACCCTAAATTTTATGTCACCAAAAAAATTTAGTCAATCAAACAATTAATAGCCTATTTGGGGCACCGTTTGGAATTACGGTGCACACATTCCAATGTTGCATTTTGTGAGAAGTACCAATTTGTTGCGTTCACACAAACTTACGTTTAAGGAGTTCCAAACAGAAAAAAAAAAAAACACTAAAAATTAGTTAAACTTTGTTGATGTTAGGCCTTGGGTTTGAGTTACTGGGCTCATGGATGCAGAAGCTATGTTGATTGCACACGTATTTAGAAGTTTTATTAAGAAGAAAGACAAATTGACTAGGTTAAAACAATTGTAAGCAACTATAACTACATTCCTATATTTTATGGATAATGGATAACTACTAACAAAAGCAATTAAATTCAAATTAAAAAGCCATATTTTGAACCAAAACGGGGATAACATGCTAATCAAGTCATAGAACATATTGAAGACCCACTTCATCATAACTTAGGATGAATATGACTCAATCATATAAGAAAATGATCATTACATCGATTGAACAATTGATTTTCATGCATAATTTAGCTGATGTAGCAGCTACCAACATTGTGATCGTTAACCACTACCTTACATTTTTGCAAACATGCATTAGTGGGCTAGGAATGTTGTAGACAAACTTAGTGTAGGTTAGCCAATAGTCTTGATGCTTATAAATACCCATTGTACTTCATAGAAGACACACACATTCAAACCATGACATAAATTTAAAACTTATTTTATTTATCCTTTATTTTTCCTTGGCCTTACATTTCAACATTTACTTTTTAGCTCTTTATCACTTTCATTTACAGCTTTTCCTTTAATTCCAATCATTTTACAATTTTAAACCATTTATTTTTTCGTCAATACGTTATTTTAATCACAACTTCTCAGTGGACAATTCTAGGAGCTCTTTAGAGTAGTCTAGGAACCCATATTGGAGGACAAAGTCCCTTTACCTAGCGTTCATCTGACTAAGAGCGAATCAATTGAGTTGGTTGTCAATTGATAGTTGAATTTGATTAGCTAATTACTGAAATTTTTAAAACCAATAGGTTAAATTTTCAAAATATCAACACATTTTTTTATCAAATAACCAATTTACGATGTAATTATGTTAATTTTTTAAACAAATGAATCAATCATAAAGAGTACATTAAAGAGTTGCGTAAAGAAAATATAATGCAAATATTATTCAAATAAGGGACTAACACATCTTAAGGAAACATCTATTTCTCATCTCTCCTTTCCCATTCTCCATATCCTTCCAAAATCCAAAAGCAGGACTCAAAACTCTATAATAAGGTCTAGTAAAAAATGAAAAATAAAAAGTAATCTTAATTAAAGCATTTCTATTTCTTACAAAGCATATCACACGAAAAAGGCAATGAAGTGCAAATAACCAATCACAAGTTGTTATTACCAATCATGTAAGGATAAAAATATATCATAGAACTAAAAAAATGAGCCATGTGTGTTCATGTAACTTTCATACCCTTTTTTCCTTGTGTAATTTAATATTTATGTCGTAATTATGATTAAACTCCAAATTAATGTCTTTATATTGAATAGTTGTGTCATGGAAAGGCATTCATTCGTACACGTGGCTTAACAGTTGCATAACAAATTTTAAGATTCAAGAATTTATCTATTACTAAAGTGTTAAAATTTGAGTCTATATACATATATTTGAAATCATTTCAACTCATGTTTATGGTACACATAGCATATATGGTGTTAGATACATAGTATATGAAACCTTCACATATAGTGTAGTATTTTAAGTAATTAAGGGGTTTTCAATTTTAAGTTTTGAAAAAAATTTAAAATCAAACCAAGTTTTAGTTTTACAATTATAATTTCAATTTTTGTAATTTTTAGTTTTATAAAATTGTTGCGAAACTTGTCATTTGATAATCAAGATATGAGAGATAATATAAGATAAAGCACCCTAATCCCACTTGCTTTAGTGGTGGAGGGTGTCGAGTATCAATTCCAGTGGAGGGTGTCAAATGGCAACAATGGTGAGGAAGGGGGCTGGGTGACGACAGTGGAAGATGTTGGACAACATCGGTGGAGGGTGTCGACTGTTACGATAATAATAGAGTTTGTTTAACGGTGGAGGAAAGTGTTGAACAACGGTCAAGGATGGCGTTGTGCAACAATGGTGGAGGGTGCCAAGTAGTAGTGTGGAAGGTGTTGAGTGACAATGATGGCAACAATGGAGGGTGCTAAGCGACAGTGGTGGAAGGTATTGGACAATGAGGGCAATGGAGAGTGTTAAGGGTGGTGGTGGAGTATTAGACAGCAACGATAGTGGTGGAGGGTGAGTAGTAGTAGTGGAGGGTGTTAAGAATAGTGTAAGGTGTTGTGATGATTGAGGGTGTTAGGTAACATGGTCAGACGATGAAGGGTGTTGAACGACAATAGTGGAAGGTGTTGGGCAGTGGTGATAGGTGTCAAGTGGCAACGATGGTATTGGCGGGTGCCTAGTGGTGGTAGTGGTGGAAGGTGTTAGTGGCAAAGATGGTGGAAAGTGTCGTGCGACAAGGACGACAGAAAGTGTGGGGCAACAATGACAATGACAATGGTAGAAGGTGTCCGATAATGACAATGGTTAGACACGAAATGCATGATATTTTTAAAATTAAAAACCATAATTATATATCCAATTTTTTAAATTGTGATGAAACCATTTTGAAATTGGGTTAAAAACTATTTCAACCTTATATTTTAACCAAATTTAACAAAACACATTTTGTTTTGAGAAAACTAAAAATTGGAAACTCAATAGGCCATAAGGTAAAGTTTAAACCTTTTATATATAGCTTAAATTTTTAGTTTTGTAGATAAATTTGAGGTGATGTCGCTAGATGACAACGAGGCAAAAAGCCCCAGCAGATAAACACAAGACACAGATTTCATGCGGCAGACATGTATAGGCATTACCTACTACCATTAGCGATGGGACCAACTTTAAATACACTTGACCCACCATATGATTGCCACCAGAGCTTATGTTATGTTAAACATCTCAACTAGACAGAAATAAATGCTCCAAGCAAGTTTCAGACTTCATGTTAAAATTTCAAAATCAAATTAAAGTCTTCAAATTTCACATGCTCTTATTATGTATAAAATTTTTATATTTATCCATCTCTTTATAAACATTTACAAATTTTGATAAAATTCCACTTATTTATCTATAAAGAGAGGGATGAATACAAAATTTCCAAATGACAAAAGATCATATAAAATTTAACATTGAAAAGATCCAATTACCCCCACATTTCAGCTTCAAAGGATGTGCAAAAGCTATTCTCACTTTCTCACTGGCCAAATCCAGCATCCAATCCAGTATCCATGAGCCTGTGACTTCTGTTTAATGTGTGATTGAGATGTTTTAACAAACATAAAAGGAAAAAAAAAAAAAAAAAAAACTCTATCCATCTCCATTAAACAGGATGACAAAAATGTAACATAATTTGCATAAGATTTATATGTACCATTACATATAAACAAATACCACATTGTTTTTTTCTTTAATGGTACATGGTAAAATGTTCATCTGACATGCATCATTCCAACTACATAGCATACCTCTCTCACTCAGAAGAGAATACAAATGTTTGTGACAAACAACTAAAAAGAATCCAACCTATGCTAACTTATAAAATAATAAATATTAAAATACCATGAGACTTGACATATGACACATGCCAACAACACTTGATAGTCTTAAGACCTAAAAACTTTACCATCACCATCATCCATCACATGTATATATATATTCCACACTTCTCAAAAGTAACTGACGCAAGAATAAATCCAATGAATGTATTAAGTTTGCAAGGAAGAAAGAAAAAAAGGGTTGATTTGAACAAACCTATTCTCAATACCCAACAATATAAAATTTTTTCCCTTTTAAAAATTCTTCATTTTCCAGCTTTGTCTCCTGTCTGTTCAAGGAAAAAGGGTAGGGACAAAAGGGAGGAAGGAAAAACCACCAGAATGCTAACCAGCAAGAATTGTTAGCCTATTCTTTCTTTTATAGCTGCATTGAATGAGACATGTACTGGAAGATTTTCTCAGCAATGAATTGCTGGAGGACCACAATACCAACCATCTACACCATCATGGAAACTTTTTAACGACCTGGCTTTGCACGTTTCATTCCACTAGAATTGAATGGGGACACACTGCCACCACTTGGCCCTGGAGACTCTTCTCTGAAATTTGAATTCAGCATAGCTAACTCGCGCAGCTGTTGCCTCTTAATGTAGTCCTGTGACTCATCCTGCATATCAAACAAATGTTGACATCAAAGACAAAATAAACAAAATTTCACTACTGAGATGAATAAGCAAATTTGGCAGCCTGTGGAAAAATCCATCCTTTTACTTCCATGAATAAAATGGGTGTGTACAGGGAGATATTGATCTACAAATTGAAATAATTAATACCTTGCACCGTATTTAAGATTTTTTTTTCCACAAGTGAAGAGTGAGCTGTCCTTTAGAGTTTAGACTTTAGAGCGATTTCAAGAGAGTGTTTTAGGAAACAAGACAAAATGTAAATAATCAGATTTCTAACAGAATCCTAATGAATCCGACATGGATCTGACTCATGTGAAGTGTAAGGCACACTTTAGAAAATAAAATGCAAAATTCCTTGATCAGTTGCTATGAAGCCTAGATACTCCAAAATTGGCAAAGTACTACGGCTTACCTTGGCTACATACAGCTTAACCATATAAAACACAATAACTTGATTTTCTTCTTTAAAATTAAAATGGCTATGTTCAATATTCCCCCAACACTTCTTTCTTCCTCACTTACATGTTGCTACTGCTTCACACCAGTGTTGTCAATAAGGTTATACGGCGGATGGCGGCAAGGACCTTTAAGCGCCATACTGCCATGGCGGACGCCATGGCGGTCTATGGCGGACAAAAATACAAATATATATATATATATAAAATATGATGCAAAAACAGCAAAATAATAAACAGATATATTAAAATCAACAATATAACAATCTAAAATTCATGGCATTCATAATCCTAACCAACAAAAGGATTAAATATCCATCAAAACAAAGAAACAATGTTAAAAAACAGTAAAAGAAGTAGCTTGTGTTGTGCTCGAGCAAGAGAAGGTGCTTATGCTGTGGTTGTGCTCGTGCGGAGAAGAGAAGAAGAAGGATGGGGACTGCTGCAGAACCGTGGAGAAGAGAAGAAGAAGGATGAGGACTGTTGCAGAACCGCGCGGAGAAGAGAAGAAGGATGAGGACCTGTCGCAGACAGTGGTGGTCGCATCGGAGGCGGCGGCGGCAGAACTCGTTCGAGGAGGCACACGGTGGACATCGCAGGGAGGAGGCGCGCGGCAGAACTCTCTAGAGGATTTCTCGCGCAGCAGAATTAGGGTTCTAGAACCAGAGAGGTTTGGGGAAAATGGAGAAAACCGGGTCGACCCGGGCCCAAACCCGGAAAAAAAGGGGGGAAAAAAGTCCAAAATGGGTGCCACGACCGCCATGTGATACCGCCATAACGGCCATAACGGCCGCCATATGTAAAATGGCGGACCCGCGCCATATAGAGGCCAAACGGCCATAACGGAACGCAGCCGCCGGCGCCATACCGTTATGGCGCCGCCATAACCGCCATTTGATAACACTGCTTCACACAACTTTTTGTGACATGTTTATAGGGGAGAAAGAATACATTATACTAATATGAATATATATTAATGAGAAATGATCAATGTTTATTTACAAATGTTATGCGTCTATGTATTATGTGTCCTTAATAAATTCATGTTAATGTATCTAGGCCATATTGTATCTTAAATTTTTATGAATTCCTCATATCCATGTTGTATCCAATCGTTGTAAGTGTATGGGCTTCATAAATCAATTGTTATCTAGTCGACTAATTCGCTAAATTCTACCATGGAAACCGCGGTTCATCACTTCAATTAAGTAAATGATAGCATATCCACAGAAATTATTGATCCAAATTACAATCTTAGATGCTAAAAATAAGTCACATCTTTATGTTCTCTGTTAGACAAAGTGAAGGAGAACAGCAGCTAGTGCACCCTGCATAACAAAGATAGATATAGGGTGAATGAACATACCACAGGCTTGAGCAGTTCTTCTATAATTTCCTGAGCCTGCCTGAGCCTCATGTCAACAACATTAGCAGGTAAATCAGCCTCAATCAAAATGTGTAGAGGTTCATTGAGATGCTCATAGCCTGGTCTTCCTCGTAATTTCTCTTCCTTAAGATTGAAAAATTAATAATAATCTCAGTTGATACAAATATGATTAAGTATACAGATCAGTCATGAAATGCATCATATTTTTCAGGCATTTTGCAATGTAAGACCTTGAAAATTATGTTTGTCTTCATTACCTTGTCTGGATCCTTTATTGATCCTTTTCCTCTAATATACACACGGCAACCAGTAGTAGCTTCTACCCGTTTCAAAGAATTGCCTCTAGGTCCCAGAAGTCTTCCAACAAAATTGAACTAATACAATACGAAGCAATATATTTTTATTACTTATAGTTTAAAGAGCTTTCAGTTCCAGAAAAGAAGAAATACAGGTGTAAGATTAAGTAATCAAATTTGACTTTGTATAACTGGCATTTATAAAGCTTACATTGGGGTATGTATCTACCGGAATTTCCAAGCGCAAGATTCTCTTAACAGTAAACAAACTAGGGCTAGCAGGTGCACCTTGCCAGTCCATTGTCATTCCAGGGGTTCCAAATCTTTGCTTTTTCAAATAAAGTAATGTTAATAAATAGAAGTTAAAATAACTATGGTAAACAACAACAACAAATGATAAAGCCTTTTGCTATAAAATTGAAAATCAACAAGTAACTAGCATTCTCAATCCATCAAACCAACAAATCAGGAAATTTGAAAAGTTTGAAATGAATAAGAGGCAAACAGATCAACATGCAGAGAGGTACTGCAAGAAGCAAATATCAAACTTTTCTGCAAGTCATATAGCTTACTGCTTTAATTCTCGCAGATAATAATTCGACTGCTCAGATTTGATGTTTCTTATCCTGGCCTTTCATATTTATGCATGGGAGGAACTCATTGAGTTCATGAATTTGTAAGCAGTACAAAATTATTGTTAGAAGAAAAAGACTCAATCCCTTAGTTTGCTTGAATCATATTCAAATAGAGTCTTAAGATTTTATATTAAACATCCCTTCATTTGTATATATTTCCTCCAACCTTAACATCATGTATAAACTTTTATCAATCTTTATGCAAGTATATGCCTTGTCTAGTGTAGTGTGTCATCATGATTGATTAATTACAAAAATAAATACAGCACCAGCATATCATTGGCAGTAATACTTTTTAACTTAAAAAAAAAACAATTAAAAATTAATGATATTTATATAGATAGACATCTGCAAACACACAAGACAAGAAGACCATCACTAAATGACAAAATGCTATCATCATGGGATAGAGATAGAGTAGGCATAGATGTGAGTGATGTGACTAAAGTAAAATATCAATACAGGAAATGTTGAACATCAAGCTAATGCCTATACATAAAGACAGATCTTTGACTTGGATCATGTTGAAAATTTGATATCTCAGTTCTTTTATGGGATTTTTTTAAATTTTTTTCCCCAACCCTCTGTGATAGAGGAAGTGTGGAGTATGAAGCACTTATTGGTTTGTTTGGCCTATTTGTCAAACTTCTCTGCCACCAAATAGGAAGGTTTGTTCTTTAGACCCCTCTTGAGTCTTCACTTGTAAAACTTATACCCAATTCCTCACCAAGTCTCTAAACAAAGACAACTTTCTTCTTGCTATCCCTTAGGAAATCTATGTCCTTTTGAAGGTGAAGTCCTTCATCTGGACTGCTGTACATAATAGGATTAATGCTAATGATTTGTTTCACAACTGCAAACCCAACAAAGCTCTATATCCCCTAAAGTTCATGTATGCATTATTCCACTTTGAGAGAAGTAGACTTTTGTTTCTGTAGGGTTTAGCTGAGGAATATTTGTGATTTAAGACTTCTGGTATTTTTAATTTGAGCATATAATGTTTAGATGCAACAATTAATAATTCAAAAGCAGTCACCTCCTGTTGAAGACTATTCCATCCACCCAACCCTGTCCCAGATACATTGGACATGAGGTTTGAAGAAGCCATAGGACTGGGGCTTCTTTGCCGCAGTCTATCAAAGTCACCAAAACCTTGGTTTGACAACATTCCAGAAACTCTTAATATTTCTGCACATAGAGAAACATTGTAATGAGAAACTAAAGCATACAGTTGAAAACCATAGGGAATGAATGCAGAAGGAATTTATCAAAAAAGTGGAGCAATCAAGAGATATTGAGTGATGAATTATGTCAGAAAAGAGAGGGAATTGACAAGCCCTAAATTTCTGTACAGAAGAAAGTCCACTGCAGTCAATAGTCCAAATGTTAGTGGCATCAGAATTCAAAATGTTAACCGAAAATCAAACTCTTCTCCTGAACATCCAACCCAAACTATGAGTAAGCACACTCAGCAGGGACACATTGCCAGCTCCAAACTTGAAAAACCATGCCAAATACTTCAAATTAGACATTTTCAATTTCTTATACTAAGAACAGCTTCAAGTCCATGCTTTGTACAGATAGTATTTTCTTTTAGTCCCAAAAAAAAGACAGTGAGAATGTACAATATATATTCAAACTAATCCCAGAAACTGATACCATTCAGGACTCTAAAAAACACAAAAACCTCACATCTCCCAATCAATTTTACCACCACTGCCACAAAGTTAACATTATGAAGGTACATTCCATCCAATGTTCAAATTGGGGATGACTTCTATTATATTTACTTTGCATTCCCCCACATAAAAATACATCAGTAGCAAGTGAAGTGAGAAGGGAGTGGTGCCACCACAATGAAGGATAACAGGGAGAGCAATCAGTTCATGATCAACACTCTATTAAGCAGTTGATGCGATCTGGGAACAAAAATCAAGCATGCTGCCATAGACAACAAGTAGAGAAAAAAAATAGAAAAAAATAGTCCAACAAACAGGAAGAGACCTTGATTCAAGAGGCGGCTGCATATAGGAAGGACTTGCATAAAGGGTCCAAGCTTCTGATGTTCTGCCAGCAACTCTGATAAGTACTGACTGCAAAACAACAACCACCCTTTTCTTTTCTGAATCAAAAAGCACAGCAATTTATTGAAAGCAAATCAAACACACAAAGCTAAGCAAATCAAACCAAAAGGGTGTTTCAGAAAGAGTCCAAGTTTGCATCTTTTTCTCTACCCATGTTCAATTTTGATCTCAAAACAACACAAAAACATTGCAGCAACCCACCTATCCACGTCTGGGGTGTTCCTAATCTGAGGAGAAGCTGCTCTAGCAGGTGAGAAGTTCGGATTATACAACCCTGACATGGCTCCCTTTCTTTTTAGTCTTCCTTAAGGATTGGAAGAAAAACACAACATCCCCAAAAAAAATTATAAAAAAAAAGAAGTTGAAAAAGAAGGTTTTAGTTGGTGCAGTTCTTGCAGAAGAAAAAGGAGAAACAGACCACCATAAATAAAGGGGGTCTGTAATAAGGAGAAAAACAAAAGAAGGGTGGACAGTTCTCTCTGAATTTTACAGAAAAGGAAGCCAACAAATAATAATTATTTATCTATTTTTATTTTTTATTTTCCCCTTTTTTTCTCTCTCTCTATATACTAGTTTTAATACTTCTCCTTTTTTGCCTTTTTTTAATATATTTTCCTTGTCCACAACAGGCTGTGTTGTAAATAAATAAATAAATAAAATAAGAAAAGTGGAAGACAGTGTACTGAATTGGAAGTGGATCTTTATATTAGGAAACATCAGTGTACAGCTAAAGTGGTAAAAAGATAGATTTTGTTGTTGCTAGTGGAAAAAAAAATTTAATTTTCAGTTTTTCACGGTAGTTAAGATAATAAAAAATTTGATTTCAGTGCTCCATTTTAATATAATTTAATTTATATTTGAGTAGAATTAATTTTTAATGATTTAAAATGAATAATATATGTTTTATCGGAATTATTTTAAAGAATGATTGATTTAAAGTTAAAAATTATCACACTTAAATTTGGATTTCTTAATTTAACTAATATTAAAAATGTAAATTTATTATATTTTAATATTAAATTTAACGTGCTATTAAAATTGATTATTAGCATGTTTATTTTAAATTGTAGTCAAATAAAATCATGATTTTGAAAATTGATTTTAAATCACTTTTGTCCAACGTATTTCATAGAGTGTGCATCATCCATCTCAATCATTCATTTCTAGAATCAATTCTACTTAACTGTAAACAAAACACACCCTATGTAAAATGACTAATTGAAAAATAAATGGACACGTAGATGGTACAAGATACAACAAACAACAGTTGAAGACGCGTGTTGGTTATGCAGAGAATCAAAGGTTATAATCTAATGTATGTATGTATGGTAATGTAGGTATGTATTGCAATTTGCAAATGCAACTAACTATACATTGCTATCTAAAAGGGTTTTTTGTGAGATCCAAATGAGAATGGAAATGTGAATGAATGAATGGCCAACGATAATGATGTTTGCCAACGCAATCTTAGCTGGACTGTGACACTGTTTATACTCTTCTTACAAACCTACCTTAACCTTATACAGTACAAACTACGTCGTTTTAAAACTGTTTTGGTCCAATGTCAATCCAACAATTCCAATTTTTTTCAAAAAAAAAATAATAATAATAATAATTCTTTCCACGTTATTATAATAATCATGGTCTTTTGTCAATAATGGTTATAAAATTCTTGTTCATTAGTTGAATAATGTTATGATTGAATTGCGGTCTCTTTCTGTTCCCTTGCTTCAATTTTGATTGAACACCCTTCTTATATTGTGAGTTGAATTTTTTTTAATTTAATTTACTATTTCTTCTTTTGTGGTTTTTGCCATCAATATAACAAAGTTTCTAAGATCATAAGATAGCAAGTGTTTATTAAATTTGACTTTACATTGTATAACACATTTGCACCTACCTCTATATATAGTTTAGAGCTACCATTGCTTTGGTCCATGCTTTTCCTTTGACTCTTGGTGATGGTGTGGAATACATTATATATATTGTCTCTATTCACTCTAAACCATTCCATTTTTATTATTTTTTATTTTACAATATCAATTGCTAATCTTTGTTTTCTGTCGTCTTCTTCTTCTTTTTCTAATGTACATGTCTCTGAATATATTGGTTATTTTTCTCTTTTGTTTGGCCAGCTTGCATGTGCATAGGTTATTGAGAACAGTCTATTTTTTTTTATTTTCTTTAGTTAATTTTTTAAAGGTTATCAACGAACTTTTGAGTCCCTTCTACAAAGAGCTTCTTATCATAATTCATGATAAATTATTAGACGGTATGAATGCTACTTATCACTTTTACTTAAGTATATCTTCTTGAATGATACTCATTTATTCCAATCTTATTTATTTACCTTTTTCATTCTTTTAATAATTTTGCATTTTTTTCCTGAAATGACATATATGATAAGAATAAATTTGTCAACACACCTAGCACTTAAAAAAAACACAAAAAGTTACCTATGAGCCTATAAATTTGACAAAAAAAAGTGGCCTTTAAATAATTTTTTAGTAATTCTTATTTCCTTTCATCAAGATCAAGCCCACATATAAAAATTTCATTTTTTTCCTTAGAAATAAATACAAGTATGAAATACATATAAGATTAATTGTTAGAAGCAAATTGAAGAAGTGAGCCATGTCTATTGAGTTTTTAATTAATATTTAAAATAAAACAAAAGATGGTAGGGAGGGGGTGGGGAAAAGGGGTGGTCTTGTAAACAATAGAATTGTCCACGACCACAAGGAGACAATGCAGAGTGGGCCATTTGTTTAATTGAATGCCTCAGACTCAGTTGGCCTATTGAGAAGAATCCTAAGATGTTTTATGCAATAAAATAGTAAAATACAGAGTTTTCTTTTAGCTCCTTGTCCTTTGCTTTGATCCTTTCTATACTCTTCTCTCAAGATACCAAAATAAAGAAAAAAGAAAGAAAGAAAGAAAGAAAAAGAGCAACAACTTTTAGGAGGCTAATAACAAAATTGTAGGGAAATTTTCTTTATGATTATTTGCTCTTTCACATTATAATTTTTTTGTGGTTCTTTTTATATTTTTATTGATTTATTTGTTTAGTAAAATTAAGCAAAAAGTTGGTCAAGTATATATAAGAGAATATGATTCAAATTAATTATCCAAGTAAATGAGTATAGATAAAGTCAGAGTGAGAAATAATGATCCCTATCTCACCCAACTAACAATAGACTTTGTTGTTTCCAAAATAATAGGATGACAGAAGAAAAATTGTCTGAACAAGTTTGCCTGCAGTCAAGTATGACAAGATTCGGACAGGTCATGCTTTCCAAACCAAAATCCAAAAGTGGTTGTGGTCACCAGTACCGTCACTACTCCAAAAAATTAACCACAAGGGTGAATTTTGACATGTGTATATTTTTTTAACAATGCACATTAATTGTATATGAGTCAAGCATACATAAAAGTGGTTGGTTTATTTAGGGTGTGTTTAATAAGTCATTTCAGTGAGCTGAAAGCTGAAATTAGTTGTTGAAATCATTTCAGATGTGTTTGGTGAGGTAGCTTTTTTTTATGTAGCTACTAGTTTTTTTAAAAAATGTACTTGAGGTAGTTTTTTTAAAGAAACTCCAATTTTCAGCTACTAGCTAAAAATTAATTACAAGATTATCTCTCAATCACCCTCACTGATCATTATTTTTTTGTGTAAACCACAAGTATCCCTTATTACCAGGGGCAATTCTGTTAGGGGTTTAGTCACAGTTAAGGCTCCTCACCCCTCCCGAAAAGTGTGTTCAGTGGTGATCAAACCTAGAAGTTCTTCCCACAATCCCATCATGTGTTGCCAACTGAGTCACAACCCTTTGGTACCATCACTTATGAGTAAAACGTCATTTTGGTCCCTGAAAGATTAGCGGTCGGTCAAGTTAGTTCCTGAAAGACAGAAATTACCAAAGTAATCCCTGAATGATGCTAACGTCAATCAAGTTAGTCCCTCCGTCAATTTGTCACTGTTAAACTTAATAGAATGCCAGTGTGGCACGTTTTTTGTACACTGTGGATGCTGATGTGGCCTGGAAATCTTTCAGGGACTAGAATAAATATCTTTCCCTTCATTTTGGTCCCTAACATTCAAATTTTATATATATATAATTATTTCATTTTTATCATATTTTTCACTTTTTCTCTATTCTTTCATTTTTCTAATCTCCATCCTCTTTACAAAACATTTTTCTTTATTCTTTTGGGGCTATAAAGAATGCAAAATTATTTTTCAAACAGTTTCTTTTTTTTTCTCCTCTTTGTTTTGTTTCTTTTTTTTCACCATTTTTAAAATAGTTTTTATTTTTTTTAATTTATTAATAAATTTATTATTTTTTATTTATTTTATTAAATAAAAATATATACCAAGAAATATAATAAATATGTGTTTTTTGAAGAGTTGACATAAGTTTTATATCATCATTATTCTATTTTTTATGCTAATAACCAAATATACTATTTCATTCACCGTTTCTGTGCACATAATTAACCACACATTCAATTAACCAAATATCACACTCTGTTAACCGCCAATGTATACACCATTAACTTCATTTTTAAATATGTTCGCCGTTTCTGGACATATAATTAACCTCGTGTTAACAAGAATTGCAATTAACCTCACAAATTCAATTAACCAAAAATCTTATTTTGTTAACCACAAATGAATACACCATTAACCTCATTTTTAAATATGCTCACCGTTTCTTGTCACATAATTAACCTCGTGTTAACAGAGGTTACAATTAACCTCACAAAATCAATTGACCAGAAATCTTTTTCTATTAACCACAAACGAAAACACCATTAACCTCGTGTTAACATGAATGATTGACACAAATTTTATGTGATCATTTGGTTAATTGTGTGTCCATGTTAACATGAATGATTAACACAAATTTTATGTGATCATTTGGTTAATTCTGTGTCCCGAAACGGTGAACATATTAAAAAATGATGTTAATGATGCTTTCGATTGTGGTTAATAGAAAAAGATTTTTGGTTAATTAATTTTGTGAGGTTAATTTCAACCTATGTTAACACGAGGTTAATTATGTGACAAGAAACGGTGAACATATTTAAAAATGAGGTTAATGTTGTATCCATTTGTGGTTAACAGAATAAGATTTTTTATTAAATGATTTTGTGAGGTTAATTGAAACCTCTGTTAACACGAGGTTAATTATGTGACAAGAAACGGTGAACATATTTAAAAATGAGGTTAATGGTTTATACATTGGCGGTTAATAGAGTGAGATTTTTGGTTAATTGAATTTGTAAGGTTAATTGCAACTCTTGTTAACACGAGGTTAATTATGTGTTCAGAAACGGTGAACATATTTTTAAATAAGGTTAATGGTGTATACATTGGCGGTTAACAAAGTGTGATATTTGGTTAATTGAATTTGTGTGGTTAATTTTGTGCACAGAAACGGTGAATGAAATGGTATATTTGGTTATTAGCATCAAAATAGAATAATAATGATGATAAAAAACTTACGTAAACCCTTCAAAAAACACATATTTATTATATTTCTTGGTCTATATTTTTATTTAATAAAATAAATAAAAAATAAAAAATATATTAATAAATTAAAAAATAAAAACTATTTTAAAAAATGGCGGAAAAAAAAGAAACAAAACAAAGAGGAGAAAAAAAAAGAAACAGTTTGAAAAATAATTTTGCATTCTTTATAGCCCTAAAAGAATAAAGAAAAAATATTTTGTAAAGAGGATGAAGATTAGAAAAATGAAAGAAGAGAGAAAAAGTGAAAAAAATGATAAAGATAAAAGAATTATATATATATATATATAAAATTTGAATGTTAAGGATCAAAATGAAGGGAAAGATATTCATTCTAGTCCCTGAAAGATATTCATTCTAGTCCCTGAAAGATTCCCAGGCCACATCAGCATCCACAGTGTACAAAAAACGTGTCACGTTGACATTCTGTTAAGTTTAACAGTGACAAATTGACGGAGGGACTAACTTGATTGACGTTAGCATCATTCAGGGATTATTTTGGTAATTCCTGTCTTTCAGGGACTAACTTGACCGGCCGCTAATCTTCCAGGGACCAAAATGACGTTTTACTCCTCACTTATCATTATTTAATAATTAATAATGTCTTTATACGTCATTTTACCATTTTCAGCTAGTTTTACCAAACACATTCAATCAAATCAGCTAGCTTTTCAGCTTTCGGCTAACTTTAAGCTTTCAGCTAACTTTTTAGCTTTCAACTAGTTTTTCAGCTAGTTTTACCAAAGACACTCTTATAATTTTTATTTTTAGTTACCAAGTATTTTGTTAGATGCACTATGACAGAAAAGACCTTTTATCGGGGTTTCGCGTGGCCTATTCTACCGCGATGAGATAAAAGATATTTACTGCTGTTACTTTTATTCTACCGCGGTGAGATAAAAAGTATTTTTCAGTTAGTTTTACCAGACACACTTTCATAATTTTTATTTTTAGTTACCACTATGACAGAAAAGACCTTTTACCGCGGTTCCGCGTGGCCTATTCTACCGTGGTGAGATAAAAATTCCATCGGTCAATAGATAGAAAAAGAAAGAATTGTAAAAAAAATAATCGTTACAGAATTTTCCCCTCTATAAAATGAATTTAAGTGTGTTGAAATTTAAAATAATTAAATACATAAAAAAATTCTTAAACCCACGAGAAGTTCCACAATTTCAAGTGTAACAATGTAGTAGAAGTGATGTCGGATGGGGATGAGATTAAAGTGAAAAACTAAAAAAAATGTAGAGATTAAAAACAAAATGATCATATTTATAGGGACTAAAAATAAATTCAAGTTGGGCAGAAACAACACATGTGGCATGTTGATATGGTACTCCATTAACCACATCAGTTTAAAGTTAACAACCGTAACAAAAAATGCTCACGGAAAAAAAAATTGGGATGAAAAAAAATTTACACGGACTAAAAACAAAATAACCTATATTTATAGGGACTAAAAACATATTTAATTTAACCCTACCTTCTTTAAACACATATTTGTATGCAAAAGTCTTAACCACTAATCTCTGTAATTTTGCCACCAATAAAACATATGTTAATCATGCATATTAACACATTTAAAAAAATCACAAACTACTAATAACTTTCCATAACATTTTGTAATTACCTTGACAAATTCCATTCTCTTCTCTCTTCTTTAATCTTTAAATCTTGCATTTACATAATATTCTACTGTTGAAGTTAAAATCTATTTCGGCACCTGCCAAATAGTTTGGTATTAATAGAAAGAAATGGTAAAAATAACTTGATTTATTATAACAACTGAAAATAAAACTCTTATGGTGTTTACTTAGTTAAAAATATATTAATTAAAAATGAAAATAAAAGACAAACCACAAAAGCACCTTGGCTATGTACAATTTTTTATCACATGGAAAAAAAAAAGTGTAAAAACTGAAAAGACTTCTGGTGGTGCCTGGGAAAATTAATGGAATGAAAGGGGAGGAAGCAAGCCAGGCCCATTAAAAGCAGGAAGTATTGGGCTTGGGTCATAAGGACCAAAGCTGGTGGGTGGGCCTTGAAAGCTAAAAAGGGTCGAGAAAAGAAAATGAAAGGTAAAATGGAGAAAAGCAAAGAGTGAAGAAGAAGAGTGTTCGACCAAAAAGAAGAAGAAAAAGAGTGTGATATGGATGGAAGCAGTGTTGCCACTGGGAATCATAGCAGGAATGCTCTGTGTTATAGAAAAAAATCTCCACGAGGAGATCTAGCCCCAACATAATATGAATGTTCCAGTTTGAACAGAATTACCTCCCGTAAAAAATAACTTTGTGGTTAAACAAAAGAATGTGAAAAAATGTTTCAGTCTAAGGACATTGGGAACGATATGTGGGATGTGGCTATGGAATGAAGGGACAACAACCTCAATCCGACAAGTCTATGCTCCTGCTTCTTCCTCTTCCAATTAACAACGTAAGCTCCAACATACATGTCTCTGCTTTGTGTTTTTCGCCCCCTCTTTTCCTCTAGGGTTTCGACGAATACTATGTTCTTGGTTGGGAACGTTTCAATTATGAGAAATAACAAAGCCTCTTGTTTTAAATTCCATTCGGAAAGCTGGAATAAAAAAATGAGTAATTTCTTAACCTAAGTTAATCCAAACACAACTAACTCTTATCAATAATGAAGGAATATTTTGAGGAAAAAAAAAATGAAAGCTAGACTAATTAATTAGATTGGAAGAAAATTGGATCTGTCCTGAAAATTTGGAGTAATTGGCTTTGTTACATGTTTCTTCTTCTAAGAAAACATGGATATGACATAGGGGTTAGAACTTAGGACACATGTATGAAACAATGCAGACATATAAAACTAATATAAAATTGACGTAGCAACACAAATCTTGCTATCATCTACTTAGTTGTTGTGATACTCTTATTCTTAATTATTTGTTTTAATATTTAAGTTCAAAATGTAAAAGTAAAAAAATTATAAAATGCATCTAGGAGAATTTGAAGTGTCTATGAAGTGCTCAGCTTGCAGATGTTTGGATGGGGAAATGATCCTCTTATATGAAATTTTAACATGATAAGTAGAGGTGGGAACAGGTCAGGCTGCTCGTCAGGGGCCTACTACTCGACCTATATCAGGCCCAGACCAGACCAATTTATTAAATAGATCAGGCCAAGGTTTTTTTCAAAAGCCTATATAGTAAATCAGGCCAGACTTCAGGCCATAGAAAAAGTCTTTGAGCCTATTAGGTTGGTCTATTTAACTAAATATAAATAAAATACTAATATTTTTTATATTACTATTATTATTATGAGTCAGGATCCGTTGACACCAGGTGTCAAACTTGTAGAGTTACACCTCTTAATAACTTTTTGTAGAATGTGAATTTGACCAATCCAACCGTTGAATCATATTATATTACCTTCATGATCATGTATATCAAATTTCAGGTAATTTAGACATTCATAGGTATGTTATCTAATAATGAACTTTTCCTTATATTTTAAAAACATATTATACGTTAAAATAAATTAGTTTGGTGAAGTTTCAATTGGTTTTTATTTTTATGAAATTTTATAAGCTTGATCTACTTTATAAGAACTTTCAATTCAACGGTTTGATTGGTCAAATTCACATTCTACAAAAAGTTATTAAGAGGTGTAACTCTACAAGTTTGATATTGGTATCAACGGATCCTGCCTCTATTATAAAGATTTTTTATTACTTTTTCTTATAATTATATACTTATTAGCTTGTGTAAACATTTAAGTATGTTAAACACTTGAGTGTGTAAGTCTATTCATACATATGTTTATGATATATTCAAGTACATTGCTATAAAACAGGCTTTCAGGCCATGCCAGGCTTTAAATAGGCCAAACTCAGACTAGGGATGGCAATGGGTACCCTCTGGGCAGGGTACCACAGTGCCCGTCCCCGTACCCGCGTTTTCAAAAAAAGCGCGTACCCGCGCCCGTACCCGCGTGGGCAGTAACTTTAGTGCCCGTCCCCGTACCCGCTGGGCACCTATATGCCCGTACCCGCGCCCGTTACCCGCACTTTTATTAAGTAAAAAATTAACAACTTACTAAAAAAATATTAATTTAAGAAAACTTTATCTCAATTGAAAAAGTTACTCGAAATCGTCCAATCATAACTTTTACATATCAGTGATACAACAATTTAATTATATTGAAACACAATATATTGATGTTCTAAAACACTACAAATGATCTAAAGTTCAAAATTTTTATTAAATATTACAATATACTTCACGTCACACTATTTTATAAATTTGGATATCATGTGTTAGAATTCTTCAAGATCTGTAAAAAATTATTATTAACATTAATTAGTCATATATTATAAAGTAAAAAAAAAACACAAATAGATAGTTATAAAAATATATTTTTAATTTGTAATATTATATATATATTAGTTTTAAAAATATGTATAAATATATTAGATATTTTAATAAAATTAATATATCTATATATATAAGTATATATGGAATTTTTTGTTAAATAAGTATATATATGAGTGCGGGTATGGGGCGGGCTGGGCATCAAAGTGCCCGTACCCGCGCCCGTCCCCATGAAAAATGCGGGCTTTTGCCCGTACCCGCGCCCATACCCGCTTTGCGGGTTTTTACCCTGCCCATTGCGGGTAATTTTTGCGGGTACCCATAGGGCTTGGGCTCAATTGCCATCCCTAACTCAGACCATAAAATAAAGCTTATGTCAAGTAAACAGGCCAGACTCAGGCCATGGATTTAAGGTCCAGGCCAGGCTCAGGCCTTGGAAAGCCTAGCTCGGCTCAGTCTATTCTCATCCCTAATGATAGGGTTCTGTGAAAATTTGGTATCTACCTCTCTCTTCTTAAATACTACATTTGTTCCTATTTAACTGTCCATTTAAATAAAAAACACACATACTAAGAAATGAATTATTACTCTTTTTTTTTATGAAAATAAATTTTAAGCTTTCTATTTTACCATTAGTGGGGGTCACTTATTAACATAAGAGTAAGATGGAAAAAGATGTAATTATTAATGCATTGGGTTTGCAAATGGACAATTAAATAAGAAAAAAATTTCTCTCAAAATTGACAGTTAAATAGGAAAGGAGATAATATTAAATAGATAGGACCCTATTAGTATTCATGAATGTTTATGAGAAAGAGAGATAAATGCAAAATTTTCTCACCATCTTTTCATTTTATGTTTAACATAAGAGGATCTATTCCCATTTAATTGTCCTTTTTTCCAGTGATTTTGTGGCATTCATGTGTTTCTTTGTCCAATATCCTATCCTCTGCTCATGTACTTCATAAAGGAGAAAAATAAAATAAAATAAAATAAACACTGGCAACTTTGATAGCTGAAAGGACGATATTGGTATATTTTTCATGATCATGGAAACTTTTGCAAAGTTTTTAAACTTTTGCATAAATTTGTCCTTCCACACCCTCAACAGGAAAACATATTAGTATTTGTTTCTGCATCCTTTCTTCTTGGTGTCTTCCCCATTATGAATATTCTTTTTCTTTTATTGTTTATAGACCTTTCATTTGAACTGTACTAACAGATACTGTGTGCTAAAGATTTGATATGATTTTTGTATAACACTTCATGATTTGGATATATAGAATAGAATTCATAACATGCAGGTTTTTTTATCAATGCCATTGTGAAGATAAATCGATCATCTGAATTTCCCCAGGTGGTTCTAAGGAAGCTGGGTGAATCACTAGAATCAAATTCCCATCATGAATTTCTTGTGCAATTCAACATAAGCTTTATAAGTATACTATGCTCTAATCGCCATTGCTTTCTCAACATGTTGAAATAGGCTTGTGAAAGCCTTGTTGGGCTTATTTTGTTGCCCTTGTATAATTGATTACAAATCTTGCTAGTTGCTAATCAATGATTGATATGTAAAGTAGTCTTCACATGAAGAGAAAGATGGAAAAAGGAAAAGGCTACCATGGCAACTAGTATTTACAATTTCGTATGAATGTCATGCCACGATGTTATGTACAGAAACGCAAGTGACGAGCCCAATGTTGTGCGAGTCCATGCTCTCTATAATCACTAGAAAATTCCAGTGAGAGAAAGAGTGACTCATACATGTATGTGGGCACCACATACATGTATGGGTTACTCTTAATTTCTATTACTGGAATTTTTTAGTACTGGAGAGGATCTCCATCTATGTTGTGCAGTGTACTAAATTAACAACATAAAATGTTAGAAGTTAAATGTGATATCAAGACTTTATGTTTTAATCCATTTATAATAAGATTTAATGGTCATAATTTAACCATCTCACTCTTAGCTAAACAGAGCCCTTTATTTCATATGTCTTTTATTTATATATATATATATATAGTTAGAGAGTTGGTTTCCAGCATAAATTCATCTTAACATTGTTCCTTAACCCTTATAATAATGAATGGTGATTTTTTTTTTTTCTTCTTTTTAATCTGAGTACGGAAGGGATGCCTCTTAATTTGCACTGTAATTCTTTAAATCGTGCAAGTTTTGCTAAGAACTAAATGTGTGTTTGATTTTTTCCAAAATCACGTTTTAAACGTAGATCTAAGTAAACGTTACTTTATTTAATTTATATTAAATTACATTTTAAACGTGGATTCAAAAATTACTTTTAGTAATATATGTTCGGATCCATACGGTGAGATCACATGTTGCAAGCAACATTTTACCTTTTCATAATTCTTTTATTCTAACAAGTTAAGTAACTACACCAACATTTGCAGTTTAATGACACAAAAATCTCCTTGATTTGACAGATGCTTGAATGTCTTGGCCACTATAAGTTAGAGAACTTGTTGTTTAGAGGTAACAAAAGAAAGAAAGGAGATCTCCTACTATTTCAAACCAGATTTTTGTTAGGAGGATTCATATAATATTAATTGTTTTTTTTTTCTACTTTTTCTTTTTTCTGTTTCCCCGTGAGTGGCTTGTAGTACTTTTTGCAAAACAAGGGGTTCCTTATTGTATCAACAATTATATATTCCTTTTGCCCGTGTTAGGTTCTACAGTGGAAAACAATTTAAAGAATGAAAAATAAAAAAAAAATAAAAAACTACTTGTCTTGTATCTGAAACAATTTATTGGATGACAGGTATAAATTATAGAAGAGAACACATACACACACATAACATGGATTCCAAAATTTTTCTTTTAAAATATTATACAAGTATTTGGTTAATTGATATTGCTTTCATGTGCTGTTCCATTATATGCCTTAGATGAAGTTTAGAGTCTTCCATTTGAGCATCTTTGTGGAGTTTTGGCCTCAAAACTCAAGCATCAAAGAATGAAGTGACATGAGAATTTTAGAATAAAGTTTGTATATAGTCCAACTAGAAGACACAAATTATTGAATTTTTGCTGACTTGAACTGATAGTTAGGTGTTGGTGGTGCTGAGCTGTGAATGTGATACCTTATACTTAATCAGTTATCTCATCCGTGCAAGTAGAAGCATTTCTCTTTTGTTTGGTTTGGTTGTTTATTATATAGAGATTGAGTGGTTGACTCATCCAAATAATGAAATAATGGCCAAGTTTTATATTTTTTTTTCAAAGGAATGTAGCTTTAGAGGACTATATGATTAAGATGTATGCTACAAACTTCATATTCTTTTTGGCGACTAGGTCACTTCAAGGTATGAGTAGAACAAATCAAGATATTATATAATATATTTTAGTGTAATTCAAGTGGCAAGGAAGAGATATAGAGGGTGGCACTTCAACTGTGAGAGAAAAAGAAGTACTATTAAATATGATTTGGCATTTAAGTGTTTGGACAACTTCACAGCAGAAAGTCATGGCACAAGAATTGTATTCCTTGCCATGTGCTGTCTTCAGTCTTTGGACAATAAAATGTCAAGCTGAAAAGTTAGTATTTTTTATTATTATTTTTCTTTTAGAGGTAGGGAGGGTAGAAGTCATAGCTGTCAAAACTATGAAGATTTTTACTTCCTGTCATCACTTGGTTACCTGCATTAGGTTGTCCTTTTCTTGTGTAGATGATGACCACTGAAATGCCAGCCAACACTCAGCAACAGGTCTTGGTATTTATTCATTTATCTAGCGTTTAGTTTAGTGTTGAAACATGGTAAATTTACGTTCTAACGCTAGAAAATAGTTACGTTAAAGAATCTAAACTTGAGTTTAGTCAGTTTCAATATCAAACCAAACAAATTGAAAGACACCAAATTTAATAAGAAATGATCAGTAGAAGCTACTTGAATACTTTATATTTTTCTACTCTAATTCTAAGCCATTAGCTTCTTCATGGTCAATTTCTAAGCTTTCTCATTCCATTTTATTTTACTGATATATATTATGTATAATTAACTGTAAAAACTGCATTCTACTCAAATCAATGTATTAGCAAGACCATTACCAACAAAAGCAGTGATCAGAAGAGGCCAAGCAAAAGAGTACACATTGAATTTTCCAAGTGTGCTTCAAAGGAACAAGGTTATGACATCGAGATCTTGGGTCTCCCCCTCACTTAAATGAATGAACAGGAATGATGGAAACTGGTGGCTGAGTGAAAAAGCAGTGTGACCACAACATTTATATCACAAGCTATCAACTTTCAACCACGTGAAAGGGATAGTAAAAACAAGCTAAAATAACCCCAGAAGGAGGTGCTACACTTTATTCTTTGTTGTCAATGGAACAACTGAATTCATCGCATAATAAACACTTTTGGCTGCTAAATTCACACCACAATGAATCATAAAAAAAAAAAGGATAACAGATTTACACAAAAAAAACCTATGTGAAACAAACAAGCAGAGGAAGTGGCATCAGAAAAAGAAAAAGAAAAGTGTGATTAGAAGAATTTTTGACTAAGTAAATTAACTTGAATATGAGTGGAAACTGCAACTGAAGATTGTGCAAAAATATTGTGTCATGGTGCATATTCATGTTCAAGGGTTGGTTGTGTTTCTGGTTACTGTTGCAGCAGGTGCTTTTGTATCTCCAACTGAAGCCATTTGAAGAGCTTCTCCCACCTCTGCAGCCCTTTCCATCCTTTGCATTTTCATCTTCTGTTTGTACTTGCTTATACACAATACTAGAAATGACAACAACACTAGCAATGCTAGTCCTCCCAAGACAGACCCTACAATAATCCACACCTTCTTGTTACTCTTCTTCTCACCTCCTTCTTGAGCACTTGGCACTGGCACCCCTTTTGGAGCAGCTGAAGGGACAGGAGAGAATGGTGCTGGAGGAGCTGTGGATTTAACAACTATAGAGAAATGGCCCTGTTGGGAAGTAGAACATGTGTTGCCTCCTGTTACATTGCTGAAATTAGAAGAACCCTGCAAATCAAACCACACACATTTTGCAACACTACCATGAGGAGCTGATTTTACATTCTTGAACTTGACCAAAATGGGGTCACCAGATGCACTTATATCTAGTTCTGATAAATTTGTAGCTAACAAATTTGAACCATCATAAGCTAGCAATCCCAGCACTGGAGCTAAGTAAGTATAATTAGGCAATGGGTAGTATCTGGTGGACCAATTACCAAGATTTTGATACACAAAACCAATCTTTCTACATAAGGCCTCTCAATGAGTCCTTTGGGAATTTCAAACTCATTGTACATCTGGAAGCCTTTTCTCCTTAAACTGCCACTCCTTAATCTCAATGCTGCAACTTCAATCCCAGTCAAATTTGAAGGAAGTTGAGTTGCATTGTAAATAGTACCTGTTTTTGGATTCACCAAAGCCTTATAAGCATATTGTTGTAGAAGTGAATCCAGGGCCTTTGCTCCCCATTTGAAGAAGAGCCAGAAGCAGTAGTAGTAGACTGAGCCCTGATATGAGGAAGTGATTCAAAGCACATAAGAAGAGGAAGAACAAGCATCACAAGGCTTGGAAGAAGAAGATGCCCCATTGGATTCTTTCTTTTTTTTTTTGGGAATTTTAACAACACAGCTCAATGTGGCTCTCTGTGTATCAGATATTCACCTTGGATTCAAAGATGTAACTCCAATGCAATATACCATGTATAGAATAGTTGACACTGAACAAACTATAACCGAAACAAAAGCAATCAATTTCTTCAGAGGGGGTCTTAAAAATGGAAACTTGTAGGCACGTTTTGCTGTAATAAAGAAAAATATTCTCTTGGGGTAGAACTATAAAAGCAGCTTTGAACGTTTCAACCGTTGGAATGCAAATCTTTTCTCTCAAGAATCCTTGCAAAAAGCAAAGCCAAAGAGGTAAAGACTCACTCAATACTTGGCAATCTTCTTCTGGTTCTACCCTTCTGGGCATTTCATTCCCCTTTCTCTCTCTCTCTCTCTCTCTCTCTCTCTCTCTCTCTCTCTCTCACAACTCAACCAAATCTTAAAAGAGTTGGTAGCAATTAAGGCAATTATTGTGTAAGGTTTAAGGAGAATTATTGTGAGGGAAAGCAATAAAACCTTAACCTGAAGCTGGAAATCAATGCTGTTGATCCAATTCAGATTCTCAGTGACAAGATCCAGGGCCTATTTGGACTTTTGCAGTGGTATTCAACAAAGGCAAGGTAAGGGAAACAAAGAGTAAATTACCTGAAAATAAAAATGTGTTTTTTTGAGGACTTCAGCAGCAGCCAGCTATAAAACACAACAAGCATTCACCTCAAAGCAGCTCCAAATTTGAGGCAACAAAAGAAGAGAACTTGGGGATGCAAATAATCTTCAAGAAAATCATCCCCGCTTGGTTATAAGAACACCCCCATTGGGTTTTGCAGTTTTGGGTAAATCTAGAGGACAATGACTGAGAAAGACATGGGAAGTCAAGTCCTAGTTAATGATTGATAGTGGTGGATGCTGATGCTGGATTCATTTCTTACAAAGTTTTTTTCTTTATATTTGTACAGTGAATGTGAGTGAATGCTTGCTCCTGCCACTGTGCCTATTCTGTAGCAAATGAGTTATAATGGAAGAGAAGAAATAGGCTGTGTTTTTTGGTGTAAAAAACCAACAACAGCTACTTGTGACTTTTTGAGCTGTGAGTGAGAGAGAGAGAGAGAGAGAGAGAGTGGAGATGATAAGTTTCTACTTCTAGAGTTGAAGATGGACACTGGGGCTCACCAGCCAAGCAACCAGAAAAAAAAAAAAAATTAATAATGTATATGAAAGACAGAAGGGCAATGTGTGAGAGTGAGAAAAAAGAGAAAGAAAGTGAAATGGGGAAAACAGAATGAAAGTGTTCATATTCCTCTCTATATATAAATATGATTTTGTTGGAAGTTTTTTTGTGTTATTCAATTTGGTTATAATATATTCAAGTACATTAAAATGACTTTTCAGTGTAAGAACAAAAATATCAGGTATGTAAAATAAAGGAAATGGGAGTACATGAATTATCTGATGTAAGACTCTATGACTTTTATTATTATAAATAAGATAATTTGAGAAATTTGTGTCCCTTTCTTTTTTTTATAATTAACCCTTGTTTATTTTATGTTTATGGAAAAATTGCCAAATTTTTAGATGATAGTGTATGTTATGTAAAAAAATTAAAATGAGAAGAATTCATTTTTTACCCAAAAAAAAATAGGGACATTTCTTATAAGAAAGTCTTGCTTTTTTTTTAAGACCACATTTATCCTTTCGGGAAGCAATCATTTTCGAGCCGGTAGAACCTCTATGGGCTGCAAAATTCTCGCTCCGAGTATTTAACACAACTGCATACCCAGTAACAGTACTCAATTCAATACCACTTATTAAACTACGGTCCCTTACCAATTAATCAATGTGGTCGGTGCGTTCACCAATCTGGTTTTATGTAAAAGGAAATTAGACTAATGTTTAAGAGATATCTTAATAAATTAACCTCCTATAGGTATAAATTAAAACAAAAATTGAAAAAGGTAAAAGAAAGAAGGGATTACAGGCTATCAAAAAGCTGAACATGATAGCATATTTATTTCCTTTGACGGCAAATGGCCCCCACTTCATTTTTTGTATTCATACATACCAATTTCTCCTAATCGAGCTCCAGGTGGCTCCAAACCTGTGTCTTGGTGGTTGGTATCTGGGGATTTTCTAATAATCTTTTAATAATTTAAAAAATATATTAAATGTTATTGAATTGATATATGATTTGGCCCTCTGAAAGTAATATCTTATCATATTATTTTTAATTTTACAAGTATTCATGTATACCAGTTGATTTTTAAAATGTATTAATTCTGTCAATTTCATTCTTCTTTCAAGCAACATAATACTTAGATATTTATTAATATAGGCAATTTATGTAACAACTGGATTGTGGAATAAATGAAAAGACAATTAAAAAAAAGGAGAAAATGAGTAAATTTTTAAATCATTTAAATTGAAAGACCGATAAAATATAAAATTTTCTTTCCGCCTATTTAAATTAATAAAAAGAGAAAGAGAAAAAATAATTATGATTTTTTTTGTTGGAAAAAAAAACTATGATATAAACATTATACTTTTACGCTTTGTATATAACATTATCTCTTTTCATAGAGAAATGAAGGTAAGAAGGGTACAAGTGGAAGTTCCGTTTCTTTTTTGTTTTTTTACCCAATTTCATTTCATGTCTATCATTGCAAAGTTGAGACTCGGAAGTACAATTGTTCCTCCCTTTAATTTCTCATGGGTTATTTAAATCACTTAAATTTCTATCACTTTTCATTTGATTTTTAGTTAGCCATAGTAATAATTGATTCTATTAGAATTAAATTTAAATTATTTTCATTTAATATGCTTTATAATTATAATAATTCATTTTTAATTATTTATTTTGTATTTCTATCAAAATTAATCCAATCAAACCCTAAATCAAATATCATCAAGCGCATGAACTGTTATAAGGACTATTCTAACTTAACCAATAGTCTTAAGTTCAAGTTTTGGGCATGTAATTCCTCATACGTTGATACTTATCATCTTGCATTTAAGAAATCCTAAATCAACAATTAGGTTTTTATCTTCTAGTTTTTGCACAAACTAAATGATACATTAACTTTTCATATCACAATAACTCTATTTCCATTATATATTATTAACGGTAGTTGACACATTTAGGATTAATTAACATACATGAACATATATAGAAATTAAACTAACACCAAGTTGTCACACTCCACCAAATGCTCTACAATATCATTTAAATTTTAACGCACATAAATGTTTTTTATTTTTTAATCGAGAAATACTATATAATAATCTTTTACATAATATAACATGACTCATTGAGAAGACATTATTGCACTTCTGAAACGGAGATATCAATGTCAATATCAATATCAACCAACTGAAAATAGAAGCAATTCGTATCTTTGACGCCTTTCTTTGTCCAACAATAATTAAAGTATGTTCAACATATGGAACGATTTTTACTATTTAGGGTGGTTAGTATGAGAAAATAAGTCACATAACTTTAATTAGACTTGAGGTTTGAACAATCGGATCCGTGGGACAATAGTAGCTTCTCTGGCTCCAATCATTTGTAGACATGAAGAATTGAAGATTCATGAGCAACAACGAATGGCATAGTTTAGTCAAAAAATAAAAAAATAAAAAATCCATGCAGTGCTTTTAGAAGAAATGATTAGACTTCTTGAAAAGGAATTTACTTAGAGAAGAAAATAAAGAGATATATATAATTATTAAAATTTAAATTATTTTATAATTATATATTATGTATATATATAATCATTAATCTCAATTATTAATAATTATAATGTATCACTTTTTCTTAAAGTAAATTATTATTTTAAAGAAGTCAAATTTTAAAAGAAAAAAAATTCTCGTATCGCGAACTTTGTATGAAGCTTATAACATTTAATAACAAGTCACGTAATTTAATTTATGTTTAAAAAAGATGAAAATTATTCCCTTATTTCTTTCAATAAATATTTTTTATTATTATTTATTTGTTCTCAATCTTCTACAGACACCAATTAGTAATTTATTTAAATGATACATATTTGATTTTTTTACGTAGAATGTTGGGTTTAAATTTTGTATATAAAAATATTCAGAGTAAAGAGTCAGTTTAAAATCATCTTTAAAAGACTTTAATCTAAATATATATATATATATATATATATATATATATATATATATATCTTCCGGTTCTGGGGGGGACCACATCCTAACTTATCTAGCTGCACCAACGGACTTACTACCCCTAAGGTTTTAATGCCGGGACCACTAGATCTAGATGCTGACCAACGCCTAAACACCTCTCAGTGCTACACTCAACACTAATATAAGGATTAAATGTCTTGATTATAAAACACTATGATTTAAGTTAAAAAATAAAGAGTAAAGAAAACTAGTAATTAAAACCAGAGAGACCTCTTCCCTTTTGGGGAAAAGGCTCTGATACCAGTATTGAAAGCGGAAGAAATATACTTGAAATAATCCAGCTGACCAGGCTCTGATAATGGAATTGAAAGCGGAAGAAATAATTCATTTTCTAACGTTTCTCCACTATAATTTTTCCCTTTGATATGTTTTAATATTGCATTTCTATCTTCATCATTACACAAATTATCCCACCATCCTTTTAACTGTCCAGTAAATCCATGAATTATTGCTAAAGCCGCCCTCTTGTCTGTACTACCTTTAGATTTATAGGCTGTTGCTGCCATAGACATTTGGCAGGTTAGATCCAATATCGCTTGTTCACTTAAACCGTCTAGATTCCATTCACATATATCCCCCCCAGAAAAAGAGTTTTGGACAAACTCTCCTCTTTCTTCAATTGGACATCAGCTGGGGAAGGCCTTGGATAATAGTTTCTTAATTTGGGAAAATTTCTTAATTTATTAACAGATAATTCTGGGTCTTTATCTATTGTATTTATTGTAAATTTTTCTAGATTTAATTTTTCTAATCTTTCTCTTATTTCTTCTACTTTAATATCAGTTTTACTTTCAAATTTTATGGCTTCTAATTCCTTTTGAGGAACATTAAATAATTTATAAATAGGCTTAACAGGAGACTTCACTATTGAACTAGTACTAGGGACATCTTTATTTTGTAGTGTTTCTATCCTAGTTAAGTGTTTAGATACTACTTCTAGCATAAGATTTGAGTAATTCAATTGAGAATGTAATTTCTTAATATCCCTTTTTTCTACAGGCTTCTCTTCATTACTAATGTCTTTATAAGGACTGGCTTCAATTTCTAAATCTTTTGTTACTTGTAAATTTATCCCTTGATTAGGAGGGTATTCTGATTCAATTACTTGATTAGTTATAGTTTTCCAAGTATTGGTGGTTTTATTTAAAGGATACAAATTTTTTAATTCATTTCTAACGTTTCTCCACTATAATTTTTAAACCAATCAAAGAAATAATATTTATTTTATTTTCTTCCATATAATTATAATATTTTTCTCTAAATAATGTTACTTGTTCTTTATTGTATGTTGAAAAATACCAATTTCTTAAGTCTTTATTATATTCAGCATTAAAATCCTCTCTAATCCAATTTTTATCTATCTCAAAAGGTAATTCTCTAGATAATACATTTAATATTTGGGATGCAGTAGGTGAGTATTGGGGTGATTCAGATTTGGTCGTCTCTTGATATAGTGGTTTTGATATCTTGGGAATGGAGTTATCTAATCCCCTTAAATCTATATTAATAGTAGATCCATCTACTGAATGCCTAGAGGAGGTGGGTTTAATGTTTGAGGTTCACGAATTTTTAAAGATGTTGACCTATTCATTCTTAGTCTAATATTAGAACCTTCTTAAATTATTTCTCTAATTTGAGTATTATAAATATTGGGTTCAGAGACCACGTCTTCTAAAATCCATTCTTCTGGAATTTTATTCATTACTTCTTTATGACTTAGCTTTTTAGGAATTTGTACTGATGATTTTCTTAAGTTAGCTTCTACTAATATTGTTTCATCTTTTGGGGAAGACCTTAAAGCTTTATAATTATAATCTATTTTGTATTTTATAATAAATTCTGTAAATTATTTGTATAGGTCCTGATGCCTCGTCTATTATTTCTTCAGGAATTTTAACATATAATTTAATAGCATTACTTGTCTTATCATTTCTTATATCCATCGAAAAATTAGGATAACAATTAAAGAAGGCAGGACCATCATGTAAATTACTTTCTAATATAGCTATCACTGAATCATTAAAGTTTTTAAGTCTTATATCTCTTAATATCATTAAGATGGGACTATTAATTCCTAATCTGTAGTTGGGCTTTGCTGCTACTTGTATTAATCCTAGATGAAGAAAATTATATCCTTGTCTTATATGTTCATTTAATATTGATTGTTCTAGAATATTAATAACTTTATTATTTCTTGTTCCTGGATAACTATATTCTAATACATGAATTTCATCTTGAGAAGTAGACCACATGCTATGTTGCTTATAAACTTCACATTTTTTAACTATAGGTATTGACCAATTATGTAATGAGTTTTCTATTTCAGCTATTTGTAATTCTTTATCTTTATTATTGTTTTGAAAGGAAGATTCAGCTTGAGGGGTCCTAATTACTATTTCTTTATTCTTATTTTTTATCCTCAAATCACTCAATGTTCTTAATAATCCAGCCATTTTATCCTTTCTTAGTGTTTTATGTGACGGGACCACATCCTAACTTATCTAGCTGACCAACGGACTTACTACCCCTAAGGTTTTAATGCCGGGACCACTAGATCTAGATGCTGACCAACGCCTAAACACCTCTCAGTGCTACACTCAACACTAATATAAGGATTAAATGTCTTGATTATAAAAACACTATGATTTAAGTTAAAAAATAAGGAGTAAAGAAAACTAGTAATTAAAACCAGAGAGACCTCTTCCCTTTTGGGGAAAAGGCTCTGATACCAGTATTGAAAGCGGAAGAAATATACTTGAAATAACTTACAAGCTTCAGAATTGAGATTGAGAAAGTTGGAGAACCGGAAGTATAGAACTCAAAAACTTGAAAACGAAATGCTGAAGATGCATTGCTTAAAGAAAGGATGTAAATACAGGGATTTGTTGTTCTGAATTCGCTCTGCCTTCAGGAGGAAAAGATCCTTCCTTATATAGGCAAGAGAGCTTTCTACAAATTACATTGTTGTCCTAGAAAAGTAAAATAATGGAAGGGCAAAACAGGAAAGCCTAAAAAGTAATACAATAATTTAAAGTTACAAATTATTCTGATTCTTTTGCTAGTGCTTACACGTGCCTTTTATTCTTGCCGACATTTTGTCTGCTGCCGACACTTCTGATTGGTTCTTTTAATCAAACATATCTCCATTGCGTAAATATGGATTTGACTGAGACGTGCTCTCATCTGATTCTTCTTGAACCGTAGGATCTGGTATTGCTTTCACCAACTTTAATCTTTCTTCAAACTCTTCCTGTGAAGTAGCGGATGCAAGTTCTGCCATAATTTTTTGCTTTTCTGCTAAAAATATTGCTTCTTTTGCAGCTTCCTTTACTTCTGGGGATTTTGCTTCTTTGTGGAATTTTAACCACTCATTGATTTTTTGTTTACTTAACAGCTCCAGGTTGAACTTCTTCCACCATTTTATTTTAATTTGTCTTGCTAGCACCTTTAAATCAGTATTATCATATTTCAAAGCATAACATAATCCCAACTCAAGATCCATGCAATACCTTGAGTGGCTATGAAAGAGATAAATCTATAACCCTGTACAAATGTTGAATTCTCTTTAAAATATTGATAAACTTCTTCCGCTTGTGGAGGAAAGAAGGATGGTAATGGTCCATAATCTATAAACCAACTCATAAACCATTTTGGAAACTTTAATGATATTCCTCTTTTAAACCAAATAAACCAAGAATGGCCGTCTGGACTTAAATAGAGAACATTTCTCCAAGCTTCCATATAATCATAATAATTATATTGCTGAGGATTGAAGATTCTTGAAAAAGACTTATACTTATACAGAGGTTGATTCCAGTCTGATGGAGCCAAAATCTGTAAAATCTTAATTTTTGAAAACTGAATATTTCCTTTATCATCTTTATTATGAGTAATCTCTATTGAGTCTGTGTCGACAAGGATGAATTCATAAAAGGTTCTAGTTTTAGAAGGGTGATGAGGGAGGTAATGGAAATTTGGAGGGAATAATGAGGAGGCTAATTGCTTTGGAGAGTGATTGTTCCAGGTTTTTTTCTAGGGGTATTATTTCTAAAACATCATCTTTTTCAATGTAATGATCATCTTCTTTTTGTTGAGGGATAAAGTCTTTTGGTCCGATAAGAGTATTGTGATAAGACAGAGGAGTAAGCTGGACTGATAAGGAGTACTGGTGATGGAAATAATACATTTTTACCTTTAACTGGTGTTGAAGGCGTTGCCTTATTCGTAATAGGAGAGGAGACTTTAGGGGATCCCAGTGGGGGACCGTATTGATCTTTTTCTGTGGGTTTGCTCATTTTGTTCCCTGTAGAAATTCTCTTGTTAAAAAATCAGGTAAAAAGTTGTTTTTCCCTTTGATATGTTCAATATCAAAATCAAAACAAGATAGTAAAGATTGCCATCGAGCAAAAATATGTTTTGAAACTAAATTTTTAACATCCTTTTGTATGACACTAGGAGCCGCTTTACAATCAGTTCGTATTAAAAACTTTTTGCTAAATAGATCATCTTGAAATTTTTGAACACATAAAACTATTGAAAGAATCTCTTGTTTAATTGTAGAATACTTTTGCTGTGAAGAATTCCAAACTCCCGAATGATATCTTACTATCTGTTCTTTTCCTAGACTCTTTTGTTTTAAGATTCCACCATAACCTATATCTGATGCATCAGTTTCAACTATTAAATATGCATTGGGATCAGGTATACCTAGACATGGGAGTTTCTTAACTATTGACTTTATTTTTATTATAGTTTGCGTTAGATTTTCATCCCAATTTGGAGGGTTCTTCTTTAATCTATTATACAAAGGGGCACAAATAACTCTTATATTAGGGATAAAATCTGCAACATAATTGACACATCCTAAAAATCTTTGTAATTGGGTTTTATCTTTAATTTCATTTGGAAATTTTTCTGCAAATTCTAATGACCTTTGGATTGGGGTTATAGTTTCTTGAAATATTTCAAAACCTAAAAATCTTATTTTTGTTTGAAATATCTTAATCTTTTTAGCAGATACTACTAATCCATTATCTTTTATAATTTGTATAAATTTGTTTAAGTGTTCTATATGTTGATTTATATTTTTTGAAAAAATTAATACATCATCTAAATAGACTATTGAAAAATTCATGTGGGGATAAATATATCATTCATTATGTTTTGAAATTCACTGGGAGCATTTTTAAGTCCCTGTGGCATAACATTCCATTCATAATGCCCAAAAGGAACTACAAAAGCAGTTTTGTATTTATCTTCTTCTTTAACAGATATTTGATAATAACCAGACTTCATATCAAATTTTGAAAATATCTTTGCATCTTTTAATCTTTTAATAAGATCATTTTTATTAGGTAGAGGGTATCTTATCCACTTTAATACTTTATTAAGAGGTTTATAATTAATTACTAATCTTGGTGCTCCTCTCTCTTGCTCAGACGCATTCATTACATAGAATCCTGAACAACTCCAGGGAGACTTTGATTTTCTAATTAATCCTTTATCTAGATATTCTTGTATTTCCTTTTTACAATATTCTAAGTAGGTGGCATTCATTTGAATAGGTCTTGCTTTTGTTGGAATATCCTTTTCATTAAATCCTTCTATATAAGGTAATGCTATTTCATATTTCTTTCTATGCCAAAAAGCTATGGGATTTGTTTCACAAATTTCTTTTTCTATTTTTTCTTGGAAATTTTTTATAATTTTTTGAATATTATCACTATTAATTTGTTCTTCTATTCTTTTGTATTGAATTTCTTTATTTAATAAATTTATCTGTTTAGTCTTTCTTTTTATTAAATTTATTTGGCTAACTGAGGATTCCTTTAATAAATTTAATTCTCTGGACCTTGGAGGTCTAATAAATTCAAAGCATATAGTTTTTCCTAAGGCCGTTGTTTCAATTCCTTTTTCAGTTACTGAGAATGGGTATATTAATGTTAAGAATGGGGTCCCTAATATTAAGGGAGAGTTCATGTTTTTAACTAGTACAAAGGAAGTAGTATAACAAATTTTCTCTTTACATATTTTAGGCATTAGAAAGTTTATATGAATTTGCATACTAGTGCCATTAGCGCTAGTAACTCCTTCTTTAGTCTTTTCATAATATTTAGTTGGTATTAATCCTTCTTGTATACAATTTACGTCAGCACCCGAATCTATTAGAGCGGTCATTTTAAATATCTCTCCTTTTATAATTAATGTTACATTACAATTCCATTTATGAGTAGTTATTATAGACAATAAATTTAGATAGCTATCACTTGGTCCTTCTTCATCAGTTTTTTCTTCTTTAGTGATTTCTTTCTTAGTTTGTTGTTGTAATATATTTCTTCCTTCTAATTCTAGTAATCTATATTCTAAGGAAATATCATTTTGTTTTAGTTCTTGTATTTCTTGTTTTAATATTCTTATTTCTTCCTGCATATCTTTTATAGTTATTTGATTGTTATTATTTTTAAATCTATCATATATTTCTTTCATATTTACAGCTTTTACTTCTCTTGATCTTTCTTCCTTAATTATTAAATTATTTAATTGTTGTAGGAATTCATCTTTTAGTGGTGAAATCGTCTAAGTTATCTATTATTGATATTAATGTTGAGTTTGGTCTTTTGTTAACATATTAATAGTTTTACAATTACTACAAGTACATAGTCAGTCCTAAGCAATTTTCATTGTTATCTGAACTTTCTTCTATTTCTGAGGAGATTCTGAGTAATTTCTAGATGATATATTGATTTTTCACTATCAGATCCTTCTTCTACTTCTGAGAAATTTCTGATTCTGAGTTAAGTAAAATATTCAATGAGACCTTGTTTTAATAACTCTTCATCTATTTTTAATTCATTATTTTTTGTTCAACTCTACATTATTGCGTAATGTCCTATTCTTCCACATTTCCAACAGGTATGATTTTCTTATAAGTCTTTTTGTTACTTGCTTCTTTTAGCTTTATGATTCTTTTGATTTTATAATAGTCTTGTTTGGTAGATTTTTTATAATTTTGCCTATAATTCTTTTCTTTTATGAGAGGTTTGATTATAACCTTTATTTTTTCTTTTAGCTGAGCACTAGGGGCTTAATAACTTCTACACCATATTGTTGGCAAAAAGTTCCTAATTCTCTTTTATTAGTCATATTTTCTTTTCCTCATTTATTTTGTAATTTAAAAATCTGTACAAACTGTATTCCGGTTTCTACTATATATTATGAATTTGACCATATGTTAGCATATTATACATACAGGCTTACCAAAATGTTTTTCTAATTTAGTTTTACATTCTCTGAAATAATTTAGGGAGTCCAGCTATAAATCTTTCTTTCCAAAATCCTGCAAATCCATCTTCTC
This sequence comes from Sesbania bispinosa, assembly GCA_026901365.1. NCBI lineage: Eukaryota > Viridiplantae > Streptophyta > Magnoliopsida > Fabales > Fabaceae > Sesbania > Sesbania bispinosa. Next base: position 633,092 of record QLOH01000235.1, read on the forward strand.
TCATATTTATTTTAGATAAAAAGGTATCTTTATACCACCTATAATCTGACATTGTTGGACATAGTAAATTAGCTAATTGGCTGGCAGCCCTTTCTTTAAATATATTTGGATCTCCTACAAGTTTTGAGATTATTGAATATATTAGCGTAGCGACTACATCGTCTTCAGTTGTTTTCTGTTTTTATACTAGTTTAATATTGCATTTCTATCTTCATCATTACACAAATTATCCCACCATCCTTTTAACTGTCCAGTAAATCCATGAATTATTGCTAAAGCCGCCCTCTTGTCTGTACTACCTTTAGATTTATAGGCTGTTGCTGCCATAGACATTTGGCAGGTTAGATCCAATATCGCTTGTTCACTTAAACCGTCTAGATTCCATTCACATATATCCCCCCCAGAAAAAGAGTTTTGGACAAACTCTCCTCTTTCTTCAAATTGGACATCAGCTGGGGAAGGCCTTGGATAATAGTTTCTTAATTTGGGAAAATTTCTTAATTTATTAACAGATAATTCTGGGTCTTTATCTATTGTATTTATTGTAAATTTTTCTAGATTTAATTTTTCTAATCTTTCTCTTATTTCTTCTACTTTAATATCAGTTTTACTTTCAAATTTTATGGCTTCTAATTCCTTTTGAGGAACATTAAATAATTTATAAATAGGCTTAACAGGAGACTTCACTATTGAACTAGTACTAGGGACATCTTTATTTTGTAGTGTTTCTATCCTAGTTAAGTGTTTAGATACTACTTCTAGCATAAGATTTGAGTAATTCAATTGAGAATGTAATTTCTTAATATCCCTTTTTTCTACAGGCTTCTCTTCATTACTAATGTCTTTATAAGGACTGGCTTCAATTTCTAAATCTTTTGTTACTTGTAAATTTATCCCTTGATTAGGAGGGTATTCTGATTCAATTACTTGATTAGTTATAGTTTTCCAAGTATTGGTGGTTTTATTTAAAGGATACAAATTTTTTAATTCATTTTCTAAACGTTTCTCACTATAATTTTTAAACCAATCAAAGAAATAAATATTTATTTTATTTTCTTCCATATAATTATAATATTTTTCTCTAAATAATGTTACTTGTTCTTTATTGTATGTTGAAAAATACCAATTTCTTAAGTCTTTATTATATTCAGCATTAAAATCCTCTCTAATCCAATTTTTATCTATCTCAAAAGGTAATTCTCTAGATAATACATTTAATATTTGGATGCATAGGTGAGTATTGGGGTGATTCAGATTTGGTCGTCTCTTGATATAGTGGTTTGATATCTTGGGAATGGAGTTATCTAATCCCCTTAAATCTATATTAATAGTAGATCCATCTACTGAATGCCTAGAGGAGGTGGGTTTTAATGTTTGAGGTTCACGAATTTTAAAGATGTTGACCTATTCATTCTTAGTCTAATATTAGACCTTCTTGAATTATTTCTCTAATTTGAGTATTATAAATATTGGGTTCAGAGACCACGTCTTCTAAAATCCATTCTTCTGGAATTTTATTCATTACTTCTTTATGACTTAGCTTTTTAGGAATTTGTACTGATGATTTTCTTAAGTTAGCTTCTACTAATATTGTTGTCATCTTTTGGGGAAGACCTTAAAGCTTTATAATTATAATCTATTTTTGTTATTTATAATAAATTCTGTAAATTATTTGTATAGGTCCTTGATGCCTCGTCTATTATTTCTCAGGAATTTTAACATATAATTTAATAGCATTACTTGTCTTATCATTTCTTATATCCATCGAAAAATTAGGATAACAATTAAAGAAGGCAGGACCATCATGTAAATTACTTTCTAATATAGCTATCACTGAATCATTAAAGTTATTAATATTAAATGAACATATAAGACAATGATATAGGGCTGAATTTTTCGATGGCTGGCAGCCCTTTCTTTAAATTATCCTCTATGCATTACTACTGAAGATAGAAATGCAATATTAAATAGTATAAAAACAGAAAACAATGAAGAAGATGTAGTCGCTACGCTAATATATTCAATAATTCAAAACTTTGTAGGAGATCCAAATATATTTAAAGAAAGGGCTGCCAGCCAATTAGCTAATTTATATTGTCCAACAATGTCAGATTATAGGTGGTATAAAGATACATTTTTATCTAAAATAACTATGAGAGAAGATGGATTTGCAGGATTTTGGAAAGAAAGATTTATAGCTGGACTCCCTAAATTATTTTCAGAGAAGGTAAAACTAAATTAGAAAAACATTTTGGTAAGCCTGTTATGTATAATATGCTAACATATGGTCAAATTCATAATATTATAGTAGAAACCGGAATACAAGTTTTGTACAGATTTTAAATTACAAAATAAAATGAGAAAAGAAAATATGACTAATAAAGAGAATTAGGAACTTTTTGCCAACAATATGGTGTAGAAGTTATTAAAGCCCCTAGTGCTCAGCTAAAAAGAAAAAATAAAGGTTATAATCAAACCTCTCATAAAAGAAAGAATTATAGGCAAAATTATAAAAAATCTACCAAACAGACTATTATAAAAATCAAAAGAATCATAAAGCTAAAAAAGCAAGCAAGTACAAAAGACTTATAAGAAAAATAATACCTGTTGGAAATGTGGAAGAATAGGACATTACGCAAATAAATGTAGAGTTGAACAAAAATTAATGAATTAAAAATAGATGAAGAGTTAAAACAAGGTCTCATGAATATTTTACTTAACTCAGAATCAGAAAATTTCTCAGAAGTAGAAGAAGGATCTGATAGTGAAAATCAATATATCATTTAGAAATTACTTCAGAATCTTCCTCAGAAATAGAAGAAAGTTCAGATAACAATGAAAATTGCTTAGGACCTGAACTATGTACTTGTAGTAATTGTAAAAACTATTAATATGTTAACAAAAGACCAAACTTCAACATTAATATCAATAATAGATAAATTAGACGATTCACCACTGAAAGATGAATTCCTACAACAATTAAATAATTTAATAATTAAGGAAGAAAGATCAAGAGAAGTAAAAGCTGTAAATATGAAAGAAATATATGATAGATTTAAAAATAATAACAATCAAATAACTATAAAAGATATGCAGGAAGAAATAAGAATATTAAAACAAGAAATACAAGAACTAAAACAAAATGATATTTCCTTAGAATATAGATTACTAGAATTAGAAGGAAGAAATATATTACAACAACAAACTAAGAAAGAAATCACTAAAGAAGAAAAAACTGATGAAGAAGGACCAAGTGATAGCTATCTAAATTTATTGTCTATAATAACTACTCATAAATGGAATTGTAATGTAACATTAATTATAAAAGGAGAGATATTTAAAATGACCCGCTCTAATAGATTCGGGTGCTGACGTAAATTGTATACAAGAAGGATTAATACCAACTAAATATTATGAAAAGACTAAAGAAGGAGTTACTAGCGCTAATGGCACTAGTATGCAAATTCAATATAAACTTTCTAATGCTAAATATGTAAAGAGAAAATTTGTTATAATACTTCCTTTGTACTAGTTAAAAACATGAACTCTCCCTTAATATTAGGGACCCCATTCTTAACATTAATATACCCATTCTCAGTAACTGAAAAAGGAATTGAAACAACGGCCTTAGGAAAAACTATATGCTTTGAATTTATTAGACCTCCAAGGTCCAGAGAATTAAATTTATTAAAGGAATCCTCAGTTAGCCAAATAAATTAATAAAAAGAAAGACTAAACAGATAAATTTATTAAATAAAGAAATTCAATACAAAGAATAGAAGAACAAATTAATAGTGATAATATTCAAAAAATATAAAAAATTTCCAAGAAAAATAGAAAAAGAAATTTGTGAACAAATCCCATAGCTTTTTGGCATAGAAAGAAATATGAAATAGCATACCTTATATAGAAGGATTTAATGAAAAGGATATTCCAACAAAGCAAGACCTATTCAAATGAATGCCACCTACTTAGAATATTGTAAAAAGGAAATACAAGAATATCTAGATAAAGGATTAATTAGAAAATCAAAGTCTCCCTGGAGTTGTTCAGGATTCTATGTAATGAATGCGTCTGAGCAAGAAGAGAGGAGCACCAAGATTAGTAATTAATTATAAACCTCTTAATAAAAGTATTACAGTGGATAAGATACCCTCTACCTAATAAAAATGATCTTATTAAAAGATTAAAAGATGCAAAGATATTTTCAAAAATTTGATATGAAGTCTGGTTATTATCAAATATCTGTTAAAGAAGAAGATAAATACAAAACTGCTTTTGTAGTTCCTTTTGGGCATTATGAATGGAATGTTATGCCACAGGGACTTAAAAATGCTCCCAGTGAATTTCAAAACATAATGAATGATATATTTTATCCCCACATGAATTTTTCAATAGTCTATTTAGATGATGTATTAATTTTTCAAAAAATATAAATCAACATATAGAACACTTAAACAAATTTATACAAATTATAAAAGATAATGGATTAGTAGTATCTGCTAAAAAGATTAGATATTTCAAACAAAAATAAGATTTTTAGGTTTTGAAATATTTCAAGAAACTATAACCCCAATCCAAAGGTCATTAGAATTTGCAGAAAAATTTCCAAATGAAATTAAAGATAAAACCCAATTACAAAGATTTTTAGGATGTGTCAATTATGTTGCAGATTTTATCCCTAATATAAGAGTTATTTGTGCCCCTTTGTATAATAGATTAAGAAGAACCCTCCAAATTGGGATGAAAATCTAACGCAAACTATAATAAAAATAAAGTCAATAGTTAAGAAACTCCCATGTCTAGGTATACCTGATCCCAATGCATATTTAATAGTTGAAACTGATGCATCAGATATAGGTTATGGTGGAATCTTAAAACAAAAGAGTCTAGGAAAAGAACAGATAGTAAGATATCATTCGGGAGTTTGGAATTCTTCACAGCAAAAGTATTCTACAATTAAACAAGAGATTCTTTCAATAGTTTTATGTGTTCAAAAATTTCAAGATGATCTATTTAGCAAAAAGTTTTTAATACGAACTGATTGTAAAGCGGCTCCTAGTGTCATACAAAAGGATGTTAAAAATTTAGTTTCAAAACATATTTTGCTCGATGGCAATCTTTACTATCTTGTTTTGATTTTGATATTGAACATATCAAAGGGAAAAACAACTTTTTACCTGATTTTTAACAAGAGAATTTCTACAGGGAACAAAATGAGCAAACCCACAGAAAAAGATCAATACGGTCCCCCACTGGGATCCCCTAAAGTCTCCTCTCCTATTACGAATAAGGCAACGCCTTCAACACCAGTTAAAGGTAAAAATGTATTATTTCCATCACCAGTTACTCCTTTACCTCCCAGTGTGTTCAATAGTCCATTAGTTAACCTCTCCAATAAATTTACTCCTCTGTCTTATCACAATACTCTTATCGGACCAAAAGACTTTATCCCTCAACAAAAAGAAGATGATCATTACATTGAAAAAGATGATGTTTTAGAAATAATACCCCTAGAAAAAACCTGGAACAATCACTCTCCAAAGCAATTAGCCTCCTCATTATTCCCTCCAATTTCCATTACCTCCCTCATCACCCTTCTAAAACTAGAACCTTTATGAATTCATCCTTGTCGACACAGACTCAATAGAGATTACTCATAATAAAGATGATAAAGGAAATATTCAGTTTTCAAAATTAAGATTTTACAGATTTTGGCTCCATCAGACTGGAATCAACCTCTGTATAAGTATAAGTCTTTTTCAAGAATCTTCAATCCTCAGCAATATAATTATTATGATTATATGGAAGCTTGGAGAAATGTTCTCTATTTAAGTCCAGACGGCCATTCTTGGTTTATTTGGTTTAAAAGAGGAATATCATTAAAGTTTCCAAAATGGTTTATGAGTTGGTTTATAGATTATGGACCATTACCATCCTTCTTTCCTCCACAAGCGGAAGAAGTTTATCAATATTTTAAAGAGAATTCAACATTTGTACAGGGTTATAGATTTATCTCTTTCATAGCCACTCAAGGTATTGCATGGATCTTGAGTTGGGATTATGTTTATGCTTTGAAATATGATAATACTGATTTAAAGGTGCTAGCAAGACAAATTAAAATAAAATGGTGGAAGAAGTTCAACCTGGAGCTGTTAAGTAAACAAAAAATCAATGAGTGGTTAAAATTCCACAAAGAAGCAAAATCCCCAGAAGTAAAGGAAGCTGCAAAAGAAGCAATATTTTTAGCAGAAAAGCAAAAAATTATGGCAGAACTTGCATCCGCTACTTCACAGGAAGAGTTTGAAGAAAGATTAAAGTTGGTGAAAGCAATACCAGATCCTACGGTTCAAGAAGAATCAGATGAGAGCACGTCTCAGTCAAATCCATATTTACGCAATGGAGATATGTTTGATTAAAAGAACCAATCAGAAGTGTCGGCAGCAGACAAAATGTCGGCAAGAATAAAAGGCACGTGTAAGCACTAGCAAAAGAATCAGAATAATTTGTAACTTTAAATTATTGTATTACTTTTTAGGCTTTCCTGTTTTGCCCTTCCATTATTTTACTTTTCTAGGACAACAATGTAATTTGTAGAAAGCTCTCTTGCCTATATAAGGAAGGATCTTTTCCTCCTGAAGGCAGAGCGAATTCAGAACAACAAATCCCTGTATTTACATCCTTTCTTTAAGCAATGCATCTTCAGCATTTCGTTTTCAAGTTTTTGAGTTCTATACTTCCGGTTCTCCAACTTTCTCAATCTCAATTCTGAAGCTTGTAAGTTATTTCAAGTATATTTCTTTCCGCTTTCAATACTGGTATATATATATATATATATATATATATATATATATATATATCATCTGAACCCTCATTGCTATACACGTCTTTGAGGTAGTATATAAGTATGGAGAAAAGTTGTGGTGAGTTGGATGGGGATTACTAAATAGCATTAAGAAGATGGAAGAAGGAGAAAGGGGGGCCACATTTGGAAAACATTCCAAAGCAATTCACAGATTTTTTTCAGTATTCCCAACTCGAATGTAAAATCAATGGCATAATGGCTGCTGTGGGTTTTGCAACACTAACAAACAAAAAAATATTAACCTAAAGAAAAGGAAAAAAAAAAAGTAAGAGTAGGCACCACATATTGCCAGCTCATGGAACTTGGTGACCCTTGCAGCATGATATTATTATAATTGTTATAGGAAGGAAACGAGGACCACACATGCGCAGCAGATGCTAAGATGCGCCAAAGTGCACATGTCTAATGTCTTTACCCTTGGCATTTAGCATTAAGACGTGTTATTTATATAAGACATATATGTATAATAATTTATATAAACACATTTTTTCTTTTTATTTCTTATATTATGTTATTTATCACATTTTATTTTTTTTCTTTTTTTTTTCATTCGCTCTCTATGTTGTATGGGATGATGTACATTTTTTTATGTATAAATAATATTTCTCTTTAGCATTAGCAATGACATGTTAATTTAATTTCACAAGAGCCTCACACCTATGGTTCGCTTCTTTCTTTCCTTTATGGAATGAAATTAGGTGAACACGGGTAAGGGCAACTTTAGCCTTTTTTTCACAATTGAACCGATTAACACTCGATGTTGAGTCGGGTCGGGTTTTGTTATATTATGTGAGTTAGACCTGACTCGAACTTAACCGAAGCCTCATGGGTCGGGACGAGTCGGGTATAAGAGTTGGCAAAAAAAACTAGAAAACTTTAATAAAAAACTAAATTCATAAAATGGCAAAAATACATATATCGGGTTCACAGTTTGCATTTTGTAGCCACCAACGTGTTGAAGAAATGGAAGAGTAGATAGATCTAAGCTACAAAAATTGAAGAGTAGTAGTGTAGAACCAAGCAAAAATTTAAAGAGGCAAAAGTTGTAAAAATGGAAGACCACAAGTGCATGGTAGAGTTGCTGCAACACATTGAAGAACAACAATGGACTCATGCATTGACACAACAAGCATACGATGAGGGATAAATGACGTGGTGGTGAGGGACAGACAACGACAACAGTTGAGATGGTGACGGACAACGTGAGATTTGGAGTGGAAGCTTGGACGATGAGGGATTTGGAGTGGAGATGGAGCTCTATGATGTGAAGAATGACACTAAGATTATGATGGGGATCCTTGAGTTTGTGTTGTGTGAGATTGTGAGGTTAGCTTTTAGGTAAACACACTGCAAAATTTTTTTTAATATATATTCGAGTCAAGCTATATAAAATGTGAAATGGCTTATCTTTTCTTCCCCATCTTTTTTCTTTTTGTGAGGCTATTTTTCAAATTCGAATTCAACTTTAGACTTAAAAAATTCCGCTGAATAGATTTTAATTAAGACTGCACCTAAGTAAAATATAAGATCCAATTAATCTTAAGTATAAGTTAAATCAAATTAAGGAATGATCATATAGTAATTCTTAAAAAATATTTTATACAATTAACACGTGTGTGTATATATTATAATTTTTTCAATATAGATTTTAGTTTACTTTCTTTCAATTTTAGAATTTATTAAGAAAAGATTAATAATATATCACTATATATGTAAATTTTGCTTTCAAATAAATGAATCAAATATAAAAATAATTCAATAACTAAAAGTTATAAGTAAGTAAGTAAGTAATAAGTAAGTAAGTAAGAGAGGTAAAATTTAAAATAAGGATGGTATAAGGTTGAACAATAATTAAAATAAGTAAAATAAAACTAAGCATTAAAAATGATAAATAATACCGACACACATAGAAATCAAGTTGGGTAACTCAATTGAAAGTTACCCAAACTCGTCTTAATCCAATATCAAGTCATTCAAGAAGGGATTACTGTAGCCATTTTCTTTATTAAATAGAGTTACACTTTTCTTTACACTATAAACAAATTAAATTTCATTTTAACGTAGGTCAAAAGCTTACACTAAACCGCAAAAATCAACACTAAATAATAATTTAGTGTTGCTTTTATATTAGCATCATGTTCGACACTAGGCAAGGCAACAGGGCGGGTTTTTGCTCTCCCCGCCCCCGTAAAAGTTGGGGCGGGTTCGGGTTCAGGTTTATAGAGAGTGGATATAAAATTATGAAACACAACCTCATCCTCACGGGTCACCGTCGGGTTCGGGGAAACCCACGGGGATTTCACCCTCTCTATTTTTTTTTCTCTGTTTTTTATAACTTAAATACATGATTTAAATAAGTCATATATATCTAATATATTCTAATTCAAATAATAAGTAAATATAGACATTGATAATCCTAAAAAAAAAACTTAAGAACTATATTATATTTTAAGGAAAATATATAAGTTAATTAACCTTTATTATTTAACTATTAGTATACTAAAATTATTTAATTATTCTATCGGGGCGAGGCAGGTTCTTGCACCCCCAAACCTGCCCCCGTCCCCGTTAAAGGCAGGGCGAGTTTTGGGGTCAGGTTTTACTTAAATCCGGTCAAAGCGGATTTCCCCGTCAAAGTCAGGGCAGGAGCGAGTTGGTACCCCGCGGGTTTGTGTTTGATTGTCATGTCTAGTCGACACTCAAAAGCTTGATGTTAAAATTTTGTGTCGGCATTTGTTAATTTAATACAAAGTAGTGAATGTCAAAAAAGTTCATATGTCTTTGATATGTTCAATGACCAACACTTATTAGCATCGGTCTAACCAACGCAAATTAGTTGTTGACGCTATTTAATTATTTTTCAAAAGTAATTTATAAATCCAATTTGTCCTCAACCTACAAATAGTCATTTGTGTGCATATATAGGTGAATAACTTAAGAACTATCAAATTACATAATACCAACAACAAAATTTACTTATTCATTTGTCCAAAAATTCAACATTTAGCCCTTATGATGTTAGCCCTAAAAAATAAAAGTAATAAAATTAAAAATAAAATTGTAGCTATCAAAATCAACTTGGAAAAAATAACACATGTAAGGCCAAAATAGGCGACAAATAACAAGTTAAAGGAAAAAATTAACCTCACATTGGCACTAGAGAACAAGACACGGGGAAGAAAAGATAAGGATGTGGATGTGAAAGACAAAGAAATGGTGAAGACTACAAACATATTGATGAGAGTGTGACTGACATGACGATGACACCAATGAAATAAATGTTGTAGTCACAAGAAGGGGGATTGAATTATGACCTTTTAAAAACTTTTGGTGATTTCTAAAGGGACTTTTAATAATTTATGCTCAAGAATATTTTCTTGCCTAATATTAGACGCTTGGTTGTTCAAGTTAGTTAGTATGAAATAATATTAGATATCTTAAGTATGGCCTTTTATGGATTGAGTGATACTAGTATTGTGAAAATAGGATCTTTCTCCTTTGGAAAGACTTCTTTGAAAAGATAGCAATTAATGTGTTTATGAAATCACTTACTTAGGTATTAGATAGGTTTGAAAATACTTTGATATGCAACAATAAAAATTTTCCTATCATTTAATAATTAAAAATAAGCTTCAAATATAAGGAGTTCTAGGGAGAGGAAGTATGCTCACAGTATTTTATACTGGTTCACCCTTTAAAACCTTAGGGCTACGTCTAGTCCCTACTTTTAGTAGGATTTTCACTATATCAACCTTGATACACAAGTATTGTTTCTTCTTCTTAGCCTCCTAAGGCTCCTTGGTGTAGCACACCACCCAGTATTCTTTTGCAGTCTCTACAGACTCTTACACAATATTCTCCTACATGCTCCTACACAATATTATTTTACAGCCTCTGCAAGCTCCTAATACTAAACTAATATTTTGCAGTTTGTCTCACTCAAAGAACAAACTTATCTCTCTGCAGAATATTCACAGTTACCCTCAAGAAGAACTAACACTACCTTGTTAGTCTTGAGAGTTACAATCAAAGGTTTGAAAGAAAAATACAATCAAATGCTCAAGATTTTACATATAAAGAGCACAACAAAAAAAAACAATGAGCCTAAACACACAATTTCTCACTTTACTATCTATTTGAGAACAAAAATAATGATTTTGTAGAAAGTGAAATTTCTCCGGAAGGTACAAATGGTAATTTTTATGCAATGATAGCTTCTTTCTGTGATGTGTGTTTTGGAATGAAGAGGGGGATCCTTTTTATAGGCAAGGTTGGACTAAACTAGTCGTTGGAATGTCTTGGAGAAGAATTAATCCCTTAGCTAGCTGTGAAAGAGCTATCACTTTCATGTGGCAGCTTTTCTCTCTCATTAGGTTTGACTAGTCTTTCTTCTGGAGCCAGGATTTTTCATTTAGTTTAGACTTTCTTCTTTTGGATCAATTTGTGAGAGATGAAAGAATACTGAGCACTTTCTCAATTTCAGATTAGAATGTCTTAACTCCTGTAATTTGAAATTGTGACATATTCTGACAATTTCATTCTTCTGGAGGGTGTTGGAAGTACTCCTTTCTTCTGATGCTATCTTGTGAAATTAACAACAGTCTCTTTTGAATCTTCTCAACATCTTTCTTGCTTTGATTTATTTTCTGCACAGGTCTATTTCTTCTTATCATTGAATATGAAGGTTTATACTTGAATAGAACCTTCTTCCAATGTAGTAAGCTTTAATTCATGATTTGTTTCTTCTGGACAATGCAAATTTGTTGCAAGATTGTTCCTTCTGATGATTGCTTTTGTTTGTTTCTTCTAAAATGAATCTTCTTTGATGATTCATGAAGTATTTGTTAGAACCACAGGAAATACTAGAAGGGGGTTGAATAGTATTTTATAATTCTTTACAGATTTTATGAAAACCTTTTCAAAAGCAGAGAATTTAACAAAAGTTTGAGCAACTTGTTGAAAAATGAATTTTTCAGAGACTTGCAGAAGTACTTCAGCAGGTCCAAAAAGATAATTTTTTAAATAGTTTTACGTGAAAGACTAAGTTGTTTTGCTGCGCAAATTATAATATCACTTTCCAAAACCCTCCTTGATTAGTTATAAACTGAAAATAAAGAGATAAGGGTTGAGAGAACTTAGCCAAAAAATTATCCTGGTTCACCCACTAACACAGTGAGCTACGTCCAGTCCCAGGGCAAACACACCACTGTATTTCCACTATCTGATCAGATACAAGTATTATTTGCACACCTAGCCTCTCCAGGCTCTAAACCCAAGTATTATTTTACAGACAAGCCTCTCCAGACTCAAACCCAAGTATTGTTTAAACACCAAGCCTCTTCAGGCTCACCACACAAACAATGTATAAAAACAAAGATTGCTTAAGCTTTTAAACTATAAAAGTTCAAAGCCTAAACTGTATAAGATGTACAAATAACTGAGTAGAACTCAGGATAAGAAAGTGTTGTACAAATGGAACAAATGAAAGAATAACAGAGAGTACTTTTGAGCAGCGTTTCAGCAAGTATGTTCGTTCTCTCTTTTGTTTTCTTCTGCATGAGACTTGTATTTATAGGATTGGGAAAGAGGTCCGTTTAGATTTGATGAAGTTCTCGTTGAGAGATAACATTTAATGCAAATTCTCCCGTTGAGACACATAGCTTTGGTAGTTTGCAGTAGCAAGTGCAGCAGGTAGTAGGTGTCAGCAGCGCAAACCCTACTTTTTCTGAGCACAGTGTACTTCACAGCAGACTTTGCTTCCTTGGTGAATGAAAAATTGAAATGTGCCAAAAAGTAACTGATCTGACTTTCTGGAAGAAGCACAAACAACTGTGAAAGTCTGCGAAAGACTTTGAGTCTCCAATGGGAATTAACAGAGAAGCACTTTCCCAAAAAGGTAAAAGCTTCAGTACGATGACTCTCAGCTTCAACAGGCTCCCTTACTTAAGAAGGTCTTGATCTATCAGCAGGTTCCTCTTCATCATCAGGTTGCTTTTATCAGAGGGTTGTATGTTTTTCGGAGGGTTGCTGCATTAGATACCTTATGAAACACAGAGATTACCTCAAGCAAAAAACTGTTCTTTCTCATAATGATGTTAAACAAATTTGTTATACATTAAAACTTAGGGTTGTGAGGCTTAAACATTATTAACCTTTAATAATATTTTGAGACTCAACATTCTCCCCCTTTTTAATGATGACAAATTTTGTTTAAGAACATAATCAAATATCTGAAGGGAAAATATAAAGAAATGAGTTTAGAGTATTTCTCCCCCCATATCAGATACTGAAGCAGAGCTTCTTGCTACAGCTTGCTCAAGTCTTGCTTCTTGCTACAGCTTCTCAAGTCTTGCTCCCCCTAAATCAATGAATCCTTCTGAAACACTTAACTTCAGATTTTGTTAGTTTCTTAATACTCCCCCTTTTGTCATCAATCAAAAGGGTAAACAGAGCTTACTGAAGAAGTGAAAATAAGAAATAGATTCAGGATACCACTTGTTCATATCAACATTTTCAGTGAAAACAAAATCAGTAAAATTGATTTTCAGAAAAGTGTGAGAATGTTCAAATTTTCTCTAATAAATTTGAACCTATCTCCAGCAAGTGGTTTAAAATGATGTTTTTATTTCAATATGTTTTGCTCTAGAATGCTGAATTGGGTTTTTGGAAAGGTTGATTGCACTAGTGTTACCATAGAAGACTGAAACAAATTTAACAAAAATATTAAAGTCTTCTAATTGATATTTTACCCATAGCAGCTGTGAACAACAACATGCAGCAGCAATATATTCAGCTTCAGCAGTTGAAAGTGCTATAGTGCTTTGCTTTTTGCTTGCCCAACTGATTAGGTTGCTTCCAATGAAGTGATAGCCTCCACTGGTTGACTTCCTTTCAACTCTATCTCTAGAAAAATCAGCATCACAGAATCCTACTAATCTGCAATCCTTGCTCTTCTTATAGCACAGACCAAGATTAGTAGTACCTTTCAAACATCTTAAAATCCTTTTTACAGCTTGGTAATGAGTTACTCTTGGATCAAACTGAAATCTTGCACACAAGCATACACTGAACATAATGTCAGGCCTACTTGTTGTAAGATACAATAAGGATCCAATCATACCTCTATACAAGGTTGGGTCAACTGTTTCTTCTCTTTCATCTTTACTTAAAATTGATGAGGGGTGTATAGGAGTTGCCATAGGCTTGCAATCATGCATATTGAACTTTTTAAGCATTTCCTTTGTATATTTTTCTTATCGATCCATATACAATCAGAATTTTGCTTAATTTGAAGTCCCAAGAAAAATTTTAATTCACCCATTAAACTCATTTCAAATTCAGATTGCATAAGCCTTGAGAACTCAGTGCACAGAGAGGAATTTGTTGATCCAAAAACAATGTCATCAACATATATCTGGACTAGAATCAAGTCTTTGTTAGACATGTTTCTGAAAAGGGTTGTGTCAACTTTTCCTTTTTCAAAACCATTTTTGATTAAAAAATTGCTCAATCTTTCATACCAAGCTCTAGGAGCTTGTTTCAGACCATACAGAGCCTTTTTCAGTTTAAAAATATGCTCATGAAAGGTCAAATTTTCAAAACCAGGGGGTTGTCTAACAAATACTTCTTCCTCAATGAAACCATTTATGAAGGCACTCTTAACATCCATTTGATACAGTTTGATGCCATTATTTGTTGCATAGGAGAGTAAAATCCTAATGGCTTCAAGCCTAGCTACAGGAGCGAAAGTTTCAGTGAAATCAATACCTTCTTGTTGATTGTAGCCCTGTGCAACAAGTCTGGCTTTGTTTCTGACAACTTGACCATCTTCAGAGAGTTTGTTTCTAAACACCCATTTGGTTCCTATAATAGTTTTCCCATGGGGTTTAGGAACCAGAGTCCAGACATCACTCCTGGCAAATTGATTAAGCTCTTCTTGCATGGCTAGGATCCACCCTTCATCATGCAGAGCTTCCTCAATATTCTTTGGCTCAATTTCAGAGAGGAAGACAAGATTATTGAATTCCCTAAGTCTTGATCTTGTTCTTACTCATTCTGAAGTGTCACCAATTATTTGCTCTCGAGGATGATGAGTTCTGTATCTCCACTCATGCCTACGAGGGAATACTGGCTCATTCTGAGACTCAACATTAATTCTCTGAAGAGAATCAGTTTCAGCAGGTTGATGAGGAGACTTTTCAGCAGGTACTTCAGATGGTCCTTCAGCAGGTTCTTCATCCTTAGCCTTTGAAGTCTCTAAAGTGGGGTTCAGCTCCATTCCTGCAAAATCCTCTTCTAGATCTGATAGTTCCCTATCAGTCTCTTTTGCATCATTAAATCTAACATGAATGGTTTCTTCAACAGTTAGGGATCTAGAGTTTTAAACTCTATATGCCTTAGAGGTTTCTGAATAACCAATGAAGAATCCTTTATCAGATTTAGAATCAAACTTTCCTAGATCATCTTTGGTGTTGAGTATGAAACACTCACAACAAAAAATGTGAAAATAAGAAATGTTGGGTTTTCTTCCTCTCCACAATTCATAGGGAGTCTTTTTGAGAATAGGCCTTACCAAAATTCTGTTTTGGATATAGAAAGTTGTGTGAATAGCCTCTGCCCAGAATGACCTTGGAAGATTGCTTGAAATGAGCATGGTTCTTCCCATCTCCTGCAAGTTTCCGTTCTTTCTCTCAACAACCCCATTTTGTTGGGGTGTTCTAGCCACAGAGAAATTGTGAGAGATCCCATTCTCATCATAGAACATACTGAAGCTTGAGTTTTCAAACTCACCTCCATGATCACTTCTAATAGCAGATATACAAAATCCTTTCTCATTTTGCACCCTTTTACAGAATTTGGCAAAGTTCTCAAAAGTCTCATCCTTGCTTTTGAGGAATATTACCCATGTGAATCTAGAATAGTCATCAACAATGACCAAACCATATTTTTCACCAGCCAAGCTTTCTGTTTTTGTAGGACCAAACAAATCAATATGAAGAAGTTCTAAAGGTCTCGAAGTGGAAACAACATTTATACTTTTAAAACAATTTCTGGTTTGTTTCCCCTTTAGACAATTTTCACATAAAATGTCAGATTTGAAAGAAAGCTTGGGTAAACCTTTTACAAGATTATGTTTCGTAAGCTTTGAGATTAATCTCAAGTTGGCATGCCCAAGTTTCTGATGCCAAATCTGTTTTTCATCTTTAACAGAAATAAGACAAGTTACATTTTGATATGCAAGTTCCTCAAGATCAATTTTGTACACATTACTGTGTCTCTTGGTAGTAAAAGTGACTTGGTCAGAACCATCTTTGACTACAAAACCTTCCTTAGTGAAGGACACAACATATCCACTGTCACATAATTGACTTATGCTCAGCAGGTTGTGTTCAAAACCTTCCACAAGGAGAACATTCTGAATAACAGAGCGAGGGGAGATACCTACTGAACCAATACCAATGATTCTTCCTTTCTGATTTCCTCCAAAGGACACCACCCCTCCATCCTTAGGTCTAAGGTTTTGGAACAAAGACCTTTCTCCCGTCATGTGTCGCGAGCACCCACTGTCCAGGTACCATTTGTGGTGTCTCCTTTGTCCTATTAAACACATCTGCAACAGGAATAATCAGAGACTTAGGTACCCACATCTTTTTGGGTCCTCTTGTTAGCAGCAGGTCTGCCCTTTCTCTTGTGTTTGCACTATGACACACCGTGTCCAGACTTTCCACAGTGAGAGCATCCCTTACCTTTCTTAGCTTTTCCAGCAGGTTTACAATTTGAATCATGTTATGATTCACTGTCTGAGTATCCTAAACCTTCTTTGTTTTTGGAGTTCCTTTGAGCACCCAACATTCTGTTGAGGTTCTTGGTTCCATTAACAAAGTTAGCTAGGTCTCTAGTAAGTTCAGCAACTTGTTTCTTTAAAAATTCATTTTCTTTAATCAGGCTTTCTGAACTACTAGTCCCAGAATTCTTCAAGAGTTCTTCTTTGAGCAAGAGATTTTCAGTTTCTAGAGCTTCACTTTTGTTTGCAACTTCAGTGTATGCTCTAGACAAATCTTTGTACGCTTTGAAAAGCTCTTTAGAACTTTCCAGTAAATCATCATACATGTCTTTAAGAGTTTGAGGGATTACCTCAGATTCTGAACTGTCTGATGAAGGGAGACTTGCCATCAAGCACAGGTTGGCCTCTTCAGCAGATTTATCTTCCTCTTCTGAAGTTGAATCATCTAAGTCTTCCCAAGTTGCCATCAGACCCTTTTTCTTCTTGAAAAACTTCTTCTTCTCGTAAGAAGGTTTCTTCAGCTTAGGGCAATCTGCCTTCATGTGCCCTGGTTGCTTGCATTCATAGCAAATTATTTTATCAGTAGCAAATGAATCTTTATTTGACTTGCTTACCTTTGTTTTGGAGGATGAGCCTTTTCTAAGCTTTTCTTTCCTCTGAAGCATCCTCTTGATCTTCTTGCTCAGAAGAGCTAGATCATCATCATCATCATCAGAGTCACCTTCTGAACCTTCTGAATCTTCTGAAGATTCCTCAGCTTTCAAGACCTTCTGAGCACCAGACCTTGGCAGTTTGGACTTGGCATTCAGGACCAATGACTTCTTTTTGGGGGCATCTTCTCCAAGCTCCAACTCATGGACTTTGAGGGATCCCAGAAGTTCCTCCATTCTTAAAGAGTTGAGATCTTTTGCCTCTTGAATGACAGTCACTTTAGGCCTCCAAATCTTTGGTAGACTTCTAAGGATTTTGTGATTGTTATCACTTGAATCATAGGTCTTTCCCAAAGATTTGAGTCCATTGTTGATGGTTTGAAATCTTCCAAATATCTGATCAATAGATTCAGATTCATGCATTTTGAACATCTCATACTGATGTACCAACATGCTGATTTTGGATTGCTTCACATTATCAGTTCCCTCATGAGCTGCAGCCAATGTGTCCCAGATTTCTTTGGCAGAAGAGCAGCCATGCACCTTCTCATATTCTGATTTGCTCAAGGAGCAGACCAGGTAGAGTTTTGCTTTGGCGTTTAGTTGTACACGAGCCTTCTGATCACCAGTCCATTCTGACCTAGGAATGAGCACACCATTGTTGGTAGGAACATAATCACCATCAGTGACCATGTCCCATAGATCTATGTTGCTTCTTTCTATGAAGAGCTTCATACGATCTCTCCAATAATGATAGTCAGAACCATTGAAAGCTGGGGGCTTAGAGACTGAGGCACCTTCAGCAATGTTAGTGAGAGTTGCTTGTAGAGGTTTCCATCTGGATCTTCTTCCCTCAGCACTTGTTAGATGCTTAACCCGAGGTTGAGCTCTGATACCAAGTGTTAGAACCACAGGAAACACTAGAAGGGGGGTTGAATAATGTTTTATAATTCTTTACAGATTTTATGAAAACCTTTTCACAAGCAGAGAATTTAACAAAAGTTTTGAGCAACTTGCTGAAAAATGAATTTTTCAGAGACTTGTTGAAGTACTTCAGCAGGTCCAAAAAGATAATTTTTGAAATAGTTTTACGTTAAATACTAACTTGTTTTGCTGCGCAAATTATAATATCACTTTCCAGAACCCTCCTTGATCAGTTATAAACTGAAAATAAAGAGATAAGGGTTGAGAGAACTTAGCCAAGAAAATATCCCGGTTCACCCACTAACACAGTGAGCTACGTCCAGTCCCAGGGCAAACACACCACTGGATTTCCACTATCTGATCACCTACAAGTATTATTTGCACACCCAGCCTCTCCAGGCTCTAAACCCAAGTATTGTTTTACAGACAAGCCTCTCCAGGCTCAAACCCAAGTATTGTTTTACAGACAAGCCTCTCCAGGCTCAAACCCAAGTATTGTTTAAGCACCAAGCCTCTTCAGGCTCACCACACAAATAGTGTATAAAAAGAAAGATTGCTTAAGCTTTTAAACTATAAAAGTTCAAAGCCTAAACTGTATAAGATAAACAAATAACTGAGTAGAACTCAGGATAAGAAAGTGTTGTACAAATGGAACAAATGAAAGAATAACATAGAGTATTTTTTAGTAGCGTTTCAGCAAGTATGTTCGTTCTCTCTTTTTGTTCTCTTCTGCATGAGACTTGTATTTATAGGATTGGGAAATAGGTCCATTTAGATTTGATGAAGTTCCCGTTGAGAGATAGCATTTAATGCAAATGCTCCCGTTAAGACACATAACTTTGGTAGCTTGCAGTAGCAGGTGCAGCAGGTAGTAGGTGTCAGCAGCGCAGACCCTACTTTTTCTGAGCACAGTGTACTTCACAACAGACTTTACTTCCTTGGTGAATGAAAATTTGAAATGTGCCAAAAAGTAACTGATCTGACTTTCTGGAAGAAGCATAAACAACTGTGAAAGTCTACGAAAGACTTTGACTCTCCAATGGGAATTAACAGAGAAGCACTTTCCTAAAAAGGTACGAGCTTCAGTACGATGACTCTCAGCTTCAGCAGGCTCCCTTACTTAAGAAGGTCTTGATCTATCAGCAGGTTCCTCTTCATTATCAGGTTGCTCTTTATCAGAGGGTTGTATGTTTTTCGGAGGGTTGCTGCATTAGATACCTTCTGAAACACAGAGATTACCTCAAGCAGAAATTGTTCTTTCTCATAATGATGTTAAACAAATTTGTTATACATTAAAACTTAGGGTTGTGAGGCTTAAACATTATTAACCTTTTAATAATATTTTGAGACTCAACAATATTTTTTGTTCTTTTTAAAACAATCTCAATTGCAACCATTAGTATACAATTATCCAGAATTATATTAAGTGTATTTTCAAAGTTTGTCATTATGAAAACATCTCAAAAGGATTCTTGGACCTTACAACTATAGAGCAGTGGAAGGAGAAATTTGAAAAGAAACATGATAGTGTTGAAGGTTAGTCCATGATGATGTGATGAGTGGAAACGATAGTCTCTCTATGACATTATGTTTTAGACACAGATGAAGATTGGAATGGTTGAGGCTGGGATGAAGGTTTTCTTAATGGAGCACGATGATTGACATGGGTGAATGACGTGGGATAATGATGAGTTATAACATATGAATTGCTTTTGGGGTTATTTTTGGTGGATTGTGTGCACGTGGTAAAAGGGAGGTCAGGGAATAGCATTTGGATGGAGCTTGTGATTAAGTAAGTGAGTGAGATCGAGAGTGATTGAGAGGGAGAATAAAAGCATATGTGTTTTATATTTAGCCTTGGCTAGGCCATGCTTAATTTAAACTAATGTTGTAATAATTTAAAATTTTAGTCGTCATTACACTAAAAATTCAAGCTAGTGTAATCCCAACAAACATAACACACCATGATCACCACTCCATGAGGAAAATTATTGCAGCTTCAATATTTCTATCTTCTGTCCAAACCCTAGAGCAGCGCCGCTTCCCCCCTCGGGGGGTTTCTTCCTCATATGTGGGGTGGTTTTCTACCCATTTTAGGTGGATTTTCCCTATCCTTAGTGAGAGTCTTCCTCCCATTTCATATGCCTCGTCCACTCCCACCACCACAACCTCTCCATTTCCTTCCTGAGTTTTTTTCCTGTTTCTAGACGCCATTTTCCATCTCCTCCTTAAGGTCGTCGGTCGTCCAATGTGTCTCAGATCTGTTGCAGCTGACTACTTCAAGTTTGATGGTTATTTCCGATAGAGCCAATAAAGCCAAAAAAGAGTAAGGGAAAAAAATTGGAAAAAATCACTTGGATTAGTTCTCACAGTTTGGTCCGGTTTACTGCATTGGAGATTATGTTTTTTTCCTCTTTGTGGGTTTGTCATTTGTGTTTGGATAAGTTTTTATGTATTTGAAGATGTATTTTGAGCGAACATGTTTTATTATGTAGTGTATATTTGTTGAAGCATTATAAAATTGCTCTTTGGGATCGTTATTCCCATTTGTTGTGAGTGCCCACTTGACTCCCTTTAATTGAATCATCGTTGACAAAAAAAACCACTCCGTGAGGCATCTTAGCAATAAATGCCACTGATTTTAGCATTAACTTGATTCATGAAAATTTATATTCATGATAAAAAAAAATATCGGCGTGGTTATGATGACTCAGCACACCACTTTTGTCCACAGTATTAACATCGACACCATGGCTAACAGTAAGTTGAGAAATTCTTATAGCGTGTGTTTGTGTTAATGTTGACACCCAACTAAATCCACGTTTGTCCCAAATCAACACTCTCTTACTTTTATAAAATGTGCATTGGGAAGCCATGTAACTTGGTTTCTGATGGCACCCCAAACACACTAATAGTTGTGTTAGCCTAATCGACGTAGGCAAGCGTATCACTACCCAATCAAGCATATTTACCATTAATATCTCTTATTTAATTATTTTAGCATTGACTTGGCTAATGCAAATTTGAACTTCTAATAAAAGAAATAAAAATTGGTTGTCATGGTAGTGACAAATTAACATTGATTTCTGAAAAATGAGCATAAGTATATCATGACTAAATTGCCTTTTTTTTTTTGGTAGTGCAAATAGCATGAAGAACTAGTTACATGATTCAAGCAAAGTTATATTAACCTCTAAAAACTTTCTTAAAGTAAGGATTTATATCATAAGCATCTTGATCTAGGAGTGTATAATTAGGGTCAGATCAATTGACATCAGGTGTCAAACTTCAAGACTTACACAAATTAATAACTTTTTGTAGAATGTAAAATTGATTAATCCAACCGTTGAATTATATTATAGTACCATCATGATCATGCATATTAAATTTCACATCATTTAGATATTCGTAGGTATGCTATCTAGCAACGAACTTTTACTTATATTTTAAAAACATATTACACGTTAAAACAAAGTGATGTGACGAAGTACTAATTAGTTTCCAATTTGCATGAAATTTTATAGACTTAATTTACTCCATAATATCTTTCAATTCGACGGTTGTATTGGTCAATTTCACATTATACAAAAAATTATTAATTGATGTAAGTCTTGAAGTTTGACACCTGGTGTCAATTGATCCTGACTTGTATTTTATATGCTAATTAACTTTATGGTGAGGATAATTTAATGAATTAACATTATAATATATTTTAAATTAAATAAAAGTTAGATACGCTCTTAATTATTCACATGTAAAATAATTTTATAAATAATACTAGTAAGTATCTTTTGCATTTTTTAAATACTTTTATGAAATTAAAAAAATTAAATAAGTTAATATATTATAAATAATTTTAATGATGGTGAAATATAAGTTAAAATATAAAAATATAGGTGTTTTAAATTTTTAATTTTAAAAATATAAAAAATTAGAATAATTCATAGAAAATTATTTTAATAATGATTTATATACATCCTATTATGTCTCATATGAATTGAAATTGTAAATATTGATTTAAAAATTAATAAAAATAAAAATC
The DNA here is from genome assembly GCA_026901365.1 of Sesbania bispinosa. Classification (NCBI taxonomy): domain Eukaryota; kingdom Viridiplantae; phylum Streptophyta; class Magnoliopsida; order Fabales; family Fabaceae; genus Sesbania; species Sesbania bispinosa. Next base: position 655,357 of record QLOH01000235.1, read on the forward strand.
TTATTTGATTGGATAATAAATTGAAAAAACTAATATGTATTTTATCTGATATAATATATGAAAACTCAAAATATTGCAACATGAGTAAAATATGTAACTTCTTGAGAAGAGAGTATAATATAATTCGATCTTTAAAAAGTGAAGAATCAAATCTAATCTAATCTATTATATACGAGGATAAATAAATAAATAACCTTATGAACTCTTTAATTTTACATTTACATATCTTTTTCTTTCTAAAAAACAAACCAACATCCGTCTGTGTGTTTATAGTTATACTCAATAATACTGTATTTATAATGTCAGTAAGATACTCACGTACGGTCAGTTTAGTTTAAGCAAATGAGACCAGTAATTTAAGATTCCGGAGATAAACCAATGAACTGCTAGAATCGATTCAATTTGCAGCTTGAAAGATTCAATTTTATTCCTTAGATTTAAGATCCCACTCTATATTATAACTTTTTTTAATTAAATATAATAAAAAAATATTTTTAATATACAACCTGGAACATCTAATCTAATACTTCTTTATAAAAACATTATATTAATATGTTTAATTTACCTAAAATCATGTTTTTAACATGGATTTGAATTAACATTAATATTTATCTAGGTCAATATTTAAAATGTGATTTTGAGTAAATCACACACTATATATATCATTAACCAGATCCATGTATACAACCAAACCCATATTTAGAGCTTGTTTGGATTGGCGTTTGCCAATCCCAAACTCACGTCCCTAAGAGTAAACTCACGTTACATATTTTTCATGTTGTTTGACTCCACTGATCAAAATACACGTTTGAGTTCTGAAATTTGAGTTTGCAAAACGCAGGTTTTTGTAGCTTCTGCGTGTGAAACTTGAGTTTCCTCAATGTTTACTTTCTTAAACTCACGTTTGCAGCAAAATATCCAAACATGAAATCATGTTTATTCATACTCAAGTTTATCATAAATCATGTTTATTAAATTCACGTTCATTCAAACTCAAGTTTGCAAACGCTAATCTAAATTTAGTATTGAAACTGACTAAACTCAAGTTTAGATTTCTAAACGTAACTATTTTTAATGTTGGAAACGTGAGTTTACCATATTTCAATGTTAAACCAAACATGCTTATTAATATATACGGTTTTTCTAACCTTTGCAATATTGCACAGGATAATAAATCCCAAAGTAAAAAGATTTTATTGGAAAATACAACTACTACAACATTCAATGCATTGATATATTTGTTTGGTAGTATTAGAGAAATAGGGAAGAGAGAAATAGGGAAGAGAGAAATAAGGATGAGATAGAGGAGAATTTTAGGTTGTTTGGTGTGAGAGAAATAAGTGTGAAATGAGAGAGAAATATATTTTTAAGTTGTTTGGTGTGAGAGAAATAGGTGTGAAATGGAGGAGAAATATGTGAAATTTAAGAGAGTAATGCATTTCTCTCCTATTTCTCTACAAATTTGGAGAGAAATACAAAGTTAGTGGGACCCACAACTTTTTGGCATTTCTCTCCTACTTCCCTCCTCCACCAAACAAGAGAAGTTGTTAACTTCTCTCCCACTTCTCTCCCCCCTCCCTATTTCTCCCCTACTTCTATGCAACCAAACAAAGGCTAAATGTTACATTTTCCAATAAAACCTTTCCACTTTTGATTTATTATCTTGTTCAATGTTGCACATGTTAAAAAAACTGTAATATATAACTCACTTCTCACACATTAAATCACTGGTGCAAAGTTCTGACAAAGTGACACCGACAAAAACATGGATATGGAAATATTAGGATAATTGTTTGCGTCCCCCCGCAAACAGTGCGGCACGATTGTGTACCCCACTGTTTGCGGCCCCTTTTTCCCTTTTTTTAAGTCCTTTTTTTGTTTAAATAATTTTTATTTATTTTTTATTTTATTATTATAATTAGTTTTAATTATATGTTAATACATGGTTAATTAAGTGTCCAGAAATGGTAAACATATTAAAAAATGAGGTTAATGGTGTTTCTGTTTGTGGTTAACAGAATAAGATTTTTGGTTAATTGTAACTACCTGTTAACACGAGGCCAGAAACGGTGAACATATTTGTAAATAAGGTTAATGGTGTATACTTTTGCGGTTAACATAGTGAGATATTTGGTTAATTGATTTTATACGGTTAATTGTGTGCATAGAAACGGTGAATAAAGTACTACATTTGGTTAATAACATCAAAATAAAATAATGATGATAAAAAACTTATGTCAATCCTTTAAAAAATACACATTTATTATATTTCTTGATCTATATTATTATTTATTAAAATAAAAAAAATAAATAATAAATATATTAATAAATTAAAAAAATAAAAAACTATTTTAAAAAAAAAAAAAAAAAATAATAGTAGAAAAAAAAAGCAACAGTGCTCCCACGGTACAAATGCGGGACTACTGAGCTGATGTACATATATCTGCATTCGAAATATTAAGGGCCCGGGGGACACAGTTGAGAGTTGACCACTTGACCCCCAACCATCACCTGTTCGACTTGGCCATTCCGTTTAACCTTTGCAGTTTGCAGTTGATACTAATATAATATTGGGTTAATTTGTATAAATATTTTAAAACAATTTATAGGAGAAGACTATAAAATAAAATAAAAAATTAAAATGAATTTAACTTATTAAAAAATTGAATTTATTTTAATTTTTATTTTAATTTTTTTATATAAATTATTTTAGAGAAATTTATCTAAATTAAAGCTAATATTTATCGGGGCTTTTTGACCACTTTAGACCAAAAAAAAAAAATACCAAAATAATGTGCCCCGAAAACAATTTACCAGGTTGGGGTAGTGGGAGACACGTGGGCACAAGGACGCGCAAGGTGAGACTGCGCAACAGGAAGCGCAATGTTGTTTGGCGTATATTGTTGTAGGAAACGCAATGTAAAATTGCGCATATTGGGAGTAGTTACGCAATGACAGCTTGCGCATATTGCAAAGCTCATTTCCATTTAATTGCACGCATGATAATTTTGATTTTAAGGAACAATTTAGTTTTTAAATTTGTATACATAAAATATAAAAATGTGTTAATTTTGGTTTTGGTTTTTAACAACTTTAAACTAAAAATTGAAAACTCACAACCACCCCGAACGATCCCTTAGCGAATAAAATAAAGAGATGAATGATATATCGAAATATCATGTTAAATTTAATATAAATTAATACATTTATTATATTGTTTAATGTGAGTTTTTATGTAACGAAACATATAAATAGGAATAAATAATGAGAGAAATTATTTTAAGATAATAATAAAAAAGAAAGTTAAAGTGTGATAAAAAAGAAAAAAAGTAGGAGGAAAACTGCTTCATATGGAGGATAATGGATACTCATGGTTTATAAAAATATCACTTTTATAATTAAACAAATTAATATGAACATAATTAGAGGAAATGTTTTAATATAATAACAATAAAAATTAATTTGTGAAAAAAAACAAAATGAAAAAAGAAAAAAAACAACATGAGCAAAAGTGTCTGCCGTGAAGGATAAATGTGGTTCATAAAAATATCATTTTACAAAAAAGAGAATAAAAAACTTGAGAATAAAAAATTACTGAAATTAGAATAAATATGAATGAATAATGAGTGGAATTATTTTAATATAATAATAAAAAAAATTAAAGCATGATAAAAAAAAAGAAAAAAGAAAACAATATGAGTAGGACTGTCTCCCGTGAACGATACTGGTGATTTATAAAAAAATCACTTTTGTAATGTAACAGATTAATAGGAACCAATAATGAGAGAAAATATATTAATATAATAACAAAAAAAACAAAAAATTAAAAGTGAGATAAATAGAAATTTTAATATAGATTAAATAGATAAATAGAATAGATGAGTGAGATAAAATAGATAAATAGAATAGTATTTATTCTATCTACTCTATGTTAAATTTTTTTGCTCGGTATACATGTCACATTTTCTCACATTCATTATTTATTCGCTAAGGGGTCACTCGGGGTGGTTGCGAGTTTTCAGTTTTTGGTTTAAAATTGTTAAAAACCAAAATCAAAATTAACACATTTTTATATTTTATGTATACAAATTTAAAAACTAAATTGTTCCTTAAAATCAAAATTATCATGTGTGCAATTAAATGGAAATGAGCTTTGCAATATGCGCAAGTTGTCATTGCGTAACTACTCCCAATATGCGCAATTCTACGTTGCGTTTCCTACAACAATATACGCCAAACAACATTGCGCTTCCTGTTGCGCAGTCTCACCTTGCGCGTCCTTGTGCCCACGTGTCTCCCACTACCCCAACCTGGTAAATTGTTTTCGGGGCACATTATTTTGGTAATTTTTTTTTTGGCCTAAAGTGGTCAAAAAGCCCTATTTGTTCATCTAATGGTATAACAAAATTTGTACATCATTTTAATGATAAATCATTAGCTAACAAAGTGTATATATTGAATATAACAAATTAATAACTTGTTTTCTTCAGTTTAAATTAATTTATTACTGTACCCTACAATCAAGTCCCAATCGAAGTAGTAGAGCCCCTAATTAAGATGCAGCAATCACGCCGCTATCTTAAGGGATTGTATGGTAGGTTGGTTCTAAAGAACTTTGTAACCATATGACATAACTCAATTACAGTGGTAAATTGAAAGGTCAAATTGAGTTAAATATTCAGAAATTTTACTTTTTAAATTGGCTACCAAATATTAATTAAATCCATATTAACTACATATATATTCTTAGTTTTCTGTATAAATTTATGTTTGATTTTTTTAAATAATGTTCGAGTTTTATAAATAAAAAAATTACCGTTGAGAGAGTTAATTTCATCATAATATGAATGTTTTTTACTTAAATAAGATTTTTTTAAAGAAAAATATTTAAACCCAAACAAAGGTTTCTCATATAAATTATGCATGCTAAGATTAAAATCCTGCATTAGGATATTCCGATGGGTTGATCATTGATGGAAATGTACATTCTCATTTTAGATTTGAGGTTTGGTCACCAAAACTAGCTAAGATTACGTCAAACTATTATTGAGAGAACCTATAACAAAGCCAATAAAAGTGATTTGTCCATAGTGCCAGTTCCTCAAGTGATTATTTAACTTTAAAGCTTAGCACTTGGCAGAGTATTTGTAATTTGTCCATAGTGCAGAAGCCAAATTCCAGCATGGAATGCGTAATTTTACATGTACATTATATTATATGTACTATATTAGTATTATATACTGGTTGTGCCTGTTGTCAAAGCACGTTGGCACATATATATTCAATTTTCGAGGTCCATTTTCAATTCATGTTATTAATTTTTCCGAGACAAAAGGACAAACTTGCATGTGTATTAATTTATTAGTTAGTTACTATATTACTATATATAGAAACCCTTAATCATATTTTGAAAAATAATTAACAAGGTAATATATTTATTATTTATATGGAGTGATCATTAGAATAGCAACCATATATATTTAATATAAGGGAAAATTGCATTCACCTTCCCTGAGGTTTGTCTAAATAACAAAGACATCCCCTTTAGTTTTTGAAATGCACTCACCTCCCTTGCCTAAAGTAGACTGATAAAAAAAACTCGTAATTGTTGATATTCGTAGATATACCGGCGATGAGTACCCGCATATTTATTAAATGAATGGAGACGAATATTATACTACTCGCCCCGCGGGTACCGCATACTCATTAAAATATATTAAAATATTAAGATATTTTATTATTTTATGATGAGATAAAATTTAATTTTATTATTTTGTAATAATATTTTCAATACATTAACTTGTAATAATATTATATAATGTTAATTTATATTATATAAAATTGATATAATATGATACCATAATATATTATATGTCATTTTCTCTTTATTTTTTCTATAAATTTTGAATTCTTAAATATTAATGGATACTCGTGAATACTCGTTACCCGCATGGGTAGCTGTTAATTTTAATAGGTATGGATATAGGTAGTATATAATCCATTCCGCTCCGTTAATATCCGTAGATAATCCTCATTGTAACATCCCAGAAATTGGAACCTAGGAAACATAAGGGAAGCCTTAGGTGGTGAACCCAGCCAAGAAAGGGAAGTTAGTAGGATGGGAATTTAGAGGTTAAGTGTGATTTCAGACAAAGAAATTAGGGAATCCATTAGGAACCATGAGTTTTAAAAGAGTTTACAAGAGGGAACAAGAGTTAAGCCAGTCAACTGTAGGTCAAACCTAGAAGGAATCACACCCTGAGTCAAAGAGAATGTAGTGGTTAAGGGTGATGAAATGAGGTTGGGTAAAGAAGAATTAAGTTGAAAGGAATGGTCAGGAGAAAAAGTTAAGGAGAAGAGCTACACCCGAGTTCTTAGCCATTAAGTGTGGGAGAATGAGCTTTGTGGTCAAGGGAATTGATTTATCAAGAACTAGAGTGGGGAAGGGTTTAGATGAGAAGAACTAAGTTATAAGAAGGTTTTCATGGAGAGGAATTAAGTTTGAGAAGGAGAGAATTGAATTGGAGCAAAGAGGGGAACGAACCGAGGTTATTGCTTAATTTTGGGTTTTAGGCCTAATGACCTTGGTGCACTAATTCAAAAATATCTAGAGCTATGGGTGTCCAATTAAGGTGATTCCACTTGGATTAGAAAGCTAAGATCCGGGGCTTCAGTTTGATATGCTATATGATAGTATTCCGAGCTTATTTGCACTTCCAAACAGACTCATTCTCGCTCAAGCGAAAATCTCGCTTGAGCGAGAATTGTCCAGAGAAGGGTTACTCTCTGGGGTATTTTAGCTCAAGCGAGAATCTCGCTTGAGCGAGAATACACGAAATCAGTTTTTAAAAAACAGAGAGTCCCACTCTCTTTTCTCATTTTCTTGTCTCCTAGGGTTTGTAGAGAGAGAGGGACGAGTTTAGAGAGAGGGAGCTAGGAGAAGGAGGAGAGCTAGATTGGAGGCTATTCCACCACCCTTGGAGCTTGGATCATCATCTTCCTCTCTCCATTCTTCCGTTTTTCCTCCATTAAAGGTGAGTAGAGCTCACACACTTTCACCTCATCTTGTGTATGCCTCTATTATGAACCCCATCCTTCTATTCCCCTTCCTTTTAGTGTATGTATGTTGGGTTATTGTTGGATTAGAGAATATGTATGATTTGAGTTGTGTATGATCTTGAATTTGAAACCCTAGGTTACGGGATTTTGGGGAATTTAGTGATTTTGTGGGAATGATGGTTGACTAGTGAATTCCTTAAAGAATATTCATGTTCCATGATGATTTTAATGTATAAGGATGTATGAGTATAGATTAGGGTTTATTATGGAATATACTTTCATGGTTTCTAATTGAAAAGGGTGTTTTGAGATTCACATGGTTAATATGGAATGATTATGATTAGAAAATTTAGATTCATTATATGATATTTTCTAAGTACGTTTGTTAGTTCTATGCATGCCATGAGACTTGTATTAATTGTGAAGTTGAGCCATTGCATGTTTTTGGCCTATGGCCCAGTTAAGACTAAGAAAATGGTTTTTGGCTTCGGCCCAAGTTAATCCAAAGTGGAAAGATTATTTTCAAGAAATTGATTTAAGACTTGGGTGATTAGTGCCCAGAGATTTAAGGGGTGATTAGTGCCCAGTGGCGGTGATTAGTGCCCAAGGAAGACGTTCCTTGTAGTCTGAGCTCAAGTCTAGCCACACAGTTATTCGAGATTTAAGTGATAAGAATCCGACGGTTGGGTTATGCCGTTTATATGCATTCATTTAAGTTGTGTGCATGACAGTCTATTGGAGTATTGAAGTACCTTGATTATTATGTTGTATTTATCCACTAGCTCCATTGATTTAAGTTATGAAGTAAGTGATCAAAATAGCCAAGTATGCTTTAATGAACTGTGTTGGGTGTTGCATTGCACCTATTTGTTTCCCCTCACTGCTTGCTGCATTGCTTTGCTCACTGTGACCGTAGTCTCACCCCACGTTTTGGGGATATATTTTAGTCTGTGCAGGGAACTTCCAGCTAATGTTCAGGGAAAGATGGAGCTCTTGGAGTGGACTCACCCACTCCTAGCGGTCAAGAGGAGTTTTAGTTTTCACTAGATGTATTGATAGTTTAATAATGTAATTACATAGAGATTTGATTGGAGATTTAATTGTAGTTGCTAGTTAATTGGTAATCAACGTGGAAATCTTTAGATTGGCCATGGAGGCCTGTTTGTTATAGAAATGGATTAGTAATTATGTTAGTATGAACTGTACTGGTGGTTTTGCTGGTTTTCAGGTGAAGCTGAAAATTGGGAAATGTCCAGTTTTTAGGGGAAACTCTGCCGGATTTCCGGTATGGTTTTTGTGGGCCATGACACTCCAAGTGTAGGTTCATTCCCTAAGTTTTGGTTAAGGTTTTATAATGAGAATAATGATGTATGAACTGTGTGAAGGCTTAAGAAAACGTTGGATTGCCTAAGTAATTACGTGAATGGTGTGACAATATCGAAAATGGCGCGAAATAATTTCAGAAATTTGGAATAGTGTTTCCAATGAACATTATTCTTGAATTAAGAAATTAGGACGTTACACTCATGGTATCAATGAGAATGGAGGTTTCTGCATTTCAAAAACTAGAGGGGAAGTCTTTGTCATTTAGACAAACCTCAGGGGAGGTGAGTGTAATTTTCCCTTAATATAATTAATTTGATAAAATGAAACAAACATTATTTAATCATAAGTTATGCCAACAAATAATCTTAATTATAACTCATTACATCACATATTTATGAATAAATTTCAATTGACTTTTAATGTAATTGGTGCTCTATAATCAGATATAAGATCTCAATTAATTCTTGCATTTGGGATCAGAGACGAGTTTTATTAGGTCCATCTTGTTATATATACCAAGTATTTTGTTTGACGGTGGAATGGGAAGGGATCCCCTCCATTTGTACTTTCAACTGGAACTCTCTGTAGTTGAATCTAACGGGTGAAAAAATTTATAAAACATAATTTTTAATATTAAACGATAAAGCAAAATAAATGAAGAGTGAGGATCTCATGCAGTTTTAAAAAAACTGCAGAGGATCCTGATTCGTGGTTAATGCTCGAGTTAGGTCATAGCTTTTATTGTAGAGCATTTTGATTAATAAAATTTGATTACTTGATTTGAGGGGAAGTACACTAATATTGGTAATTATGTCTGGACTCACTTGAGGGAGAGAATGTTGGAAATTCAAGTGTAAATCAAGTCTCAATTGATTTAGAATGGATTGACTGGGGGAAATATAAGTGTAAAAACTGATATACTCATTGTCTAAATGTTTTAGGTCAAGATGAGGTGTCAAACACATTATTATATGGTTTGTCACTTTAGCCCATTGATAGAATTCTCCCCTCTTCGAGCTCCCTCATTATCGTCTAACATAAGAGCTTGAAGAGATTTGGCCCCATGATGCCCACCGTAGGTTCTCATTGGATGTAGGGGTGTAAGCGGGTCCGAGTCGACCTACGAACCCGATTAACTCAACCAAAACCAAATGTCATTTATTGGATTGATTCAGGTTAATGCTTGATCAGTTTGGTTTTAAAGTTCCAAACCTGAGGAACCCGAACTAAATCAAGTGTGTATGTGAAAATACTAAGCTACAAATATTTATCTGCATTTTACTACTTGAGAGGTTGATATATACAATTATTAATTAGCACTTTTTTCTTATTGCAATCCCTTACTTTCTTCAAATTTATTCTTGTAATTTTTTATATGAAAATTCACTTGTATTTGAATTAGTTGTGGTTTTAGTTTTAAAGTTTAACTTAATTTAATCATCTTATCTGGTTTTATAGGTTTTGATTGTGGTTAGTAAAGTAATTATTCAAAAATTAAAGAAGGTCATATTTTACACAAAATTTTTTGTTTTTCTATTTTCACTGTTTTAAAATATTTTGTATATGACTCAGTCACTCGACCCGAACCAACCCAAAAACCATCAAAATATTGGTTCAATTCAGATTGATCAATAAAAAAAATATAAAACCTACGACTTAACGGCCGATTTTTTTTTCCAGATTTTAGTTGAAACACCCTAAACCCGACCTATCGATCCTACATTCTAATTTTTTGTGTACCCACACTTTACGGAAAAGAAAAAAAAATCTTAACTAATACCTATTAAGATAATATATTTATATAACAAAAAATATATTATAACTTATAAAACACATTTTTTTTTCTATATCTCTCTCCATCATATTACTAATCACATCCCACATTTTTCTCTCTTTTCTCTCTATTTCTCTCTATTATAAATGTTTCTCATAATTATTTTTATACTAGCTAGGAGTGTAAAGGAATATGGGAGAACTAAAGAATATTATTTTACTAAATATATATTTTATAATCCTTTGACTGCACACTCATTGAGGAGACAATTAAGTAATATCTGAGTTTAATTTGTTGAAGACCATTAAGTTCCATGTGCACTAGATTGGCATAGTTATCTCTCTTAAACTTTGTTTTTTGTTAGCAAGTTGTTAGCTTAATTATTTTAAGAAAATCAATGCCTTACGAGGGAATCTCTAGTCACCACAGCAACCTAGCTCACACCAGTGACACCACTCTTTATCAAACTTCATACACATTAAGATCAAAATCATGTGCCAAATAAGTCCTTTTACTATAAATTAAAAAACATCAATGTGCCAAATAAGTACTCACATACAAACCCAACATCAATGCACATGAAGCCAACTATTATCCCAACCTTAGCAGGTGCTCTTGCTTTGTCTTATCAAATTTATGTTATGCATGCGTATCATCCAATGAATTTTTAATAGATAAAGTAACTTCAACAATAGACAAAAGTAAAATAAATTGAGACGAAAGTGTTAAATTACAAGAGATGAACTGTAATATGTGTTTTCAATTTTGATTTTAATTAGTTTTCAACGCTAATCATAATTAAAGGGAGACAAGTAATAGAAAAAGAGTAAACTAGCAAATCGGTCCTGACTTTGCGGGGACCATGCAGTTTCGTCCCTGACTTTGCTAAAATAGCACTTTAGTCTGTACTTGTAAAAAATACATGCACTTTAGTCCGTAAAGTGCATATTTTTTAATAAAGCGAAAGGCTAAAGTGCATTTTTTTTTAGTAAATAAGGACTAAAGTGCATGTGTTTTTAACAAAGTACGGACTAAAGTGCTATTTTAGCAAAGTCAGGGACGAAACTGCATGGTCCCCGCAGAGTTAGGGACCGATTTGCTAGTTTACTCAATAAAAAAATTAAAGGAATCTACTATACGTTTTATATATAAAACAATATTTTAGTTTGCGGAAGGGAATAATTTTTATCAACCCAAAATTTTGATTTCTATAATTATTAGACCATAATTATAATTTACCTTTCTATGTAACTGATCTATAATTAATGATATTCTAACTATTTGCATACGTACATTTTTCTTGGTATTTGACTAAAATCCCTCGTAGACATAGTTGTCTCGGGCTTGGGGTGGTGGTAATTAGGTTATGAGAATTTAGGAAAGCGTATTAAATTATCCCAAGTATTCGATAATGAATTAGAGTATCGTATTTATGGGAGGGAAATTAAATACCAAACTACAAAGAATTTATTTAATTGAATAGAGAGAAATCAATTGTATCAAGTGGCATGAAGAACTAATGCAGAAAAATAAAACCAGAACAATTGAACAATAAGTGTTGGAACATAAGACAAGAACTCAAAAAATATGAGAAACAATATCAACAAAGTGATTAGGGGTTGGTTCATTTTAATCCTCACTCTATGAATGTAAGAGAATATTCAACTCAATGATTGTAATTCAATTCATGATCCAATTCACTAAGGTAGTTAAAATCCAATTCCTTGGTGAATTAATTCTATAAGCTATATCAACCATCAAGAACCCTAATTTCTTAGGTGAATTTAATTGAGACATGCATTAGTATCAAGAATTGATAAAGATCATACAAGAATCAATTCCTATTCCTATGTTACTTTTTACTTCAAATCCAAGTTTTTCTCCAATTTTCCAATTGTGAGAATCACTTTTAATTCATACAATTGAGTGACCAATTCAATTGAAGCATTAAGAATAGAAGGAAGAAATGCTACCGAATCATGAATTCACATAGAGGTTGAATCAAAATTTACCAATCCCTAACCTAAGAAACTTAGAAACTTATTACAATGGAAAAAGAGAGAGAGGAGAGAAACGCAAACTCAATGGAAGACTCAATTGGATCTGAACCCTAGCTTCCATTTTGGTTTGGATCTTTAGGAGGAAGAGAGAAAAAGAGAGAATTTGAGGTTTACAAATTGTAAAGTCCCTAAAATGAATGATGAACTAACTAAAAGTCTGAACAAATCTATTTATATATATAGTTTTTGTCAGGTGCGTGTGGGAACACAACAGCTCTAGGTGTCCTCACACACACCATACAATTATACAAAAGCAATACTAAATTATGTTTTCCTCGTATCCTCACACAAACTGTTGTCATATCCTCACACGAGCACTGCAGTAAGCATTCTAACTTTTCTGTAATACTTGTGTCCTCACAGAAGGCTCTGGCATTATCCCACACGAGTGTGTCAGAGAGTTTTTGCAATATTAGTGCAGAACGTGTCCTCACAAGTCAAAAATACATGTTCCCACGCAAACATGGCAGAGAGAAATCTTCATTGTTGGCTTCTCATGTGTTCCCAAGCTCAATGTTTTGTCCCCACAAAAACCTTCAAAATGCTTATTCTCGCAACCTCTTGCTTCTCTTCCATAAAATTCCTATAAAACACCAAATTAATGAACAATTAGAACAAATTTACTAATATTTACTACAATCACCTAAAACAACAAACAAATACAATTCTAAACAATTATAACTATAAATTTCACAATATTAACAACCTAAACAACTAAAAATTACCTACAATTAACCTATAAATCTACAACTAATGTGAGTTTATCATTAGGTAAAACCCTCCCAAGAGTAGTGACTCCATGATTCGAACCCCTGACCTTACAGGTAAAGTCCATATGAGATTACAATCCACTTCCACTGTTACCAACCACTGTTTGATTGCATGCATACATTTAATGGTATTTACTTTTAATACCTAAATTAATATTAATATTTACACACCTTTCATTTATTTAAATCCTGAAACTTGAACTTTAAATTGTTACCTGCCTTATCTTCTTCTTTTCTAAATTTTTTTAATTTTTTTAAAAAAGGAACTTTTCATATTATTGTTACAATACTTTCAAGAATTTAATAATTGTGCATTGAAAGTATAAATAAATTTTACATATACATTGAATTATATTTTACCATCTTTACACACTGTAATATAAATTTTAAGAAGTAAATACACTATAAGAATGTGTTGAATTAGACGCAAAAACATAGCGACGATCATGCACCGTCGCTAGTAGCGACAACCCAGTCGTTGCTACGTCGTCGTTACAACATTAAATGTGCAGCTCAACGCGTAGCTGTGCAATTAATACGCTGTGACGGCCTGGTCATCGCTACGCAGGCCGTCGCTACGCTAAAAAAACTAATTATTTTTTTTTCTGAAAATTAAAAAAATAAATGTAGCGACGACTTTTAATTAAAAATTAAATTTGGCGCGTCAGAAGTATTTTTAACTTAGCGACGGCCTGGCCGTCGCTAAGTTCAAAACTTACGCGCACAAAACCCTTTCCCCCTCCCATCTTCTTCTTCCTCCTTCCTCCTTCCTCTCGTTTCCTCCTCTCCGACCACCTCTTGTTTCTCTCCCTCTTTCTAGTTCATTTTCAAATCCTCACCGATTAAACACTCTCCCTCCTTCATAAGTTTATTTTGAACCGATCAGAATCTCAAATAGTTGCCTCTAGGTGTTCTGTCATTCCTCTCTCTTCCTCCTCCGGCGTTCACCACCACCTGCCACCGTTCAGGTAATTATTTAATTAATTAATGTTTTTTTAATTATAGTTATATAATTATTTAGTTAGTTATTTTATCTATATATGTATTATAGGTAGTTATTTAGTAATTATTAGTAATTAATTATTAATTATTAGTAATTAATTATTAATAATTATGTAGTTATATAATTATTAATTATTTGGCTATTAATTATTAGTAATTATGTAGTTAGTAATTATATGTTATTTATTAATTATTAGAAATTAATTAATTATTTATTATTAGTAATTATATACTTATTAATTATTAGGTTATTATGTAGTTATTTATTTACTTTATAGGTATATTTTTTAATATTTAATTTAACCTTATTAAAATTAGGTAAATATGTGTCGTATGCGTGGTAGAGGTGGACAGAAGGTCCCACCTATTAGAGGGAGGTCCATCCCTCAGGGCGAGCTTGCTGCATAGGCAGCTCGCTTACGTCGGGATCATAGGACCAACCTCCTTCTCCCTAAGCAGCTGCCTTCCTTCGCCCTTGCACCGTACGTGGTGCTCACCCCTGTAAAGGTGGCCCAACCTGCTGCATCAGCTGGAGCCTTCATGGCGTAGATGAGGTTAATCCCTACTCCGGGATATCAGGAGGTTGCCACTGAGGTAGGTCATCAGCTGCTAGAGGATGACCTGCCACATATTTCAGATTTGGAGGGTGAGGGCGACCCCAGGCTGATATTGACGCGGAGGCTGACGTCGAACCTGATGTACAGCAGCCTCTGCACCGTGGTTCCAGCTCTAGTGCTGTTCATGAGCTAGACCCTAACGGTAGGGTTATCATCCGACCTTATGGTAGAGGGTGAGTTTCTAAAATTTTTTTATTTCTTTAATATTTTGAATTTTTATAAGTTGCAGTGTTAACATTGAATTTATTTATTTCGCATTTGGGTGCCTAACAACCCCCCAATTGTAGCCATTAGTCATGCAATTCGCTCACAATACCAGGGTCCTCACTATTTGTGGGAGGTCACCCCGAAGGATGTGAGGGACAAGTGGTGAGAGGAATTTACGGTAAAATGTTTTCATTTTACATTATTTTTTTTAACTTGTTATGACATTTTCAAATGACTTACTCTAAAAGTTTTTTCTTTTACAGAGCATAGTTACTTGGGCCCCTGAGGACGAGGCCTAGATTAAGAAGGTGTACGAGCAGAGGGTTACTCGATGCCTTCGGGATATGCTGAACAAGGCCTGGACGAGTGGGACTAGGCCCACTAGGTGTGGTGAGGAGGCCTGGGAGGGTCTTTTGGTATACTGAGCCTCTGATATTTTGAAGAGAAAGTCCGCTCATAACAAGAGCAATCGGGCTTCTCGTCGAGGCGGGGCAGTCCACACCATGGGCCGCAAGGCCCACATTGAGGTCACAGTGATATGGTATGTAAAAACCTACTCTTATATATTTTTTTGTATTTGTAATTAAAATAATTAATTAGTGTAATTTTTCTGTGTAGCGACGACAGCTTGGGCGGGATGTAGATCCCGATGAGTTTTTTGTGGCCACCCACACAAAAAAGGGTGGTGACTGGGTAGACGACCGAGCGCGGTCCACATATGTAATGTAAGTCAATTTAGCGGTGTTTTTTTATATAATTTGATATATTTGCAATAGAATAACTAACTAATTATAAGTTTATCTCTACTCAACAGACAAATTATCAAGACCGTCTGAGGGAGGTGGAGTCACAGATGGGGGACAACTCCATCACTGATGGGTCCACTAAGCTACAGATCTGTAAGGATGTTGCTGGTGACAAGACTCGAGGCCGCTGTTATGGCATCGGAGACTTGACAACCAACATTCGTCCAGGTGTGACCAGCCCCACGCAGGACTCTCGGACTCATACCAGCGGGAGCGACGGTCTCAACATTCGTCTGACGAGGCGCTGTGCCAGGAAGTCATCGAAGCAAAGCTGCAGGCTGGCTGAGCTGAAGAGAGGGCTTATCACTATCAGACCCAGTACGCACAGTTGGAGGAGGACTTCGCACGACTCCGACAACAGTTGCAGTTACTGCTGGATGCCCGCAGTGCAGGTGGTTCTACCGGCTACAATTAGGCTTAGCCGCACCCGCACTACGATGGCGACCTGGATGACTAGCCCGTGGATGAGGATGAGGATCAGGGCCAACCACCACAGTAGCGTTGTCACCGTGTTATTGTATTATGTGTTTATACACTTTGTATATATATTCTTTATATATAGTATTTATTGTTTTTCTGTATATTTTAGATCGTTAACAAATATGATATAAATTTATAAAATAAATAAAAAATGAATTTCTATAATAATTCAACCGTAAATCTATAAATTAAAATAAAATTAAATATAAAACCCTAAATTCAATTAAAAAAAGTAATATAATCATTAGTGACGACCAGTTATCAATTTTTTTTAAAAATAATATAAATGCTAGCGACGGCCTAGGTCGTCGCTACTATGTGACGGCTTA
The DNA here is from genome assembly GCA_026901365.1 of Sesbania bispinosa. Lineage (NCBI taxonomy): Eukaryota > Viridiplantae > Streptophyta > Magnoliopsida > Fabales > Fabaceae > Sesbania > Sesbania bispinosa. The sequence continues at coordinate 671,787 of QLOH01000235.1, forward strand.
GCGACGACCTTCAGCATGGCGATGACTTTAGTGACGGGCAAGCAAACGCTACGTAGCGACGACTATCTTTGCTCATCGCTACGGTATTAACAACGAGCATTTTAACGATGTCCTTGAGGCCATCGCTAATTGCATTTTAGCGACGGTTTTCCCTTTGTAGCGACGACCTTTCCCCGTCGCTAAAAAATGATTTTCTTGTAGTGATATTTTTATATGGTAAAATGATAAAATATAATTAGACATCCATATAAAACTTATTTGCATTATCTGTGAATAGTTATTAAACTTTAAATTCAATTGTATTATAATTTGTAAAATCATATAATGCACATGTATAAAAAAGGAATGAAAATTCACAGGTTTATGAGTAACTTTGTGTAGTGCTTCTATTAAGCTTTTTTACCACAATGGTACGGAATTTAAATAAAATACCAAAAAAATGTTGAAAAAAATACAATTTACCAGGACGGGGTAGATTTTGACAAGGTGTAAATAAGGAAGTGATAACTGGTTTGGTGCCTCTTGAAGCGCCAACCCAATTAGCGCTTCATGTCAAACCATTTTTAACAAGTGGCGCTAAATGGGATGGCGCTTCAAGAGGCACCAACCCAGTTAGCACCTCATGTTAAACTTTGGTTTAACATGAGGCGCTAATTGGGTTGATGCCTCTTGAGGCGCCATCCCAATTAGTGCCTCCCCTTTTGGTTTCAAGCCACGGTTTCTTCATTATTAAAATTAAAATTATGTACATAATTATATATTTTAAATTTGATTAATACCTCTTTCTTTATTTTAATTAGTTAGGCAAAGTAATAACTTTAAATAAAAATTTTGCAACAAAATAATTCCAAATAATATAAAAATTACGGTAATTAATACAAATTAATTATTTGGGGGGAATGGGGAGAGAATACAATGTCGTCGTCGGTTCTTAGCATCCCGAGCTGGGTTTCTTCTTGGTTCTGGGTCGTCTTCTTCACCTTCCACTATGTTTTCAGATGCACTAGCTTCTTGGGCAAATGCTTCATTTAAGTTAAAACCAAGGCCCGATGGTTCATGTTGTCCGGAAGAGCTGCCCTGGTATGTGAACCCACCAGATGCTGGTGACATCATTGGAGAAGGCATATGTGGAGGTGAAGGCTGAGACGGAAAATAATATGAAGAAACCGATTGAATAGGATCTGTTGAGTCTCAGAATTAATTTAAGCATTTAAATTACATTCAAGACTTATTATCCTTGGTTTTAATAATTAACAAATAAGATCATATATAAACAGGTTCTACTAAGAAAGATATTGTTTTGTAGATCGTATTTCAGGATGTAGTAATCATCAGAAGCCTAGAAAACAACAAAGGAAGAGGAAATCCAAAAGATAGATGAAGCAAATCTGAGCAACAAGAAACCGAAAAAGCTATGGTAGATTATATGCAAAAAAATCACAGAAAGTGAAGAGAAGAGGAATCTCAACTATCTGAAGACAAGCTTGCGTCTGAAGAGTGACTATAATTTGAAGACTTGAAGACAAACTGAAGATTTGACTCCGTCTGAAGAGTGACTATCATCTGAAGACTTGAAGACAAACTGAAGACTTGACTCCATCTGAAGAGTGACTATCATCTGAAGATTTGAAGCTGATCTGAAGAACTCTGTATATCTGAAGGCTGAATGTGTCAGAATCAAGAGTTGACCTCTTGAAGACGTTGCTAAGTGTGAAGAACACTCTACCCAATGAATCACTCATTTCAGCACAAAAATCAGAACTACTTTCTTGCCTCGTTCAAAAGGTTACCACAAATAAGGAAACTCTGCAACTACTGATGCACCTGTAATGAAAAGCACTGCATGCGCAGACCTACTGCATCCACTGCTACCCAGAACGTATCAGAAGACTGAACAAGAAATTGCCAAAAGATATCTGAACCAAGTATACTCATTTCAAGTAATCATCTCCAATAGGAAGATACAAAGAAGAACAGAGTTGTGATCATCTGAAGAAAAGAAGAAGTAATTTTTTGCTAGATGAAAGGAACTTGCTGAAAGTATCCTTAGTGAGAAGAACTAAGAAATGCTTGAAACAATCATATGAGATAAGCATATGTTGAAGCTGATGACATCAAGTTTAAACAATGCAACCATTTGAAAGCTCACTAATCGTCTGAAAGTATGTGAAGATTAAAACCTTCTGAACACATACTCTCTGAACAAGATGATGAGATATATCAGACTATCTGAAGACATGAAGAATTTCAAATCTGACTACGTGGACAAATCTCAAACTACGGGAAGTCTAAACAAAGGCAAAGACCATATGTTCAACAGCTAGAATATTATTCAAATATTGTTAAGAAAGAAGAAGGAGAAAATGTCAAAATCTCAGAAGCTAAGCAAAAATGAAGATAGCACAAATTGAGCAAAAGGACAAATCCAACGGATATCTCCTCACACTCACAGAAAAGAAAGGTGAAAGAACAAGAAGATGAAGAGAGAGAAAAGAAGTATCTACTTATTAAAGGAAAATCTCTCAGGGTTAAAGAACTCATCTAAAAGTGTGCCAGAGCTAAGCTATCTGCACACCTACTCTGTTTAAGAAGAAGCAACTGTTTAAGAAGCTATTTCACCACGACTATACTGAGCCAAATCACTTCTTCTCAATGGTAACCAAATAATCTTCAACAACTATATTTCCAGAACTTATAAATAGTCCTAAGAAAGTCTTTGAAGATGTTGTTCTGCCTATGGGTTGAACTTAGTATAATATATGATCAGTCAGCCAAGATCCTAGAATCTGAATTGACAAACCCACGGTTAAGTGGTGAGAATGTAATCTAGGACTGTCAATGGGCAATCCCAAGAGAGAACCTGCTAAAGCTCAAACCATATCTTATCAAGCCAACTCTCTGAAGAAGAAAAATACAGAGAAGAACCCAATTAGAAATTCATACACTTATCTCTCTATAACATCCTTGTACTTAGAATTATCCATTGTATCCTGAGTAGTACACAGTTAACCCTTAGTACAGGAAGAATCTGAGTTTATGCTTCTTAGAAACTTAAACTTAGTAAACACTATATGTGTCTGAGATCCTGGAGAGGCTTGGTGGAAGAAAGAATACTTGTTGTTGAGCCTGGAGAGGCTTGTCTGTAAAATAATACTGCATATGTTGCCTAGAGAGGCAATTGAAAACAAAGGAATACTTGTTGTTACGCCTGAAGAGGCTGTGGTAAAAGAATACTTGTATCTGTGTTCAGATAGTGGAAAATCCAGTGGTGGTTTTCCCTGGTACTGGATATAGCTCACTGGGTTGGTGAGTGAACCAGGATAAATTCGTGACTAAGTCTTCTTTCCCTTAATCTCTGCTAATTCAGTTTATCAGTTATTTTGAAAGTTGTTTTAAATATAAAAAAATATCTTTAAACCAACGCTTTTAAAATAAAACTGTACTTGCATCTGAAATCAGTTCAGAAGGTACAGATGAACTTGAGATGATCCTTATCGTCTTAAGTATTTTAGAAATTGATCTTTAAAGATCCTCTGAAATAACCTTCTGAAGTGTTTCAGGTTTTTCTCAAATAACTCAGTTTGTAAATCAAAAGATAAATTACTTGTATGTCAATATCAACTATATTCGAACTTCTTGTTGTGTCCTTGATGTTTAATAAAATCCTTTTTAAACAAATTTCTGATAAACATCTTTTTATCCTCTGAAGTAATCTTAGAATTTGTAACAGCTTTATCATCCTTATCATATCATTGAAAAACTTATTTTCTTATCTTCCGCTAATCTCTGATAACATTAATTATCTTTCAATTAAGTTTTTCATAACAATTTATCTTAAATTATTTGATGTTTTAAGATGGTTTCCAAAATTTGCTTAAGTCTTTAAAACACTATTCAACCCCCCTTCTAGTGTTTCCTGTGGTCCTAATCGGATCTACAGGAGGCACATAATACATCCCTGGCTCAGGTTGCGGTGCCGGTGGGATTGTGAGTTGTTCATGTAGAACTCGTCTACGACGACAATGAAGTCCTTTTCCTTCCACCCGTCCTGCAGGGTTGTCAAGGGTAACTTGTGATTCTTGTGCAGGCTGAGATGGTTCTGGAGCAGATACTGCAGGTGATTTTATTATGTCTATTGAACGACAGATCTGCAAGCAATGACTAATTTCTGAACGCATGTTTGCAAATGAGAATGTACTCTCCCCTTCCGATGTCACAGTAAAATAAATGCGCTCCAAACTATCAACCTGTGGCAAGAACCAAAACAAAAATTTTAAAATCAGTCTGTATATGTGACATGATATTATTAGAATGATCTTAAAAAAATAATAAAACATAGATACCATGTTGCCAGTCTTTGCACATGATTGACTAATCCAACGTCTGGTGTGCTTCTTGTACCACACCATATACTCAGAATTGGATAGGAGGTCGAATTTCCCATGGCACTCGTCATTTGTCCAAATGTAATTCATCCGCTGATCCCATTGGGACACATATATGGCATGTTTGACACGCCAATTCTCAGTAGTCTTTCCTTTTAAAGTGACATAATGCAGATGATCTGGTTGTGATGGAGGGCGTGGGATATGTTGCACCATAGCAAACTAGCGCATACAACGATCTGGCTGATGCCACTCAATAATATGGAAGCAAATGAGTGGCACAACTGCTCGCCATATATTACGTCCCTCCAAACAATATGGCGGGAGCTGAATCACGATTTCCCTTGTGTATGGGAACCAGGCAATCTGCAGACATTGCACAATAACTTAGTAAATATAAATTTCATAGTATTTGAATAATATTTAAAAGTAAAGAAATACTAACATCTGAACTCTCCATCTTATCGAACAAGTTTCGATAGTATTCGAGTGTTCTGTGCTGAACGGTAAAAGTTGTTCCTCGTGACCACCTTTCACCATGTGGCATCCAAGGATTTGGTTGTGGAGGTTGAGGGGCGATAGATGGGAAAAACATCCAGGCCCACAATTGTACGAGAACACATGCATCTTCTTGGTTTTTGCTGAACAACTGTGTGAACTTTTTGCAGTATCTCCGTCCAAAAGATATTTCAGATTGTGCTTCAGCCCCACGCCTCACAAAATACTCTACTAGTCGTGCATATGTACACTTGACTAGTGCTGTTATTGGCAAATTTGTAGCACCTTTCAAAATCTATTTCACAACTTCTGACAGGTTAGTCGTCATGTGTCCATACCTACGGCCTTCGTAGTCGTGTGCGAGACTCCATTTTTCTTTAGAGATGCCATCAATCCATCTTTGAATTTCTGGACTTGTTTCACGAAAGTTGTTCAAATTCCTTTCAAACTAATGGATACATGGTGTATACCCTACAATCAAAATGGAAAAATAGTTAGACATGTAAAAAAAATTACAATAAATACATAATTATATTAATCAACACAATTACCCAATTTCAGAAGGTCTGCTTTTAGTTTTGCATTTTTAAATTTGTGGTTGAAATTGCTCGCAATATGTCAAATGCAATAAACATGATACGCATTTGGAGGCTGCCACGCAAGGGATCTTGCTACAGCTGATTTTATGCTCACATGTCTATCAGATATAAGACATATTCCTTGCTTTTGGGTCACGTGTTCACGTATATTAGACAGGAACCACGACCAAGCCTCCAATGTCTCTTCTTCCACAATAGCAAATGCAATTGGCAACACACAAGCGTTTCCATCTTGAGTGGTGGCGATTAAAAGGGTCCCCCGATATTTCCCATACAAGAATGTTCCATCAATTTGTAACACTGGCTTACAAAAATTGAAGGCATCTACACATTGTTTGAAAGTCCAGAAAACTCTATGAAAGGTATGGAAACGAGGGTCCACTGCATTATCAAATACAAACTCCCTCGTCTCAATTTTATAAGTAGATCCAGGGGAGTACAATACCATTTTTTCCAACCATCTGGGCAGTAGTTCATATGATTCATCCCAATCGCCATACACCCTCACTATTACTTTCTGTTTAGCTTTCCAGGCCTTTCTATACGAGATGGAGTAACCAAATTGTCCTTTGATCCTTTCTTGAATCAACGAAATGGGAACTGATGGATCTATAGCAACCATGCCTACATCAAAATAACCACTTTTCATTATAAGTATCATGCAATAACATTTCATGAAATACAATACTATAAATATTTTTAAGCAAATGAAAATTATCATACCGAAGATGCAGGTGGATACAAATTCCGAATCCAATTTTTGGTGATCTTGAGATAGCATTGCATTCATGCAGGTATGTCGACTGTCCCATTTAGAGATGACCCATTTATTTGATTTCTTACCTAACATTGCTTTCATCCGCCACGGACAACCTTCTGAATAATTTGGACACTTCAAGGTCAAATAAGTAGGCTTTGATTCAATTACAAAATAGGTCTGGTGTATCTTCATGGAGTAGTGCTTAACCGCCATTTGGACAGACTGTTTACTATCAAAACGTAATCCAACATACAATTCATCTCCAACTCTCCATGATCCCGACACATCCAAGCCAGGAAATTCTATCTCCTGATCAGGGTGGTCCCAATTTATAGCCTTGTTATGAAGAGTTAAATTCCAATAAGGATCTTCTGTTCCACCTATAAACATGAACCAAATCAAAGGATTACTAATGTACAAAAAAAATAACTACATCTAAATATCACTAATTACCTTCATGTGGTCTAGGTTGATCCTGATTTGAGACGGTATCTGGTGAATTCCCCATAAATGTGGGGGGGGATTACATGATCAACAACCGCATCAAAGTCACCCTCCACCTCTGTATCAGATGAATCTCCCTCTGGGGGATGGCCTTAGTCTTCAACGTCCTCACTATCGTCACATTCTCTATCCACATTCTCATAACCTTCACGATCAAGAATGTTGGTGTCCTCAATTGTTACACCTCCTGATGGATATACATGTTGATCTTCAATCCCCATTGACAGTTACGTATCCAATTGAACGGGTTGGACGGGTGAAGATGAATTACCAACATTGTCAATCTCTGCATATAATTCAAGCATGGTCATCAATGTCTGCTGCTCGAAAGCGTGGACCATGCACTCCACATCTTCATCATCACATATTTGAAGACCCGTATATTTGGTGGGGTTTTGTGACATTAAAAACCTACACGTTAATCTAGACACAATTTCATTAGATGAAATATTTAATTTTTTGTAAATCTTCCTTTTCAAAAAATTAAAACTAATTCCCCTTTTTATATGAATAGCCTTCTTATCACCTTCAAACATTATACCTTGCACACCTTCATACTTTCTACCATTCCAATAAATAAAAGTAATAATTTGACTCATTTTATATTAATAAATAACTAATAGATAAACAAACTAATACACAAAAAATAAATGCAAGTTGCAATTGCACACAAATAAATTATGATATCACATGTATCTATAAACCAGACCGCAAAAGAACACAAGTTGTTATAGTTGTGGCTAACTGAATCTACTCTCATTTATACTAGCATGCTCGTTGTTTTCCGACAAATATCAAAAGCTATATTTTCAACTAATCAATCATCAGAGGAAGACGAACATTCACAAAAGAATATATTCCGCGAGAATATATTCTATCTGCTACAAGAATATATTTTCTGCAATAAGGGAAATGACAATTTAATTTAAATTAATAAATATTTACAAATATAATACAGTGTCAAAATTTAAAAAAAAAATACAAGTGAGACGTTAACTGGGTTGGTGCTTCTTGAAACTATGTGAAAGATATAAAGGAGGCGCTAACTGAGTTAGCGCCTCTTGAAGCGCTAACTCAGTTAGCGCATCATTTATATCTTTTACATAACAAGAGACACTAACTGGGTTGACGTTTCAAGAGGCGCTAACTCAGTTAGCGCCTCAGCGTGCCACCGTGTCAAAATCTACCCCATCCTAGTAAATTGTATTTTTTCAACATTTTTTTGGTAACTTTTTTTAAATTTTGTACCATTGTGTTCAAAAAGCCGCTTCTATTACTTAACGATAGGGAACACTCCGGTCCTTGTAGGCATGAAAGGATATTATTGAAGAGGAATTTTAGAATGTACCATAAAAGAGTGATTAATGGTACATTTTTATTATAAATAATATAAATTTTATATTATAAAATTCATAATTAATATATTATAAAATTAAATTTATTTTTTATAATAATAAAATAGAATCTATAATATAAACCCAAGCTTAAAAGGATTTATGGTAAAATCGCCTACTATTGAATTAGGAACTAAAAATTTATTGACTCCCCTTTTTGGTGTTTTGTCCTTAGCAATAGAGATTTATGATGTAACTATTGAATGGAGGAATTTTTGGCTGAAAAAACTAGATAGCAGCCACTAATTATTAGTTAACGCGTCTATGAAGGTTTCAAGTTTTCCTAAATTATTGTCGTCTCATGCTTTCAATGCAGTAACAATAACATAAAAGAACAGAGAGAAAGGGACTCTGTCGTTCCTTTTCTTTTTTCCTATTTCCTTCACGTTTGATGAAATGGAAAGAATCCAAAGCATGAGAAGCATTATTCTATTATATGTTGGATGCTCTGTATTCAACAGTTTATTATTTCAATAATTCCTATTTCAACTACATTATAGCGTATCACATTTTGTTTGGCTTATGGACAAATATTCTAGAATTATTAATTGATGAATCTTTAGAGTAAATCACCACTTTAATCCCTGAAAGTGTGGTCAACTGTCAATTTAGTCCCTGAATTGAAAAATCTGTCAATTTAGTTCCTGAAAGTGTTAAACGTCGGTCAGATAAGTCATTTTGTTACTGTGCGTTAGTTAACAAGATGTGAAACAAAATGACTAAATTGACCGACGTTTAACACTTTCAGGGACTAAATTGATAGTTTTTTCAATTCAGGACTAAATTGACAGTTGACCACACTTTTAGGGATTAAAGTGGTGGTTTACTCGTTGCATATCTGAGAAGACGCGTCCTAAGGTACGTAAGTTTCAAGTTGAAACCATATGAAGTGCTCTTAATTAAATCATTGCAAAAAAAAAAAAAGTAGAAATGGATTTGAAATTGAGAGAACTGAATGTTGTACAATATATAGTTGAATCAGTGAAAAATGGAAGTTTTTTTTCTTTTTTTTTTAAATCTTACATTTACTAGTAATAAAGTTAAATAAAAATATATAAGCTTCGAACAATTTTTACTTTATAAGGTATTCCCCCGGTTTTTTTTATAAGACACTTTTTTTGTATTCCTTTTTATGAGACACTTTACAATTTCAAAGCAACATTTATTACCATTTTCCTTATTTGCCCTTGTTAACTTTAATTCCTTTACAACTATTAAATGGTAATGAAGTTAGTCAATTATATTAAATAAGGGTAAAATTAGAAAGTTAAATTATTTCTTAAAACTCCAATAAAATTAACTAACTTAACTCACTTTTATTGATATGTATAATTCGATTAAGTATGACTTATAAAAAGAATTGGAGGGAGTAGTTTTGAAGTTGAATTAGACCCGATTCAAAATTTAACACTTTTCACAGTTCGTGAACTCGTAGCCCAACCCTGTGATTCCCACCAAAAATAACTAATCCTTTTGTTTTTGGTAAAAGAGAAAACTAATCCTGTAATAAATGGGCTGAACTGAGAGGCATTATGGGTTGCCATTTTGTGGGGTGTAGGAAAAGAAGAAAGGCCTCTAAGTTCTTTCTTGTACTTTGGGCCAGGCTGCCCCATATTTCTTAGGCCATTACTTTTCACACTGTTATGTTTGCTATTCCCACCCCCCCTATTTTTTTCTTTCCCAAACTACCCCTCCCCCTACCCCACTCCCCCATCCTTTCAGCCATTCCCTTGCACCCGTCCACCCCCTCCCCTTCGCCCCCTTCTCTAATCTCTATTCCCCCACCTTACGGGGGTATATTTGTTTTGAAAAAAAAATATACTTTACGGATAGTGTTGTTTGGAAGTTGTTTTTTTTTAAAATAACTTCCGGACACAATTGTCCGGAACCATTCCCGGACAACTTTGTCCGGAAGTGTTTTTTTTAAAAAAAAATATAACTTTCGGACACAATTGTCTGGGAACCATTCCCGGACAACTGTGTCCGGAGGACTGCCTGAAAGGTATATTTTTTTTTTAAGAAAAATATAACTTTGGAACACAATTGTCCGGGAAGCATTCCTGGACAACTGTGTTTTTATTAATATATTTTATTATAAAAGATATTTTTTATGAACGGTGTGTATTCTACACAGGAGACAATCTTGTTCCTACCATTTTATTTTTTCTCACACATTAATTTTCTTTTTTTATTATCCTTTTTACTTTCTTTTTATTTTTTTCATCAAAATTATATCTCCATTTATTTAGCTTCAATTGCAGTGTTTTTTTTATAAATCACGGGAATCCTCCACCGGAGGCAAACTTGATGCTATCATTTTCTTTTATTTTTTTATCTCACCTCCATTTTCTTTTTTTTGGTTTTTTTATTCTCAATTTAGTAATGATTTTTTATGCAATGAATAACACTGCAATTCAAGCTAAATAAATGGAGATATAATTTTGATAAAAAAATAAAAAGAAAGTAAAAAGGATAATAAAAAAGAAAATTAATGTGTGAGAAAAAATAAAATGGTAGGAACAAGACTGTCTCCTGTGTAGAATACCCGCAGTTCATAAGAAATATCTTTTATAATAAAACATATTAATAAAAACACAGTTGTCCAGGAATGCTTCCCAGACATTGTGTTCCAAAGCTATATTTTTTTTAAAAAAAATATATACCTTCCAGGCAGTCCTCCGGACACCGTTGTCCAGGAATCGTTCCCGGACAATTGTGTCCGGAAGTTATATTTTAAAAAAAAAAACATTTCCGAACAAAGTTGTCCGGGAATGATTCCCGGACAATTCTGTCTGGAAGTTAATTTTTTTAAAAAAAAAAACTTCCGGACAACATTGTCCGTAAAGTATATTTTTTTTTCAAAAAAAAAAATATACCTTACGGACATGGTTGTCCGTAAGAGAGGGGAATATAGATTAGAGAAGGGGAGGGGGTGGACGGGTGCAGGGGAATGAGGGAGTGGTCATTACTTTTAACACCGTTGTTTTTGCTATTCCCACCCCTACTTTTTTTCTTCCCCACATTACCCTCCCCTACCCCACTCCCTTAGGCCATTACTTTTCACACCGTTATGTTTACTATTCCCACCCCCTACTTTTTTGAGGGATTAATATAGTTAGTTAAACTTATTTAATTTTTTTTATATCTTCTAAAAAGTAATTGCATTACCAAAATTACCCTACATTTAATTTTATTGAACTTGTTTCAAGTGGACATACTCTTTTTCTACATGATTCATTAAATAAAGTGGTTGGAAAATAAAATCAGAATTAAATAAAGAGTATTTTAGGATGGATTCATTAAATAAAGTAAAATTAGTGAAGATTTGTTCATATTTTAGTCCATCATATGTAACGGTGGCAATACGGGCCTGGCCCGCATAACCCTTTTTTTGCGGGGCAGGCTAGAAATTTGAGCCCATAACCCATTTTAGCTCGCCACGCCAATTGCGGGGCGGGCTTGGGTCGCGAGCCATTTTTTTTAAAAGAAAAATTGGTTGCATTTTAAATCACATGAATGGGCCATAGGCAATCTTTCCGGGTAAAAAAAAATTGGCCCAGTACTTGCACAAAAAGATTTTACCCTGTTACTTACACTAAAGGATCCAAGGAAGCTAGTAGGCCTGATCAAGACCCGTGAAACCTGGCCCAGCCCGCACTATCTATTGGGTGAAATTAGCCTGTGGGCGGATACGGGCGATTGAGCGGGTCAGGCGGGTGATCTGAATGGGTTCAAATGGCTTAACATGTGCGAGTCGGGTGAAAATTTAAATGCTTCGGTAACTGGCACAACCCGACGTCCCTGACTTCATTTTTTTAAAACTGAGTTTTTTTTAGAACTTGGGCCAGGCCCATCCTTACACACACACACACACACACACACACACATATTATCTTAACTCAACCTCCTTGAAAACCCTAGTCATTTTGCTGCCTTTGCCACTATGTCTTCATTTCTTAGATTCACAAATTCATAAGCAACCACCTTCAGTTTTTCTCTCAACCAAACCCTATCCTAGCGCCGCTCTCTACCACACCACCACGGAAGCTCATTCCCTTCCGTCGTGCAGGTCCCTCAGTCTCTCCACCGTTCGCGTTGTAGTTCATCGTGCCTCGCCACCGTTGGAAGTCCTCCCAGCTGCCACGAAGCACAGCCGCTCGTCGTTCCTCTGTTCATGTGAGCGTTCCGTGAGAGTAGTTGTCATCATTCTTGTTTCTGTAAACTGTTTCTGTGATTATGATGTAGTCTTTTCCTTTTCTAAAAAAAACATGGCAACAATTTGTATCAACATCATTGATCTGTAATATTGTTCTATTTTCAAAAACTGTAGCACTCGGTGATCTCTTGTGGTGGTTGGGGGTTTGGGACGATGGCTGGGAGATTGGGTGTAGGACTGTAGGTTGCTTTCTTTGTCTCTAGTTTAAGGTTTTTTGTTTCTGTAGAACTATTTTTTTTAATTACGTCTTTGGTTTTTTTTTTGGTTAATAATTAGGTCTTTGGTTTAATCTCTCTTTTCTGTAGATATATTTTTTTTTGTTGGTCTTTGCTCCAATCTGAATATGTAAAAACTGTAAATGTCCCAACAAATCATATTCATTTTTAATCATTTTTTATAATTGAATGAAAAACAAAAAAAATGTTAAAATTTTTTACCAGGCCCAAAAAAATCACTAGGCCCAATATAAATTAATACCCGACATTACCAACCCCGCACAACCCGTCGACCGCCCAATCGTAATGATTTATGGTCGGAAACAAGCCTTATATTATTGTGGTTGGGTTCAATTGGACGGGCTTTTTGGGCCTGAAACTGACCGAACCCGCCCAATGCTCAGCCCTAGAAGCTAGGGTTAACATTTCCTCTTTCTTCTTCCTGGTTGGAGACTTGGAGCGCCGCTGCCTCCTGCCTGTTCCTCTCTCTTGAAAAAAAAATCCCCAAATTCATCTCTTTCCTCGTTCACCCTCTGCGTCGCTACCTGCTCCGTCGCCGTCTGTTCGGAACTGTTGGACCAAGAGCAGCCTCTACGCGTCTTCTTCGGCCTCCTCCATGTCTTCTCCGGCCGCCCGTTCGTCTTCTTTGGCTTCTTGCACGTCTTCTGTAGGTGCTGCTCCGTTTGACTGTTTGAGCTTCCGTTGTTGCGTTCCTGCTTCCTTGTGTGTTCCAGTACCAGGTATGATTGCTACTTCGTGACCAAATCGTTGCAAGTTTCCTTTCCTGTGCGTTGTTGGTGCTGGTTGCAACTGAGTAACAACATGTGTTTTTAAGATAATATTGGAGTGATGATAATTATAGATTTTGTACTTCTATGGAAGAGTGGAGTAGAGGTGAAAAAATTTGTAAATTCTTATTGCCTTTTTATGACATGACCAACTTGATTTCTGGAACATCCTATCCCACTTCCAACATGTACTTTGTGCAAGTTTGGAAAATTCAGTGAGTTCTAATTGATAGTTTAAGTGATGAGGATGGTGTTATTAAAAGCATGGCTGGAAATATGATTCTTAAGTTTTAGAAATATTGGGATGAGTACAACACGGTGCTTGCATTTGGGGCAATTATTGACCCATGGATTAAGTTGTTAACTTTGGAATTTTGTTATTCAAGAATTGATGCATTTACAAGTGAGAGAAAGTTGGAAAAAGTTAAGGGAAAATTGTATGACCTTTTTTCACATTATTCTAGCAAGAGTGATCCTTCCAATGTTTCAAAGAGTCAAACTGGATCTTCATCTTCTCCAATGCCAATGGGTCCTCCCAAGACTCCATCTTTTCGAGGTGGCCTATTTGATGTAAGTTCATTTATTTTTTTTAGATTGATTCAATTAATTGTTCTTATTGAAATCGGTTTTTTTTTTGTTATTTTTAATGTGCTTTACTTGTGTGATTGTATTAGGATTTGAAAAAAATTCAAAAATCTGCTCTCTAGTAAAGTTGGAAAGTCTTAACTTGATGTATATTTGGAGGAGGCAACTTTGGATTTTGATGAAATGGAACGTATGGATGTCTTGTAATGGTGGAAAAATAATAGAAAGCGTTTTCTAGAGCTATCTATAATGGCCCGAGACTTGTTAAGCATTCCTATTACAACCGTTGCATCTGAATTGCTTTTAGCATTGGTTCACGCATCCTTAACAAGTATAGGAGTGGCCTTTTGTCTAAAAATGTGGAGGCTTTACTTTGTACTCGCAATTGGTTACATGGCTTTAGTGATGGTAATTTATTTAATTACAATGAAATTATGTTATTAATGTATTATTTTGATTACTATGTTACTTTGCTAATTTTGTTGAAATTTGATATGTAGATGAGGAAGAAGAGGATGATGGTGATGAAAGAGTGTCACTTTCTTTTTCTAGAGGACTATCTAATGTTGTTGATTTGGAAGGGGATGAATTAGATTTACTTATGTTTTTTAATTAAGCAATGTGGTTTCATTTTAGTTACTTTGTATTTTAAGATTCTAAGACTTATTTGTGGTTGAAGTTATGAACTTTTAGTCTTGTTGGACTTTTTGATGTATGTTTAGATTGTTGACATTATGGACTAGTCTATCATTATGATATTTTGGACATTTGTTGCTGGAATGGATGTTATGAATTATGATATTTTGGTTGGGTTGCATTTCCGGCGTTCTGGAATGAATATTGATTATTGATTATTGTGGGGGTTTTTTGTTACAATTGATTATTGTGGGTTGATTAAAAGGTTTGTTTAATTTCTTTTTAGCAAATGTGTCCAGGTCTTTCAGGAACCTTATGTTAAAAAAATTATTTGTCAACAAAAGACCAACAAGCTCTTTTTTTTCATAAAAAAATGTGGGCTAGCCTGCAAGCCCGCACATATGCTGGCGGGCTGCAACATCCAACCCATATCTCAAAAGTGGGCCAGCCCGCCCCGCACTAAATTTTGCAGGCCAAGTGCGGGGCGGGGCGGCCCGCATTGCCGTTTCTAATCATATGTGAGTATTTTTTTCTTATATTCAAATACGGGGAGTACAGCGTAAAAGTCAACAAAGAATATATATATATAATTGAATTTGAAACTAGAGTGAATAACCCATGAAGAATACTTGTGGCAATAAGGTTTAAACTCTTTATTATATATATAATAAAGTAAAGTGATTTTTTTGGTAGAATGAAGGGACAAAGCCCCACTAAACAAAACACAATCTAGGAAAACAAGTACCAACAACATCAGCTAAAAGTAAAACAGAAATAGAAGCAGGGGGATCCGGGATGATATGAGACCCCAAGGGAAAAGAGTGACCCATCCCAGCAAGACCATCTGCCACAGAATTTCCTTCACGAAGAATATGACTGATATGGACCCTCTCAAATCTAGTAATATCATTCCGAATTTCCGTAACCAAGCTAAAGCAGGGGTGATTAGAAGAAACACCATGAGTAACAAAATTGACAGCAGTGCTGGAATCACTCTCAAACCAAATACAAGAATCACCTCTCAAAAGAGACACACGAGTAGCATCCTTGAAGGCCCACAGCTCCGCCTCTGTGATCGTAGCTTGACCAATATTACGAGTCACACCTGTAATCCATCTGCCCAAACTATTACGAAGAACACAACCACTAGTAGCGGACGCACCATGCGAACGAACTGAACCATCAAGATTCCATTTCACCCAACCATCCTTAGGAGGTTCCCAACCCACATCCTTTCTGATACACTACCGAGAAGCCCAAATATGATTAGCAACCTGAATAGGATCCTAGTTGAAGTCCTGAAAAATAACAACATTTCTATATCTCCAAATTAACCAGCAGGTGATACCAAACAGCAAGCTATACGGCACACCACTCTGATGTACGGACTGCAAACCAACATGCTTGAAAATCCAAGAGGTAAGGGGAACACCCATCTGCAATTTGCGCCTATCACGACAAAAAATGAGGTCCCAAACTTCAGCTACGAACGTACAATCGCGCAAAATATGTGAATCAGATTCCTCATGATTATAGCAAAGTGGACAGATAGATGAATCTGAACATCCACGCTCCCAGCGAAGTAAATTAGTCTTGAGCCCTCCTTTAACAACAAGCCACAAGAAATACTTAGCACGAACAGGCCCTTACCAATGCCAAAGGTGTCTCCACTGAGAACTATTTGTAGTAGAAGGGAAGTTCAGAATGCTATTGTAAGCTGACTTCGTTGTGAATGTCCCATCATTAGAAAGACGCCAAATGATGCGGTCTGAACCCAAGTCATCTCTCCCAGCCATCCGAGAAGAAATTTCAGCAACAGTAGTAGTGGGTAACCAAGGAGAAATTCTGTCAAACAACCAAGATCCATCTCCCAAAGAGAGTTCCTTAACAGACTCATAAACTTTAGTGACGGGGACATCCTGAACAGCTAAATCTCTCAGCACAGTACCAGATTGCAGCCAACAATCAATCCAAAACTTTGTAGTAAGGCCATCCCCTATTCTCCAACAGTAACCTTTTCGGACAAAATCCCATGAACTGCAAATACCCTTCCACATAGAAGATTCATTAGAAAATCGCTTCATCATAGGAATAGAGTCAGACCCTGCCTTGTATTTAGCACGGAGAAACCTTACCCATAAAGAAGAGGGTTTATCCACCAGACCCCAACCAAGTTTCATCATAAAGGCTCTATTAAAGAAATAGAGATCTTTAAACCCCATATCCCCCAAATCCTTAGGCAGGCAAAAATGGGTCCAAGAAAGAGAATGAAATTTTCTATCCCCTCTATTCGCACCCCAAACGAAGTTCCTACACAATTGTTCAAGTTTCTTACAAATTGATTTTGGGAGCAAAACAGTCTGCATTGTATAGGTGGGGAGCGCCTCAAAGACAACCTTAGCCAATGTAATACGGCCAGCAAAAGATAGGGAATCTGCTTTCCACGAAGATAATTTACCATGAGCATGATCAAGAATATAATTATAAGTAGTTTTGGTAACTCTCCCATGAAGCAATGGAACACCAAGATACCGACCTAGATTGGATGTTAGGGAGAAACCAGAGGCACTACTTAACTCATTGGCAATCACAGGATGGACATTATTAGACACCAAAATTTTGGTTTTAGCATGATTAACTCTTTCACCAGAAGCACTACAGAAAAGATTCAAGCAATTCAGGATAACTTGAACCTGGGAGAGGGATGCCTCAACAAACAACAAAAGATCATTAACAAAAAATAAATGGGAGACTTTAACCGATGAGCGACCAACAGAAAAAGGCTTCCAAGAATGGTCGCTAACTTTGCTATTAATCAGGTGCCCAAGCCTTTCCATACAAAGGACAAAAATATAGGGAGATAAAGGATCACCCTGGCGGATCCCTTTCCCCGGATTAAACTCCCTCGTACTATCCCCATTAAAAAGAACTTGCATTGTAGGAGAAGAAATACATGACACGATTAAAGGACGCAAATGCTCCTGAATACCAATATCACGAAGAGTGTCATCAATGAACTCCCAACGCAGCAGGTCATAAGCTTTTTCAAGATCCACCTTGATAGTCATATACCCCTTCTTAGACTTTAAAATCCTCATAGAGTAAAAAATTTCCTGGGCTATAATTATATTATCAGAACTATGACGTCCAGGAATAAAGCTACACTGATTCTTCTCAACCAACGTACTCATATGGGACCTCAATCGGTTAGCAATCATCTTAGTCACTGCTTTATAAATAACATTGCAAAGACTGATGGGCCGATACAGACGAATATTCTCCGGAAATTCTACTTTCGGAATCAGAGATATGAGGGTACCATTAATATCTTTCACACGATCCGGATGAGAGTATATATCCTGAATATAATCAACAACAGAAGAACCAATCATCTCCCATTAAGTTTTAAAGAATACCGGGTGTAAGCCATCAGGCCCCGGAGCTTTAAAGTCCCCCATAAAAAAATTGCTCCCTTAATCTCTTCAGCAGTAAAACAAGCCCCCATTTTAGTCTGATCAGCCAAAGATAGGACTGGAAAGCAATTACGAATTGGCCAACTCACAATGTCACCCTCAACCTTAGACAAATCAGCAAAAAATTTAGTCACTAATTATTTAAGATCAGTAGAATTAGAGACCCGGGAACCATCAGCAGCCATCAAAGTCTCAATTCTATTTCTCCTCCTACGCATAATAGTAGAAAGATGAAAAAAACGAGTGTTACGGTCACCAAAGCGAATCCAATCTGAACGGGCTTTGTGAATCCATAACAATTCTTCCTGGTGAAGGATATTCTGATACTCCACCCACATCTTATTTAACAGATTAGTAATACCCCTATTTGGACCAGGACATAACCTCCTGATAGCTCCCTCCATGCGATTCAAAAGCTTCTGTTTCCGATAAAAATATTGCCAAACACCTCTCGATTCCATCTACTTGCCTGAGACTGAAATTCACTGCAAGCCAGAGGCCAATGATTATTATTACCCCAAATGCCTTTGACTAAATTCATAAACGAACTATGGCTCATCCAACTTGCCAAAAATCTAAAAGGGCGCTGAACAGGGACATGATAAGAGTCCAAATTAAAACGCAAGAGGAGTGGGTGGTGATTAGATTTCAGAGAAGGGAGGTGAGTAATTGAAGCTTCCTGAAACCGAAAACGCCACAAAGAATTACAGACACCCCTGTCAAGCCACTCACGAACACCATTCCAAGCCCAAGTGAAAGGAGGGCCTTGGAATCCCATATCGAAGAGACCACAAACAGAAAGACAATCTCTAAAATCCTCAAGAGAAGAGCGAACTACTTCACCTCCACCAACTTTCTCTAATTCATGAAGGATGGCATTAAAATCACCCATGACTAACCAAGGTAAATCAACAGAAACAGATAAAGTTTTCAGGGCAGCCCACAACACACGCCGAGCTACAATCCGCGGAGCTCCATACACTGTAGTGAACAACCAAGGCTGAGACCCATCCTTAGGATAAATGCAAGTATGGATAAACTGAGAATGAGAAAAAATAACATCAACAGACAAAGATTGATCCTTCCAAAGCAACCAGATTCCTTCAGAAACCGCTTCTTGTCTAACAAAATTGGAAAAACCCAACTGATTAACAACTTTGTTAGCCCTGCAACCACTGATCCGGGTTTCTAATAAAACCAACAAATCCAGATGATATCTAGATGACAAATCCTTGATGAGACGTGGGAAAGACCGGGCTCTTGCACCTCTACAATTCCAAGACATAAAAACCATTAAAAAACAATTAGGAGGTGGGGGGACACAAACCCCCTTTATCATCAGCTCTAGGAACCTGCATGTCAACAGATGCTTCCAATGCCACTGCAGTAATCGAAGGTTGTTGGATAACAGCCTCAAGACTGGCTCCTTCAACTGGACCCAAAACAACATCCGAAGGCTTAGACGAAGATGCAAATGTTGGGCCAAGGTTATTAGGCTCCAAAGGAAAAGAATGCTTTTGAGAATTTAAATTCTAAAGCCCATTCACAAGCCCAATAACGTCATCCTCCACAATATTAACAAAAGGCCATGTATTTTGATCACCAGTAAGAGTTCTCCGCGCGGCCTCCTTCACCCCTTTGAAAGTGACACGTGACTTGGAATGGAGCCCCACGCGGCCCTTAATTTTAGTTCCCTTATGGGACATATTGGAACCAAGAGATTTGACACCTCCTGTTGACATAATGGAGTCACTAGAAACATTCCCCTCCTTATTCACCGGCTTATGATTAGCTTGACTTGATGTTCCCTCCAAATTAGGAGAAATACTCGGAACAACCATTTTTTTACCCTTGGAAGAAGAAATCTGATTTGGCTTACTACCATCAGAGCGATGAGAACGCTTTGCATGATCCTTTGAAATTGACTTTTTGGTAAGATGGCCATTACCAATGGGATAATTATTAATGACCTCATTATTAGAGAGTCCCACAAGGGAATCCAAATCTGTCTCAGAACCTGTAAAATGGTAAAACGGGAACCGAAATCTTTCTTAGCCACATTTATCACCAATTTATCCTTATCAATTGCTGACTTTTCGCCCCTAACCACGGGAGCAGTAATTGGTTGTTTCCCACCCTTCTGTACCAACATCCAAGGGCCAAAGCCCTCCTCATCCTGAACCACTGGCTGTTGAACCTGCTCACCAATAACATCAAGAACATTATCAGACGTATTTGACTCTTTCTCCTGGTCAATTGGAGTAGTAGGACAGGAGTCTTTCCTGTGCCCATATTTGCCACAATTGAAACAGACCAAATGTAAACCCTCATATTCAACCCTATAGCGCCTCCCATTGAGCATGAACGTAGAAATCAACGGATTACTAAGATTGACCTCAACACAAAAACACGCAAATTTAGCCCTCTCAGTGATAAGCTCACCAAGTCCAAGAACTTTCTCTCGCAGAGTATTAGAATCAACCTTGATAGTATTACCCACTGTATCTCCAATACGCCAAACAATTTAACGATTATAATACTCAACCGGTAAACTAGGAATACGAATCCAAACTGCCACTCGCTAAAGAGAATCTTCAAATGGAAAAAAATTTGGACGCCATTTTTGAACCATGAGATAATGGTCCATGATCATCCAGGGACCATATTCAAAAACATGTTGTAAATCATCATCATTCCAAAAATGAACCAAGAAATAATCATTCTCCAAATCCATAATATCCATGGAAGACTTTGGTTGCCATAACTTAGCAAGACGGTTTTGGAGCATCTTCAAACCCACCTTTTTCCCTAGTAACTTGACTATCACATCACGTTTCCAGGGAATGCTAAGATTCTTCAACTCCTTCTTAGAGACCTTGACCACCGGGCATAAAGGATCCAATGATGAAAACAACTCCTCATCTGAGTTGGACTTCTCGTCTCCAGATTCACCTTCAGCAGAAACCTCATCAGACTGACAATCAGAATCATCATTCCCATTCTGATCACCATTACTCCCCAAACCACCACCACAAACATCTTTATAAGAAACAACCCCTCTAGATAATCTCAGTCTTGTAGCTTTAGGAAAGAGATCTTGAGGAGACACCTTACGTTGTGAACCCTGGTCTCCCACAAACTGAGTCTCTTTTACTACCGTTCCATCAGAAGGCTCCATCACAATACCTTGTTTCTGCTTCTTTGTACTGCGAAAAAGATTATCAACTTCCTCCTGCGAGAGAGCACCCTCAACCTCCACTTTGCAGTCTAACAAAAATTATATTAGGAAAAAACTTTATACTGAAGTAAAGTGAAATTGTTTCAGTATAAAGTTTTTTCCTAATATAATTTTTGTTAGACATGAGTTTCTTCTTTAGTAAGTAAAATGATAATAAGATATGATACTTTAATATATACCATGGGGAGTAATTAACATTTCCTAAGGAACAAAAAAAAGTTCATGAGATATCATATTAAATTGTAACTCAATGATCGATAAATACAATTAGTCACTCCCTACATGAGATCAGTTGGTAATGTATAATATCTTACAAGTGGTTACAAAAATGACTTGAAATTAGATTCTGTGGTCACCTCCCATGTATAGTGTGTATGCTTTTGTGTAGGGTGATCATGGGTCGGGGTGGGTTGGGTTTAGGGCATTGACGGACCTAACTCGATGAAGAGATATTGGGTTGGGTTTTTTCATGTTTTGGGACGTACCTAACCTAACCCAACCCGATTATGGTTGGGTTGGGTCAATTTGGTCTAACATTTTAAAATGTTTGTGTTTGTAAATAAAATAAAAAATAAAAAAATGAAAAATATTTTAAATAAAAAATATAAATTGTCATTATAAGTATGATAAAAAAACATATAATTTGATAATAAGGAAATCAAATTATACAATATTAAATATTAAAATGTGTAACTTATTAGTACAAAAAATTATAAATTTTATTTTTTATTAATGGTTGGGTCGGGTTAGGTTGATCGGGTTGGGAGTACGAAAACCCGATACCCAACCCAATTTGATTAGGTTCATCTATATGGAACTCAATCCGATCCGACTACCCAACACAACCCGTCTTTTTTAATTAGGTTGGGTTGGGTTGATCATGTTCATTGGGTATACCAAACCCATGATCACCCATACCTTTGTAGTGTGAATGATTTATTGTTTTATTAAAATTTAATATATTTTATAATTAAACATTTTTTTTAAAAAAATAGAAATGTTGATGGATTCAAATTAACTAATTAAATGGGCCAATCATATGTATAATGTGAGAGTTAAGTAGGATCGCTATTTTAAGATTCTAACTTAACCCAACATCATCTCGGACTTTCTATAATCTATACCAAATCCAATAGTTTTGTCATTTTCTGTTTTTCTTTTTTGTACCACCCCGAACCAAGTTGTATCTCGATTGACCAATCTAAAATAAGCAATGCAACTCTACTTGGTCTAGCCTCTTCACAGCTTAACCGAGTCAAACCTATTTGGAGCGTGTTATGGTTAGGTCAAGATATCTACAAGTAATGTAAGAAAAATTTACATATTGAGTTTCATTCATATAACATGATAACATAAATTAAGTCCATATAGGAACATAGTTGCATGTAATTAGGACACCAAATAATAATATAAGAGAGGAAAGAAAGATCATATACCTTTAGAAATCATTATCTTTGCCTTGGTTTAATACTCCTTATTACCTTTTCAACCACTCATTTAGGATATGATCTTTCTCTTCTTCTTCCTCAAAAGTTGATGGGATTTAATGTTAGTGCATATATAGAGTTCCAGTCATGTCATTATTCCATAAGTCCCTAGACATATATTTATAGTGGAAGTGGAGAAGGGACCTACCCTTTTCATGTAGGGTTACAATAGTTCAAATCATATCCTTACATATAAAGTTATGGTGCTCCTACCCATCAAGGATCCACCCAACTATAGGCTACAATATGTATACGTACGTACACTTACATGTGACTTTCAATATCCATCGATCATAGAAATGGATATTACATGAACCATCAAGATACCATTCAACCAATATTTAATAAATCATTGGAAGACCAAAATAATAGAATAAAAAAATTTCTAACAATTAATATTAGGAAAATCAAAGAGACAAACGAATTTTTATCATTAAGGTGAAAAGATTCCTTTTGTAACTTGTAAGTTAGGGAAATGGTATTCCCAGAAGAAGGGGGCATCACAATAGTATAAAGGAAAGACCCTTGACCAAAAGAAGATAGGCACTATCAATTGGTTTTGATCGGGACTTCCTAGTGCTTGATTAGAAACCGTTGGTTTACTATACCATTTTTGGGTTTAGGAAACAAGCTTTTAGAGTGCAATTTATATGGAACCAGGCACTTAGTAACTCTTGGAGCGCGGTTATCACATAACCTCACTCTTAGAAGCTCTTAAAATGCGATTAAGGCTAACCACACTGCAAGTATTTTTCGCTTCGTTGTTCCCACTTGATTTTTTCTTCAAAAAATTAAAACGAGAAAACCTGAAAGATGTTGGAGATGAGGTGCGAGTTAGGTTCCGTCTAAAACCATCATACTCTTGTTGTCTTGGTCCACTATCATGTTCAAATTCTGTCGCGAGCAATCTCTTATTCCAATTTTCCTTTCTTTTTATTCCACAGATTTCAGGTTCAATGTTCCCAAGTTTAAGGTATAATATTAATAACTGATTTAGGACATTCTTATTCAGGAGTAGGGGTGGGAATCAGGTAGGCCGGGCCGGGCTTTACATAAACAGGATAGGCCTGTTTCAAAATTTTAAAGCCTAAGCCTGGCCTTTTACCTGTGATAGGCCTTAATTAGTACCTAGGCCTGGTTCGTTTAAAGGCCTGTTAAGCCTACGAGCCTATTTAAAAGCCTACATGTAATGAAGGCTAGTAAAAAGGCCTAAAGCCTATTTGTATTCTTGGCTAAATAGGCCTTTGGGCCTGCGAGCCTATTAGCCAAGAATATAAATAGGCTTTAGGCCTTTTTACTGACCTTCATTACATGTAGGCTTTAGGCCTATTTAAAAGCATACCTGTTAAGTTTTAGTTTAACATAAAACTCAAGAACATAACTTTTTCTATAATATCCAAATCAGCAGTGCCATTGGCAGCAATTTCAATTCTATAATATCACAATCACAATGTGGCCGCAAAATGGCAGCAAGCCAGCAACAATTAGATACAACATTCAGCAACATTAAAAAAGGGTCACAATGGCAACAACACATTCAAAGTACTTCAAAATCCACCACAAAAGGTCACAGTCACAATTCACACATCTCAGCAACATTAAAAATAACAGAAATTGTCCAAAGAGCTAAACAAAGTACCACAAAGGGTCACAAACTCACAACCACAAATCCCAGCAACATTAAAAATAATAGAAGTTGTCCAAAGAGCTAAACAAAGTACCAATATCATAAGTCCATAACAAAGATAAAATTACAAACTAAAAACAATGAGCACGACATCAAATCTTCAAGATGATCTCCATTTCATGTTATAATTTATCATTCAAACATATAAATTTATTTTAAACTTCTTATTTCCTAATTCAGTTTATGAATATTATTTCTAGACGTGTGGCTTATTGTCAAGCATATATAATAAATAATGACTAAACAACAAGTCAGCAACCATAAACATGTAACTAATGGAGAAACAAAGGAAAAGAGAGGTATAAAAGACATCACTGGAAAACAATTGTACAACACCAATGTAAAGTGCCCCTAGCATAGTCTATGTTCCTTCCCATCTTCTTGGAAAAAAATACATTATTTATTCGTTTTTCTTATTTTTAAAGAAAAACAAAAAGGAAGAAAGGCATTTCAATGTTACTTTGTCGTTTGCAGTAAACATTTAGTCCATAGCATTGTGAAGGTTGACATATATCAGAATTGCCAGTACATAACAACAAGGGAGAAAACAAAAATATCCATCCATGTAAAATTAGCCATTATAAGTTATGGAAGATCAGAAAAGTGATTCAATATGAGTTTTCCACACTTTTTAAATGCTTTAGTAAATATACAAAACAATCTAAATTGTGAGGCATCAATGCTCTTAAAAGATGCTAACTATACAAACAGCAGAAAACAACAATACAAACAGAGAACTAAGAGAAGTTAATACTAACCGATAGAGGACGGAGGCAGACGGCGCGAGACGGAACGAGAGGCAGGACGGCGACGGAGCACGGTGAGGAAAAACTGTTGATTATCCGAAGCACAAAATTAAATCGAAGCGGACAAAGAAAAACTGTAGACTAAGTGATTAACTGAAGCACAAATTCCTACCTCTTAATCTTGAACGCAGAACGATGAACGGCGACGGAGCACGGAGGTAGAACGGACGCAGCACGGAGGTGGACGACGACGCAGGACGCAGAACGAAGAACGCAGAACGCAGATCGCGACGAGAGAGCGGTGGCGGACGACGACGCTGAACGAGGAGGCAAAGCGGAGAGCTGGAGACGCCTTGGAGTCTTGGAGAGCAGAACACGGAGGCATAGCGGAGATTGTGAGATTATGAGAGACGGAGAGAAAGGGATCCAGGGTTTACTACTATCAGAAAGATAGTTTTAGTAAAAAAAAGTTTTAAAAAATTAAAATTAAAAATAACCTATAATAAATAATTTTATAAAAAATAATTTATATATATATAAATATATATATATAATTATATTAATTAAATATTATTATTATTATAATATTTATGCAGGCCGCCTGACAGGCTAAACAGGCTTTTTAACCTACCTGGGCCTGGCTTGTTTATATAAATAGGCTTTATAAAAGGCCTAAGCCTATCTATCTAATAAACAGTCAGGCCAGACCAAGCTTTAAACAGGCCAGGTAGTAGGCCCCTACCAGGCGGCCTACCTGACTCCCACCCCTATTCAGGAGCAGTAACATCAGATTGTTTTTGGGCCTTTCAAGGTATAATATTAATAAATGATTTATAATCTATAATTTTTTATGGTTTCATGGGTCTCATGAATTTATGTGTGTTCTGTTTTTTCATATTTGGCTATTAAAGGATATCTTGAGATAGACATGAAGATTCAAGATCCTCCTAAAAATGCAACATTGATGTAGAGCGCATAATTGATGATTTCGTCTTCATGTGCTTCTTTGCTATAATGATTTTCTGTCCCACATGCCATCTTTGGAAATTCATGAGGTATTTTGTTAAATAACGTGAATATAGAATATAAATATGTAGTATGCTATCTTTATTTTTGTTTGGTTTAATCTTGTCAGTGTGCCATTGATTTACTAATTTTAAAAGAAACAATCCAATAAACTTGGAGGATATCTTGTGGACATCACAGGGGAATATTGTTACTATCTCATTCTTTTTTGTTGGGTTACTTTATATCTATTTTAGTTTTATTCTTGATTTCCATTAATTTGATTTATATTTTGAGTAATCCTTTTGTGCCTCTGATATAAAAGCAGGTTGGGGAGAAACATGCTGCATTTCTAAAGTTATCTAGAATTGAAAATTTTATACTTATGGTTCAGAACTTACACTAAAGCTGGGTAATTCATTTCAGAGAATGAGGCATGAAAAGGGGATAAATTATTTTAATTTATTTCCTTACTTCAACATTGACATGTTACCTTATTTAAATTTTACCATTTTAAACTAAATAAATTAATTAAATAATTTATACTAGATACTTATTCTTATCAATATGCTCTAAAAATTTTATGCTTTGTAACAATGATGGAAAAACTGTTTGTGTCTATATGATTCATTATCTCTGAAAATGTTCTTTTATTTAAAGATGACAATTTTCAATTTTGGGAACTACAGAATGCTCCACATGTACCAAAATGGAGCAAGATCCATGAAATGTGCAGTTTTCAAATTTGTAACCTCTGTTAGAGTTAGTATAATATCATTCCTTACTGTGTATGTAGATTCCTTTAACTGTCTCGAGTCCTTACATTATTGTGAGGGATCTCTTCAAGTGTGTGTGTCAAAAGAGCACATACCTTTCCTTCTTTTCATTTTTGGAAAAATATAGAGACAATATAACTTTTAATCAATTTCAAATAAGATCAAGTTTTATAAGTTAATAAATTGAAGGAATAAAAAGAAAAGCAGTTTTTCCAATGTGAAAAGTGTTTTTATATATATGGGTGAACAAAATTAGAACTACTTAAATTTTCTTATATAAGCAAAGATTTACACTGGTGTTACTGAATGATGCAAGCCTCAGCAAGCACCACTGAGCAGAAGTTCAGCACCTAAATCATACTATAGCAAGGTCATTACAAACTCTACAACCTTGGTTTTGCTAATTACATATCGCCTATAAGGAATAATGAGTTCAAATCAAATTGGATAGGAAACTATCTTCATATGTAGAGTTATTATTTCTTTGCGAGAGTGTAATTAATATTTTTGTTAGATTGGGTGTATGAATAACTATTTGTGAGAAGATTCTTAATTCTAACTGTCTGAAAATCCATATCTTTGGATAAGATAAAGTGTATTTTCATATCTTTAATGTTCATATCTTTTTTTGGAAATTGTTTGTAGAGGAAAGATTGGTTGGGAGCACGAAGCAACAGTATATAAAGCTTAGCTATGGCTTGGCTACAGAATTATCTGTAGCTAACAACATAAGAAAAAAAAAGCATTTGGAGTGCAGTTCCGCAGAATTGCACTCTGAGTGAAATTTTAAGTGTTCACTTAAACCGTGGTTAGTTAACCGTACTCCAAGTACACGCACACTTGGATAGCGAGATTTTAGAGTTTGGTTCCATCCGCACTCTAAGAGGATGCAGAACCGCACTCTAAAGTCATTTTTGTTGTGGTGGTTGTAAATAATTAGCGCTCACCATGGAACTAGGTAAAACTTCCCTTGCACATAACGATAAAAGATGGATCCTCACCATAAATGGAGCTCCTTTGTGTTTTAGAAAGGGTGGCAAGACTGCAATAACAGTTAGAGATTTAGCAGAAATGGTGGAACAACTACAGGTACAGAATCAAAATTTAAATTAATAACCAAAAATTAAAAAGACTCTATATGCTAGCCAATTTAGACCAAATAGATTTTGCAATGCCATTTTTAAATTAATAACCAAAATTATTGTAAATAGGCTAAAAGGAATTCTCCCTCGTATTGTTAGTGAGTCTCAAAGTGCTTTTTATCATGGCTGTCTTATTATAGACAATGCTCTGATTGCCTTTGATGGTTTCCACTATTTATAACAAAATTTAGCAGGAGGTTTTATAACTTTGAAATTAGATACATCAAAGGCTTACGGTAGAGTGAAATGACAATTTTTGGAGGTTGTACCCAGGTCAATTAGTTTTCCTGATAATTGTGTCAATCTTATCATGAGATGTGTAACAATTGTTTCTTTCACAATTGTAACATCCTAATTACCAGAATTTAGAAATTATGCTCGTTGGAAGCATAAGTCTCGTATTAAGGGAATTATTTTTTGCAACATTAACGATATCAATAACAAAGGCACAGACATGCTTAACTAAGTCCAACGTTTAATTAAACATGGTTTGAGGATTCTTACATGCAACAACATCATGGAGAATACAATACATGTGCCCCATCAGAGCGGAAGCATGAGAAATTACACATGTACGTTTACCTAACCAAAACAATATACATTTTCAACCATTCAAGAAAGTACATTAAATTGATAGGCTCCAAAGCCAAATGAAATCCTTAAGTTGCAGTTGCACCATGGTCCTCAACGACCTGTCTGGGAATCTAAAATGTAAGTCCACAGTGGGGTGAGACTAACGCCTCAGTGAGCAAAGCAATGCATACATGTACAACATAGAATGAATGATACATAACATAGTAAGGATGACATGAAATAGAAATTTAGATCTAATAATCAGTGATGAGCAAGCATGGAAGTTGACATGATGCAATGATGGATTCTCATGACCATGATAGCTTGAAATTTACTTTAACATGAACTGCTAACCCAGCAGTAGGGGTCTTATCACTTTCCTGCAGCTAGACTGAGCTCAGACTACAAGGGATATCTCCCTTGGGGACATAAAGTCGCCGCCGTTACCTGACGACCGGAGCCTAGTTTTAAATCAATTAACATGATGGTCTTAAAAGGCGTCACTGTTATTAATACTCCAACCCCAACTACGACACTTACCTCTTGACCCATGCTTGGATTGGAGTATTGACCACCTGAGCTTTTCCACCCCCCCAAGGTGGATTATTCTCCAAAGAGAACCTTCCGTGACCAGACCTAAGACCTTATGGGACTCGACCTTGGATCCACATGAAAATGATCTTGATTACTTGAACATGATGGTCCGAGACCCGTGGTGGCTGAAGCCTAACATGATTTTCTTTTCACTTGAGTTACATGATTACGTGAATACATGCATAGTTTTCTTTTAGCTTGAGCATGATTCATGAAAACATCTTTACTTGACAATGAACATGAACATGAGCAGGAGCATGAGCCACTTGAACAATGAACCATATCCTAAGTTTCTAATCATTCAATGAAATCTCTTAACAATATCATGAGCATAAACCATTATATCAAATCCCCTAACCTAGGGTTTTCCATCAATGAGCCTCAATCAAGAGCAATCACTTTCAACACATTACATATATCCATCATAATCATAATATCCAATAAGCACAACCAAAAATGCCCAATCTTAGAAAAATCCCAATTCAAACCCTAAGTGGGGGCTCTAGCTCAATCTCTTTCAAAATACTCAATACGACTAAAATCAATTGGTAAACATTCATCAACATTCACATACAACCTCAAGAAAGAAAGGGGAAGAAGTGGGTACATGGAGGATTTCACACAAGGGAATGTGAAGTGTGTGAGCTCTACTCACCTTGAAAGGAGGAAAATGAAGATGAGGGAGGAGGTGAAGATGATTCCAAGCCTAAGAATGGTGGGGAAACCTTCAATCTAGTTGGGCTCCTTCTCCCTCTCACTTTCTCTCTCTAAAAACTCTCCCTCTCTCTCTTAAAACCCTAAGGAAGAATAAAAATGAAGAAGAGGAAGAGACCAAGCGAATTAATGGAGACAGGGACGCACTTGAGCGCGCACCAGGGCACTTGAGCGCCTAAAGTTTCTGTCTTAGAGAAAAATAGGAGCAGGCTCGTGCACTTGAGCGTCCAAAGTTGCTTCCAGAATCACAATATTCCATTCCTTGCTCGCTTGAGCGAGCCCTGGTTCGCTTGAGTGAGAATTAGCCTGTTTGGAAGTGCAAATGAGTTTAGAATACTATTGTATAGCATATCAAACTGAAGTAGATCTTAGCTTTCTAATACAAGTTGAATCACCTCAATTGGACACCTACAATTCTAGATATTATTGAATTAATGCATCAAGGTCATTAGGCTTAAAAATCAAAATTAAGCAATAACCTTGGTTGAAGCCTAACGGGGCACAATTTACATGAATCATGTTATAACTCATCAATTCACTCTAGTAAGGCTAACGTTAAGGGTTCTAAGTGTCCATGAGACTAGGCTCCTCCATTGCCTTGTTTCTTTCTATAAAATCACCTTTATACTCCGGTTCCTTGAGCATACGCCTCTCTTCTTCCTTCTGACCAATTCGTTTAAGCTTAGTTTCTTCCGTCTCAATCTAATTCCCTAGTTCCAATGTCTCTATGTCCTTCCTCACTTCTTCATCATGATAACCTGTCCACTATCGGATGGTACTCCTCCTAAGTTAACTCTACAGTCATGTTGGACTTGATACTTGGTTTTTCCCTTCTTAATTCTCTTAAAACTCACAACTCTTAACCAATCCCCTAACCCTTGTCTTATTTTCCCCTCAAACCCCTGAGTCCTTATTTTACTTCTAACTTCCTTCTTACGTTAGGATTCACAGCCTAAGACTTCCGTTGTAACCTCTAGGTTCTGATTTTTGGGATGTTACAACAATTATGTTAGATGAAGAAGCAAGGAAAATTTTCAAACCTTAGAAGGGCCTGAGATTCATGTTATGTGTTGAGGCTCCATTTTCTTTTATTACAAAATTTATGGAAAATAAATGTCTCCATGGTGTTAAAATAGCAGCTAAAGCCTCTGTGACATCTCAACTTATATTTGTAGATGATATAATATGTTATTGGCTAGTGCAAGAAAGAGGCTCAAAATATTACTGTTATTCTTTTCGATTATGAAATAGCTTCATGACAAAAGATCAATATAGGCAAGTCAAAACTCTCATGTAGCCAAAATATGCCAATCCACATATTTAAAGAGCTCAAGTCTCTGTTGGGAATAAATGCAGTTGAGAATCATGCAAAATACTCAGTGACTTCGAACCATTATAAGATCTAAAACCCAAGTTTTCGACATTATTAGAGAGAAAGCATTTAGAATAAGCTAACGTGGTGGAAGGATAAATGCATATCTAGAATAGTTGAGAATTTTTTATAAAAATATAGTTCACAGGCTAGGCCTACATATATTATAAGTTGCTTTAAACTCCCATATTCTCTTTGTGCACAATTAAAAGGTACGATTTCCGATTTTTATTGGTGTGCGAAAGTAAATAATAAGAAAATTCATTGGTTGTCCTAGGAAAAGTTAACTAGATCAAAGAAATATGAAGTCCTTGGTTTTTCCCAATTTGGTGCCTTCAATGATGCATTTCGTGGAAGACAATGTTGGTGTATTAGTGTCCATTTGGTTACTAGTTGGGCACAGTACAGAATCAATTCAACAGAATTGATTTTAAATCATTTCCATCCAACGTGCTTTGTAAAGCATGCATATTCTAGAATTAATTTTACTCAACTGTAAACCAATAAGACACTTATTCATAACAAGGAGTCATTGATGCATAGAATCCTCAAGGCTCATTACTTCCCAAAGACAGATTGTTTGCTAGCCTTTAAAGGCTATAGAGTAAGTCATAGTTGGTCAAACATTTGTTCAAGAAAATAAGTTTATCCATGCTAATTCAGGGTGGAATGTTGGTAATGTGAGGAATAACATGATTTGAGGAATAACAGGAATTGGTAAAGCAGATAGCTACCCAAATTCCATGATTTCTTTACCTAACTCTAGTATGGACAAAATAAATTTATTCTATAAAGAGGGTTTAGTTTACGAGCTTATTAGCTTTGACACTGATTACTAGAATATGGTTAAGATAATGCAAGTTTTCTCATCTTTTGAAGTTAATTACATTGTTCAGATTCCCCTTTCCAACGTGCTTCTTAAAGCGCGCATAACTCATTTTCAACCATTGATTCTAGAATTAATTCTACTCAATTGTAAACCAAACAGACACTTATTGATAATAAGGAGTCATTGATGCATAGAATCCTCAAGGCTCATTACTTCCCAAAGATAGATTGTTCGCTAGCCTCTAAAGGCTATAGACTAAAAGTCATAGTTGGTCAAGCATTGTTTCTACAAATAAGCTTATCCAAGCTAATTCAAGGTGGAAAGTTGGTAACGTGAGGAATAACAAGATTTGGTAAAGCAGATAGCTACCCAAATTCCATGATTTCTTTAACTCATTCTAGCATAGACAAAATAAATTTATTTTATAAGAGGGTTTAGTTTACGAGCTTATTAGCTTTGACACTGGTTACTAGAATATGGCTAAGATAAGACAAGTTTTCTCATCTTTTGAAGTTAATTACATTGTTCAGATTCCCCTTTCCAACATCCATAGTAGTGATTCTTTGGCATGGACACATGAAAATAATGGAGATTATTATGTTAGATTAGCATATAATATTATTATTTAGGGAATCTAGCTATCATATTTGTCTGGTTATTCTCATTTTCAAATCCCGTGAAAGAATATTCTATTGGTAAATGATTTGCGCCGCTGTAGAGAGCTAATTTGGAGGGCTTGTAACAATTCTCGAATGGTTAGACTCAAATTGCATCGCTGACATATTCTGGTTGATCACATTTATCCATGTTGTGGGGATAAAGTGGAGCTAGTTTCCTATACACTTTTGATGTGCCTGAACATCAAACTTATACGATTTGCTTCACCTCTACGTGTTAGAATTCCAAATATGAATGATTTGAATTTTAGTGATTGGATTTGAAATAGTCTGCACATTCCAGATTCGTAGGCCACTGGACTTGTCTTTTTAATGTTATACACAATCTAGTTGAAAAGGACCTGATATGTTTTTTAAAAACATAAGATATTATTTATCAGGTTCTGGAGAAAGCTAAATCTATTGCGCGCCCTAACCAAGTTCTTCAAATGATTAGGCTAATGAACCCACCACTTCTATTAGTTGGATCCATCCACCAGCAAGTTCAATCAAGCTTATGTTTGATGTTGCGGTGCATAATAATCTCGAAGCTGGTTACGGTGTTATTTTTAGAAACCAAGAAGGTCAACCTATGACGTTTGCAATGAAGTTCCTTCTTTTTCTGCAGGCATAGGTGAATTTGGCTGAGGTGAGTGATCTTAAACGGGCCTTACTCATGGCTCAGGACTTAGGTTCCTCACATTTGATGTTGGAGACAAATTGCTTGTCTATAGTGCAAGAGTGGCACACAAGATATCTTGGACATTCTTATTTCTCTTACATAATCAGCAAGCTTCGTGCTATTACTACCAACTTTCCTTTGTTCATGATTCATTCATGGGGTAAATCATTCAATATGGTGGCTAATTTTTTAGCATTTTTTGTGATGCATTTCGGATGGAAGATGTCTCATCCAATGCCCAACACTTTCTTTTGGATTATGTAGTTGTAGTTGTTGTTGCCTTTTTTCTTGATTAATTTTATTCCATCTCCTACCTTTTTTTAAAAAAAATGTTAAAAGTCTATAAAAGATTAAAAAAAAGAAAAACAAAGAGAGATAGGATAATACTAAGCTTAAAAAAATAAGATTTTTATATATGTATAGCAATACCTTTATCTTTTACCATCAAAAGAACTTGATCACGAAAGTTGGTGGTCTTGCATTATTACAAGTGAGGAATACTAATGTTTTCCTTCTAGGTAAGTTGACATGGAAAATTATCCATGACAAAGAAGGTCTTTGGGTTTAGTGCTTTGACATAAGTATCTTCAAAACGTTTTTGTCATTAGGGTTAAGGCTCTCACATCATTTTTTTATGGAAGAGTATTATATATCAAAGTAGAGGAGGTCTTGAAAGATGGATTCACGTCATACATGGATTAAGGAATAGCTCCATCTAGTATGATGACTGGACATGTTTGGGTAATTCGTGTCAAATGCCTTCTTTTACCCACATTTCAAATTCCAATTTGTGTGTTTATGATATTTGGTTGAATGGAAGTTGGAATTTATCATCCTTAGCCATTGTTCTGATAGAGGATATTATTAAGGTTCTTACTACATAGATCATAGCCCATAATTCCATTGTCCCTGATACCTGGGTGTGGCAAGGTAGATTAGATGGCCATTACACTTCAAAAGATGGATATGCATGGATACAAAATCAGGAGGTAAATGGTGCCATGAAAGACGCTTAAAGGTGGATTTGACATCTGCAAACTCTAGAGAAAGTCCATTTTACAATCTGGCTTGCACTCCATAACTCTCTTCCCACTTGAGATATGCTTCATCGTTGATATCATGGAAAATGCGACATGCCCTTTGTTGCTTAGAGCATGTTGAGTCAATTTTCAATTGTATAAGAGATTGCAGAGTAGTGATCGAGGTTTGGTTGCGTCTAGGCTTTGCATATGATCAACATTTTCATGATGATTGTCTGGCTCGTTGGATTAAAAGGTATGCTTGTGGGCCCAATGGGATTTTGAATATGGTTGTGTTTTGGTGGATATGGAAATGGAGGAATAGGGCAGTTTTTGACTTAGACGACTTGAACACTGATATGGTGATCCATAACATTGTAACTTTCGAGGCGAATATCACTAACAATTGTAGCCTCAACTCATCTCCTGCTTTGAGTCAATTGTGGTGGCTCCCCTACCCATAGATTTCACGAAGCTAAATGCATATGGGAGCTTTAGAAGTACATATTCTGCTATGGGTGTTGGTGGCGTTCTTTGCAACTCTGCTAGAGCATGGCTTTGGGATTTGACAATTCATGAAGGTCCCAGGGATGTGCTATGTTCGAAACTTATTTCATTGAAAAGATTTATGGAACTTGCTTTCTTGCCCTGAAGAGATGTCTGCAACTTTCGTGGGAAATAGCCTATCGCAGGGTGTTTTTTGAGTCTGATTGCCTTGAAGCAGTGAATTTTCTAAATACAAGGCCAATGAGATCTGTTAACTTGATGAGATGACTAGCAAAAGTTACATGTCAGCCTATAACCGAATGATCATCTAATTAATTTTTTATTATTAAAACAATCCTAATTGCTAAAATAGGGTTTTCACATGAGCAATTTTACCCAATAAAAAACCTAATTTCATAATTATGGTTATTTTAATAATTAAAAAATTAATAAAAAATATTAATTAGATGATTCAGTTATTTGTGGCCCATTGCTGAGGCTAACATGTAACTTTTGTTACCAGACTCATTAGGTTAATAGATCTCACTAACGGCCAGGGACCATGGTTTGGGGGTTTAGAAAGTTCAGAGACAAAAAACAAGGATTTAAAGTACAGGGACGGAGATCAAAGTTGACCGAAAGTCCGAAACTATAGGGACGAAAAACTTATTTTTTCCTTATAAATATTTATGACATATATATTTTACACGTTATTTTTTAGTAATAATTTATTTTATGATTCATATTTTTTATTCTCTCCCATCAAAATCAAATACGCTGTGCGATGCACAGATAAAAGTGTTAGTGTCTATAAAGAGTAAGATTTAAATATATAAATATATGTTTATAAAAAGTAAATTGATATTAAAAAATATTTACAATAGATTTAGGTTTGAATCTTATCATTATTGATTGATATTATTTTAGAATTTTTATTCCAAATAAGTTTTGAGCAATATTTAAATCAAGTGGTATATTGATAAAATATTTTCAAGATATTTCGTATTAAAAATTTGTAATCGTTAACAAATTTTTTGAAAATTACAATATAACTAATCTAGATCAGGATCTTCTATGGATAACCAGTAGAATGAGGTCCATTAAAGTGAAAAATGATATTTTTTTAGAAAAAAAAATTAACGGCACCACCACATTACTTTAAATTAAACAATTGCTTTAGTAGTGGTATATTAATATATTAAATATTAATTATTTGAATATATTCGTCAAAAAAATTATTTGAATATACTACACATTTTTTATATATAATTTTTTTTTTCAAATTCATAACTGTTAGCTATAATATAATATAATAATTGTTTTGGTATAAATTACATATATGTTTTATAGGAGGCAGTCCTGCTTGAACCGGAAATATTCACATCATGGTGGGCTAGCTCTCCCAACAAAGATTATATAATAATATGGTTTCATTTCCATAACCGCCCGTAATGTTGTAATAATACATATAATGTGAAGAAAACAATTATCATCATGACTTATTTATATCATATATAGAATACACTAAAAATATATGTACCTTGAGCTATTTAATGGTCTTCCTCAATGTCATGGTTTGGGATGCTTTCTTACTGTTGCCACGACCTTCCTGACCTCTTAATTAATAATTACTTAATTTAATAATTTTTTATTTGTTATTAATTATTATTTTTAATATCATTTCAATAGGTATTATTAATCATTTGCATTGTGTCTTCTTATCCTCTCTCACTTTTTTCATAATAAATTATTAATATTTTAACATAAATAAGAAAAACCACAAATACTATTATTATATGTATCAATAATTATCTATTTACACAAAAACACTTAATTGCTTTTGACTCATTATCATATTATTATTTTTCCTATTTCAATTTATAATAAATTTTTTAAAAAATATTTGTATTTAATATATCTACACATTATATAAATAATATTCAAAATCTAAATATATATGTATTTACAATTTACCAACATAAATTATTTATATATTCATCAATTATAAACAAACTCGTCTAACACATAGACTATATTTCTAGTTATTATAACATTTTAGCCTGAATCAAAATAATATCCGATATTTAATAATTAGGATGCGTTTAGTAAGTTGAAAAATATAACACTGAATTTTACACCAAAATTTTTTGTTGAGAATTAACACAGACATTTTTAAGTTAAATTTATGTTGGTAATATATATTACGAGTGATGTTTAATTGTTAAATTTATGGTATTTGAGACATTAAAAATTCATTTTAAAATGAATTTAATTGTTATATATTGTCAGTGTAAAAATATTTTACATTATTAATTATTGATGTCACATTATTGGATGAGTATAGCATCTTATGTATTATAAAATATAATAAATGATGTGGTAACATATCATTGAATGAGAGGAAGGGAGAGAGGGGGCAGTTGTATTGTATGCTATCATATCACTCCATAATCTGGCTCCCCTTTAGGATAAGAATTACACAAAGAGAAAATGATATGATAAGCCATATAATAGAGTTATCTTATTCTATTGGTGTAACAAACACATGATAAGTGATAGGATATGATAAATTTATCATAACTCGTCCCTTATATTATCTACCAAGCTCTAATAGTATATATTATTATATTCTTTTAAAATACATTCAATAAAATTATAAATGACATTTATTTTAGAAGATTCATTCCACATAGAGATCACAACTCTATTGGTACATCAGAAAAAAAAATTATTATTTTTATCCTCCATTCCACTAATCCCTTGGAATTTAATTTCTGTAAAACTACGATAATAGAGATTGTTTTTAGAAATTGTTTTGGATATTGTTATAAAATTAAATAATATATGAAGAAGTGTGGGCATATCTACACATAAATCAAATATTTGAATTTAAAGATAATGTTCTAACTTCTAAGAAGAAGAATTTAAAGAGAACAAGGAAACTAAGGAATCATCAACAACTATGAAGATTGTCTTCGAGATTTATCAACAACTATGAATATTATCTTCTCTCATTGTCTTCAAATTACTGATA
This sequence comes from Sesbania bispinosa, assembly GCA_026901365.1. NCBI lineage: Eukaryota > Viridiplantae > Streptophyta > Magnoliopsida > Fabales > Fabaceae > Sesbania > Sesbania bispinosa. Next base: position 709,880 of record QLOH01000235.1, read on the forward strand.
CAATTATCCAAGTTAATGTCATATATATACATGTACATACCTTTGCAATTCAACTTATTCAATCTGTTTTCCAATGGCGCATGAGGATTTCACTCTTTCCATGAACAACAATCATCCCTACCCCTTCATGTTAGATCCTCCTTCCCAATATGGCCCCTCAGAAGGCCATGACTTTCATGTCTCTGCTATTGAAAACCCCATGGCTATGGAAACCCCAAATTTCTATGCTCCAAGAAATCTAAACCATTATCAGAGTTCAGAGAACATTGCTACTCGAATGGAAGGCCTTGACTCTGCTATGGCAAGACTTAACTTGTCAGATAATCGATTTAGAAACACAGCTAATGTGGAGCTATATTCTAATCCCCTTGATTCTGTGACCAATAACCTTATTATGGATGCTTCTAGTTATGAGAAGAACTTGCATGAGATGAGGATTAGAGCCTCTGTTGTTGAGGGTGCAGAGCGAAGAATGCATAGCTTGTGTTTGAGTCCCATATCGACCAGAGATATGGCCAAAACAGATTATATAAACCATAGACAGCATAGTTCTAATTATCTGCATGATTTTGAACTTAGAAGGGAACAGGTTGTTTCCATTGCAAAGGATTATGATGGAAGTCGTGTACTGCAGTTTACATTTGATTTTGGGACTCTGAAAGAAATTGAATTCATCATCTCAAATGTGATGAATCATTTGCATGACCTAATGATACACCCTTATGGCAATTTTTTAATTCAAAAAATTTTTCAAGCAAGCAGAGTCACCATGGTTCAAAAGAACATTATTCTTTTCTTGATTATCATGGATGAGCATAAGCTAATAGATGTCTGCATGGACAATCATGGGTATGTATGTGTGTGCCACACTAGATTTATTGTTTCTTCTCTTAAATTTTTCATTGTTGAATTTTATGTAATACTATGTTGCATTTAAACTATTTTTTTTTCTAATTTTATTGCTACAGAACTCGAGTTGTTCAGAAAATACTAGAGAATATCAATACCCAACAAATATCTGAAGTTATAGATGTTATGAAGAGTATCACCGTTGTGTTGATGAAAAATTTTAATGGTGGTTATGTCATTCAGCAATGTGTGAAGCTTTTCCCACCTGCATATAAAAAGGTAATGCACAGCACATCCCAATCTTATGCTTTATTTGATTACATTATGTATGATATTGCTATTAGCTACAATTATTCTTACATTGTGAAAACCTGAATTTGTTGTTTTAATATTATGTGGTTAAGTTCAAAGTAATGAAATTAATGTATGAACTTATACTAGTCTTTTTTTTTCAAGTCCTTAGGAATGTTACATTGATCTCAATCTCAATACCTTATTTGGCCTACATTGTATTTACGGATGTTTGAATTTGTTTCATTAGTAAATTAATCAAGAGATTTGTCACAAAAAGAATCATGATAAGCCAACAATTGAAAAAAAAAATTATAAATTATGAGAGTTGTCATCAATTTTTTTTTTTAAAAAAAAAGTCTAAAAGAATGGTGTGCAAAGGAGAATCAGATTATGTTTATGTGTCTAATTATGTATAGGAAATAGTAGAATAGTTACCAAAAAAAATAGTAGAAACTTAATCATAGTATAATCCTAAAAGCAGTTACCTTGATTTACATAGCCTAAATATTGTGAAAATTTAAATAATCTAAAAATTATTTATCTTAACCTGGCAGGGCCCACTCCTACATTAAAGGAAACTGAACAGTCACGTGGCTCTTTTATTTAAAAATTAAATATGTGTTGGTTGATTTTAGCTTTTTATTTTTTTAAATACTTATCTTTTTTATTTTTAAAATTTTTATCATCTGATCCTAACAAATTCAAACTCAAATTAAGATAAAGAAAATATTTTTAGATTGTATCAGATTTATTTTTTATTATTTTGTTTTTTGTTATCTAATCACATGCTAAAAATTTAAGTTAAGATAAAGGAAAGATTTTTTTTTTAATATTTTTTCTATCTTTTTTAATCTCTTAATCATTATTAAAATCAAATGAAGTTAATTTTGTATTTTTATTCATTCATCCCAAAATATCATAATCCTATGAAGCTTGAAATTTTTATAAAATCTTTTCTTTTTTTCTACTTTTTGATTTATATATATATATATATATTTCTTATCTTATCGTCTAATTCTATTAAATTCATATGAAATTAAAGATTTTTTTATCTATATCAACTTATCCTAGAAATAAGTTTAAATAATTTTTTATTTTATTTTTTAATGTTTTTTATTTTATCACCTCCCTCCAAAAATAAAATTAAATCAGATTAAATTTTATTATTTTTTGGATGTGTTGAACGCCAAAAGGAAATGTGTAATTTTTTAGGTTACCTGCATTGATACAAAACAAACAATTAAACTCTAGATTTTGATTATTACTCTATTTTTTTCATTTTGATAGATATTCATTCATTGCAACTTGCAAGAACCAAAATTATATGCAAATTGTGAAAAATCTTCATATTCATAAACTAAATTATGATTATGCACAATTATTTAAGCCGTTAGAGTATGATTGCTTGAGTTTGTCTCTTTGTATATCTTGTGGAGTTTGTCAACTTTTAAATAAGATTAATTTTTTAGTTGGACCTTTTTTATGCTCGTGGATATACATTTTGGGGTTAAATATGTTTTTATCCTAAACTTTCACCTAAATTTGATTTTGGTCCCTGATTTTTTTTTTCGTTGTTTTTGGTCCCTAACGTTTTCAAATAATTGAAATTAGTCTCTGTCGTCTAACTATGTTAAATACATGGGTGATGTGGCTGGGACTAATTTCAATGATTTGAAAACGTTAGGGACCAACAACAACGAAAAATATAGATTAAGGATCAAAACCAAACTCGGGTGAAAGTTTAGGGACTAAACTCAAATTTGGATTTCGTCTCTAATCTTTGTCTTTCGTTGTTTTTGGTTCCTATCGTTTTCAAATAATTGAAATTAGTCACTGTCGTCACCTCTATTGAAATTAGTCCATGTCGTCATCTCTGTTAAATATAAGGGTGATGACAGGGACTAATTTCAATAATTTGAAAATGTTTGGGACCAAATCCAAATTTAGGTGAAAGTTTAGGGACCAAAAACATATTTAACCCTACATTATTTTATGCTTGCCTTTATCTGACTTAATTAACTTGCATACTCCATTAAAATAATTATATTAATCTATACTAATACTAATATATAAAGGCGATGCCTCTTTTTTGTGTCCACATTTTGTTTTCAATTATACCTTTAATTTATTTTAAAATTATTTTAAAAATTCACGACTTAAATGATAAGGATAATATTATAAATTTAATTTAAGAAATAGAGATTAAAATTAGAATATGAAATAATAAAATCAATCAGGATTTGAATTTGAATTGTAAAAATAAGGATTAATGTTAAAAAAAATTATCATAAAAAAAACAAAATATTAAATATAATTTTAATTTATTCATATAAATTAATTATATGAGGTATTTGAAAATATAAATAAATAAATTTTACGTTTTTTCTAAAAAAAATGTGGATACACAGGTACCGCGATATTTGTCTTTCCACTAGTACTAATTAAGTGAGCTTGTATAATATCAATTAATTGAAAACTTTTATCCAGGTTATTTTGGATGAAGTGGCAAAAAATTGCGTGGATATTGCAACAGATAGATGGGGATGTTCTATTATTCAAAAATGTCTAAGACATGCTGAGGGAGAAGCTATATTCTTCCTGGTTCAAGAAATAATCTTAAATGCTGACATTCTAGCAGAAGATCCATATGGGTTTGACTTCTTAGCTCTTCAACTTCCTATTACATTTTATTGCTTACCTACAATTTATTTGTATCCTATATTCTAAAGGGCAATGATGTTCTCACATACCTCTCTTTTCCATCACATTTCTCATTATATATTTCTCTTTTCTATCCATCACACTCATTTATATTTATATATAGGACTAATATATGAGTAAATGTGGTGTAAACCAATCATTATTCTAATTTTTCATAAGGGTCTAAATGTTTGGTACTTACACATTTTACAATTTACTGGAAAGAATAATTATTGTATTAGTAAGATAGTATATAAGTTTATTATCTAGTACAAAAAGAAAAAAAAAGAATATGAATAGAAAACATCTTAAGGATTCCTAACATTATATTTTGAAAAGAATGACAACTAAGTAGTGAGTCAATTGTATTATAAGTCCCACATTGAGTAGAAAGAAATTCAGTTGTACCTAATTTATGAGGCTATGCCATCTAATAAACTAGTCTTTTGGATTGAACTCTCCTCAGTTAAGTTGTAGCATATTATTATAATACACTTCATCAATTTTCTATAAACTTGTGACTTTGGGATTTCAGATTTGATATATTTTTTCTGTTTGAATTTATCTTCATTTTGAAACTAATTTTAATAATCTCATCTTTTTTTTTTTTTTCAAAGAAACTATGTGGTGCAGTTTTTAGTTAAAATGGAGAAGTCTAAAGAAAATAAACTGATAATTGCACGGCTACGTGGTAAATATGTTGGACTTTCTATGAACAAGCATGGCAGCAATGTGGTGGAAGATCTCTTAAAATTTTCTGAACCGGATGATGCTGCTACTATAGTTTTGGAATTAATGAACAGCCCCCTGTTTTTGAATATTCTTCAGGATCCGTATGGAAACTATGTTGTTCAAAGAGCACTAGAATACACCAAGGTTTGACACTACCATGTGTGCATCTCAAATTATATTTATGTTTTCCACTTAAGATTTAAAAAAAAAATGGGAGAATTCCAATTCTATTATATAGTTTTGGGTGAGTATCAACAAAGTCTGACACAATTGGTAGATAACTGGTTCCCTTAATCATCTTGACAAGGGTTCGATCCTTGGTGGTGTGTATGGAAAATAATTTATTGAGAGAGACAAAACCCACTTCGGTGATGAGTACCAAAAAATCATATTAATTTCTCCCCTTTACTTTTTTTTACAATTTTTTTTGAATCTACATGAAGAAAAGAAGCATGCTTTGTTTCATCAAAATATCATAAACTATTCTAAATCGGTATTTGATGTTTTGATTTAGACCTTGTTTATGTAAAGATTGTTCTCAAATCTATGTTTAATCTCTCTGTTTTTCTTATCACAGGGCTCTTTGCATAGAAGGCTTTCTAATATGATTTTATCAAATCAAAGAAATCTGCGTAACCATATTTATGGGAAATGGTTATTTGTCAAACGACGCAGGCGAGTCCATGTTTAAAGGATCATAATGCAGCTCCTGAGCTTGGATTTTACAAATCGATGTGTTTGGACTATTAGTTTGTTGATGATGGTAAAGCATAACTATTTTAAGTACATCTTAATTTAGTATTGTTATATGTTTGTTGGTTTTATTGTTTTAGCTAGGTAGGGAATTTTCAGACAAGATCCTTGTTTAGGAGGTGGATCCTCTTGAGCTGTGAAAATTTTATGTTTGTTTATATTGTCATAAACATTTATAACTACTACCTTCAATGAGTTTGTATACATCAAAATGGTATGATTTTTTTTTTATATTCAAGGAGAATTATAAGAGGTATTCCAACTCATATAAAATTATTATACATCAAGGTGTTTTTTTTTTTGGGAAAAAATGAATGTAAATCAAAAGGCAATAAAGCCAGAACCAGAAGACTGCACCATAACACCAATACAAAAGACTACGTCAATGCTAGAGCTAACAATTCGGGTTATCCGACCTAATATGGGTAACGAGTTTTATCAGATTGGACTAAAAAGTCCGAGAGTTATTCGAACTTTTAAAATAGGTGCATGAGCCCTATCTTTTTATTTTTGGGGGTTGCGAGTTACACGACTTTTTTGCGGGTTGTGGGTTTTATCGGGCTAGGCTAAAAAGTCCGAGATTTATTTAGGCTTATAAAATAAGTGTTCAGGCCCTACATATTTGTGGGCTGGACTGGTTGAACTAGCTCATTTTACCGACTCAAACCAATACTACAAGCAAGAAAAAATTATATAAACTATACTAAAACAAAAAAAAAAAAGCAATCCAAGACACGTTGTGAGTCGAATAAAGTAATAATTGAGTGTCAATTTCTCCACCAAATTCCAAATAAATTGCAATAAGGCAACGAACCAGTAGGAGGGCATCAAAATGCATCAATTTCAAATTTTTCAACAAATCAGAACTGCATAGACTAAAAATCAACCAAAGCAGAACATAATAATTTATGCTGATGAAACTAAATAAAAATTGCATCATATACCATTCCAAAAAATATTGTCACACCAGCATCCCAGCTATAAGGATTAAATCCTAGAATTTAGACATGCTAAAGGATGCACAGACCTAGAAGAGAAATCGTAGAATAATTTTTTATCTTTAAATTTTAACCACTTCCAAGACCTCAATCTAATCAATTCCAACATATCAATGAGAGTTAAGACATTATTTGAAAAAAAAAAAAACCAACTTCATTCCTATCAACCATAGACTCTATAGTATAATCAACTATATCACATACCACCTATAACACATATATAATTACAACTTGGGAGGCCCAAGAACTGTGACAAATGAGTATTAAAGATATTGTGGAGCACAACATAGAAACCATACCACTCTAAGCAAAACATCCAAGTATGATATGCAAAATAACATTAAAAAAAGATATGATTTGAAGATTCGAATCCTTGTCTATGCCACCCGCAATCAGCATCAGAAAGTTGGAGAATGTTGCTCTTAACTAGATTATCTTTTGATGGAATTATGTTTCGTAGCACCCTCCAAGCAAAGCAAGATACCTTAGTACGAACCGGCTTATACCACACAAACTTGTGAATGGGTAAATTTGCTTATATCTTATCATTGAAAATAACATGATAAGCTAAATTGACTAAGTAAAGGCCACTTGAATCAGTTATCCATCGTCAAGAATCAACATCCATGTCATTAAATTGAATCAAGGTTAAATCAATAATAACAAAGAAAATTGGCATAATTCCCACTGAAATAAACTCCTCCTCCAACACCAGTTTCTCCCTCATTTCTCACAATCATATTAGCAACATGCACTACTTTATTTCTAGCAATGGAGAAAAGCCTACTAAAATGCTCAGAAAAAAAAAAAGAATTGAAGTACACCACGAATTTGTCCAAGAAGATGTAGTTCTACCATTACCTATAACTTTAACACATAGTGGGAAACCCATCACAAAACATATTATTGCACCCTTCAATGCTCTATAAATCACACCACCGCCTAAACCTAATAACCCCATGTCACCCTTACAAACAGAAGACACACCATATATATATATATATATATATATATATATTTACCACTTTATTCCACAAATGTTCCCTCTCAATTAAAAGACACCACCTCTATTTTCCTAAAGGAGCTAAATTTAAAACTCTCAAATCTCTCAAACCTAAACCTCATGTTTTTTTTTTCTTTATAAATCTTATCCCAAGCAGACTTCCCCTTGAATTCCGCATAGTCCCAGTAGGCCAAAAGATCACGTGAGCCTCTTCCCAGCCTTCCGAGCCTTGTTCATCATATCTCGAAGGCGACGAGCAACCCTCTGCTTGTACACCTTCTTGATTTGGGCCTCATGAGAAGGGTCCCAGGTAACTCGACTCTGCAAAATAAAAATATGGTAAGTTATGACAAATTGACATATCTTAAGAAAAAATTTAAAGTATATAGGGTTTATAATTACCGTGAACTCCTCCCACCACCTGTCCCTTACATCCTTCGGGGTGACCTCCCAAAGGTAGTGAGGACCTTGGAACTGTAACGGATCGCATGACCAATGGATGCGATAGGTGGGTTGTAGGACACCCACCTACAAAATAAAATATTCAATATTAACGGTTAAAACAATTAAAGATTTATATTAATATCAATTCTAAAGAAGCAAAAAAGATAAACAAACTCAACCCTTGCCAAAGGGTCTGATAATAACCCGACCTTGAGTGTCTACCTGGAACCAAGCTGGCTCCCCATTAGACTCATGGTCAGCGTCCCCATCCATCTAATCCTGAGCGTCGTCAACGTCTAGGTCGGGCACAACGTCCTCCTCCACTGCAGGCATCTGAACTAATCCCGGTGTCGGGATGAACCTCGTACCATCAAACTGGGGAGCAAAAGGTGGAGGGGAGGAAGAAGAAGAAGACTGTATGGCGGTCGTCGGAGCCACTGAAGTAGATGGATGCTCCGACATCTGATCAGAGTGAGAGTGAGAGAGGTTGGCCCTCTCCTGCATCGCGTGAGTTGCCCGTGCACGTAGTTCGCCCGGAGGGATGGACCTCCCTCTACTCGGTGGGATCTTCTCTCCACCTCTACCACGCATTCTAGGCACTAATGACTATAGACATTATATAAAAATTAAATTATTATATAAATTAAAATTACTAATTACTAATTACTAATATACTAATAAATAAAATAATTACTAATATACTAATTACTAATAAAACTAATTACTAATTACTATAGACAATTATATAAAAAATAAATAATTATATAAATTTAAAAAACTAATTACTAATAAGTTAAATAATTATATAAATTAAAAAAACTAATTACTAATAAATTAAATAATTATATAAATTAAAAAACTAATTACTAATTACTAATAAATTATATAATTACTAATATACTAATAAAACTAATTACTAATTACTATAGACATTATATAAAAATTAAATAATTATATAAATTAAAATTACTTATTACTTATTACTAATATACTAATAAATTAAATAATTACTAATATACTAATTACTAAAGCAATGTTTAAAAGTACTAACCTAATTCCTACATCAAATAAATAAACTAATAAAACAAATAAACTATTAATTACAAATAAATTAATTAAAGCTATAAAAAACTTACTTGTTGCGACTCCGCAGAAGGAACAAATATGGAATGAGCTCTAAAGTCACCTACAGGCAACTATTTTGATTTCTGATTGGTTTAAAACGATCCTATGAAGGAGGTGAACTTTTTAATCGGTGAGTTTTTTAGAATAAAAAGAGAAGGGGGACAGAAAGAGAGGGGTGACCGTGTGAGAGAAAGAGAGAGGAAGGAGGAGGAGGAGGAGGTTGAAAATGGAGGAAGAGGGGAGGGGGAACGGTTTTTACGCGTACAACTTTTAACGTAGCAACGACGCCGTCGCTATGACCGTCACTATGTTTTAAAAAACATCGGCGCGCGCAAATTAAAATTTTATTTTTAAAGTTTAATTTTGATTTTTTTCAGAAACAAATAAAAAAATTAAGTCGTCGCTACCGTCACTACTTAGCGACGGTGTGGCCGTCATTAAGTATTAATTGCACTGAACAGTGCATTGCTACTAGCGATGCCTTAAGGCCGTCTCTACAAGGTCGTCGCTAATTTGCGTTTTTCTTGTAGTGTTACTACCCCAAAGGATTTTTGAATAATCATCCATTTGATGTTTTATCCAAATGATTTGGGAGCGACAACTTCTGCAGTGGATAAGGAAATTGTATGTTGCTTTCTGCAAGTCCGTGATATGAGTGGTTCACCCACGAATTGATATCCACCACTTGTGATCTATCGTTCCACTCTATCTCAAGCATAATCAGCATCACAGTATCCTATAAGATTAAAACCAGTTCCTTTCTTGAACCAATTGTCAAGATCAATAGTTCCAACAAGATATCTAAAAATTCTTTTTACAATAATTACATGAGACTCTTTAGGAGAAAATTGGAATCTTGCAAATAATCCAACAGAGAACATAATAACAGGTCTACTGGCTATTGAATATAATAGAGATCCTATCATGCCTCTATATTCCTTTTCAGAAACAGATTTTCTATTCTCATCATTATTTAAAACTGTAGTACAATGCATTGGTGTTGACATATATTTATCATCTTCCATTTTGAATCTTTTAAGAAGATCCTTTGCATATTTCTCTTGATGGATGAAAATTCCTTTTTCTTCTTGTTTGACTTGAAGTCCCAAAAAGAATTTTAGTTCACCCATTAAGCTCTTTTCAAATTCTTCCTTCATTAAATTAGAGAATTCCTTGCACATTTTTTCATTTGTAGATAAAAGATCATATCATCTACATATATTTGAACAATCAAAAGATCCTTCTTAAGAGTTTTTCTAAATAAGGTTGTATCAATTTTTCCTCTTGTAAAATCATTTTTGATTAAAAAATTTCTTAACCTTTCATACCAAGCTCTAGGAGCTTGCTTCAAACCATATAAAGCTTTGGCGAATTTGAAAACATGATTAGGATACTTCTAATTAATGAATCCATGAGGTTAATGCACATATACTTCTTCATTTATATAACCATTTAAAAATTCACTTTTAACATCCATTTGGTATAATTTAAAGTTTTTATGTACAACAAATGCAAGGAGTATTCTAATAGCTTCTAGTCTAGCAAGAGGAGAAATTTTCATCAAATTCAATACCTTCTTGTTGATTATAGCCTAGAGCTACTATTCTTGTCTTGTTTTTGACAACCTTACCTTCTTCTTTCATTTTTTTTATGAAAATCCATTTTGTTCCAATGACTAACTGTTCTTCTGGAGAAGGAATCAATGTCTAGACTTTATTTTTCTCAAATTGCTCTAGTTCCTCTACCATAGCTTTTATCCAAGATTTATCATCAAGTTCTTCACTTATGTTCTTTGGTTCAATTTGAGAAAGTAAGGTTGTTCCATTTCTTTTATGAACTGAGATATTGTCTTTCTTCCTTCTGAGATATTTCCACTAATTTGATCATGTGGATGAGTAATCTCCAGCTTCTGGGAAGTTCTTCTCTGTCATGATTCTGATTTTCTGTTCCACTTTGTTCTTGTGAATCATACTTTGATTTAGAACTTTACGGTTCCTGTGATTCTTCTGAGGATTCCTTCTCATAAGAATGTTGTTTATGATAAATGGTGAGTTTTTCAAATTCACCTTCTAATTTTGTGTCAGTCACTTTCTCAGAAGATATGTTAGAATCATTAAAGATGACAGGCATGCTTTCTTCTGTAGTTTGATTCTTAATGTTGTAAATTCTATAAGCTTTTGAGGTTGTTGAATAGCCAAGAAAGATAGCTTTTTCTGATTTTGAGTCAAACTTTTCAAGATTTTCCTTGTTGTTTAAAATATAGCATTCACATCCAAATACAAGAAAGTATGATATGGCGTTTTGCTCAATATGTTTCTAATAGAAACTCTATTTAAAATTTAGCAAGAGGTAGTTATTGCCTCCGCCCAAAAATATTTTTGAATTCTACTATCATTTAAAATTATTTTAGCCATTTCTTGTAAAGTTCTATTTTTCCTTTCTACAACTCCATTTTGTTGTGGAGTCCTTGGACAAGAAAAGTTATGAGAAATTCGATTTTCATCAAAAAATATTTTAAAAGAAGAGTTTTCAAATTCACCTCCATGGTCACTCCTAACAGAAGTTATGTGTTGACCACTTTCATTTTGTATCTTCTTGGAGAAGATTCTGAAAGCATCAAAAGACTCATCTTTTGTGGTGAGGAATAGTACCCATGTGAATCTTGAGTAATCATCCACTATAACAAATCAATATCTCTTTCCTCCAATACTAGGAGTTTTGGTTGGTCCAAAGAGATCAATATGCAGAAGTTCTAAAGGTCTTTTTGTTGGAATATTTTTAGGATGAAAACTAGAATGATTTTTTTTTTCCTTTAAAACATGCATCACATATTTTATCCTTCTTAAATTTGATTTTAGGTAACCCTTTGTTTGAGTGGTAAAAGTGGATCTCGAAAGACAAGATCACTTTCAACCTTTTTTATTCTAAGAGCAATCTGGGACTTAGAATCCAGTCCTCGAAAGGGACTCTTTAAGAAGTAGGTTTACAATGTTTTAACTTTTGAAAATCAAAGTGTATCAATTCTGAGATTTCAACAAACTTCACTTAATGTTTTATCAAGTAAAGAAATCAAAATTTAAGCACAGAGAAGAAGAAAGAAAAGAATTGCAGAAATGAAAGAAGAAAATTTAATGAAGAAAAATGAAAAATTAACAAATAATAAATTGAAATGCGTAAAATAAAGATCAAACAAAAGAAAACCATAAAATTATGCAGAAAAGTAATTGCATTAATTGAAATGTTGGTGGAATCACATACTTGATCTTCTCTTTGAAACCAATTAGTCACTTACAGAATGGACGTGTGGTGTTTAGAGAGTTTTCAGTATAAATGAATCCAACCCTGATTACATAATGAATTTGCCTATTTATAGATTTCTAATCCTAACGGCTAACTAATATACATAAGACACATCAGCAATCTTCATATGTGTTGGCACAATGCATGGCTGACACGTCTTCTTACAAAAAACTACTTCATCCTTTTTGAACTTTTGTAAAGCTCCACTAGAATTTTGACATCTGCCTTGGAAAATAAACTTCCAATAACTGCTACTAACTATCCCTTCAAGTTTTGTCCTTCCTCGAATGCATTCTTCTTCTTTAGGAATATCTTCTAAGTTCTTTTAATTGTTCTGTGTTTCGATCCAAATAGCTTGTCTTTTCGATTCTTAAGACCCGTGAAATCGAACATCTTCTTCGATTTGCATCATCCATACAACTTAGAATTATTCTGACACTTTAACTCACCTAAAAATCACAAAATTTTCTTTGACCATTTACCATTACGGTTTGGCATGTGTCAATCCTTCTTTGGTCAATTTCAGGGTGACGTTTGACTACTGTCCACCGTCCAGTTAGCCTCATTTAAGAAGGCTCCATTGATTGGGTTATTCTGGGAACACATTCATTATTCTCTCTTTCTTTACTCCTATAAATAGGAGTTTCATTTTGAACGTATTCTTCATTCCTTTTCATTATTCTTTATTCTCCCCTTAGTTCAAAATGGAAAAGCTTCTTCCTTTGGCTACTGAGTTCAACCTAATCTTTAATGATTTCATTTATGATAAGGTCGACGAGGTAGCCAAAGCTATAAGCTTTTTCAATCCTTTTTAAGGATTTTCATTTAGGTCGAACGTCGTAGCCAAATATTTAACTTATTTTGTCTTCACTCCATCTTTCTCATTACTTTGTTGATCCACAGGGATTTTTATTTCTACTTGCATAAAGCTCCTCCCTGGTGGTTCAATCAAGGCTTGTGGAAATGGATGAAGAAGAGGCGGCTCAAATGAAGAACAGGAAGGCAGGAGTCTAGTCCTCTGAAGACATAGGATAGTCCTTTGCTATATATACTTTTGTATTTTTCTGTATATTGCATTCGAACTCTATGTAATTCGAAGTACCTTTGTATATGAATAAAAGAACTTATCCTTATCTCATATGTTTGGCAGAAATATCTCAGTTTCAAGCTTATATTTTGATGTATCAAAGTTTCTTTCGAAACTAAATAAGCCTCTTTATATCTTACTAAATTAATTTGATTATCAACCAACAAGTCACTCGAATTTCCTTTCTTTGTTTCAAACTCGAAGACATTAATTCTCTCATAACTTAGCAATATTTCTTCTCTCAACTTATTAATACCTCAATTCGTTCAAAAATATCAAACAACTCTCCGAGTCATACAAAGACTTTTGTCTTCTAAAAATCGAAGGTATTCTGAAATTTGATACCAACACCCTCTAACTAGTTCTAATTTGGAAAGTTTTGAAATATTTTTTATATTTAAATGTCCTACCTTCTCATGCCAAATCCATTTGTCTTTTTCAACAGATGCAAAACATGTAAGATCAGAAAGTTCTTCTAAACATATGCTATATAGATGTTTGTTTCTAGTTCCAAATAATAGGATTTTCTTAGGGGATGAATCTCTTATTAGAAATAATGTTAGTTGAAACACAACTTCATAGCCACCGACACAAAGTTTACTAATGTTTAGAAGAGTTAGTTTTAGACCTTTCACATAATAGACATTATTAATTTGAGCAGAGTTAATCTTACCCCACTTTACCTATTCCTTTGATTTTGCTTTGTGTTCTCACCCAAAATCATAAAAAAATTTGGAAAAGAGTATCAAACTACCTTCAACTTTAAGCCTTTTGCAATTTACCACCATAAACTATTAAATCTTCCTATTTAATCCTTAAACTTTGATTATTCTATCAATTAATCCTCCCATCTAATTACTGTTAATTTACTGACGGAATTTAGTGGCTTAATCTCCACCTTTAAGTATTTTTATACAGAATTTGTACCATTGATTAAAAATTTAAATAAGACAATAAAACTCTAAAACCCTTTTTGGTAGGAAAGAAAGGAACAACTGCCTTACTTGCTTGATAAAACAAACCTACTCCATCGCACAATAAAATTTTGCAGTTAAATCACTGATTCTACTAGCATAAAATTGGCACATTGACAACTTTGACGAGAAAATGGAAAACCAATTTTGGTTTAATTAGAAAACCAAAATCAACACAAACTTCAGCGGTTAAATCACATAGGGAGCCAGATTGTTGAACATGCCATCTGCTAAAAGGTGAGACCTTTAATTGGCATGAACCGAATCCCTCATTTGGTGAATATACGCAAATTTGAAATGAAAGAAAAATTTACAGCAAAACTGGGGGAAGAAAAATCGAGAGTGAGACAATGAAGGTGCACATAGTTGCTCGGTGAGAAAAGAAGCAGGACGCAGTCGCTCGGCTAGAGCAGAAGCGGAACCACCATGAATGACGAAGACATGGCAACGACAACAAGGTTTGCAGGGATGCTGCAGCCCTGGTTTGCACACTATGACACGACAACACGATAGGACAGCACCGGCCTTCCTCTTTTGGGCACCGGCGCTGCGACACGATGGCTTGGCTTCGACGCCGACAAATTAAAATCGAACGGAGGTGAGACACGGTCGCATGCGGTGTTCTCTTCTGCTTCATCACTTCTCAGACTGTATACATTTTTTATTTTTGAAAGTGTGTAACATAATTAATAAACGGCAGGGATTTCATTGACATCAATGGTCCAAATTAGCTCCGTTATCTATTCAACCCTCACTAAACAAAAGGGCGTATTTTAACAATTACACAGGTTTAAGGATTAAGTGGGAAGAATTAATAGTTTATGGTGGTTATTTGCAACTAGTTAAAAGTTTATGGGGGTTATATACTCTTTTCCCTAAAAAATATATAAAAAATACAATTTTATGAATTTTAATATAATCAATTTTATAATAACACGACACTAAAAGTCTAAAACACAAATACCACCAAATCTTTCAGAGAAAAAGTAACTCAATAAGCATCCAGAAAAAGACAATGTTTTATAAGATCAGGAACAAAAATATACAAAATGGAAACAATATTCAAAAAATAGCTTTTCTGAAAAGAAAACCATAGCATTATTGCAAACTCATACAAAAAAGGTAAATAAATAGGAAACCATAACATTATATACAAAATAAGAAATAATATTTTAAAAATACAATATTTAATAAATAGGAGATTTGGATGAGCTTCTTCCAAATAAGCATCAATCTAAATCATAAAGAATATATGAAAAAAAATACAATTTTATGAATTCTAATATAATCAATTTTATAATAACAGGACACTAAAACACATATACCACCAAATCGTTTAGAGAAAAAGTAACTCAATGAGCATCCAGAAAGAGATAGCGTTTTATAAGATCAGGAAATTATACAAAAATATACAAAATTAGAAACAATATACAAAAATGACTTTTCTTAATAGGAAACCATAACATTATTGCAAAATCAGAAACAACATACAAAAAATAGGTAAATAAATAGGAAACCATAACATCATATACAAAATCAGAATCAATATTTAATAAATAGGAGATTTGGATGAGCTTCTTCCAAATAAGCATCAATCTAAATCATAAAGAATATATAAATAAACACAATTTCATGAATTCTAATATAATCAATTTTATAATAACAGATACTAAAACACATATATCACCAAATCTTTTAGAGAAAAAGTAATTCAATAAGAATCCAAAAGGAGATAATGTTTTATAAGATCAGGACACTATACAAAAATATACAAAATTAGAAACAATATACAAAAAATGACTTTTATGAATAGGAAACCATAACATTATTGCAAAATCAGAAACAACATACAAAAAATAGGTAAATAAATAGAAAACCATAACATTATATACAAAATCAGAATTAATATTTTGAAAATACAATATTTAATAAATAGGAGATTTGGATGAGCTTCTTCCAAATAAGCATCAATCTAAATCATAAAGAATATATAAAAAAAAATATAATTTTATGAATTCTAATATAATAAATTTTATAATAACAGGACACTAAAACACATATACCACTAAATCTTTCAGAGAAAAAGTAAATAGGAAACCATAGCTTTTCTGAATAGGAAACCATACATACCACAAAATCAAAAACACATATACCACAAAATAAGAAACAATATAAAAAATAGCTTTTCTGAATAGGAACCCATATTGCAAAGTCAGAAACAACATACAAAAAATAGATAAATAAATAGGAAACAATAGTGTTATATACAAAATCAGAAACAATTTACAAAAGATAGCCAAATGAATAGGAAACCATAATATTATAGCAAAATCAAAAACAATATTCAAAAAATAACTAAATGAATAGGAAATCATAACATTATAGAAAAACTCAATAAGCATTCCGAATCAGTTATGATGTTGTATGAACAAATTAATTATTGTAAAATAAGTTAAAAGGGCAGACTGGAGATTTGGATGTTTTTCCTCAAAAGTGCTTCAACAGCGTCTCAAACAAGGAACAAAATCTCCTCCCCAACCTTGTCTCCCCAATCAGATTGCACCGCATCAATTAAATTTGACAAGTCAGCATTAACGTTGTTAAGCCATCTCCGTTTACATTTTTTTCGACAAACCATATCTATTGAAAGCACCACCTCTGCAGCTTCATTTTCTCTCTAATCACATTTCACTTCCAGCGAATTAAATTAAAAATAAATAATAAACTACTTAACAAATTCAATTGAAACTAAAGACTCATTATCCTTGGTTTTAATGCTTAACAAATTTGATTGCATAAATAACAGATTCTACTGAGAAAGGTAGTTTTTCTTTGTATTTCAGCAACTCTGAAAGAAGCAACTCTCTGAAGTTGATGTACCTGCTGAAATGAAGAACTCTCTGAAGAACTTGGATCTGCTGAAGAATTTCTCAACCCTCTGAAGACGTGTACCATCTGATATACTGAGATGTCTTTTTGAGGATGTTCAGTATAGCATCTGCCAAAGTCAGAAGGTTTTCTGCGCAAAGACTTAAAGGTCTCTAAACGTCTTCTGTTATCATCTACAAAAGGAAGTTTTACAGAGTTCCTTCTACCGTTCCTGAAACATTGTACATGAAAAAGGAACTTTTGTACCTGCTGTGTGTCAGAACTGTACTATCTCTGCACACCTACTTTGCTAAAGTCAAAAGCTATCAAGAGCTACACGCTATCTCTCAACGACAACCAAACTATCTTCAACGGCTACATTTATGGGCTCTATAAATAGCCTCTCAAAAGACGTTGAAGATGTCGGCCAAGCTCAAATAAGAAATTTGTCAAGCCAACACTCTGCTGAAATTTATCTAAATTTCCTTGTACTTAGTATTTCATCTCTGTGTCCTGAGTTTTACTTAGTTATCCCTTTGTACAAGTTCATTTGAGTTTAAGTTTCTCAGAAGCTTAAACAAACACTATCATTGTAAACACAGTTAAGTGTCTGAGAGCCTAGAGAGGCTTGGAGGAACAAAGAATACTTGGTTTAGCCTGAAGAGGCTGTGTCCAAAGAATACTTGTGTTTAGCCTGAAGAGGATGTGTCCAAAGAATACTTGTGTTTAGTCTGGAGAGGCTATGTTCAAAGGATACTTGTGTTTAGCCTGAAGAGGCTGCGTTCAAACAATACTTGTAATCTTGCGGGATTAGTGGAAAATCCAGTGGTGTGTTTGCCCTGGGACTGGACATAGCTCACTGTGTTTGTGGGTGAACCAGGATAAATTTTTGTGGCTAAGTTCTCTCTACCCTTATCTCTTTACATTCAGTTTTTATCTAACCAATGAGGGTTCTGAAAAGTGCATTTATAAATCCATGCAGAAATCAATCTCTTTAACGCGAAAATATTTCAAAATCAATTTTACACAACCTGCTGAGTCATATCAGCAAGTTGCTGAACTTCCAGTTTCGGAAGGTTGAAAAAATATTTTCTCAAACTGTTTGCTTATTTTTAAAGGTTTTTCAGAAAATCTGTAAAGAATTATAAAACACTATTCAACCCCCATTCTAGTGTTTCCTGTGGTTTTAACAGTTGTTATCAGAGCTCAACTTCGGGTTGAGCATCTAACAAGTGCTGATGGAGAGGATCCAGATGGAAACCTCAACAAGCTATGGTGTTTATATCTCAGAAGGAGCATCTGTATCAAGACCACCAATCTTCAACAGAAAAGATTATTCTTCTGGAAGGAACATATGAAGCTATTCCTGGAAAGCTATGATCTAGTTCTCTGGGATGTAGTTACTGATGGTAACTATATTCCCATGAGAAATGGAATACCCATTTCCAAAACTGAGTGGTCCAATGAGCAAAAATTTAAAGTTCAACTTAATGCTCAAGTCAAGCTCTACTTGATTTGTTCTCTGAACAGAGTTGAGTATCACATGGTAAAAAGACTCTACTCTGCCAAGGAAATATGGGATTGGCTAGCTCATATGCTCTTAAAGAAGATGAAGATTACATATCCTTAGAAGAGCAATCCACTGAAAGTGAAGAAGATTCATCAGAAGAAGAGAATCAATGCTTCATGGTAAATCAATCAGAAGATTCTGATTCTAAGGTAACATCTTTAACTCTTCTTGATGAATATGATGACTTAGTTGATGGTACTAAGGAACTCTTCAGAAAGTATAAGAAGCTTTCAAGTGATTATGTTACTGCATGCACTAAAAACAAGGACTTCGAAAAAGAAAATCCTATACTTAAAGAAGAGCTTCTTAAGCAAGAGAACTAGGGGTGGACACCGCCCGATCCGACCCGCAGACCCGGCCCGACCCATTGCAAAAAAAATGGGCCAAACCCGGTCCGCGTGCAAAAAAAGTGACAAAAAACGTGTCCATTGGTCTGGCCCGGTATCAGTTGGGGACGGTCTCAGGCTGACCCTCGGGTCGCCCTACCCGGCCCGCATATTCTTCTTATGTTTTTATTTTTTACTTTTCTCTAGTACCTATTGAGTAAATAACTGAGTTTGAGATAGGGTATTAGGGTTTCACTTTCACAATTCACAGTTTCACCTCCGCCTCTCATCTCTTTCGTCCCTTCCCTTCTCTTTCATTTTCATCGTCATCGCAACCGCAACTTGCCCTCCGATCACCGGCGCCGTTGTTCTCTTCCATTATCGATGTCGATGCTAGCTTCGTTGTTCCCTTCTCTTCCTCCATCGTCTTCCTAGTTCCTACTACCCGTACGTCGTTGCGCGCAACTCCAAAGGCTGGCATTCGTTTCCCATCTACAGTTCGGCTCCAAACTGATTTCAGCCTGAAATTTTCAAGTTCTTCTTCATTTTCTTGTGGTTTATACTTTTCTTCTCTTTTGATTCTTTTACAGAATATGAATACATGGTATTATCCTACAAAATTTATTCTATATGTGTTTATATATGAATACATTGATTTTTTGGCTATTGTTTCAATCTTCTAATTTCAATCTTCACGATTGATTCTTTAGGCACTCACGTTCATATTCACTTTCCAGCCCTTATCAAGGAGTAGTATATTTTAACAACTCCAGGTTATCGGTTACAATCTTAATTGTTTAATGAACGATTAGTATTCTGTATCTTTTTTATCTCTAAATATTTTCAGTTTCAGAGCCAAATTGAATAATGCAATATATTGTTGAAACTAGTGGCAGTACTTGGTAGTTTGAAGTAGGTTCTATGATACATTTGTACTCACACTCTGATCATTATTTTGCTTAATATAGTTTGAAGTAGGTGTTGTATATTAGTTTGAAGAACTAGGTTCTATTTTCGCTATATTTTTCCAATTTCTCTATTTATATTGGATCAATAGGTGTATATTCCATGTCTCTTTCTTTTACTATTATACTTATATTTTTTCTGTTTTGTCTTTAGGTGATAAACTTGGAGTTGTTATTGAATAAAGGGATCTTACATTAGATAAAAGAAGGCCTTGCTTGGAGTTGGAGGTGTGTATCTCTCTTCCCTTGTCATTGTTACAATACTTAGTTAGTTTTATTGATAAGTAGTGTTTGGAAACAGTAGACTGTCATTCATATGTTTTTGTTTTCACAATCTAGGTTTAGTTAAATGCAAATGGAAGAAGATCCTACAAGAACATTGCCTGATACTTCTAACCCAAACCTTGCTACAAACCCAAATCCAAAAATAGTTGCTACACCAATAACAAATGAAATCCAGGAGGAAGGTGATAAAAATGTAGTTGAGGGTAAGGGTAAGAAGTCTATGGTTTGGGATCATTTCACTAAGCTTCATTTGGCAGAAACTAAAGGGGAACATAAGGAAAAATGCAATCATTGTCGTACAGTTTATTCTTATCACCCAAATAAACATGGCACGAATTCTCTAAATAGGCATTTGCATAGATCTCACAAGTGGATATTTAGTAAAGAGGGTAAAAATGGGACACTTCATGGGTATATGCCAAAAATCACCGAAGGAGAGGTTTTAGGTGTGACAAATGTGGGCTATAACTTGGAGGATTGTAGGAAGGCATTGGCTGAGTTTGTTATATGTGATGAGATGCCATTTAAGGTTGTAGAAGGGCGTGGTTTTCGCAAAATGATAAATCGATTAGAGCCTAGATTTACTGTACCATCTAGGGTGACGGTTGTAAGGGATTGTTACCCACTCTTTTTAGATGAAGAGAAAAAGTTAAAGGCTTGGTTTATGAAGAATTGCATCCGAGTTTGTATGACAACTGATTGTTGGACTTCAAACCAAAATTTAGGCTACATGTGTTTAACAACACATTTCATTGATGAAGAATGAAGATTGCAAAAAAGAATTTTAAACTTTTGCCTAGTTGAAAACCACAAGGGAGAAACCATTGGAATAGAAATTGAGAGATGTTTAAGAGAATGGGGAATTGAAAGTGTGTTCACAATTACAGTTGATAATGCAAGCTCAAATTATGGGGTTATTTCATACCTTCAAAAAAAGTTAGATGCCAGGGGTGGACTTGTATGTGGTGGTAAATATTTGCATATGAGGTGTTGTGCCCATATTCTTAATTTGGTTGTAAATGAAGGCATAAAGGAAAAACAATCTTCTATTGAAAGCATAAGGAATGTTGTGCGTTATGTTAGGTCTTCTCCTCAAAGACTTAAAAAATTTAAAGAGTGCATTGAAGCTGAAATGATTAAGTGTCAAAGTCTTGTGTGCCTTGATGTTCCAACCAGGTGGAATTCCACTTACATTATGTTGGAACATGCTGAGAAATTTGAAAAAGCATTTGATAGGATGTATGATCTAGAAACAGATTATCGAAAATAGTTTCGGGAAGAAGAAAAGGAGAGGAAAAGGGTTAGTCCACCTGTAGATTTGGATTGGCAGCATGCTAGGCTATTGATTCATTTTTTTAAAATATTTTATGAAGCAACTTTGAGTTTCTCTGCTTCTTTGCATGTGACATCAAACCATTACTTTCATGAAATTGCATTAATACACTCTGAGTTGGTAACATTGAGTAACAATCATCGTGAATCCTTTGGGCACATGGTCTTGTCAATGAGGGAAAAGTTCTATAAATATTGGGGAAATGTTGAAAAATTCAATCCACTTTTGTTTGTTGCTGTTGTGTTAGACCCTCGATATAAACTTGATTATGTCACTTGGTGCTTAAGGGATATATATGACAATGATCTAGCAGCTAGTATGACTACTTTGGTTAAGGAATCCTTGGATGAATTGTACAATTTTTACTCAAAAGGTATTTCTGAAATCAAAGAAAGTGAAGTTTGTGGAGATTCTTTAAAGAGAGTAGCATCAGATGAGACACATAAAGGATTACTTAGTATCAAGGGTGCTTTTATGAATAGGGTGGAAGTTTGGAAAAAACAGAAGAGGGCCAAAACTAATTTAGAGAAGACAAATCTTTAGCGATATCTGACAGAGGACACAATAGATGATGAGAATGGTGACTTTAATATCTTGGGGTGGTGGAAAGCAAATTCTTCAAAGTATAGGATCCTTTCTGCAATTGCTCGTGATGTAGTGGTTGTTCCGGTTTCTATTGTGGCTTCTGAGTCATGCTTCAGTACAAGTGGGCGTGTTCTTGATGTTTTCCACAGCTCTTTGTCTCCTAAAATGAGTGAAGCCCTTATTTGCACTCAAAATTGGTTGTGCCCTGTTGGCCTCAAATTTGATGAGCAAGATTTTGATCAATTTGATAGCACTGAAAAGATTATTGATGGTGAGTCTATTTCTATTTCTATTATTGGTTAATTTATTCATTTTTTCCATTTGATATAAACTATCTTTTTTATTTTGCAAATGTTTTCACTAAAATTCTAGAGCCACAAGGAGTGAATGACAAGCAACAAGTTATGAACATTGACTGTTAGACAATCCAGCAACATTTTTTTGTGTACAACTAAACATTTAGATTAATATTTTTTGTATTTAAAAGCCTGGAAGGCTTGGTTCAGATATATAGGCAGTGGAGTATATATGGGCAGTCAAGATAGATGCAGTTCTTTTTTTTGTATGTAGCTGCAGTATATGGGCAGTCAAGATAGCTATAGTTTTTTTTTGTATGTAGCTGTAGTTTTTACAGATATTGGTATATTTTGGTGGTGTGTAGAGAGGGCTAGAAGACTTAGAAAAGTGGGAATTAGGAATATATTGGTATATTTTTATAGAAAGTGCACTTAATGATATTGAATATATATTTTACAATGTCATGAAAGTATGCTTGGATATTTATAATTATAGCATTTGCGGTTGTTCACACATCAGTAGTTGTTGTAGCATCAAAGTATGCTTGGATGTTGGATTTTTAACTACTGTAGAACCATATGTTATTCTTTTTTATTGTTATTTTTTATGCACCAGAGCCAAGAGGCTTTTGTGAGTTTTGTCTCATCATGAAAATATTATTTCTAAATCTTATCGTAGTTCGGGCCAACCCGACCCGTCTTCTTTAGGCCCGGTCTTAGTTTAATATTTAGATTATCGGGTTGCTTCGGGTTTAAGGACGGGTTAGGGCCTATAAAATTGGCCCGGTCAATATTTAGGGCCGGGTTAGGGCCAAGTACAACCCGTCCTAACCCGTCCCTTGTACACCCCTAAAGAGAATAGTAAGCTCAAAAATCTACTTGAAGAAAAAAAGAAACTTCAAAGACAGATTTTAGAACTTACTAAAGACCTGGCCAACTCCTCTGAAGGAACTAATAATCTTAACAGATTATTAAAAACTCAGAAAAGGTTAAATGATAAAAGAGGCTTAGGGTTCTCTGGAAAACCATCATCTAAGACATCAAGTTCTGATAAGCCTAAAAAGGAAAAGAAAAAGGTTGACGGGTGTCTTCATTGCGATAAACATAGATTATTCAAATCTGAATGGAAGCAATATGAGGAACCTACACCTTTCACTGACCCTGGTGGACCCAAGAAGGTATGGGTACCAAAATTGTCAATTGTTTTTCTTGCAGGTGTTCTCAACAAAGCAAAGAAAACTCCAAGAATAACCAAAGAAGAATGGATGAGTGGAAAACTGGATGGAAAGGCGGTGTACATGCTGAGAGCTCTAAGCACAACTTACTGAAGCTAATCATCACTCTTTCAGAAAGCAATGTTGAGTCTCAATCGTATAAAAATTCCATTTTATGGTAACATCATTCCTATCTCAGACTCTCTGAAAATTTATGCATTGATTGAATTGTGTGAACTTTCTGAACCTTGTGCTTGCTGAAAAATTATTTTATTAAAATAATTATTTTATCTAAGAAATATGAAAGGTCTGTAATCCAAATGTTTTTTAAAACACTATGACCTGGCTCTCTATAACTGATGGCTCATCAACCGTCCACTCTCTGTGGCACGATGCACGACTCTCCATGTCTGCGCAGTTTTGTAACCGATGTCATCAATGCTACTCCTGAGTCTATTTATAGAGATTGTGGGATCATCATGAAGACTACACACTCACTCTGCAATCAAGAAATCTTCTGCGTATCTAAGAGAACCTCACCTCTCTCAAAGAAGTCCAAGTTTCTCAAGTTCAAAACTTATCTTCATCAATGGCTGCTGAATCTGTCGCTTCATGTGCCCCTGCCACACCTCAACACGATTAAAAAATTATTCCCACTCGTTGTGTAAGGCTGAGTGAGTTTGACGAGGCTGGTTACAATGTATTTGAATTCTTTGATGCTGCCGGTTGGACTCCCTTCTTCAACATCGTCTCTTCTCCCTGGCATGAAGAGAGCGTCCTTGAGTTTTGGAACAACTCTGAAGTGGTTGCTGAGAGCCACAAATGTGTCATTAAGACTTTTGTGATGGGAAGACCACTCTTTGTGGACTGTAAGCTGTTGGAGGAAGTTATTGGAGTTCCTGCTGGAGGAGCTCAGTTCGCTTCTGACTGGGAAATCAATCATCGAGGCATTTGGATGTATGACCAAATGTTGTTTGGTGTTAGACTCTATAAACCTCTAACTCATTCCCAACTCTTGGAGATCCCCAGAATGCTGCTTGCCATCCTCAACTGTTGCATCCTTCCCAAGGGAAGTGATAAGATTCACCTCACTGAAATTGAGAGACTTGTGCTGATCCACCTGCTGATGAAGAAGAAAGTGAGCCTTCCGTGGATCATCCTCCATCAAATGATCTTCAAAAGGGCATTGGACTCCGCTGACAGATTCCCTCACAACTCTTTAATCATGAAGATTCTGATACACAAAGGCTTTCCCATGGATGGACTCTTTGATCAAGCACCTCCTTCCTTCTTCACTCCTGCTATGTATGAGCAGATTGACTATGTTGTCTGTTAGAAGAAGAAGCTCAAGAGAAGATGTTGGCTGAGAACTCTCCTGAGGCATCCCCTGTCAAAAGGAGAAGGACCAGAACCTTTAATCCTCTTGGTGCTCATGGAAGGATTAAGAAGGTATTTGTTGCATATAATTTGAAAAGGCTGCATGCTCGTGTTGGTCAGCTAGCAAGGATGCTTAAGGAAACTCAAAAGGAGTTGCTGAAGCTGAAGGCTGAGAAGGAAGTTGCTAGTGCTGCTGAGACCATGCATGCTGATAGCCATTAATTACTCAAAGAGCCATGTCAAAGCCGTTTGTTCTTTTTGAAATACTTGTTGAAATGTTTAAAATTTTTTTATTAATATAAATGAACTTTTCAATTTTCTTCATAATATCTCTTATTGATTATATCATTAAGCATATGTGATTTAAGTTTATACTCTCTGAATATCTGTTTGAACTTTAATCACTGTTTGAGCGCATATCTCAATGATTGATATTACCTGAACTTTCTCAAGTTTATTACTCGTGATCCACTTGTTCTTGTTATCTGAACCCTTTTTGAATAATGACAAAAGGGGGAGAAGTATAACTAACAAAATCTGAAGCTAAGTGTTTTTCTGAGAAGAAATCCTTTGTTCAGGGGGAGTACATCACATTCTACTCAGTTATCTGAAAGAGGGGGATAATATTTCTCTTTAAACTTAATTTTATTTCTTTCAGATATTTGTTAGTCATATCAAATTTGTCATCATTAAAAAGGGGGAGAATGTTGAGTCTCAAAATCAATTTAAGTATTCAAATTGGATTAAAGACTCATTATCCTTGGTTTTAATGCTGAACAAATTTGATTGCATAAATAACAGATTCTACTGAGAAAGGTAGTTTTTCTTTGTATTTCAGCAACTCTGAAAGAAGCAACTCTCTGAAGTTGATGTACTTGCTGAAATGAAGAACTCTCTGAAGAACTTGGATCTGCTGAAGAATTTCTCAACCCTCTGAAGACGTGTACCATCTGATATGCTGAGATGTCTTTTTGAGGATGTTCAGTATAGCATCTGCCAAAGTCAGAAGGTTTTCTGCGCAAAGACTTAAAGGTCTCTAAACGTCTTCTGTTATCATCTACAAAAGGAAGTTTTACAGAGTTCCTTCTACCGTTCCTGAAACATTGTACATGAAAAAGGAACTTTTGTACCTGCTGTGTGTCAGAACTGTACTATCTCTGCACACCTACTTTGCTAAAGTCAAAAGCTATCAAGAGCTACACGCTATCTCTCAACGACAACCAAACTATCTTCAACGGCTACATTTATGGGCTCTATAAATAGCCTCTCAAAAGACGTTGAAGATGTCGGCCAAGCTCAAATAAGAAATTTGTCAAGCCAACACTCTGCTGAAATTTATCTAAATTTCCTTGTACTTAGTATTTCATCTCTGTGTCCTGAGTTTTACTTAGTTATCCCTTTGTACAAGTTCATTTGAGTTTAAGTTTCTCAGAAGCTTAAACAAACACTATCATTGTAAACACAGTTAAGTATCTGAGAGCCTGGAGAGGCTTGGAGGAACAAAGAATACTTGGTTTAACCTGAAGAGGCTGTGTCCAAAGAATACTTGTGTTTAGCCTGAAGAGGCTGTGTCCAAAGAATACTTGTGTTTAGCCTGGAGAGGTTGTGTTCAAAGAATACTTGTGTTTAGCCTGAAGAGGCTGGGTTCAAACAATACTTGTAATCTTGCGGGATTAGTGGAAAATCCAGTGGTGTGTTTGCCCTGGAACTGGACATATCTCACTGTGTTTGTGGGTGAACCAGGATAAATTTTTGTGGCTAAGTTCTCTCTACCTTTATCTCTTTACATTCAGTTTTTATCTAACCAATGAGGGTTCTGAAAAGTGCATTTATAAATCCACGCAAAAATCAATCTCTTTAACGCGAAAATATTTCAAAATCAATTTTACACAACCTGCTGAGTCATATCAGCAAGTTGCTGAACTTCCAGTTTCGGAAGGTTGAAAAAATATTTTCTCAAACTGTTTGCTTGTTTTTAAAGGTTTTCAGAAAATCTGTAAAGAATTATAAAACACTATTCAACCCCCCTTCTAGTGTTTCCTGTGGTTCTAACGGACCGAGATATAGGAAACAATGGCTCATAATGGCTTCTGTCAGTTGAATAGAAAGGGACAGAAGTTTCATGGAAAGTTGGATGATAACATTGAAAGTGGAAGATGAAGTAATTGTAAAATGTTCAGAGTTTTTAAATCTTAAATAATTTTAAAAATTGATGAAATTTTAAATAATTTTGAAAAATGATGAAACTGTGTTACAAAAATACCCTTAGTTTATGTGGGAAATTGGAGTTCCAGACTTCCTTCATTTTATTATAATTATAATGATAATTATAATAAAGATAAAAGGGTCAAATATGTTTTTGGTCCCTGTAAAATAGGCGAGTTTTGCTTTTAGTCCATATAAATTTTTTTAGTAAAGCGTCCTCCCAATTTTTTTTGCAATTAGTCTCTCCCCTCAATTGGCGTGTGTCAGGTGCTGATGAGGCACGTTTTTTTTCCTCTCTCTCTCTCTCTCTTATGTGTCAATTATTAAATTTCTGGCGGTCTTTAAACCGCCAGAAAATTAAGCTATGAGCACCACAAACCATTTTCCCCACTCATTCTTCTCCCCCTCCCCAAAACCACCCACTCCTTCTTCTCCCCCATCCCATGTAACCCACCCCACCCCTCTTTACCCCTCCAATAAGTGGGGCACCAGTCAAGACCAAGCGAATACGGTGAAGTGAGTGGGTGGGAAAATCATGTAAAGCGTCTAAGAACAGATTCGGGGAAGAGGAGACCAAGCCATATGTAGATTTCTCAGGGACACAAGGATGATAGGTATATAATGGACATATTGCTTATAGTTTCAAAAAGAGTTCTAGTGGCCCTTCATAGAGTTTACCCTTCACAATGTTGATATACAATTAGGCCCTAAAGTGTATTTTATGGCTACCTAAATGGGCTACATGTAAGTTGCTCTCCAATTTTTTTGTTTGGGTATCTGCATCTAGCAGGTATTGCTTTTCTTTTAGATAGCTGAAACTATTGTATAGAAACTCCTTGGTTCTTGTTAGTCCATCAAGAATTCTTTACAAGGTCCTGTTTCACCTGGTGGCAGTTCTTCCAAAAATGTTACATATAAAAAGCTACGAACCTTTGCTTATGTCAAGAGAAAGACAAAAAGGAAAGAGAACTAATTGAAGGCAGTTTAAGTAATAATAGACAGATAATACAGAAAGCTAAATTATGGCTGAGATATTTAGGACTAAGTTTACATTAAAAGAAGTTCATTTCTTTCTCAATTTCTTGACTTTGATCTCCATCTCCACTTGGGGGGAGACTTATTTTATAAGTGATAAATCTAGAGAGATTGTTGAGTTGAAATAAAATAACATAACAAAGTATTTTTTGGATACCGGAGATAAAGAGAGGCAAGTCTCTTGTGAGCCCTGGCATAAGCAAGGTCCAACTTCACAGCCTCACCACAGTCCCTCGCTGCCTCACCAAACTTCCCTAACACTGTGAGTGACGCCGCACGGTTACTCCGACACGCAGCGTTTCCCGGCGACATAGTAATAACACGATCATACAATGCCAACGCCTTCGCAAAGTTTCCACTCCCATACAACTCATTTCCAATCCTCTTCACCTCATCGGGATTAGAACCACCCATCGCGGCGCGCTTCGCCGTATTCGCTTGGTCTTGATTGATGCCCCACTGATTGGGGGGGAGGGGTGGGGTGGGTTACAGGGGATGGGGGAGAATAAGGGTGGGGGAAAATGTTTGTGGGGGAAAATGTTTGTGGCGCTCATGGCTTAATTTTTTGGTGGTTTAGACCGCAAGAAACATATAAGAGAGAAAACGTGTCACATCAGCACCTTACATACGCTAATTGAGGGGAAAGACTAATTGTAAAAAAAAATTGGGAGAACGCTTTATTAAAAAAAAATTATAGGGACTAAAAGTAAAACTCACTTATCTTACCGGGACCAAAAATATAGTTTACCTAAAATAAAAATAAAGATGCAACATAGAAATATTCAGCATAGAGTTGCAAATTCAAAACATCCAAACGAAGATTAGTCGGCTGGGAGCTCTAGCTCTAGCCTCTAGGCATTTGCCACTTGCCAAATACTCAAAATAGCATTACTTGGAAGACTACGTTCGAGTCATCCCATGGAGCTTGAGCTGTATCCAACTATTATTATTATATAGTACTACTATATACTATGCGGTAATCACTTGCCATTAACCGCGTCATTATGGGACATGGACTATCTCCATTCCACAATCACTTTATTTTTCCTGTCAACTTCATTTACTTCTTATGGTGACAGTAAGGAAAATTCTGAGCTTATATTTATCTTATTCAGGGCCGTTCGGGGTGGTTGTGACTTTTCTATTTTTGGTTTTTAAAAATTTTTAATCAAGTTTTTACAACTCAAAATCAAAATTTGAAAACCATTTTTTGTGGTTTTCAAAACGTTTATTTTGAAAACCACAAAAATAAATTTTTGATTTTTGATTTTGAGTTGTAAAAACTTAATTGAAAATTTTTAAAAATCAAAAACTGAAAACTCGCAATCACCCCGAACGGCCCCTTAGTGTGTTTGATTTATTTCAAAATCACATTTCAAACCTGATTTGAGCAGATATTATTGAGAATAACGTTGATCCAGATTTACATTTAAAACGTGATTTTGTGGTAAACCAAACACACTATTAGAGTAATGAATGAATTTTAAAAGATAAATAATACATTATTGAGAATTTAATAACTTCATAATTCATAATATATATTTATATATGAGTTTAATTATTATACACTGTTATATAGATATATAATAACATACCACCACGTCATTTAATAAATATGATAACTCATGTATTATTAAATTTAATAAATAATGTGATAGAATATCATTAAATATCTGTTTAATTTATTTTTACGCTCACAGCGTAATTTTACGCCGATAGTGTTTGTATATTAAACTTTTTATACATTTTATTACAATTTTAATTATTAATGTTTTAGTTAATTATCATTTTTATAATTTATTCTTTAAAGTGTATTTCTATTAAGAATCGATTGTTTAGATTTAAAAAACAATTCTTATATTGTGTAAAAAATTTATTTCTGTTTTAAAGTTTTTTTATAAAAATCAGAAACTAATTTATATTAAGTTCTAGTTTTAAAAAATACCTTTTAACAATCTTTCTGCCACTCCATCTAACTATTCAAGAAAGCAATTTATTAAAAAATAATCACAAATATATACTCTAAATTCCTATAAACAATAATCTGTTAATGAATGTCTTATTTTAAAATTGAGTTCCATTCCATTAATAAGTATTTTATGAAAAAAAAATTAAAAAATTGTAAAGTATTTATTACAAAGTATAACATTTAATATTTTAAAAATTTTTAAAAATTTTTTAATTAGTATTTTTAATACACTCATTAATATTTATCTTTAAGATTTCATATAAATTTATTATGCAAAATTTTTATATCTATCTTTCACGTAATATGTGCTAGTTGATGATAAAAATAAATGATATGATATGATATTATTATTTTATCCTATTTTATTTACAATATTTATTATAATAATAAGATAAAATTAAATAAATTTATGATGTTAGACTATTCTATTCTTATATTTATATAAATAATATAAAAGAGATAAATACATACATTGTCTACAACTACTTCACCTTGATTCATTTTTTTATGTTGATGTCAATGTCAATGTTAATGTTTGATGTATGGATACATATGAAATAGCAAATGATAATTAGGGATGAGAAAGCAAAGCAAGGATAGTATCCGAAATGGTTGCTTCTCTTCTGTTTCTTCTTTTATGGTTTGTCCTGTAGCGTCTCATCTTTGTCCTCTCTCTCTCTGGCTCCTTTCCCTGCACATCACTGCAGAGAGCGAGCGAGGAAGAACAAATAAACAACGAACAAACAAACAACCCCTTCTTCAGCCACCTTCAGACTCAAACCCCATTCCATTACTCTCAAGCTCAACACTTCATACTCATTAATTAATTTCTTTTTTTATTATTATTCAACAAAACAAAACAAAACAATCCCCAAATCCTCAAACCCCAAACCCTAGCCTTCTTGGCAAATGCCGCATATCCTTTGATTCCATTACTCCACGGTGAATCGCCTTCGCAGGTTCATTCTCTCTCTCTCTCCCTTCTCATTCTATCATCATCGTTTTTTTTTTCTTTTTTCCAATTTCTTGCAATTTTTTTCTTGATTTAGAGTTAGGGTTAGGGATTTGACGCGGATGGAAGGGAGTGCGGACCTGTTCAGAGGTTCTCCTGTAGCAGGAGCATCGTCATCGTCAACGTCGTCGTTATCGTCTTCTTCTTCTTCTTCTCCGAATTCGAGAAGATACGGTTTCCTATCGGCGTCTAATATCATTCAGGCGCCGTTATCGGTGCTTCTAGAATATTCTGGTATTCTTCCGGCGAGGTCCAATCAGCACCAACCTAGCCCTGACGCAGTCTCCAACGACGGCGAGGTTTCGATAAGGATCATCGGTTCTGCGGAACACGATCATCATCACAGGGAAGAAGAGTCTTCTCCTGGTGGTGGTTTGGTGGTGGGGAATGATGCTGCTACGATGGCCAATTCCCCTACGCAGGGTGATGCAGGTGGCGTTTCAAGGACGGGAAATGGAAATGGTGACGCAGAAGCTGGTGGTGGTGACGGAGCTGGGCCCAATGGGAGGGATTCTTCTTACCAGAGATATGATATTCAGCATGCTGCTAGGTGGATTGAGCAGGTCTTGCCCTTTTCTTTGCTACTCTTGGTGGTCTTCATCCGGCAGCATTTGCAAGGTCCATTCTCAATTCCCTACTTCGGTTTACTGTATATCCTTATGCATGAAACGATTCGGTACAACTTGTTCAGGTTCTTTTTGTTTTAGAAGCTAGATGTATGATTGATTTGAGAAAACATTTTCTGATTGTATTTCTTCTTTTCACTTTTAATTGCAAAAGAAAATGTCATCTTGTTTTTGTTTTGTTTCCTGTCTGAGTTTAAAGGCCCATTTATGGGGGTGTTTTAGTTTATTCGGTTTAATTCGCTGTTCTTTAAGTTTAGTGATTTTTATGTGGTTGCAGGGTTTTTTGTTACAATTTGGATTGCTGCTGTCCTTTTCAAATCAAATGACATTCTGCGGAAACAAACGGCCCTGAAGGTGTGACAGTTCGGGGTCCTGTTTTCTTTGTCCATGGGATGTGGAAAAACGGTCTGTTTTTGTTAATGTGTATATAAATTGTGTTGTTTATTAACTGTGTTTGGTTTTGGTGGCTGCAGGGAGAGAGGAAGATACCTGTTCTAATTGGGATTGCTGTTGCTTTCACACTTCACGTGGTTGGTGTTTATTGGTGGTATCAGAATGATGATCTAATGTATCCATTGGTCATGCTTCCTCCCAAAGATATACCACCTTTCTGGCATGCTATTTTCATCATCATGGTGAATGGTGTGTTTCTCCCTCCTAATGATTGGCTAGGTTTCTCACTGCATCGTACTTGTATGCTTGTATTTTGTTGTGGCAATCTCATGCTATTCTCTTTCTCTCTCAACTTGCAATTGACTTGCTGCTGAGTGTGTTCAAGAACACAAGTTCAAATGCATCTTACTTTACTTTAAGTCTTCCTTTCTAATGATCTATCCATAATACATGCAGAGGCTGATACTTTTAGTTTGTTGGCATTGAAAATTGCCTTCATGAATGCTCATGTTATTTCTTGTTTCAGAATGATTTATTCTAATAATGGTGGCACTGGCAGAATTATTTTAACAGAATGGATAATCTATATTCCCTGTCCATGCTTTTGTAGAAGCATGATTGTATGCCTCTTTTTATTTCTTTTTCTGTTTTTACGTTGTCAAATTTGTATATATATGCAATTAAACAATTCTTTCCAGCTATTCCAGTGACCGTTTTTGGACTGTTAGCATGGGACTACTTTTGTGATGAAAACTCTTGCATGTTACTGATTACAGAATTATTTATTCTTTGTTTGCAATTCATTTGGGGGTTAATTTCAATGCTTTGCAAACTGTGTTTTAAAATTTCAGATACTTTGGTTCGCCAGGCTGCAATGGTTTTCAAGTGTATATTGTTAATATATTACAAGAACAGCAGAGGCCGAAATTATCGTAAGCAGGTGAGGTAATATATTACGAAGCACTAGGAAATTGAATCTAGGCGTTTTATGTTTTGGGGATAGAAGAACATTTTAAGATGACTTTTTTCTTTCTTTTCTTTCTGTCTTTTAAGTTATATTATGACCAACATGCCTCTAAAATCCCTTGTGAGATTTAGAAGAGTTTGGATTTCAGGATCTGTTTTACTCATTCAAATGTCATTATGTTCTGATTGTACTTGATTTATGATTTATTCATCAGGGCCAAATGCTGACTCTAGTTGAATATCTGCTTCTGCTTTACCGAGCCTTGTTGCCAACACCAGTTTGGTATCGTTTCTTCCTGAACAAAGAATATGGAAGCCTCTTTTCATCACTGATGACAGGATTGTATCTAACATTTAAACTCACATCTGTTGTTGAAAAGGTGCGGTAGTCCTTCAAAATTGACGTAGATTCTATATTGTTTGAAAGTAGCACGTGAAAACTAACCTCCTTGTTTCTCTCACTCCCCTTAATATTTAATATTGGTCTCTTCAACTCATTGTATTACTGCCCGTCATGCAACTTCATTGTTTTTTGGTTTGTGCGTAATTCCATTTTTCAGACCTCCTTTGTTTACTAGCTTTCTTTCTTTGTTAAACTAAACAAATGTGAAACTAGTTCTGTTATTTTGCTTCTGATTTTTGTGGGATGGATTAAGCTGAAAATATATTGTATTTGTAGAAATAAGATTTTAAGACAATTTTAGCTATAGGAAAAAAGGGCGAAATTAATTCCTTTTACTGGTAAACTAGTGGAAAGATCCAAATTATTTATTGTGTAAAAAAATTAAGAGAAATAAAATGATATTATAAAATGTAATGGTTATTGTATTGTGTGGGTAATTATTAGTCTGATTTAGGTGGTTTTTAGAGTAGTTATATAAGGTTATTTTTGGAAAGAAAATGTGGACACCAAAAACTGAATTATCCCATTTATATAATAGTATAGATTACACTACCCTCCCTCAAGGGTTACTCAAATTCCAGTGCCTCTCTATTTTGTAAATTACATTTCCTTCGCTGAAGAGGTGAAAATTTGTTACACTTTTGTCTGTTTTGATGTAAACAAACTAGTTAGTGGTAGTGAGACTATGAATACTATCAGATGTTTTTTTTCCCCTTCTCTTTTATTGACTGTTAGCATCCACCAACAACTATTTTTTTAACACTCCTATTGTCTTTGGGACTTTAGAAGAAGTTTTGAGCACCTGCTGCATTAGCTTTGGGACTTAACCCAAAGTTGATAGTAGGGGTTCAAAATTAGTTGCCATTGATGTTGAGAGTCACAGGCAGAAAAAGAACTATTTTTGAGAGGCTCATTCACATTAAAATAGACTAAAATGTAGGATATATTATAATCTTTCAGCAGAGGGTAATGTGATATTTTGAATTAGTGAAATGGGCACTGCACTTTGAACATTTTTCAAAGGAAGGTAGTGTAATTACATTTTTTTCAGAACCTTAATTTTTTCAACTTCCATCTATTTTTATGTTTCAGTAAATAAATGAGATTTTCCCAAAGAAGTCAGAAGTTTGGTAGAGCTTTTTCTTTTTGATTGTCTGTTAATTTACTAGTTTAATTTTTCATGAGAAAGTGCTACAGGATCCAAACCATAATGAAATCATTTAGCTGTGACACAGTGAAGTACTCTTCTGTTTTCCATTTAAGTTAGATGTAGATTGCAATTTGCATGGGTTTGCATCTGGTGGTTGTTCCCTTAACTCTGGTGGTTTTCAGGTGCAATCATTCTTTGCTGCAGTGAAGGCATTGTCACGCAAAGAAGTGCATTATGGGGCTTATGCTACATCAGAGCAGGTACTGTGGATGCCTGCTTTTGATCATTGATTATTGTGCTGGCCAATCAATTGCTAAAGTTTCAATATTTATCCCTTTAGCTGCAAATTACTATTTTCATTAGTTAAATGACAGAATTTGCTAATATGTAAGCAATTTGCTGGCCTGTTGTTTCAATTTTTTATTTTCCCACTTGGTATCTGTGGTCATCTATATTCTATACTAATAGAGGGAGTTCCCACTTGCTCTCCAGTATATATACACTTCTAATAACCCTAATGGTTTGGTTAACTATTGATAAAAAGTGAGGGCAAATTGTCATTTCAAATTAACCACAAAGGCTCACCAATCCACCACTTATGTTCACTTTTCTACTTTATGATTTGTTTTTTGTTCTAACAATTGCAGTTGTTTATAAGCTTTTGTCTTTTTGAAAAGGAAACTGTTGTGCCATCATCATATAATGAGTTATTATTAATAATATTTTTGCTGTGTCTACATTGTGGGTGCCTTTTCAAGTGTGGTTAACAAAACACTGCATTATGCAACATTATAAACCTATAACAATAGCAAGTTATGAAACCTTAATTGTAGCCGGGTTAGGGAAGATCTTTCCCTTGACTAGTGGTTCTTCATTTATTTGACAAGCTATTCGGCCAGCATTTTTACGAGTTTACTGAATAAAGGAACTAAACATCATCATAATTATCAAATGATTCAAGAAATGTTTTAATTTTGTTGAATGGCTATTGGCTTGAGAACAAACTTAAGTAGAAATTACCATTAGGGATGGTTGATTACTTCTGAAGTTTTTGGGTTATGACACTTTACATTCTGTTGTTAAAAGCTTTTTAGCCTACTATTTGCATGTCTTGGAGCAACACTTTTTTCACGCAAGTAATATATCTGATGGCAGGTCAATGCAGCTGGTGATCTTTGTGCTATTTGTCAGGAGAAGATGCATGCCCCAATCTTGCTTCGTTGTAAACACATTTTCTGTGAAGACTGTGTATCAGAATGGTGAGACTTGATTTACTGTTGTCTTGTGTATTGGATTCTGCATATTGATCTGAAATTTTCATTTACATTTCAGTTGAATTTGCTCAACTCACTGATTACCAGTATGTTGCTTTGTAATCTTATGGTTTCCAAGTGTAGAGTAGTTATATTGCTTCATATTTGTCTGTTTCTGTTATAAAATCTGCTTTCTTAGTTTATTTTAGTGTTGGGGTACTTAAGTTTATGTTTCTTCTTCTTCATGTGGCTTTTTTTCCTGATTGTCTTATTTTGCCAGGTTTGAGAGGGAAAGGACCTGCCCATTGTGCAGGGCTTTGGTAAAACCTGCAGACCTCAGGTCATTTGGTGATGGCTCTACTAGTTTGTTTTTCCAATTATTCTGAAATCATATAATACAAGCCAGGAAGTTTTTTCTGCTTTGAAGCTTTACTTTTGCAAAGCAGCAATCCTGTTCTATATACATCAACACATGTAGAAGTCGCTGGAGGCATTCGTGGGGACACTGTTGAGAAGATGAATGCAGCTAAATAGAAATGAACTGGTCATGTATTCATGTAATGTACTAGTAAGAGGTCAAGTGTATCTATATGACCCTGTAAACTAGGAAGTTGATTGAAAATATAATTAAATGTAACTCTTCATTTGCAAGGAATGAAGGTCTTTCTCTGAATTGCACAGTGAGTCTCGTATAGTGTGAATCAAAGTGGCAATTCTAAACATTCTTATTGAATTTCTCTTAACGTGGCAATTCTAAACACACCCACAATGAGTATTGCTCCACAGGCAGGTTATGGTCAAAGATCTCACTCTTGTAACAAATCTATATTAATAGTTGACCATGATTATGTGCTGGGAATTCTCCTGGATGTTCTTGGAGTTTCATAGAACCAAAAAACACTCTTGCATCTTTAATTTGTTCGAGCCTTATTATAACTAAGTTGCAATCAAATCTCTTATAAATACAATCAGCTGATCCATCAATGTGTTCTCAACCTCAAGGTTGGATCAAAATGAATGGCAATGACCACTGACCTTTAGAGGTGAGTAAAGACATTAGTCTATAAAATACTAGTCTGAATTTATGTAAGATTAGATTCACTCAAATGAGTTGAGATTGATTTTCATCGAGCTAAACAAACACCTGTGATAATAGAGAGATATATTTAGGGAATAGCCATTATTTGAAAAGTAAAAAAGGGTATGAATTCTAGTTTTAATATATTCTTTTCTAGTAGTATAGATGGAACATTTTTTAAGTGTGAATGTTTATTTACATATTTTGCATTTATGTAATTTTTTTGAAACATAACATGTAATTATTTCGAATATGAGACTGTGGTACTAAGTTCAAATTAATGCTTGTCCGTCTTATGATGATGAAAGTAATTAATTGATTTGGTATTGTTACAAATGCATTCTGGAATAATTTGCTGCACTGAATCATGATTTAAGGGGGTAGCCAAACTCCTCCATATGCAGATACCTAAGAAGGCCTTCTGTTAATCTGTTACGAAAATTTGAGGTGGTTTATAACATTATATTATGGCAAAATGACTTCATTAATGCATTCTTCCATCCCTTTCATGATGGAGAATGATAATTCCTTTTCCTTATTCTTGAATACATTTTAAATGTTAAATGAAGTTATCATATTCGTATCAGGTCCAGATGCAACAAACTTTGATCAGCCAATATATTTGAAAAATAAAAAGAATTTGCCAAACCAACTCATACTGTGACAGTAAAGTTACACACAAAACAAATATGGGTTTTTTTCTATCAAATACCCCACCCTCTTCAAAATCTCATTGCAATGAATAGATGTTACAAACTTACAGAGCATGCATATTTTACTCAAATCAAGAGAACCTCATCTAAGTCTAACCTATTAAAAAAAAATTAAAAAAGTACATTTTGCTTGTTGAGAAAGTGAGATCCTAGTAGGAGCCTCATCTTCTGATGTACTCTTCTGGCACAATAAACATTTTTTTGTCAACATAGGTGAAGTTGCTGACGCTAGAACAACCTCATCAGGTGATGATGAGTGAGGGGAGAAAGATAGAAACTGAGAGACCACACTGGCATCAATAGGGTAAACTTCTGTGACTTCTACCATACCCTCATCAAGATACACCACATTATGCATTGTCAACTGATGACATTCCACAATTTCCATTAGGGTATGTTTGTGAGTTGGAAAATGAAGGGAGAGGGAGGGGAAGGGAAGGTTTGTAGGACATTCTTCTCTCCCATGTGTTTGTGAGTTTAGCTCCCTCCTTCTTTAACTTACAAAGCTTTCTCCCTCTTTCCTTCCCATTTTTTTTCCTCCTAACTCTTTCCTTTCCCTTCCCTCCAAACTCCCAAACACACCATTAGAAAACGGTTTTCTCTGGAATGTCTCATTCTCATTGGCCAAACGAGCCTTCTCAGCAAGAAGTCACAGAAATTTTAGAGCTAAACTTCTAACAACACTACAGTGATATTAGTTTTGTTATGGTCTCCCCTAAGCTGTCTAACATGCAAAATTCAACAACACAAGATAGTGACTAGTGACTAGTGACTATACATGATGTGTATTATGCATAAATACATGCATCAACCTTCGAATGAAGCAAAGAGAGGTTATATAGTGTCAAACTCAGACACAACAATCATGTCAGATACTTGATAATACATGACACCACATGACATAACATGACACTTCAAGTTTTGTTAATTGTTATGTCCATGTGAGTGCTTCTTAGGCATCTAAACCCAAATTTGACATAAGTAAACATCAAACTAATTAATACCAGATCATCATCTTCACGGTTCTGTCCCTTCTCGTTGCCCTCTCGGTCCCTAAGTAATGTATTTTCCTATTCAACCTGAGCACACCTTGCATTAGCAAAAGCAAAATATGCTTCAACAGTTTTTAGCTCACGAAAAAGTAATTTTACTTTGGCAGCTGTTGCCATTGCCACCTGCAACCAAAGCATAGGGATATTTATGTTCTTTTTTGTCACATGAGAACAGTTAATCCAAATAGAAAACCATCATAAACTCAATTTTATGTTCATAGTTACCATCAGAAGCAAAAAATTAAATTGAATTTCCTGCATCTAAGTATGAATATCTATATGTTTTTGCAGTGAGTAAAGCCTTAGATATAGGGGGTTAATTAATTAACTTTTGTTATGTTAATGCGTTTTCTATGCCTTGAGTTGTGTTTTATGGTACTGAGAACATGAAGGCAACCCTCTACAGAATTTACTGTTACTTAGGTACAATTATGAAAAAATAATGAGGCCAAAGCTAAGAAAATAAAACTTTTTTTTTGTGTAAACCATAGGTATCCCCTATTACTTAGTCATAGTTAAGGCTCCTCACCCCTCTCAAAGAATGTGTTTAGTGGGGATCGAACTCGGGAAAAGTTTGCACATACATTTCTGTACCAAAAACGAAAATAAAACACAAAATTACTATTGACAACAACATTGTTTAAAATGAACTCATTACTAAGCAAATGCAATGAATTAATAGCAAGTGATGATGCAACACATTCATCCTCAATGACAACAATGAAGAGATAAGCCTACATGCATATTGGTTTCTTTAAATATTATGTGAATTAAATGAAAATGTGTTTAGATAGATATGCACATTGGTTGTGTTTGATGCACAAGTATATATGAGATTAAAAAGAATGATAAATATCGCCACACCATTGGTAAAATGATATGCAAGAATAGAATAGATGATTGTTGACCATTAGAAGTGAGTAAAGACTAGTGTCTTAGATTTAACTTCAATCTCATTGCCATGTTGGTAACAATAAAACATCATTACCAACCCCATCATAGAAATCTCTAACAAACATGGGATCTATGCAAAATTCTGTTAAATAAACAGGATTTTGTAGTAATTGAGAGTGAAAATAGGTTAAACTCCTTGTGACTATTTAAGGCCTAACTTGATTTGGATCATTTAATAAAAATGCCCAATCTAGACTTTTTTAAAAGCCTTTTTGATTAAATAAGTAAGGCTTAAGTTTTTTAAAAAGCCTATTAGGCTCAAAGGGTTAGTCTATTTATAAATAATAAATAGTATAATAATATATAATTTTTTAATTTCTTTCAGGTTGGCCTATTTAGAGGCACATGTCATTGACATATTTATGTTATTAAAAAGTAAGTCTATTAATCCATAAACACATTAGCCTATATAGATAGGGATGGCACCCGCCCAGGGCGGGGGCGGGGAGTACCTCCCCATTCCCCGTCCCCCACCTCTCAATTATCTCTCCCATCCCAACCTCATTCTCCACCTTGGGGCAATATTTTCCCCATCTTCATTTCCCACATCCCCACAGGTCCTCACGGGGATCCCCATAACTAGGTTAACTATTAAAGAAAAGACCAAGAGTCAATTATATATATATATATATATATAATTAAGGATACTTTTGTTATTTTAAATATTTATGGATCTTGTGAGGCAAGGAGCACGATCCAACCCTATTCCCAAATATATATGGAGCGATTTTCCATACTCAGCCCTATCCCCATAGCAGGAAATCTCCAAACACAAAGTTCTAACCGAGGTAGGTCACATAACAATCCTAAAATGATAGGGACAATTGACAATCTTGCATATATATCAATTATTTTATGTGTTACGGACCTAGTAGGGACCCCACGGGGCAGGGGGAATGAAAATTCCCAACTCTCAGATCCCCAAGGATATCCCTAAATTCTTTTAGACATTGTCATCCCTAGATGTAGACCTATTGATTTATTTAAAGGTGATAATATGAAATGGACTTTTATACAGACTAATATGACATACTAGACTTTTAAATAGGCAAAAAAATGGCCTAGGAAGATTTTTTTTACACACCCATTTTTAATCCTACACACCCTTTTCTTTTTTTTTTTTTATTTCCAAAAATATCCCACACACCGTTTTTTATTTCAAAGAGACTTATCTTAAACTAATTTTTGGGTGTTACCTGAAATTAAATTTCGGTAACAACCAGATTCTGATTGCCGGTAGTTACCAGAATTGTCTGTTCCAAGGCATTGGAATCGCCACATCCCTGAGTGTGTTGCACATGAAGTTGAATGGAATGCTATGTTTGCTGAATTTGAAAGGGAATACAAGGAGAAAGCTATACAAGAAGGGTGTCTCAACTTTGAACTTGAGAAGAAACATTGGACTTGAACTCTACTTTCTACTCTCCGTTGGGAAAAACATCAAACATGTAGCCGACCAAACTGTTGGAGATAAACACACTCTAACACAGAGAAAGGAATGATAGAATGAGAAGCAGAAGAGATACCTGCATTATTGAATCATATATCTGCTATTTATACACGACTGTTTAGTAACTTACTACAACACTGGATTAACCACTATAACAGACACTGTTAACCACTAATTAACAGAATAGCTGTAACAGACTAACAACTATAACAGATTTTGAATTACACCACAACACTCCTCTTTAATTCAAAGTTTCTATAGAAACAACATTTAACAAGTTCCTCAACTCCTTAAACCTATCAATCTTCATAGGTTTAGTCATTATATCAGCAATTTGAATTTCTGATCTGCAAAAGCTTAGCTGCAACTTTCCTTTGTTGACTTGATCACGCAGGAAGTGATATTTAGTTTCAATGTGCTTGCTCCTTCCATGAGTCGCATGGTTTTTGGACAAACTAATAGCAGATTTATTGTCCACCAACAACTGTAAAACATCATCTGATCTCAAATGCATTTCTTCTAGCAAATACAAAAGCCATAAGGCTTGACAGGTTGCATGACAAGCGGCTATATACTTAGCCTCACAAGTAGAAAGGGAAACCACTGCTTGCTTCTGTTGAGTCTCAGAATTAATTTAAGTATTCAAATTAAATTCAAGACTCATTATCCTTGGTTTTAATGATTAACAAATTAGACTAGATGAAAAGAAAACAGGTGCTACTAAGAAAGATATTGTTTTGTTGATTGTGTTTTAGGTTGGAATATTCGTCTGAAGTATCAGAAGAAGAAGAATCAGTTTAGAATCAGAAGAAGAAGAACAAATC
This sequence comes from Sesbania bispinosa, assembly GCA_026901365.1. NCBI lineage: Eukaryota > Viridiplantae > Streptophyta > Magnoliopsida > Fabales > Fabaceae > Sesbania > Sesbania bispinosa. The sequence continues at coordinate 752,041 of QLOH01000235.1, forward strand.
AGAAGAAGAACGAAGGAAAATCAGAAGATGAAAAAATACAGAATCATCTGAAGCATATTCATCTGAAGCCCAGAAGACAACAAAGGAAGAAGAGATCCACAATAATAATGAAGCAACTAGAAGCAAAGGAAGCTACGGGAAAGAATGGAAAAGATTCAACTATCTGAAGACATAAAAGACTCAGACCGTCTCAAGACATATCATCATCTGAAGCATATCCTCTGTCTGAAGAATGACTATCATCTGAAGACGTGAAGACAAACTAAAGACGTATATATCATCTGAATAGACTATTCATCGTCTCAAGAATAACTATCATTTGAAGAACGGAAGCTGATCAGAAGCACTCTGTATGACTGAAGGACTGAAGGCGTCAGAACCAAGAAATATTCTCATGACGATATTGTCAAAACATGAAGAACATTGTATCCAATGGACTACTTCATTTTGGCACAAAAGTTAAGCATACTTTTCTGCCTCGATCAAAAGACTTGCACAAATAAGGAAATCCTGCAACGACTGTTGCATCTGCAATCAAAAGGGTATTGTATACGCAGACCCACTGCATCTGCTACTGTCCAAAAGCAAACCAGAAGTCTGGACAAGAAAATATCGAGAAAGATGTTTGAACCAATATTATTTAATTCAAAATCTATTCAAATATCAGAAGAACTAGAAGAGACAAAGATGAATAAAGCTAGGATCGTCTGAAGTAAAAGAAGAAGCATTCTACTGAAGTAAAAGGAAGAAGCATTTTGCTCTAACCATTTGAAGAAAAAAAAAGAAGCATTTCATCAGAAGAAGAAATCTTTGTTGAAAGCATTTAAATATGAAGAATTAAAAAAAGCTTGAATCTATCATCTGAAGGAAGTGATAAATAGCTTAACAGTCTGAAGAAATGAAACTCTCTGACTGCATGGAACAAATTTCAACATAGAAGAAGTCACAAGAGAATCTGAGACCATATGATTCAACGGCTATAATATCAAATGTATTTATTCAAAGAAGAAACAACAACAAAAGCTATTATCCTTAGGACAAGACACCTCACTCAAAGAGGAAAGAGGAAACTGTGTCAGGAACAAATGAAAAGGAGTATATACAAATAAGCAAAAGGATAAATCCAACGGATACCTCCTCATACATACTCTGAAGGAAAGCAGAAGAAAATCAAGAGAGAGTAGAAGCATAATAATATCAAGAAAATCTCTCAAAGGAGCTCATCAATAGAAGTGTCAGAACAAGATCGTCTGATCACTTATTATGCTTAAGAAGAAGCAACAGTTTGAGAAGCTATTACACAACGGCTATATGAGCCACATCATCAACATCTCAACGGTATTATCAACCATCTTCAACGGCTATATTCTATCATAATATAAATAGCCTCAAGTATGAATCTGAAGGTGTCGACTTGTTGTCGTTGTAAGAAGACAACCAAGTTTGAGCCAATTTCTTAGTATCACATCCATAAGATGTCAACCAAAAAGGTTTGGCATTGAAGCCCAAGGCAGAGATTATGCCAAGGGTGAACTGGCTGAAGCTTAATTCAATATTTCACTTAGCCAATTCCTTGAGGATGTTATACCTCACTTAGAAGACGAGATTGTACCCAAATTCATACATTTGTATCTCAGTCTTAACCTTGTACTTAGATTTATTCATTGTATTCTGAGTAGTACTCAGTCAACCTCTAGTACAGGAAGAGATTAAGTTTATGTTTCGTGGAAACTTAAACTTAGTTTAGTTTGTAAACACTTTATGTGTCTGAGGGCTTGGAGAGGCTTGGTGGAAGAAAGAATACTCGTGTGCCTGGAGAGGCTTTGTGTACTTGTTGAGCCTGGAGAGGCTTGTTTGTAAAAGAATATTGCACTGAGTTGCCTGGAGAGGCAGTTGAAAATAAAAGAATACTTGTGGGTGAGCCTGGAGAGGCTAGGATAAAAGAATACTGCACTAAGTTGCCTGGAGAGGCAGTTGAAAATAAAAGAATACTTGTGGTAGAGCCTGAAGAGGCTTGATAGAAAAGAATACTTGTATTTATGGTTTCAGATAGTGGAAAATCCAGTGGTGGTTTGCCTTGGGACTGGATGTAGCTCACTGGGTTGGTGAGTGAACCAGGATAAATTTTGTGGCTAAGTTTTCTATCCCTTAAACTCCTAATTTACAGCTTTATATTTCTGAGGGGGATTGAATAGTATTTTTCATAATAAACTTATCACAACAATTTCAATAAACTAAGTTTTCCAAGTTAATAACACATTCAGTTAATCTTATATCGTTTGGAGTATTGCAAAGAATATACTTTGAAGAACGTCTGAAATAACTCTTTGAAGTGGATCTGAAACAGTTTCAGTTCAGAAGTTAGAAGTACACTTCAGACAATGATCAATCATCTAAGGTTACTCAGAAACTGTTCTGAAAAGATTCTTTGTAATATCTTTCAGAAGGTATCTTAAGATGCAACTGAATATCTAAAATCAATTTAATTAAAAGTCCAAACAAGTTTTTTGATCTAGTCACCCTTTCTTAGTCTCTATGCTTGTCCTTCTTATATTCCGCAATTTAAGTATCAATTCTAATAATAAGCTTTTCTCACTTATTTGTCTTAATGAATTAATAACTTATGTCAAGATTTCCAAAATGATAAAAATATTCACAATACTATTCAACCCCCCCTTTCTAGTGTTGCATGTGGAACTAACAACTTCTTTGAACACCAAGAAATTGGTGCATCGGAAAACATGAACACATAACCCATAGTACTTCTTCTATCAACTTTATCTCCACACCAGTCAAAATATGAGTATGCAACCAGCCTAGCTTTGCATTGACTCTTATGATTTGGAAACAACACTTCATAATCTGAAGTCCCTTTCAAGTATCTCATAATCCTCTTAGCTGCAGTCAAGTGAGAGTGCTTAGGATTCCCTATGAAGCGGCTAATCAACCCTACTCCATATGAAATATCTGACCTGCTGTTACACACAAACCTTAGAAAACCAACTATTTTCTTGTACAAAGTGTTGTCAACAGAATTCTCCTCCTCACTTTGAACCAGTTTCAAATTTGCCTCCACTAGTGTAGGTGCAGAATTATAGTTCAACACATTAAGTCTCCTTAGAATTTCCTTGATATATCTCCTTTGATGCATGATGATGCCTTTATCAGTTTGCACAACTCAATTCCAAGAAAGTAAGTCAATTCACCCAGGTCTGTCATATCAAATTCAACTTTCATACTCCTTTTAAGATCTTTAATATCCTCTTGATCACTGCCAGTAATTAGAAAATCATCCACATATAAACGTACTAACAGCAAGTCAACATCAGTTTTTGATCTTACATAGATTCCATGTTCAACTGAGTATTTTTCGAAACCCAACTGCAGCAAGAATGCATCGATTCTCTTATTCCAAGCTCTAGGAGCTTGTTTTAAGCCGTATAAGGCTTTCTTCAGCTTGTACACCTTATCTTTATCTCCCTTTACTTTAAAATCGGGTGGCTGGGATATATATACCTCTTCCTCAAGTGGTCCATTGAGGAACGCAAATTTTACATCAAGCTACTACAATTTCAAGCTCCTTGAGCCAACCAATGCTACCACCAATCTTACAGTCTCAAATCTGGCTACAAGTGCAAAAACTTCTGTATAATCCATTCTTGCCTTCTGCAGACACCCATTTGCGACCAGTCTGGCTTTATGCTTGGCTATTGACCCATCTAGTTTATATTTCACCTTAAGCACCCACTTGATAGCAATTGCTTTCTTGGTAGCATGAAGTTTTACCAATTCCTAAGTCTAATTTCTTTCTATGGCCTTTAACTCCTCTTCTATTGCTTCTCTCCATGTTTTATTTGAAATTGCATCCTCAAAGTTTATTGGTTCAGCATCTGCCAGCAGGTCCATATGAACCAAATCTCCATCTTCTGTAACTATATTATCAGGGAGCATGTGATAGTCATTGAGTATAGCTGGTAGGTGTCTCGTCCTTTGAGATCTTCCTTCTTCCGGTTGTGTCGCACCATGATGGGATCCAAATACTTTAGTGGGAAAATCATCTTTAAATGCAATAGGCATTCTGGTTGTAGTATCACAAGTAGAAGTCTTGCCATTCCAGCTGTTGTTTTCATCTATGAAAACGTCTCTGCTAAACACAATCTTTTGAGTTTTTGGATTATACAACCTATAAGATCCAGTAGGATGATATCCCACAAGGATCATAGGTTCATTCTTGTCATCAAGCTTCTTTCTCTTCTCATCGGGCACATGTCTGAAACTGAGGGAACCAAAAACTCTCTAATGCCTCACAGAAGGTTTCTTTCCACTCCAAACTTCCTCGGGTACTAGCAATTCTAGCCTTTTAGTTGGACATCTGTTGAGGACATATGCTGTTGTTGTGGTTGCTTCTCCCCACAAAAATTTAGGGAGGTTCTTTCCTTTAAGCATACTTCTCACCATGTTAAGAACTGTTCTATTTCTCCTTTCTGCTAGGCCATTATATTGGGGAGTATAAGGTGTTGTTATCTCATGTTGTATGCCATTCTCCTTGCAAAATTCTTCAAATTCATTGGATGTGTATTCCTCACCGCCATCTGTCCTGGTCACCTTGATTGATCTCTCAGATTACTTCTCAACAAGAGGCTTAAAAATCTGAAAAGCTGAAAGAACTTCTCCTTTGGTTTTGATTAGATAGATCCAAATCTTTCTACTAAATTCATCAACAAAAGAGACAAAATATTTGTTTCCACCTAAGGATGGCACTTCGAAAGGCCCACAAACATCTGAGTATACTACTCCAAGTAAATCAGAAGATCTTGATGGAACATAAGAACTAAAGGAGTTTCTAGGTTGTTTACTAATCAAACAGTTCTCACATACCTTCTTAAGAGTCTTAATTGTTGGAAGTCCTAACACCATTTCATTGGACTGCAACAAGCTCAAACTTTTAAAGTTGAGATGGCCCAATCTGAGATGTCGTAGCCAAGAATCTTCACTTACCACACCAGCAGACAAACATTGAGTTTCAATTGTATTTACATGAACCTGAAAGGTCCTATTCTGAGCAAGGGGAGCCTTTTGAATTTTCCTTCGAGCAGAATCTAATACTTTCAAATAATTCCGCTGCATGTGCATGGTGAATCCTCTTTCAAGCAGTTGTCCAATGCTGAGCAGATTGGTCTTCATATTGGGCATGAATAATACATAAAAAATTAAGGCATGTTGTCCATCCTTTCTTCTAATCATTACATCACCAATGCCTTTAGCTGAGATGGTTCTATTATCAGCAAATCAGACTCTACTCTTTTTGCTTTCATCAAAATTAACAAGCCATTCTCTATGACTTGTCATATGGTTCGAACAACCAGAGTCTAGGTACCATGTATCGGAATTTCCTGGTTCTGAATTGGTGGTCACCATAAGAAGAACCAGATCTTCAACAAAGTCTTCATCCTCTACCATATTGGCTTCATCATTAGGTCTTCTTTGATGATAGTTGCTGAATCTGCACTCAGCAGCAAAGTGGCCCATCTCATTACAATATAAGCATCTCACCTTTCTTTTGTCAATTTTCTTTTTTCCACCTCTACCCTAGTTGAAAACACCTCTCTTTGATGAGGATTCTGGTTGATCTTGATCAGTTTTAGATTGATCTTGATCACGAAAATTGCCATCCTAACCATTCTTGAAGTTTCTTCCTCTTCCTCGACCTCTCTTGCCTCTTCCTCTATCAGCACCCCATTTTCTTGAAACCTAAATCTGCATTGCTTCATCAAGAGGTTTCATAGCTAATATTTCATTCAGCCTTTGTTCATGAGCCTCCAAAGACCCTTGAAGCACTTAACCTTCAAATTCTCAATATCCTTCGACTCCTCTATCGCCACAACGATATGATTAAATCTAGGAGTAAGTGTTCATAGAATCTTCTCCACAATCATCACTTCTATAATCTTCTCTCCACATGCCTTCATCAAATTTGTCAGGCTGATAATTCGAGTGAAGTAATATGCAATCCTCTCATTGTTCTCCATTTGCAACAATTCATATTGGCGTCTCATTGTTTGCAATCTGACCTTCTTCAACTAGTCTACTCCAGTATAACATTTGTCAAGGATCTCCGATTCATGTTTCGAAGATGTAGCAGTGGCAATCTTCTCAAAGTTGTTTATGTCAACACACTAGTGTATCAAGAACAATGCTTTACAATCTTTCTTCTTGTTTTCTTTATAAGCAGCCTTCTGCACATCAGTGGTTTAATCAACAACTTCTTGGAAGCCAAACTTCACAATCTCCAAAACTTCTTGGTAGCCGGATATCACCTTCATTTGCACACACCATCTGTCCTAGTTCTTGCCATCAAGAATTGGCAAATTAGCAAGGAAATTCCCATTTGAACCAGCCATGAATTTGTAGAAATTTCTAGGTCCCACACAGGATCACAAAAGCTCTAGATACCAATTTGTTGGAGATAAACACACGCTAACACAGAGAGAGGAATGATAGAATGAGAAGCAGAAGAGATATCTGCATTATTGAATCATATATTAGCTATTTATACATGAATGTCATAGTAACCAACTACAACGTTGGATTAACCACTATAACAAAAACTGTTAACCACTAACTAACATAACAACTGTAACAGACTAACAGCTATAACAAATTTTGAATTACACCACAACACAGACCAATCCCATTTATCGACATATCTGAATAAATCTCAGTCAGTCACTTCGTGAGTGCCCATTTCTTTCTTTCTTTCATGTTTTACATTGTTTATTTAAGTAGCAAGTAGGTCTTCTGGTTTTGGATTTTGCCAATACCACTTCCTGATTTTGTTGTTGTTGGATACTTGCTCATTATGCCATTATGACATCACATTTGAAATGATTTTAATCTCTCTTATTGAAGAAATAATGTTGCGAGCTACCATAAGAAACTGGATTGCTGACAACAACCGGAAATTAGTTGTCGGTAAGTCTCTTCAAAACAAAAAGGCTTAATTGCACTTTTGGTCCTCCTACTATCATCAATCCACGATTTTGGTCCCCCTACTTTTTTTTCACGATTTTGGTCCCCCTATTATTCCAAATTCACAATGTAGTTCAAAATTTTGGTCCCTCTATACCTCCCAAGTATGTGTTAGAGGGACCAAAATCGCGAATTTGGAATAATAGGGAGACCAAAATCACGAAAAAAAAAGTTGGGAACCAAAATCGTGGATTGATGATAGTGGGGGACCAAAAGTGCAATTAAGCCTATCAAAAAAATGATGTGTGGGATATTTTGGGAAATAGAAAAAAATAGGTGTGTAGAATTAAAAATGACATGTAACATGTCAACTTTGGGCCATGAAAATATATAAATCAGACCTACGAATCCTAACTTGGTTTGGCCTATTTCCATCCCTAGTTATCACATTTATTCATGTGACTTTTTTATTTTATTTTTTAAAATTATAAAAATTGAATTTTTTTTTATCATTTGATAAGTTTAAATTTCTTTTTATCTTTTAAATTTGTTATTTAAGTTTTAAAATATATTAATTAATTAAAAAATATATTAATAAATTATACAATAGTCTTTTTATCCTCTCCATAGTTTTGTTTAAAATTTAAAATTTATATATGTAACGGTAGCAATATTTGTGTCATCAATTCATTGATTCCAATTATTTTCTTCTTCTCTGGACCGTTACAATCTCTTCATTTCATTGTGCTTGTCATTTCTGGCAAGTCTCTTGTCTGTTTCATTTGGTTGTAATACTAATGGGTTTTGATTTACTTCATTAAGACAAGTTAGTTATCTTTGATTTGAATAGGAAAAGGAGCCGCGTGTGGAGAATGTGTCTTCTGGTGTAAAGACCGTGACTTTGTATTGAGAGTTTTGATTCTTCAAGAAGGTGAGTTTTCCCTCATACCTTATCTTCATTTTGATTTGACATTAAACATAAGTCTGATAAAAGTTGTTAATGTATTGTTATGAGTTGGGGACATTACTTTGGTTGTTAATTGGTTTGATGATGCAATCAATTTTGAAAATATGATAAGAGAAGGTTTGCTTGTTTTAGTGCACTTGATTTGGGAATTTTCTGTTAATTGGTAGAATTTAATAAATTCAAGTAGGAGACCTCAGGTTTCAGTGGGTTGACATTGAAAATCCTGCTCATTGTTGGTTAAATTGATTTTGTGGTGCATTGAAATTTTTTTTTTGTCAGTGATTGAAATATTCTTGGCAAGTGAAGTGACCATAAGATTGGAAGTTGCTAGTTGGATAATGAATTTGAATTTTGGAAGTAACTTCATAGTTTAACTTCTTGAATAAGCCTAATTTAATTGTTTTGTTCTACCTGAGCATCTTCTGATTTGTTTATGGCTTCTTGATGTTATTAATTGATGAATTAGAATTGTGATTCTTAACTGGGAATAATGGAGCAGTCAGTGTATAGGCATGATTGCTTATTTCTCTCATTGTTTATTTTTGCAGATGGCTCCTAAAAAGAAGCCAAGAACTAGAGCTCCAACTTCCAGGACTAAGAAAACAGGTGCTTCTAGTTCCAATTCCAAGGCAGCACCTAGAGATCCTCCTCAGGATTACCTTGATGAAGATTTCTTCTCATCTCCCTTGCATGAGCAAAGATTTGATAATAACTTGATGGGGAGACAGTTTGTAAGGGAGAGAGATGTCAGACCTGCAGCTCAGGTTTCTCAGTTGACCACCCATGCTTTGCAGAGTATTCTGAAAAATCAGCACAGTATTCATGGATTATTGAATGTGATTGCCCGCCATCTGAATGTGCCAGAGGACCAGTTTGTGCCTATACAGCCTTTGGATGAGCTGAACCAGCAGTTTTTGCGCTTAGGAGTTGATCATCATGAGGCAGATGCAGCAACTGACAGTGACCACTTGGATGAGAGCTGGTATTGTTCAATAGTCTGAGGACCTCTCGGAGTAGCTTTTACAAGTTTTTTTTTTTTTTTTTTAGTGAGGATTTGCTTTTTTTGTTTTTGTAATCTGGATATAAAGGGGTAGCCACTGTATCTAAGGGTTTGTTTGGTTTACAGTTGAGTAGAATTGATTCTAAAAATCAATGATTGAAAATGAGTGTACACACTTTACAAAACATATTAAACGGAAGTGATTGTAGAATTGATTTTGGATGGTTCAAAATTTAAACCAAACAGACACTAAGAAGGCCTTATGTTATGAACAAAAACAATGTATCGTTCTAGAATTTTGAGGTGGTTTATATAACTTCATATTATATATGTCAAAATCACTTCATTAATTCACTCTTCCTTTCCTTTCATGATGGAGCATTTTACATAAGCATACGCTTGACCCTGTTTTAATAAGCTTGACTCCAAAGATAGATTAATTAAGTGTACGTTTGGTTTTCAACAAAATCACGTTTCAAACGTGGATTTAACCTTAATGCGACTGAGAGTAGCGTTGGTCTAAATCTACATTTAAAACGTGGATTTAGCGTAAACCAAATACACACTAAGTTGATATTAAATGAGGAGCATGATAATTTTATTCCTTTTGCTTATTCTTGAATACATTTTAAATGTTAAATGAAGTTGTCATATTCGTAACAGGTCAAACTTTGATCAACCAATACATTTAAAAAATAAAAAAGAATTTGCCAAACCAACCCATACCATGACAGTAAAGTTACATACAAAACAAATATGGTTTTTTTTTTTTATCAAATAACCCCACCCTCTTCCTCTCATTGCAATCAGGTAGAAGAAATTAATAGATGTTACAAACTTACAAAACATGCATATTTTCCTCAAAACAAGAGAACCTCATCTAAGTCTAACCTATGAAAAAAATTAAAAAGTTCATTTTGCTTGTTGAGAATCTGAGATACTAGTAGGAGCCTCATCTTCTGATGTACTCTTATCATCTTCTTCTAGCACAGTAAACATTTCTTTTGTCAACATAGGTGAAGTTGCTGATGCTAGAACAGCCTCATCAGGTGATGATGAGTGTGGGGAGACAGATAGAAACTGAGAGACCCCACTGGAATCTATAGGGTAAACTTCTGTGACTTCTTCCATACCCTCATCTAGATACACCACATCCTGCATAGTCAGCTGATGATATTCCACAATTTCCCTTAGGAAACGGTTTTCTCTAGAATATGTCTCATTCTCATTGGCCAAACGAGCCTTCTCAGCAAGAAGTGTCTCCAATTGAAGCCGTATCTGAGGACATCACATAAATATAAGAGCTAAATTAATTTCTAACAACACTACAGTGATCCTAGTTTTGTTATATTCTCCATTGTTTTGATCTAACATGCAAAATTCAACAACACATGGTAGTGACTAGTGACTTTACATGATGTATTATGCATAAATACATGCATCAACCTAAGAATGAAGCAAAGAGAGTGTCAAACTCAGACACAACAATCATGTCTGATACTTGATACTACATGACACCACATGACGGCTCAGTTTGGATACACTTCTGCAAAAGAACTTTTAGAGGATAAAAATAAAATAAATCAAAGAGGTCAAATGAATTTAACTTCTCCATAAGTTGAAATTAATTACTTATGGAGAAGTTAAATGGGAGAACTTTTGGACTAGGTGGGCTACAAAGACTAATTTCAACTCACGGAGAAGTTAAATGCATTTGACCTCTTTAATTCATTCTATTTTTTTCACCTAGAAGTACTTTTGCAGAAGTTTCATCCAAACTGGCCCGATATAACATGACACTTAAAGTTTTGTTATGTCCATGTGAGTGCTTCTTAGGTATCTAAACACCAATTTGACACAAGTAAACATCAAACTAGTTAATACCAGATCATCATCTTCACGACTCTGTCCCTTCTCGCTGCCCTCTCGGTCCCTAAGTAATTTGTTTTCTTCTTCAAGTTGAGCACACCGTGCTTTAGCAAAAGCCAAATCTGCTTTAACAGTTTTTAGCCCACGAAGAAGTAATTTTGCTTTGGCAGCTGTTGCCATTGCCACCTGCAACCAAAGCAAAGGGAAATTATGTTTGTTTGATCACATGATAACAGGTAATCCAAATAGATAACCATCATAAACTCAATTCTATGTTCACAGTTACCATCAGAATTAAAAGTTTAAACTGAATTTCCTGCATCTAAGTTAAGTATGAATTTCTATGTTTTTGCAGTGAGTGAAGTCTTAGATGTAGGGCAATTGATTAATTAGCTGTGGTTATGTTAATGCCTTTGTTGTATATATGCAATTTGTGGACTGAATTTAAATTAAGAGTTTAATATATATACACTATCAGTGTACAGACATCCAATGATGTGTTGCCACCTGCCACATCATTTATTGAATTTAATAACACATGAGGTGTCATATTTATTAAATGATGTGGCGGTACAACATAATATGGGACTAAGAACACACTTATAGTAACTGAAAATTTATTAAGAAATCCAATATTATTATCAGATATTCTATGCCTTCACTACATGAACTAGTGAGGCTGCAACACATGATTACATAGTTGGCACCTTACGTCGCGAGATGCCTTGAGTTGTGTTTCATGGTTAGATGGATTCTGTGTCTGAGCTGACTGTTGCCATGGATTCCTCTCATCTGAAACTTGGTTTGTGTCCTCAGGGCCACTTCCTTTTCGCCTGATTTGAGTTCTCAGGTCTGCTGCTTTACTCTCCACTATTGTTCTGCCTTCCTGAACACAATTAAAGAAGCAGCATTCAATTGTAGCAAATGATATATTAATAAAGCCATAACAAAAGCATGTAGTGTGAAAATATTAATTTCTGAATTGTATTGATGGGAAATGGCAGTGTGCATATATGCTCTAACTAGAACTATGGAGAATGCAATTGCAAAATGGAAGCATATATGATACAGAGAGAGAGAGAGAGTTACCTCAAAAGCTTTCTCAAAGGTGTCACCTAGTTGATTGAGGGAAGTAGTGATTGCATCCAAGCCCTTCCGAAGTTTAGGATTGTCCAATCTTTTATTAGAGTCAGGGGGTTGATATAATGGCTTGAATTGTGAAGGGAAGTTCTAAGCATGCCAAACAAAACAACACACACATAATTAAGTTGATTCCAATTCAACTGATCAAGTAAATTATTACAGACATACATTTCTTCAAGAATCAAGAGTCTCAGTTTAATGCTTCATTTGATTTACATTAATTAATTTTAGGCAGCATTACATCATATCAAAATATCATATTCCTGCATTGCATAGAACATAATAACAAGTGAACAAGAATTATGTTATACTATATATGATAATCACCTGAGCTGCAGAAGCGCCATTAAAGGTATTAAATGAGTGTGATTTAAGTGTTTGAGGCTTGGTGTCACTTTTTGGGGCTGAATTGTCATCATCCAGAATTGATTTTGCTTTCTGCGCCAGGACACCCCAGAAACCAGACTTGGAGTCACCATTTCCATAAGCATCAAAGCTCTGCATTCATTCATTCATTCATACAAAACCATTATATAAACACAGTGCTTTTCAAACAAGAGCTCAAGAGGTGAAAGAAACTAATCTTGATGTTCAATCTTATATGAATAGTCAATATTAGCTTCTCTCATCCCTATACTTACATACAAGGGCCTATATCATATCAGAATTTGAGAACAACTAATCTTGATCATACAATCACATATCATTAGTAATTACTCAAATTTTATATGTTTACCATCTATATAAGATTAAATAGTCACAATTATCTAAAGACCAAAAAAAAGTATCTATCTCTATGATAATTGATGAAAAATATTGATACATTGGTTGTTATTTAAATAAATAGGGACAATTGAGCATTGAATACCTTGGATCCTTGGTGATGAGAGTTAGAGGAGGGGGCAAAAGCAAAGGAAAGAGATGGTTGACGACGAGAAGCAGAGGATTTGATGGGTTGAGCAGCTAGGGATGGTGATGATGAAGAAGAAGATGAAGAGAAGGAAGGTGGAGAAGCATTATCATGATGATGATGAAGAGAAGAATCATTAACATTATCATCAATTGATGAATGAAATTCTTCCTTGAAGGTGGAAGACCTGGATATACCTTGTCTTCTCCTATATGCCATCCTCTCTTTTTGGTGCCTCAACTCAACCAACCTGCAACTGCAAGATTGATAGATCACAAAAATCCAGGAAGGAAAACAAGTCTCTGATTAAGATTCAATTGACACCCAACCAACTCTTTCCGTTTTGGAGGTCATGAAATGAAACATCAACCAAAATGAATAATATGTAAATAATATTATTATTATTAATATAAGTATTAATTAATAGTTGCTTCTTAATGACAGATCAGACACACATACACGCAAACACACAGATAAACAAAATAAAACAAAGAAAGTATGGAAAAATAAATAAATAAATAAAAAATAAAGAAATGTAACTTCAACTGTAATGAACCGGTGGATCCAGATTGGTTGCAGTCAGTTTTTCCTACATTCAACAAATCTGGACTGTCCGATAAAGATCGAATACTTTAAATACTGAGATAGTGTTTTAAATCCAATTACACATTTCAGCCTCCAGACTATCCAATGAAAATTCAATGACTTAAAAATTAAGATGGTGTTCTCTAAATCGTCCTCTAAATTGTCCGATCTTCATCGAACAGTCGGGATTTACAGACTATAGTGCAGTACTGCAGTCAACTGCAACAAATCCGGATTTGTGATGAGGATGTGACTTTAACTGTATAGTCATGTTTGTATTTTTTTTAAGATTTAATATACAGAGTCTATGTTGTGATTTATTAAAATAAAAAACGTTTTGTAAATCTGTTGATTAATCAGAATACATGTTCTTAGCCAATAAGTTTACTTATTGTTAATGTACTTAAAAAATTGTTAAATATGTGAGGTGTAAGAATAAGACACGTACCTTTTCTTTTTTCTTCTCATAATTCCATTTACACTGTTACCGTAAAATGATGATGATAATAGTGTTTATAAAAGGTTGTGCGTCCTTTTCATTTTTTCCCCTTTTCTCCACAGTATACAAGATAATTATGGATGGACATTTCACATTTCTCCCAAGAAGAAAAAATATGGTCAAAATGATATTAATATTTAATATTGATGTTGAATGATCAACTCAACCTTCATAGTAATTTTTTTGGTAATAATTTGAATATACTATATAGTATGGTATATTGTTTCAATTTCTAATTATTTAACTTTTATGTTTTGTTCTTTATAATCTTTATAATCATATAAACTTTTATTTTAATTTTAGCAATACATCTTCATGTTTTTAGATAGGCAAAAACTAAATTTGTTTTGGACTATGCCTAAGCCTAAGTACCTTTTGAATTGTTGTTTATTATTTTTGTGAAGGGGAACAAATCAAAAGAGAGGGAGGGTCAAGTGTTTTGGTGACAACTCAAATCAAAAGACCCCCAGCGAAGCAAAGCTGTTTGAAGCACAAATTGAATGAATTATTAATATACCAATACTATTCCCAGATAATTTCTTCATTCTTTCAAGTAATGCATGTGGTGCTTTTTGTTGTACCTGTCAAGTTCAACCAATTTCTTCTTATTATTATTGATTCTCAACAAGCTTTTCCATGAACAACTTTAGTGATGCCTTTCCCATTAAACGAAGCAATTATATGCCATCTGCTAGGAATTTAATTGTCTAGCTTAGCTTAGCTTTGAGATTCACCACCAAAGCCCAAAGAAGAGACCTTTTCCAGTACAGTGACAGCAGGTTTTGGTAGGCCACAAAATGCAAACATGTATAGAACAATCTCAGCACTAAAAGATTCTCTTTTATAAACTACTCAACCCATTTCTCACAGAAATTTCTCTGTTTGAACCATGGACCACCTAATTCACTATTTATAACCAAGGCTTTCATTCACTTCTATTTTGCCACCAAAAATGCTTGATCTTATTTTGATATTGTAGTCATAACTCATGACTATGCAAGGCCACTTTAAAGGAAATTTGGACCGGGTCCATATAGACCAAATAGTGCAGATTGGTTATATGTTGCACCCTATTTGAGATCATCTACAATGTAGAAGAGATATACATTTTTTTGGGCCACCATCATGTAGTGGATTGGATCTATGTGATATCTCTCCACTTAGGGGCCAGTAAGCTTGGCTTGCCCAAAGCAATTAGAAGTTTGTACAAAACCTTTATTGCTAATTAGGACAATTTTCAGATCAGTTGGACTTGGATTGGAGATTACAGGTCAAAACTCCCTTATTACTATAACTCACCTGATCAGAAAAAGGGCCTCTACTTGCTAAACTAATCCTGCTGTAGGAACCTATAATTGTCCCTCTGAGGAGTTTATTTGTGTTCTCAAATATGGCAGATTGAAAATAAAACTGATTGGGATGTTAATAGGATATATTGTGGAGTTTTATTACTTCCATAATGTGCAATGCTTCTTAATAAAGCTCAAACATTTATCATTCATTAGTTATTTTTCTTTCTTGTAATGAACTGAACAAACTAAAATAAGAGTCAAAATAGATATTAAAAAAACCAACTGGAACATAATGCAATTTGCTCTATATCAGTAGCTATAACATTCATAGCTTCCATATCTGAAATTTCTTTTGACATAACCAATATATGTATTTGCTTCCTATTTTAAGCATTGCAGTATCAGAACACCTCATGTGAGTGTCATGTTTGAAATCTTCAGAAATCAATATGGATATTTAGTAAGGTTTTGCTTTCTATTTTTTTACCATTAGAATTTTGAAATCTGGTACATTCTGCTTCCTTTCCCCCACATTTTTACTTTGTTCTCTTGATTTCTTATGAAATTTTGTAGGTTAAAGCAAAATTAATTGGTGTCTTTTGTGCCTTACTTTTTTTTAAGGTAACTTGATAATTAGCAAAGTTAATTTCAAATGCTTACTCGATTGACATGGTTGGTGTGAGTTCTTATCACATTGCTCTTTGTTGGTTGAGTGATTCTAATATATTGTCCTTATGTTCGGGATTTTGGTTTATGGGTACACCTAATGTTAAGGATTTGTTCTTAGAGAAATGGTAAAACGTACAAAATGAAATGAAATGAAATTACGGGGCATAGGCAAACTATTTATAATTTTATCCATTGTTGATTTCTATTAAATACCAATTACGATTTTCTATCTACTCATTAGTTGCTTTTCATACAAAGATTTTCGTGAGAAATGACACCTCGTTCTAATAAAGCATGGTCTTTTATATATGTTTAGTTTTTTTTTTTTTATATTACTAAACTCGATTTATATATTATTTGAAGAGGGGTTTATTATGAAATCTCGTATTTTAATTAATTATTTTGATTATTATGTCTAAATTTTATATAAGTATTCTCACAAGATTTTCATTATTTTGAGAAGATTTTGTTAATTGTTATAAGAAAATTTTATTGATTATTTTGAAGAGATAGTTACCTATTATTTGTAAAGATTTGATAAAAATATTAGGTTAAACTATGTTTTTGGTCCAAAGAAAAAAAATATCGCGATTTCTCATTTTGTCTCCCAATTTTTTTTTCAAAGTGATCCTCCAAAAATTATAATGCATTTCCATTTAGTCCCTCCGGTAGTGCATCATTTATTGTCTCTGTTAAATTTTTGCATGGCAACTTAGGTGGATAAAATAGACCTGCATGGCATGTATATGTATCATCTTATGTGTCCTACATGGCTTATATCCCTAATTATCATGGAAATCCACAAACATTTTTCCCAAAACCCTATTCATCCCCAAGATGCCAAGATTTTGGATGACTTACAATTGATCCTTCTCTTATGAATCAAAATATCTTCTGTTCAAGCTTCAAGTTTCTCCTCTTTTGGGCTTTCAAAACTTCATAAACATATTACAAATCTTCTTCCTCAGGTACCCACTCAAAATAATCACACTGCTCATTGTTCTGCAACAAAACAAAACAAGAAAGGCCTCAGATTAATCTTTCACAACCTCAATCAACAAAAAATAAGGGTGTCCTTATAAATCCCCAATATCTTCCAATTATGGCATCTCCAGAATCTTCTTCTGGATTATGCTCTGTCTTAGAGGTCAACTTCACAACCCTTAATCCACAGTTGCAAAATCTATGACTTAGACCACAATTCGAGCTTGATGCACGACTGCCACTTGACATTGTCTTCCTATTCTTGCATCAAACTCGAATTGGGAGACTAAAGAAATGGAGTACATACAGGAGCAAAACAAAAGATAGGGAAAATGTAGACGCAGGGGACAATTGGGGTTTTGGGAAAAATGTTTGTTGATTTCCATGATAATTAGGGATATAAGCTATGTAGGACACATATGCATGTCATGTATGTCTATATATTTTGTCCACCTAAGCTGTCACACAAGCATTTAATAGAGACAATAAACGATACACTAATGGGGATACCAAATGGGAATGCGTTATAATTTTTGGGGACCATCTTGAAAAAAATATTGGTGGGGACCAAATGAGAAAATCACGATATTTTGGATTAATTCTGTAAATATCTTATTGAAAGAACTTAGAAGCATTAACAAAAAATCTTATCTAAACTCCAAAAATCATAAAATAATCAAGGAATCTTTATCTTTTCTAAGATAAGTAAATTTTTTTAAATTTTTTAAATAGAATTGATTGCATTGTAATATTCATGAAATTAATTTGTTTGTACTTTAAAAAGTGATTTTACTTTACTATCAAAACAACATTATTTTTTTTTTCTAAAATCACTTTTAAAATATCATTCATAATCAAATTAATTATTTTAACTTTAATTTTTCAATATCAATTCTTTTAAAATTAATTTTACTAAAGTATATAAACAAACAAACCCTAGCTCTAAATCCTAAGATAGTTCTTGAGTTGTATTTGTACAACCAAGTCATACAACAATCCCTTGCAACAACGAGAGAGATGAAGAGAGAGAGAAAAAGAGTGGAATATGATGCACAATGTGCTGGACAAAGATAAAAAAAAGTGTTGTATGAGTTATTGTATATGTTGGTTGTATGAATAATATATCTCTAAGTTCTTTTTGTTATTTGCCCATCCAACTTTGGATTGTGGTGCTATGGTAGTTAGGGTTCTGAAGATTTGATTTCATATATATCAATTACACTTGTTACTTGGATTCATTCTCCACACCTCTTTTATTCTTTTTGTTTCAATTTGCTATATATGTTTATATCTCACCAACCTTAAGCCCAATCCCAATCTCATAATGACCAAAACAAATCCCAATCCCTCACTTAGTCTCCCCCTCCCCTTCCTAACCCAGTAAAGCAGAAACCCTAAATGAAATCAAATGAATCAAATCCCAAAAAGTTATTCGCCTGCTGTCATACATGAGCTTAATGACCAGATTCTAATCTCTCGCTCACGAATCCTAATATATCTCATTGTCTCTCCTCTCAAGTATCTCTCTGCCGCGACATCGCCCCTTGCATCCTTCCTTCTTTGATTTCGCCGATGCCGCTTCGTCGCACCTCATTCTTTGTCTATCTCAGTGTTGCAAAGGAAGGCTGTGACACCCTTCTACCCCAGCTCTTATACAATTAATTAGTCGAAATATTTTTCAAAATCAGTATCCCTCAACAGGTAAAAAGGTTCACATATCTCTTCATTTAAAACCTCATTCATTGTAAAAAAAACCTTAATTAAAATAAAAGTAGAACTCAAAGGTTTTCAAAATACACAAGCAGCGGAATCTCCAAATTATCAATAATTAAAACATCCTACTCACCATGTAAAGCATTTAAAAGTTCACGAAAATACTCCTAATCTAGGAACATATTAAAACATCCTGAAAACACCCTGATGTCACATCTATCAGAGCATACCCTTTCAATCATAGTCGACACTAGTCGTGTCCACCTCAACACCTGTAAAATATATCCACAGAATACGGTGAGGAAAAGGAATACTACCTATACATACACAAAGAGAATACCCATCCTCACCCACAACATCATTACATCATGCCATCAGTACATTAAATCACCAATCAATAACATTCATCTAAAACTCAACATATAATCAATCATCTATATCAACATATACATGTCATGCCATCATTCCTATTTACAACACATAAATCTATCCATTATACATTCACTAAGCTCATCATCATCATAATCTCATTCATATATCATCATACTCATTATCGTCGTAACATAATTCATAATCCTCATACTCATTATCATCATAACATCATTCATATATCATCATACTCATTATCATCGTAACATCATTCATATATCATCATACTCATTATCATCATAACATCATTCATATATCATCATACTCATTATCATCATATATCATTCATATATTATCATACTCATTATCATCAAACATCAATACTCCTCTCATCATCTACCCAAAGATCATGACATGGAACTCCACACAATGGGCGCACCTCGTCAATCACTCTAGTTAGTACCAAGATAGTCTACCGGTGTTACCACACACTATCCGATAGGTTGTACCCCCTCTATGGGCCCGCACAACGACATTCGACCCTAGGTTGTACCCCCTCTATGGGCCCGTACAATCACTCCTAGGTTGCACCCCCTCTATGGGCCCGTGCATCGAACGCCCCATCTTGATCCCCTGAGTTGTACCCCCTCTATGGGCCCGCACAATTCAGGTCTCATCACATATGCTTAATGCATCTCTCCTAAGTTGTACCCCCTCTATGAGCCCGCACAATTTAGATAACATTATTATCAAAAGGTGATATACACCATCATCATAAATCATCATTATCATTCCTAAGTTGTACCCCCTTTATGGGCCCACACAACTTAGATAACATCATCATCAAAGGTGACATACACCATCATCATAAATCATCATTATCATGCATTAACATGCTCATCATCAAACATCATCATTATAAGTGATATACACTTATCATCATCATCATTCACTAATATGCTCATCATCAAACATCATCATAATAAAGTGATCTACACTTATCATCATTCACATCATCATCATAAGTGACATGCACTATCATCAATAACATCATCATCATAAGTGATACACACTATCATCATAAGTGATACACACTATCATCATTTACATCATCATCATAGTCATCATAAACAACATCAAACATCGTCAATCACCATCATTATACATCATCACACTCATCATCAAATATCATCATAATACATCATCACACTCATCACCAAATATCATCATTATTCATCATCATAAGCATCACAATCCTCATCAAACATCATTTAATCATCAACACAAAACTCATTATAAAGTACTCTCAAACACATCAATCATCATCAAACAGTTAGGATCTCAAAATCCACTCTGGTAATCGATTACCTGCAAACAAGGTCTCTGGTAATCGATTACCCGCAAGCAAACTCTCTAGTAATCGATTACAGCACCCCTGTAATCGATTACCCGCAAACAAACTCTCTGGTAATCGATTACAACACCTCTGTAATCGATTACCGGCAAGCAACAGTGCTTCTGGGTTGCCCAGAACACTCGGGTAATCGATTATCACTCCTGGTAATCGATTACCCGCGACGCAGATTGCAGAGTTCACGATTTCAAACCTCTCTAAACTCAGCCAATCAATCTCTAATCAATCTTTTATGTCTAAACATCATACATAATCATTATTAACATCCAATACTCCGTAAATCAACAATCAATTACAAATTATACCATCAATTCATCAAAACCCCCAATTTCTCAGTCCCTAATCACGCCTTTTTCAATTATTCTCAATGTCATCATTAATCTCACCCAATACTCATTAATTTACATACAATCAATCATCAACCAACAGATTATATCTTCATTCTAAGTTATAAATTCATCAATTCAAATTATACTCTTAGATTACTACCCAAACATCCCCTACATGCATATACAGGCAATACCCTCTCCCCCACCGTACCTTAGAGTTGACGATCATAAACGAAAAGATAGAACTCCCTTGCTAATCTACTTTGCGGTACCTCCTCCTTGTGGAATCGTTTCTCCCCTCCTTAAGGTTTCACTCTCTAACGTTTTGAAAAAATAAGGATTAGGGTGAATTGGTGACCCCTCCTTACTTAAATACTTAACTGGGTTGGACCCACCCTCAACCCACTCATTCTTATTTTATTAAATAACATTATTCATAAAAATATTAATATTACTAATACTATTTTATTCCTCTCATTTAATCAATTAAAATAATAATACTATTATTTCTTCTTTTTCTTTTATTTTATTTATTCATTTATATTAGGAATTATTAGGATATTATAGAGTCCTTATCCATCTATATTCAAATTTAAATTCAAATCTTATAATTAAATCTTATCCTAAATTGTATTGATTCATATCCTTAATCCTCGTGATCTCAATATCCCTATTTAGAATCTGATCCTAATTTAAAATACTAACCATATCTCTCTCGTGAGATTATCATTACTAATCCTGATATTATTTTATTAATATAATAATTACTATATTTATAACAATTAATGTTAATTGTAATCTTATGATTTATCTCTTAACAATATTATCATTATATTCAATATGACCATATTTGATTAAGATCCTAATAATCTAACATCTCTCCTACTATTTATAATATTATATTATTATTATCTCATAAATACAGGTATATTAATATTTACTATTATTAATGTGTAACTTCTATTTTTACAGCTAACGTTATCGAAATATAATTATACGTATTTAAATTATATTTCTAAATTTTGGGATGTTACAAAGGCATCACTCGATCTCTCTCATTTTTCTTCAATCTCATTGGCGCAGCCTCATCGCGCGACGTTCTCTGTCATCGCTTGTTCTCGTTCTTTGTCTCTCTTGTTTGTTCTCTCTCATTCTGATTATTTTCTCTTGATATGGAACAATGAGGCATCACTGCAAGTAGTGAGATATTGGCCCCTTTCTCTATCATCACTTGATCTCTTATTCCTTTTTTCTGTTTTTGCTGTGTTTCCACTCCCAACCCGAAAATCAACTCGACCCGAACCATACCCCATACCCATTCGATTCGATTCGATTTGAGTTCCAAATCGTATAAGGAATTCACCCGAATCGACCCAACCCAACCAGGTACACATGGTTGATTGGGGTCAAAAAATAGTTGTGAATCGACCCGAACCGACCCATTGTCACCCCTACTCAAATTATAGACATCTAAATATTATGACATTTATATTATATGAAAGTTAGAAGAAAGTCCTACAACTTTGCTGAAGAACCCAAAAGCTAAATCTGATGTCTAATGGGTCAAAATGGGCTTAGAAGTCGGAATAGTTAACATTTCATGAGAACATGAACAACACTTAGAGATTGGGCCATAACTTGGGCTACAAAACTCATTTTGAGTTCAAACCAACGACATTTAAAAACTAATATTCAGGGTTTCAATCCATCGGAGACAACTTCGATTGGATTCAACCATCTTAATGATGCAAATCTCGGTTGTTGTAAGTGGGAGACAAGATGATTAATGATAACTAAAAAAAGGAATAATGGATGAATAATTCAAAGTAATAGAAAAAATTCAAGATAATTGATCAATAATTTCATTTATGGACAAAACATGTCGAGTCATGGCTGAATGGTTAACATAGTAATGGTACATTTTTTAGTAAACTAGCACTTTCTTTCCTCAACTTTTACAGCGTCTTGCAATTTCATCCCTGACTTTTCTGAAACAGCACTTTAGCCCCTGATTTTTAAAAACATGCACTTTAGTTTCTAAAGTGCATGTTTTTTAATAAAGTCAGGGACTAAAGTGCATGCTGTTTAATAAAGTTAAGGACTAAGTGCATGTTGTAGGGACTAAAGTGCTATTTTGGAAAATCATGGATGAAACTGCAAGACGCTATAAAAGTCGAGGACGAAAGTGCTAGTTTACTCATATCTTTTTACCTCCTATAAATAGGAGGACTTGCTAGGTAGAAAATCCATCCAAGTTGTAGTAGAAATTACCAAGCCTTTCATTTAATTTTATTCAACTTTTTGTTATAAAGTCTTTATGGAAGGCTAAGTTTGTATTCTATTCTATTATAGGATTCAAGCTTTTTTTCATATTGGTTTTGAGATTTGATATTCATTTACACGCATGTTAAATATATAATTAAATGTTTTTCATATTGATATAATATTTTATGCATGTGATTTGTATAATAAAACTTTTAATTTAATAATAAATTTTAAGTATAATTATTTTGATAAAATTTATCAATAGCATAAAAGTGCTAGATTTTACACTAGCATAGGGCGTATGTATGATGATCCCTCAAAATTATTTAAATTTTAATAACTGATGTGACTTGAAAAACAAAAACTCTTTTTGTCATCTAGTGTGAAGTGATGTCCTTTCCATGCGATGGGTGACAATAATAAATATGTAATGGACTATTTGATGAACAATGAAATTAAATTATGCATACCGTGCAATGCACCGGTAGACTGTCTAATATACCTCCCTACACCCGGATAAGAATCCTCTCTAGTCTTTAATTATAGATTTTAATTTGGTTATGAAATAGTTACGGTTTAATTATAGATTTTAATTTCCTGATTATTCTGTAGCTAAATTTGATTAAAGAGGCCAGAGGACTAGAGAGTATCTGAATCCCTCTCCACACAATTAAGATAATATCAATTATATCAATTATGTACAACAACCTCCTATGACCATGAGAATATGAGATAGAAAAGAGAAATGTTGTTTCTATAACAACATGTGAAACATAGAGAGATATAAAGATGAAAGAGGAAAAATAGAGAAAAATGTGGGATGTAATAGGTGATGTGATGGGGAGAGAGATAGAGTGAAAATATATGTTGTATAAGCTGTTGTATATTTTTTATTGTATGAAAATGTTATCTCAATAGAAAATGAGAAAGAGAAAAGTGGGAGTTATAACAAGTGATATGATAGAGAGATAAAAAGAAAAAAATGTGTTATATAAATTATTGTATGTTTTGGTTGTTGTATGGATAATATCCCCACATGATAAAGGGAAAAATACATGGAAAGAAAATATAGAAAAATTTGAATTAAATATTTTTTACTTATTTAATTAGATGTAAACTATTAAAAGAATGAAATTAAATAACTAATTTAATATTTTTTGTTCTTAATAAAATAAAAAAGAATCAAATAAATCTTATATTAAGAGAATGATAATTACTTAAATAAAATATAAAAATAATTATCTTTTGAAATTTATATTTTATCTTCACGTAAAAAAATTAAAGGTGGATTTTGCATCAATATTTTTTTTCCTTATTTCTTATTTATTCCGCATAATCATTTTAATTATATCGAATTTCCCTCTATTATTTTTCTTTAGAAAGAAACATAGTCTGAATGAGCCAAAAATTTACAATCAGTGCCAAAACGTCGTCGTGTGGTGTGTTGACGAGACGGAGTCGCCGGCTGAGGATTTGATAGAAAGGGTACTTCCATCCTTCTGCGACCCATTCCACTCTTCAATTCAATCTTCGCTTTCCTTTCATTACTTCAAAAATTCCCCATATCTTGCTGCAAATCTGACCCTAATTTCTCTTCTTCGTTCGCAGATCCCACTTTCAGCTTGTTCACGCACTTACTCAGGTATTTTTCTCTCTCTATCTCTTCTTCAATGCTTTTTTCTTCTCAGCTCAATACACAATTTTTATGCTATCTGTTACTGTGAAAAACGCATCCTTTACCTCACTTCCACATTGCCCTCATTCTCATAAACGATTTCCATCTTCTGGGCATTTTATAATTGTAGCAATTTTGTTCCTCCACATGCATGATTCATTGATAACTGTCGCACAATGCACTTAACCATATACCCGAATTCAAATACTTTCTCTTTCCACCAATTATATGCCTTTAGAGTTAGATAAATCACAAACCATATATATATATATATATATATAGAGAGAGAGAGAGAGAGAGAGAGAGAGACAGGGTGTGTGTGTGTGTGTAAGAGAGAGAGAGAGAACTGAAAAATGAAAATTGAACTAATTAAAATTTCTCTGCCACTGAAGAAATTCCGTGTGCTTGCAATGACATGTGATACTTGATTGATGCTTAGCCTCTAATTACATTTTCTATGAGCTCAACTCACATGTTTTTATTGAGTTGGTGATCGGTTGTGTATTGTATTGTGTGATTTTAGAAGTAGATTGGTTTCCTGGTGCTAAGTGTTACTAATACTATTATGGCTTGTTAATGTGTAGTTTGAATGCCTGGTTATTGACCTATTCTAAATTGTTTAATTGCCTGTTTTCTTAGTATATATTACTGTCTTTTGGTAATCTGGATGTTGTTTGGTTTCAGATGGATGAAAATTCTGAGAATATCTCGTGTGTGTCATCTCAGTCTACTTCACAGGTTCATGGGGGCACTGATTCTGGCCAGGTTGCAGTGTGTTCTCTTGCCAAAAGGCCCCTATTCCTGATAATGAGATGACAAGTGATCTTGCTACCAGTGGCATATGTGGTGATTGTAAATTTTTATTGCTTGAAGATTTTGGGAATCATATGGTTACCCCAAGCTCTCAAAGGAGGCTTAGAGGAAGATTCAGGCACAACAGTTCTGAATCAGTTGAGAGCATTTTATCACAACAGCTCCCTCATATGGTTAATACTGTGAGACAAAACCAATCCATTGCATCTGCGGAGGATGATCAACTCTTAGATGATGACACCCCTACTAGGTCGTTGCAGTATGCTAGTACACATACTACCCCTAGTGGGTCTAGGCGATGGAGGCAGGTTCTCTCTGATACTGACAGTGATGGTTTTGATAATTGGAGTTCTCTTTATGGTGAAAATGAATCAAGTGCAAGTTTTAGAAGGTATAGGGTTCCCCATGGTGAGACTGATTCTTTTTCTTTTAGTGCTTATGGAGGTGACTCTGATATCTCAATGGATAGACATTAGTTTTGCAGGCAATGGAATGTTTGATTTACCAGATGAGGGGTATGAGTTTGATAGTGACACTGACATAGATCCAATGCATGCTGGCCTCAGCCAATGGAACTCAGATGACATGGAAGACGAGGAGGAAGAAGAGGACGATGAGGAGGAGGAGGATGAGGATGAGGAAAATGAGGAGAGGAGGAAGAAAGGGGATGGGAAGTAGCTGACGCCGATGAAGCTGAAGCCACAGCTCGCCTTCGAATTCTTTTAACCTCAAGTCCAAGTGAGAGCAGGGGTGGCGTTAATTGGGAGCAAAGGTTTAATTCTACTGAACCTGAAGGAATATTTAGCCAGATAATCAGGGATACCTGGCAAGCTTTGGAGGATGCTGATTTACATCATGGAGCAAACTTTGGGGATTATCTTGATATTAGACCCTTTGAAGATCTGCTTGAGCATCTTGCTGAAAATGACATCTCAAGACGAGGAGCGCCTCCTGCTGCTGTGTCTTTTGTGAATAACCTGCCCCGAGTAGTCATTGGCAAGGAACATGAGAAGCATGGCGAACTAGTCTGTGCCATTTGCAAGGATGTCTTGTCCCCTGGCACTGAAGTAAATCAGCTTCCCTGTTCTCACCTTTATCACAACCGTTGCATTTTGCCATGGTTGAGTACACGAAACTCATGCCCTCTTTGTCGTTATGAGCTTCCAACTGATGATAAGGATTATGAAGAGGGAAAGCAGAACATTGATGGTAGAAATGTGATCATGAGAGGCAGCAACTACATGTGACAGATGATAATTCCTCTGATGTTTCTGATGAAGCTGAAGTGGTGAAGAGGATGGTACTACTCAAGGTGGAAGACAACAGAGAGGAGTTGTTAGCAATGGTTCTACCACTAATTCTTCCGCAACAAGAGGTGGTAGAGGAAGATGGTTTTTTCTTGCTGCAGCTCCAATTGTTAGTCTAGTGGGCATGGTTCTTGTCCTGTGGTTAGGTAGCAACTCTCAGATTGAAGGGAGTAGACATCTGGGTGGTCGCTACTTATCCGGGCAAAATCAACATGTGGTTCATGCTTATGCCTCCCAAAACCAAAGGGAGAGTAGAAGCAGAAGATGGTGGTGTCCATTCTAAGTGCTTTGCCAGTTGTTCATCAATAATGCTTTGTGATAGCCACTTGAGATGAAATTTTTAGCTGACCTCTGTATTCATGGTGTGCCTTTTATTCTCACTAATTTCGGAAGTCATGTATATATTTAAGTTTGTAATGCCTTATAACACAAGCTTTTTTCCTATTCTTGTTTTCTTTGCTCCTTTTCCTGGTTTGTGCTTCAAGGACCTAATGCCTGAATATTAGATGTTCCATCCTTGATTTTTCCGGTGTTAAATTGAATTCATTTGAATATAGTAATTCTAAATTACTATATTTCATGTGTTAGGATGGTCAAAGAAAGAGTTTTAAATGACAAAAGGAGGGGTTTTTTTATAACAAATATGGGTGATTTCAAATGAGACATTGAGAAGAATTTCAATATTTTTCTTTTCATGTGTAACATTTTAGATTATCATTTACAGTTTCACTCATACTTAATTTTTTTTTTAATCACCACTCAAATTCATTTTATATATTTGAGAATTCTAAAATTCTCCGTCTAAAAACAAACTAATCTTGTGTTTGAATAGCGTAATTTGAAATTACCAGGTTTCATGTGTTTGAATTTGAATAGTAAAGGTAGGAATTTCAAATGACAAATAAGAAGATTTTTACAAAAAATTAGAGAAATTTCAAATAACATATTGAAGAGAATTTCAATATTTCTATGTTATGCTTAATATTTTAGATTACCATTTACAATTTCTCTCATATTTACAATTTATTCAATATTTTCTTTCACAATTCTGGGAATTTAAAATTTTTCCATCCAAACAAACATTAATAGGATTGTAAGCTGATTTAACTTTGAATTTCCCACAACATGGAGTCTAATTTCTCCATTTGGCAGGTTTTATAACTTCCAGAATTTTCCCAGATACAACTCCACGTGAATTGAATTTGTTATGGAATCTTTAATAGCTTTACTGAAATAGCTCATGGAGAGGATTAACTTTCACATAGGCAAGATCAATGACATTTTCACAATTGGTTTAGTGAAAACTTATTTTTTATATGTGAATCTAAACTTTTTACTTTTTTTTTTTTCTAGAGTCCCACATTGTCTAGAGATAAGGCCAAATTGTGGTATATAAGTCTTGGACAATCCTCACCCTACAACCTAGCTTTTGGGGTTGAGTTAGGCCATGTCCAAAATTTAATATTTTTTATTTCACTTAAAATTGATTGTAAGAATGTCTTTTACTTCATGTAGATCTTGTGGTTGATGTGCTGAATCTCAGATTAAGGATTTACTTGCTATTTATTAATCTTGAACAACACACTAGTACAAAATAAACTGTACAAGTGGAAACTTTTTCTCTGGCAACGAAACTAATACAAAGCTTCTATATTTCGATGTAACAGCGGAGGTTGTCTTTTTGTTTTATAGAAGATTAGGAATCAAATCAAATTGAGTGACAATAATGTGGACCTATTCAAGCCTGCCATGTGAATTCAATTTTTAATGATTCCTTTTGTCTACTAAGATGAATTGAGAGGTAGCCTCTCTTTTTCATTATGTTTTTTTTTTTGTCAATTCACATAATTTGAATAAATATTTATTTTAATATTTTTAAATTTGATTTAAATTGTTGACTATATATTGTATAATTATATTCTAATAATAAGAATACAACAAAAATACACTCTTCAAAAATATTTTCATAACAATTTCATTAAAAATATTAAATATCTTGAATTGAGATCCAGATGAAAATACCTCAAATCTACAATTAAAACATTTTTATGAAATGTTAAAGCATAAATAGTTAACAATAATCATATAACCTAAAATTAATAACAAATAATAGATAAACATGAAATTGTTTTATGTAGTCGTCTTATAATTAAATTGAGATAGCATGAAAACTAAAATTAATAAAAAGAAATTCTAACATAAAAATGTTTATACAATGCACCGATAATTTATCATTTTTTTGTTTCATTCATATAAAGTAAATAGATTAAAATGATTTTAATTGATAGAGTTTTACTCTACATTTTGAAGTGAATATATAAAAGAGTAAATATACAATTTGTTCTCTAAAAAATTAAGATGGTTTTCAAATTATCATTTATACTTTTGTAAAAGAAATTTCTTCTCCTTATACAACATAGATATTAAAAATCAAAATATTAGTGAATATACATGTGTGAGTGGGGTAAAATTAATTATGTGCAAAATAAATAATTAGTAAATTTAATTTTTGTAAAAATATTATTTTAATTATTTAAATACTATTTTTTTAAACACTTACTTTCATTTTAAATATTATAAATCAGTGGATAATATATAAATAAATTAAAATAATTTTTAAAACCATAAGTTTTTTTTTTCTTAATGTCATTTTCTCCAACAAGAATAAAAATAATTTTAATTAATTTCTTATAAATAAACTAAAAAAAAAATTATCTTCTATAAATAAGTAATAATATTTCATGAGTAATGTGTTAATTAATATGAGTGGCATGTGTTGATGTTCTAGCTGATGATGGAGTGGAGGTAGAGATTATAATATATATGTAAATGAAATAAATTACTAGACAAGATAAAGATAATAATGAGAAAAATAGAAAAAATATAAGACACTATTTTTTTATTATTAATATAAGACACTATTGAGTACTGTAGTGATTGCATGAATATTATTTTTGAATAAATCTGAAATAAAAAAACAAATATTATTTATGATGATAAAATAAGATGAAGGCCGCGGGAAGATGAATAATGAGGAGTGTGATGTAAACAAGGTAACACACATTGCTATTATTATTACTATATACATGTCATCATGTGATAACAAAAGATGGGAGTGGCTATTATTACGGGTTTGGATTAGGTGAGAAAAAAAAGGGGAAAAACAATAGGGGCACTGTAGTAATCTGTAGCACAATTGCAGCAGATGTGATTATATATATAGATGAGCTAGACAATGGATTCTTAAAACCATTTTGGAATAGTGCCTAGACCTACGGTTTAACTTTAAGCTAATCAATTATAGTTTGAAGAGGGAAGATGTTTTCCAACTCTTCTGATCAAGGTCCTCTAATATCAATCAGTAGAGGTCAGACATCATGATCATGATCACTGTATCTAGAGACATTATATAAAATATTGGTTGTTTCTCCACTAATCTAACTTGAAATGGACAAAATTAATGGGACTAAATTACAAAATTATTGCAAATCCAAGAGAGCTATCTACTGTCTCAAAAGAGTATGTTAAGATATAGAACAATCCATCCAGCCATTGAGATTATAGCCAAAGATATGAACCCAGAATAGGATGGCAGCTGCCTCCCTTCCACACCCTCTTAAATTAGCAACAGCACCTGTCAACAAGTAAAACATTTATTTTTGTGTAAAAACCAACACCCAAAAACTCATGTCCATATAAATTCCATCTTACATATTTTGTTATTTGTTTATTGTATAATGATACTTAGAGCAACTTGAGACTAAAGGACCAAAGGCAGCAACTATTTCCTAACTTTCCACCCACTTTGCCAACAACCCAAGAAGGACATGTATTGTGTGTGCTAGTGAAATGTTTTGTACTTTTAACCCTAGAAAATGTTTAGAAATGTAACTACTAGTGAGAACAAGGATAGTTGTATGTGCTATATACCTGAAAGGACAGATGTTGGCATGGAATGTTGAAGGAGTAGGACAAATCGAAACATCTTGTCATCAGGACGGCAGAAAACCAAGCTTGTCAGCCAACATGACAATGCCAAGTCCAACAGGAGGCACTAAAACCAACCCTTGCAAAAACAATAGCAGCAGTTGTCCTCAAACCAAGTTTTGAACTTCCAGGTCCTGAAACCAAGACATAATGCCAACCATGATTTATTTATATGTTTCAATCAAAAGATCATTTGACTTTTACAAACATCATAAGTGACATTGAGTAATATAATGATAACACTATGACATAAACTTACCATCAATAAGGTTGCCTCCCAATGCCAACAGAATGCAAGGAATCATGGCCTCCCTGACCAACAAAGGAACTATTAGACACTATCTCACCTATAATAGCTTTGTAACTATCCCAAAATGACCTCTGACTGAGAAGTAATAATTTATCAGTATTATTGGAGTAAGACACCGTATCTTGGTTCCATAACACATTTTTTATGTTTATCTGTTTATGGAATAACAAAGATTGAAATGTTTTCCAGAAAATCTGTTTTCTTTTTTTCAAATAAAATAAAATAAAATATTTGAGAAGGATAAGGTATCCTGTTCTAAACTGAAAGATGAGCAGAAAGAAAACTTTGACCTGGAAAGGCAAAATGTTAATGTAATTGTTGAACTTTATAATAATGATAAGTCAGTTACAACTACCAGACCTAATTGACAATAATACTGAGTGGCTAAATAAATGAAATGTATAACACGTATTGGTGCCCCTTATAACTAAAAGGATCTTTTGCCTACCAAATAGTTACAGACTACTAGCATCTCCAATGGGAGGTTCTTATTGGGGTCTTAAAAATAAGATCTCAAGGAAGAAATCCCACACACCATTAGAGCACAATGACGTGGCAAGCCGAGTTCTTATTTTGAAGTTACCAGATGCTTAAATAAGCAACTCACTATTATGGCTTATGGGTTTTATGGGGAAAATGGGGGAAAATAATGAATGTATGGTAGATTGTGGGGTCCATTTAAGAGTTCTTGTAGAGTTGCTAACACTGGAGTGAAGAGTGCTTAAATTGTTAAAAAGTAAAATAAGATGGTTGGTATGTAGGGACCCAAAGAAAACTATTAAAATAAGCAATAAGCAACTCTTGTGAGTTTCTCCATTGGAGATGATCTAAGCCATCTATATAAATAATGGGCTATACTACAAGCAAGGCACGGTCACGAGATATTCTACTAGCATAGGTTGGCCAAAACTCAGCCTACAGCTCAGTCATTGGAATTCTTGTGTGAACAGTTGTAAACCCAAATTCAATGTTACAAGTCTAAAGAAGAATAGTTCGGTGATGAGCCACTACATGTTTACTCTCTGTTATTTTTTATACTAAAGGTTTTCTATGTTGTTGCTCCAATTTCCCAAAGAAAATGGTGCAACTGCCTAAACGATCTAAGCTTTTCACCTTTAGCTAAGAACTCGTATTATTAAGGTCTTGGAAATTCCATATGTGATTATCCTATGAAAATATTATCCATGGCCAAAAAAAAATTATGCTGAAAGCTGGTATTTTTGTTCAATAGACTAGTGAATACTTAATGAAAGAAAACAAACTAAATTTCATAGCATAAACTATATGAATGTAAAAGCATCCACTTTGTTAAAAATTAAATGGGCATACCCAAGAATCATGCAACTGTCAGTGATGAAGAACAGTGGAGCATCAGCTGTAAAGATCAGTTTCTTAAGAAATGGGATTGCACCAAGTACCATGGCGAGAATCTGTAAAACATGTGCAATACCTCAATCAGAATCAACTATTTTAATATATTAAAATGACACTGATCTATTAACCAAAATACCAGTAAACTAGTTCACAAACATTACTTCCACTTAAACAAATTTATGTAAGGTGTTTTACCCTGAGAATTTGATTATTCTGAAAGTAGGTAAACCTTTATAGGCATTTTCCTATTGTTTTTTAACTATCTACAAGACTGGGCATTAATACTGCTGATATAGAGAAGTAAATGTGAAAAAGAATAAGGTAAGCATAAGAGGAAAAAATAAGTTCAGAGCTACTCTCCTCAATGCTTTGAACAACTAAACTCTTCTTGACCAGGCTGCCCTGGTTCTAAAATTGGACACTAAGTCACTAACAGAATGTCTCCACAGGACATCCAGATTTTATTGCATAAATTCTTTTCTCTAATTGCTCTACCACAAATTGCAGATGCCGACACAAAATGGAGACAGGGTGAGGAGAATCCAGTGTATAAAATGAGAAAAACTGAATACGTTATACTTTGTAGGTTCAATATGGAGAGACTTACTGATGCAATAATAGGGGGTTGAATAATTTGCTTAAGCTTCAACTTCTCATATACAAATGATAAAATATCTTTAATCTGCACCAACAAACATGTGTAAACAATGTATCCAGGGATGAGTGAGATACAAATGAGATAATCAAAACAGCCACTCACTAGAAATTTGAATGCCTAATATACAAATTAAACCATCAAAAACAATTCAGAGGCCAAATAGAGAGATTTTGGAGATTTGACCTGAAGAACATAAGAAAGAATTCAAATCAAAATACACGTCCAGTTAAATTCTATAACATAATTATGAAACTACATGAAGCTTTATATGTATAACCTCTAATTTTCACACAAAATGGTCATGAAGATGGTCAAACTACACATTGGTACAAATTCCATCATTGCAAGGTACAGTAGTCAAATGTGATCTCAACATGAGCAAAAAGGCAAAAGAAAAAAAGAAAAATTACATCTGTGTATCAAGTCAATCTCACCTTCCACTTCCTTGAAGAATTTGGACGTGTTAAACTGATCCCCTCCTCCTGAGTAAGCAATGGAGCTTGTTCAGGTAAACCATCACTCCTTGCAGTGCTCTTCATGGGACACCTTTCAGTGTCAATGTCAAGGTGCCTTCTGGAGGAGGCGCCAACATATTAAATACATAGGTGTATAGGATGATAGCACCAACCTAAGACAAATGAGAATTAATAACTCCTGATTAGTACTTGGTTTTCACTTTAATGGGAGTATGATTTCTAGAACAATATAAATATATGAACTAGTCTAAATTATAATAAAGTCTCTGAAATAAAGAGCCTAATATTGAAAAATGCTTAACAAGTGAATGAATTATAAGTCAAGGCACATGAAATTAACAACTAAGACAAAGATGTAGTAGTAGTCGACAGGATAGCTAGAACCTACCCACTGGCCAAATGATATATAGGCAGTTCCATCTATGTTACATTTAACTGAGTCTCCAAATGGATTGGATTGGTCTCGGCATAAAGCAGCAATCAGGACAAGTGGCACATTCCCAATATTCCCTGTAAAGTAATTTGCAACAATATGAATCAAGACAAGGAAAACCACCACATGGAACACAGATTCAAAACATTTCTTCTTGTTTTCCCCCTTTTTTCTAATTCACTCAATGTCATATATCATCTACAATCAAAACATTCAATAATTCCTTCTCTTCAGAAAGAAAGAAAGAAAGACAGGTTGATAGGGTTACCAATTCCAATTTGTATGATTGTAAACTTGAAGAAAGGGTATGGGGGACGGACAATAGAGGCAACAATGAAACCAATTATTGAGCCTGCTATAGAACTCAAAACAACATTCACTGGAATAAACCACCTGCAAAACAAGAAAAAATATCAATGAATTCTTGTGTCTGTGTATGGTGTGGTGTGGATTCACTGGATTGATTTCATCATAAAAGGGAAATTAAAAGTAGGGGGGAACAGGGCACTATTTCCCACTTACCAGTCAAGCATCTTCTGCAAGGTACAGCTTGTCCCAGCTGAGAGAATATCAAGCAGGGTAGCAATAGTGTAAACACCAGCTGCAAAAACCAACAAATAAGTGAGTGACTGAAAGAGAAAGAGCAATTCCATTTGAGAGCACATGCCACATGCACATAGTACATACATACATAACATAACATGCATACAGCATACCTACCCCATTCAATAGCCTCCTCCCTGAAGCAGGCAAGATGTTAACATACTTGGAAGCCATAAGAAGTCCCAAAGAACACATAGTGAAAACTTTAACTATGGGCAAAACAGCAATTTTGATAGACCCCAACAAGGATTCCCCTCCTGAACCCTGATTTTGAAAAGCCAACAGAAACCTCTCCATCGTTGCCGTTGTCATGTGCAGCAGAACAATTCAAACTGAAAAATTGTTCCGAGAGAAGAACAATAACAACAAAAAGAATCCCCTTTTACTCCAACAGGACCCTCTGCAGTCACTTTTGAAACTGCACAAGCACAAAAAATTTTGGCCTTAAAGCAAGTTTCACAATCGAATAGAACAAACAAAATTCACATAACATGAGAGACCCATTCAATTGAAATCAATAATAACTGCACCACCTCACTCATGCACTTACAGGGAACTGTAGAAGATCCTTGTTCTGTTCTTCGCTTAAGAGATTGATTGAGAGAGAGAAATAAACAAAGAATCCTAAAAATAATTAAAATGAAAACTTTATTATTTCCGTTTGGGAGAGCTTAGTGGTGTAAGCGAGCATAGCACGTGAATATGAATATGATTCTAATTCTATTTCTCGTCTCTTTGTCTTCCAAATATGAATTGAAGACACAAACATCAACAAATACATATAGTACATGTACTACCAAGAAAAAAATAAATAAATGAGAAAACACAAGTTCCCTAAATTCTAAATCTAATCTAATGTAACTCCAATTGACCTGTCCTTCACATGAAAAAAGAATGGTAGTTAGAAACACGCCGAAATGCCAGCGAACCCACATGTCCCCACATATTTTTTAGCACAAACCCATTTATAAAATTACTGAAATATTGAGTTCCTTCGGGGTGACGGCAAATTTTTAATTTTTATTTTTAAAAATTTTTAACTATTGAAAATCACTTTTTGTAGTTTTGAAAATATTTATTTTGAAAATCACAAAAATAAATTTTCAGTTTTTGGTTTTAAGTTGTAAAAATTTAATTAAAAATTTTTAAAAATTAAAAACTGAAAACTCGTAATCACCCGAACGGCCCCTTCGATTATAGTTTTATGTTTTATTTTTAAAATGTATTTTTTAAAATTTTAAATGAGTCAAATTCATTGTATGTATTCACTATTTTAATTTTGGTTTATTGTTAATATGAAAGTTATTTTGTCAATTAAGAATAAGTTATCATGTCATTAAAAGAATTTAATTGTAAATTTTTCAGTAATTTACCAACATATAATTCAAATAATAAAAAATTTATGTTGACAATTAGTCAACATTATACTGTGGATGACATTAAATATATTCACGCTGCCCATAGTGAGAAGGTGGCTTACCTTTTGTGATTTGATTCCTTTACACAAATTTTCTTTTCATTTAACGTCGCTTCTACTACTTTTTGAAGATATGTAATTGTTTATTAGATCCTAGCATTCATTCACTCTCCCTGGTCTCCTTATGGATAATATAATAAACAAAAAAAATCAAAATTACTATTTTGTATTATAGAAATAAATAATTACACTAAAAAATATATTTTTTTATACATTAAATATATTTTTTTACCTTAATCATTTTGCTTTTATGAAATCACCAAAATGTCGATTTCCAAGATTTTTTTATTAATGCTATTTTAGTATGGAATATCATATTCATACAACAAAAAATATAAAACAACTTATACAATACACTTTTTTTCTCTATTTTTCTATCACATCCCAAATTTTTCTCTCTTTTTATCTTTATATTTCTCTTTGTTATAAACATTGTTGTTGTAAAAACACTTTTAGTATCTCTTCAAGCTGTCAATCTATACAAGGAAATTTATATAAAAAAATAGAAAACTTTTACTTGCTTCTAATCTAATTTTGTTCTATTTAAAACCAATTAACATAATATATTCACATATACAATTTTAGACACTTATAAATGCCACATTAACATTTTTTATATAATGTAAAGAGAATGATAGGAGTTTTTTTTTTTAGATCGAACGAAATTGATTTTGAAAAGAAAAGTTATGGGTAGGGATGAGAATAGGCCGAGCCGAGCTAGGCTTTCCAAGGCTTGAGTCTGGCCTAAGCCTTAAATCCATAGCCTGTTTACCTGACATATGCTTTATTTTATGCCCTGAGCCTGACCTATTTAAAGTCTGACATGGCCTAAAAGGCGGTTTAAAAGCATGTTTTATAGTGAGGTACTTGAATATATGATAAGCATATATATATATATGAATAGACAATGTTTATACAAGTTAATAAGTATATTTATAAGGAAAAGAAATAAAAATCTTTATAATAATAATAGAAATATAAAAAAATATTTGTATTTTATTTATATTTAGTTAAATAGACCGGTCTGATAGGCTCAAAAGACTTTTTCGATGGCATGAAGCCCAGCCTGTTTTTCTATATAGGCTTTTAAAATGTCTTGACGTGCTCTATTTAATAAATTGGTCTGGCCTGGCCTGGATGTGATATAGGCCGAGTAGTAGGCCCCTAATGAGCGGTATGGCCTGTTCCAACCCCTAGTTATAGGATCCAATCGCATCTATTTTCTTATTTTGTTATCCAATTGATAGGATAATAAATAACTTTAATTATATAACTATTTTATGCACTTATTTTGATATCATATTTTCTTATCATATATGCACTTTTTTCTTTGATAAGATAATAAATAACTTTTCAATTATATAATAAAAAAAATTCAAAATATCAAATTTATCATCCATAAGTTATAAAATTGCTAATATCTACACCTATCTATTAAATCTAGATCCTACGAATCTCCCATATTTATTCTCAAATCAATAAATCCTCCACATTATTCCATGTGACCTTTTATTTAATTTAAAAATTTAAAAAATTTTAAAAAACTTTTTCTTATTATTATTTATTAATTTATTAATATAAAAAATATTTCTGCTTATCCAATGTTATCTTTATGGTTTGAATTTTTTTTTAACATATCCTTTGAAATTTTTATTGAAAATTTAAAACATGTTGATTAAGAAACACATTACACATGGATAATTTTATTATGATAAATTTTTTTATCTTTTTAATTTATCTATTTAAATTTTAAAATATATAATTTTTATACTTGATTTTTTTATTTAATTAGTTATTTACATTTTTGTAAAAGAAAAAAAAGACATGTTAACATAAATGCTTAGACTTATTAATTTATTTAGAAACAGGTATTTGAATTATTTAAAAACTTCACTGCAAATAAAAACTTCAAATAAATTTTCAAGTTAAGATATACTTTTAAAATCAAGTTAAGCTTTAGATAACACATGACTCATTTTAACTTTAGTATCTACACATAAATTTTCGGGTTAAATATGATTTTAGTCCTTAAAATATAATCGATATTTATTTTAATTCCTATAATTAAAAATCAATAAATCGAAAACACAACAATTTATATGAAAACTATATGATAAGAACTAAATTTATGAATTTTCAATTTTTGAGGGACCAAAATCACTCGTTTTAAATTATAGAAACTAAAAACAAATCTTAATTATATTTGAAGGATAATAAACATATTTAATCCAAATTTTGGGATGTCCAAATAGATAGAATTGTTGGATTGGAGGCAATTTATTTAAGTTATTTATTTATTAAAATAATTCCGATGCATGATAAAAAAAATTGTAAATATAAAAAGCTATATGAAATGAGGAGGGTTCAAATTACACCAGTGTAAGTTACACCAAGTATTACACTGTTAATAACTACAAATCGAATGTGTTTTTTAATACTAACCGTTGAATTATGTTTATTCATCACCATGATTATTGTTTCAAATTTCATAAAATTTTGAAACTAATAACTTGATAATGAAATGGTTGAGTTTTTTTATATATTTTAAATGTATATATAACATTAATCTTTAGACATCTCAATGACATATCAAATAATTTCGGATTAATGTAAAATTTTATATGTATGCTCTATATAATAGTAACTTTCAATCCAACGGTGCATTACTTAATACGGTGATCTATTAAAAAAATTAGTTGGCGGTGTAATACTTTGTGCAACTTACACTGGTTAATTTGAACCCTCCTCAAATAAAATTATATTAATCTGAAAATTGTTGTGGATTTGGAATTAAGTATTCTAATTTTTATTTAAATATTTATGTAATCTGTTTTTTTGTTAATGACATGTATTCCTTATACAACTGAGGTACCGTTAATACTCTCAAATCTTTCATAATAGGGATTAAATTTGACAAACGCAACTTTTATATTAGACTTACTTGTGAACATAGGGGAGAAATAAAATATAACTTATATTTATATATTTAGGTGAATTTCTATTCACACACCTTGACGGGGGAAGTTACTTTCGTATTTTACTTTGGGCAATTAAAGAGAAAAAACACGTTTGTTTGTTTTAAAATCAAAATAAAAGGCCACGTAAAGAGCATATTGCTGGTGGGCCAATTATTAAGGACGCAGCTCCTGTTGGATCAAATGCAATTGACAAGTTGGGCTTGGTGAAGGGAAAGAATAGTGCCTCAGCCCATGGACTCGTCATGCTGAGTATTGTTTTGTTATGACTTCGGCTTGGCATTCTTCTGAGAATGGGGTGGTGGATCGTCTGAAGCAAGTGAAAGAGGAATCCTTAAAGTTTAATTTCAAAGTGTTTGGGAATATTTTTCGACGTAAAAAAGAGTGGAAGGCAGACTTAGAGGTGTCCAAGCTGAGCTAAACCTGTTCCCTACTTCACATACTATTGCCTTGGAAAGGGAACTTCAGAAAGAATATGTGGAGATCACAAGACAAGAAGAATTGCTTTGGTATCAAACATCAAGAGAAAAATGGGTTCGTTTTGGTGATAGAAATAATACATTTTTCCATACTCAAACCATTGTTAGAAGAAGGAGAAACAAAGTCTCTAGTCTTTTTCTTCAAAGTGGTCAGTGGTCTACAAATTGTGAAGCAATTAAGGATGAGGTTAGAAATTTCTATCATAACCTATTTCTAAAGATCATAATTTACTACAGGGTTTTCTTTGCCAATTGAAACTCCTAAATTGTCAAATGATGGCTGCTTAGCTTTGTTGGCTCCTGTGGAAAAAGAGGAGTTTCGTAAAGCTTTATTTAGAATGAGTTCTTATAAATCTCCTGGTCCGAATGACTTTCAGCCAGTATTTTTAAGAAATATTGGGAGGTTGTGGGTAATGATATTTGGTTCCTGGTTCGAGACGCTTTTATTTATGGGGTCTCTGATGCGGCTATTCTCCAAACTCATGTCGTGTTAATCCCCAAGGTTAAGAATCTCTCTCTTTTGAAAGATTTTAGACCTATTAGTTTGTGGAATGTGGTGTACAG
Source organism: Sesbania bispinosa (assembly GCA_026901365.1). Classification (NCBI taxonomy): domain Eukaryota; kingdom Viridiplantae; phylum Streptophyta; class Magnoliopsida; order Fabales; family Fabaceae; genus Sesbania; species Sesbania bispinosa. The sequence continues at coordinate 792,149 of QLOH01000235.1, forward strand.
AATTATGTCTAAAGTCTTGGTTAATAGGATGCGTCCTTTTCTTGATAATTTAATTGGTCCTCTCCAAGGTAGCTTCATTCCTGGAAGGGGAACCTCAGAGAATGCTATTTTGGCTCAGGAGGTGGTTCATTATATGCGTCACTCTAAATCCAAGCAAGGTTCCTTGACCTTTAAAATTGATTTAGAGAAAGCCTATGACCGGGTAGATTGGAATTTTCTTGAAAACACCCTTATTGATTTCGAATTCCCATTGATACTGTACAATTGATTACGTGGTGTATTAGGAACTCATCTCTCTATTTTGTGGAATGGTGCTATTATGGAGTATTTCTCCCCATCAAGGGGATCCCATGTCCCCATATTTGTTTGTGATGTGTATGGAGAAACTTGCTTTGTTGATCCAAAATAAAGTGGATGTTGGTCTTTGGAAATCAATTCATGTCTCTAGAAATGGGCCTCCAATTTCCCACTTATTATTTGCTGATGATGTTTTATTATTTTGTAAAGGCAACAATTCCCAGCTATCTCTGGTATGGACACTCTGAATGATTTTGTAGAGCCTCTGGATTAAAAGTGAATTTTGTGAAATCCTGGCTAATGGCTTCTGGAAAAATTTCAAGAGTCCGGAAACAATCTTTTCAAAGTATGTATAGCTTCAAATTGGTGGCTGATATGGGTAAGTATTTAGGCTTCCCACTTCTGAGTCATAGGATTAGAAAGCCTGATTTTCAGGAGCTTCTTGGTCGTATTGATACTAGGATTCAACTTGGAAAGCAAATTTGCTTAACAAGGCTGGCCGTATATGCCTCATTAAATCAGTGGTGTATTCCTTGCCATTTTATACCATGCAAAATCTTTGGTTTCCGGGAGCTGTCTGTAATGCTATGGATGTCAAACTCAGAAGCTTTCTTTGGAGTGGTAGTATTGATAGAAGAGGTTGGCATACTATCAGGCATCAGCTGGAAGCACATTACTGAGCCAAAGAAGCTTGGAGGGCTGGGAGTTCGGATGTCCAAATTAACGAATATCTCTCTTTTGGGTAAGTTGGTTTGGGCCTTGCTGTCATATGAAAATAAATTCTAGATTGATGAACTAAGGGCCAAATACTTAAAGTCTGAGTCCATTCTTAGTGTCCTTCTAAGGGTGGGGATTCTTATATGTGGAAAGGCATTCTGAAGGCTAGAAATTCCCTGAAGGAGGGTTTTTCCGGTTGGGTTTGGGTGACTCATCTATTTGGTATCTTGACTGGACTGGCCGTGGTCGAATATGTGATGTTGTCCCTTGTGTTCATATTGCAGATTCTCAATTTTCATTCACAATATTTTAATTAATGGGAGATGGGATTTTAGTCATCTGCGTACTAATATTCCGAACATGTTTTTGGAGGTAATCAATTCCTATAATCCTCATCTTCATGTCAGGGAGCAGGATTGTTGGATTTGGAGTGGTAATGCCAGTGGGGAATATATAATTGTACCAATTACTATTGGCTGCTGGAAAATTCTCTTGACTTAGGGAATATATCTGATAATTTTGGTTGGATTTGGAAGCTTATTTGCCCAGAGAAAATTTGAATTTTCATCTGGTTCATAGTTCATAATGGTCTTCCAATAATGAGAAGCGCTTCTTGTGTCATCTCACTACTTCTTGTGTCATCTCACTGACCTCAGCTGGTTGTATTCGTTGTTCTAGCCAAGTGAAACATGTTGCACTACCTGTGTGACTGCCTGCATTCCCTGGAGGTTTGGCTGCGCCTGGGGTTTTTCTTCTGAATTCTTTACTTGCTCTAATGTCGGCACTTGGATTCAGATGAATGTTAGCTCATAGAATGGTACTCTTTTCTTGGCTGCTCTTTGGTGGCTCTGGAGATGGCGCAAACAACATAACATTGGATGACAAAAAGTGGAAAATTGACTTTGTCATGAGATTTATTAACTTAGCCCATGATGAGTTTTTGTTGCTGTTAGGCCCTCAAGGTCGTTCAGATTTGAGCAATCTAAGATTAGTCTATTGGTCTCCTCCACCTATAGATGTGATCAAGATTAATGTGGATGGTAGTTGCCTCTTGGAGTCTTTGCGCATAGGTGTTGGAGGTTTGGTCAGAGGTAGAGACAAGCAGTGGCTGGGTGGTTTTATGGGGTTTGTTGGCTTGGGGAGTTTTCTAGAAGCAGAGTTGTTGGTTGTCTTTGTGTCTCTGGAGTTTGCCTAGGACAAAGGCCGGAGGAATCTAATCATAGAATCAGATTGTCTGGATGTTGTTAATATATTTACTATGGGTTTAACAAGTTCTTCCCACAAGTATTCCGGTTTGGTGAAGATTATCAAAGTACTTCTTGCTCGTGAATGGGTTGTGAGCTTCCTGCATGTCTATCGAGATGGAAATAAGCCTGTTGATTGGCTTGCTTGTCAAGGTGCTCGGGTTGATTTTCCTGTCAAGTGGTTGGATGTCTCACCTCCAGCTGTAGATACTCTGGTGGTGTTTGATTCTATTTCTAGGCTATAATGTTCTGTTTCTTTTCTTTTTTCTCCACTGCATAAAAAATCAAACTAATTAAATCTACACAAGCACATAGATTAAGTGGTTGTTTCTAAATTAATTAGCCTGGTAAAAGTTGTTTTTAAATACTCGGAGTGAGAGTTTTGTCGTAATAGAGGTATTCGAGCAAGATTGACATACATGTTATCTTACACAAAAAGAATCAAATTAAATCTAATGATATTTTATCCATTCAAATTTTATTCATTTTTTGTTTAACCACAGGTATCCTTCACGGGAGGCAATCCTATTCGAGTCGGGAACATTCACATCATGTTGTGGGGCTAGCTCTCCCAACGGGGATTTTTTCCATCCACTAGACTAAATTTTATCATTTAATCAAGAATATTATGAATAGAAAAGTCTGATTTTAATAAAAAAAAAATATTTGTGTTTTGTTTTAAATATGTTTTTTTATTAACTTTGTTAAATATTATTATTATTAATTTTTACTTTAAAAATATCATTGAAATCAGTAATAATATTTAATATGCATGACTCATTAATTAAATAAAATAAAAAATAACATATAAAATAAGAAGATAATATTCTATAATAAAAAGAATATATTTATTTTATTTAAAGTTTATTTTTATTATTTATATGATGTATTTATATTTTCTTAATTTTTTATTTAATGATAAAATCATATTTTCAGTACTTTAATATATTTCTATAATTAAAACTTAATATGTTTTTATACATATATAGTCCAATTCTCTCTCTTCATCCAAACTTAAATACAATTTTCTCTTTTCTCATTATTCATTAAATTTGATAGTATATGAATTACTAAATAGTTTTTTAAATTGACTTTTTTATAATAATAATAAAAGAATTTATTTTTGTAGTCCATGTAAAGGTATTAAGGGGTAGCCACCTCTAGGGGTGGGAATAGGCCGAGCCGAGATAGGCTTTCCAAGGCCTGAGCCTGGCCTGCACCTTAAATCCATGGTCTAAGCCTGACCTATTTAAAGCCTGACAAGGCCTGAAAGCCTGTTTTATAGTAAGGTACTTGAATATATCATAAGCATATATATGAATAGAGTTATAGGCTCAAGTTTTTAACATACTTAAATATTTATACAACTTAATAAGTATATAATTATAAGGAAAAGTAATAAAAAAATCTTTATAATAATAATAGCAACATAAAAAATATTAGTATTTTATTTATATTTAGTTAAATAGACCGGCCTGATAGGCTCAAAAGGCTTTTTTTCGATGGCCTGAAGCCTGGTCTGTTTTGCTATATAGGCTTTTGAAAAAGCCTTGACCTGCTCTATTTAATAAATTGGTCTGGCCTGGCCTGGCCTTAGCCTGATGTATGCTAGGTAGTAGGCCCCTGACGAGCGGCCTGGCCTGTTCCCACCCCTAGCCGCCTCCATTTATTATATATAGAAATATAATATAATAAACGTGGTAATGAGTATAGGAATATAATATAATAAATAGAGTAAAGATATATAAGTTTCATTAAATTAAATTATTTTTATCAAAAGATTATATGAATCATGAGTATTTAAGGAATTATGTTAAGAAGCATTTAATGCATTTTATTAAATATTTATAATTACTTATAAGAATAAGTATTAAACAATCTTTATGTTTTTAATATAATAGATATTTTTCTTTTACATTACACATTTTCTATGTTGGGTTGATCAATGTATATTTGGGCATAAAGTGAACATGAAGGTGAGGTCTTTTTCTAATTGATTTTTTTTAACAATAAGCATTTTTTATGGGAGACAATTCTACTTGAGCTGGGAATACTTATATCTTGGTGGGACTTGCTCTTCCTGTGGGTTTTTTTTCCATATATATAAGATTCAAACCTAAGATCTTGCTTAAGGGAAATCAACATGTATCACTTAAAGCAACCACTTGTTGGTTTTTTTCAATTTAATTTAAATAGCTTATTGAAATTATTGTAATTTTTGCCAAAGCAAACCCTAACAAAAGAGTGTTGCAACCACAATAGCTTGTCCTTCCCCTAGGGTTTCCTTACTTTTTCAGGGGGTTTTCATCTCTTCCAAAAGTACGCATTTTTATCTTCATTGTAGGATTTTTCCTTTTCGTTTAGGTATTGTCTTTTCCTTTCCCTGGTTTTTTAAAGTATATTATCTTGTATTTAGGGATGGTAAAAATATTCATACCTATGGATATTTGTTGGTATACCCACAATGGATATTCACATAACTACTAAATAGATGGAGATGAATATTATATTCCTAGCCTCGTGAATATTCACATACTCATTGAAATATATTTTTTATTAAATATATTAAATTATTAGAATATGTTTATTATTTTTAATGAGATAAAATTTATGTTATATTATTTTGTAATGATATTAACCTATAATGATATTATAGTATATCATATAACATTCTCTCCTTTCTTTTTATAATTTTTAAATATTAAAGGATACTCATGAACATCGACTTTATAGCCAATGGATATCCACTTATTTTAACAAGTATGGATATCCACATATACTACCTATCTCGTGTGGTCCCATTGACATCCTTACTTGTATTCTAATGTCTATCTATGGTGTATAGGTTGTACTTCTCATATGAGGCTTGGGATCCCCTCTCATTATCATTTGGTTGTCCTTTGGGTTGTTATCAAACTCCCTTGAATAAAGGAAAAAATTATTGTAATTTTATTTAAAGTTTTGTTGAGTCTCAAGGCTTTAAAGTCTAAGACACCCATAACAAATTTTGATAATAACGCACTGAGTAATATGTTATTAAAGAACTAACGAATTAAATTCAATATCTTTATATTATATTAATAAGAGCCTTCAAACGATTGGGTCATTTGAAGTCACAAGCCATCCGAAGGTACTGTTGTCTGAAGAGCTCAAGGCAATATGAAGTAAACCTGTTTGAGGCAAAGCATAATTCCAGATGAGGAAAATTCAAAGTTATGCACATCCTCACACGCAATTTTCATACATAAATTTGGACAGACAAAAGGCAAATTTATGGGTCTTGTTCAAAATGAAGCACAAAAGAGGAAATTTGAGCTGCAAGTTTATAGTGTTTATACTTGCGCCGCCTAACTAGTACCATGTTGTTAGAACTGTTTCACAATGGCTTCCAACACATTAAATGTTATCTCTAAACGGACAAGTATGGAGAGAGAACCCGAAAGCCTATAAATAGAGGAGCTCTTCCATGAATCAAATATAGAACTTTCATGCAACTTTTATAAAGCCAAAGCGCTGCAGAAATCTCTCAAGATTTAACTATGATATTCTTTTTTTGCACAAAACTTTCATATCCTGTGTTAAATCACAGTTTCTTGTACAAGTTTCCTAAACAAGAACTTATCTGATGTTCAAGTTCATTTTTCATCTATAAACTTTAAGTTGTTAGAGCCTGAAGAGGCTAGGTTGCAAAGAATACTTGTTAAAACCTGAAGAGGCTAGGTGATGGAAACAATACTTGGTGTAAGAGAGCCTGAAGAGGCTTGGTTGAAAAAGAATAATTGTAATCAGTTGTTGATTAGTAAAAATCCAGAAGCTAAGTTTGCTGATGGACTAGACGTAGCTCACAGTGATAGTGAGTGAACCAAGATAAATATCTTGGCTAAATTCTCTTATCCCATTACGCTCTATATTTGCTTGCGCTAAACTAAGGGGATGAGAACAATGACTATTAAATGTTTTTTAAGTTTTTTAAAAGGAAGCCATTTAGAAAACCTCTTGCCAAAAATTCTTCGGATAAGAGAGCTCATCTCATACAACCTTTGAAAACCTGTCGGAAGTTTCTCTAATAAGCATTTTTGAGAAAATCCATCTTTAAAATGAAAAGCTTTAATAAACACAATTCAACTCCTCTTCTTGTGTTTACATGTGTATTTACAATTGGTATCGAAGCTCAGCCTCTAGGTTGGAATACCTTTACAAGTGAAGAGGAGTTGGTCCTGCTAAGATGGAACCATCAACTTCAAAAAGTCACTACATCATAGAAGAAGCATCTGTTACTAGGCCCCCTGCCTTCAATGGTGAGGATTATCACTATTGGAAGGACAAAATGAAGGTGTTCATAGAATCAAGCAACAATGATCTCTAGGAGATTGTCACTGATAGTAATTATGTGCCAAGGCCTGGAAATCACCTCATCCCTAAGTCAGAATGGACGAGTGAGCAAAAAGCAAGAGTTCAGCCTAATGCTAAAACTAAACTCTATCTTGTTTGTGAGTTGAAAACCTGAGTATGAGAAAGTTCATGGTTGTGATATAGCTAATGAGATCTGGGATACCTTAGCTTCAACACATGAGGGAACAGAGAATATCAACCAGTCAAAGATCAACATGCTTGTACATCGGTATGAAATGTTCAAGGTACATGAGACTGAGACCATAGATCAGATGTTTGGAAGATTCCAAACAATCACCAATGGACTCAAATCCTTAGGAAAAGCCTATGATTCTGGGGATCATAATAGGAAGATTCTAACGAGCTTGCCAAAGCAATGGAGACCCAAAATTACTGCTATTCAGGAAGTTAAGGATTTTAACTCCCCGAAGATAGAAGAATTGTTGGGATCTCTCAAAGTCCATGAGTTGGAACTTGGAGAAGATGTTAGTAAGAAGAAGTCCTTGGCCCTCAACACCAAAGCCAACAATTTCAGACAAGGAGTCATGAAGGCCATGCAAGCTGGGGAGATAAGTTGTGCTTTTTAATTTTCTTTCTTTTTTCTTAGTTATCTCACTGCACCAAATTATCAATAAGAAAAAAAAAATTATCCCTATTTTTAATATATTGAATTTAAAATTATACCAATTATATGCTTTAATATTTACATAGAAAATTCAAATTAGATTATTCATTTTTGTTTTTTCTCAATCAATTTATTATTAAATATATAAATTAAAATTTTAAATTTAATTTTATATACATAATTTTTTAAAATGTCAATAAGTGAATTAGACACATTTTTTCGTAAGATCACATGTACTCTCCACGAGAGGCAATTCTGCTCGAGCCGAATAGGACCTTCTATGGGTGGTCAAGATCTCGCTCCAAGTATTTAACACAGGGCACCAACCCAAAACCACTATTTAAGGAGTGTGAGACATGTAACATTTGAAACCAACTATCCATTACAATAAATATAAAGATTGAAAGACAATAGATTTACAAGATATAGAAAATAAAAATGAAAGGAGGTTTTATTGATCACCAATAAAACTAGTAAGTCTTGATCAATATTGGAACACCAAAAAAGGCAGAATGTGAATTATGCCCTAGTGGTCTAAAGAACCTTGCTAACAAGAAGCTTTAAACCATATTTTGGCATTAACAACATTTTATACACAGGGCAATGGCGATAATTTGGTGAAAGGGAAAAGGAGAAGTTAGATAGAAGAAGACAAAGTATGACCTTAATTTCAGTCATAGCAAAGTTTTGGCCTAAGCAAAGTCGACTCCCAAGGCCAAATGGTACATAAGCTTGGGGATACTTACAGGCTGCAGAAACACCATCAACAAACCTTTCTGGCTTAAACTCACTAGCATTTGGTCCCCAATTATCAGGATCACGGTGCAATGCAGGGAAGAATAACCACATGTTTATGCCTTTAGGCAGCACAAGTTCCCCCAATTTCATCTCAGTCAAAACTTCCCTTGAAGTTGTAACCGCAGGCCCATAAAGACGTAGACTCTCTTGAATCACCATTGTTAGCTGCACAGGAAAGAATTAATTAAAATCCAATTGTTTAGATTCTGCTTAGGACTACTAAAGTAAAAGAATAATGCTTTTTTTTAATTAAACTTGACATTAAATTAAAGAAATGAAGAGCTCCAGATTTGATTCCCACTAAACAAACTCTTAGGGAGGGGTGAGGAACTTCAATTGTGACTAAATCCTGAGCATGACTACCCTTGATAATAGAAGGGATACACGTGGTTAACAAAAAAGGTTAACAATAGAACTTTCACTCTCTTTTCAATACTATGTTATATTGGATGAAATCCAATGTTGGGCTTGTTAATAAAGAATGGAGTACTGACATAAAAAATGACCTAATAAGAATATTGAAATAAGAATCTTGCTAGTTTCCAACAATTATATGTAATAATTAAAAGGCAATGGTGTCCAATTTAGGTGAATGTGACATGTGATGTTATCTTGTTCCATGTATCTAATACTAATTCTTAAACTTAGGATAGTAGTAGTTAACATGTAATAATGTACTATACGTTTTTTATGAATAATACATAAATTAAATTCTAGAAAAGGGAGTGGAGAAGTGTTGTACTAACTGTTTTTAACTTTTGAAGTTTGCCCATGTCATGAAATGAATGAGGCAATATGTTATCATAAATCTCCACAATCTCAGATCTAACACGTTGTTGCCAATCAGGATGTAGAGCAAGTAGCAGCAATGTCCAAGTAACTGCAAGAGCAGTGCTCTCAAAGCCTGCAAAGTAGATATTTTTGCATATGTCGATAATCATTCTCTTCATGTTGAAAATACCCTTTCCACTACTACTTAATGTGGTATCACTTGCAACACCTTCTAGTAATGTTTGTAATAAATCCTTTTGTATGTTATTCTTTTGGTTTTGTACTTCACGATCATTGATGATTTGTAGTATCAGCATGTCCACCTCTTTCTCCAACTTTTGTATCTCTTTGTTTTCCTTGGTGGGAAGAAAACTGGGAATGCATGCATCATATATAACAATAGTTAAGCACATGGTACTTGTATAAGTTTGACAAAAAATGAGCAAGGATATAAATATACATATATAACCTTAGGTTTAAAAATCCAAATAGAATGCTAGGCCTTGATAGTGCATCTTGCATAGTGGCCAATTTTGCAAATATTTGGTTGCCTTGTGCATAAGAGCTGCTAAAACAAGCTTTCGAAATGACATCCCCTGTAAGAACCTTCATATCGACATCAATCTCTATCTCTGTAATCCCTCCTTCACTTTCTGTAATTCTTCTCTCCCATGTTCTAATAATTTCCAAGGTAGATTCTTCCATAAAATCCACCATACTCTACATAAATTAAACAAAAACATGATACAATATTTATCTTGAATTTAGTTGGTATGCTCTTAGTATAAAAATATCACACGATCATCCAATAACATATTGATTATATTGATCAGTTTGATCATATGAGAGTTATTGTATTTATTAAATAATATGGTAACACATTATTGAATGATTATAAGAATAATTATCTCACTTTATATATATAAGAGAGAGAGAGACTAGTGCATAAAATTATTGGGAGAGATTAGAGAGGATTAGGATTCTTTATAGTTTAGGGTCTGTTTGGTTTGCATTTTCATTTCTTGTTTCCATTTTCTGTTTTCTGTTTAATTTCTAGAATTTTACAAAGGAAACGCTGGAAACAAAAAATCGTCGTTTCCAGTATTTCCAGTTTTTCCTTTGTAAAATTTCAGAAAACAAGAATAAGAATGAAAACCGAAAATGAAACACAGGAAATGTAAATGCAAACCAAACATACCCTTATCAACTGCATGAATCTGAACAATTAGAATTTAGTTTTAGTGAAATAAAATTTTAAAAGAAGATACTATCAAGTTAATGGTAAAAAATGGAACAACATAGGATGAATGCAGAGATTTGTATCCGATTAGAGGAGTCTCAGTCAATATTATTAAACTCAGATTGGTAATTGACTCGGTCAAGCTACTAGGTCAATGGGTCACTGGTCGAACCAGTGAGTTACTGGTTGAACTGATATGTACTAAAATTTGTATATTTTATATTAAAATTTGAGATTTATAAAATAATATTTACTATATGATCAATGTTTTAGAAATATAATTACTAATTAAATTAATAAAAATTATGTTTTATGATTTTATTAATAATTAAATATATGTATAAATTTTATATATTGATAATTAAATAATATAAAAATATATTCATGTATTAATATTAATATATATTATAAAATTAAATACACATTTTATATTATATATACATTTAAAAATATTTTATTATATAAAATTAAAGAGGGGATGCAATTTGATAAGACAATGTAGATTCAATATACATATAAAGTCACACATATTTATCAAAGTGGTTGCACTCCTTCTCAACAATTGCAGGAACCACCAAAGAGTTGTGGCTCTGTTGGCAACGTAGGCTGAGATTATGGGAAGAGCTCCCGGGTTCGACCCTGACTAAACACATTCTTTGGGAGGGGTGAGGAGCCTTAACTGTGACTAAGCCCCGAATAGGATTGCCCCTAGTAATAGGGGATACCTATGGTTTACACCAAAAAACAATTGCAGGAACCCGCATTCAAACCTTGAAGGGGACATTTTGCAAGCGTCACTCAGTATTAGCAAGAACGTTGACCCGGTTGGGAGCTAGGAGCATTTGGCCCGTCCAGTTGGATCCAAATTATGACCGAGTGAATGATATCATAGCCGAGTCAATGACACATCCGATCCAATTACTTGATTGGACGTCCGGACTAGTGACAAGTCCAGTTTTCAGTTGAACTGGTCCAACCGACTAGTCTGATTCGATTTTCATAACACTTGTTTTAATTCCTTAGGTAAAAAAATAATGGCTAAATTAAAGCACTAAATGAGTAATTGGAACACTAATCTCCTCTCTCCAATCATGCCATTTTAAAAGTATAATCCATGTATTTTAAACTTTAATTGATACAAGTTTGGATTAATTTATTTTGAAGAAATAAATAACTTTTTTTACAGCTTGCTAAAAGTTTCTCCCAAGAAAAAACGGTTATTGTCTCTTTTCAAACATGCACTATAATTCAATGTTAGATTTGGAAAGCAAGTTATTTAATAAAAAAATTTATTAAATGATCCATGGTTATCATTCCAACGATATAAAAAACATGGATAGATATAGTATACTAACCTTAATTTTGGTAAGGAAAAACTCAGGGGCAATAAGATTCCTTTGGAAGGCCCATTGTAGTCCATTGACTCTAAGGATGCCAAGACCCAACATTGGCTTCAATAATTTTGTTAAATATGAAGGTCTTCCTAGATTCAAGGACCTATGTAGGTTCAACTCTTTTATTAATTCAGGCTTTCCCACATATAGATGTTGCTTCATTCCGGTGGAGTACATGTAGATTGAACCTTAAGATCATATAAATATATGTTCAATTCATAAGAAAAGAAAGAATATATGGATAACAACATATGTGAAAGGTTAAAGAAAAAAATGTTTTAAAGATAATTGCACATTAATTCACTTCCAATAGTGAAGAAATTTGTATGAAAAGTGAAGAAATATTGCCAATAAGCAATCAATTGCATACCATAGCGTTGCTTCCATGTATGGAAGTATGGGAAGATGGAATACACCCATTGGTCTAAGGCATCAAGAGAGAGAGAAGGTTGGTGATGGATCTGTTGCATCTCAGAAATGTTCCCAAAGGGGAAGGAAGGCTTTGGTCCATTGATGCCTTGTTTCTGAAGCACCAATCGGATCCTTTGAGGTTTCAACCACAACTTCTCACACAATAATATTATGAGGCTGCATAGCACTATTAACACCACTGACCAACACAATCTCTCTGAACTCTGCCAATGGTATTGAATTTCCATCCCCACTCTTGGTGTTTCTTTCAGCAGTCACTTGGAGTGTGGTTTGATTCTGCAGGCTGGAGTGTTAACATACAAAAAAAATATACAGGAGAAAAAAAAAAAAAGAGTCAAATTGGCATTAACATACAAAAATATATACAGGAGAAAAAAAAAGAACTCGGGCCTCATGAGCACCAACACAGTCGGGTTCAGCCCAAAAAAATAGGTCAAATGTACCGATAAAAGAGATGAAAATAAGAATAAAAAATAATAATTGAAAGAGACAAGAAATAAAAGAAATGAAAATGAAAATAAAAAATAAGAATAATTGAAACTTTGAAAGAGACAAGAAATATAAATAAAAAGGAAATCAGGTAGGAAAGAGGTTCTCTTTCAACGCTGAAGCAGCAACATAGGTTAGGTCACCACACTCAAATTGCTTATGCATTTGGAAAGGGCCTGTTTAGTTTGCATTTTCATTTCCCGTTTTTTATTTTTTAAAATTTTACAAAGAAAAAATTGGAAATAAAAATTTGTTGCTTCTAGCATTTTCAGTTTTTCTTATGTAAAATTTCAGGAAACAGGAAACAGAATAAAAACAGAAAATGGAAACAGAAATAAAAATGTAAACGAAACAGACCCTTATGTATTCATACGGAGATACTTCATTTTCTCATTTTTATCTCAAGAATATATATACATTAGTGGAAACATTGAGTGTGTGTTTGGTTTGACGTTGAAACTGGCTAAACTCAAGTTTGGATTCCTCAACGCAATTATTTATAGCATTGGAAACTTGAGTTTACCACGTTTAAATACTAAACCAAACATGTCTCCCTTCAATGATTTTAACGATTAGATGGGCAATATTTCATGTGGGATCAAATAAAGGATAGAGTTTTAGAGAGATACCGAACTGCAGCAACAGGAGAATGAATCTTTATGCTTTTCTTTTCTTTTTCTGTGCTTCACTCAAAAGTGCTATCTGCATCCTCCCTTCTTCAATCTCTGTTTTTTTCTCTTTTAAATGAACTTAGAACTCAAATGTTGAGCTCTCCAATGAGGGGGCTGGCAGAGGTAGATAGAGAAGGGAGGGTGGGGAAGAAGGGGGAGAAAGACACACAAAGGAAGAGGAGGGAGAAATGACCAGAGCCAACCTAAGGTATGGATTGTAAAGCCTTGCTTTAGCTCCTCTTATTTCATTAGTCTCATGTTTTATAACGATTTTTCTAACATGTGCAACTTATACATTATAATAAATCAAAAGTGAAAAAATTTTATTGAAAATTACAACTATCACAATATTCAATGTATTGGTAATATTAATAGTTGTAATTGCTAATAAAATCTTTCCATTTTTTATTTATTACCATGTGTAATGTTGCATATGTTAAAAAAATCCATTTTATAATTATATTAAAAATATATAATATAGGCCCCTAATAAAAAAATGATAATTATTGATTGAATCAAAAGGGTCACATGCCCCATTCTTATTTATATTAAATATTAATAGTTTCAGATGGTCTGATTGGACTAATGAAGTCAACCATAATGAAGAATATTTTTTCTGGTTTTAAGGTTGGAAAGGATGGGATGGAATTAGCTTGATACTAGTTTGTGGATGATGTTTATGGGGGAAACATCTTTGAATAACATCAAATCTGTTAAAGGTATATTGAGATGTTTTGAACTTGCATTTGTACTGAAAGTTAACTTCCACAAAAGTATGGTGAGGATTAATTTAGAGTTGTAGACTCATCTTTGCTAGAGATATTCATTGACGTTTTAAATATTATGTGGTTCTAAATTTAATTCTTAAATTCATTAATATGGAATAAAGAAACTATTGGGAGGAGTTATTACTTTTACACATGACATTAGCTTTGAAGATCAGTTTCTCATTTACCAAGTGAGAAAATATTTTGAAAGAAAGAAAATGGTTGTATTTGAATTGTGGAATCAGGAAAAATGTAGAGAGGATTTTAGTCCCCCATTAAGCAATCAGCATCAAAATTTGCCTTACTATATGGAGACCTCATAAAGTATAGCTGAATTTTAGTTCCTCTTTCTTAATCAGGATATGCTACAAACTGAGAAGGACTAGAGCTAATTGAACTTCTGAAGGTGAAATCAGAAGTTTGACCAAATGAACTTTTACAATAAGCAATAGCTGCCTGAATGGAGTTCTCATTAGAGCATAATGAAAATCCTTCATGAATTGGTGAGGTGTTACAAGAACTTGACCCTGTTCTCCTTTTTGATCTGCTTCCTTTCTGAGCAATGCTCATTCCTATGGCATTGAATATACCTCTGAGTGCTCCCAAATCCATCTCCATCACTCTGTTGGATTTTTTACTGCTTCTGAAAGAGGCACAGATGCTATCATCCTCAAAATTCTTGCTCCTCATTCCTTGGTCCCTCTTTGAAGTGTATCTTCCATTTGAGGGATTGACCAACCCCTTTTGATAACATTGAAAAAATGTTTTGGACTTGTTGCTTGAGCTGTGTCCATTGTTGGCTTGGCAAGGTTGTCTTGGTTTTATGAGTGATGCTAACAGTGCCCCTATTTTTATACCTCTAAACTTTATCAATAACTTCATCATAACCCCATTTGTTGTTGTTGTCAAGCTTGGTTGTTTCCTAGTGCAGTGAAGTGAAAAATATTAAATTTGATCATTCCCCAAATTATATGCATGTGTATCACTTAAATTAATCTTGTTAGGTGAGAACACATGATCGATGTGCCAAATGCAGGACATCTAGTTAAAGCTGACCAACCAATGATTTTATACAAAGCAATATATCTATAATAAAGAGTATTGAAATATATGAATTTTATAAGAATACTAATTAACTATAAAGTTTTGATTTGTTAATCAAATTAAATCATAAAAAGTCCAAATTTTTACTAGACAATTTATCAAATAAGATAGCACACTATAAAACAAGGATTTAATGTATATACACTGAGTTTTACATTGTTATCCAATTATGTGTTGCTGCCACATCATTTATTAAGTTTAATAATGCATGAGGTGTCATACTCACTGTCAGTGTATTCTAATTAAACTCATAAAACAAATTGTTCATGAATATTTTGTCTATCTAATTTCACTATTAGGCTTATGCATAGAAAATAAAGTTGTACACACATCTGCACATAAATGATGAAAACTAAACATGACTTGAGATTACATAAGGATTAAGGAGTTATAATTTCAATTGTTTTTGAACATGTGATTCATATACGTACCTAGCATATAGCACATCAGCATTGTCAAATTGGATCACACGGGTTGTCCTCAATGTTGTTGTTTGGCAATCTGGTTTAGGACTTTCCTGTGACACAATTGGATTGAATGATACAGCACTGAATATCCTGTTCTGTACTGGAAATTCAGCTTCATCAATTTGGCTAACACTTGAATGCTGCAGAGGAGTTATTGCTTGTGAATCTGCATAAGAAGATAAGCATGGAGACTCAATTGCAGCTACCTTTGTCTCAGTAGTATGAAAATCTATACTTTCATTTTGGAACTCTGGAAGGGACACAGGAATGGTTGATGAAATTGAAATGCGCAAGTGGTACTCTTCATGTCCTGCATCATCATTCATACAACTGCTATTGTTCTGAACATCATCATCATTGTAACATGATGTGGGGGGTACAGTATCAAGTTCTATTTCAATGTATGAACCATCTTCATCACTGCAATCAATATCAGCCCAAGTCTCTTCTACAATTGGCTCTACAAACTGCATAGCTAGCACAGATACCACAACCAGGTGTGGTCAACAAATATAACAGTGAATTAGTAACTTAGTTTGTTGATTCTTTATAGCTAAGTACTTCATAGATGTTGCTATATATATTAATGTTTGCAGAATAATTAAGCAAATAGATTGTGTGGAAATAGAATCCCGTGATTGAGTGAGAGACATTCTTTGATATATATTATATAGTAAAAACTGTTCCCTGCTATGACCAGACCAGTTAATGCGTGTTGAGTTAATTAGGTAGACTATATAATATATATCATTATCTTTAACTTTGAATTATCAAATTTAATATTATTTTTTATTTTTTTTTGTATTAACCATACATGTATCCATTGTTATCATATACAGTCTTACTTAGGTCTTGATAATAGTTAAGGGTCTGTTTGGTTTGTATTTTCATTTCTTGTTTTTATTCTGTTTTCTAAGACTTTATAAAAGAAAAACTGAAAATGCTGAAAACGATGATATTTTATTTCCAATATTTCCAGTTTTTCCTTTAAAAAATTCTAGAAAACAGGAAACTGGAAATAGAAACCTGAAATGAAAATACAAATCAAACAGATCCGAGGCTCCCCACTTTTCCCTAAAGTGTGTTTAATACGATCGAATCAGGAACTCCAGCCACAATTTTAGTCTGTGTTATCAATTGAGTCACAACCACATCCTTTTGTATCAAATTTAACATTATAAAATGACGAAACACAAGTTAAATAATAGTAAATGGAGTAGCAAAATCTTAAGCCATGTTCCGAATAAAAAGCTATATTCGGAGCATCTTTAGAAGCAGCCAATAACTAGGTACAAGATCACACTGGTCAAGTTGGGGACATAACCAGTTTTATTAAAAACTTTGAATAGGATCTGTACTTTAGTGTCTATATGAGGTGTCAACTGTTGAGTCACGGACACAGCAAGACCTTCCCTATTTTTCGACTTTTGTTTCACAGAGAGGCATAAATCTCCCTAAGTTCTGTTGAAAACGGTCAATTTTGGCTTTGCGTTTCATAAGCAATATTGACATTTAGTATCTTTGAAGAGGGATTATCGCATTAACAAAAGCTTATGGACACATAAAAATTGATAAGAAACATCATAAATAGTCTACATTTTGAACAAAAGTTTGAAAGAAAACTCTACCCCTCGTGTGAAGATTATCAATGATTAATCATATTTTCTCATAGAGATTAATTAACACCAATAATGTTGTAACTTAAAAAGATTTTATGTCGTCCCTTCTTAAAAATAGAGATATCCGAATATCTCGTCTACCTATAATATATGAAAAGTTGGAGACATAAGTATCCTCAAAGGAACTCATGGAAATTATTGAACTAAGCAAACAAGACAATAATGAAATTGCCTAAAAACTACTCCCTCCATTCAATTTTGACAGTCGTTTAAGGTTTTTACACACAAATTAAGAATAATAATAAATGACTTAAAAGACATAGTAATCTTACTAAATTACCCTTCTTAATTTACTACACATTTTTTCTCATTTTACCTAAATACATTAATGAGTAGTGTGGTGCACAATTTTTTAAGTTTCTTTTCCCATAAAAGTGGGAGGGTAAAAATGGAAAACTATCATTAATACTCACATTGAAACTAGAGAACGACTCATATTATGAAAAAAATTTATTTTCCTAAAACGACTATCAAATTGGAATGGAGGTAGTAATGATTAAGCATATTTTCCAAATCCCAATAGAGACCGACACAAACTGTGATCAGGTGAAAGATTGTATCTCATCCCCAACTAGAGTAGATCTGAATATATCTCCTACCTGCAATACATTGAAAGTTGGAGGAAACAGTAGTATCCACAAAGAAACTCAGAAATTACTGAAGTAAGCAAAAATATATGCCAAAAAGAAACAAACAATAGAATAGAAGTTAGGGTGGTTTAATTTTAGAAAATATTTTACATTTTTATTTCCTGTTTTATAGTTTTAATAAAAGATGTCAGTTTGTTTTTTATTTTATTTATTGTTTTCAAAATTTTATACATTAAACAAATAAATCAATATAAATTAAGTTGTTTTTAATATTTCCAGTACAAAATTGTGAAAACGGGAAATAAAATGAAACAATGTAATTTTTTTACAACTAAATCTTATAGTTTTGTAATTAAAACTAAAAAAAGAAAATAAAAATAGAAAATATTTTCTGAAATTAAAGGGAGTCTAAAATTTATCTTTAAAGAGGATAAATTTAAATAAAACAACTCAGATTTACGATTTTACATTTTTTTGTGTTAATCACGTGTATATCTTATTATTAAGATGTACAATGACTTAGTCTTAGTTAAGATTTTTCACCCCTTCCTAATAGTGTGTTTAGTGGGGATTGAATTAGAGATGACAATTGAGTCCAAACCTAATATGTACCCATAAAAGTTACTCGCAATGAACAGACTAAAAACTCGCTAAGCGGGTATGGACACGTACGAATAATAAATGGCATTTAATTATGAGGATGGGCACATGCACATACACTCGCACTAGGGATGACAATTGAGTCCAAGTCCGATGGGTGCCTGCAAACGGGGACGATGACGAACTTTTACTCGCAATTTTTCACGGGGATGGGTGCGAGTACGGACACTATAATGCCCAGCCCGCCCCAAGCCCGCATACACATATATATAATTATTAAATAAAATAAATAATATCATATATATTAATATTAATTTTAACCAAATATCTAATATATTTCTATATTTTAAAACTTGTATAAATAAAAAAGTAAAAAAATTGAAACATATTTCATATTAAAATTATCCAAAGAATAAAACATTAAAATATTTCAAACATTTCAGATTAAAATTGCAATAAGAATAGATCAGGAGAATCCTAATTGTCCCTCCCATTGCCGCCTCCTTCCTGTTGCTGCCTTCCATTTCTCCATCTGTGCGTGGCACTAGGGATTGAGTCCATGTTTTATAAAATAGTTTGATGTGGATGTATTAAATTGTTATGTTATGTTGGTGATATTAAACTGCTATGTTATGTTGGTGATAGTAAATTGTTATGAAATCTAAGTTTATTAAATTGTTACCTGAAAGTATTAAACTGTTATAAAGTCCATGTTTATTAAACTTTTATATATGTTCATGAATGGTGGTATTTAAAAATTATGTTTGGATGAACTTAGAGTATTGAGATATAGTTTTCTTAAATTAATGTTTTTCTTGTTGAGTTGCTAATTTTTCACTTAACTAAACTGCGAGTAACAGGCACGAGTATGAGCATATAGGTGTCCAATGAGTACAAGGACGAGCATTAAAATTGCTGCCTATGTGAGTACGAGCTTTTCTATAAAACGCAAGGGTACCCATTACCATCCTTATCCCTCAAACAATGACACACTTATATATATTAATATTAATTGATTAAATTATTTAATAAATAATATCTAATATATTTTTATATATTTTAAAAAGTGACATACATAATATATGGAAAATGCTAACGAGTGCCCTAAGGGCACTTGTTAAGGATCTAAAAATAGAAAGATTTTATTGGAGTGTGTAGCATTTAATATTGCAAAGGTGACAACTCAGGTGCCCAGGCACGTGCAAGGGCAGCGGTGCCCGTTAACGCACGCACCAATGGAGAAGCGCCACGTGTGACAAGTGTCCTTCTACGATGATGTTATGATGATGTCATGGTTGACTATAAAGAATGTGTTTGACAAGGCCAATAAATTAGCTACTAGCTTATTTGACTAGCTTATAAGCTAGTTTGATCATCTCAAAAGTGTTTGATAAGGTACATTAAAGTAGCATATAAGTTACAAGCTACCTTAGCAAGCTTCTAGCTTCTAGCTTATTTAATTTTCTTCCACCCTTGTCCCTTATATTTTAATACAATTCCCTTCGTGTCCTTAATTTCATTTTACCTTTTATTAATTATCCCTTATAGTATAGCTGGCGTTTTGTTTTAATAGATATTAAGGCATAGCCATCTTTTGATTTTTTGTTTTAAAAAAACTAAAAAAAAATTATTTGAGTGATTATTTTCTTACAACGTATTCTGAAATCCATCAGCTTTACAAATCAAACAAAAACAATATGAAGATATTTAGTTTTCATTTTCAATTTTTAATATAAAGATGTCTTTTATGATAAATGAAACATAATATACAAAATAGAAAAGTGTTTCAGAGAGACCCTTTCACCTCTTAAGATTGGAGTTTATAATATCGATCCTTGGAGTGTGTTTGGCAAGGCCAATAAATTAGCTACTAGCTTATAAGCTAGTTTGACCAATACAAAAGTGTTTGATAAGGTACTTCAAAGTAGCTTATTTTAGGAGTTTCTAGCTTATAAGCTACAAGCTACTTCACCTAGCTTCTAGCTTGTAGCTTATTTAATTTTCTTCCATCACTATCCCTTATATTTTAATACATTTCATTTATTGTCTTTAATTTCTTTTTGTCTATTTTCAATTTTAATGATAAAAACATTTCAATTTCTTTTTACCTATTATTACCTATATAATAAGTAATTTAAAAAATTATGAATTAATTAAATTGCTATTTTCTTTTCATTATTTTATGAAATTATTTTTATATTATACTATTTATTTTATCAATTTCACTATTTATTTAATTTTTAATTAAATATTTTATTATTAAAAATTTAATAAGAATTTAATTTTTTTTAAAAAAAATCTAAAAATATAATTACATAATAATATATTTTTGTCTAGAAAACACAAATATAATTTATATAATAAAACTTATGTGGTTATGTCCTTTTATGTCATTTTACATTTACCAACTAGTTTTACCAAACACTTCTAATTCAATAAGCTAGCTTATCAGCTCGGAGCTTATAAGCTAGGAGCTTATTAGCTTGCAGCTAGCTTATCAGCTACCAGCTAGCTTATCAGCTAGAAGCTAGCTTATCAGCTACCAACTAGCTTATAAGCTAGTTTTACCAAACACACCCTTGATCTTTCTCCTCATTAATTTATCTTTCACACCAGCAAGCATGTCGCGGTAAAACATTTCCAGCCTCATTAGCTTTCTATTATCTACTGCCTCTAACGTGTTCTCTCATTCTTTTGCAATATCAAATGAAACAGAATTATGCAATGAAACAGGGATATCTTGCTACATAAATGTTTTATCATTAAAAAGTTTAATAAAAATTTAATTATTTTTTAAAAAATCTAAAATTATGATTATATAATAATATATTTTTTATTAGAAAACACAAATAGAATTTATATAATAAAATTTATGTAGTTATATCCTTTTATGTCATTTTACATTTACCAACTAGTTTATCAGCTAGTTTTACCAAACACTTCTAATTCAATAAGCTAGCTTATCAGCTCGAAGCTTATAAGCTAGGAGCTTATCAGCTAGCAGCTAGCTTATTAGCTAGAAGCTAGCTTATCAACTACAAACTAGCTTATCAGCTAGTTTTGCCAAACACACCCAAAAGCTTACACATAGGTGTATGTACTTTTGACAAATTTGAAAAGTGCCCAAAGGATTAGATTGAAAAAAAACTGAAAATAATAAAAAAACGGAAATGTCCCCTCCGAAGAATTATTTTAACGCTTCTAATGTTTTGTATGTTTATTTTTTTTTTTTTGCAGTTTTATATCATAATTTTATTTTATTATTATTACTAGTATAATACTCGTGCGTTGCACGGGACATGATATATTGAATTAATAAAATAATATTAATGAATAAATTGTATATTAAAATATAAAAAAATAAACAATTGTTGAATACAGAATTAAATAGAATACAAAATTAAAGTTAAATATAAGATAAATTATATATCTAAATCTTTTAATTATTATAATTATAAATGAAATCACAATTAGAAATTCTTTGTGTTGAAATTTAAAAACAATATTTTTATTTGATGAAATTAATGAAAACCTTGAAATTAAAACTTTTTCTCCAACATTGTTTTTAGGGAAAAGAGTATAAAATCACCTTGAACTTTTGCCCTTTTGCAAATAGGCACCATGAACTTTTAATTTGTCCCAATTAACCCTTAAACTCTTATCATTATTATAATAGGTCCATTCATTAATATCAAGTTAAATAATTACCATAATCAATATCAATCTTTCGAGATTTTGTGTTTCAAATATTAAAAAGACATGAAAGAGTAAAATTTATATTTTTTTAATTATTGAATTATGTCAAATTTCAAGTATATTTGAAATTTTAAAAGCGAAACATGACCATGTGTTCTTTTAATTTGGAGTTTTTTTTTTATATTTGCTAATTTTTTAACTTCATGCTAATAAAATGACATATTGCAACAATGATGAAAGTTTAAGGATTAATTGGGACAAAATAAAAGTTTATGGTGCCTATTTGTAAAAGGATAAAAGTTAACGGTATTTATATACTCTTTTCCCTTGTTTTCAAATATAACTCTTCCTTTGAAAACACACGCGCTTCATCTGAGTGTTTATAAGTCATGCGTCATTTTGCACAATTTAAAAGACAAATTTATATTTTTCAATAATAAGATAGAAATACTGCTTTCATTTTAATGTTATGGTTTGAAAGTTTTGAATAACTCATTGTGTTAAGAATTTTAAAAGTATGAATATCATCAAGCCTATCAAATTATTCATCTGTAACACATGGACTGTTAATATGAATTAAAATATTCAAAAAGATGTTATATTTCCAAAATAAAAATAGCAACAATTAATTAAATAACTAAATATCCATTAATATCATATTTTTAGAAGACTTATATACACACACACATAACATATTAGAATTTGAAAAATAACTAACTTCTTAGGAACGTTAATAAGCATAAAACTTATCTTTTAACTTCTCCTCTCATTTCTAATCACCCCCTCCATCAACTCGCATATCGTGAAACTCTTATTTCAATATTTCTTAAGTCTTATTCTCTCTAATATCTTTTTTTCTATCGCGACTCCACTTCCCATATTTAACTAAAAACATTTTACATCAAAGAGATTTACATGTGACTAACATTCTTCATTTTGATTTGTTAAAAAGTGCTTAATTTAATAATTTTGTATTATTTATTTTTATTATTGCCCCAACTTTTTGATTTATGCATTTTATCGCAATTAATTTAAGCCATTTTTTAATTATATTTCAAGTATTAATATTTATAATTTGTCAAATAAATTAAATTATTCAATTAAGTAAAACAAATTAAGATTAGTAAAAGTTATAGGCTTTTGATGAGGTAAATTCTTATGAACGTTAATATGCATAGAACCTATTTTTTTAACTTCTACTTCCATTTCCAATCATCCCCACTATCAACTCTCCTATCATAGAACTCTTATTACAATTTTTCTGAAGTCTTATTCTCTCTAATATCTTCTTTTCTATCCCGACACCACTTCCCATATTTAACTAAAAACATTTTACATCAAAGAGATTCATATGAGACTAATATTTTTCATTTTCATTTGTTAAATTGTGCTTAATTTAATAATTTCATATTATTTATTTTTATTATTGCCCCCACTTTTTGATTTATGCATTTATTGCAATTAATTTAAGCCACTTTTAATTATTTTTCAGGTATCAATATTTGTAATTTCTCAAATAAATTAAATTATTTAATTAAGTAAAACAAAGATTAATAAAAGTTATAGGATTTTGAGGTAAATTCTTATTAACGTTAATAAGCATAGAACCTATCTTTTAACTTCTCCTCCCATTTCCAATCATTTCCTCCATCAACTCTCCTATCATGAAACTCTCATTTCAATTTTTCTTAAGTTTTATTCCTTTTATAATATCATCTTTTCTATCCAATGTCACTTCTCATATTTAATTAAAAATATTTTACATCAAGAGATTCATGTGTGACTAACATTTTTCGTTTTCATTTGTTAAAAAGTACTTAATTTAATAATTGGTATTATTTTTTTTATCATTGCCCCTACTTATTGATTTATGCATTTTATCTCAATTAATTTAAAGCTACTTTTAATCAGTTTTTAGATATTAGTATTTGTAATTTCTCAAATAAATTAAATTATTTAATTAAGTAAAACAAAGATTAGTAAAAATTATAGGTTTTTAGGTAAATTAGAGGATATATTTTTATTATGATTATGATTGTTTTTAGAAGTTAGTAGTTTTTTCCATTAACATAATTAATGATATTGATTAAAAATACTAACAATTTAATATATATAAGTGACTTACTATTTTTAGAAGTTTTATTGAAAGGAATTTACCATTTTATCCTCCTTATAGATATCAATGGATGATTTCACTACCTTACTTTTATATATATAAAGATAAAGATTTAATAACAAATTCATTATTCATTCCTATTTTTCTGTTTCTTTATAAAAAAGTATGAATTAAAAAATACAATACATGTGTTAATTTACATTAAATTTAAAGTGATTTTTTCAATATATGATCTATCTTTTTTTTATTATCTCTCTTATATATTATATTTATCTATTTACTTTTAATAAAGTGAATTTTTTTTGGATAAACGTTTTCTCACTTGAGTTTTTTTTTAATAAAGTGAATATTTTTTATGAACCACGGTCTACGAATATCATACACGGGAGGCAATGTTGTTTCTTTCTTTCTTTTTAAATCACTTTAATTTTCTTTTATTATTATCATTAAATTAAAATAATTTCTCTCATTATCCATTTCTATTTATTTGTCTCATCACATAAAAACTCAGGTCATTCACAGTGATTTTTGTTTATGAAAAAAATTATCTTTTACGAGAGTCAGTCCTACTCCTATCATTTTTTATTACACTTTCATTTTCTTTTTGTTGTTGTTATTATTATTATTATTATTATATTAAAATATTTTCTCCCACTATTTATTCTTATTATCTACTACCTATGTTCCTATTTATCTGTCTCATTACATGAAAACATACGGATTAAGAAATATAATAAATATGTTGATTTACAATAAAATTATTGTATTTTTCTTAATATATTTTTTATCTCTATTTTATTCATTAAATTTTTCACTTATTATATCTCTTATTAAGGGTTAAAGTAAAAAAATATATTTATTACCTTTTTGAACTTCTAAATGAGATAGATTAGTAGAAATAAAAAATTCTTCAAATGGGACAAATAATTATGAACAAACATAATAACATTCTAAGCCTAAACCCAATTTTATAGAACATGCCCTCCAAAAGATTTGGTCAAGATTCTTCAGATGGGACAAATAACTAAGAACATACATAATATCTTTTTAAACCTAAACCCAATTTTATACTACATCAAACATGGTCCCTCTGAAATATTTGGTCAAGATCCGCCATTGGTGTGACACCCTTCTACCCCAATCTCTAATACAATCAATAAATCGAAATATAAAGAAAAGTTGTAACCCACATCGGGTAAAAAGGTTCACATTTCTCTCTTTTAAAACGTCATTTAACTCAAAGACAACTCGATTTAAATAGAAAGTAAAGTAAACGGTTTTCAAAAGCTAAACATCAAAATATCAACATCTTAAAAATCTCACTTGGCCATGCAAGGTACTTAAAATAGTTTTCATCTATCTCTACTCAATAACATGAATAAAAGTAAACTCCTACTAAGCCCTGAATGTCACAAGTATCAGAGTGAGACCCCGCCATTTCAATCCTCGGCACATTGAGTGTCATCTTCATCACCTATAAAATAACCACAGAGAGTACGGTGAGGAAAAGAACACCAACTCATACATGTACGCAGAAGGCTACCCTATCCCCACCCAACACATAGTCATATCCATTAATTTCATCACATAATCATCATCAATCATTTCATCTCACACTCTTATTATTCAACATATTAACTCATCATAATTATATAAGTCACACTTCACAAATCATCAAGGACACACTCTCCACACTCAACACATAACACTCATAACATAAATTCACATTTCAACACCATCATAAAATGCAATGTATGCTCACTCTATGCTCATGCACACCAAAACTCTTCCTAAGGATCATGACTTGGAACTCCGCACAATGGGCGCACCTCATCAATCTCCCTAGTTGTTACCAATGATAGCCCTACCGTTAAATGTCCTCTCTTGGCCGATAGGTTGCACAACACCCTTCTCTTGGGCTCGTGCAGAGACATCCGCCCCGCAATGATGGCCCTACCGTTAAATGCCCTCTCTTGCCCGATAGGTTGCACAACACCCCTCTCTTGGGCTCGTGCAGAGAATGTCCCCATCATGGTCACTGCACCCCCTCTATGGGCCCGTGCATCTCATGTATCACACCTCATAAGATTACGCTCAATGAAATTATCATCATACATCATATCTCTCACATAATCTCTATGCACAATGCATCATCATCAATTCACATATATCTCATACAATCTCTATGCTCAATACATCATCATCATCAATGCACATATATCTCATACAATCACTATACTCAATACATCATCATCAATTCACATATATCTCATACAATCTCTATTACTCTATCACTTCACATCACATCACAATATTATAGACATAGAACATCAAATAAGATACTTACGCCACCATACTCATGCCACAATCTATACACTTTATACATCCAATTAATCTATCAATTCCACAAATAATTCATATAATTATCAACAAATAATTAAAGGATCACAACACCACTTAAACAACACTCTCATACTCATTTATGGCCTAGTAATCGATTACCACACAGCTATAATCGATTACCAGAGACCGTTACTCAATTTTGGAATCTTCAAGTTTTAAGCTTAATGACCTTGTTGCACTAATTTGGAAATATCTATAGTTTTAGGTGTCCAATTAAGATAATTCCACTTCTATTAGAAAGTTAAGATCCGGGACTTCAGTTTGATATGCTATATGATAGTATTTCGAGATCATTTGCACCCTTAACCGACCCATTCTTTTCCAGGCGAGAAAGTTGTCAAAGCCTGGTAATCGATTACCACACATCTGTAATCGATTACCAGCAACTCAACTCTCTGGTAATCGATTACAGACCCCTTGTAATCGATTACCAACAACCCAAACTCACTCAACGCTGCCCAGAAAACCCTGCAATCGATTACGGACTGCTGTAATCGATTACCGGCGACTCGAGAACGCTGTGTTCTTGCGATTTTTACCCCTTTAAAACCCTTTTCTTCAACCCCTAATCAATCCTCATTGTTAATACTTCAATCCTACACGTTTTTACCGTACAAATTCAATGAAAACATCAATTTTTACTACAAATTAACACATCTAATCCATTATGATTCCTCATCAATCAACCCTTATTTATCCATTTTCGCTATTCTCGCTACCATCACCCAATTCATCAAGATTATCACGTTTAAACATCAAAGCAAACAGATTTTCATCATACAACACATGATGCACATAACAAATTCGAAATTAAAAGTCTCAGAGGGTCTTATGGTTGCCCTCACTACCCAAGCACCCCAACATACACGCATAAGCAGCATCCTTTCCCCTACCTTAGAGACGACGATCGACAATGAATGGCTGACCTCCCTTGATGATCTACCTTGCAACACCTTCTCCTTGTGGAGTCGCTTCTCTCCTCCCCTAGGGTTTGGTTATCTGACGTTTGAAAACTAATGGGGTGAAATAGATAACCCTTCCCCTATTTAAACATCTAATTGGGTTGGGCCTACTCCAACCCACACATCCCCTTATTAATTAATTAATTAAAATGATTTCTAATTAATAATAATTAAAGATAATAATAATACTATTATTTCTTCCTTTTATTTTATTTTATTTGTCCTACAAATTTTAGGATGTTACAATTGGTCACTATATAACACGATAAAATTATGTGAATTTATAGTAAAAGTATTATTTATAGTAAATTATTTAATAAAGTTTCCCAATGTAATTTTAATTTAATTATTTTATCATGTTACACATTTTAAAACGTGGCAATTGTTACATTTGTTACCACACAATCCTGAACTTTTTGCTATACATTAACATAAGATTCATACTTTCATGTAAATAAACAAACAAAGCAAACATTAGAATATCCCAGGAATTAGCCACGACACGAGAGAAGTGGAATTGTCGAAATGCCAAGTAGTATAGTTTATAAACCCAACTCCTGGCCCTGTTAGGTGACTATAGAAATGGGGGAAATGGAGGTGGGTGGACTGAAGTGAATAGAAATGCACCTCCTAACCCTGTTTGGTAAGCCTGTGGAAATGGAGAGAAATAGCAAAAATTAGTGGGCCCCATATAAAAAACATTTCTCTCCTCTTTGCTAGAGAAATGGAGAGAAATAGCTATTGTCTCAAAATAATCGATTACTGGCTCAAAGAAATCAATTATTGAGTACAAAATAATCAATTTTTGACAAAAAAAAAATCGATTTCTCTTCTATTTCTAGCAAAAAAAAAATCGATTTTTGACAAAAAAAAAATCGATTTCCGGCAAAAAAAATCTATTTCTCTTCTATTCCATCTATCACACCAAACAACCTACTTTCACATTTCTCTTCTATTTCTCACCTATTTCACTCACACCAAACAATCTTTATTTCTCCTCTATTTCACATCTATTTCTCTTCTTCCCACTTCTTTTCTATTCATTTCTTTTTCTCTCTATTTTTGTACTCCCATCAAACATAGCACTAAGGTATTTTTGTAATTACTGTGAATTAATTAGCTAAAAAGAAGGGAAAATTAATTTAAAATAGCAAACATTAGTTAAAAACCCTTCAAAAAATCATGAAATTTTTTTATTAAATAATTTCGTAATTTTTAACTATTGTTTGCTATTTTTAATTAATTTCCCCTTCTTTTTAGCTAATTAATTCATAGTAATTACAAAACCCTTCAAAAAACCATGAAAATTAACCACGTGGGTCCGCTCATGTAACATTTACTGCATGCAAAATTTCAAATAAGAATTCAAAAAATAACTATGCATGCATGAGTCCTCACACAAAAGTTACTAGTTTGGATTAGGGTTCTTGTCTCACACAGGTGTCCACTAGACCGAAAATCGCACTTTTGAATTTCTTCATGAAAGCTCTCAACGTAGTCTCTAATGCTTAGGAGCCATCAAAAACAAAATTTCGTAATTTTTAACTATTGTTTGCTATTTTTAATTAATTTTCCCTTTTTTTAGCTAATTAATTCACAGTAATTACAAAACCCTTCAAAAAACCATGAAAATTAACCACGTGGGTCCTCTCATGTAACCTTTACTGCATGCAAAATTTCAAATAAGAGTTCAAAAAACAACTATGCATGCATGCAGGGATGGATCTACCTTATGAGTTTTGGGGGCAATTGCCCCACAAAAATTTCATTTTCTTCTTAGTACTACATGTATACATGTGTCCATTGCCCCCCACAAATTTTTTTATATATATGTATATATAAGTATTGTCCCCACAAATTAAAATTTCTGGATCCGTAACTACATGCATGAGTCATCACACCAAAGTTACTAGTTTGGTTTAGGGTTCTTGTCTCACACTCATAGGTGTCCACTGGACCGAAAATCGCACTTTTGAATTTCTTCATGAAAGTTCTCCACGTTGTCTCTAATGCTTAGTAGGAGTCATCAAAAATA
Organism: Sesbania bispinosa; assembly: GCA_026901365.1. NCBI lineage: Eukaryota > Viridiplantae > Streptophyta > Magnoliopsida > Fabales > Fabaceae > Sesbania > Sesbania bispinosa. The sequence goes on from QLOH01000235.1 coordinate 821,638, forward strand.
AAATTTCGTAATTTTTAACTATTGTTTGCTATTTTTAATTAATTTTCCCTTCTTTTTAGCTAATTAATTCATAATAATTACAAAACCATTCAAAAAAATCATGAAAATTAACCACGTGGGTCCTCTCATGTAACCTTTACTGCATGCAAAATTTCAAAAAAGAATTCAAAAAATAACTATGTATGTATGAGTCCTCACACCAAAATTACTAGCTTGGTTTAGGGTTATTGTCTCACATTCACAGGTGTCCACTATGCCGAAAATCGCACTTTTGTATTTCTTTATGAAAACTCTCTACGTGGTCTCTAATGGTTAGGAGTCATCAAAAACATAATTTCGTAATTTTTAACTATTGTTTGCTATTTTTAATTAATTTTCCCTTCTTTTTAGCTAATTAATTCACAGTAATTACAAAACCCTTCAAAAAACCATGAAAATTAACCACGTGAGTCCTCTCATGTAACCTTTACTGCATGCAAAATTTCAAATAAGAATTCAAAAAATAACTATGCATGCATGAGTTCTCACACCAAAGTTACTAGTTTGGTTTAAGGTTCTTGTTTCACTCACAGGTGTCCACTAGACCGAAAATCGCACTTTTGAATTTCTTCATGAAAGCTCTCCATGTGGTCTCTAATGCTTAGGAGCCATCAAAAACAAAATTTCGTAATTTTTAACTATTGTTTGCTATTTTTAATTAATTTTCCCTTCTTTTTAGCTAATTAATTCACAGTAATTACAAAACCCTTCAAAAAAACCATGAAAATTAACCATGTGGGTCCTCTCATGTAACCTTTACTGCATGAAAATTTTCAAATAAGAATTCAAAAAATAACTATGCATGCATGAGTCCCCACACCAAAGTTACTAGTTTGGTTTAGGGTTTTTGTCTCACACTCACAGGTGTCCACTAGATCGAAAATCGCACTTTTGAATTTCTTCATGAAAACTCTCCACGTGGTCTCTAATGCTTGGGAGTCATCAAAAATAAAATTTCGTAATTTTTAACTATTGTTTGCTATTTTTAATTAATTTTCCTTCTTTTTAGCTAATTAATTCACAATAATTACAAAACCCTTCAAAAAAATCATGAAAATTAACCACATGGGTCCTCTCATGTAACCTTTACTGCATGCAAAATTTTAAATAAGAATTCAAAAAACTACTATGCATGCATGAGTTCTCACGCCAAAGTTACTAGTTTAGTTTAAGGTTCTTGTCTCACTCACAGGTGTCCACTAGATCGAAAATCGCACTTTTGAATTTCTTCATGAAATCTCTCCATGTGGTCTCTAATGCTTAGGAGCCATTAAAAACAAAATTTCGTAATTTTTAACTATTGTTTGCTATTTTTAATTAATTTTCCCTTTTTTTTAGCTAATTAATTCACAGTAATTACAAAACGTTTAAAAAAATCACGAAAATTAACCACGTGGGTCCTCTCATGTAACCTGTACTGCATGCAAAATTTCAAATAAGAATTCAAAAAACAACTATGCATGCATGAGTACTCACACTGAAGTTACTAGTTTGCTTTAGGGTTCTTGTCTTACACTCACAGGTGTCCACTAGGCCGAAAATCGGACTTTTGAATTTCTTCATGAAAATTCTCCACGTGGTCTCTACTGGTTAGAAGCCATCAAAAACAAATTTTCGTAATTTTTAACTGTTTTTTTCTATTTTTAATTAATTTTCCCTTTATTTTAGCTAATTAATTCGCAGTAATTACAAAACCCATCAAAAAATCATAAAACACGTGGGTTCTTTCATATAACCTTTACTGCATGCAAAATTTCAAATAAAAATTCAAAATACAACTATGCGTTCTATAAATTGAGCATGCACATTTTCAAGTGATTATACTCCATTAAGTGATTAAAAAATGGTGGCGTGTGGGTTATAAACCTTCCCAAATGCTTAAAGCCACCGAGAAAAAAGTTTACATCACATCAGCATTTTCCCTTTTTCTGTTTTAAATGAGGATTGATACATTGGCAATTCTCACTTTGACACTTTCTCATGGAGTATCTTTTTTTTAATTATACATGATATTTACTTATCCATCTGTAACAGTGAGAATTAATTTTATTATAATAATTTTAATTTGTTTTTATTTAATGTGTTTTATAAATCATATGTTAATTTAATAAATTATTAAAATCAATTTGACCCAATTATAAATGACCCTATATATTTTAAAATTTACTAAAAGAAGAAAAATTACCTTCGCAAAATTATTTGCAACATTTTTTAAAATCTTTTAGAAGTTAAAATTATTTTAAAATAATTTATATTTAAATAACACAATTATTATAACATAAAAAAATATATTTTTACCACATTTCAATATAAACCAAACTATTATTACATTTTGACATTTATTAAAGAGACGAAATAAGGAAAGGAAAATCTCCTTGCACTGTGAACTCATGGGCACCAGGAAATTTGGGAATCGTTTGAATACATTTGTGGATCACATTTTGGATTTTTCTTTAACTCCATTTTTTTAAATATTGTGATATGTTAATTAATTTTTCTCCCGGAAGCTCCATTATCAAACCGTGCATGTACCATAATGCGATGCTACCAAACCGCTTAACTGCTACCATTGACTTGTTTAGAAGCATAATTTTCATCAATGGAGAGACAGAAAAGTTTCTCCTTCAAACCCTCTAGGCTTTTGCTTTTCTCATTCACAATCTTTTCCATTAACCAACTAAATTAAAGAACATGATCAGAAATTCTCTAGATCTCTGTGTAACCTCTGATGTTAGTTTACTTCTATGTTAATAATTTTTGTTCTTGATTTTTATGCTACTTATACTCTGGCATTCTGGCTAATTTTTAATGATTACAGTAATACTTTCAATGTCATTGTTATTAATTGAAATGCCAATTTTGGTTTTAAATTTCTAAGCCTTGAGTAATTAAGTTAGTTTTGAACTTTTGACAAAAGTTAATTTCTTCTATCTTTGTCTAAACTAACATGAACTGAGAAAACATTTATTGAAAAAAAAAATCACTTTATTAAAAAGTAAATAGATAAATATAATATATAAGTGAGATAATAAAAAAAGAGATAGATGATATATTGAAAAAAACACTTTAAATTTAATGTAAATTAACATATTTATTGTATTTTTTAATTCATATTTTTATATAATGAAACAGAAAAATAGGAATGAATAATGAATTTTTTATTAAATAATAATAATAAAATAAAATTATGATATAAAACTGAAAAGAAAAAAATAAAAAAAATAAACATACAAAACATTAGAAACGTTAAAATAATTCTTCGGAGGGGATATATCCATTTTTTTATTATTTCCAATTTTTTTGCAATTTAATCCTTTGGGTACTTTTTAAATTTGTCAAAAGTAGATACACCTATATGCAAGTTTTTGCAGTCAATCATGATGTCATCATGACGTCATCTAATTGGACAACGGTCAGCGTCTCATTCACACATGTCTCATGGGTATGCTATCCTTCCACGTCAGCTGGGCACCGTAGAATTTACCTATTGCAAATGCAATCAATGCTGTGATTTCCAACAAAGACCTTCTATATACGGATCCTTAACAAGTGCCCTTAAGACACTCGTTAACAGAACCCATAATATATTTCATATTAAAAGTATATTTTTAAAACTACTTGTTCGTTTTTTTTACTTTATAATATATCATTAATTAGTGTTAATAATTATTTTTTACTGATCTTGGAGAATGCTAGCACATGATGTACATGTTTATAGAATAGTTTAATGTGAAAGTATATTATAATATTTAATAAGCATTTTGAACATTGGATTATGTGTTGTGTTTTAAAAGCTTAACATATTTTGCTTTGGAGTATATTGTAATATTGTAATGAAGGTAATATTTAATAATTAATTATGTTCGGATGATTTTGAACTAATTTTTTAAATGAGTTATAATTTTTTTTAAAATTAATATTTTTATTAAGTTACTAATTTTAATTTAATTAAGACACAGGAATGGACATATAAATGTCCAGCAGATATGGAACGGGCATTAAAGTTGAGTCTTTCTCACGATCGACCTGTATTACAACTGAATCACAACCATGTTTTTTTTTTTTTTTTATAAATCACAGGTGAACGGGCATTAAAGTTGAGTCTTTCCCACAATCGACCTGTATTACAACTGAATCACAACCATGTTTTTTTTTTGTATAAACCACAGGTATCCCCTATTACCAGGGGCAATCCTATTTGAGGCTTAGTAACAGTTAAGGCTCTTCACCCCTTCCGAAGAATGTGTTTAGTGGGGATCGAACTCAGGAGCTCTTCCCACAATCTCAACCTGCGTTGCCAACTGAACCACAACTTTTGGTAGATTTACAACCATGTTTTAATAGATTTACCATGTTACATGAATATAAGAAAAATACGGTCAAGATTTTCGTCACGTGAGAAAAACAGCGATTATGCTTTTTTTTGGATACAAATGAGAGAAAAAAAAAGAAAAAAGAGAAAACAGGAAATTTAACCTACTAAATTAGGGACATTAAGTCTCACCTCTAACAAAGGACACTCCACTAGCATCATTAGATACTAAATCTTAGAAACCATCATTTGAATGAAGGACAATAACTAAAGAAGAACCACAATTAGCACCAAGTTTTGCTAAAGCATTTACACATTGATTACCTTCTCTATGAATATGATTGAAATCCAACACCCAATTCCTATTCTTCATATTCCTAATCTCATGAATAATAGATGCATATTTATGAAACTCTGAGCAAAATTGTTGAATAAGAGATAAAGCCAACTTTGAATCTGTCCAACACTTCACAAATCTAAATCCTTCCTGCCAAGTAATTTGAAGACCAACTAAAATACCCATCAGTTTAGCATGTAAGATATTAGTGTTTCCTATAGAAGCATAAAATCCCTTGATCCAGACACTAGAATGATCTCTTAAAATCCCACCATAACCAGCAGGTCCTGGGTTCCCTAAACAGTTGCCATCCACATTAAGTGCAATATAACCTGAACGAGGTGAAATCCATTTAATTAACAGAGGCTGTAACATTAATTGATAAATTAATAAATATTTTTTTATTAAAAAACATAACATTTATTACATTTATACCATTAAATGCACGAACACCCACTCGTCCCTTTGAGGTGAGGTATCTAAGAGCGCGCAACTTTCCCTCCACCAACCCCTTCCCCTCACCCTAAATTGTTTGTTACAAAAAAAATACCATTAAATGCACTATCGTTTCTTGATCAGTATTTTAAAGACAAACAATAAAAGTAAATTAAGGGTAAATTATAATTCCCTTATGAGAATTTTAAATTATATTTCTCTCACTTATTATTTAAAACTTACACTTATGTATTATAACATAGTTTATTAATGTAAATGAACCTTTCAATGTAATATGTAGTAAACAAATTACAAACAAGCCTTCTAAAGTAAATTTTTCTTTCTCTACAATTAATATCATATGTAACTGATTTGGACACTTTTTCATTAATTTTAAAACTTTATAGAATATAAAATAAAATGGATTTAATTAATATACACTGTCAGTGTAAAGAAATTTTACATAGACATCCAATGGTGTACCGCCACATCATTTAATAAATATGACACCTTATGTATTATTAAATTCAATATATGATGTGGCAGCACATCATTAGATGTTTGTGTAAAATTTCTTTACACTGACAATGTATATATATTAAACTAAAATAAAATTTGAAACATTCATTTTATGATTTTGAAACTTACCCAAAATTTTTAATTTTTTATTTCATCTTTTTGAGTCCCTTAGCTAATAGTGGGGATTCAGAACATGATGTTTATAATATTGTGAATCACAAATAGAGATAAAATGTTCAAAAGAAATTTGTTTATATTAAAATATAAAACATATTAGTATAGCACCTGTGGTTAAATTTTTAAATTAAAAAATTAATATTTTATTAATTTACAAATATAAATGATTTTATAATATTATTCTGAAATAATCATATCTACTCCGAAGTATCTACATCAATTAATTTTAACGTTCATATGTCATAAGAAAAACAATTTAAGAAGCCAATATTTATTCTTATAATTCATATATATTAATATATTGTCTTTTAAGGTTAATTTCCTCTTATTTAAATACTAGTGTATTAACCCGCGTAATACACAGATAAATGTATATTTTTATTTAATTAAAATTAAATTTATAATATATTAATATTTTTAAAATTAAAAAAAAAATAAGTTTAGATAATTTTTTGAATTTTAAATTCTAATAGTATATTATATTTTACTATTAAGATCTAATTTACATTATTATTTGATAATAAGATATAATAAAAAATTAAAATCATAAAGATAAGAATAAAAATTTATATATTGAAAAATGATTGAAATAGAAAATAATATGATAAGATTTTGAATCTTAATAAATTTCAAAATTTAAGATTATCATTTATTAGCATTCATTAAAGATTAAAATTTAAAATAGAATGAGAGAGAAAATTAGTATTGATGATTGAGAGGAAGAATCTCACTCTTACAAGTGTGAATGGAATTCACCATCCAATGAGAGAAAGTGAGAGAATATAAAAAATCATTGAGATGGAATAATACACATTAATATTAATGTAAATAAATAAATTTATTATATTTCTTAATATGTGTTAATAAGTGCTAATAAGTGTTATTTTTTTCATGACGCCTTCCTCCTCCACCTTCCGGGTGCGGCGTCCCCTTCAGACACACGCCGACAGCAACGATTAGAGCATGCAGTGCGTGATGGCGTCCACACGATGGACGACTTGCGGTGGTGCGGTGGTTCTGCGCACTGCCGCAACGAAGAACCTACGACAGTGGAGGCTGCTGCATGCATGAAGGATCGATGCCTTCTTCTCCTTCCAAATCTACGATAGTGGAGACTGGAGCGGCTTCTCCTTCTTCTAGATCTACGGCTCTGTAACGACGGACGACCCCGCACATTCTTCAAGATCTACGAATCTAGATCTGGTGGTGATTTATCTTTATTCTGTATTTGATTTTTTTTTAAAAAAAAAGAACTGTCTTCTATCTGTTAATTTGGGGAATATTGTTCTGGTTGTTGCAAGGATGGTTGTGAAACCAAATACTGAGCATCAAACATGAATGGGTTCAAGGAAGAAACTCAAGAAAGTGTTATTTTATTTTCATTTTTTTTATTTTGTAACGTTTGTATTTTGTATGTATGAAGCCATTTTTTTTTACGATGTTATGCTTGTTTCTGGAACTGGAAGATTGTATGCAGATATTATGAAGTCAATTTTTTCCATTCTTAATTAGGATATTAATTTGCACTAAAGATTATTATTTGAAATGATTTTTGTTTAAATAGATTCAGAATTTTAAATGGTTCAAAACTTCAAATATATCTTCAAGCCTATATTTAGCTTTAAATTAAATAAAAAATAAGTAAAAAAATTGATCAAGCCCTAAAAATTGATCGGCCCAATAAAGACCTAAACCATGGCTACCCACCCGAGGAAAACCGCTAACTGACCAACCCAAGAACCGATGAAAAGAATTGAATTCTGATGCTCAGTTCAACAGTCAGAGGGGAGTGGGGGCGATAGCAATTGTGGCTAAGAACAATAAGGGAGAAGTAGAGTTTGGGTTCACCCGGAAAATTATGACGTTATCCCCCTTAGTGGCAGAGACGCCTGCCTTAAGAGAAGGTGTCCACTTAGCAACAAATCTTGGCTGCTCAAAAATTATCCTCGAAAGCGATTCTCTGGAGCTAGTGCAAGCCTGCAGACAAGAAATCCGCAGGGGAGAAATTGATCATATCATCCAAGACATTTTGCATCTGAAGAATAACTTTGCTCTTGTGGATTTACCCGGTCGGGACGCGATGCTAACAGAGTGGCCCATTTGGTAGCTTCGCCGGAGGCTTCTTCTTCTCTCCCCCCAGATTTGCAATGGCGCCCTCCGCCCCAGCTACGTCTGCTTCTTTTGGAAGACTGCAGAGCTCCTCCCTGAGTTTGAAGATCATGGCCGCTTTGTATTTTTGCTTTGTTCAAATGGTTTTTGTTTGTCTCAGTTTACCCTTATTTTCGGCTTTAGGGTTCTCTAGTTCAGGTTCACAGTTCTATTAGAGATGCGTATCCTAGATTGAATGATGTACTTGTTAGATACTGCTTTTGTCTCTTTGGGCCTTAGTCGTGTAACCCGTTTCTGTTAATCAAAGTTTCATTGACAAAAAAAAAAAAAGAACCGATGAAACCGAAGCATACAACGGTCGACCTTGGACCAAATATTATTATGGTTGGTTTTGGTCGGATTGAGAATTTTGGGCCCGAATCCGACCAAAACCGACCGATGCCCAACCCTGTGGGCGACTAAGGTTTGATCTCAATTAGAACTCTACCTTCATTGAGGACTTTTTGAGAACAAATATGATTTTAGTTAATCCAACTATTTAATTATAAATTATTTATATCTTGATTATTAATATTAAAATTTATAAAATTTTAACATCAATAAATTGATAATCAAACAATTTTTATTTTCATACATTTTAAGAGCATATGTAACATTAATATAAATACAGCTCAATGATGTATTAAATAATTTTGGATCAATGTAAAATATCATAGATATGACATATATGATACTTTTCAATCCAAAGGTAGATTTTGAATGCAATTATTTGTTAAAAAATTATTCATGAATAGTATGATCATTGGTGTGATTTGATCTTTCCCTCTCTCTCCCCCTCTATGTATACATATATTGTGTATATAAAATAAATCAATTAAATTAAACAAACCTCTATTCAAAGCTTAAGCCAAAGTGGTTTAGTTAAGGACAAATTTAAAAGTCTCAAAATACTTACAATATTATTTATCAAATATTACTAGCATGTAGGGAAAAAAGTTTCAGCCTTACTAAAGATCTGGTACAAAAACAAGAACCACTATGGTGCTGCAGCATCCAGGGTCATCATACCCAGAAAAACTAAAAGGAAAGCTAAGGAATACGTATAGACTACATTACAAGGAGTCTGAATATTGTGAAAATTACAATGACAGATTCACAGCATCATATTTTCAATTTTGAAAAAAAAAAAAATCCGGTATTGACCAAAATGAAGAAGAAATATAAGAATTAAGAACTACGAACAAGAGTGGCGTGCATCATATCCTTAAATTCACCAAAGTCGACACGACCATCATGATTGGTATCAACAGAGACAATCATCTTCTGAACGTTGTCAATCAAGTTCCCTTCTACGAGTCCAAGCTTCCCCAACACCACTTGCAATTCATGAGCTGATATGTAACCATCACCATTTTCATCAAACACCTTGAATGCCTCCCTAAGGTCTGACTCTTCTTGTGTTTCTGTTTCCTCCTCCTCTTTTTCCTCAAATCCAAAGTATGTGTCCCCTAATGACTCGTGCAATGCCACAAAATCCTCAAACACCAATCCCTCGTTGCCTGGCCTTATATATGACCTGCTCAAAAGCAATTTTCATGTAAACACAAAGTTTTATAAATATATCTTATCTATGTTTTTGATGAGTGAAATAGAAACAAATATAATGGAAAGGAAAGGATATAGACTTTATCATTTTACCTTTTATATTATACAGGCACTTTTGGTTCTCCTATTATAGCTTATTTGCGATTTTGGTTCCCTAATTTTTTTTTCCGCAAATTTGATTCCCGAATTTTGTTGTACTCATCCGTTTTCGAAGCTAATTGAGTCTTGAGGTTTTTCATCTCTTTGTAAGCATTGCATTTTGCTCACAATATGAGATATGACTTGCTTACAAAGATATTGAAGAGCTCAAATGCTTAATTATTTTCGAAGAAGGAATAGTACAACAAACTTTAGGGGACCAAATTTACGGAAAAAAAAAAATGTTAGGGAGACCAAAATCGCGGATAGATTATACTCCCTCCGGTACTATTTATAAGAACTTTTTTTAAGTGGGTTTTGATCCTTTTTATAAGAACTTTTTCAGATTGTCTCATGCATTAATTATTCTTTGACAAAAATACCCCATTAGTGGAGGTAGATGAGTAATTAATTAATATAGAGAGTACGACACAATTGAGTAGTTAAATAGAAAGAAAAAGATAATGAGTCTCAATAAATTCAATGGTAGTTTAAGAAATATGATACACATTTATGACAAATTTATTGTAATCAACTAAATTAACCATCTTCCTTAATTCGTGTGAAGTAGTTAAAAGGTTCTTATAAATAGCACCGGAGGGAGTATATAGTATGGATATCAAAACTGCAATTAAGCCTATTGTATAGATAAAATGGAGAAAAATACATGAGCATGTTTGAATTACAATTAACTACATGTTTGGGCGAGTATTTGCCAAACATGCGGTTCTAAGTGAATTTAATTTGACATGAAAGTGATTTTGAACCTTTCTAGATGTTACATTAATCAAGTTTTTCTATTAGTTTTCCATCCATTTTTTTAGCAGAATTTATTAACCAAGTCATGCATATGCATATATTAATGAAATTCATATAATAAGATCGGTTTCTGAAGTTATGATTTCAAGAATTTTTATGATTTTATTTATTGTCAATTTTTTAATGAGTGCAGAGAGTAGTAAATTCCTTGGTTTACATTTAGATTTCATTGACTTCAAACGCAAAACTACATAAATTTGCTTGTACCAAAACCACATTTCAATCCCCAAATCATGTCAGGAGTAAACATGTTTCGAAACGTCTTAAAAATTCACAAATTTAAACTTGGAATACAAACACAACTTCAAACATCTTAAATGACTTTATCTTAAACGCAATAATTAGAGTATCTTTCGTAAATAATTTTAGCTAGCTAACTGATAGATGAAATTAGTAGTTGAAATCATTTCACCTGTTTGATAAGGTAGTTTTTTGGGTAGAGTTTTCTAAAAAAGCTATCATTTTCAGCTATTAGCTAAAATTTATTACAAATTTATTCCTCAACCACCCCACTCATCAATTTTTAATAATTAATTATGATCTTATATATTATTTTATCATTTTTATCAATGTTTAATAATTAATTATATCTTTATGTAATTTTATCGAACACTTTTAATTAATTTTATCGAACACTTTTAATTAAATAAGTTAATTTTTCGGTTTTAACTAACTTTTTTATTTACATTTTTTATCTTTCAATTAATGTTCAGCTAGTTTTATAAACTCTTATACTGCTTCGGTCAAAGGCTCTTGGCCAGTTCTCTACACTAAAACATAGCCTTATTTCATTCCATTTCACCGAATTTGGAAGGAAAGAAGAAAATAAAAAATCCATTTCATCATAATTTTTTCCATTTTATTTTAAATATTTCAAACAAGCAAATATAGAATCATATCGTTCCATTTCAATACATTTGGTAACAATCTGATTTATTTTAAAATCTTATCAACCACGTTATACTTTAAAATTAATTATTTAGAATTGATTACTAACAGTTGAGAATTTAAACCAAACACACACTTCATTCATTCGTTTTCACCAATCCAAACCTAATCTGAAGATAATTTTGATGCAGATTTTTGGTGATTTATGCAGAAATTAATACTGACCTGGTCATGGATTCAAGCTCGGTGAGTTCAGCTTCCAACCCTAAGAGACATAGAGCCTGGTTGATCTCCTCAACGGTGATCATGGAATCTCCGTTTTTGTCAAACATATCGAAGATGCGTCGGAGACGGAGCGAGTTCAGACTCGGAGATCGAAGGCGGAACGACCGTGACGGAGATGCGAGGGTGATTTCCTCTTGCCCCATACAATGCCACAACCCCGAGCACCACCAGCTGCTTCTTCTATTCACAACACAAGGAACGGGGTTGGACCCTTAATGGGAATTAATTCGAAATTAAAACGGAAGATGTTGATGATCTTCGATTAATAGATTGCAAAATTGGAAAAACACTCTTAATTAATCTTTGCCTATGTTTTGTCAATGGTCCTCCTCAATTCCCTTCATCTTGTGTGCTCTGCTATAATATATGGGACGCTGCGTGTTTGGTGGCCCGCCATAGGGGACCCTATCAATATCATTCATGCCTTGCGTTTCTTAACGACCGTTTCTAAAATTAATACTTTTACTACTTACTTATTATATATGTATTTGGTGTCCGTTGATTACCATTCCTTCTAGAAGAGCTACCAACACACTCCTTCCAACACACTTCAATGTGATTGGTTAAAAATCATATGGGTCCCACATAATTGGGTGTAACCCATGTGAATTTTAACCAATCATGGAGTGCGTAAGGAAGAGTGTGTTAATAACACTCCTCTTCGTTCTAAACTGTTAAACTCAAGTTTAGATTTCTCAACGCAACTATTTCTAGCGTTAGAAATGTGAGTTTATCTAAAATCACGTTATAAACGTAGATCAAAGTTAATTCATGTTTATAATGTGATTTTGGAGTAAAATAAATACAAAGTTAAAATCAATTCTATATAATTGATGATAATGTACTATTTGGAATCAATTATTCATCCTAAAAAATAAAAAATGGATTTTCATCACTATAAAATATAAAAAAAATAATTTAATTAATTTGAATGATTAAATTGGTGTTAAAAAAAAACTTAAATAAAATGATTTTTTTAAGATAAAAATATAATTTTTTATCTTTTAGAGACTAATATAAAAAATGTAAAATCTTTTATGGATGAAAATTAGAGTGCTTCTGTGATATTGATGTTACATGCTCCAATAATAATTATCTCGTAGTGGCTCGCTCTAATAAATCATAGTTGACGTTGATAAGTCCGCGTTGTATTTTTCTAGATGAAAGAGAAAAATGGAGCTAGCTTCAATGAATGGGTCATTGACTGGGACTTATTCAAGTCACCCAACGAGTTTCTCACCATGTTGCGATCTTGATGTGTCTACAAAATCGATTCATTTCATATGCCCATTTTGAATTGCATTTATTATGTTTATACTTGAGGGTTGCTTCTTATAATTGCTCATTTTGAATTGCAGTTTATGAGGTTTGAAAGAAGAAACGTGGGTGCCAGCAGTCAATGACCGGAATCAGGACCCTCTCTTGTATTCAACGAATCAAGCACATGCTTGGGGACTGAGTGATGAATTGAAACAGCCCAACAAGAGGCCCACTTCACCAAAACAGGACTTGCCCTTAATGCTATGTTTGGTGGAAGTAGAGAAATGGAGAGAAAAGAAATGAGTAGAAGAGAAGTGGGAAGAAGAGAAATAGATGAGAAATAAAGGAGAAATAAAGGTTGTTTGGTGTGAGTAAAATAGGTGAGAAATATAAGAGAAATGTGAAAGTATGTTGTTTGGTGTGATGGATGGAATAGAAGAGAAATAGATTTTTTTTGCCAGAAATCGATTTTTTTGTCAAAAATCGATTTTTTTTTTGCCATAAATAGAAGAGAAATCGATTTTTTAACCAAAAATCGATTATTTTGTAGTCAATAATCGATTTCTTTGGGCTAGTAATCGATTATTTTGGGACAGCTATTTCTCTCATTTTCTCTAGCAAAGAGGAGAGAAATGTTTTTTGTATGGGGCCCACCAGTTTTTGCTATTTCTCTCCATTTCCACGAGCTCACAAAAAAAAAAACGATGCAAATTGTCCTTCGGCGCCTCTCTCTAATGGGAGTTTCTCTCTCTAGAAGTGCTTAGAGTTTTCTTCCTGTTTCTTTCAGGTTATTTTCCTTGGCCCTCCACTAAGATGGTTGTGAACAGCATTGAGAATTTCCAAACGGACGAGATGTCATTAGAAGGTGTTACTATTCAACTAGAGAGTTCAGGCTCTGAGAGCATTGAACTGGCTAGGAAAACTCTGGTGGGTAGAATATTGTGGGACAAGCCTCTCAATAAAGGAGCCGTCAAGCATATGCTAATCAAAGCATGGGGGGAAGATGCCGAAGAGCTAAGAATCATGGATATGGGAGTCAATGTTTTCATCTTCTATTTCTTGGACAAGAAGAAGGCTAGAAGTATCATGAAGAAGGGCCCTTGGAATGTAATGGGGCATCTAGTCAGTTTACAATACTGGATTCCGGAGGTCTCTGTTTATGAAATCAACTATGACCTAGTTTCATTTTGGGTCCAAATGCATGGCATTCCCTTGGAGTTCATGACTACCAGCAATGTTTCCCGTATTGCTGGGATGATCGGAGAAGTTAAGGAAGTTGAAGATCCTAAGGTTGAAGGGGTATTGCTGAGGAGTTTTATGAGAGTCAGAGTTACTGTCAATGTCAAGAAGCCCTTGGTAACGGGGTTCTGGGTCCCGAGGAAGGATTTACCAAAAACGTGGGTGCTGGTCAAGTATGAAAAGCTTCAGGATTTCTGTTACAAAATGTGGTGTGGTTGGTCATGAGCAGAAGCAGTGCAAGAAGGAGAAGTTGTTAGCATCCTTTGATAACTCTCGAGCTAGGTATGCCCCCCAACTGGGGGTTCCCCCCAGCTCCATCCCTTTCTAGTATCATGCTGAGATCCAACTTAGTTGGCCGGAAATAATCCTCAGACCAGCATCGGAGCAGCTCGCAGGAAGATGGGGAGCCTAGCCGTCCCGACCTGGACAAGACAGAAGGTACAAGTGGGGTCCCACAGAATCAGGAATCGTACTCTCTCCCAGGGAAGACGCAGCGTGACAGATTTGTTAGTGGGGAACATGTTGGCTGGGCAGTGGTAGCTGATATGGTAAATGTCCTCAATAAGACAAATGTGTACCCTCTTCAGCAACCATTTCCCAATCCCACGGAAACGGCCCTATCTGCTAATTTGGATGGAATTCACACCCTCCCAGTAGGGGGTGCGGGGAGCAGTTCTAAAGTAGCCCAGCAAGAGTCTGCCCCCAACCTGATCCCACCTCAACCTATGTTTGTGGACCTCAAACAGGGTAAAGTTAGACCGGGTTTGGGCCCAACTTCACTTCAGCTGTTGAATGTGGCCACAGAGGATATTGGGCTCAAGCAACATATGGTGATTCTGGACTGTCTCAGGCCAACCAACAGATATGATGGTCCTATTTTAACCCTAGTGGATATTGATAAGTGTCGTGACGCATGGATGGAATTAGAATTGGGAAGGAGGAACTACAAGAGCAGGGGTAAGGCACCTAAAGAAGATGATCCTACAAATCCATATACTGTGGAATTCCCCCCTGAAGAGGAGGAATTGGAAAGTGGTGTGAGCATTCAGAAGGAAGAGGAATCCCAGGTGATTGAAGGCTTCAATGTATCTTTATCTCTTAAAAGAGACAGGAATTCTGATTATGCAGAGACAGAGCAGGGCTCTGGTAGGATGGATGAAAACTCAGTCAAGAGGATCAGATGGGCTATTCAAAAGTCAGAACTTCTCCAATTTAAGGCTGAGGAGGCGGGCCAGACCATGCCCCCACCTCAACCATGAGTCTTCTAAGCTGGAATTGTCGTGGGTTGGCAGCACCTGCGATAATTAGAGAGCTTAAGGCTCTCAAGAGGATTCATAAGCCTACCATGGTCTTTCTCATGGAGACCAGAGCTAGAAAAGAGAGAGTTGAGGTTATAAGACGTCAACTGAAATTCCAGAATTCGTTTTGCTTGGAGCCTAGGGGTCTTGCAGGGGGTCTATGCCTTCTATGGAACAACTCTATAGTTGTGTCTGTGATGATGGCTACGTCAAATTTCATTCATACTTCTTGTTGTTTTAAAGATGGTGGTTCCGTCTGGAGTGCTACTTTCATCTATGGCAATCCAATTCCTAGAGTTAGAAGGAACTTGTGGGGGAGGCTTCTTAACCTCAAACCTCCCCATGATGGTCCTTGGATTTGAAAAGGATGGGCTAAGACCTCATCCTGAACCCCAGATGCAGTTGTTTAGAGACTGGATTTATGATGCTGAACTTATTGAGATGGAGAACAAGGGGTGCAAATACACTTGGGAGAGTAATCCTAGAGATGGTGTGGTAACTAAGGAAAAACTGGATAGAGCTCTTGCTAACTGGAGATGGAGGCAGTTGTTCCCTCATGCTAATGTCCTCGCTCTCCCCCCAGTTAGTTCTGACCACTCCCCTCTTATTATCTACCCAAGACCCAAGGATTTCAGTGGTAAACAATTTAAATTCGAAGCTATGTGGGAGGAGCATCCCCAATGTGCAGAAACAGTGGATAAGGGATGGAATTCGGCTGTTAATGATTCTGGGGAGTGGGGAGTTTGCTTGAGTAGGGTTGAATCTTGCAAAAAAGAACTTATTTCTTGGCACAAGGTTACCTTTAAGAGGGCGGATGAGGAGATTGCTCGGCTTAAGGACAGATTAAAATTCCTGCACAATAGTTGTGACTTACCTGGAGGGTTAGAAGAAAGGTTGTCAATCAAAGACAGAATTAAAGAGCTTTGGAAACAAGAAGAAATCTATTGGGGTCAGTGTTCGAAGGTTAAATGGCTAAACTGGGGTGATAGGAACTCCAAGTTCTTTCACTCATCTACCATTCAAAGAAGGAGCAGAAACCGGCTTTCCAGATTGAGAGATGCCAATGGGGAATGGGTTGAGGGCCACCAGAATATCTCTAAGCTCGTTCTGGAGCATTATTCAGGATTATTTACTTCAGAAGGTTGCTATGGGATTGACAGTTGCTTGGAAGCTGTGCCCAAGCTTGTCACTGAGGAAATGAATGATCATCTTTGCTCCCTGGTCAGTGATGCTGAAATCAAGGATGCTGTTTTTGGTCTGGGGGCCTTAAAAGCTCCAGGACCTGACAGTATGAATGGTCTATTTTATCAGAAACATTGGGAGCTGGTTAAGAAGGATGTGTGTGCTGCTGTTAAAAGCTTTTTTGATAAAGGAGAGCTGCCTTCTGAGGTAAATTCTACTCTGGTCTCTTTGGTCCCCAAGATTGACTTACCTGAAGAATTAAACCATTATCAGCCTATTTCTTGTTGTAACTACTTGTACAAGATTATATCAAGGGTTATTGTGTCTAGATTAAAACAGTTTATGGATAGATTGATTTCTCCCCATCAGAGTGCCTTTGTGGGAGGTAGGCTTATTCAGGATAATATCACTGTAGCCCATGAGGCCTTCCATGCTTTGAAGAAGAGAACTGGTAGGGGTTCAAAGTGCTTGGCTATTAAATTGGACATGAACAAAGTATACGATCGATTGGAATGGGATTTTATTGAGAAGTGCCTCCTTGCATACGGGTTTAAAGACACTTGGGTCTCCCTTGTTATGAAAATGGTCAGATCAGTTACCTATAAATTTAAAATTAATGGCTTTGTATCTGCTCAGATTACCCCTCAGAGAGGTTTGAAGCAAGGGGATCCCCTATCCCCCTACCTCTTCATCCTAGTTTCAGATGTCCTATCCTTGATGATTCGTAGAGCTGCAGAGAGTGGTGCTTTATCAGGTATTCAGTTGGCTAGGGGGGCCCCACACTGACACACCTCCTGTTTGCAGATGACTCACTGTTGTTTGCACAAGCCTCTGCTGAGGAAGTATATCACCTATAAGCCATTCTTAATTCCTACACTAGGGCTTCGGGTCAGAAAATTAATGTGGCTAAGTCGGGAGTGATCTGTGGAAAGGGGGTGGCTAGCCCTGTGGGAACAAACCTTGCAGCTATCCTCCAAATGCAGGTCTGGAACCATCCTTCTAAATACTTGGGTCTCCCTGCTGAATGGGGGAGATCCAAAGTGATGTCTCTCAGATGGATCAAAGAAAGGGTTATTAGTAAACTTGAAGGTTGGAAGGAAGGATTACTGAATAAGGCAGGAAAGGAGGTGTTAATCAAATCTGTGATCCAAGCCATCCCAGTCTACACTATGAGTATTGTGAAGTTTCCCCTTTCATTCTGTTAGAATCTGAGCTCACTTGTTGCAAAATTCTGGTGGAGGGGAAATCAGAAGGACTTCGGTATCCATTGGAGGAATTGGAGTGTTCTGACTTTAAGGAAAAACGAAGGAGGCCTTGGGTTCAAAGATTTTAAATTAATGAATCTGTCCTTGCTAGCAAAGCAAGCCTGGAGAATTATCAATAATCCTAATGCTTTGTGGGTTCAAATCCTCAGGGCTATTTATTTCCCTAACAATTGTTTTATACAGGTTCCTAGGAAGCGTAATGCTTCCTGGATTTGGTCGAGCATCCTACAGGGACGTGACTTCATTAAAACAGAGGGAAGGTGGATGGTGGCTACGGGAAGCAGTATAAATATATCTGAGGACAATTGGCTGAGTTCGGGGCATAAGCTATCCCAGTTCAGAGGAATAATCCAAGGAAATGTTCAAAATCTACTTCTGGAAGATAGGAGGGTGTGGGATGTGCCAAAAATAAGGAACTTACTCCCAATGGATTGGTGTAAACAAATCCTACAAACACCTATTAGCCTCATGACTGATAGTGATTCCGTAGTTTGGCCACATTCAAAGCAGGGAGACTACATAGTCAAGTCTGGCTACAAGGTTCTGAAACAGAGAGAACCTCTCTGGTCAAGCCTCTACATCTCGGGTCCCCCTATATGGTCTTTGGTCAAAGGTGTGGGGAGCTAACGTCCCTCAGAAGGTGAAGATGTTTGTATGGAAAATCTGTCAGAATGCAGTACCAGTGTTTGCTAACCTAAAAAGAAAAAGAATTCTATTTCAAAATCTTTGCCCTTTTTGTGAGCTTGAAGCAGAGACAATTGAACATGCCCTGTTGCTCTGTGATTGGACCAAACCGGTTTGGTTTGCCTCTCAATTCCAGACGGTCCCTCAGAGGGCTAATTTGTCCTCCATACAGAGTTGGCTAGCAGAGAGACTATCCTTTTTCCTAAATCATACTCCTACCTTTATCCTGGCCTCTTCGGAGCTATTCATATCATTATGGATAATTTGGAAAGAAAGGTGCAAGGAGGTTTTTAACAGGGCCTCCCCTAACCCTGTGAGCACTTCAATTAAAATTAAAAAGTTGCTTTCGGAGTGCTGTATACCTCCCGATACCTCTGGTGCTCCTCAATCCTCAAACGCCTCTGCTCAGCAGATCCAGAGCCGGCGCCCTCCTCCACCAAGGTTCATCAAGTGCAATTCTGATGCCGCTTTTGTATCATCATCCTATCTAGCTGCAGCGGGTTCCGTGTTCAGGGATTCCTCTGGTTTCTTTGAATTTGGCTCAGCTAAGAAGTTCCCGGCCCTCTTCTCGTTAGCGGCAGAGGCTTTTGCACTCAGAGAAGCAATGCTTATAGCAAAGAACCTGGGATGGAAATCAGTTATTTTCGAATCAGATTGCTTAGATCTAGTCAGGGCTTGCAGAAATGAAATTAACATTGGAGAAATTCAAACTTTCATCCTTGACATCAGAAGCTGGGTTCTTCATTTTGACAGGGTTGGATTTACCTGGGTTAGAAGATCCGGGAACGGAGTTGCTCACAGTCTAGCTCAATATGCTCTTCGTGGTGATTTCTTCCCAGCTAGTTCATCTTGTTGGCCATCAGATATTCAATCACATATGGCAAATGATCGTCAGTTGGCATCTTCCTACAATCTCCATCGTGACCTCGATTTTGCTTTGGCCGTCTTGGATGTAGCTCATGAGCCACCCTGAAAGAGACTTCTTTCAATGTCTCTCTCTCATGGAGCATTCCTATTGGCTGTTACCTTCTTCAGATAGTTTTCTCTGTCAGAGCACTAAGTGATCTTAGGTGTACTGTTTTTCTATTGGTTATCTTTGTTTGCCGTTTAAGATCCTGTGATTTGGGCTCGTTTTGCCCCTTTGTTTGTTCCCCCCGTTCTTGGGTTCTTTCGAATGAAATCTTTTTTACCAAAAAAGAAAAAACCCCACCCACCTCCATTTCCCCCATTTCTATAGGCACCAAATGGGGCTTAAAATCATTTGACCGAAAAGAGAATCCCCAAAAAGTCACAAGTGGCCTAAGGGAAAAATTTACCATACACAACTAATAAATTTTTGTACCGTACAATTGAAATTTGGATCATTGATATATTGATTATGATGAGAATAAGAAATGGTGCAAAGCCTTTTATTTCAATTCAATTTCAAGAGAATAAAACCTTGAAGATGCAAAACACAAATTGATCATTTAAATGGTAACTTGTCATAAATTCAACTCAAGAATGGAGGCTTACTTGCTAAATGGGGCGACCAACATTTTATAATTATTTGGCCGAGTTTCAAATATAATTTGGGGCTGTTACAAATTATTTAAAATGCAGCCAACTTGGTGAAGAATTGTAGGCTGAGTATTAATAATTTTTGGGCAGGTTACAATTTGTTTTAAAAGTTGGCAATTATTAGTTTTTTATTGTGAGTTCATTAGAGTTTTTATTGTAACATTTCTGAATGCCAAGGGACATGGGAATAGCACATGTGGCTGAATGTAAAAGGCTATATATAAGCTGCACATAGACATATGGAAGGCAGAATATGATTTTGTAAGAAAAAACACAATTGTGAGAAGTGAGTTCTCTTTGAGTTCTTGTAATCCAATTTTGAGATTTATCAAAGGATTTCCACCCCTTTGTGTGTTCAATCTCTGGGTTTATCTTCCATCCTTGGAAGTGTGACGCCTCTTACGAATCCATTCCACTTTTCTGTCTCTTCCATTTTCTCGCATAATTCTGCTCAATTATTCCTTTTTATTTCACGTTGAGTTGGCAAACAAATTCTGCACTAGATTCTAATTCTATTATGTGCTAACAATTCTGTTTCATACTGATTGAATTGCGTAATTGATTATTCACTCACTTTGCTCCAATTCCCTGTGCTGAATGCATATAAAATCTGCACAATATCTCTTTAAATTAATCTGAAAGCGGACTGCATGTTTGGTTCCTTATTGGACGTTGAGTTTTTCTCATATTCTGCACCATTTCTCTCAACCACTTTGCACGCTAAAAAAAAGGACAGCATTCTGCACCAATTGAGCATAATGTTTTGGGCTGAGTTTGCACAAATATAATTCCTTTTCTTTCCTCTATAATTCACGTTTAATTTTCTGGTCAAGTTTACTTGGCTTTATTTGTTTCTTTTGTCTAATTGTGCAAGGGAGCAACTTAAAATTCCTAGAGTTCCTAAATAGAATCCTAAACCACCCCCTTGGATTCACATCAGATTACCTCTAAACTGATGATTTGGATTTATTTTTTTATTTATTTATAAGACAATTCAGATAAAAATTCACATATTAACAACTCTTTATTATGAAAATTTGGAATAACGGTCCCATTTCTTGTGTGTAATGCCCAATTATGTACAACTACCATCAAATACCCAAAATTTGTTTCAGTTATTTAACGTTTTTAAAGATGTACGGGCTAAAAGCCCAGGAAAAACAAACTAATGCTTAATTTTTTGGGTTAAATATGTTATTGGTCCCTAAATTTTCACTCGAATTTGGTTTTGGTCCCTAATTTTTTTTCGTTGGTTTTGGTCCCTAACGTTTTCAAATCATTGAAATTAGTCCCTGCCGTCACCTTTATATTTAACAGAGTTGATGACAGGGACTAATTTCAATGATTTGAAAATGTTAGGGACCAAAAACAACGAAAAATAAAGATTAGAGACCAAACTCATATTCGGGTTTGATCCCTAAACTTTCACCCGAATTTGATTTTGGTCCCTAAAGTTTTCAAATCATTGAAATTAGTCCCTGTCGTCACCCCTATATTTAACAGAGTTGACGACATGGACTAATTTCAATGATTTGAAAACGTTAGGGACCAAAATCTACAAAAAAAAAAAGATTAGGGACCAAAACCAAATTCGGGTGAAAGTTTAGGGACCAAAAACATATTTAACCCTAATTTTTTTATTTGAATAATAATAATAATAATAATAATAATAATAATAATAATAATAACCGTAGAATCTAAACTTAAAACTATTTGATCAGAAAAAAAAATATAATACCACTATCAACACATAGTCATAATATATTTTTTATTTTTTAGTGTATTGATATCTTTTTCATTAAGACAACTGATAGTGATAATATTTATATTATAATTATGATTATAATTAATATATAGTAACTTTTATATTATGTTTATTTACTAAATAAATAAACAATACAATAAATAGAATCAAAACTTAAAACTATTTGATCATAAGAAAAAAAATATAATACCACTATCAACACATAGTCATAATATATTTTTTATTTTTTAGTGTATTAATATCTTTTTCATTAAGACAACTGATAGTGATAATATTTATATTATAATTATGATTATAATTAATATATAGTAACTTTTATATTATGTTTATTTACTAAATAAATAAACAATACAATAAATAGAATCAAAACTTAAAACTATTTGATCATAAGAAAAAAAATATAATACCACTATCAACACATAGTCATAATATATTTTTTATTTTTTAGTGTATTAATATCTTTTTCATTAAGACAACTGATAGTGATAATATTTATATTATAATTATGATTATAATTAATATATAGTAACTTTTATATTATGTTTATTTACTAAATAAATAAACAATACAATAAATAGAATCAAAACTTAAAACTATTTGATCATAAGAAAAAAAATATAATACCACTATCAACACATAGTCATAATATATTTTTTATTTTTTAGTGTATTAATATCTTTTTCATTAAGACAACTGATAGTGATAATATTTATATTATAATTATGATTATAATTAATATATAGTAACTTTTATATTATGTTTATTTACTAAATAAATAAACAA
Source organism: Sesbania bispinosa (assembly GCA_026901365.1). Lineage (NCBI taxonomy): Eukaryota > Viridiplantae > Streptophyta > Magnoliopsida > Fabales > Fabaceae > Sesbania > Sesbania bispinosa. Next base: position 844,337 of record QLOH01000235.1, read on the forward strand.
TACAATAAATATAATACTGTGAAGACTGAAGAGTTTTTATTATAATTGTTTTATTCATAAATGACAGATAAAAATAAATATTCTTATTATTTCAAAGTTTATTTATTAATTTCATATAAAATATATAAACATTTTATTAAAAATATTCAAACCAAACACATTTTTAATATTTGTATTTTCAAGAAATAGAAAACAGGAAATCAAAATAAACATATTTTCTAAATCCGGAAAATTTGATTATGAAAACTAGTTGTAAAAAATAAAAATAGAAAATATTTTCTTAAACCAAATATCCCCTAAAATGTCAAAAGAAAATTACTTTCAAATAAGGATATCTGACATTATACTCCAATATATTTTATAAAATTTATGACAATATAAAAACCTAAACCTATTTTTTCTTAAATTTTTTTAAATATTATGGCAAATTATATAGTGAAAAGTAATGAAATTATAGGAAAATAAATTCTATTATAGAAAAAATGTGAAAAATTATTTTTGGCAACCAAATGGGGTGGATTAATATTAGGTGTGTAGAAGGGTCCATTCGTTGACAATAAGGAATGAGTGTCATACCAAGGGGAACCAATCGTGGATGTAAGGATTCAAATTACTAAATCCTAATATCACATATATATCCAACTGAACTTGATATTTCAATGATTGGTTCTGCATGCATTCAAGGGGATTGTCATTGGGTGTAGAGGCTAGGTATCGTTATGGATGAATGGGCAGGACGACATGTCAATGGGATTTAAGCATGAATGTTAGAGCTCAAAATATTGATCATTTTATGTAATGATTGATTTTACCTAAATGGTAGCAATAGCAGTAAGGGTAGCTCATGAGGTGCCTACAAATCAAAATTGACTATCTTTTGATTTGGAGTGTAATTATGGTAAACGATTTAGTCGAAAAATAATGAAAATTATAGAAAATTAACTTCTTTTGAAAGAATGGAAATCCATTAGTCAATGTTAGGGTTGAAGGAAAATGTCAAGTTTAATTATTATATATATAATAAGCTAATTATTTATTATCTCTAAATGGCAAGTTTATAAGACTTGAACTTAATTCATTTAAATAATTGAGCCCAACTATAAGTTTGAACTTGTTTGTTTAATTAACAAATGAAGTTAATCGAGCATTTAATAAATCAAGCTCAAATAGTTCACGAATAGCTCAACTTATTTATAGCCTTAGTTATATGGCTCCAATGAGCCCAGCACGAAGGACGTGGCTTTTAGTAAGAAAAAAAAAAGAAAAAGAGGGTGAAAATAAAAGGGAAATTCTACAGTACCTTCTAGTGAGAGAGTTTTGGTACATTCTTTAATCATTTAATTAATTTCTCTCAATTCTCTTAAAAGGTCTTCGTATTTTTACATTTATGGGATAATATTTAATTATTAGAATTTGTATTTTTAATTTTTAAAAAGACTTTTTGACTCTCTATAATCATTATCCTGTATTTTACTGTATTCCCCATTTTTTACATTTTCATTTGTAAAATACATGTGTGTCTCATTTAAAATCTACTTTATGTCTTCGAAATAATTTAGGATGGAGTACCAAAACTCTTTCTGACTAGAGGATACCAAATTGCCACCCAAAATAAAATAGTTTCTGTAAACACGTCGCGCCTTGTTCTTCATCCTTATCCCAGAAGATTTTTACCTTTCAATAGGACAAGCTGGGTGAAGCATCCATTACCAATTTGGTGCGTTTTCAACTCTCTCTGGGAATAATGGTTTGATCTTAATTAACTCTTCAACCAGAACTTCAACCTCTTGATTGGATTTTGCTTCTAGTTCTACATAGTGTTTTCACAAAATTTCCTAGTTATTTAATTCTCCTTTTCTTTTCTAATTTAGCATATGTCCTGGAAATGGAGTCACTATTTCGGAGCCTTGAATACTGTCAGGCTGATCTAGCACAGTTCTTAAGAGAGTTGTTCAATACCATGAAAAACAAAAACCACAACTAGTTTGTCCCTTATTAGTTCGAGGATAGTTCTTCTGCTAAAAACAATTAGTGTTTATAATGATGCATGAAAACTCTGGGTTTTTGTCTCGTCAATACCCTGCACAGGAGACTGCCACGAAGAATGTGAACTGCGAAGATTGGTTTAATTGCTTTTTCATTCAAACCAAAGAAAGTGGGTCTGTTTAGCAATTATATTAAAACATTCATGGATTATTGGTTAATATTACATTTCTTCTGTTACACTTAACACTTTAACCAACCTGCTGCTACAGCCTATAGCAACAATGAATTCTAATTTTTTTCTCACTTCAATCTCTTATATTTTTTTTTAGAGAAATGTAAATTGTACATGTTATACATGTATAACAAAGAGAGATAAAAAGAGAAAAGAGAGAGAAATATGAGATATGATGGGTGATATTAAAGGTGTCAATTTGGGTTGAGCCGGGTGAGCCAACCCGGCCCAACCTGACTCACCGGTGGGTTGAGTTGATAAAATATAGGCTCACATTTTCGCGGGTCAAAAGTGGGTCAACCCACTTAACTCGTGAGCTAAAGTGGGTTCGAGCAGGGTTGAGGTGAGTTGGCTCATTTTTTTAATTTTTATATTTTTTAAGTCATTTTTATTTTTTTCTAATTTTTTTTACCTTTATTATTATTATTTTTTATTTTATAATTTTTTAAGTTAGGTGAGTCAACCCGCTTAACCCACCAACCCGTGGTGGGTCGAGTCGGGTTAGTATTTTTTCAGCTTACCAGAAAAGTGAGCCAACTTGGCTCGGCTCACTTTTATCCTAACCCGTGGTTTAGCTCACCAGAAAAGTGAGCCAACCTGGCTCGGTTCACTTTTATCCTAACTCGTGGTGTGCCAACCCGGGTGAGCCGAGTTGGCTCACTTTGACAGCTCTAAATGATGTGATGGAAAGAAATGAAAAAAAAATATGATGTATGAGTTATTGTATAATTTTATGTTGTATGAATTAGTTATTTTTTTTTTATATCTCATTTTTCAGCATTTTTTTCTCTTTTTTTCATTACATCTTTAACTTTTTTTTTTCACTTTTTTCTCTTCTTTCCTTCTATCTCTCCATTCTTTACTGTTCCCCTTCACACTTTTTTAAAGTGTCAAATGCATTGATGAAACACGCACCCGATCACCTTCCCCTTTGTTTATTTGAAGGGAAATAGGGAAGAGATCCTTGCAGGGCAGAGATAGGAGAGATTTATTTCTCCACCCTAAACCAATTGAGGGAGAGATTGAGTTTTTTTCGATGGGATCTATCATCGAAAGTTTCTCTTCAAAATTGAGAATAAATTGAGGAGAATTGAGGGTGAGTTATATTGAAGAAGTAAAAATATTAAAATACCCCTTTATTACTTTATTTAAAAAAAAACTTACTAAAATATCCCGTTATTATTACAGGTTTTCTAACCTGTGCAAGGTTGCACAGGATAAATCCCATTAAATGCACCACTTAACCAATCTGTATTAATTGTTTTATCATGATTTTTCCAAAAATAATTATTTTTTTCTCTCCCCTCATTATTCTTTCATTTCTCTCTCTTCCTATACTACAACTTTACTCTGAGTGACATCCTTTGAGAAATGGAGGACGTCATGAACTATGCTAAGGATGGGAGTGTTAAAGTACCTGTTGGGTACAGGTTTGATCCCACAGATGAGATTCTTGTTAATTTCTACCTCAAGAGGAAGGTCTATGCTCTGTCTCTTCCTGCTCAAGTCATCCAAGAATTTGATGTTTTCCAAACAGAGCCATGGAAACTCGCCGGAGGTTGGTGAAAAAAAATAAATATTAAAAATTCTCTCTTTCCCTACTCCTTAATCATTTTATGGTCTCTGTGGTGTGTCTTTTCAAAGGAAATTGATGTAAAAGAAGCTGGGGCAGGAGAATGGAGGGCTATTGAAAAAGGCAAAAAATTTCCATCCCCATAAACAATCTGATATTGGGTGAGCATGGTCCTGTAGCTAGGTAGGCAGCACCTTTTCACTTTTCCCTAGTAAGTTCAGCCCGTGAAGAAAATAGAAAGGTAGGTGATGTTGTAATATAGGAAGAGAGAGAAATGAAAGAATAATGAGGGGAGAAAAAAAATAATTTTTTTTAGAAAATTCATAATAAAACAATTAATACAAATTGATTAAGTGGTGCATTTAATGGGATTTATCCTGTGCAAGATTGCATAGGTTAGAAAACCCATTATTATTATTCACTCTTAATACATCTCTCTCTTTTTTTTTCTATTAAATCAAACAATTATTCAAATTAATTTTCTATTTTTTAAATACCAAACAACCTCAAATTTTATTTTTTTTTTTATTATTTTTTCTCTATTTTTCTCTCCATATAAACCAAACTGACTGTTCATATGCTTGCTAGCTGTCATCCATGTTTGTGAGCCTGACTACGCAAACAGGAAAGTACCTTATCTCTAACTCTAAGTTGTGTTCCAGCTTCCACCTTTTCTGATAGATCTCCAAGCTACCTTCATTCAACATTTAGCAAAACAGCTCCTGATTTAAGACCAGTAAAAGATGGCTGCAACTTTGGTTGGAGGTGCATTTCTCTCTGCTTCTGTTCAAAACTTAATAGACAAACTAACTTCATCAGAGTTCCGAGATTACATCACAAACAGGAAGCTGAATGCCACACTCTTGAGAGAGTTGGAAACAACACTGCTTACTCTTCAGGCTGTGTTGGATGATGCAGAGGAGAAGAAGATCATCAACCCTGCTGTCAAACAATGGCTAGATGAGCTCAAAGATGCAATTTTTGATGCTGAGGATTTGCTGAACCAAATTAGTTATGATTCCCTGCGATGCAAGGTGGAGAACACAGAAGCTGAAAACATCACTAATCAGGTGTGGAACTTCCTCTCATCTCCTTTTAACACCTTCTATAGAGAGATCAATTCCCAAATGAAGGATATGTGTCAAAGGCTGCAACTTTTTGCACAACATAAAGACATCCTCGGTTTGCAAACTGTAAGTGGGAGAGTTTCTAGGAGAATGCCAACAAGTTCAATAGTAAATCAATCTTCTATGGTTGGTAGGAAGGATGATAAAGAGAAACTAGTTAATATGTTGCTATCAAGCACTGGCACCAGCAGTAATAATATAGGTGTTGTCACAATTTTAGGCATGGGTGGTGTTGGAAAAACCACACTTGCTCAACTTCTTTACAATGATGAAGAAGTTGCAAAACATTTTGATCTGAAAGCCTGGGCATGTGTGTCAGAGGATTTTGATATTTTCAGACTAACTAAAACTCTTCTTGAATCTGTCACTTCAAGAGCTTGTGAAAGAAATGATCTTGATTTTCTTCGAGTTGAGTTAAGGAAAAACTTGAGTGATAAAAGATTTTTGTTTGTATTGGATGATCTATGGAATGACAAATATAATGATTGGGATGAACTAGTAACTCCCTTGATTAATGGAAAAACTGGAAGCAGGGTGATCATAACAACACGTCAACAAAAAGTTGCAGAGGTCACCCATACATTTCCTATTCATAAATTAGAACCCCTGTCAGATGAAGACTGCTGGTCTTTACTCTCCAAGCATGCATTTGGAAGTGAAGACTTTCATGGGAATGAATACAAAAGCCTAGAAGCAATTGGCAAGAAGATTGCAAAAAGGTGTGGGGGATTGCCAATAGCAGCCAAGACGCTTGGAGGACTTCTCCGTTCAAAAGTAGATGCAAAGGAGTGGACTGCAATTTTGAACAGCAATATATGGGAGTTACCAAATGATGATATTCTTCCTGCTTTGCTTTTGAGTTATCAATATCTCCCCTCTCATTTGAAAAGATGTTTTGCCTACTGCTCAATTTTTCCCAAGGATTATCCACTTGATAGGAAACAAGTGGTTTTGTTGTGGATGGCAGAGGGTTTCCTTGAACATTCTCAATGCAAAAAAGCAATGGAGGAGGTAGGTGATGACTTCTTTGATGAATTGTTATCCAGATCCTTGATTCAACACTCAAATGATGGTGCTAATGAAGAAAAGTTTGTTATGCATGACCTTGTGAATGATTTAGCTACATTTGTATCTGGAAAAAGTTGTTGTAGGCTTGAATGTGATAAAATCTCTGAAAGTGTTCGCCATTTGTCATATAACCAAGAAAGATATGACATTTCCAAGAAGTTTGAGATTTTCTACAAATTCAAATGCTTACGAACCTTCCTACCCATTTTCACACCTTGGAGGAGAGCAAATTTGTCTAGAAAAGTGGTAGATGATTTGATACCGTCACTCAAAATGTTGCGAGTATTATCATTATCATGGTATACAAACATCACATTGCTACCCGATTCATTTGGCAATTTGGTGCAGTTGCGGTATCTAGACCTCTCCCACACTGAACTCAAAAGCTTGCCTGATACAATATGTAATCTTTTCAATCTGCAGACCTTGATTTTATTATATTGCGAGAGTCTCACTGAATTGCCAGCACATGTTGAAAAGTTAGTTAATTTACGTCACCTTGATATTAGTTACACAAGCATAAGGGAGATGCCACTGCAAATTGTTGAATTAGAAAACCTACAAACTTTAACTGTTTTTGTAGTGGGCAAGCAACAAGGTTTAAGTATCAAAGAGCTTAGGAAGTTTCCTCACCTGCAGGGAAAACTTTCCATCTGGAACCTGCACAATGTCATTGATGCCATGGAGGCATATGATGTCAACTTGAAGAGTAAAGATAAAATTGAGGAGTTAAACCTATATTGGGGAAAATTTACTGAAGACTCACAAAAAGAAAAGGGTGTGCTTGATAGGTTGCAACCGACAATAAACCTGAAGAGACTTGCCATAGGCTCCTATGGCGGGACAAGCTTTCCTAGTTGGTTGGGGGATTCTTCATTTTCTAACATGGTGTCCCTTCACATAAGTGGTTGTGAATATTGTGTAACACTTCCACCATTAGGGCGTCTACCTGCTCTCAAGGACTTAAGAATTCGTAGCTTGACATTAGAAACAATTGGCCCAGAGTTCTACGGGGAAGGTTCCGTTTCTTCATTCCAACCATTTCCATCCCTGGAGTTTCTGGGGTTTTGGTGCATGACAAATTGGAAGGAATGGCTACCCTTTGAAAATGGCAAATTTCCTTTCCCTCGTCTTAAAAAACTGGAGATGCAGAGGTGTCCTGAGTTGAGGGGACATTTGCCAAGCCATCTTTTTTCCATTGAAGAAATTTTAATTTATCATTGTGATCATCTCTTGGCAACACCTCCTACTTTGCATTGGCTGTCGACAATAAAAAAAATTAATATTGGTCAAGATTTTCCTTCTCAAGGGTCTACTGAAAAGTTCCAATGCTCGTTGCTTGAGTGTGATTCTCCATGTCTGCTGCAGCATATCGACATGAGGTTCCGTGATAAGCTACTATCTCTACCAAAAATGATTCTGAGCAGCACTTGTCTTCGGTATTTGAGACTCGACTATATTCCATCTCTCACTGCATTTCCAGCAAATGGTCTACCTACTTCGTTACAGTCACTTATTATTCATGGATGTGAGAAATTAGCATTCCTGCCTCCTGAAACATGGACCAATTACACTTCCCTTGAGACTTTGGACATTATAGATAGCTGCAACTCACTTACATCCTTCCCATTGGATGGTTTCCCTGTGCTCCAACATCTTCACATTTGCCGTTGTAGTTGTCTAGAATCCATTTTCATTTCAGAGAGTTCTTCCCTTTTGCCGTTAAGCCTCCAATCACTTCATGTCTATGAATGTAAAGCACTTAGATCACTGCCTCAACGGATAGACACCCTTGCTGCTCTTGACTACTTGTCTCTCACAAAACTTGAAAAACTAGAATGGTCGTTTTCTGAAGGAGCTTTCCTGCCTCCTAAATTACGATCATTTAAAATTAACTCCCTAAGACTACCACCTCCAACGCCCATAACTGAGTGGGGTCTCCAAAGCCTGACTGCTCTTTCATATTTGACTATTGGAAGTGATGAGATTGTTAACAGCTTGCTGAAGGGGAATTTGTTGCCTATTTCTCTCGTGTCTCTGCGTATCAGTGATCTCTCTGAAATGAAATCATTAGATGGAAATGGGCTTCAACACCTCTCCTCTCTAGAAAGACTTGAGTTTTATGACTGCCCAAGACTTGAGTCCTTGCCAGATGACAAGTTGCCTTCCTCTCTTAAGATACTGGACATCAACGAATGCCCTTTGTTAGAAGTAAAGTATAAAAGTCAGAGCGGGGAACGTTGGTCCAACATTGCTCACATCCCTGTCATAATTATAAATTATGAAATCACAATATGAGTCATAGGAAGGGAAGGAAGGATTGCACTCTCATTTCAGGTACATATTTCTTTTTATATTGGTGTGTGCGTTTGTGTGTATATTGTATAGTTTAGGAAATCCATAATATAGTAAGCGCACAGTGATCTATAAGGTTTATAATAATAATAATTCGTAAACTGTGTTAAACAGAACACCACATCATTACTTGAGATTTTCTAATGATGTAGTAGGTCTAAGAATTGGAGTCACACTTCTCAACACAAAGCCAATAATCAATCTCTTGGTGCATATGGTGGTGTAAGTGAAACCTGAAAGGTTCACTGCTATGTTAGCCTCTGCAACATGAAGCATAAATAATTGGAGCAAGTAGTAGTAGAGTAAGAAGAATTCATGTTGTTATTGGTTCTAAATATACGCAAGTTGTTTGAGTAGCATATATTTCTCCTAAGATAATCTTATTAATGTCTATTTAGTATAGAGTGCCCACTGCATGAGATTTGGTGTTCTATAGCAGTAAGATTTTCTATACATTTTGATTAGCTTTTGCTGCTGCTATTATGACAAGAGTCACTGATACTGTAATATGTGTTATATTGAGACTTTTATGCAATGCTTTAAGTCATATCAGATAACCTATCTAGTATTCTTTTTTGGTGTTAAAACTAAAAATTCACTTTTACTGCTATTATTACATCTTATAGATAGGTATGCTTTTATTCTTATCTTTGTTAACAAAGCAGACTAAGAATGCCATGCATAGACAGTTGACAAATCTTGTGTACATTTGCATGAACAAAGTAAATAGTATCACCTATTTTGAAACATCTCTGCATAGACAACATAGAAAGTAAATACAACTTCCTCTTTGCAGCAAGAACAAAAATAATATTTTTTTGTGGTGACTGGTCCATCAAAGTTGGGGATTAAATAAATGGTTTCATCCTTGATGGAGATTAGATTTTATTTTGATATTGATGAAAATTGTATGTTGCAAGCCATTGTTAAATTTTCATTTTTTTGGTTGTTAATAGGGATGTTGCACAATGCATACACTTGTTTGGTTCAGCTTGTCATTTCTCTTCAAGAAGCTGCAACAGCTGATTGGCTGAAGTAGGAAGCATCCACTATAAATATAAATGGGAGAGGTTATTCGCAAAGAGAGTATTGTTTCAGACTGCAAAAATAGAAGTATGTAAGTGCTTTTACTGCAAAAAATGGAAGCTTCATTCTGCAAAAATAATATATATGAAAGGTTGATTTGTATGTCAATGGCAGGAAGTGTGTCAAGTCAAGGGGTGTTATAACTTCCAATGCAGCAGAGACAAACTGTGTGTCCTTGACTCTTTGTGCTTGAACAGGGACAACTGAGACACTGACTCGCACCACCAGCAGTAACAACTCTTTGTCCTTGTTTTGTAACTCTATCATGGACCTGCATTTTGATGCTAATTCAGACATTAATTTTGAGTTTTTGACAGAACTGAACTTGTAAAATAGTGAAACTTGTTGTGGCTTTTCTCAAGGATAGGTATATAGCTTTCCGGATGCTCCTCCAACCATACGTCCATATGACACACTGTTGGTAATATTGTTCTTAAAAAAAAAATTGATGCTAATTTCTGGGTTAGATATTTAAAGTTCCTACTTGCTGGAGACATAATACCTTCGGCATAGCCATAGTACAAGTTTCTATGTTATGCCTGAAATCACATATGATAATACTGTGAAATAAAACTTACTGACGATAAAACTTTAATTTTTAAACTCAAATCTCAATGTCAAAATTGAATATACAAGTCTTAAATATCAATATGTTTTTAATTGAAGCAAGCTTGATCTGGTTATACTACTGGAATGAAAATTAATAAATAACAACATTGAATCTGAATCAGATGCAGAGATGAAGTCAAGATTCTTGATCCTCTTCCAGTGAAGAGGATCCTCCTCTTTTGCTTCTATAGTGTGACTAAGTCAGAATGACCTCAATATATAAACAATACTCCCCAAAATGTTCTCAAAATTTCCAAAACTTGAACCAACTTCTAAAAGACAAACATACAAGTAAAGTAATCACAATGAAGAAATATTTAGAAACATGTAACACTATATATCTCATAAATTCCCACACGGAAAAGGTAAACTAGTAAACTGTGAACCTGACCATATATATAACCTACAAATGTACTTCATCAAGGATTCATAACTTGGCCTTATTCTTGCAAATTTGGCTTTTGATCTCCAAGTCAGGAAAACCAAAAGTGAATTGACAATTGGACTTAGCAACAATATGTTTCTTGATGATTCCAAGAAAGGACACCTTTCCAGGAATCTCAGTAACTGTTTCCATAGAGATTTGGCCTCCTAGTAAATCCCCAACAAAACAAGTCATATTAGATGCTAGTTTATCTGCCTGTAAGGTGAGCCTGCAAGGAAGTGTTGTAGAACCCCTTGCAGGAATCAAACCCGGATAGATATCTGTGTCTCCAACTTGTTTTCCTTTATACAGCAAGAGACTAGTTCCCTCTTGATGCTTGAAGCTGGCATGGTTTCTATTCTCAACTAGTATCTTGAGATCAAGTGTAACATTGATTTTTATGTCAATAGCAGGAAATGTGACACTGGGTGATATACCCTCCAAAGTAGCTGAAACAAGCTTTGTCCTTGGCTCTTTTGTCTTGAACAAGGTCAAGGCCAGGACAAGTGACACTGTGACTAACACCAGAAGCAGTAACAACACTACACCTATGGCAATTACACACCCACGTCTCTTCTTTTTCTGTGGAATCATCACCAGTTGCTCCTGGTCTTGCTTATTATCTTGTGTCTCTGTCATGGCCCTGCGCTTTGATGCTAATTCAGACATTAATTTTGATCACAATTGAAGTACTAGCAAAATAGTGAAGATTAGATTTAGAAATGAGATTTGATGGCTAAGCATAGCCTATATAGGAAATGCCAACCACAATAATAATGTAATATCCAAAGGTGGTTGGTTGTTGTGGGGGTCCAATGGTATTACTAATGTATCAACTTAATGCGCGGCTATAGCCATTCCGTGTCCCAACTGCCACAATACACTTCTTTCAATTCCATGTATTTGGCATAAATTCAAAAGAATACATTAATTAGTTTGCAGAATACACATTCCATCTAGTTTTTAATGCACTTTATTTGTAAAAATGTCAATACTATTAAATGTGAAAACAATGACTTGAGAGATGAAACTTTTTTTATGGTTTTGATAATATCATTCTTTAGTCTTTAAAGACTAATAAAAATTTTGAAAATAAAAAGTTTTTAATAAAAAATATTTATTTTTTTATATTTTTAATGTAGTAAATACTTTATTTTTCAATAAAAAAGTTTTATTTTTAGTACTCTTATCCCTATCTAACATACTATTTGGATGGAGGGATTTAGAGGGATTTGGAGGGAATAGAAAGTAAAGGGAGATATTTTAAAACATCTTTCATGATTGGTTTAATTTTTAAGGGGGGAGGAGAGGTTGAGCTATTCATGTCAGGTTATTCGGCCTAGCCTGATACGGGTAGTGGGTTTTGTCGGGCTGAGCTAAAAAGTCCGGGAATTTTTTGAACTTCTAAAATAAGTGTTAAAGTCCTATATTTTTACAGGTTTTTACAGACCGACTCAGTCGGACTAGTCCATTTTGCCGGCTCTAAGGAGAAATGGTCAAAATTAGGGGTGAGAAAACCCGGTCCGTCCCACGGACCCGTCCCAACCCAAGCTACTCGAGCCGGGTTAGACCATGTCCCATATGAAATATTAGGGTTTAATCGGGTCTCATTCAATAACCCGGTATCGGGTTGAGGACGAGTTCGGGTTAATCTTCGGATTACCCAACTCGTCCCATATATATATATATATAATATATATATATATATATATATATATATAACATTTATAATTTTATATTACTTAAAGGTTTAACATCATTTTAACTTTTTAGAGATTTTTTAATTTAACTTTTCTTTATGATAAGGGCTCTATCTACTTTGAAAACACATTCCATACATAAAGTTATATAATAATATAATGATATTTTTCTCTTAACAATATTTGAAAGTTCATAAGAAAGTAAAATATTAGGATTTAGAGTTTGTGGACGGGTTTCTTCGGGTTGTGGACGGGTTCGGGTCTAAAAAATTGGTCTGATAAAAAGTTAGGATCGGGTATGGAACGGACAAAACCCGTCTCATCCCGTCCCACGCTCACCCCTAGTCAAAATCCCTCTAATAGTATTTTTGCTTCCCTCCAATTTTGGGAGGGAAGGTGAGTTTAAAATTAATAAATCAATATAACTTAAATGTATCTCTACTCATATTAATAAAATTGAGTGTCATAAAAATAAAAAGGTACTTTAGAAAATTAGTTTTATTTTTCCTCTCCTCCCCTAATGAACCAAATAAGTAGGAGTTAACTTTCCGTCCCCTCCTCTCCCTCTGGGTTAAAATCTCTTGTCTTTCCTCATCTCTTTTCCCCTTCTTTAAACCAAAAAGAGATGCTACCAAAACCGTTTTACATAGCACCAAAAAGTAAACTTTTTTTATTAAAATATACGTGTATAAAATGTAATGCTCACAACAAAACAATAATAATTATAAAAATATGGACAAATAATTAAGTGTGATAATAACTTTATCTTAAAATATTTTAAAAGAAAATTAAATATATATAAAAAAATTACATCATTTTCACACTTTTTTATTAGATATTAAAACAAAAAAAATACACATTTCAATAGATACCTTCTTCTCACTCTATTTTCCATACAAATAATGTATATATAAGCATGATATAATTATTTTGACGTGAGGATGACATTTCTCATTTATAATTTGATAATGATATTTTCAGTTATTTTTATGAGTTTAATTATTATACATTGACACCCAATGATGTGATTGTTAATAAAAAAACACTCAATGATGTGTTGACATATCATATTTAATGAGTAAGTATGACACATCATATATCATTAAACTTATTAAATAATGTGGTAACACATTATTGAATATCAGTATAAAACTTTTTTACATTGACACAATACATAGTTATTAAATTATATTTTTAGTCCCTCAAAATACCACAATTTTCCCATTTCGTCGCCTTTTTTATTTTTTGTCCAGAAAAGTCCTCCCAAAAGGTTTTTTTCCTAAATGGTTATTCTTTTTTTTCAATTATTTTTTCCCAAATGGTCCCTAAAAAAACATCACAATTTTTAAATTAGTCCCGGCATAATATCATGATTTTCAAACCAATCCCCTAAAATATCACGATTTTCCCAAACGGCTTCTCTGTTTTCTGAGCCACATCCCAGCACTTTATTGTAAAAAATAAAAAATGGAGGACAAAATAAGAAAACCGAGATATTTTCGGACAAAAACTTAATTAAGCCTATTTTTATTGTGTTGTTTTACATCACTTTCTTTTAGATAATAAAGTTAAAAAAATTACATGTTTCAACACATATTCTGTTTATCTTTTATATTTCGAGCAAGTAAGGGGCAAACATAATATAATTTTTTTATTTACAAATAACATTTTTATTTGTGACCTTCTTTTTCTGAATTGGGTAATTAATTTGTACACGGTGAAAAAAAAAAGAATACCCACAGAAAATGGTAGTTTCCTTTAATGTAAAACAAATGTCATTCATTTCTAACCCCCAAAAGAATCACAAAAATAAAAAGTCATTAGATGGTAAATTTCTCTTATGTTAAATAAGGTAAATTATAAACTATATATCTCCCTATATTTTTAACTTTTTTAAAATTAAATCCCTCAATTTTCTTTTATATCACTTTCCCTTTCTGAATGATTGAATTATTAAATTAAACATTTATTTAATCAAACATGATGTTTAAATAAACTTGTTTTATTATAACTTGTGATTTTTAAAGAAGTTCTTAGTTACATAATCCTCTTAAACTTTTTTTTCTAATTAATATCTTAGAAACATTGATTAAAAAAACATTTAATACACTATATTAAGTAATTTCAATTACTGAAAAAAAGTAAGAATTAAATATTTTTTGTATTTTTTTTTATATTCAGCAGGTTTACGCTCAAAAGAAAAATATAGGATTATTGAATTAAACAAATATATAATGAAGACAAAGACAATAGTATGAGAAGTTCCCAAAGGCTGCCTAGAGGGAGAGAAGAAGTGAAGGTTGCAAATTACAATTATAATAAAACCAAGGTGAATATAATTTGTCTGATTAAAATTAAGCAAATAAATATATAAATAGAAAAATTAGTGGGATTCAAATCCACCTTTAAGGACATGTTTCGAAGTTGGGGAAGATAAATCAAAAGAAAATGAAGGGTGGTAGAATGGAAGGTGTTAATTAAAAGTTTCCTTCTCTTTGGATATTTAAAATCCTCCAAATTAAGAAAACTTTGGTAAAAAAAGTAAGGAAAGATTTTGAAGAACTACATGATTGCCTTCTTTCTTTCTTTCTTTTTGTTTTGATTTTTCCCTCTCCCTTCTCCATCCTACCATAGAGAAATCAACATCAATCAAGCTTTGTACTGTCTTTGCATTTTTTGTCCTCAACTGTTTTATCAGAAAGATTGAGGTTGAAATCACAAGATGAGGATGAATCCACATGGACTTTGATAAAGCCTAAGATGTTGACCTCACCAAAAATTCTTGTCATAGTGTTGAGGGGCAATGTACCTGATGCAGCATCTGAGGGAAACTGAGAATTGGAGAACAAACGATCAGCCATAACAGTTAGTGTCACTTTCAATAACTTAATCTCCCCTGATGATATCTTTCCATTAGGGATAGGGGCTTCACCAACTTTCTTCCCTCTATAATTGAGTTTTGCACTGCTATCTGAGTACTTGAATCCAAACATGTTTGTGTTCTCCACTGACACATCCACATGCAATGTTACATTCAATTTTACCCTCATGCTAAAGATATCAAAGCTCATGTCCATGTCCTGAAGCTTGATTGAACTCACTCTGCTAATGGGGTGTTGTGGTTTGAACACAGTCAATGCTAAGATCACTATTAGCAACAAAATTGCTATCACAAGCCCTGTTACCACCAGGCACATATTGGACCCTTTGCCTGATCCTTTTTTCATTTTGCCTTTTTCTGTCATTCTATGGATCTACATCATCATGCAAATAGAATATCATTTCCATGTTATGTTTATTTGTTTTCTTAATCAAATTTCAAATACATGAAACTTCAAAGAACCATCATTCACTTCACACCTCAAATGAGAATTGACAAATTCTTTGTATCTATATCAAAGAGGAACAGAATTAAATAATGAAGCAAGTGCATATCAGATCAGATATGTACATTCAAATTAATTAAGAGTAATAACAAAGCATATTATGCATATTACCAAAAATTTCAATTCTACAAACAAGATTCACAATCTTAGTTTCTTTTTTTTAAACAAAGTATAAGGCACCCTGGCTGATTAATCTCTCTCTATGGCAGGTCATTCTTGTCCTTGTCACATATGATTTTATTTTGGGAAAATCTAAGGAAAGCTCTAAAAGTTCAAGAGTCTTATTTTTTGTCTACTAATTATCCTAGAGATATATGAATTTGTATAAATAACTACATATGTAATGTTTCATGATGTATTCCTAGTGGGAACTATTTGGACAAGAGATATCGAGATAAAACTATTTAGAGTTTGATTTCTTCATAGACTAGCATATGTTTGGATTGACGTTTTTCATGGTTAAATACACGTTTTGGGTTGTAGATGTGAGTTTGCAAAATATGCATCTTGTTTGGTTCTCCACATGAAAACGCACGTATGGGTTCTGAAACTTGAGTTTGCAAAATGCGGGTTTTTTGTAGCTTCTTCATATGAAACTTGAGTTTCCTCAATGTTCACTTTCTCAAACTCATGTTTGCAGCAAAATATCCAAACATGAAATCACGTTTACTCATAACTCAAGTTTATCATAAATCACGTTCATTCAAACTCAAGTTTGCAAACGCTAATCCAAACGCATATATTATGGTGTGTTTGGTTCACACTGCATCCACGTTTCAAACGTGGATCCGAACATAAGCTACTCTCGTAGCATTTGCTTGGATCCACGTTTGAAACGTGATTTTGAGGTAAACCAAACACACAATAACCATTTTGTTTTTCTTCCTATCATTATGTCATTTCTGTTTGTTTTCCTAGTTTAAGAAGTCTACTTGCTCTATTTCCCATGTCTATGAAATTTCAGTTAAAGCAAATATGTCATATGATATATCAACCAGCAACCAAATTACTAATTATGTAATCATCTTGAACAGAGAAAAAGACTGGAAATTGATATTATCTATACTATCAAACCAAAATTGTGTATAATGTGATAGCTAGTTAACAACTAGATATATCAGAAAAGCTAATAGAGTTAATACAAGCACATTTAAATGATTAAATATAGTGCACTGAAATTTAAGAGTTTTGGTTTGTTGAATATCTGGCTTACCTAGACAACAAATGTTGCGTGAAGAAGTTTAATTGCCAACAGCTCCTCTTGACAACTTTCCTTCTCTCACCCAACTGTATCTGAAAGTAAAACATAAAACAATATTGGATTAAAATAAAATGACAGTAGTAAGTATAACACTTACTTTTCAGAACAAACCTTAGATTCCTTATGAATCAGGAAAAAAAAAAGGTGATTCATGGAAAAGACAAATTCCTTGATTTGTCACACCAATTAATATATATTTGCAAAGAATTTGAATCTGTCAAAGTTTTATGAAGGGGAAATATACCTACCTCTTCCAATTAATCAAATATGACCATGCAAATGAAAATGATGCTGACATAAAATTTTCTGGGACTAGCCCCACATTGATTGGTATAAGTTTGACTCTCAATTCTTGATAACATGACATGTTTAACATAAGAGCCTCTAACAACGTTACATGTTACTATTCCTTTTCTTGCCACAGATAATTTATGCCATCATTAGATGCTAATTTGTGTCATTTATCTTACCCTACAGAGCATGCAAGATTGCTGAAATAAGATAAATTAATTACAGATTCTAATTGTCCATTAATTCCAAACATGATCACATTCACATGCATGCAACAAAATATATAGCTTGACCAAATTCAAAATTCATATAATTAAAGCTTGCCTTGAGTTTTGTAATCATTAATATACATAGCTTTGAACGGAATGACCTTCATAAAAAATGCGAAATCCAAAACAGAGAAAGACGAATACAATTATTGCAACATATTCAATTGAAGCTTGAAATGAATCAAATCCCTCAAAATGCAATTACGTTGTAACACAAATATTTCAACAAATCCTAACGCACCTTGAAAGGTTTGGTTTGTTAAATGCTTTAACAACGGCTATTATTGGCTAATAAGCAATCTAATAACCAATAAAAACCGTCGTTAAAAGCCGAGTTTGTCCCAAAAGTGCATTTGAGTTGGAATGTATCGTGTTCTATAGGCTGTTTTCTATTCTCTCCCATGGAAGAATCTGTATTTTGGCTTAAAACATCCAATGCTATGTTTGTACTTTGTAAGATGCCGGGTGAAAAGATAAAGAAAAACACACAAACATGCTAGTAATTATTATTAGATAGAATTTACGTGGATTTCATTAGATTACGTGGCTTTTACACCTTATTTGGTGGAATCCACTTTTTAAAAAGTGATATTCATATAAATTTTAACTAATTAAACATTTTGTTAAAAAATGTATTTGATAATATATTATTAATAATGATTTTTTAATGTTTTTAGGTAAAAGAAAAGTCCAAAAAATTTTTGAAAAATTATAGGTAAGCTATGGGGAAAATTGTTAATTTACACTAAATAAAAATGTGATAGCGTTATCTTTCCTCTCTTTAGTTTTTTTTTTTTTTTACTTAAAGCCTCATATAAGAACTAAGTAGTATAATTGGATAAATATAAGGTTATATCGCAATCTTATACTTGCACAAATTATAGATGATATGTGCATGTAGTTTGATTATGAAACCAAAATGTTATTCAATAACAAATAAAAATTTATATTCCGTTTGGAAAAAGCTAGTTTCATCATGACGTAGATGTTACCACTTAAGCAAGATTACTTACTATAAAGGATACCTATGATATGCACTATGTGTGTGTGTGGAATTAATTTAGGTTTTTCTAAGTTCCGATTGACACATTATAACTTACTTAAGTATGTTTGCATTGAGAATTAATGAATACATATCAATGCACATAAATTTTATAAATGCACCAATTCATGATGCAAACTTATCTTTTTTAGGTTTAAGATATGTCCATGGGTACAAGTTAGAAAACTCAGTTAAATAATATAAAAGACTATAAATTTCTACAAAATATTAGGTAGATTCTATGGTTTAGTTTTAAAATTATAGATTGTTGACGAGTCATGAGTGTCAATTTCTGATTGAGCCACATGTTTTAATGAATGACACGTAATCTTTATAATTTCAAATTATAGATTAACCCACAATTTTTTTTCAAAATTTAAACCCCAATCTTTTATTGTTTTCATTACGACATGTTTGGTTTGTATTTTCATTTCCTTTTTTCGTTTTCTGTTTTCATTTTGTTTCCTGTTTTCTGAAATTTTACAAAGAAAAAACTGGAAATGCTAGAAACGACGATTTTTTGTTTCCAGTTTTTCCTTTGTAAAATTTTAGAAAACAGAAAACAGAAAATGAAAATACAAACCAAACATGCCCTAACTTCCTATTTGAGTTCATTTCAGATTATAAGATTCTTAGCCATCCCTCATGCGGTTACCACCGCCACCTCCGCTACCGCCCCTACGCTGCACCCCTTCGCGGTCACGCGAGCTCTTGGTCCCTCGCCTTCTATATATGCTCCATAGCCCCTTCTCCCCCATCTTTGGTTGCATCCCTCACTTTCCCCCAATTGGTGAACCTAATAGAACGAATAAAAAAGGAACATGTTACGGAACTTTTCTACACAGTGTAATTCTAAAGCAGAGAGAAACAAAAGGGTCTAAAATAAAACATAATTTAAGTGAATAAAAAAAACAAATGGGGAAATTTTATAAATTCAATGGTTAATTGTAAACGTTAAACTTACTTGTAAATGTTAGTGTTAGTGGATTTCACATGGCATATTTCGGTTGGGACAATTAATGACCGGACGATACCCATAAATTATTGACGGGATTGGAGCAATAACCTAAATATTATTATTACATTCATTTCTGTTTAAATATTACTTAGACAAAAAACAATGATTAAGTAATGCAATCATTACTCTTATTTTTATGAAAATTAATTTTTAACTTTATATTTTACGTTTTATCTCTCTCATTAGTATTTATTATGTTTAATTAGTTTTTAATAGTGAGTCATTTATTATTACATAATTAACATAAGGGTATAATAAAAAAATGTAATTATTATTACTGCATCAGATTTGTAAATGAATAGTTAAATATATAGAAATATTTTTTTCTTAAAAAATAGACAATTTTGGTGTTAAGTTTAGTGAGGATTGAATCCAAAAGTTTTTTTTCTACCATCTCAACTTGTGTTACTAACTGAGTTACAACTTTTTGTAAAAAAAAAATAGACAATTTGTAATGAAGATAGTAAAATCCAAATATAAATTATTTAAGATATCAAAATGATTGGCGGCAATCATTTCCGCTTAATTATTGCCCTAGACCCACTTCCTTCTCAATTATAGTTTCTTGCTTTGATAAAACAAATGTATATATTATTACTCCAAGATGAAGTGATCGATCAAAAAGTAAGAGCACAAGCTTGGCGTACATGTTTCAAGTTTCAACCATATTTCTTTTGATCTTCATTAATTGACCGGAGAAAAGACACTCTGATTAATTAATGATGTGTTTTTATTTTTGGTATCACTTTAATTAGTTACTACTATTAACTTTATATTTCTCTTATACAATTTTAGTCATTTAATTTTTTTAAATATGTATTAATTTTAAACACTGGACTCATGATAGATGGAGATAATCGCATGATTATTCTATGTGCGATTTTAATTAGCATTTTAAAGTGTAGACAAATTTAACGCATACGAATTTGCATGTTGCAATGCCCGTGTCTTTAAAATTTTAAACTGATCGAACATCATAAACTGAAGTGTTTCAAAAGCAAAGAAAACAATATGTTTATTTCAAGTTTTTAAACTTGTTAAATTAATGTATTAAAATTAATTACGAGTTTAATAACTGCAGTGTAAAAAAATTTATAGACGTTAAATCACATTTCATCATTTTACCACATCATAATATTTTTAAAAAGTAATACTATTATGTGACAAGACAATAAAATATGATTAGATATTTATGTACCTAAAATTTATTTATATATATATATATATATATTATTTTTTAGTATATAATTATTAAATTTTAAAAAATATATTCCACCTAAAATTAATTTAGATTGAGTGGTCAAACTTAGGGGTGTTCAAGATCCGGTCCGTCCCTTTGACCCATCATAACCCGTCCTACTTGGGTCGGGTCTGTTACTGTCCTACAAAAAAGAATAGAACCAAACCGGGTCTCATCGGGTCTCATTTTTTGACCCAGCATGGGGTTGAGGACGGGTTCGGGTTAACCTTCGGGTTACCCGGCCCGTCCTTTATATATAAATATAATATTTATTACTTATGATTTTCTATTATGTAAAGTCCTAACCTTATTGTTTTCATTTTAGATGAGGTTTTTGAGTCTAAGTTTCCTCTGTTTATCTTTAAAAATACATTCTTTACATAAAATTATATAGTGATATAATGTTATTCTTGGTTTAGGAATAAAAAAGTAAAAAATATTGTATACTTTAAGAGATATTTTACTGTATACAATATATTTATTAATTGTATGAACTATTTTCTTTTGAACATTGTTATATGATCATTTCATGATTATATTTAGCTTATATATCGGATCAATTTGGTCATGTCCTACTCAGACCCGGTCTTATTTAGACCCGCACATCATCGGGTCTCTTCGGGTCTATGGATGAGTTCGGGTCCATAGAATTGGCCCGGTCAAAAATTAGGGCCGGGTTAGGGACAGGTAAAACCCGTCTCAACCTGTCCCATGAACACCCCTAGTCAAACTAAACCTATTATAAAATATTCGTGATTAAAGTAAAGATAGAATGATGTCAAACAAAAGTGTTGAGAACATGAGGTACATGGGTGTCTGTATTATTTAAGAAGATAAATCATCATCCAAATTACTTAAACAAATTTATAAAAGAGTTGTTTGATTCAAGTGTTATATGTTTGATTTCTCCTTATATAAGGTCTCATATTCGAGTTTTATAGATATAGAATAAATCTCTATGAGAAGAACCACTACAAGAAATCAGCGATTTAGCGGCGAACGGGTAGCGTCGGCCACAACATCGGTCAGGCCAACGCAAAGTTGAATTTTTTTTTTTTTTACATTTTTTATT
The DNA here is from genome assembly GCA_026901365.1 of Sesbania bispinosa. Lineage (NCBI taxonomy): Eukaryota > Viridiplantae > Streptophyta > Magnoliopsida > Fabales > Fabaceae > Sesbania > Sesbania bispinosa. Next base: position 866,076 of record QLOH01000235.1, read on the forward strand.
TAGCGTTGGCATGACCGACACTAACTTTATTAAATAGTGATGGTCTAGCCGACGCTAATGGTAAACTAATTTTTTTTATTTAGCGTCGACTTTCGTAAAGTTAGTGTGACGCTAAATTCTTGTTATTTTTCCACTATGTATATATTATTTTGCACTATATATTTCAAGAAACAAATATAGTGTAATGGTAATGCTTCTTTTTTGTATCATGTAGGTTGTAGGTTCGATTCTCACAGTTAATAAATTTGTGGATAAAAGATTTTTTTAGCGAGGCTTTTAGCGACAGCTGGTAGGTCGTCACTAATTATGAAATAGTGACGATTTTTCCTCTATAACGACGGTTTTTTACCGTTATGAAAAATTGATTTTTTTTATAGTGAACTATCCTAACCATAATGTAGATATTATAGACTTAAATAAAATTACTTCCCGTGGAACATAGCTATAATTTAAACCGAAAATAATTATAAAAGAGATCTGCGATATCCTCCTCCCTCAATTGATATTGAGACATAAATAAACAATAGACGTCGAAATATTGAGGAGCAAGTTGACATTAATAATGGACATCAAAATTTAATGCATAGATATTATAACAGCTAGATTGTCTCCTTCAAATCAAAGAGAGAAATTTGCCGACTTAAAAATATAATATTCTTTGATATTTGAAAACCCCAAAATTGTAATTAGAAATGTAAATAAGTCAAGTCAAATTAAAGTTCATATTTGGCTAATAAAAAATAAAAAAGTTAATCATTTAAGTTTGAATAATTTATTTAAATAATTTAAATTCAAAGCTTGAATTTGATTTACTTATAAATATATAAGTTTTGAACTTATGACTTGAGTATTCTTTTCTTTATCAAATTTTTCCTTGAATTATTAGTTAAATATTTTAATTGAGAATTTAATAACTATACTAGTGATGTAAGCAAGTTTTACACATAGGTCCAAATCATATTTTAACATTTTATTATATAATAATATTTTTCTAATGTTATATTATGATATGGGGAAATGTGAACTATATGATTATGTTTATCTAAAACTTATTTACACTATTATTATATAGTTATTAAATTCTTTATAAATTAGTATATTTAGTATGCGTTTCTCTATATATTTTAAAAGATGAAATAAAAAAAAATATAATATAATTTAATATTCATAAAGATCGCCTTAGATTAGAAGGTGAAATATGTTAGAAATTTTTAAGAAGATAGTTACTCATTTAAAATATGACACTTAAATTTAGAGTTAGAAAAGTGCATGGCAGATGTGAAATAATAACATGCAATTGTAACTAGTGTTTTAGCGCATGTAATATATGTGGTAGTATTTATATTTTATTGATATTATTAAAAGAGTTAATAACTCAAAAAAAATGACCACGTATAAAAGATAATATATTTTAAAATTTAAAAGAAATATTTGTCATATAAAAACAATAAATGTCTTAGATGTGAGGTATTTGGTGATTTGGATGGTAAAATTAAAGAAGCTTGAGGGAAAGTGAATCATCAATTAGATCTCTAGAGTGAAGAGTCATCTCTACAAATAGTTTGTTGTTTCAAAAGTTACGGTTATCATGGTTACAAGCGGGAGATGCCAATATAAAATTTTTTTTCATGCTAGTATTAATAAGAGAAAGCTTGGAAGTGAAATCAAAAGTATGAAGGTGTCAAATGTGAGGTATTCTAATTCTTCAGAAATTAAATAGGCACTTAAAGGTTTTATTGAGAGGCACTTTCAGGAGACCTCTCATGGTACAAATTTTAAATCACCATCAAAAGAAGATGTTGCGGCTAATTTCAGCCTATCTTTATTGGGTGTATGTACAAGGTGTTAGCTAAATTATTGGCAAATAGGCTGAGAAAGGTTATTGGTAGAGTAATCTTGGAGTGCCAATCTGCATTTCTGAAAGGTAGATTAATTTTTTTATAGTGTGGTGGTTGCTAATGAATTCTTAGAGGAGGCCAAAAGGAGTAAAAAGCCTTGTTTATTTTTTAAGGTTGACTTTGAAAAAACTTATAATTATGTTAACTGGGAGTTTTTACAGTTTGTGATGGAGAGAATGAGATTTCCTTTAAAATGGAGACGGTGGATATCAGAGTCCTTAGTACTGCTAGAGTTTCAGTCCTTGTCAATGGTGGTTCTTCTAGTGAATTTGGGGTTGGTAGAGGCTTGGGGCAAGGAGATCCATTGGCCCCCTTTTATTTTTAACTTTTGTGGAAGGGTTAAATTCTTTGATGATGAAGGCGGTGAAAGAGAGGGTTTTTAAAGGTTATCTTGCTAGCTGGGATGGTGTCCTAGTGTCACATCTCCAATATGCTAATGATACAATTTTTGTGGGTGAAGCTTCTTTGAGCAATGTTTGGGCGATTAAAGCTATATTGCAACTATTTTAGTTAGTGGTTGGTTTAAAAGTTAATTTTTACAAAAGCAAACTCGTGGGAGTTCAGGTTAATATGGAGTGGTTAGAATTGATGGCTCAAATTCTTAATTGTAAAGTTGGGTCTTTCACCCGCTCATATTTGGGCTTACCTCTTGGTGTAAATCCTAATAGGTTGAAGACCTGGTTTCCTGTTATTCAAACGGTAGAAAAAAAAGACTATCAAGGTGGAAGAGTATATTGTTGACCTTTGGCGACAGGCTTGTCCTTTTGAAATTCGTCCTAAATGCAATCGCGATCTATTATCTTTCCTTCTTCAAGGCTCATAAAGGTATCATTTCTCATCTTGAATCATTATTTATAAATTTTCTTTGGGGTGAGGATGATAAGCATAGGAAATTAATGTGATTTTCTTAGCAAGATGTGTGTAAACCAAAACAACATGGGGGGTTAGGTTTAAGGGATTTAGGAGCTTCCAACTTAGCTCTTTTAGGTAAATGGAGGTAGTGCTATTAGTTTAGAGGGATACTTATTGGAATAAGGTATTATAATCTATTTATATATGGCGTGTCTTCTGTAAGAAAGGAGGGCGTGTGGGGAATTGGTTCTAGGTGGTGGTTAGATTTGTGGAGTATTGATGATTGTGACAACATTTATGCTGATTGATTTTCTAACATGTGTGTTAGAGTTGTGGGGAATGAGGGGTAATACGTCTTTTTGGAGAGATACACAGTGTACTTCAATTCCTTTTAGTGAGCGGTATAGTAGATTATTCTCCATTGTTGTTAATAAGGAAAGTACAGTTGCAGATATGTTTGTGCGAAGAGAGGGAGGAATAGATTGGAACTAGTGTTGGAGAAGACAACTATTTTAATGGGAATTGTAACAATTGCCTTTGCTCTTGCTGGATCTAACTCTAATTCAGGTCAATAAGAGGAATGATGACACTTGGCATTGGAAAGTTGATCTAGAAGGTTTCTACTCAATCCAATAAGCTTATTAGGTATTTGTCAATGCTAACATATTTGAAGAAAATACCATTGCATAAGTTCATTTGGTGCACTTTGGTTCTGTCCAATGTCTCTTTCTTTGCTGAGAGGATGATGTTGGATTAGAAGCAATCTAGTTAGAGCAATATTATTCAACCATCTGTTGCTGATTGTGTGTGGTGTAGTTAGGAATGGGAGACTTCTTCTCATATTTTTCTTTCAATGCCCTTTTGCATATCAAGTGTGGATGCTTGCTTGGAGTGGTGCGACTTCTATCCTACTCCCTCCGGAATCGAATATAAGCAAAAAAAAAAAAAAACTAACTCACACTAATTAAGAAATGTTAGTTAACTTCGTTAAATTTTCTTGATGTCATCTAAAAATGAATTGTATTCTCTAAATTGCCCTTCATAGGAGACTCCAATTTTATTGAAACTTGTTCCAAGTGGAAACACTCTCTCTACATGGTTCATTAAATAGGGTCATTGGATAGAACAATTTGAATTTAAATAAAAGATATTTTAGTCTGAGGTCATTAAATAAAGCAAAGTTAGTTGAAATTTGCTTATATTTTAGACCAACACAAGTGAATTTTTTGTTGCTTATATTCGAGTCCGGAGGGAGTATATTTCAAAATAACTGTATTGCTCATTTTGAACAATTTTTAGATCTATCCAATTGCATTTCAAAATTGCGGCATAAATAATTGGTGATTTTGCTTATTGTTTTGTGGAGTATTTGGTTGGCTAGAAATAAAACAATTTTTTCAAATAAATTTTATTATGAATTATAGGTATTGAAGCTGATAAAGGTGCGTTCTTGGAAGTGGTTAAAATCAAAGGACCATAGTTTCTCTTATCAGTACTCTTTTTGGTCAACAAATCCTTTTGTCTGTCTAAACTTTGGGAGAGATTCATCTTAATTATGGCTATTGCAATGTATTTTGGCTAGAGACTTGTAGTATTAATTTTGGAATTTTTATGCTGTGATTTCTAATGTACTGCTACACATTCTTACGTGTTTTTACTTTGGTGGACTAGTATTAGGCGAGTTGCCATTTCTTAATGTTTTTTGGTTCTTGATAATTGGAATTTGCTTCCTATGATGTGATGTTTGCAACGCAAAAGTGGATGGTGCACTTTTCCCTTCATCTTGGCTAATGTTCTTAGTGCAGTTATGTTTCACTTAATTGGTTTAATTATTTATTTTGATTATGCTTTCATTTTTGGGCATTTAGTGATTTGTTCTTGACTGGGTGTAGATGTATACATAAGTTATCATTTGGGCTGACGTGTAATGTGTCACTTCTCTTGTCAACTTTTGATCTTTTGTAAATGGGTTGGAGTACCAATTATACTCCTGTTTAATTAATTTATCTTTGCCTAACAAAAAAAATTTAATGTGTTTGTTAATAATACTCATCTATTAGATACGTGGAAAACTATTAACTGTAGAATTGGGTTACATAAAACAAACATATATAAAAAATTGAGTAAGAAGTACTTTTACATCATAATAAAACCCCTTTCTTATTTTATGAAGCCTTCACCATTAAGTTTTTGTTAATAGTAAAAAAATGTAGAAGTTGCATGAAGCCAAATGCTTTCAACACATATAAACATAACTTTTTTTTATCTTTGACCTCATCGGGTGTGATTTTTAATTTTAGGTTTTGAAATTTTAGAAACAAAAACTAGTTTTTAGTTTTATAATTATGGCCGATTCAGTTTTAAAAAATTGTTGCAAATCTTATAATTTCACAGGTGTTATCACTGCTACCAATCATCCCCTAACATCATCATTAATGCTCAACACTCTCTATTATCACCTGAAAACCATTCTACCGTTACAACCATGTAGTGCCCTCCATTATCATTGTCGGCACCTAACATTGTCCACAACAGACATCACTATGGTGGAGAATGTTGAGGGTATCACTGGAATATGGATGGTGTGAGGTGGTAGCAATAATGAAGGTGTGGGACCAACAATGGTATCGATGGAGAAAAAATGACATTACTTAACCGAATTTGGATTTTGTGCAATTAAAAAAATGGTGCAGTCATGCAATCAACTAATCAAAGCTGTGGGATGAAGATCGGACGCCTCAGTTTCAACTTAGCTTTCAAGATCGACTTTAATGATGCTACAATATTAGTCGTTCAATCTTCATCTAACGACTCTAGATAGTTGATTGCATGACTGCACCATTTTTTTTTACGATAAGGAATCCAAGTCCTATTTACAATATGCGGAATAGTTCTTTCCTAAATCATTCTCCCTTCATTTCTTGAAAGAAAAACATATATAACACTTGTATCGACATCTAAACCTTTACAATCCTCCAGGTTTAGAGGCTAATTTTCACTATTCATTGTTGCGCTTATTATTTTTGATTATTTAATTTATTCATGTAATGATGCTTCTTAAATGCTTATGTGAAGGATCAAGTGCTATCCAATTGTGTCATCGGATTTCCCGTTCTTGAAAACCACAAGGCCGCTGAACGTCAAACCACGAGAAGTCTGATAATGATTTTTTTTAATTGTTGGGTGAATTGGGAAATATATTTCCCCCCATGATTTTCTGATAATGCTTAGAGAAAAAAAAATTATTTAACTATGGTCACGTGCTTTTGTTGGACTCTGGCATTTCCCCATTCTGAGTATTATTTATATGTTTTGGGGCACTCAGTTTCATTGCACGTGTAGTGCCTTTTCGCGGACTTTTACTTATAATTATAATAATTTTTTCAAATTATTTATATTATATATTAGTTAGCTGTAAAATACTGAATAAATATATAAGCAATCGCTAAATGGCGCGAATTCTGCTGTGTTGAGGAATAGAAGTATCGGTAAGTACAGATTTGCAGAATCATTTGCGGGCAAACAACATGGAAGTAAGTTTAAATTTAAATTTAAATGGGCAACCGGGCGGGATTTTTAATTGCCTTTGTTAGATTCGAAAGCTATAAATAGATCACAATTAACTCTTTCTTCCTCTGTGTGTTGTTTATATCACCTCTCTTTACCTTGACTTGTTTTTCAACTCAAAATGGCATTGGTCTCTGGTGCTTTCCATATGATTTCCAGTTTGTGTGGTCGTCGTCAAAGTTGGCGCTTGAGGGTGAAGTTGGTCAGGGCTTGGAACATGTGTTCTCTGGCAAAGCCTGATGACCCATTTGCGTTGGAGATGGTTTTTATCGATGAAGAGGTCTTTATTAAAATTTCTTCTTAGCTGATTCCATTGAAACTTTTAGGAGGGAGTGATGACTTGATAATGATGATTTCGTTTATTTGCTATAGGGGGGAGGATAGAGGCCACTGTTGCGAAGCAACACATGATGAGGTTTGCCCAAGCTGTCGTTGAGGGTCAAGTGTACAGGCTAACTAACTTTGGATTGACGGCTAATTCTGGGAAGTTTCGAGCAGCTGCTCACGAATTTAAGCTGGTGTTTAACGTCGGAACGAGACTGATTCCTTGCCACTCTGTCCCTATACCTCTGTCTGGTTTGTCGCTGGTGAAGTCTTCAGAAACTAAGGAAACAAATGGCTGCTCTAATTTCCTTCTAGGTATATATGGTCCCCATACATTTATTTCAGTTTCCATTGTGTTATTGTGATTAGTGTTACTTATTTAAGTTTCCCATTTATGTCAGATTTCATGGGTGTCCTCACTGCGGTGTCGGAGGAAATAAACATGAAGAAGCAGGGCCGGGAGACACGACTCATGCTACTTGATTTAGTGGATGAAGTGTAAGCTAAACCTGGCTGTTACTAACTTTACATGATTTATTATGTCCCGAAAAATCAAGTTATTGGCTCTTTCCTATTCTGGTTGAGCATCATGTTAAAAAATCTCCTTGCTTTGGTCCATAGGGGGCAATAAGGTGTGCTATTTTTGGAGATATGGTTGATGTGGTTGCAGGATTTATTAACGTTCCTAGGAGTGGCCTTCCTGTGGTTATCATCCAGTTTGCAAAGATCAACACCTATAAGGGTTGTTTATTTACTTATCAAATAGTCTAGCATTGTTATTTGTTTATCTCATTCTAACATTGGTCCCTGCACAATCTCCTAACAAATAACTCTACATTTGCAGGTGTTGTTGGGATCCAAAATGTCATGAATGCATCTAAGATTTCTTGGAATCCTGACTTACCAGAGGCCATTGAGTTTAAAAATGGGTATGTCATTCATTAAGTTCCCTCTCTGCATTTGAGTTTATGTGTTAACTTGTATTCCTTATTTTCTGTAGCCTAGCTGTGCATGAGATAGAGACAAATGTCTCGATTGGTTTCATTAGCGACCGTAGCCGTCATGTGTCCATCAAAGAGGAGTTTTTATCAATTTTTCCCAAAAAAACCATTGGACAGCTCCATCTAACCCATGAGGTCTGGCATTGCCTGCAAATTTAATTTTTCTTTTACATCTTTCCCACTATTACTGACTCTGCCTAATTTGCTCATGATGGATGCAACTTAATATCTGCTAAACCTTTCCTTCCAGGATGGATGTTTCATTGTGATGGGAATCATTGAAGAAGTTATTCTCGAAGAGAATTGGTGGTATTTTGCCTGTTTATGCATGAAAGCCCTGTCATTTGATCTTGGTGTGCCATATTGTCGTGATTGCAAGAAAGTCGTGTTTGAGATGAATCCAAGGTAGATTTCATCCTTGACAATGATTCCTTTTATTTGCCTAAATGTGTAGTCTGTCTTGTATTTTTTCTGACCCCTCTGAGATATTCTCCACATTTGTTGTATTTGCTATCTAGGTTCAAGCTTAAAATTGTGGTGTCAGATGGGGTTGATTGTGTTCAACTAATCATGTTTGATGCTGAATGTTATTCTTTGCTGAACAAATATTGCCGTGAATTGTTAACTGAGATTAAGGTATCTAACTCTTCAACCCTCATAATATTAGAGGTAATTTGTGCAGCCAAATTCTTTACTGGATATTCATTAAACATTCCAACTAATTAGCTAAGCCTCTATTGTGCAGGGACACCCATCTGAGACTTACCCACCTGAAATCATGGAATTGATTGGGATGGAGTTCCTCTTCAAAGTTGAGAGCAATGAGGAATCATTGTTTCAATTTGATGATTCCTACAGGGTGAAGAGGGTGTGTTTTGACAAAAGCATTATTGAAGAGTACAAAGGTGGAATTGATGAAGAGACTCCACTAAAGGTGTCTTTCCCTTATGTATTCGAACATTTTACTTGGGCTGTATTGTGTAAATTCATCATTTAATGTTCTTTGTATTTAGTATCATGACAAATCTATTTTGTGAATTGTTTGTAGCTGAAGTTCACTCCTCACTTCCCCAAGTTGGCCGATGTAGAAACAAATGCATGTGTCATGGAAATTTCACCCCAGGGAAATTCTATTATCACTGACACTGAAGCCAATGGAATTTCATGCCCTCCCTCAACATCTGGTTGCGAGGATAGTGTAGGACCGCAGAAAAGGTTGGCTGACCCACCATGTGATGTCGTTCCAGAGAAAAAAAAAGAAACAAGGTGAAGAATATCAAATTGGAGAAAGCTTGAGAAGTAGGGGTGATTTGGCATGCATGTGGCTGTCTTTCTGGGTTGTATATAGGCAAGCATTTTGAAGTGACCAAGTATTATGCATTAGCAGTAGATGTATGTAAATATGGTTTAGGTTAACCCCTTTTTGGGTTGTTGATGGGGGGCAACTGTGTAGTTCTCTTTCTGTTATTACTAAGATGTGTCTAAATGTGTGAACCAAGTAATTGCTTTTGTGTTTTATGTACCAGCTATATCCCATAACTTAAGTTAAGCACCAAGTGTTGTTTGCTATGTATGAAGTTCTGCCTAATTGAAAAAACTTGGACCTTTTGTTTGTTCCCTGAATATGCTTCATTTTTTTGTACTTTTTAATGCCTTCTACAATTCTTAAGGTTCTGCCTAAGAGCTCGCCACAGCTCTTTATGCAGCTTTTTGGTTTTAATTTCATGGTCTTCTTAATTATGGGCCCATTAACGTTGGTAGACATTTATTAGACATATGCTCATCAAATGGGCTTGATGATTACACATCATGTGCTTGGCCCATCACAGATAATACCATTGACCATGTTTAAAGCACTAAATTGTAAAAAAACTATTTAAACACCACCCACGAACGATGTCATTTTCTATCTCCCAAAAACTTATCCCTATTAATGTTTGATTGTGCCCTGGGCTTATTCATAATATTGTTTTGGTCACCGGTCTTATTTTCTATAAAATGGGGATATTTTTTTGATGTTGGGTCTCTTACCATTACTCCAACCCAATACATGCTAAAGGATATCAATTAGACTCCTAATGGCCCATTTCGTGGTTGAAAAGAAATACGCTCAACCTCGTCGTTCAACTGCTCCATCCGTTCTTTTGAAGCAAGAAAAAAAAACGCACTCCTTCCCTCTATTACCCCAATTGGAAAAATGTTTAATTCTGCACGAAATGCTTTAGTCATCGTCTCCATCAGCTGCAGGCAGGATCCGTGGGCGCACTGAAGCTTCTCGCAGCTGTATTCATCCCAATCTGTCAGGATCGTCTCCGTGGGTTGCCACATGAGCGATTAAGGCATTCAATAAGACTTTATCTGAAGGGGAAAGTAAATGTGGGTAAGTTCCCCTTTCTTTCTAAGTCCAGTAGACATGCTTAGAACAAAAATGGGCATATGTTCACAGATTCCCAATTAGCTAAAAGTAGAATTGAATGTATTACTCACTGCATGATGTCTGATTGTGGCATGTCATGGAAGCACTTTCTTTAGTTACGTGTCCCACTATGGGCATCTTGATTAACCTTCGAGTAATAACTTTTTGAGGCAAGCATTGAGGCTGGGTGCTTGCATATGTGGGTGCCCCACAAAGCTCATTGATTAGGGAATTGTATACTGACCCTTGTACTTTGCCAACTGTTGTCATGTATTCTTCTTACCATTTCTTTGAAAAACTCTTCTTCGGGCACACACCCTCCCCTCATCATTAGCACCAACTCTTTTATACAACCAGATGTCCCAAGTCCTAGAAGTTTAGCTCCCAACTTGAGTTATTTGGGGCATGCAGGATAAAACTGTAAAAATTATTTGCTCTCTGACAATGTGTCATCAAATTACTTCCATAGCAGACTTCCACTTCTACTAATTTGACCCTTGCATAAATGTTTCATTCATTGCATTTCGTCTGCCAAAAACAATGCTTCATGTTAACCTATTTCTCACCTATTATTCCAATATTTTTAGCCTAATGGCTATATGTGCACACACATTTTGCACCACTTAAACTATTGGACCTTTACAAGTTTACTATTCCTTTCTGGTTTGGTTCAAGGAACGAGTTAACTTAAAGCAAACAGTTAATTGATCACTGAATGACTCTTTTCAATCACTTCACTCCCCACTGAACACCCAAGACTAGCATTAACCCAAGTTAGGTTAGAAAAATCTAACATTTGTGGTAGTTGATAAATAATGAATGCTCATTATCTTCTTAACCCATCCATCTCCTTTAGCATATTTTGCATAGCTGAGACCTTGCTCTCTGGGCACTGCAGTTGTGAAAAAAAACCCAAAACCATGTCCGCATTAGTGCCAGTCTTCATACCAGTTAGAGAAATTTCTCCTACCAAACCACCGTGGGTTATTAGAGCTCGGGTTATTAGGTTATGGACCACACCTGTATGTACTGATTTCTCATGCGTGCAGGGTGTTGAGATGGTTCTTATTGATTCAGAGGTACGGCAAAGGTCTCCATTTCACAACACTTATCTTTGTAATGTTAGGATATTTTAAAATGTGCACCAACACAGGCATAAGCATACATTATATTTTTGATAGTTTGAATAACTTGCCCGTTCTTGCCATGTAGGAAGATAAGATTCAACTGTCTGTGAGTAAGGATTTGCTGAGGGAAAAAAATTGGATATGGTTGAGGGCTGGTTGTATGACATCAGTTGTGTAGCAATCATTCCAAATAATTCTAATGATAGACCTACTACCCATCCTTTTCGTTTGGTTATTGACCAAAGCTCTATTGTTGTCAAGGTCGAGCCTAAGAGTGTCAGTTCGTTTGGACTTTGTCCCCTAAATTCAAGTGAAATTGTAAGGGCTAGGCATGAAACAGACTTTCTGATTGGTAAGTTTTTGGATTTATTTCCTTCATTATGCACATCCATCAGAGCTCACACCATGCTGTTAATTATTAATTGTTTGTTTCATTCATTTCATAGACAAGGTTGGCCTACTGACTTCATTATCATGCCAAAGAGAATACATAAGTAATGAGAAGGATGTCTCTGCCATATACATGGAGATAACTGACCCCACGTGAATCACTCCCTCTTCTTTTAATATTCTTCTTTATAATGGCCAATCACATTAGTCATCCTTGCCTAATACCTTTATACCTATTATGTACTGCAGTGGCACTGTGGAATGCGTTTTATACGATGAATATGTGGAGGATCTGTTGCAGTTTCTGCACACAAATGGACCTTGCACTCCTGTGGTGGTTATCCAATTTGCAAGGATAGTCCCTGATGCACAAGTGTTGCTTGGTATTGAGGATAAATTGCTCCTGTTTCCTTCCTTCATTTATGCTACCTTTTTTTTTCCCTCTGAACATGAATGTGTTGATAATGTCCTTAATTTCATGTGGATTTGTGTTTATTAGGTGATGTTGGACTTGAGAGCGTTGATAATATCACCAGGGTGATGTTTAATCCAGGGATATCTGAGGTGTTTCAGATGCTGGAATGGTATGAGTGTTGGAATTCATCCTTTGGTACTTAATGCTATAGTTTAAGTCATTTTGCCCCCAAAACTCTAAACACTGTCTAAACTGTTGTTTGTTGCTAAATATTTTTTTCAGGTTGCACACTAGCAATATAAACCCTGATGGAAAGATTCAATATGAACATCTGGACATGCTCTGCCTGTCATTGCGTGATGAGTTTTTCCTTTACCATCAACGTAGACAAGTTGGAGATCTCAATCAAACAGGACAGACAATGAGAAAACTTTTGTTATTACTCTTATCACATGTCTTTGTGTCAAGATTTTATGCATTTCTGATATGCTTCTTTGGTGCACTATGCAGGCTGGTGTGTTTGTGGTTTGTGCAACTATAACTGCCATATTGGAAAATGATTCATGGTGGTATTCGGCATGCAAGTCTCATTCATGCAGCTCAAAAGGAATCTCAGTATTCACGTGTGATGGATCTTACTCCCTTATACCTAGGTATTGATGTTTGAACATTCACTCCAAAAACTAAGTTAACCTATTCTCATAAAGTTTATCCCAAAACTTACTGTGATATCATTGACCCAATCTATCCACCTGTAAATTTTATTTTCTACATTCATGCATTGATTCGAGAAAGGTTTTTAGATTCATTGATGGAAAAAATGCCACTTCCCTGCTTATGAATCCAACATTGGATCCATCTGTGTTATAAGATTAAAATGTGATTGAAAATGCTTTGCTGCTTTATATGTTCTTTGTTAGATATAAGGTTAAAGTAGAGATTTTTGATGGCTATGATTCAACTTTCCTTGCCTTGGACGATGATGATGTGCAAAATTTATTGAATGTCTCCTGTAAAGAACTTCTTTCGACAATGCAGGTTGTTAGCAACGTTCCAAACATTGATATCTTTTAGCCATTCCATTCTATCTCATTTCATCTTACCAAAACCCTTAATTTTTCCCCAGGACCCTCACACATCTAGACACCCTCAGATCTTCAGCTCCCTTATGGGCAGACGAATGCTTTTTTTGGTTAAAAAAAAAGGCTGGACGCCAACTTGAAGAGGCCTGCTTTAGAACCAAAAGAGTTTGTGCGGACAAGGAACTCGTGAGGATGTTCTTTAAGGGCCACTTCTTTCGCGCTGACCGTAAGGTTAAATCCTCAACTTACACCTTAACCTTTTTTAAATCATGTTTTATTACGTTTAAACATGTTATTGTGTTTTCTTAATTTATCACCCTATCACTCAAAAACCTCAACACAATTTTGCATCACTTATTAACATATTAGGCCTCCATCAATAATCTGTCGTTTGCACTATATGATCACTTGGTTTCCCCCCGCCCCCCAACGTTTGATCCAACCCAATATTGCTCAATTTTCTATTGTCATTGATGTTGTTCTTGATTTATTTTTTTCAAGCCAAAAAACACTGTTGCAAGGATGTTAGGGGAGCCAAGGAACACACATCAATTTCACCACGCGCATGGTAGCTCATATGCAGGCCCAATGGGCTATGGGGGGGATACCTTCATCTTCAGGAAGTGTGTCCATCAACAACCAAAGCACCGTGTTTGATTCAAACACTTTAGACGCGCACCCTGTGGACAAACACTGTGTTCATTCCAAAGAAAGGGGCCATTGAAATTGTCTTCAAGGTGCATCCTGTTCCAAATATGTGGCGCATGCTTTTGGGATCTTACTAATGGTTAACAAAGATACTTTGTTTTTTGCTGCACATATATTTCCTTTTTGGGTTTGCCTTCTCTTTGGGCTGGACGTGTTATTATATCTTGGGTCGTTAATATCCCTACAACCAAATTAGTGGTTTCACATAATGTATGTAAGCTAAGTTTGTTCCATCCAGTTTGTTCCTTTTAAAATCTCAATAGTCAGTGTTAATATCAATAGTCAGTGTTAACTCTTTAACCGCGTGATAATATTGGCGTTCAAATTAAATTCACCTATGTTTCCTTAATGAATAACCATCACCCCATGAATTAATTCTTATTTTAGTTTGCCATAGTCAATAAGTTGGCAAATTGTCTCAACATGGTTACCCGTAACTAAATAAAGATATAGTCACTAAATACATAACATTTGCCACACGTGTAAAAAATTCATGACATCTCCCTGCCATTGAAGTAGATTATTTCTCAAACTTTAAGCTTAGATGGACGGTAGTATAATTATCTGACCCCCTTGCTTCACGTGCCTTCAGTTAGCCACCAATACGTCCAATCAAAGTTTTGTTCAGACCTCAAACATGGCAATATCTTTAAAAAATTATTATTTTATTTTCAAACTTGTGCCCTTCACCCGCGACCCACCAAATGAGATAAACAAGCGGGAACTCTTTCTATTTGCTTCCAGCTCATCTTCATCCCATGTACTATTATGCATCCAATGAATGTGCTCAATAGACATTCCTTTCATCTAATTGGCTGGTCACCGAATTGTTTTTCTGTTAGGCTCAAACACCCATTGATTGACTAATAGTGCAAGCATCAAGCTCCATTGAGAATGGCATGGGTAAGGAACGAAACATGTATTCGTTCTGCATCTAATTGAAAAAGCCATTATGGTGCATTCATCCTGAGGCAATACTCTGGTTTACAGAAGCAATAGAATGCACAGGCTCGGCTTCACCGCAAGATCATGACAATTCTTCCCAGCTCGGGGTGAATTAAATCCTGCCCATCTCTCAGTTATTTATTTCTAACCATTGCACCATGTTACAACCAAGAGCTTAAGGTTAGTTGCTCCACGTCCTCCCTCACACAAACTAATAATAATTTGCATCAATGATTTCCTTCCTTGCCCACATTTTAAGTTCTTTGCAATTCCAGAACTTAGCACTAGTATGAACAAAAGGAAGAATCGGTCGACTACCCACTCTTCAAGTAGCAATTCGAGATCGTCCAGAAGGCGGATAGACAATAGTCAGTGCTTTTGCGCTTTAATTACTATGAATTGCTACCATTTTTGCTTGATTAAATGTTAATTATCGTTATATATTGTTATTCTTTGATATTGCTCTGTAGTGGTTCCTTGGACATCACAAGTACCATCCCTGCGTAATCAAACCCCAAATCAAGTGCAATCTCATTCATTGCTGAGCAACAAAGAAAATGGTAATTGCCATTACCCCTAGGCGCTTTAATTTTAATTTGAGTTAGGCAACCCACAACAACATTACTCATTCACGTTGTTATTGATAAACATGTAAGGGCATCATTGGACACATTGTTATACTTAATTATCACATTGCACACATTTAATAGGAAATTTGTGTTCTAACTTATCCGTCAAATAACACATTATTGTCCAAATTAATTTCCAGTTGAGAGAAACATCCCGCACAAGTATGTCCTGTTTAAAAAGTGTGCTCAAAATTCAAGTAATGTGCCTATAACCGACCGTATTGACTACAGCCAATGTGAGGAGGAAGGTTAGTTCACATTTAGCATTGGCAATTCTGTTGCTTACCAACAATGGCAAGACTAATATATTCCGTGGCACATATTTTAAGTACATTGTATGAACAACTTATTGGTCATTTGTAGGATATTTTGATATTGGAGATGCCACCTTCAGTTGCATATATTGTTATTCGATCTTTTGGTACGATGAACGCGCTGACAAGAGTTCATCCCCCCTGAATCCTAAGTTTTCGTTGTGTTGCATGAAGGGAAAAGTTGCACTCCCATTTCTAACAAAACCTCCCCAACTATTGCTAGATTTAGTGAGTGGGTTAGATGGTAGGGGTTCTAACTTCCTTGCGAACATCCGAATGTACAACAGTATGTTTGCTTTTACTTCAATTGGTGCAAAAGTTCATACTCACTTAAATAATGGTGGGGGCCCTCCTTAATTTGTCATAAGCGGGCAAAATTATCATTGGATTGGAACACAATTACCATGTGAAGGACAAGTGCTTAAATTTGCTCAATTGTATGTCTACGACACAAAAAATGAGGCGGCAAACAGATTAGCGGCTTTCAGGTAAATATCTACATCCACTCTCCAACCATAACACTTCTTTTTCCTTAAACATACACCACTTAATATAAAAGTCTTGCGCCTATTTCACTTCACATGATTACTTTTTTCCCCCTTCCAATTTCATTTCGTAGCTTAACTGCCCCAACAAGAGAGTTAGATTTGACATTAGTTCAAGATTTGATAGAAATGATTGACACACATAACGTCTTGGTCCAATCATTTAGAAGGGTGCGAGATTATGTCGAGTCTTCCGATGTCAGTTACTTTTATATTAGATTGTTTAGATCAAGGCAACGAGATTCGAGGACTTATAATCTCCCAACAATAGATGAAGTCGTTGCCCTTATCGTGGGTGACTTTGATAGCTCGGACTGTGGTCGAGATGTCATTGTTCGTGGGCAGGGAGGAGACTTCCAGTGTATCCATGAAACTCACACATCATACCTTCCATTACAATACCCACTATTATTCCCCTATGGTGAGGATGGTTTCTAAGAAAACATCCAATTCCGTGGATGCGATGGGAGCAATGGAACGTGGAAGCGAAAAAGAGTATCCTTGAGGGAGTGGATATCATTTAGGCTTCAAGAGCGTCAAAATGAATAGAGTATTCTGCTAAGGAGTCGTAGGCTATTCCAACAATTTATTGTTGATTGCTACTCCATGATAGAGTCCCAGCGATTGTCATTTGTCAGGAATAACCAAGTGAAGATCAGACAAGATTTTCTGTCTGGTGTTCAGGAGGCTGTTGATTGAGGTGACGTACAACCATCATCCATTGGATCTCGGATAGTTCTCCCATCATCGTTTGTCGGTGGTCGACGATATATGTTCAACAAATGCCAAGATGCAATGGCCATTTGCAGGCATTTTGGCTACCCAGACGTTTTCATAGCGTTTACTTGCAACCCAAAATGGCTAGAGATTGATAGATTTTTAAGATCTCGAGGATTACTTCCCCAAGATCGGCCAGATATTGTTTGTCGCATTTTCAAAGTCAAGCTTGACCAAATGATGAAAGACTTGAGGAATGGCCACATTTTTGGAAAAGTCGTCGCAGGTATATTCCTAAATCTTCACCATTTGTTGTTTGTGTTGCACCAAAATTCATGTGATGTTTAAAACCAATTCCCAACAATCTCGCTCATCAACATATTCACCTTTGTTCTTTTCAGGTATGTACACAATTGAGTTCCAAAAAAGAGGGTTGCCACACGCACATATTTTATTATGGCTTGAGTCACAACACAAGTTAAACTCAACGGACAAAATTGACTCAACTATCAGTGCAGAGCTTCCAGACCCAACTTTATATCCGACTTTATACAAAGTTGTGTCCTCCTACATGGTCCACGGACCTTGTGGCACAACAAGACCACAATCACCTTGTATGAACAACAACAAGTGTAGTAAGTACTTCCCAAAGAGGTTTTGTGAAGAAACAACATTTGATGAGGATGGGTACCCAATATATAGAAGGAGGAATTCTGGTGTGACTATGGCACGTTCTGGGGTTGAGTTGGAAAATCGGTTTGTGGTTCCATATAACCCAACGTTACTCATGCGGTACCAAGCACATATTAACATTGAGTGTTGCAACAAATCAAACTTTGTTAAATATCTTTTCAAGTACATCAACAAGGGTGTTGACAGAGTTACTGTTTCTTTGGATGGGCATCGAGATCATGGTGAGGATGCAAACCAAACAGATGAGATAAAACAATATTACGATTGCAGGTACCTTTCACCTTGTGAATCTGCATGGCGAATCTTCGCATTTGACATCCATTATAGATGGCCATCCGTTCAAAAACTCACGTTTCATTTGCCTGAAGATCAAGTTGTTGTGTTCAAGGATTGGGATAGACTTGACAATGTCTTGGACCGGAACAAAGAACGTAGCACCATGTTCTTATCATGGATGTAAGCTAACAAGAAGTTTGACGAAGGAAAAGATTTGACATACTCTGACTTCCCAAACCACTTTGTTTACGATGCAGAGCTTGGAGAGTGAAGACCACGGAAACGAGGGTTCTCTATAGGTCGAATGAATTATATACCTCCAGGGGTTGGTGAGTTATATTATTTACGACTTCTCCTAAATGTTCAATGTGGACCGACAAGCTATGAGTCGCTACGGACTGTGGGGGGGAGTTGTGTATGAAACTTTTAGAGATGCTTGTGGTGCTCTTGGTCTCCTTGATGATGACAATGAGTTTATTGATGGAGTCCTTGAGGCTTCTCAATTGGCATCCTCACCATACTTGAGGAAGTTATTTGTTACATTGCTTATGTCGAACTCCATGTCAAGTGCCAGTGCAGTGTGGGAGAAGACATGGCATTTAATGGTTGATGATTTGTTATATGCCAGGCGAATAGACTTGAACTGCCCAAGTATTAACCTTTAATATTACGTCATTATGTGTTACCTAGCTTTTTCAACTTTCACATCATATATCATTTTACCCTTTCAGATTTGCATATCCCTTTAGATCAACTACAAAGTATGTGTCTGGTTGAGATTAATAAACTTTTAATGGCTAATGGCAAGACACTTCGGGACTACCCCTCAATGCCTACTCCAACCAGCTCTTCATTCTGTCAGTATTCTAACATCTTAATATTCAATGAACTTAACTTCGATGCTACCGAAATGCAAAGTTGCCTTGACAATAGCCTCCCCAAGATAAACCATGAACAACGAATTGCATACAATACCATTCTAGATGCAGTTCAAAAGGAAAATGGCAGATTCTTCTTTGTGTATGGGCATGGAGGCACTGGAAAGACATTCTTGTGGAAGACTCTTAGCTACAAGTTGCGTTCTGAGAAAAGAATTGTCCTTAATGTTGCTTCTAGTGGTATTGCATCACTACTGTTGCCCGGTGGTCGAACTGCACACTGACAATTTCTTATCCCACTCTCTTTGACTGAAGACTCATGTTGTTCCATCAAACAAGGTAGCCCAAAAGCTGAGCTACTTGAACAAACTTCCCTTGTCATATGGGATGAGGCCCCAATGGTTAACAAGTGGGAGTTCGAGGCTCTTGATCGAACTTTGAAGGATATCATGAGGTTTGTCGTTGATGATAGCTTAAACAAGCCTTTTGGTGGGAAAGTGGTTGTGCTTGGTGGAGATTTTCGACAGATTCTGCCGGTGATTCCAAAAGGGAATAGGGCTGACATTGTAATATCCACAATCAACTCCTCATACCTTTGGAAACACTGCAAAGTACTGCGATTGACAGAAAACATGCGCTTGACAAACCATCTCAGTGGTATTCCTATGGAATCCATCAGAGTATTCTCCCAGTGGGTTCTTGATCTTGGCAATGGTTCATTAGGTGAATCAGTGGACGGGGAAGCAACAATAGAAATACCTGAACATATGTTGATCCCGCATCTAGGTGACCCAATCCGAGATGTTGTCACATTCACTTACCCTGATGTTGTGGCCAATTGTGGTGACTACGGTTTTTTTCAAGACAAGGCGATACTTGCTCCAACGCTAGATATTGTTGACACTGTTAATCAATTCGTAATGTCAATGATCCCTGGTGATGAAAAGGTCTACCTCAGCTGTGATTCAATTTGCAGAGTTGATGTAGATACAGGGGTGGAGGCAGATTGGTTAACCACAGAGTTCCTTAATAGTGTTCGTTGTTCAGGAATGCCCGACCACAAGTTAATTTTGAAGAAATGGGTTCCTGTTATGTTAATGAGAAACATTGACATTTCTTCTGGCCTTTGTAATGGGACAGGGCTCATAGTGGTTGAGTTAGGAAACAACGTTATTGGAGCAAAAGTGGTTTGTGGGGATAATAGTGAAAATATTGTTTACATCCCCAAGATGAACTTGATACCTTCTGACCACTTAACTCCCATCAAATTTCAGCGACGAAAATTCCCTATATGCATCTCTTTCTGTATGACAATAAATGAAAGTCAGGGACAAACTTTGTCAAGTGTTGGGGTATTTCTTCCACGACCAGTTTTTTCACACGGCCAGCTATATGTTGCTGTTTCAAGGGTTAAATGCCCAACTGGATTAAAAATTGTCGTGTGTGATGACCTTCAGTCAGCTACAACCACTACACGGAATGTTGTTTACAAAGAGGTTTTCCAAAAAATATGAAGGTAATTTGAACCACACTTATTTAACACGTGTTTTCACACTAATTGCAGCTTATGTTAATTTTTTCAAAACATCTCCTACAAGTTTTTACTATAATTAATGTCATTTTCCTTCATTATTTTTCAGGAGAATATTGATGCACACAAGTCATATGCTTATCAGTCAGAGACTTAGCGCTCAACAATTGGCCCCTAACTCATGATCTTTATATACCACTTCATTTTGTAACATTACATTTATGTTTGTGATGCATCAACTTGCAAATATATGTCCATTTCATAATAGTTGTGCTGTGAATGTTAGCCCCGACACAAGAACAAATACTCCTACTTGATGCTTAAACAAATTCATGGTATTTTTGTTTTTGTTTTGCTATGGTGACTTTTTAGCAAATCCCATTTCAACCTAATAGGCAATACTGTTAACGCAATGAAATTTCCATTCCCACAAATACTGCAAAATAATGTTATTCCGACTGTTAAAATGTTTCTTTCCTTCATTCGCAATGTACATCCAGAATTTTTTGCCTTTATTTTGGACCATCTACTTTATCAATGTTACATTATCTCCCATTTTTCAACTTCCTTCACCTCATCATCTCATTAAACAATTTTTTTACGAGCCGAATCCAGTAGCTGCTTAGCCCTGTGCTTGACACGGGCTAACACACTAGTTCATAACATGAGGGTGTATAGTGTGAACTCCAGTGAAAATATTTATAATAGACTTTTGCTATAATAAATATAAATTTAATATTAAAATATTTAATATATATATAATAGCATTAAATTAATTTTCATAGTAATAATTAAAATTAGGGTGAATAATGAACCTAAATTATATTCAAAAGATTCCACCCATCATAACGTATGGGCACAAACTTAGGGTTACAAAGGATAGAAACTGGGGCAAACTTTGGATTGAGAGTGACTCCTTCACAGCAGTAAATCTGATTACTAATGGTTGCGATAATTCACACCCCTGCAAGGCTATGATTTCTACCATTCTGAATCTTATTCATCAGAATTCAACTATCAGAATCTTTCATGCATATAGAGAATGTAATAGGGTAGCAGACTGGTTAGCTTCCTATTAACATAGCTTTCCTTTGGTCACTCATTTTTTTAGATAGTCCTCTTGTTGAGGTTTCACAGTTACTTAAAAATGATGTAATTGGGGTGGCCTTCCACGTGGGACCTTTGTGTAGTTTGGGGCTCTCCCCCTCCCTCTCACAAAAAAAAACCAACCCTTTTCCTCCTCAAATGAATTCGCCCCTTCTTTTTCTTCGTCCTTATTCCTCTTATTGATGAAGCACACTGTTCTCGCGAGTCTTATGTGAAATCCAATAATTATTTGGTGCATATGTTCAACAATTCGTGCCCGTTTATTTTAAATTTCAATAGTACAAAATCATGGTTTTGCAGAATTGATTTTAAATCACTTTCGTCCAACGTACTTCATAAAACGTGCATCATCTATCTCAACTATTCATTTTTAAAATCAATTCTACTCAACAATAAATCAAACGGACCCGAAGTGTCCAAACCCATCAACGTGAAATCCATGCCATTTTCTCCTATCTTTTTGCTAAATCCCATTGCTTTTAGTAGCGCGCGTCCAGAAGGAGAATAACTGAATAATGTCTTAGTCATCGATTTTTTATTTAGTTCCAATAAAAAAAATTATTTTGAGAAATAATAGTTTGAAGCTTAACATTGAAGATGAATGAAAATATAAAGGTAGGTTGTATATTGTTCCTTGTAAGCTGTCAAGTAGGGGTGTTCAAATCCAATCCAATCCAATTGGAACCACAACAACCGATCCAAAAAACCGCAAACCACAAAAAACCGAAATTTTTAATTGGATTGGATTGGATTTCGGATTTGCTTATGAGAACCAATCCAATCCAAACTGATCCAAAGTTTTATGAACATATTGATATATTATCATTATTGATATTAATTTTCTGTGATGATGTAAAAAATTTATTATTGTGTAACTATATTTAACAAATAATATTCAATAATGGGATTGGAAGCTATTGAGTAATTTGTATGTTATAGAATAAGATAAGATAATTGCATGTTTTTATCATAATTTTACTTTCATAACTTCATTTTTTAGTTTATTTGAGAAACCGAAATCCAATCCAATCCAAACCGATTAAAATTGGATTGAATTGGATTGGATTTGGAAAAAAAATCAAAACCAATTGGATGAATAAATAAAAAAATCAAAATTATTGGATTAAATGATTTTTCCCTTAAAACCAATCCAATCCAATCCGCAAACACCCCTACTGTCAAGTAGAATGGAGCCTTTCTTTTATGGGACCCTAGTTGTGTCACGCAATTTTTTTTTTTTAAGGGAAAAGCATCTTTCAAAGTAGTCATTGGACGTTTAGTTGTTAGTAATAACTTAATATAATAATAAAAAATATTGTATTAAATTGCATGTTTTATTATTTTTTAGATAAATTAATTTTTATTAATATTAATTTGGTTAAAAGCCCAATATTAAATTCATAAATTGTGAGATTTTAATTCACGTTTCCCACACTAAAAATAATTGCGTTGAGAAATCCAAACTTAAATTTGATCAGTTTCAACGTTAAACCAAACACACACTAAAACCATATAAATTTACCATTGAATTTTTATGGCATCTTTTATCTTCTTTAAAATAAACATGTTATAAAATGTGAATTCAGTGTAATGCTATTAAAAATGCTTTTTAAAATTATATTCTTTGATTAACCCAATAAATGTTCTTTAAAATTATATTTGTAATGTGATTTTGATTGATGTAATTAATTTAAATATGTGATTAAAATTAAATGTGAAATTTGTAAGATATAATGGATGAATAAAAACAGAATGCCTATGGTGTAATAAAATATAAAAAAATCATAAGATATATGAAGCACTACCACTACACATATAATATAAAAAAAATTTAATTAATATATACTGTCAGTGTAAATAAGTTTTACACAAATATCCAACGGTGTGCCGCCATATTATTTAATGAATGTGACACGTTATTAAATTCAATAAATGATGTAACAGTACATTATTGAATATTTGTTTAAAACTTCTTTACACTGACAATGTATATCAATTAAACTCATATAAAAATTTTACATAAAAAACATTAATTAATCAAAGTTATATATGTGCGCAAGACGTATATTAAAACTAGTTAAAGGAAAGATTCTTGAATTGAAAAATCACTAGTGGATTGGATCTGTAGTATAATTTAGAAAATCCAGTTCCAAATATGAAATTTAATTTGTATTGTATTGAGTTGGAATGAAGCAGTTTTGACAAAGTTAGCTAAAGTTGGGAACAACTCAACAAAGTGTCATCTCTATAACCGACACAATGCATAAAAGTGTAACTGAATGTGGTCCTGAGAATAAGCGGCGACTAGCAGGAGTAGCAAGCTCATGAGCTTTTGTGTGCGCTAGAGACCTACCAACCAGTCAACCACAACCACCATCAATTACAGGACAAAATTTTCCTTCCACTTATCCCTTAAAAAACTTTTTAAAGTAAAACAAACGATAAATAGAACGGTCGCAATTTGATACCCTCCGGCTAGAGAGGATTTTGGTACCTTCTTGTCATTTTTTTTATTGAATAGGCCAAAACTACATAGGAGCAAGTCGTGTACTCCGTCCTAAATTAGTTCGAAGACATAAAATAAATTTTAAATGAGTCACATGTGTATTGCAAATGAGAATGTGAAAAAATAGGGGAATACAATAAAAAATACATGATAATGGTTATAGGGGGTCAAAAAGTCTTTTCAAAAATTAAAAATACAAATTCTAATAGTTAAATATTGTCCTATAACTATAAAAATACTAAGACCATTTAAAAAAGTTAAAAGAAATTGGTTAAATAATCAAACAAGGTACTAAAACCCTCTCTCACCGGAGGGTACCCTAGAATTTCCCTAAATGGAATATCATGATCGGGCGTAGCCAAAGGGCTGATAGTGATACAACATGACACTAAAATTTTTCAATCTTTTTATTAATTATACATCTTTTATATAAAATATTTTATAAATTATTAATTTTGTAGATTATTAACTATTAATCTGACACCCTAAATATTTTATAAATTTTATAATATTGTTTGTTTATTGTAAGTCTTTTTTTTGTCAATACTCGTATTATAAATCAAATTGTATTTAATTTCTTCACAATATCTAACCTAAAAAAATTCAATGATTATAAGGGGTAAAGATGGAAAAAATAAATGTTTCTGAAATTTTATAAAGAGACCTAGAAAAAGGATCAAATAAAATTATAAAAAGAATCATATAAAAAAGATTGGAGAAAGTATTTTATTCCGGCCCCCAAAGAAAATCCGGGCTACGCCATTGATATTATGTATAATCTTAACAATGAAGAGTACATGTTATAGGAAACCTTTAATTTTTAACATACCATGTTTTATTTAAATGTAAAGAGAAAATAATTGTTTTATTAAAAACATTTTATTGTATTTAAAATATAAAAAATAAAAAATATATTATTTTTTAAATTTTAATATCAACAATTCTTTTATTTAGGATCACAAGGTTTGAATTTAAAATTATTTATTATTCTCTCTAAGCCAAGTCCAGCCCAACACATGTTGAGGCCTAAGGCAATTTTTTGAGTTGTGGCCTTTTCTAATTAACTAAAGAAAATTATTATAATTTTATTGAAATTTTTTCTTTTAAATTTTTAGATATAAAATTACTTATTAAATTATTATTATTATGTATATTTAACATTTATATAAGTATTTTGGTGATTTTAATATATTACAATATTTATTATATTACATAATAGAAAAATATGTATTATAACTAGGATTAACATGATAAAAAAATCAACTAATAAAATAATTAAAATAATTATTAATTAAGAGAAAATTTATAGTAAGATGAGGCCTATTATTTTAATCAAAAGAGAATTTTATTAAGAGATTAATCACTATACATTAAATTTTACATTGTCATCTAATGATATGTTACCACATCATTTAATGAGTAAGACACCTCATATATTATTAGCTCATTAATTGATGTGGCAACACATCATTGAATGACACATAAAATCCTATATTTATATAAATTTTAAATACAAGTATAATTAATATAAGTATAAAATTATGAGGCCTATGTAATATTGGAGGCCTAAAGCCATTGCTTTAGCAGCTTGGCCCTTGGGCCGACCCTGCTCTAAGCAATTCCTGGTGCCCCAACAATCCAGATGATCTCCTTAGCTTACTTCATAGTCCTCCAATCCTCCAAACTCCTCAAAGTGTTTAGAAAAATGGGGGCGGTAAGATACTTAACGTAGAAGTCCGTGTGTATTTTGTCAGAGTATTGACAAAATACGGAGTTGATAGCGTACCTGTTTAAAAGTTGCATGCATGTATTTGTATAGCTCATTAAAGCTTTCATGAAGTAGTGGGAGGTTGTCCCCTCACTCTAGATGGTTATTCCAAGTGTCCCTCTAAGTATGGAAATGATTCTACTCCACTTGTGTATTGCATTGGTGAATTGTTACGTATTAAATGAGCAAGTTCAATATGCATGTAGGTTCTGATTAGGGTGTTGCTTTGTGTCTCAAACGAGTATTGAAGTTGGATAGGTTAATCGTTCGACTCAAATGGTTACCCGGAACATTAATTAAACTAGATCAACCTCAATTAATTAATTCACACGCTACTCAATGATACCAACACTACGAATTGATATTAACAATGTTTTTTTCTAGGGTAATGATTCATGTACCACAATAATAGTACCACTCTCTTACCACGAGGCCTTAAAAACGTCTGAGAAGCTCAACCCCACATTTTTTTTTCTCTTTCCTCCTTTGAAAAACAACAGTGGTATAATTGTGATAAAGTACTGAATGTGGTACAGATACATTTATCCTTTTCTCTATTTATATACCTATTCTATCTTTTTTTTTCTCTTCCTTTTCCTCATCCTTATCCTTTTCTCTTAACTAAATATATTATTCCACCAAAGAAAAAAAAGGCTAAAGAAAATAATATAATTTTCACATTTTCTCTCGTCACACACTGTTTAGTACATTTACTCTGCCAACACACAAAGGGTTGAACGAACAAGGCACTTGACCTCTCTCATCCCCCAACCCAATCAACCACCAGTCTTTCTCTTCTCTCTTCATTTGAATTTCATTTGCAACTGTTTGATCAATTTCACTGCCAAAAGCGAAAACCAACAACACCTAACACTCCCTCATTCACTCACTCACTCATTCACTCACAACATTCACTCCACTCGAGAATGGAGTCGTCAGAGACAGAGTGGAACGAACAAGTGAAGGAAGGGGTTCTAAAGAGGGTGAAGTGGTGGCAACAAAGCAACAACGAGCCACCGATGGCATGGGTAACGCAATTGATCGAATACCTAAACTCAATGACCGTTTCGTTGCCCAGCCCTGAGTTAGGGGAGCTTTTGGTGTCCCAAATGTGCTTCGAAAAGGACCACCCTTCGATGTGGAAGTTCATGCACCGTGCTCTTTCCTCTCGTCTCCTTTTCCCTCTTCAATTACTCTCTCTCCTTTCTTCCAAGGTTATTCCTCGACGCCGTTCTCATCCTCACGCATATGCTCTCTTTCTTCCTCTCCTCGCTCAACATGCTTTTTCCTTTCACCCAACCGCTTCAACCGTCCTGCAGCCTCAAGTAAGCCCTAACCTAAGCTCCGTTTTATTAGGGCGCATTTGGATGAATAGTTTAATTAAGCACTTTTCAATAAACACTTTATCACTTAGAAACTTATGTCATAAGCAACTGATCTTTATAAATTCATTTGAAAAACTTATTGAAATGAGTTCAAAAATCATCAACTACTTTATAAGCTTAATCATACATTTTAGAAAAGCTCTTCTTAATACCTAGTAATCAATGTTTGCTGCTAAAGGCTCTCTTGATGGAAGTAAGAGGAATTTTATGGCAATGTACAATTATCTGGTGCATTTAGTTGGAACATAATTAACACATATTGTTGAGAAGGGTGTTGTTAACTAGTACTCTCAGGGTTCTGGTTAAGAAATCAATAAAAATGAAGTTTCTATTAGAAATCATGACATTCTATGTTTGGTAACATCAAATGCTATACTTTTAAATAAATACTTTATACTAATGATTTTAAGGATATTTCATTGGTTTAGCAGCTGATTTGGGATAAGGTTTTCCATTTGGTTTCTGTCTGGTTTCAATACATGGTTATTTTAAGGGGGTTTCATTATGAGATGGTGCAGCTTTCCTCAATTGATGTTTTCTCTTTTTCTTTGTTATTTTATTTTCTCTTTTATTTATCAAAAATGGTAACCATTCAGCACTAACTATATATGAAAAGGCTACATGGCACTGTTACCTGTTTCTCCATGTTTTAAAATCAGTTTCTCATTTTTTCTCTTATCGAGCCATGATTGGTTATCTGAAATTTCGTTACGTTTTCATGCTCATGACTTTGTGCATAGCAGAAGTATTTATATATTTATTTATTTATTTTTGGCATCCTTTGTCCTCCAAACTCTTTGCACTTTGTTTGAATGAATTTCTTCATTTAGGAAAAAATAACAATAAAATTACTATGATTGACATCTTGTTGGAAAGTTGGTAACAAGGTCACTTAAAACTCTTGCGGTTTACCCCAAATATATTGGTGATTGGTCCCTTGCATAGTAGTTAATATGATATATAATACATATATATTTGTGGTGGCAAATGGAGACTTGAATAGGCTTGACGTGACAAGTCCACAATGTGTATCTCGTTCTAACTTTCAGCTGTGATTATGCTTTCTTGTTTCTAGTCCTAGTTGATATTCTACTTAATGATTCTGCCTTAATATTCCTTGATCAACAGTTTATAATTCTAAAAACAGATTTCCTATTTTGCAGGATAATAAATTCTGTTGACCTCTGCACTTCAACTTTCTGAAACATACAAAATTCATGATCTGGAGCTAGGGCATGTATTTGTGCTGTTCTTTTTCAACATTATCATTGCTTTGATTGATAGCACATTGAATGACTGGGGATTACAAGTGACATTTAATGAAAGATCGTGTTTAGTCCCCACAGGTGATCAGTATATGGAAATTGATCATAATGTGACACACAATTTTAAAAAAAGTGAATATCATGAACAAATAAGGAAGAGAAATTCCTTCACAGCCTTGGAGGTATTGGAAAGACTAACTGAAAGCAGAAAAGCAACTATTCTTCTGCAGTCTGTTCTCTTGAACATGTATTGTCTCCCACTTCTCTATATTTCAGCCTTTATAAGATTTGTCTTGAAAGTTTAGTTAAATATTTTATAATTGATTGCTTCTCAATCCATTGCTATTATTATCTCTAACATATTTATTTACCATCCAAATAATCTAGATGCTGAAATAATCTTTTAGCCTAGTGATTTGAGATAAAAAATTGATAATGTTAGAGTTCCACCATTGCCTGACAGAACAATGCAGTAGCAATGTCTCATGGAGATCTTAAAATTTTACACTCTGTATGCTGCATTACTGCCATAAGACATCTCTAGTTCAATTATGCTACTGATACAAGCATCTTCACTTTAGTTATATAATATTATCCCTCCAGATATGCCCCAAGGAAATAAAATGATTCTTGTATTGAACATGCAACAGTATGTGACAGAAAGCATCTGTATAAGCATTTTCATGGTCTTGTGAAGACCAAAATTAATCCACACGAGTGCTGTCTAAGAAAAGATGAGAAAGAGGCACCAGCTTATATGCTAGATCATGCCAAAATGAAAAAATATTCCATGTCCTCATTCCTTTTACACTTCTGTCTTGCATCAATTGGTATTTGAGCCAAACACAATCCAATTGCCAGTGGCAAGACATAGGGCACAAATTGGATGAGTTGGTGTATGCTTGAAAGTTTTTCACATGCAATCATGCTTTGAAGCAACAGCATATGTGGGGGCCTAATGCTTCCATGGAGAATTTAGATGGAAACCACAGTCAGTAGCCATTTTGGACGGTAGTCTTGTGGTGAAAACCATTGTTGATTTGAATTTTCCTCCAATATATGATATCGGATAGGGGAATGGATGCTACTTCATGAATAATTCAACCAAAAAAACCATTTTCAGTTGATCAATCAGGAAATCATCTATCAAGTAGAAGATGATGTGCCAAATCAAAGATCTAAAATTCATAATCATGCATGATTTTCCTTCAGAAATTTTTTGACAGGAAATTATTTTTCAGATTCATCAATTGACCAATCAAGTAATCATAGAAATTTGTTTACTCTCATGCAAGTTTGCATTATGCCTTTAAAAGGGCCTGCTTTCCACGTTTGCTGGTAAATACCAGAATTTAAGTGTAGGGATTTTAGGTCATTTGTTAGAAGATACCCACGCACCTATCCCTTTCCCACTTCTGTCCTGCATCATATTGCCAGTTTGTGAAATTACTTACAACGCAGAATACGTTACGTGGAACATCAATTGATTCCATTATCTGATGATTTTGAAATTTTATATTCAACAACGCCTATGCACGTGTCATAATACCTGGAAATCCTGGCTCATCTTGTCTGAGAACATGTGAGAATAACCAATAGTTGTTATTGAAGTATATTAATTAGTTTTCTTTATACAACATTTTGCATGAATTTTATTGTATGGATATATTTACTTGTTCTCTAGGATTTGTTCTGGGAAATTGACTTGTTTTCCCCCATTTTGTTTTGTCATGTATGATAGGCCTGAAAAATTTAATTGCCTCCTGCAGAGGCTTCAATTTCTTGAATCCCTTGAATTATCATCATCAGAATTAAAAATAGTGAACCAAGTCCTTACAAAGTGTCTGCAAACCTCCGTAGAGTTTCGCATTTTGATTCCTGCCTAAATAAGCATCAGCTGGTTGGGATGCTTGGTTGACGCGGTACCATGTAAGAAATTGTTGAGATGCAACTACAGATCTTGTCAATCTCCTTGTTGGGTTCCTTTTGATATTTATATGGAGAATGCTATGGATTCTAGACAAATTCCTATAAAATCTTCTGTTGATGTGCTTACAGGTAAATCTTCTGAGAGAGTTCATTGGATTTATATTTGCTTGTTGCTACCTGCTTATTAGTTATTAAACAGTTTATTTTCAGAAATTATGAGGATTCAGATCTTTTCTAATATTCACGACCTATTTGCAGAAGGAATCAAGACACTTCAAATAATTAACAAGGCTAGCTGGCAAGACACTTTTGTAGCACTTTGGCTTTCAGCCCTTCGCTTGTGCAGCGAGTTGAGATTGATCCATGTTATTATTTTGTTTTTATTGAAGTAATTGACCAAATGATTAATTTCTCCCCCTCCCTCATCATGGTTTATTGCAGGAGCGTGATCCTCCTGAAGGCCCTATTCCCCATCTTGAGGCCCGTCTATGTATGCTTTTATCTATTGTCCCCTTGGCAATTTGCAAATGTTTCTAAAGGAAGACTCTGAACATAATCCGTCTTCAGTTCAAGTGTCCATGGAATCAGAATACAGGCATGAAATGAAGAGTGATGTTCTAGGAAACTTGGACTGGTTTCATCTATTCAAGTCCTTGGACACTTTTCTAGCCTCCTATGCCCTCCTACATTAGTTGTTGATGCAGCCAATCAGGCAGCTAGAAAAGCAGCGAGCTTCATTTATAATTCTATGAATGAAAAGGGTGAATCTGTCACTGGCATTCATGCTAATACCAATACAAAAGCAGGTTGATTTTGGGAACTTAATTTTTGCTTCTAAGATCCATCTGCAATTTTTGCAACTAATAAGGATTATCTGTACCACTTCATGTTTATTTTGCATTTCTCTATGATACTTCTAAAATAATTGTTATCTTTCAGGCGGGAACTTGAGGCATCTCATAGTGGAAGCTTGCATAGCAAGAAATTTAATGGATACATCAGTATACTTCTGGCCTGGTTATGTGTCTACATCTGTAATGTCATTGTCAGATTCGTCACCACTAGAAAATCTCCATGGTTAACATTCATGGAAGGAACATCATTAAATAGTACCCGTATAAATTCCCTTACAGTGACACCTGCCTCAAGGTTTTACATTTCTGTCAAATTGTGATTCCATTTTGGTGTTATCTAAACTGCTGATGAATGATGATTGGTCTTCACAATTTTTCTTCTGCCCTAGCCATTGCGGAGATAGAGAAGTTATACTACATTGCATTAAATGGATCAGAGGTGGAAAGGCCTGCAGCTGCTAAGATTCTATGTGGTGCATCCCTCAGCCGTGATGGTATATTCAGGTGACAAATCCTTTTCCTACCAGATATTGGACATTGAAAGTCCTACCACAATACAGTTGCTTAATGTGCTTCAGGCATTCCTTGGATGTATATCTCTTGTGTTGTATAGTTGTAGGCTTGCTCTCACGCTAAAGCTCACCAATCTTGTTGCTAGAAGAGCGGGTAAAATTGTAAATTAAGGTTTGCAGATTTGTTATAATATAAATATTAGAATTGAGAATGGGTTAGGGCTAACACAACCCCAAAAACTAGCTCAAGGGGGGATGACTTAAGACTTAGGTCTGTTAGTGGAGGGACTTAGGGTAGTTAGTTAGGATTAGTTGGGACCTGATAGTTACAGAGCTAGGCTATGTTGTATTATAAATAATAGGAAGGGATGAGAGAGAGACTAGCTGTCATGGTAGTGTAGACCCTTATGGCAGGTAGTGTAGACCCCTTGAAGATCTGCAGTGCTGTATCTGTAATCAGGAGAGGTTTTTCCATATTCTTTTCAAATTAAATACCAAGTTCCTACCAATACCCCACCTATGTGGGATCTTAACAATAACTAGTATTAATATTATATATGCAAGATTTGTGAACAAGTTTAGAATTTGGCAAGATCTATTGATGTGGAGTTGCCCGAGTTGTAGCAATCAATTATTGTTGTAATATCAGGAAAGTCATTGATTTCTAAACTATTTATTTGAATTATTGTATATCATTTCATTTTTAACTCAATTTTTGTATCTTACTGTTTGCCTTCCCTAGTCCAAAAAATATAAATGCACAATGTGGCAACGAGAAGACATTGAGTAGTTTAGAGTTTAGACCATTAATTTTGATTATTATTGTTTGAAGTTATAGTTTTAGAGATAAGGAAGGAGAGAAGAGAAATCACAATTATGAATATATTTCTTGTAATATGATACAATGATACGGTTGTTATTACAACCTAAGTACTGACCCTTGGTTATAATTTTAAACTAATTTAAAACTCCAAATCCTAAATAAGGATACTAATTATAATAATTACTAGAATCCTAATTCTACTTAATAAGGAAACAAATCATAAAATATAAAAAATATAGACACTAATCATAAAATATATTTTAAGATGCTCTAAGACAAGAAACTCATCCTATGATATAATTTAGGATATTCTATAATAAAATAAAGATATTGTAAGATATTTTCCTAATATTCGAACAATTATTTAGCAGTTTATTTCAATCTGGGCCTTAGCCTAAACACTAAAATAAATCATGGACCTGGGAAAATTATCAGCTTATGTTCTTTTCAGTGGTGACATTGGGTTACTAAACATATGTGTCTAGACTTGCATTTACTTTGCTGCCTTCAGACAATTGTTTGTCCTTTGCTATACTGGCTTATGGATTAATATTGAATACTCCCTGTTCTTGGTATTGCATTTATGATGTTGTGTCCCTCATCTATGTCAAACTTTGTCTCCTTGTCAGGAACACGTGGTCCACTATGTGGTCAAGCTTCTTGCTTCTTCTGTACCTAGTCAGTCTGGATCTTGGAGCCTCTTGGTAGATATATGTCCATGCTAAGTGCTGTCCTCCGTGGAGCTTCCTGTGTTGATACAGTTCATATACTTTCTCTACATGGTGTGGTAAGTGAATCACTTTATAATTCATTTGAGGCTTATGAACATGATACCCCATTTATGAGAATAGAAAATTTTTGGGTTCACTTGGCAGTTGGTAGCTGTTGAAAATATCAGGCCCTGTCCAGTGCAGTGCTTGGTATTAGCTCCCATTTCATCACCTTGGAATTTGGACTATTACTTAGTATTCTTTTTAGAATGGGAAACTCCAGTTCTTTATAAAATTCCAAGGTTGGAAAACTATGCTATATAGCCCTTTCCCAATTTACCTTTACCTAGATTGCTAAAAGGGTCCTGTTTCCTGCCATAATTGGAAGATGCATCTATCCCTCTTCACTTCCAATTCTTTTGTGTAATTCAAACATTTCCTTTAAGTTCTTCTTACAATTTGAATTGAAATGGTAATCTAGACTTCTGTTTCAATTTTGTTTTCAAACAAAGCCTTAAGAATTCTTGTAGAGATAGAAATAAAGGTGGAAAAGATAATTATAGAGAGATGGAGACAACATTGAAAGCTGTAGGCTGAATGCTGTGTGTATTACCCCTGCCTACAACCCCAATTTAATATGAGGATATGAGAGGAATATGCAATCGTATTGTGGAAATTAACCAATCACCAGCCTTGCAATTAAAACATTTAATCACTTATCATTTATTTGATTCTTAGCTGTCAGTGTCAACACTTTACTAATTACTACCTCTGGTCTTATTTGTAAGAAACATAGGACTGAACCATCAAGACTAAGGAAAAGCCTTGAAACCAGTTTAATTGTAATTATAATGCTATAATTTTAAATATATTCAGAAAATACCCTTAAAATTAACTAATTCAAATAGTGGAAAATACTCTTATTAAGTCATCCAGTAGAGTAATAACTCATGCTCCAATAGTTTGGTTATTGAAAATAGTGTAATACTTCCATTGTCATGCGAAGCAGGTGGGAGTATTAGACAATAAATTAAGGTTATAAAAGAAGTACAGAAGCTTCATAATTAATACAACTCAAAAATAGTACCATGTTTCTTATATTTAGGACAAAAAAAAAAACACCTTTTTGTTTCTTATAAATAGGATCAGAGGTAGTACTTCTTAACAGTTCAGCAAAGTTTATACAGTCCATTTTAATTCTTGCTGTGGATACACTAGGTTAAGCAAGTAAAAAAATCCTTAGATAGTTCGATGTGCCATTTCATATCTATTAGTAAACAAACTTCACATCCTCGAGTTTAATTTATTTTTCCCGTCACATTTTATATCAAATATTCTTATCAAGGGTTCTTTTTGTAGGTCCCCACAGTTTGCTGCTTCTTTATTGCCACTTTGTGAGGCATTGGCTCAATTACACCAACTTCAAATAGCACAGGCGATGAGCCTTCAACGTCAACCATACATGGCCTTTTCTTTAGCATTCTTTTCCTTATTCGTTATGGAAATTCTGTAGACCCCCTCCTGACCAGTGCATCACTGAAGGAGGAAATTGCAGTTGGAGGTTTGGAGTATCTTTGTGTCATGTACAATAATCATGTTATGTCCTTCCCAAGATAAGCTAAAAAGCAATCAAAGTCTGCTTGAGTCTACATCGGTTAAACCTGTATATATTGATTCATTTCCAAAATTACGCGCCTTGTATTGTCAATACAAATCTTGTGTTGCTTCAGCCCTTTCTGGTCTTTCTACTGAAATTCCATTCATCAAACTGCTACTATGATTTTAAGCATGATTTACCAGAAGATGACTAAAGGTGTGATTTTCGTCAAGTGAATTCTTCACACCAACTAGCAGTAATGCATGTGGCTCCCTCATAAGTTCTGGTGAAGATGCTTTTCAAAGACCTATGCTTCCTGCATGGGAAGTACTAGAAGCTCTTTCCTTTTGTCCTGGAAGCAATTTTAACTGCTTGTGTTCATGGGAGGCTTTCATCACGAGACTTGACAACAGGTTTGTTAGAATACTAGCTTTGCTTATCTATGAGTCAAATTTTTCTTTGTTTCCATCAATTTGGTCCCGCCTTTCTTGTGCCTTTTAATAGATGATGACCAAATCATGAAAAATAAGGGCCTGTTTGGTTTACATTTCCTTTTTTGTTTCCATTTCCCGTTTTCAATTTTAATTACAAAAATCACCTTGTTTTCATTGTTTTCCTGTTTTCAAGTTGTGTAGGAAACTTTTAAAACAAAAAACAATATGAAAACAAGATGGCGTTTTGTAAATAAACTGGAAACAGAAAATGAAAAAAGAAATGGAAATGGAAATCAAACAGGCCCTAAATAATCTTGCTGTTTCCAATTCTTTTTGTCAGTATCCTTTTCTGGATATGTCAAAATTTTGCTCAATTTGTCCAAAGCCAGTATGATAAATCCTATAAGTTCAATTAAGCTATAATTGTTTTTAATTGTAATATTGCAATATATACAAGAAAATAGGTTACATAAAAGTAGGGTACGTTGGAAAGGGTAAGACTGATGCTTTTCCTAGTCAACTGGTAATGCAATTGGTTGTTGGAGTCATACAAAAGTTATTGGACAGAAGGAACACGTGTTTCTGGTGCTGCCTCATTTTATCACTGTAACTCATGTGCCATTTCACTTGCAGGTCTGAGAGACCTTGTAGATTTTCTTCCAGCATCGCTTGCTGCCATTATTGATTACTTTTCGTCAGAAGTTACTCGTGGTGTGTGGAAACTTGTTCCAATGAATGGAACAGATTGGCCCAGTCCAGCAGCAGTTCTTCAATCAGTTGAGTCAGAAATAAAAGCCATATTAACTTATGTTGGCGTCGATGTTCCAAAATATTCTTCTGGTACATTGCTGGTTCATTATACTAATATACATGTTAAATGTTTACTATTTCCGTTCCAAGTCGTACCAAAAACATAGCATACAACTACATGCATGCACATATAAATGGAAATTGCAGAGGTAGGCACATGCACAGACATTTTGTATGCCACCTAAAATAGTTGCAGTGACCACAATAATTTGGTCTGCGTTTTCTCTTCTTTTAATGTATCAGACATGACCCTAAATTTACAATTTAAGTTTCATCAATATTCTAATTAAATGCTTTTAATAAAGAAATTCCTGCCACTTTTTTTTCTTATTTAGAATGTTTTCATATTGTTTTGTCTGTCCTATTCATTCAGTATGACGTATTATATCTATATGTATAAGGTCAATATCCACTCTTCACATTTCTCACATCTGGTTGGCTTTCTCACTAGAACCACGCCCCAGTGTTTGCATGTGCATGTGTGTGTTTGGTTGGTATTTAGGGATGTGTGTGTGTATGTCTGTACTCGTTACCAACCATATCCATGCAACATAGTTGATGACTCTTTCAACCCTCTACAAAGTGCACAAGATAACTATTTCACATGACAAATTTTTCCAGCAAGGATCATTAATGGATAGACCAAAATTAACAAAATGGTAGACCAAAAATAAAATGAAATATGGGATTGGGGCTTTTAGTGATATTTGTCTTAATTCCTAGGGGTAAATGCCTTAAAATTTTAACACCATTACTTCAAGACTACAATGTTGATAGGAACTTAAGATATAGACTAAAACTCAGCTCCTTACTGCAGGATGAGATTCTGCAAATTCTTAGAATGCAAATGAAAAACTGAAATAAAGAATAAAACACTATAATGGACCCCCTAGAACCTCACTCACCCTTAGGATAGGCTTACCCCTGTCAGTACCTTACTTCTTTCCTACCTTCCCCTTGTCCCCAAAAGGCTTCCCCTATATCACCCCCTCCACTCATTCTGTTATTCTCATTCTCTCTCCTCCAACTCATACTCCCCCTTTCTCCATAACTGACCACTCAATTGGTAGCAGATTTATTATTCTATAATCATTACCATAATCTTAGGTGAATACTCTCCTACTCCTCCCTGTTCTTCCTTCTATCATACACCTGTCACTCTTTTTGTATTTCTGTGTGTTATTGTTGTTATTCCTCCTAGTATAAGTGTTTCTTATTGGTCTGTCCGATATACATATTAAATATTATAATAATTGTATTGTATGTTTGGAAGGGTCACATTAATGCTGAAATTTATCATTATCACCAATATAAATAATCTGGGTAGTGTTATAACTAACAAAAAATGCTCAAAATAAAAAAAGGATGAGAAGATATATCATATTGGAGTCCATCAATGCTTTCAACAAACTATCCTGCACTTGTTTTAGTTATTAAATAATAGTAGTTTGTTATATTAGATTCTCATTTATTAATAAATGTCATAGTTTCATTTACCATGTAGTACTGAATTTTCAGTGGTAAAGCTCTTAATTTTATCAATCATGTCCTAAATATATCAATTGGTTAAATCTTTTTATTTATTGACTGAATTTGCTGAGACTGGTGGATATCTCAAGAAGCTACTTCTTCATCACTGGCGGGCTCTTTAATGTAAATTGTTCACAAAATGAATACATCTTTAAATGCTATAGGTAACGTTGATTTGTATCTAATAATTACTTTGTTTTAGACTTCTAGCTGATTACATGAAGGATTTTGGGGGATTCTCTTGAGACCACTTAACATGATGAAAATTTCCAAGTGCAAACACATTCTGTACATCTGTGCTGTTCTTGGGGGGATGAATTTAGCATTAGCACTATCATTACTGAAATAAATCTGCAAACTTTATTGTTTCCTAATCTTTTCGAATAATTAATTGTGATTTGAGATTAAACAATCCAATGATATTTATTGCATTTGCATTGTTTACAAGTTATGTCTTTGTTTCTTGCTAGGAGGTTCACCAGTAATGCTTCCTCTACCAATGGCGGCTCTTGTCAGTTTATCAATTACTTTCAAACTTGACAAGAGCCTGGAGTACATCCATGCTACTGGAGCTGCTTTGGAAAATTGTGCATCAGGTTGCCCTTGGCCTAGCATGCCTATAATTGGCTCTCTGTGGGCCCAAAAGGTTCGTCGCTGGCACAACTTCATTGTTGTATCAGGTTCCCGTTCAGTGTTCAGGCATAACAATGAATCGGTTGCTCAGCTATTGAGAAGTTGTTTCACCTCATTCCTTGGAACATTGAGTGTTTCAACCTCGAAACTAACCGCTGAATGCAGTGTGAATGGCCTTTTGGGTAGCACCATTACTGCTCCTGGTGCCTTCCTTATGTTGCTCCAGGATTCCTTTTTCTTCGATCCTGTCGAAATATACACAATGTGCAGTTTCTAAATGATGTAATTGTAGGCCTTGTGACAGAGTATTCTAATGAATTAGCTGGAAGAAGGGCGAGTGCTGGCTCTCCACTTAAAATCCAACGGAGCATCACTATCCCTAGCCGCTCAAAGTGCAAAAGAGGTGGCAATGCTTGGTTCAAGCTATTATGTGCGGCCGGTGGTATACAACTGGTCCAGGAATTGTACAAGGAGACTATTCCTACCTGGCTGCTGTCATCAAGGGATGTGAAGCAGAACAGTGATAATGTTGTGTCTTATATACTTGAAGGTTATGCTATGG
The DNA here is from genome assembly GCA_026901365.1 of Sesbania bispinosa. Taxonomy (NCBI): domain Eukaryota; kingdom Viridiplantae; phylum Streptophyta; class Magnoliopsida; order Fabales; family Fabaceae; genus Sesbania; species Sesbania bispinosa. Next base: position 904,809 of record QLOH01000235.1, read on the forward strand.
CATATCTGTTGATACTCTCAGGGTCAATTATATGGGGTGTTGGGACCAAGTTACCATCATCAACAATCTCTAGAAGGAATCGTATCATTGGGGTCCATTTGGACTTCTTGGCAGAAGTCATGGAGAGGAAAATTTCACTCAGATGCAATCCTGTTACATGGAAAACTTATGTCTGTTGTTCAGTGGGATTAATGGTTAGTCTTGCACCAGCATGGGTTCAAGAAGTGGAGGTGGACGCTTTGAGGAAATTGGCGCGTGGATTAAGCAAATGGAATGAACATGAACTGGCACTTTCTCTGCTACAAAGAGGGGGGACGGCAGCCATGGGAGCTCTTGCTGAACTTGTCAATGTGATTGAGTTTGAACGTAGGATGCCGTGCTCATAGTTGAACATATGAGGACTGAATAATATAATGTGAAAATTGCCTCAGAGAAAATAGAAAGTCTACTACTGGTGGATTCTTGCAAGTGAGATGGGACTTGCTATTTTCTCGTAATCCTGGTAGTATGGATTGTAGAGTCATGATCATAATGTAATGCACCATAATTTTAGTCTCAAATGGAATTTTTTTATTAAAAAAATGATTGCTCATGAAAATTTTAAATGCCTGTTTATGTCTTATTTTTAGATTTTGATATTAGTTTAGTCTTAGACGTATATTCAAATAGCACCAATTTTATAGTTATCAGAGATGTTAACATTGAAACTGATGTCAAATTGAATCAAGTCCTCATGTTATAATAATGATCACAAAGTAAAGTAAATGATAATTATAGTGTAAATTTTAATGACCGTAAGGAGAGTGAATTGTAGATAATTTTTTTACATGGCAAAAATATCTTAAATGGCAATACTATAACTCTGATTCGGGGTTTTAATATATATCATAATAGATAGATTATAAAAAAGGGATCGAAGTAATTGAAATAGTCATTGAGATTGCATTGTATCATTCAATTAATTTAGTCGTAATCGTGGTTGTTATTAGTTTTTGGTTTTGAAATGTTTAGTCAAAGTGGAATTGCATTTGATTTTAAATTAATTTTAAACACTTTTAGCTTAATTTTTAAAATAGAAAAAGGACTTTTATTATAATTTTTACTTTTAAAACATGTTATTACTCTATCAATGTTGTCATGGTTGATTGAAACGCTCCACCACAGTGGCCCCCTAGCACCATCGTCATTGCTGCTACCACCACCCAGCACCATCTACTAGTGCTAGCCACCAAAAACCCTCCACAAGTTCTACCATCACTTGACATGTTTCACTAGCGCTATTGCCACCCAACACCCTTTATTATTACCTAACATCCTCCCCTGCTATAGCCGCTTATCATCATTAATCACCATCGCTTTCTACCCTCCACTACCATCATATTTCAATGTCAACCTCTACTGTGGTTGCTTCTCCCTAATATTTTTCACCGAATTCACTACACCTTGCACCGTCACTATATCATTTGCACCTTCCATCACTACATCACTTGATTCCCCCCACTGCTATCATCGCTTGGCATCTCCCACGACTAAGCACCCACCATCGTTCTTGTTGCTGTCACATAGCACTCTTCACCACCGCCTGACATCTTTATTACTGTTATTGTTGCTTAGCACCCTCCAACACTAGACACCTACTTTAATTTAATTATTACACTTTATTTTACTATAATTTCAACATAGGGTGTTGCACTAAAAATGACAAACTAAATTGAAAGTAATCATACATATACTTAAAATTAAAAATTACAAAAAAATTATAAAATTAAAAACTTGTTTTGATTTTCAAAAGTTAAAATTGACAACCAAACTAAATAATGCCTTAAAGTTTGATTTTTTTTTTTTTCTGAAGTATCGTCAAATATGGATTTGATTGTAAAACATTATGTTACAATTAGATATTCTCATACATATAATAAAGAATGAGATTCAATTCCAAAATCAGAGTTGAAGAAAGTTCAATAATAAAAGAAAAGAAAAACATGTAACAAAGATAAACATAAGCTAACTACAATATTTGTAATAAAAAGAATTATATTATATTTTACACTTTATTTTTTGTAAAAAATAAGATGAATAAACACATTTGATTAATGTTATTATCTTCTAGGAGGTTATTCATCATATGCATTTGTCAAAAAGGAAAGTTGTGTACTTAGTGTTCAAGCTTAACTCTGAGAAAGCATATGATCACTTAGATTACGTTTTCTACAAGTCACCTTGAATGAATTTGGTCTTCTCCAAGAGTGCATCCATCTCAGTATGCATTATGCAAGAGCTTTTACCCTTTCATCGTATGAAATGGAAATGTCTTCCTTCCTTTGTTCTTATTATAGGTTTTAGACAAGGTGATCCTCAATTCACATATCATTATGTGCTTTTATGTAGCATTTATGTTTGAATTTAATTAATATATTCTCACAGTATAGAAAAATTTTACATTGTCATTAAATGATGTGTCGCCACATCATTTAATAATACTCATTAAATGATGTGTCAATACATCATTGAATAACAATGTAAAACTTTTTTTACACTGTCAATGCATATACATTAAATCCTTTTAAGTTTATTATTTCTTATATTATTCTGACTAGAAAGTGGCTCTCATTATTTGTTCCAAGGACGGCTTAGTTTGTCTTATCTCTTTTTTTTTTTTTCAGATGATGTTATTTTATCTCTTAAAGCCAAAAGTGCCCATGTTCGAGTAATATGAAGTTATTGGAACAATTTTACACAACTTCAGGGTTGAAGATTAATCTCTCCAAGTTGAAAACTTTGGTTTCCAATAATCTCCTTGTCTCCTAAAAAGGAAATTCTACAAGGATGATGTCCATTTACTTTACTACAAATTAAGGGCAATTTGTAGGATTTTTTATAATCCTATAAAGAGTTAAGGTGAGTGATTTTAATTTTATCCTATATAAAGTCAATTCTACGTTGACCTATTAGAAAGTAAGTTTCTTAACAACGCGGTGAATACGTTCACGACATATGTACTCTCCTTAATTCTCTTTTATTAATTGTATGTGAAATCTCTTGATCCCCTGAAATATTTACAACAAAGTGGATGTAACTATTAGAAAGTTCATTTAGAAGGGCAATGAAATTATGGGCTTGTACCTAGTCAATTAGGATACTCTTGAAAATTTGGTTGTAATAAATTAGTTTTAATTCACTTTATTCGTTTGCAATATCACTCCGTGTAATTAAGTTTCTATTTTAATTTAAAAAAATATAAAAAATCTTTATTTTAAAAATGTTCATGTGTTATTGATGTAGTATAGATAGTTAAGAGTGCTCTTCTTGATAAGTGTTATCCCGAAAAATTCTAAATAAATCTTAAATAATCTTATATAGTATAAATTTTCTTAAACTAAAAATCCTATCAAAGATAAGTTCTCAAAACATAAAAAAAGATATTTTTTTGGTTTAAACCACATGTATCCTCCACGGGAGGCAATTCTGTTTGGAACATCCACTCATGGTGGGGCTAGCTATCCTAAAGAGGATTTTTATCCACATTATGGTGGGCTAGCTCTCCCAGAGAGGATTTTTTCCATCCACAAGACTCGAACTCGAGATCTTACTTAAGGGGAATCATGCATGTACCACGTGAACCAACCCCCGTTAGTTCTAAACATAAAAAAGATATAAATACTCTTAGGAAGGGGTGATGAGACTAAGCCCCGACTAGGATTTCTCCTATTACGCGTGGTTATCACAAAAATATATAAATATTCTAAATGAAAAATTTATCATCAAATTTATAAATTTAAAATAATATAAATAATCTCAATATATTCAATGTTAAAGGGTTGTGGCTTACCCCTTAGTGTACACATTTTGTATGAATTTAAAGTGTTTTGGTAAGATATTTCAATAGATGAAATCTAAAATTAATAACTGAAATCATATTTCATCAATGTTTGGTTTGGTAAGATAGCATTTTTAGGTAACTATTAACTTTTTTTGAGAAGCTACTTAAAGTAATTTTAAAAAAGTTTCTTTTCATCTGTGTTGAAAATTTATTACAATTTTACCAGTCTACAATTCGTACTCACTATTTAATAATTAATGATGTCCTTATGTAATTTTACCATTTTTAACTAGTTTATCAAATCAACTAATTTTTTAATTTTTATCTTAACCTTTTCAGCTTTTAACTAGTTTTTTTTAACTAGTAAGTAAAATAGGGAGTTAAAAAATGAGTAGTGCTAGCAATACACTCTTTCTATCACGCTCCATGTGATTGGTTAAAAATCACATGGGTCCCACCAAATTAAGTAGGTCCCACTATCAATGTGGTGGAATCAATGTGAATTTTAACCAATGTGTTGAAAAAAAGTGTTGTGTTGTTAGCACTTTTCTTAAAATAAAATTGTCAATAGAAAGAAGAACAAGGAAAAAAAAAAGAATTATTGTAATGAAAGCAAAACGGGGTGTAATGAAACTCGAGTCGAAAGTATAAAATATTCTAAGTGTACGAACTATGATATGATATGATCTCACATGATAAAGGAGAGGATGTTTTGGTTGAATTGAAGTGAGAAGAGAAGAAGAAGAAGAAAATGGAAGGAAGGAGTCGTGGAGGTTGGTGTGGTCGGCGCATAGTGGCAGCTAAGAGAGGAAGTTCTGCTAATGGCAACAACGCCAATGGCTTTGGCAATGGCTTCCACAACAGTATCGTCAAGAAGCTCCAAAACCGCGAGATTTGTTCCAAGCCTCATCGTGCTTTCGCCGCCGCCACTGCCCTTCACAGATTCAGCTCCATGCGTTTGACTCAACAATACGACACTCACGATCCCAAGGCTCGCTCTTCTCCTTCTCCCCTTTTGCCCTTCTTGATGAAGAGAGCTAAGGTCGTTGAATCGTCGCTGCCAAAAACATAGTCTTTGCTCTTGCTCATTCTGGTCTTTGTGCTGCTTTTTAGTAGAGGTGAGGGGTACCCTTTAATTCATCACTCTCATACTTGCATCTATCACAAACCTGGGCTTTTTGTATGAATTGCCATTTCCCATTACCCATTAGTTAATCAATGTCATCTTTTCTATAGAAACCATGACTTTTGATCTTTTATATATGTGAATTGCGATTGCCCATTACCCATTAGTTAATCATTGTCATATTTGTATAAAAACCATGGCTTTTGATTTCTTCTCCAAGAATTGCCAGTTCCCATTACCCATATATTAATCATTGTTGTATTTGTATAAAATCCATGGCTTTTGATTTCTTCTGTATGAATTTCCAGTTCCCATTACCCATGTATTAGTCATTGTTGTATTTGTGTGCAAAACCATTACTTTTTGATTTTTGTGTATGAACTGAGATGTATGAATTGCCATTTACCATTGGTCATTAGTTAATATTTTCTCATAGAAACTGTGATTGGGTTTTTTGTTTATGAATTCCTTGCAGAAACAAATGAGAGAATTTGCTGTCTGAATGTCTGCCCTGATGAAGTCATCCGCAGTCTCTTCTACAATAAGAACAATGACTCACTTATTACGGTGTCCGTTTATGCTTCTGAGAACTTCAGCTCTTTGAAATGCAGATCCACAAGGATTGAGTGCGTGCATTTCTGTGGCTGTGCATTAGAATTTTTCCCTTTGATGTTTACAACTTATTTTGCTTACATGCTCATTCATTTCTGTTCCTAGATACATACGGAGGGCCAAGCCAGATGCCGGGTTTCCTCTTTTCCAGTCTGAGTCTTTAAAATGGCCTGGATTTGTAGAATTTGATGATGTTAATGGAAAGGTCCTAACTTACTCCGCACAAGATAGGTACCTTCCTCATTCTCTCCTCTTTGTTAACTGGATGCATTTCCCATTGGTTATTCCATCTGACACACTTTCATCTAATGGTAAACAGTATATACAAAGTCTTCGATCTTAAAAACTACACAATGCTATACTCGATTTCAGATAGGCATGTTCAAGAAATCAAGATCAGGTACACTCTCTGATTTGAATCAAATTTTTCTTTGCAGTTCCAGTACCTGCAGTTGCAAAACCCCATTTTACTAAATAAATTCTGTCAATTCGTGAGCATGATCATCTTGTGGGCACTTCGATCTTGTTTGTTTTTACTTTTTGTTACATGGTTACCGTTATATTATTCACTTGTCAAATTATTCGGGTCCTTATCTTTTGACTGGCAGGTGGGATCATTCTAATTTAGCAATAATATTTGCAGATTCACTTCCCTAATTGAAATACTTAGGTCGTTTCTTTTTTCTGGTTGTCGTCATTAAGCTCTCATTAGTTAACAATGCATCACACTTGCACACATTTATTCGGAGTTATTACAATCACATGATTCACGATTCAAATCGCATAGTTTGACACATATCAGTAAGCTAGTGATTCTTATCATGTGTTGAATAAAAAATGTCTTTGAATTGTGCGATACATGCATGAATTAGTGCGATTCGTATCACCAATCTGGATCACATGTTTCAATCATTTATTTATTTTTTCTTGCTTTCACCAATTCTCATCAAAGAAATTGAAAACCCAAATATGCTTAAACCGTTAACGGAAAAGAAACTACAGCAACACTATTGAATGCACCCTATTTAATATTTCATTATTTTGTTTTCAATTTTTGAAAATAAGGGCTTCACACAACCATTCACTCAGTCAATTGCCGACATCAAGGCTTCATACAGATACTTGCGCACTCTACGCGCACTTTATTTGGCTATCCTTTTCATTTTGATTAGTGATATGTAACTTAGATTTTGTTTTGTGAGGCTTATTGTTAAGTTGTTTCATCAATTTTTAATTTAAAATTATTACATCAAACATAGACATCATTTATATGAGATATCTAAATTATTTTTATTTTGCTTCTAATCTTATGATTTGATACGATTCACAATTCACTATTAACTTAAAATATGAAATCCTTAAAGAAATTGAGGCACTGTGTAATGTGGCATTTTTTTTTTAAATTTAAAAATGATTTCAAGGAGCTTTTATTGAAAGAGAAAAACCAGTCGGATACAGAAGACTGAGGTCATAGGGGCTAAGGATGGGGATTTATATTCTATGCTTTCTCATAAGACGGCTGGCTATAGGGAGGAAGAGGAAAAGTTGGTTAAGGAATTCAAAAGCGCAATAGGGAAACTTGTTTGAGATAGTGGAGCTTTTGCTGAGGAATACCGGATTCTTTAAGGATTTGTATAATGAGGAGAATTTGTCTAGATCTTTCTTTGAGAATTTAGATTGGTGCGCTATAACTCTGGAAAAGGCCTCTTTCCTAGAAAGACAATTTGGAGAAGAGGAAATACTGAAGGCTATTTGGAGTATGTATACAGATATGGCTCTGGGACCTGGTGGCCCTACTGTGGTTTTTATTTTTGGGCGTGGTTGTTGACTTCTTGGGATATCATTATAGGTAATCTTTTGAAGGTGTTTGCTAAATTTCATAAAACTGGAAAATCTGGGGTTAATATCTTCCTTTATTTCTTTGATCCCTAAGAAAGATCTATTAAGAATAAGATTACATAACCATAAGTATTTTCTCCAGTTTGTGTGAAATAATTACACAGATCCATTCTATTCATTTGAATGAGCTGTTGGAAGACACTGTTTCTGAGAATCAGAGCACTTTCTTGCAGATTGACTGATCTTATATGATGCTATGGTGGCCAATGAAATGTTTGATGAACAGATTGGACTTGACCTTATAAACAGATTGGAGAAAAAGGGGTTTGCCTTTTGATGGAGAAGTTGGATTTCAGAATGTCTCTTGTGTAGGACCCTTTCTGCAATTGTCAATGGAGAGCTAAAAACCTGGTTTCACAACCAGAGGGGCAAGGGGATCCTTTATCTCTGTTTTTGTTCACTTTCATGGTGGACGAACTTGGTCGTCTTATTTTTAGAGCAATAGAAAGCAGGTCCATTAAGCAGCCATGATAGGCTCAGAAGGGGTAGTGGTCGGTCATTTGTAGTTTGTTGATGGTACAAAAATGATGTGGATAATGCTCTCTCTCTATTTAAGATTTTTTTAGCTTTCCTCTGGGTTGATTATTAGTATGTCTGAAAATTGTTTGACCTGTATATAGATTCTCAAATTTTCATCTAATGAAGCTCTGGCAAGGTGTTGGATTTTGGAGAGGCGCCTTGTTTACTTGGGAGTTCCCTTGAGTGATAACCCATGTTCCCTTGAGAAAGGGACTTACCCTTATCCAGTCATGTCATTCTAACATTCATCTCTAGTCTACTATTTATCTTTATTTTGTATCCTAGTGGGAGCTGCTTTAATATAAAAGATATGGGGGATTTTCTTTGGTCAGGTCCTACTAATATGAAACATGATCACTTGGTGAGTTGCCTTAAGAAAATGAAGTTTGGGTCTTGACAATCTTCTATCTAAAAACATTACTCTGACAGGTAAATGGCTTTGGCATTTTCTTTGGAACCTCATTCCCTTTGACATTAGGTTATCCAGAGTAAGTATCTCTTTAACCAAAGTGGGTGGGATGCTGATACAGCAACCTGAGCTACACATGGAAATTTATCTCACATGGTTATACTACCTTTAAGTCATTGCTTTCTTGAAGGTAGGTAATGGTTCTCACGTTAACTTTTGGTAGGACCACTGGGTAGGATATTCCTCTTCTAATTTGGCCTTCCCACAACTTCATTGTTTCTCTTCCTTATACAGTTCTATTATCCCTAGTTTTTAGTGTTCAAGAGTTAACTCCTTTATAGGATTTCCATTTTGGTTTAGTCACTTAAATGATAAGGAATCCTCTTGAATTGGAGACAAGCTTGGTCTCCATGACTTTGTTCTCTTGTCATATAGTTTAGATAAAAGGATTTGGCCTCTCAATCCTTCTAGGTTGTTTTCATGCAAATCTTTTTTCAATTCCAAACTCATTTGATGAAATATAATATCTTAATAAATCTATTTGGAACTCCAAAGCCTCTAAGGTATGTAGGCCACATAACTTATAAGGTTATTTCTCCTGATATGTGTGTTATGTTTGGTGCTAGCTTAGAATTATTCTATAGCTATTTATTATGGAATTTTTTCTTTAGCAATGTTGGAGAATGTTTTAATGAAATTCTTCTTTTGTCACTTGACCCCTTCATATATATATTTATAAGTTGATCTTTTTGTTACAGTCCCGGCATCATGTTATTAATCTTCAATAGAACCAGTGGTCATATTCCCCTGAAAATTATATCCATTGAAGACGGCACCGTTCTCAAATCATTTAACCATCTACTTCATCGGAATAAGAAGGTGGACTTCATAGAGCAATTCAATGAAAAACTTCTAGTCAAGCAAGAAAATGAGAACCTTCAGATTCTTGACGTAAGCTTCATTCTACTTTTTATTTTAATTTTTTTTATATCTGTTTGTGTAATTTCTCGTGTCTTTTCTTTTAGGCAAATGCTAACTAGTGCCCCAAAATGGAAAATTTTATTGAAAAGTGTCGTTTTTTTAGTTGCCTATACATTAAATGTTTCACCTTTAGTAAATACTTCCTATTTCTTAATTCCCTAGCGAGTACCTTTAGGCACTCCTTAGCTGGAGCAGAACCCTTTCTTTTAAAATGATTTTCATGTCTTTCTGTGTAATTCTCTTTGTTCATAGGTTCGAAATGCTGAGCTGATGGAGGTGAGCAGAACTGAGTTCATGACTCCATCAGCATTTATCTTTCTGTACGAGAACCAGTTGTTCCTTACTTTCAGAAATCGAACAGTTTCTGTTTGGAACTTTCGTGGGGAACTTGTTACTTCATTTGAGGATCACCTGTTATGGCATCCAGACTGCAACACAAATAATATATACATAACAAGTGATCAGGATCTAATTATCTCTTACTGCAAGGCTGATTCTGAAGATCAATGGATGGAAGGCAATGGTAATTGTCTCTAGAATTAGTGTTTCTTTGATTTCTGAATAGAGTAACTATCAATAACTTTGAATTTGTTAAAGTGATCTTATATCATCATAATTTGTTTCTTGATGCAGCTGGTTCCATTAATATCAGCAATATCTTGACTGGGAAATGTGTAGCTAAAATTAATGCTATGAATAGCAGCACCAAGGTGGACGAGTGCAACAGTACTGGTTGCAGCTGCAATCAGAGTAATTCATCCCAAATAAGGAGCTCAGTTGCAGAGGCTTTGGAGGACATAACTGCCTCTTTTATGATGAAGATCGAAATGAGATATATACCGGTAACAGACATGGTCTTGTTCATGTATGGTCCAACTAATGAAAAGACTTTCCTGTTTCTTCTGGCTTCATGTGCCAAGGAACCTGTGTTTTGGTTTGCGCTTTTGCTGATGGGATTAATTCCGCATTGGATGTCTATAAAGTTTAAACTGGCTCAACATTGTAGAATTGTATGTCATTTGATATATAGTTGTTATCTAGCACCTTGCAGTTGTGTGTTCATAGTTTATGCAGAGATAACCAGTTAAAGAGTGAATCAACCTGTCTAGGAAGAATTTGTGTATGCTTTTCTTTTACTTTGACTTTTAAGTCTTTCTAGAGGTTTGGCCTTATAGTTTCTGTATAGTGCAATCACTGCTAAATATTTTGAGGCAGATGAGACATCTTACTTGTATTATCAGTTTATCCTAGAATTCAATGAAGACAATGTGGGTTGGAGGCAAAATTGGTGTTTTTATCCCATGGATACATGGGGTTTTTATCCCTCATTTGTATCATTGGTGTAAACCTAACTATAAATCTCATTTTGGTTTAGTTGCTAACATGTTCTTGTGTGCTGGTCTTGTCGTGTTTATTATAAATACTGCTATCTTAAAAAACAAAATTCTTGGTAACTAAGCAAATCCTTTTGTTATGCTGCTATTTTTTTCTTTTGTCACATAATGGATGTGCTTAAGTTTGTGTATCTATATAAATATTGAATATTTTCCTTCAACCTTTTATACTTATCCTATTATTTGCCATGTTTTGGCATGTAATGTGGTAAGGTTTTGAAACTGAACTGATTGAGTGATTAAATCAGAATGATTAAATGGAGTAAAAAAGGTTTTGAAACTGTTTAGTTTTGCTCATTGAAAGTGTCATTATGTATAATTTGGCCCTTAAATGTGTCAATTTGCTCACATTTTGGGTCTTTTGTCAACTGTAGTTACTAAAGTGATGGTTTTTATTCAGCTTGAAGGAAAGGTGCACCTTATTTAGTGGCCTTTTGCTAAAAAATGTGGTGTACTTGTTTACCTTTTGGTCCCTCGAAAGTGTCACTATATATAATTTGATCCTCAAATTACTCACAATTTACTCATTTTTTTTTACCAAATCCATCTCACTTTAGTATTGGTGGTTGGTGGAAGGATTAAAATGTGAGCATGTTAATATTCAGGAATCAAATTAACACAGTGAAACTTTTAGGGGGCACTTTTTGTGTTTACTCATATATTGTGAGTGCTTTCCATTATCAAAGTTGGCTAAAAGAAAAGGTTCGTGCAATGTTCACAGCAACAAGACAGTTTTTCAATTAACAATAATCTTATGGCAAAGTTCACATGCAAATGAATCATGGGAAAGTATTAGGAATCATGTGATGTAATATTTTTTTAATTAAGAAAAGATGTCTTTTAGTATAAATAGCATGCTTCTTAGTCATTGTTTCAAATTGAAAAAATGAGTGCTATATATGTATGCATGTATATTAGTCCCACATGTTTAGGAGTATATTCACAAATTATAACTTTAGATATGGTAATATACTCAAAGTGTAGTTTATTAATATATTTTCACTTGTTTTCTACAATTAGCAAGTCATAACTTTTACTTAGTAAATGTACTTTCAAAAGGTACAGCTTATTAATATACTCCTAAAAAATTGTGTGAGAATATATTAGCAATCCTCACACCCATACTAATTAAATAAAGTAGATTGATTAAAAATATAGTTATGTGCTCGTATTCATAGGCATGACAATGAGAAAGATGTGGGGTGGATTTTGCTCTCATCATCCCCAATCCCACAAAGGCCGAGACAAGTTTGAGGTAGGTTTAAGGAGGATGAATATGAAATTATGAAACTTGAACTTATCTCCCAGGTTCTCTGTCGCGTTCAAGTAAACCTGCAAGGATCTTACATACGATATTTTTTACTTTTTTATAACTTAAGTCATATACATTCTAATTCAAATAATAAATGAAAAATAAACAGTGAGAATCTTAAAAAATAAGAAATTTAAGAACTATATCATATTTTAAAGGAAAATATGCAAACTTGTATTCATTATTTAACAATTATACCAGGACGAATATTTGCAACCCAAAACCACCCCATTGAAATTGGGTTAGGTCGGATTTTCCCTTAAACTAGGTCAATGCTAGTGAGTTTTTCTGTCAAAGTCGGAGCAGGTCGGTACTCACATGTTCGAGTTGGATTATCATGCTTAGATGTATGTAAAATTGTAAATTTATCAAGACAAATTAATTAAAAATGCAGTTATGTATATATTTGTATTTATATAAACACCATCAATGCACCTGAGTTCAATCATATTCATAAATATTTTTTCCTCTGAATTCATAAATTCATATTCACTTGGTATAATTGTATCATAAATTACTTAACTCCATTTTTTTAGATTAATTAGTATACACTGTTAGTGTTTAAAAGTTTTACATAGTCATCCAATGATGTGTTATCACATCATTTAATAAATATGACAAATCATGTATTATTAAATTCAATAAATGATTGACAGTACATCATTAAGAAGTGTTTTTCAGTTCAATTGGGAGCAACCATTTTAATAAGATTTTTATTTAGAACTCGACCGAGATGCAAAGTTTTGCAAAGCACCAATGAAGATAAGTGATACGTCTCCTTATAATACATGAGATTGAAAACACATGAATTGGCCAATAAAGGGTATTCCAACATACATTACTTGGCATTTGACAAACACGATTTAGAATATGTTTGATTTAGCGCTACAACATGATAAACTTATGTTTCCAATGCAACAAACAGTTGCGCCGAGAAATCCGAACTCGAGTGTAATTACTTCTCAGTGCAAAACCAAAAATACACTTAGAGATGGCCTTGCAGGTTGACAAGGCCAGTCACAACTAAACCTAATTCAGCAATTAAAAAATAGTTTAAAAGAAAAGAAAATAACAGCACTCAAAGTGTCATTTGATTAGTAATACTGTTCTTACAACTGCATACTGATACTAACCACTTTATAACAAAACCCACATCCATGTGGAGGCATGGAAACATCTAATTATTTGAAGGCTGTAATCTTTTACAGCTTTCCCTGTATTTTTGCAAATTATAATCCATCTATTGTTTCCCTAGTTACCAACTACTTCTATGAGAGTTGGCTCATAGTCACTGGGAGCCTCAAATCCATGAAGATTCATCACAGTTGCAGCAACGTTGGCCAGCCCACCAGTGGGAAGATCATTTCTGAACCTGACCCCAGGTGACAAACCAGGACCTCCAATGGCAATTGGCACCTTAACAAGCAGGGGAAAAAATGTAAGAACTAAATTAAGCTTCTTGTCTATAGTGATTATGCAAGTATATGGTAAGCAAAGATCACAACCAGATGCTTTATCTGAATTGCTAGGATAAATGTCATTTTGATAATAGGCCTTTGAAAGTAGGTATCAATGTTTTTAGACATGTTTCCAAATTAATTAACAATAAATTAACACACTGAAAGCAAATAATATTGTAATTCATGCAAAAATTCTCATTGATGACTGACTATATTTTGTAAAACTTACTGGCTGAAGAGTATGGGAAGTAGAAGCTGGACATTTCCATTCTTGTCTAAAATAGGTTTTCCAGATTTATCTCTCTTTACCATATCCTCTGCATTTCCATGGTCAGCAGTGACAACATAAATTCCACCCACTTGCTCTATTGCGTCAAGAATCATCTGCAATAACATACGTAAATACACTAATAAAATGAGTAGCTATTTAGCCTTCAGCTCTCTTGTTTGTTCCCTTTTAGCATAGAATTCTTTTTTTGTAGTAATTGCTTAATTGGAAATAGCACATAAAATGCAAGGATTAGACTATTTCCTTAGTTATAGGATATGTATGACCAGCCACCAGAAAATTCTTCTTCTCTTATTTTCAGTTCTTAACATAACCTAGTCATTTTAGTTAAGAGATAGACAAGGTACTCTACTGATATAAAAAACTATATAGTGACATCAAGAATTCTCAAATTTTTAGCAAGTTTGAAAAACATATAAATTTACAGAAATGTTCCAGTAAATTTGAAAATTAAAGTTCATACCTTCACAGCATCATCAGCTGCCTTGCAAGCCACAATTGTTGCTTTTATGTCACCTGTATGCCCCACCATGTCACCATTTGGTAGATTGACACGTACCTATGCCACAAACAGAATAAAATAGTAACTAAAAGTTTAATTAGATCATGATTCCCAAAATCACTTGATAACCCATTTAATTACCTGATCAAATTTCCGGCTAAGAATAGCATCCCTAGCCTTTTCACCAATCTGCAATGCCTTCATTTTTGGTTGTACATTGAATGTAATTCCAGAGTCACTAGGAATTTCTACATATTCCTCCATTTGTGGATTAAAATATCCAGAGCGGTTTCCATTCCAGAAGAATGTGACATGACCAAATTTGACAGTCTCACTGTTGGAGAAGAAATTCATGTAAGTGACTATGATGGCTATCATTTAAAAGCACAGGCTTTCTATAATAAAGAGCACCTTAAGGTAAATATTACTGTCACAAAGAAGATATGAATTTCTACCTCCTATTTTTCCCCATACAAAGTTATCTTATTAATTATTAACCCTTGTGGGAAGGGCTCATATGAGAAACATTTGTCCAACTGGTTGAGCCAACAAAAACAAAACATCATAAATTCTAATGCATTACATACTTCCAACACATTCATCATCAAGAAAAGAATAAGCATGTAGAAAGATTAAGGATTTGCATGAAGTTACTACAAATATCATGAAAATCCTACTAAAGATTGAAGTAGTGATAATTCACCTGCAAGCAAAAGTCCGAATACCGTTATGCACTAAATATTCACCAGATGTCCTTTCAATCTCTGGGGGAGAAACAAGGTAATGACTTGGAAGCTTCAATTCACCATCATATTCAAGCATTCCAGCATAGTGGATTTTAGGGAAACGAACTCTATCAAATTTGTCAAAATTTTCATATTCAAGAGCCTTGGCAATCATAGTCATACGATCTGCTCTGAAGTTGAATGTAACAACAGCATCACCATCAACTATTGGACCAACAGGTTTCCCACTCTCATCAACAATAACAAAAGGAGGCAGATACTGATCATTAGCATTTGGTTCTGCCCTCAGTTTCTTGACAGCTTCAAGTGCACTTGTAAACTTATGGGGTGCTTCACCAAGAACTTGGGCATCCCACCCTCGTTTCACAACATTCCAGTCATTCTGCAGTTTGTTTTGAAATCATTGACACAACTATTTCAAACCATATTTATTTTCTACATATAACAATATGCATTTGAATACAAAGTTAACCACAAAAAGGCAATCTCACAAATAAATAAATGAAAGATTTAACAGCAGTTCCCACCTATAACCTGAATCCTTTTGTATAAGCAGCCATGATTCACAGGGTGAATAAGCATTATTTGGTTTTACTTTGTCAAACTTCAGACACAATATGGCATTACAGCAATAAATCTCTATGGACAGAATAGAAGACTCATAGCTACACAAAAAATCAGTGATAGAAACTAGTTAAAGTTCAATGATGCAGGTTGAGTACTAGCATGAGATGGTGAAATACTAAGCTAAAATCAAATTGAAACAATAGAATGGTCACAACCATATCTGATGAACATCATTGACCAAAACGTGTTGGACTTCTAAGAAAAGTGAGATGCAGATTACAACTTAGAAATGTAATCAAGCACCATAAAGTTTACCTTTAATTTTATTATTTATGCTAACCTACCTATTCCATTTTTTTAAGAAATTTAAACTGTCTAGTATACATATGAACAGAGAGGCAAAAGAAGAAGTGTGAAGCTATAAAAGATCTTTTAACCTTTTCAACATTACAACAAAAATCCATATAGGAGTAATGAAAGATGCTAACTTATGCAAATGGATGGTCATGTCAAGGCCAATGATATACAATATACCTCATAACGATCCATTGTGACATACATGCGACCTCCACCTGATGCAATCTTTGCATCAATACCTTTCTCACGCAATTTTGCAAGATCATTTTCAAGGGTCTCCACAAATTCCACACTTGAGCCATCCAAAACATCACGGCCATCCGTAAGAATATGGACACGGACTCTCTTAACACCTCGCTCACTAGCCCCTTTAAGCAACAACTGTATAAAAATAGTTAGTTAGAAAGAATAAATTTCACAGACATGAAGGAACAAAATTCCAATCCCAGATAGATAATCACCTGCAACTGGTCAAGTCTAGAGTGAACTCCACCATCACTCAGTAGCCCAATGAGATGCAATGTGCCAGTTTCAAAACATTCCTTTATGTACTTGAAACCTTCTCCTTCATAAATTTTTCCAGAGGCTAGAGCAAGGTCAACAAGCTTTGCACTGCAATGAACAATCACAAACCAATATCTCCCAATCATCAGATATGCTAGGAATATATTTATAACAAGAAAAACAAAAGATCATATAGCATAGTTAATAGGGAACAGAAGACTATAACTAAACATTACAAGAAGATAAGTATGCAACAATAAATCCTAATTTCATTAAGGAAATTTATTGAAATTATGATACAAAACCAAACATAGGAATACAAAGTCCTTGGGAAAAGTCATATACAATAAGGCAAAGCTGCAAAGGCATTGCTGACTATCCTAAAACTAAACTAGGCATGAGAACCGGGAACATTTATATCCATTAATCACATATAGTGCCCGTTTGGTTTACAGATGAGTAGAATTGATTCTAGAATCAATGGTTGACAATGAGTGTTGCATGTTTTACGAAACACGTTGGACGGAAGTGATTTAAAATCAACTGCACTGTTAGGAATTTAAACCAAACAGACACTTAGTATAATTCAAGAAACAATGCAGATTGCAGAAAAAAGCCATAGTGAGAATTATTGTGGACCAATCCATGACATAAAAGAATGACAAGCATAGCAAATCCAGATGTTTACAAGAAATAATATCAATTCATATTTATAGCTATTGTAAACCAAGAAACACCAGTAACATAATTCAAGAAGCATCAAAGACCAATCCCTTATGAAAATACAAATAAATCCAAAAACAATTGTTTTTAATTTTTTTTTCCTGATATCTATTGATTTAAAAATGACAAGCAGTATATGATTACAGCCACTATTAACTAGTAGTGGTAAGAGCAAATATCCATGGGGCTAAATAGATGGAGATGAGAGGCTAGTTTTCAATTTACCCCTGAGCAAATATGCGACCAGCACCAAGTGCATTGTGACCAACTTCACTATTTCCCATATCATCATCTGTTGGAAGGCCTACTGCTTTACCATGAGCCTTAACCAATCTCCAATGATCAGGAGCGCCCTACAATATTAGAAAAAAGAAGGATCACCATTGAGAAACTATATTAATACAACAACTCATACAAGAAAGAGAGAAATGGATGATTTATACAACAACTCATACAACTCATACATCTCTGAGAAAACGGGAGATTGAGAGAAAAGAGATATGCTATCAACATATACAAGAAAGAGAGAGAAGTGTGAGATATAATGAGTGATCCGATAGAAAGAGATAAAGAGAAAAAAAAAAAGTGTTGTATGTATCATCACCATTCATTTCATTTTCAGGGAAAGACAAAATAGCTAAACAATTCCATCCAATAAGTGCAATAAATAGAACAAGTGTGTGTGTGTGTGTGTGCTTGTACCTTTTTAAGGGAATCCATGGCGGGTGTCTCAGCTATGTGGATGCAGTTGTACTCATTGGGTTTGTCCTCTCCCCAACCATCCAACACAACCATAGCCACAGTCTTTCCCTTTGGAAGCTTTGGATGATCATTCAATTTCCATGAGAAACCTGAGCTACCCATCTGCCTTTTTCCTTTCTATATCTGATTCTGAGTCAATAACAAAACCAAATATCCAAAATTCAGCAACTAACCAACAATAATTTTCATACTGTTACATAAACATCACTTGTGATGTAACACTATATATTATTAGACCACTGAATTTGGATAGCCTGCAGTTTCAAACTATGCAGGGTAATCAGTTACAATTTACAAATCTAAGCATTAAAATTTATTAAAATTAATTTTAAATGTAAATCTATGAATTTATAGAATGAATCAAAGGATGGGAGATTGATACAGAGAAGTGTAGCATCTAAAGAATGGTAATTCTAGAACACTTCATACCTCTCTTTTTCTCTCTCTGTGTCAGCTTTAACTAACTCAACAAATGTCACAGAAGCAACCCAACAACACCAAGCCCTGCTTTTCTGTTGTGTTGTGTTTGATATATATAAATACAATTTTATTGTGCTGGGACTCTGGTAGCTTCCATATTTTCTTTTTTTTTTCTTTGTTTTTTTTTTTTTGAAAAGAAAAGTAAGAGGGACCTACGTGAATCCTGAGAGATCTTTAAGGGGAGTCACGGAAAAAGAGAGAAAAAGGGAGATGGAAACAAAACATAATGGGATTTAATTTAAAGTTTAAAGTTTAAACTTAAAACTTTTATTTAGTTTGTACATATTAATTAGATTAAATTATAATTTATTTTTTTTGTGGTTAAATATTTTAATTAATTTATTTTTAATGATTTTATTTTCAAAATTAATCACATATATTTTATATTTTATTTAAGTATAAAAAATATACCTATATAATACAACAGATATTGTTATCATGGTTACTAATTTCATTGACATGGTTAGCATGTTCTATAATATACTTCTTCGTGTTGCTGTTGGCAGGAAAATTTATTTAGGAAAATTTTCATAATTAATATTTGAGTGTAGGAAGTGTATGAGAAAAAGATAAAAAAAATAAAATAAAGTGATTGGTGTAATAATTAATGTGATGAAAAAGGAAGGGAGATAAAAAGAAAATGTGAGTATAAAATAAAGTGTCTTAAAATGAGTGTGAGAAATTAAAGTTGAATTATTTATTATAGATAAAGGTTTTATTCATCAAATAAATATAGGTGCGGGTCAATATAATTATTTGTAGGAAATAAGTGCAAATCTAATTATTATAATATCAATTCCACCTTATAATCACATAATATATTTATAATATTTTATTTTATAACTAAGATTTGAAAAATATTTAATATTTTTGAAATTAATTTAGATATTATATTTTAGTCTATCTTTTTTATTTTACAAGTTTTTCATAGTTACGTTTAGTATTAAAATAATATTTTTATGTTCCCTATGTTTTTGACACATGGGAAAATAATACTTTTATTTTATTAATTTAAAAAATAGATATATTATTCATACAACTAATATATATAACAACTCATATAATATATTTTTTCTTTTTATCTCTCTATCACATTATTTATCACATCTCACACTCTCCCTTTTCTCTCTTTCAGGTATTGTTATACAACTTAGTTGTACAAGTACCATTTTTCTTTAAAAACGGGATAAATTGAACATATATGTATTTTCATTTAATTAAAATGCAAGTAATGTGTTGAAATTAAGGTAAACAAGTAAAGTAACTATTGGATGTGGGTATGAAAATTAATTGCTATCACACAAATTTGAGCTTAGGTGATGTCTTACCTCTCATTTCCTTATTAAAAAAAGTAGTAGTAGTATATACGATGATATAAAAAGTGCATTGCATCTTAAGAAACAATTTTTTTTTAAAATTATTTTGTTTATTATTTAAATAAATAAAATTTTAGTTAATCTTATTTTTTAACAATGACTTCCTCACACATATCTATATGGGAGTAAATTTGTGAGTTTAACTAATCCCTTCTAACTGAATTATAAGCAATACATATAGTTTACATTAATTAAGAATGTTAATTAATTTTATTTAATTTTCTTGATATTTCCTATACTATCCCTTATGAAAGACTTCAGTTTTGTTGGAACTTGTTTCAAATGAGAATTCTCTTTCCATTTTAAAAGACACATGATAGGGTTATTGGAATATAAAGTCTGAATTAAATAAAAGATATTTTGGGGATGATATCATTAAATAAGTGAGATTTGCATATATTTTGGACCACCATACATAAGGTTCTTTTTTCCTTATAATTCAGTCCATAGGGAGTACAAGAGAAGCTAAACTCACTCCACTTAATCATCATATATTATTTTCTTTACACTCTAATCTTTCATACCTTACTTTTCTTTCTATTTCTCTTCCTTTCTCATCACATTAAATATCATATATTTTGCTTTCTCTCTCGTCTTTTTTTTCTATTTCTCTCTTCTCCACACCTCTCACATAAAAAATGGGGTATCAAATTTTTTATTTCCCCTTAACAAAAATTTAGTCTCGATTCTTAAAATATTCACCTTAGCTTTAAAAAACATGGAATGAGTTTAGCAAAATTTACTTCCACCCTTTATTATGAGTGTTTATATATTAAGAGAGATACACATTACACTATAAATAAATTCATTATATGTTATTTAAAATTTTAATTAATATATTTTTTATTTGAAATGGTATGACTAATTTATGATTGTGATTTGTGAGACAAATTATATGACTAATGTTTGAAGTTGTTTATTTATTTGATGTGTTTCTCAGCATGTAGGTATGATTCCTGATGGATGTCTTCTCATCTGAAAAATTTAAATTTACTCACAATTTTGTATCTCCATTCAATACAAATTTTGTCATGTTTGTTTAATTTGATAATTGTACGAGTGCGTATGATCAGGTGCTATTTGGCACAATGTTAGGATGAGTTCACTAGGCAGAGCACAATGGTCCACGATGGGGTACTTGCAAAAGAGACTCCAACGTTCAAGTTAGAATATGCTCGGAAGTGAAAAGGTAAAGTGATCAGATTCATACCTGACATTCTTCTTGTATATATGGTGAAGATTGGCGGGAAATTTTGTTGAGCGGTTACAACAACTAGGAGATCGTGGGCTACGCGCATGGCGGGACATGTGCACGTGCTTGTCCCACAATTGGTTTCCATGACATAGTCATCATTTTGAATGATCGGCATGACTACAAGAAGCTCGGGGATGTCATTCGTTGTCGGCTATCTCAGTCTAAGGTCAGCCTTACCAAGGTCCATAACATTTTCCCCCTAAGAGGAAGGTCTAGGAAGTAGACTTTCATCTTTCTCCCTAGTAGCTGAGATGGAAAATATTTTTCGATATGAATGTAGCATCTCTACACCTGGAGGACATGCGATTTGTTCTATAGAACACAAGGTTGATTGGGCTGCAACAATTCATTTTCCAGGCCCAACCCATGAGTTTATTTAAACTTTGTGAAACGTATACCCATGCCATTCGTCCTTCCAGAAAGTCCTTCTTCCAGAAACTCTGCAATGATCATTCATTTTCCCCCACAATACCTTGTATGCCTTTTGAGTCCAGCGGCCTGCATTTATCGTTGTGCCAACTTTGCGAAGAGCTCTTAAGGTACCACTCTAGTCTCTAGTTTATGTTCATATTTATTTTTAGGGTTTTAGGATTTCGACTTTTTTGCAGCCATGGTGCTTCCTGAAGATACCGCTGGAGGTATAAGGTGTAGCCAACAAAATGGTTCAGCCCTACTGGGTCGACCCACTCGAACCCGCATTTTTGTAGGGCTTGGGCATTCAAATTTGAGACCCGAAATTTTCCCAGGTTTTTTAGCCCAGAAAAAAATAAGCCCGTAAAAAATCGGGTTCAAGTCGGGTTTGGCCTACCTGTTTGCATAGAAAATAAAATTAAAAAAAGTTAAGTGTGCTTTTGTTTATGAAAAAAATGCAACATATTCGGAATTAGAATAGAACTCTCATAACTCTCAAACCCTCACAATCATATACTTCCTCAACTCCCACCCTCAACAACACCGTAGACATAAGTTCACCATCCACCACGCAGTCACGCCACCTATTTCACTAGAATTGTCGTGCTACCACTCACCAGTTATAACCCGCATGCGCTATCTGCAACTGTGTGCAACGTCGTAAGTCCTTAGCGCAACCTGCCACATGCGCGAAAGACGACCATAGCTCGATCTTCACCGGAGCTCCAACATGCTCCTATTGCAACTGCATCTGCGAGGTGCGACACAGGGGATAATGACGATGGGTGGGACGGTGCCTCGCGTGATGGTGCCTTGAGGTTCGACCGACAACAGGGCGGAGGAACAACAAGATTGTAGTGGGCTGGCACTACTCTGATACCATGACCAAGGGACCTCCGATGACCCTTCCTCGTCCTTTCACTCTTGTCTCTCCCTCTCTTCCCACAAATTCTGTTTTTTATTTCCTTTTTTTTGTTACTGGTTCTGTAATTTTTCTATCCCTCTGGTCTATTTATTTTTTTGTCTCTCTCTTTTCCTTTTTCTAGGTGGTGGTATAAGGAAGAGTGGGAGACCATGGCTGTTGAGGAGGTTGTTGAAGTAGTTCAGAGATTCACAAGAAGTGCGGTTGAATTGTGATTAGGGATGGGAATAGGCCGAGCTGAGCCAGGCTTTCCAAGGCCTGAGCCTGGCCTGCACCTTAAATCCATAGCTTTGAGTCTGGTTTGTTACCTGACATATGCTTTATTTTATGGTCTGAGTCTGAGCTATTTAAAGCATGATAAGGCCTGAAAGCCTGTTTAAAAGTCTGTTTTGTAGTAAGGTACTTAAATATATCATAAGCATATATATGAATAGACTTATAGGTTCAAGTTTTTAACATACTTAAATATTTATACAAGGTAATAAGTATATAATTATAAGGAAAAGTAATAACAAATCTTTAATTTATAATAATAATAACAATATAAAAAATATTAGTATTTTATTTAAATTTAGTTAAATAGACCGACCTGATAGGCTCAAAGGGCTTTTTCGATGGCCTGAAGTATAGCCTGTTATGCTATATAGGCTTTTGAAAAAGCCTTGACCTGCTTTATTTAATAAATTGTCCTGGCCTGGGCCTGATATAGGCCGGGTAGTAGGCCCCTGACGAGCGGCCTGGCCTGTTCCCACCTCTAATTGTGACACTTGAAAACTTTTGATCCAACCTACAAATACTTTGAGAAACTTGCTGATCTTTGCTCAAGGAATACCTTGGCTATTAGAAGTTACTTCTAGAAGATAGTGGTTAATGTATAATGCAAACTAAGTTTATTGAAACCATCTTCTTAAAGTCAAGCAATATCATAGGGATTAATATCATCAAACTTTATTCTTCCATATAGTGTATTTAATGTAGATGCAACTTAAATAAGGTTCAAAAGAATGATATAATTTTTCTGCAGTTATGCAGAAGCAAAACAATGAATCTGACACTTTAAACCAACCTTCTGAAAGGTGAAATGATTTTATATTTTAATAAAACTCTCTAGAATAGTTATTTAACCAATAACTAATAAGATTATATAAGAAAATATATTCAGAAGAAATACCAATCTGATATTTTAAATCAAGTTACACAATGAAAACTGATAAATGTTCCTTCTGGAGTATCAAATAGACTTTAAACTTGATGAAACTTTCCAAATCAGATATTTAAATAATAAACAATCAGAAAATAAAGTTATATCTAATTAAAATAGAGTTTGTAAAGATCTGGTAATTTGAACCCCAAGTTTCAATGTTGAACAATGAATATATTTCAAGAAATGTTCTTCTGAAGCACCAAACAGTTTCATAATTTAATGAAACTTTCCATATCAGTATTTGAACTTATATGGATGTGATTTATGTGAAAATATCAGTTCAAAAACAGGTTTATCAAAATCTGGTGTACAACTTGCTAAATATTCAAAGTATGAACAATAACTAGCAAATCAATAAATGTAAGTGCAGAAAGATAAAGAAAGTAAAGGTAAGAGACATTGCACAAATGATTTTGATACTGGTTCACCCTCACAATCTTTGGGCTACGTCCAGTACCTACCTCAGTAAGATTTTCCACTAATCAATCCTGATTACAAGGTATTCTTTTCTCTCACAACCTCCTCAAGCTCTTTGCCAAGTATTCTTCTGCAGCCTCTTCAGCCTCCTTACAAGTATTATTCTACAGCCTCTTTAGGCTCTAACATTAGTATTCTTTGCTCAGCCTCTGCAAGCTGTAACATTCCGGAAATTAGAATCTAGAAATACCGTGGAAGCCTTAGGCTGTGAATCTCACCGCAAGAAGGGAAGATTGAAGTGAGCTGAGAACTTAGGGGTTGGAAGGGAAAATAAGATGAGAATTAGGGAAATCGATTAAGAGTTATGAGTTTTAAGTGAACCAAGAAGGGAAAAACTAAGTATTAAGCCAAACCTGACTGAAGAGTTAGCATAGGAGGAGTCACACCTGGTGGTAGAAAGGCTAGCATGGTGAAGTGGTGAGGAAGGAAGTAGAGACATTGAAACTAGGCAATTAGATTGAGACGGAAGGAATTGAGCTTAAAAGAATTGGCGGAAAGGAAGAGGAGAGGTGTAGATTCAAGGAACCGGGGTAGAAGGTGATTTGATGAAAAGGAACAAGGGAATAGAGAAGCATAGTCTCATGGAAACTTAGAACCCGTAATGTTAGCCTTATTGGATTGAATTGATGAGTTATAACATGACTCATGTAAAGTGTGCCCCGTTGGGTTTCAACCAAGGTTGTTGCTTAATTTTGGGTTTTAAGCCTAATGACCTTGGTGCACTAATTTTCAAATATCTAGAGCTATAAGTGTCCAATTGAGGCGATTCCATTTGTATGAAAAATCTAAGATCCGGGGCTTCAGTTTGATATGCTATATGATAGTATTCCGAGCTCATTTGCACCTCCAAACAGGTGTATTCTTGCTCATGCGAGAAATCTGTCGCTTGAGCCAGAATATCAGTAGAAACAGGTGAAATGTTTATGGTTTTCTCGCTCAAAGCTCGCCCGAGCGAGGCCTGAGCGCAGAAAACAGGGTTTTGGGCGAAATTCAGCTCAACGTGCGCTCGAGCGAGAGCCGAGCGAGCCTAGCGGGCAGAACACCATAAAAACACAATTTTAGGGCTTTTTACGCATTGTCTTCCCTTCCCCTTCATTTTAGAGAGAAAGAGGGAGAATCCTAGAGAGAGAAAGTGAGAGGAAGGAGGAGCAAAGCTAGCTTGGAGCCTTCTCCACCCCCTTGGAGCTTGGAGATCATCTTCCTCCCCCCCATTTTCATTAGCTTCTTCCATTTGAGGTGAGTGTGATTCACCCACTCACTTTCCATCATGTGTGAAGTCCCTTAATGATCCCTCTTCTCCTTTCCCCTTCCTATTTTACTTTCCTTGTAGTTGTTTGATGTATTGCTATTGATATAAGGTCATGATTTATTGAGATGTTATCAACATGTGCCTTAGAAGTTGTTAGGGTTTGATGAACATGCTTAAAAGGATTGTACACTCATGTCTACCTTCATGAATCATGTGCTTATTTATTGTGACTTTATCTCTAACCCTAATCATGATAATAAGAGGATTTTTGGGTCTTAGGACCTCACGGAATTATTTTTGGGTCTCCGGACCTCATGAAAACACCTTGGGTCTTAAGGCCTCATGTAATGATTTTTGGGTCTTTAGACCTCATGCTAAATAATCAAATTTTGGTCCCTGGACTCATGTTCCCAAGACTTTGTCTTCGATCCTTGGACTCATGTTAAAAGAAGAAAAATCATGTTTGAATCTATCATGTTTAAGGGTAAGGTCTTATAGCCTTCAGGAACGACGGTTCCTGTTAGTCTGAGCTCAGTCTAGCCTCATGTAAAGTGGAAAGAACCCTTGGATGTTGGGTAAAACACTTCATGACTAACCTTGCATATATGATTGTCATGGTGATGACTAACATTGCATGTATGATTTGCCGTTGGGAATGTTTTTATGAACCGATCAAGTTATTCTATACTTACTGCCTATCATGTGTTTGTCTCCCCACATTGCACACACCATTATCGCACTCACTGGGACGTAGTCTCATCCCACGATGTGGGAATTATATTCAATTGTGCAGGTTGTGGTCCAAAGGCTTGGCGGAAGAGTTGATGACTTATTTGAGTGGGAGGTTGTGGCCTTGTAATTGTAAATGAAATTATGGACTTGTAGGGATGTGCATATATAGGTCATGATTATTAGGGGAAGAAATATTATGATGTTTGAGAAACTACATTGTACTATTATATATTGTATTGGCTGAATTTTCTAGGTTTTAGGTTGAGATGAGATTTTTGGAAATATCCAGTTTATAGGGGAAGACTCCGCCGAATTTTCGGTAGGATTGTTATAAACTATAGCATCCCAAAGTGTAATTTAGTTTCCTAAATTGAGAATGAGGATTTGTACTGATTGTAATGGTATATGAATTTTGTTGAAGCTTAAGCAAACGTTGGATTGCCTAAGCAATTATGTGGTTTGTTTGATGATATCGGAAATGGCGCGAAATAATTTCAGAAACTTAGAAAAGTGTCTCCAACAAACATTATTTCTAGGTTCACGGAATTAGGACGTTACAAAAGCTCTACACACTCTCAATCCAACACCAACTATCTCTAGTTAGCTTGGGAGATCATAAAACACTCTTCAACAAGAGATGTGTTTTTTTTATAGATGGCTCAACAAAATACTCAAGGAGTGTAATAATCTTTACAAAACTAAGCCTGGACACCCTCTCTAAGAATTACGAACAACAACTCTGCATTTTGGAGTGGTCGAAGGAGATTGTTAGGAATATGCACTAGAGACTTATATATTTATGAACATCCATCACTTGTATCATGTTATTTTATAAAGGCAAACTTATTCTTTTAGAATATAATTATTGTCCTTAGAATAGTAAACTTAAACTTCATAAGAAATCAAGTAGATGACTTGATCGTGAGATCTTATGAAGAACTATTCTTAAATAGTCCCTAGTCAAGTATCATCTTAGGACAAAGATGCATTTAGACTAGTATGTGAGTTCATTGATGATCACATCTCACAGATCATGGATATGAGATATCATGTGCTCACATAGGTACACATTAAGAGTAATGGTGTACTGGACAGACCCACCTTAAGAACGTTGCATGGATTGTTACATAAGTGTCATGAACGTTTCTTAAATAGATAGATGTTATATGAAGTCCTTCGACCTGAAATCACTACGATTCCTACATAAGGCATTATATGTTTTAATTATCATCAAACGTTACCTGTAACAGGGTAATCATAAAGTTGGTTTTTGGACATGTAATAAATTATGTGGTGGAATGTGAGTGCCCTAGATGGGATTTGTCCCTCCTATGTAACAGGAGTTATATCTGTAGGCCTCTTGATAAAGTGAGACTGCAAAATGCATGGCCATGCTCAGGAGGATAAATATGAGATATTTATTTTCTGTACAGTCTACTCGGGGATCAAGAAAACATAAATTGAACTATACAAGGTTGACACAATCCATGCCCTTGTGTTCAATTAGATATTTGGACAAAGGGACAGATCATATAAATTATTATCATAAAATAAGATTTATCAAAGTTATTGATAATCTCAATATTTGGATAGTGATGTGTTGCTATATATCGCTCACTATTTATGATATTAAATATAAAAGAGTTTTATTTTAATATTATAACCAAATATTAAAAGCCTATTAGGTCACACGCATACAACAAGCCACTAGGAAAGGATAATAATTCTAATTTAATTTAATTAGAATTATTACATAATGGGCCAGGCCCATAAGTGTGAGGGTTAAGTGAGTGAGGGGGTAAAACCCTAGCCACGACTCTATAAATAAAGCATGAGATGCACTACCCCAGACACATGAGCAATCGCTTCTTACTTTCTAAGGCTACTAGCAGAGCTGAGGAGGGTTTCCTAGTTCGGCTGTTGGCGTGGACACCACTAGAGACGTGGCTGCTATTGCCTCGTTCATAATCCTAATAAGGTATGACCTTTCGTTTTAATACTTTTTATGCCTTGATTCGTGTTTTCGCAAAATGATTATAACAAGGGAGGGAATCCATTTATTTACGCTGCACCCTGACCACATGCTTGATTCCCTTCAATTGGTATCAGAGCTTTGGTTTGCGATAAACACATTTTAGGCTTTTAATCTTGTGAAGATTTTGATTTTTTTATTGTTTTTTTTGCTGAAAAACATTGCGCTGATATCTGGGCTGCAACATGCGCTGCAGCGCAGGATAAAGCACAGATCCGCGCTGCAGTCTAGGCTGCAGTGCAGACTGAAGCGCAGTTTACGTATTTTGATTATGATACTTGCACTTCACCTACGTTGTAGCGCAGGTAAAACGCAAGTGAAGCGCAACTTTCAGAATCATTTTATTTTGTTCCCTTTATTGATTGTTTTATGTGCGATGTATATATGTTTATATGTTCTAATGTTAGAGGGTCCCAAGGAACATGAAAGAGTTCATGTCTTGGGCATCAAAGGGTTCAATTGTTGAAACCTTGTCTTGACTCAAATATTGGCTACGATAAACATGTCACTTATCAATTTGCTGACAAGAGCGTATTCAAATGATACGAGGGACTTACTCGTTTATCGGTTCGTGAAGTATTCGTTTGATGCGAGACATTTATTGATGATTGGTTGAGTGTTTATCAAATCCAGTTTTTTGTTTTGAGACACTGCGTAATGTTTTATTTTGTACGCGCGTAATCCAACCTCGCTTAATATATACATATTATTATATCACTCGTTTTACAATCATTGGATGTTGAGTTTGCATGATGATTGGTTATGGCCTTAGTTGTGTTAATTTAAATATGACCTGTGTGTCGTGCCTTACCTCCTATATTCCTTTTGTAATTCTTTTCTCATCTCTATCCCCTCGTATGTTAAACGAGGTTTCTTCTTGTTATGTAATGTAACCGGGAGGACAAGGAGCATGGATTCAATGGGAGATTTGGAGAGCTCAAGATTATATACAAGATTATATAGTTGATGTAATTTTGTATTTGTTTTTAGGAGGCCATAACCATATCATGTATTTGTATGAGATGCATGCTTGTATGTTAAATGGTTTAACAATGAATAAAATTAAAGCGATTAAATCCCTCAATGCTCGCGTGCCTTCTAATGAATGACACTCGTCAAAACTAGAATCGATTAAGTGTGGGTCTGCCAAAGCAGGGTACATTTATCTATTCTAGTAAGACACGATAGGATAAATGTAATATCCGATTGTCAATCATTGGTCTTTGATTGGGTATATTCAATAGGATTGAAAAACCCAAAGGCACTAATATTAAGTCATGTTTTGCCTTCCAATGTATGGCACTCGTCTAGACTCGAATCGATTAAATGTGGGTCTGCCAAAGCAGGGTACATTTATCTATTTTAGTGAGGCGCGACAGGATAAAAGTAATATCCGACTGTCATGCCATTGGGTTTTGACTTAACTAGGTATATTCAATAGGATTGAAGAACCTAGAGGCACTAAGTTAGGCATAAATTCATAAGATGAATTAGAATAAGAGTTATTCACCTAACTATCCAAGAGTTGTATGAGATACAATTGGAAAGCGTGTTCCTACCTAAATAACCTTTTTTAAGCGATCGGCCAAAGCTGACTTAAAATTAGGTGAAATATGGATCTTGGCCCACTAGAAAATCTAGTGATGGGATTTTCTGATTCTTTATATTGAGGGTACTTATTTTGAATCAAAATAATGGGAGGCATATTTAATTAAAGACCTTGTTAAATATGTTTGTTATATGATACTTATGTGCATAATTTTTGAACACAACAAATTAATCTTTTATTGTGATCTGTCCTTGAGAAGGACAAACTATCTGAAATTAACTTTCTAGACTGGTATAGAGACCTAAGGATTGTCCTTAGGCATGAGAAAAGGTTGCATGTCCTGGAAGGGCCTATTCCTGAAACACCCATCGCAAATGCTTCGAAAGCTGACAAAGATGCTTTTAGAAAGCATCTGGATGTTGCTTTCGATGTAGGTTGCCTTGTGCTTGCTACAATGAATGCTAAAAACAGCATGAGAACATGGAGGCGTACAATATGATTGTACACTTAAAGAGACCTTATCAAGGACAAGCTAGGCTTGAACGATTTGAAGTCTCATAAGCACTTTATCAATGTAGACTGGCAGAGGGAACCCCTGTTGGTTCTCATGTACTCAAAATAATTGGGTACATTAAAAAAACCTAGAAAGGCTTGGATTCCCATTAGGCCAAGAGTTGGCCACTGATCTTGTCCTGCAATCGTTGCTGGACAGCTATAGTCGATTCATCATGAACTATAACATGAATGAATTTGACAAACCATTGCCAAAATTGCTAAGCATGTTAAGAAATGCTGAGCAAAACATTAATAAAGGTAAAGGGAAGGCCATATTGATGGTCCAACCTGAAAAGGCAAAGGGCAAGAAGAAGTTCAAGAAGCCCTATTTCAAACCAAAGGACAAAGGCAAGGATAAGCCTAGTACCTTTGTTTTGAAGCCTATGGGTTGGATAGCTAAGGAAGGAAAATTGTTTCCACTGTGGCTAATCAGGACATTGGATACTGTGTAAAGTACCTGGAGGAGATCAAGAAAAAGGGAAGTGAGACTTCCGCTTCAGAGATATATGTTATAGAAGTCAATTTACCTACTTCTGTATCTTGGGTATTGGATATTGGATGTGAATCTCACATTAATGTTAATGTGAAGGATCTAAATGAAGTAGGTCATTGGCTAAAGGAGAAGTCGACCTACGTGTGGGAAAAGGAGCAAGAGTTGCTGCC
Organism: Sesbania bispinosa; assembly: GCA_026901365.1. NCBI lineage: Eukaryota > Viridiplantae > Streptophyta > Magnoliopsida > Fabales > Fabaceae > Sesbania > Sesbania bispinosa. The sequence goes on from QLOH01000235.1 coordinate 935,696, forward strand.
TTAGTCGTAGGAACCTATTATTTAACTTTGCCAACTAGACTAATTATTGAACTAAATAATTGTTATTTTGTTCTTACCATTAGTGGGAATTTTAATTCCGTTTCTTGTTTAGAAAAGAGTGTTTTATAAAGAACAATTCAATTTATTTGAATGATATGGTTATGCAAAGTTGAACAATATGTTCTTGACATGGAAGTGCCTATCTATAACATAAGGGTCAAAATAAATGGTTTGAACCCGAATTATCTTTGGCATTGTTGCTTATACCACATAAATGAGAAATGCATATCCAAACTCCACTAAGATGGTTATTTGGACTCATTTGATTTTGAATCAATTGAGACATGTGAATCTTATTTATTTGGGAAGATGACTAAAACCTCATTCACTGGAAAAAGGTGAAAGGACCAGTGATCTTCTTGGTCTCATACATAGTGATGTATGTGGGCCCATGGGCACAATGGCTAGAAGAGGTTTTCAATACTTCATTACTTTTACTGATGATTTAAGTAGATATGGATTTATGTATCTAATGAAACACAAATTTGAATCCTTTGAAAAGTTCAAGGAATTTAAGAATGAAGTGTAAAACCAACTTGGCAAGACCATTAAAACACTTCAATGAGATCGAGGTGGAGAATACTCAGGCCAACAATTTGATGACTATCTAAGAGAGTGTGGGATAACATCTCAACACACTCCTCCTGGAACACCTCAATGGAATGGAGTTTCAGAAAGGAGAAATCGAACTCTGTTAGATATGGTTCGATCTATGATGAGTCATACTGATCTCCCCGACTCCTTTTGGGGTCATGTTTTGTTTACAGTAGCCTTCACACTAAACCGTTTTTCATCTAAGGCTGTCATAAAGACACCATATGAGATATGGACTGGGAAACGACCTAGCATGTCTTTTATGAAGATTTGGGGTTATGAAGCTTATCTGAAACTCCAAGTTTCAGATAAGCAAGGACCCAAATCAGATAAGTGCTTATTTGTGGAATACCCAAAAGAAATTGAGGGTTACTACTTCCATAATCCTAGCAAAGGCAAAGTGGTTGTCGCGAGAACTGCTGTATTCTTAAGAGAAGAAATCCGTCTCTAAGAAAATAAGTGGGAGGAAAGTAGAACTTGAAGAAATTCAAGTAGCAATGAGTCAATGATGGAGCAAGAGCAGATATCACAAAGTGTTGTGGAGCCACCTGCTCAAATAGCGCAAGACTTGCGTAGGTCAGATAGGGTACGTCACCAAACTGAGAGATATGGTTTCCTTGTGTCTCAGGAAGGGGATGTGTTGCTAATGGATCAAGGTGAACCAGTGATCTACCAAGAAGCTCTTTTGAGTCCATAATTTGAGAAATGGCTTGATGCCATGAGATCTGAAATGGATTCCATGTACACTAACAAGGTATGGACCTTGATTGAGCCACCCGAAGGGATAAAACCCATAGGGTGCAAGTGGGTTTTCAAAAGGAAACTGACATGGATGGTAATGCAAGTACCTTTAAAAGCACGGTTGGAGGCTAAAGGGTTTCACGCAAATTCATAGTGTAGACTATGATGAAACCTTCTACCCAGTTGCCATGCTTAAATCTGTTCGGATCTTGCTTGTTGTTGCAATTTACCATGATTATGAAATCTGGCAAGTGGATGTCAAGACAACCTTCCTAAATGGAAGCCTTCTTGAATATATGTATGTGATACAACTTGAAGGTTTTGTTATACCTAAAGGTATATAAGTTGCAACGATCCATTTATGGATTAAAGCAAGCCTCTAGAAGCTGGAATCTTTATTTTTGATGAAGCTGTAAAGCAGTTTGGTTTCATTAAAATGAAGATGAACCTTGTGTCTACAAAATGGTTAGTGACAACATTTGTGATTTTTCTGGTTTTGTATGTAGATGACATACTCCTCATAGGAAATGACATTCCTACCCTTCAATCTGTAAAGACTTGGTTAGGAGATTTTTTTTTCCTATGAAAGATTAGGGCAAAGCGACCTATGTGTTAGGTATCAGGATCTATATAGATAGATCTCAAAGATTACTTGGCCTAAGTCAAAGTACATACATAGACAAAGTGTTAAAACGATTTAACATGTGAGATTCTAAGAAGGGATCTTTACCTATGTCACATGGTATAAGCCTATCTAAGGCTCATTCTCCTTCCAGTGAAGAAGAGAGAGGTCGCATGAGTAAAATTCCTTATGCATCCGCTATGGGGTCTATCATGTTTACCATGTTATGTACTCGACCAGAAATATCATATGCTTTAAGCATGACTAACAGATACCAGTCTGATCTTGGTGAAGATCACTAGACAACAGTCAAGAACATCCTTAAGTACTTGAGAAGAACTGAGGATTCATTCTTGATATATGGAGGTGAGGAATAGCTACTTGTAAAGAGTTACACTGATGCTAGCTTACAAACCGACAAAGATGATTGAAGATCGCAATAAGGTTATGTGTTTTGTTTGAATGGTGGCGCTGTGAGCTAGAAAAGTTCGAAGCAAGAAACATTCGCTGTTACAAACCCATTAAACCCCTTGTGCAGCAGAATCATGAAGGGCACACTAGATCATTAGGCATAATGGTTATGTCTGATTGTCTCTAGTACAAGTGGGAGATTGTTAAGAATATGCACGGGAGACTTATATATTTATGAACATCCCTCACTTGTATCATGTTATTTTATAAAGGCAAACTTATTCTTTTAGAATATAATTATTGTCCTTAGAATAGTAAGCTTAAACTTCATAAGAAATCAAGTAGATGACTTGATCGTGAGATCTTATGAAGAACTATTCTTAAATAGTCCCTAGTCAAGTATCATCTTAGGACAAAGATGCATTTAGACTAGTATGTGAGTTCATTGATGATCACATCTCACAGATCATGGATATGAGATATCATGTGCTCACATAGGTACACATTAAGAGTAATGGTGTACTGGACAGACCCACCTTAAGAACGTTGCATGGATTGTTACATAAGTGTCATGAACGTTTCTTAAATAGATAGATGTTATATGAAGTCCTTCGACCTGAAATCACTACGATTCCTACATAAGGCATTATTTGTTTTATTATCATCAAACGTTACCTATAACAGGGTAATCATAAAGTTGGTTTTTGGACATGTAATAAATTATGTGGTGGAATGTGAGTGCCCTAGATGGGATTTGTCCCTCCTATGTAACAGGAGTTATATCTGTAGGCCTCTTGATAAAGTGAGACTGCAAAATGCATGGCCATGCTCAGGAGGATAAATATGAGATATTTATTTTCTGTACAGTCTACTCGGGGATCAAGAAAACATAAATTGAACTATACAAGGTTGACACAATCCATGCCCTTGTGTTCAATTAGATATTTGGACAAAGAGACATATCATATAAATTATTATCATAAAATAGGATTTATCAAAGTTATTGATAATCTCAAAATTTGGATAGTGATGTGTTGCTAGATACCACTCACTATTTATGATATTAAATATAAAAGGGTTTTATTTTAATATTATAACCAAATATTAAAAGCCTATTGGGTCACACGCATACAACAAGCCACTAGGAAAGGATAATAATTCTAATTTAATTTAATTAGAATTATTACATAATGGGCCAGGCCCATAAGTGTGAGGGTTAAGTGAGTGAGGGGGTAAAACCCTAGCCACGACTCTATAAATAAAGCATGAGATGCACTACCCCAGACACATGAGCAATCGCTTCTTACTTTCTAAGGCTACTAGCAGAGCTGAGGAGGGTTTCCTAGTTCGGCTGTTGGCGTGGACACCACTAGAGACGTGGCTGCTATTGCCTCGTTCATAATCCTAATAAGGTATGACCTTTCGTTTTAATACCTTTTATGCCTTGATTCGTGTTTTCTCAAAACGATTATAACAAGGGAGGGAATCCATTTATTTCCGCTGCACCCTGACCACATGCTTGATTCCCTTCAGGAGAACCTCACTCTAAAAGGTATTTTTTACATTATGGCTCTTTGGATTTCTTCCCTCTGCTCTCCTTGATGTTTCCCAACTGAATGGGGCCATATTTATAGGATTCTGGAGTCAAACTAGCCGTTTGACTTGCTTGGAGAGGGGTTATGTAGAAACCACAGGAAACACTAGAAGGGGGGTTTGAATAGTGTTTTAAAATTTGAAGTTAATTTATGAAAACCTTTTCCAGAAAAGATAACAATTAAGTTTTGGCAAGTTATCATGAAAAATTTCATTGGCAGATAATTGAAATTATCAGAGCTGTGTGTTAGCTATGAACCTTTGTTTTTCAGAAACTTGTTGAGTTTGATAAAACAGTTAAGTGTTCTACGAACACTTCAGAGGGTTGGAAAACTATCTTTAAAAACTTTGTTTAAACTTGTTTTGAAATGAAAACTGTTAGTTCAAAAGTGTTTTTCTTTATTATCCTACTAAACTAGTTACTTGCTGAAAACCGTGCAGTTGAGGAACTTGCTGAACCACTTTCAGTAGGTTCAGTAAGTACTCTTTTTAAAACAATTTGTTTGCTATTTGAAATATTGATTTGTTAAATGTTAGTTTACTAATCAAACCCTTCCAGGCAACTCATTGCAGTATTATTTTACAGTCAAGCCTCTCCAGGCTCTACAAGAAGTATTCTTTGTTTTTAACTGCCTCTCCAGGCAACTTAATGAATATTCTTTGCTTATCAACTGCCTCTACAGGCAACTCAATGAGTATTCTTTTCTTATCAATTGCCTCTCCAGGCAACTCAATGAGTATTCTTTTGCAGGCAGCCTCTCCAGGCGCAATGAGTACACAAGGCCTCTCCAGGCACACCGAGTACACAAGGCCTCTCTAGGCACACAAGTATTCTTTGCTTTTCAACTGCTTCTCTAGGAAACTCATGCAGTATTCTTTTATCCTAGCCTCTCCAGGATCCCCAAGTATTCTTTTCTATCAAGCCTCTCCAGGCTCTAAGAGTATTCTTTCTTTCACCAAGCCTCTCCAGGCTCTCAAGAGTATTCTTTCTTCCCAAGCCTCTCCAGGCTCTACATACACTTAGGGTGTTTACATTTAAGCTTATGTTTAAGTTTCCTTGAAACTTAAACTACAATTTTCCTGTACTAAGGGTTTACTGAGTACTACTCGGAATACAAAGGTTAAGCTTCTAAGTACAAGGAATGACAGAGATATAGATATTTTCTTCTAAGCTCTAATTTATCTCTGTGTTTTCAGAAGGTTGGCTGGGTTTGATCTGTATTGAGCTTGGCCATACTCTTATGTGAAGGTTGATGGCAAACCATGTTGAAGGATAGAATTTAGGAATGCACGATTGTCTTCTTTTGTTTTTGGTTGACACTTTAGAGATGCATCTTTGGAGGTTTGGCCAACAAACTCTAAGTCTTGCTTCAGGCTATTTATATGTTATGATAAAATATAGCCATTGAAGGTTGTTGATAATACCATTGAGAAGAAATGATTTGGCTCATATAGCCGTTGTGAAATAGCTTCTCATTCGGTTGCTTCTTTTCAAGCAGATTAGGTGTGCAGATGACTTGGCTCTGACACACTGCAGATAAGCTCTTTAGTTCTGAGAGATTTCCATTGTCTTCAGCGAGTTGATCTCTCTCTCTTCTCTGTCTTCTTCTTTTCTTCTTTTTTTCTTTCTCTTTGTTCTTTCTCTTTCTTCATTCTTCTTCTTGCAGATGTAAGGAGATAGGATATAGATATCCGTTAGTCTACTCATTTTTTACCGTTGTGAACTCTGCTTCTCTTTGATTAGCCTTGACCAGTATAGGTGTGTAGATATTTTATCCGTTCTGACACACACAACAATTTTACATTTAAATATTTTCTTGAGAGTGAGTTAATACTTCAACAGGTTGGCTTGCTCCTCTCAATCTTTCTTTGAAGTACGAAGCTTTCAGCTGGATGATGATGATAATTTTAGCCGTTGAGCTTCTCTTTTATCCTTGATAATTTCTGCTTTTCTTCTTGCAAGGATTCAGACTTCTGATTGCGTATTGCAGTGGAGATACAGAAGTAGGTGTACAACAGTGCTGACCTATCTCTGACATCTATTTGCTTTTCTGCAATAGCTTTCCTTTTTGTTGTACTTTGCTTATTAGGATGAGGAAAATAGCTTTTGTTACTATTTCCTTTGTTGATGATGGCAAAGGACATATTGAACCCTTCGGTTATTTTGCATAGAGTCTTTGCCTTTGTTGAGACTTCTCGACGTTTGAGATTTGTCCACGTAGTCAGAGAGTTGATAGTCTTCATATCTTCAGAATGTCATATGACATGTCTGGCTTCTTCTTCTTCAGACAGTTTGAAATGCCACGTCATTTCATTTATAGAGTATGTGTTTAGTAGATTCATTTTGTCATACACATACTTTCAGAGAGTTGAGTTATTTCAGCATAGATTGATTGTTTCAATATGATTGCTTCAGCATGTTCATCATCTTCAGCATGTTTGACTTTTCTTAATCTTCCTTGATGACTTCCAAATAGTATGACCTTTCAGATAGTTGCTGTGAAGTTCTTCTTTTTAGTCTATTGCTTCTTCCTTCTTCTTTTTCCATTTGATTCTATATTATTCTTCTTGTAGCTTGTCGTTCCTTTCTTCTTTTTCTTCTTCTACTTCTAAACTTTCTGGTTCTTTTCTTTTAGTCTTTCTCTTCTTGCCAGCTGGTTGGTTCTTCGTGGTTTCTTTCTGCGTTTCTTCTTGTTCAGATTTCCTTCATCTTTCTTCGGATTTTCTCTTCCTTTCTTTTACCTACTTCCTTAGCTATCTTTGTCTTCTTGTCTTCAGATGGATGCTTCATCCTGTTGCAAAACAATACCTTTCTCAGTAGAACCTGTTCTTATATGATCTAAATTGTTAATCATTAAAACCTAAGAATAATGAGTCTTAAATCTAATTTAATTACTTAAATTAATTCTGAGACTCAACAGGTTAAACTCTTAGTTGGCCTTGTAGGAGCTGTCACTATCATATGACAACTTTTTTCTCTCTCATTCTTTGACCAGTCAATCCTTATGATGGTGTGCTTCTGTTCTTTCACAAAATCTTCCTTCTGGACATGTGAAAACATCCAACAATTTGATAAATAACAATAATAAGCTCCTGGAAAAATCCATGATGTTTTTCTTACATCTGAAGAAAACTGATCCTTTTGGAAGCATGCAGAAATTCAGTTTTCTTCTTCTGGAGAAAACTGATTCTTCTGGAAGTATGCAGAAATTGTTTTCCGCTTCTGCAGAAAACTGATTTTTCTGGAAGTGCGCAAAAATTCTGTTTTGTGCTTCTGAAAATTTAAACATGCTTGCAAAGCTTCCAACCTTTTACCCTTGCTTTAATCTCCTGGAAAAAATCTATGATGTTTTTCCTGCATATAAAGAAAACGGATCCTTCTGGAAGCATGCAGAAATTCAATTTTCTTCTTTTGGAGAAAACTGATTCTTGTGGAAGTGTGCAGAAATTCTATTTTCTGCTTTTGGAGAAAATTGAATCTTCTGGAAGTGCGTAGAAATTCTGTTTTGTGCTTCTGAAGTTTTAAACATGCTTATAAAGCTTCCAACTTTTTACCCTTGCTTTATTTGCATTTTAAGAGAAGTAATTATGGTTCTAGAAGCTTCTTTGAGTGTTCTTCAACTTGAAATATTCAAGGATAATAGCTTGAGGAGTGTGGGAACTTGTTCAATTCTTCTAAAGATACTTTGAACATGTTTACAACTTGAAATGTGAATATGATGCTTTCGAAGAGTGATAACTTTAATGTAGAAACTGTAGATTTTGCTTCTTATGACAAAACTTTGTTTCTAATGATATTGACCTTCTCCAATTTCTTTGTTTGTATCAACAACATTTGGAATGAATATGCTTGAATTGCTTAAGTGATCTTTCACATTCAGAAGGTGTGAGGTTTCATGAAAAGCTCATTCTCATGCTTCTAGTGGTCTTGAATGATCCTTCTAAAGTTTCAACTTTGCTTCTAAAGCTTGATACAACTCATTTTAATATTCATGGAATCTTAAAAGAACTGTCTTGACCTTCTTGAAGCTAAGAAGCTACTTCTTGAACTGGTTTCATCACTTTTGACATGAAAGCTCTATGTAACATGTTTCTGGACACGAGTTCTGTTGTTAAATGCTATTTTCGATATTTCCATCTTCCTTCTATAACTTTTCCTGTATTCTGTCAAGCATTCTCAAGTGCAAACATTAGTACCAAAGTATTCAGAACACTTAGAATATTGTTATGAAAGTTTATTGTCATTAAAACCTTTGCTCAAAAGGGTCTTGGACCTTGCAGTTGCTTCACGGTTGAATGTGTTTTAGGGTTGTAGAAGTGTATTTGTTTAATAGATGACATCTTTTTAATAAGTTAAATTTTATCTGGGCCAGCCGGCATAAGCCTGCTACCCACATAAGGCCGATCACGAGCTTTAATTTTATAGGGCCACATTTTAGCTGGAATTTTTAGCATGATCCGTAAAAGCTCGCTACCCACTCTAAATCGTTTACAATTTGTTAATTTAGTCAAATATAAAAACCACCTTTATAGTTATTGTAAGTTAAAACATATTCGATAATAAAATGAAAATATCTCATGATTATTGTACTCACATAACTAAGAACACCATCACCGACATGAAATAGGTCATAAGAACCTATATTTTTTTCCCATGATAATCTCTAGAACCATGTCCAAAATTGAAAGCGTTTGATTTCTTAAAAAATTGTTCCAGAATTACATACTTACATATAATCACTAAAAAATTGGAAGCAGGAAAAAAAAATCAACAAGCTTAATTATGTAGAAACACAAAGAAACACTATTCAACCCCCCTTTTAGTGTTTCCCTGTGTTTCTGCAGTTGGTATCAGAGCTCAACTCAGGGTTGAGCACCTAACAAGTGTTGAGGACTAAAGATCCAGATGGATGCTTCCAACAACAACAGACAATACATCTCTGAAGGAGCCTCTATCACAAGGCCCCCAGCATTCAATGGAGTGGATTACCACTACTGGAGGGATCGTATGAAGTTGTTCATTAAGAGCAACAACATTGATGTCTGGGATGTGGTCACTGATGGAGACTATATGCCTATGCATAATGGAGTGTCCATTCCTAAGGCTGAATGGACCTCGGAGCAGAAGGCTAGAGTACAAATGAATGCCAAAGCCAAACTCTATCTGATATGTTCTTTGAATAAATTAGAGTATGAGAAGGTTCATGGATGTACTTCTGCCAAGGAAATCTGGGATACTCTTGCAGCAGCCTATGAAGGGACAGAAACAGTCAAGCAATCCAAGATCAGCATGCTCATACATCAATATGAGATGTTCAAGATGGAGGAATCTGAAACCATTGACCAGATGTTTGGAAGGTTTCAAACTATAACTAATGGACTCAGGTCCTTAGGTAGAACTTATGAATCTGGAGACAACAATAGAAAGATTATAAGAAGTTTGCCTAAGTCCTGGAGACCCAAAGTCACCGCCATTCAAGAAGCAAGAGATTTAAACTCTCTTAGAATGGAAGAACTGTTGGGATCTCTCAAGGTCCATGAGCTTGAAATTTAAGAAGATGACAACAAGAAGAAGTCTCTAGCACTAAACTCCAAGGCCAAACAACCTAGGCATGGCAGCATGAAGGCTATGCAAGCTGAGGAAACTTCAGAAGCAGATGACGACTCTGGAGATAGCTCAGAAGACGATGATCTTGCTCTTCTCAGCAGGAAAATTAAGAGGATGCTACAAAACAGAGGAAAGCTAAGAAAGAACCAACCTTCAACCTCTAAAGTAGGTAAGTCAGGTAAGGATTTTCAAAATGACAAAATTACTTGCTATGAATGCAAACAGCCAGGTCATATGATAGCTGAATGCCCAAAACTGAAGAAAAACAACCTAAAAAAGAAGAAGATCTTCAAGAGGAAGAAGAAACTGATGGCAACATGGGAGGATCTTGATGAGTCCATCTCAGAAGAAGAGGAAGACACTTCAGAAGAGGCCAACCTGTGTCTCATGGCCAGCCTGCCCTCATCAGACAGCTCTGAAGCTGAGGTATTTCCATTAACTCTACAAGAGATGTATGATGACCTGATGGACAGTTCCAAGGAACTTTTCCAAGAGTATAAGAATCTATCCAAAGTCCACACAGAAATGTGCAGCAAATATGAGGCTCTTGAGATAGAAAATATTATGCTCAAGGAGAAAATCTTTGTAACTAAAAGCAGCAGTTCACAAACTGTCTCTGAAGAAAACAAAAAACTTCAGAAACAAGTTGAGGAACTGACAAAAGACTTAGCTAAGTTTGTCAAAGGGACAGATAACCTTAACAGATTGTTGGGCAATCAAAGGGATCCTCTTGACAAAAGTGGTTTAGGCTTTTGTGATCACAACACCTCTGAACCTCCTATTGTCTTAAATTTTACTAAAGGCAAAAAGAAGGTTATTGGGTGTTCTCACTGTGGCAAGCCTGGACACAATATGACTCAGTGTAAACACAAGAGAAAAGCAAGGCCCAAAGCTAACAAGAAAGGACCCAAAAGAATATGGGTACCTAAAAACTTGATCATTCCTGTTGCAGATGTGTTTAACAGGACAAAGGAAACCCCACAAATGGTACCTGGACAGTGGGTGCTCGCGACACATGACGGGAAAAAGGTCGTTGTTCCAAAACCTTAGACCCAGAGCAGGAGGTGTGGTCACCTTTGGTGGAAATCAGCAAGGGAAGATCACTGGAATAGGGACTGTAGGTATATCTCCTTTATCCCTTATTAAGAATGTTCTTCTAGTAGAGGGACTTCAGCACAATCTACTGAGCATAAGTCAATTGTGTGACAGTGGATATGTGGTCTCCTTTACCAAAGAAGGATGTATAGTCAAAGACTCTATTGATCAAATCCTTTTTACTGCTAAGAGACACAGCAATGTGTATAAAATTGATCTAGAAGAGCTTGCAAGTCAAAATGTAAAATGTTTTATCTCTGTTGAAGATGAAAAACAGATTTGGCATCAAAGACTTGGGCATGCCAGCTTGAGATTAATCTCAAAATTAGCAAAATACAACCTTGTTAAAGGACTGCCCAAGCTTTCTTACAAATCTGACATTTTATGTGAAAACTGTCTGAAAGGAAAACAAACAAGACACTCTTTTAAGAGTAAGGATGTTGTTTCTACTAGCAGACCATTAGAACTACTACATATTGACCTGTTTGGTCCTATTAGAACAGAAAGCATGAGTGGTAAGAAATATGGTTTGGTCATTGTTGATGACTACTCTAGATTTACATGGGTGTTATTCCTAAGAAGCAAGGATGAGACTTTCAAGAATTTCACAATATTCTGCAAGAAGGTATAGAACGAAAAAGGATTTTGTATATCTGTCATCAGAAGTGATCATGGTGGAGAGTTTGAGAATGCAAACTTTCAAATGTTCTGTGATGAGAATGAGATCTCACATAATTTCTCTGTGGCAAGAACACCTTAGCAAAATGGGGTTGTTGAGAGAAAGAACAGAAGCTTGCAGGAAATGGGAAGAACCATGCTCAACTCTTGCAACCTACCAAGATCCTTCTGGGCAGAAGCTATTAACACAGCTTGCTACCTTCAAAACAGAATATTGGTAAGACCAATTCTGAGAAAGACTCCTTATGAATTGTGGAAAGGAAGGAAACCCAACATATCATATTTCCATCCCTTTGGATGTGAGTGTTTCATACTCAACACCAAGGATGATCTTGGAAAATTTGATGCAAAGTCTGAAAAAGGATTTTTCATAGGTTATTTTGAAACATTTAAAGCCTATAGAGTTTATAACTCTAGAACTTTAATTGTAGAGGAATCAATTCATGTTAAATTCAATGACATGAAAGAGACTGATAGGGAACTATCAGATCTAGAAGATGATTTTGCAGGTATGAAGCTGAATGACCATGATAACTTGAAGGATGAACAGGTGTCTAAAGTACCATCTGTCACTGAACCTCTTCAGACAAATGTTGAGCCTCAGACAGATCAAACAGTATCTCAGAAAACTAACTGGAGATACAAGTCACATCATCCTAAGGAGCAAATCATTGGCAGCACTTCAGAAGGAGTGAAGACAAGATCAAAATTCAAGAATCTGAATTCTCTTGCTTTCCTGTCTGAAATTGAGCCAAAGAACATTGATGAAGCTCTGCATGATGAAGGGTGGATCCTAGCTATGCAAGAAGAGCTAAATCAATTTGCTAGGAGTGATGTCTGGACCCTTGTTCCTAAACCCCATGGGAAAACTATTATTGGAACCAAATGGGTGTTCAGAAACAAGCTGTCTGAAGAAGGAAAAGTGGTCAAAAACAAGGCAAGATTGGTGGCTCAAGGATACAATCAACAAAAGGTATTGACTTCACTGAAACCTTTGTCCCTGTTGCCAGGTTAGAAGCAATTAGATTTCTTCTTTCTTATGCTGTAAACAATAGCATCAAACTATACCAAATGGATGTCAAAAGTGCTTTTCTCAATGGATTCCTTGAAGAAGAGGTTTTTGTTAGACAACCCCCTAGTTTTGAAGATATAGCTTTTCCTGATCATGTTTTCAAACTGAAAAAGGCTCTTTATGGTCTGAAACAAGCTCCAAGAGCTTGGTATGACAGATTAAGCAATTTTCTTATCAAAAATGGTTTTGAAAGAGGAAAAGTAGATACAACTCTTTTTAGAAAACAGTCTAACAAAGATCTTATACTTGTCCAGATATATGTTGATGACATTATTTTTGGTTCAACTAATTCTTCCCTGTGCAAGGAGTTTTCTGAGTTAATGCAATCAGAGTTTGAAATGAGTTTAATGGGAGAACTAAAATTTTTCTTAGGACTTCAGATTAAGCAAGATTCTGATTGTATATGGATCCATAAAGAAAAATATACAAAAGAAATGCTCAAAAAGTTTAACTTAAATGATTGCAAACCCATGTCAACTCCTATGCATCCATCTTCATCTTTAAGCAAGGATGAAAATGAAGAACCAGTAAATCAAACTTTGTATAGAGGAATGATTGGCTCTTTATTGTATCTAACAGCAAGCAGACCTGACATAATGTTCAATGTGTGTCTTTGTGCTAGATTTCAATCAGATCCAAGAACTACTCATTACAAAGTTGTTAAGAGAATTTTTAGATATCTTAAAGGCACTACTAATCTTGGTCTATGCTATAAGAAAGACAAGGATTGCAAGGTTAATAGGATACTGTGATGCTGACTTTGCTGGAGATAGAATAGAAAGAAAGAGCACCAGTGGAGGATGTCATTTCTTTGGAAATAACATGATCAGCTGGTCAAGCAAAAGGCAAAGCACCATTGCATTATCAACAGCAGAAGCAGAATACATCTCAGCAGCCAGTTGTTGTTCACAACTGCTATGGGTGAAGTATCAGCTTGAGGACTTTAATATTCCTATCTCTGCTATACCTGTTTTGTGTGATAATACAAGTGCAATTAATTTATCTAAAAATCCTATCCAACATTCTAGGGCCAAGCATATAGAAATCAAGCATCATTTTATTAGAGACTATGTTCAGAAAGGTGTTTTTGATATTCAGTTCATTGACACAGAGCATCAATGGGCAGATATATTCACAAAACCCCTGACTGAAGATAGATTTAAGTTCATACGCAATAATTTGAACATACATGCATTTTCTAATAATTGATTGTGTCTGATATGTTAAGAGCATCTGAAATTCCAGGGTGTCTGAAATTGTGACATGTCTGAAATTCTAGGGTTTCTGAAATTTTATATGTGTGTCTGAAATTTCACACTTGTCTGAAATGACTTGCTGACATGGCTATCTGAGACGGTTGAATTCCATTTATTTTGTCTCTTCCACTTCGCACGATACCCAATGTCCGCGTAGCCGGTACAGGCCATCATTGCATCGTGGGTCTATAAATGCAGGAGTAAGAGTGTCGGGGAAGTCTTACATTTTCTCTCAACACTGTTTGAACTTCTTCTTCTCTCTAGCAATCGTTTTCTCTCAAGTTTTTCTGCAACTCATCAATGGCACCAAAGAAGTCTTCCAGTTCCGGTGGAAATGTGGTCAGATCGAAAGGTGTGGACCTTGAAGAGCTTCGAAATCTTGGTATGGATTTGGTTGAGGAATTTGATGCTGTTGGCTGGACTCCATTCTTTGACAACATCTACTGTTCATGGCACGAGCAGAGTGTCATAGATTTCTGGGCTTCAGCTAGAGGAATCCCTAACTCCAAGGGAGTATATGAAAGCATCAAGGCTACTGTTCTAGGAGTCCCTGTTTTTGTTGATGAAGGGATTCTCTCCACCATCGCCAAGGTCAAGGCTGAAGGAGAAACCTTTACTCCTGGATGGGAGTTGAGGAATGGTGGGCAAAAGAAGTACACAAAGATGTTGTATGGTACAGAAGAACCCAAGACTCCTGATTCTAAGTTCTTGCTGGATAAGGTCAGAGTACTTCACTCCATCTTAGGGTGCTCCATAATCCCTAAGAGTGGAAGCAGAAACCACGTGTCTGAATTGGAGAGATTCTGCATGATTCACTTGCTGCAGAAGAAGAAAGTCAATCTTCCCAGCATCATCATGTTCCACATGCAGAAGAAGATTAGAGACTCTGGTGCAAATCTACCTCACAACACTCTCATTACAAAGGTACTCTTGCACTTTAAAGTACCTATTGAAAGATTGTTTGATCACAAGTCACCCGCATTCTTTGGTGAGTCGAATCTAAAGAGCATGAACCTGAAGAACCCTCTCACTCCAAGACCTCGATCTCCTACTCTGAAGGAGAGTGTCCTCATGGAGAAGGTCTCAAAAAGAGGAAGCACAATAGAGATTCTTGAACAAGAGCTTCTAGGGGACATCAGAAAAGGAGAGTTCAAGGCCTCCAAACCATCCCCACAACCTAAACTGAAGAAGCTCCTGTGAGGAGTGCAGCAAAGGTATCTTCAGCAGCCTCTACTCTGCACACTCAGGCATCTGAACCTGTTCAGAAGGCTGTGCAAAAGCCATTTGAAATAGTGGGTCAGGCTTCTGAAGGCACAAAACCTTCTTAAGCCTACTTCTGACATAGAAGGAAAGGCTCATGAGGAAGAGATTGCTAACCTTGCTGATCTTGAAGCTGTAGCTGCTTCACCTTTGGCAGCTTGCCCCTCTGATCCAGAATTGATTCAAGTGGCAGCCATAGCTACTGCCTTAGAACAAGAAGAATTGGATATGAAGGCTGAGAAAGAGAAGACAGACTATGCTATCGCTGTGGCCTCT
Source organism: Sesbania bispinosa (assembly GCA_026901365.1). Classification (NCBI taxonomy): domain Eukaryota; kingdom Viridiplantae; phylum Streptophyta; class Magnoliopsida; order Fabales; family Fabaceae; genus Sesbania; species Sesbania bispinosa. Next base: position 950,962 of record QLOH01000235.1, read on the forward strand.
CAACTAGCCGTGGCTGAAGATGAAAGGCAAGCTACCTTGGCTCAAAGTAATAAGAAAGAAAGAGGTCTAGGGTTCAGCAAAGGAGGAGAACCAAGAGTAAGATTCTTGAGACAGCTCCTGAACCCACCACTAGGGTTACAAGGAGCATTGCTAGCCAGATGGAAGCTATGGATGAAGCTAGCAAGTACCAGAACTTCGTAAAGGCCAACCTCTATTTCAAGAAGAAAAGAGAAGAAAAACAAGTTGAAAGGGAGAAGGTGTCTGAACCTGAGAAGGTCAAACCCCCTGTGAAAAGACCAAGGGTGAGGTTTGACAATGTGACTCCATCACCTCCTTCCTCACCTGAAAAGAAACAAGAGGAGAAAGAAGAAGAAGAAAGGCAACCTATAGAGAAGGAAGAAGAAGCAGCATCACCATCACCATCATCACCTCAATCATCACCACCATCTTCATCATCATCATCTTCAGAGTCAACACAATCTGAAGATCTCATTGTCGAGATTCAGCAAGGAGAAAGCTCAAAGGTGTGGAAAGGGAGCATGCTGCCTGAACACATTAGGCTAGGACCTAAAAGTAGGGATTTCTTCACAGAACCCACCTTTGATCCCTTATGCATTTCCTTTCACTCAGCATCAGTATGATGAAGAAGCTGAAGTGCCCCATAAGAGGTATGAAGGACCTTTCTTTGAGAGGGAAAGGGTTCCCAAGTTTCCAAACCTCTATGAAGAGCTGCAATATTTCAGAGATACACCCCCTATCTCTCTGCACCATGGGCTAGTCAAACATACTTCAGATGCTGAAAGAATAAAGTATCAAGGAAGCTTAGATCAGATGTACTCAGGGCAACTTGAGAAGATCAGAAAGGGTGTGGTACCACCTGCTCACAAGTGGGCTCCACTTGATCCCTTTTCTGATGCTGATTGTCTGAAGATGAGTAATGAAGACTGGTGTTTTGTCAGGCATCTATGCATAGAAGGTGAACTCTTTGAAAGGGATTATCTGAAGTCTGTTGGCATGAGAGGATACAGGCCCCCTAGAACATTTTCCATCAGGCCAACCACCAAGATTCTAGTGCAACCTGATAGAATTGTTCCTAGGTACCCTCTGAAGGAAGGCCCTACTGATAAGTTCAAGGAACCTAAGGCCTATCCTGTTCCCTTCAAGCCTCTGACTCCAAGTGAATGGAAGGAGCTACCAGCAACGATCAAGAGAGAAGGTGGAGGCATGGATCACAGTTTCAGAGACAGAGTCTGGTCATCTTACTGGAAGATCAGAGAGGATGCTGGATCCTCTTCTGGGTCAACTGGACCAGATGCTGATTCTATCATAGGGCATGGGAAATTCATAAATGTGAAATATCATTACATCAGAGACCATTTCCCACCTCTGTCTGAATCATTTCATGAAGACTGGAAGATTATGTGTCCCATTGGAACATTCTTCTTTCTAGTGTATCATCCACAGGAGTATGGTTTGCTTCCAGGTTTTGATGTGCTGAGATTTGTGTGCAGACACATCCAGATTATTCTTTATGAAGCACCACCTGATCCTGAAGAAGAGAACAAAAAGCTCAGGCTGAAGATAGAGAAGCTAGAGAAAAAGAATGTTGATCTCATTGCTAAACAAGATAAGATTCTTCAAGAGCAACAGCAGATTAGAAGTGGCCAAGAGGACATGAAGACTGCTCTCATCTCTCAGATTGACAAGGTCAAAGATGAGCTGATTTCCTTCATGAAAGAAGCTTTGCTGAGGAAGGATGGGTAGTCAGTGATGTGTAGCCATGTCTCATGTTTATTTCTGCTAAGTGATAATTTTTTTTAACATTTTGATTAATACTATCAGTGTCTCACATCATGTTGTGTTTATGTTTGCTGTTTTCTTTCATATTTCATGATTTTGCTATGATTGTTGTTGTTGTTATGCTCTGGAATTCCCTTTTGATTGATGACAAAAGGGGGAGTATTAAACTAACAAATCTGAATCTGAAGTGATCACAGGACTCAGGGGGAGTAAATACGTTTAAGAGATCACCATCTGAGGGGGAGCTATCTATTCTTTTATCTTTGAAACTCCTTCAGATTTATGTATTTTAAACAAATTTGTCATCATTAAAAAGGGGGAGAATGTTGAGTCTCAAAAATATCATAAGAGAAAATATGATGGTTAAGACAACTCAATTCCCAAGTTTTAATGCTTAACAAATTTGAGTTAAAATATTTATCATAGATACATATATATTTTAATGATTTATCTATGATTTCAGCAAGCTACTATAAGCTTATATAAAGACTATGTGAAGTGCTTTCAACCTGTCTGAGGAGTTAAGCCTTCTGAAGGTTCAACACGTCTGAAGCGTTGAAGCCGTCCGAAGTACACTACCCGTCTGAAGTGTTGAAGCTGTCTGAAGTCTCATTAATGACGTGGCACCTTTTGCTGAAGCTTGTGAAGACTTTTCTGAACCTCTGCTGCACGTAACACGTTTATAGCAAGGAACACAGAGACCTTTCCTGGTATTTTTGAATTTCATACACCACTGAGGAAATCTCTACAACGCAGCCTCTGCAGCAACATATGTAGCAGCTTTATGGCAGGAGCAACCTTGTACCGTGTCAGAAATATCAGAACTCTCATAAGCATGTCTCACAACGGATTAAATAGCATTTAATGCTATCTTTAAACGGTGGTATTTCAACGGATTGAAGATTGGGTATAAATACCCCTCCATGAAGACCATCAAAGACAGAGACATATAGAGAAATTATTGCAAGAAAGCCTAAGAGATATTCCGCTACGAGCTTTACTTTGACAAAACTTTCTGATTCATCTTCTTTGCACATCATCTGTATATCCTGAGTATACCTCAGTTATTATTGTGCACTGTGTTTGCTTAAGCTTGAAACTTGTGTAGTTCAAAAGCTTAGATACATTTCGTTGTAATACTGCATATTGAGCTTGGAGAGGCTTGTCTGAAACAAAGAATACTTAGTTGAAGAGCCTGGAGAGGCTAGACTGATAAAGAATACTTAGTTGAAGAGCCTGAAGAGGCTAGACTGAAAAAGAATACTTGGTGGTGTCTGGAGAGACTGTACTCGTTGTGTCTGGAGAGACTGTACTCGTTGTGTCTGGAGAGACTGTACTCGTTGTGTCTGGAGAGACTGTACTCGTGGTGTCTGGAGAGACTGTACTCGTTGTGTCTGGAGAGACTATACTCGTTGTGTCTGGAGAGACTGTACTCATATTTGAGCTTGTAATCTGAATATTCATATAGTGGAAATCCAGTGGTTGTTTGCCATTGGGACTGGACGTAGCTCACTGTGTTAGTGGGTGAACCAGGATAAATTTCTTGGCTAAGTCTTCTATCTCTTATCTCTTGTCAATTTATTTATACTAACCCAAGGGTATTGAAGATTGTTTCAATAATTTTAAAAGAAGCAAGGAAACCTATTTAAAATTACTTTCAGAAGTCTTCTTAACTTCAGACATCTTTCTAAACTTGTCTGAAACTACTTCTTTGCGGATCAAGCGCTTACCATCAGGCCAAAAGCTATAGCTATTAGCAAGGGCACAACTTTATTTCCTTAAGGGATAGAGCCGCATTTAGCTTAAGGGGTTGTGCCCGTTAGAGGCGCCATGGGTTGGGATGTTAAGCCCATCGAATCCTAAGGGTGACGCTGACAATTAAAGCCAACAATCTCCCCCCCAGTGTCAGCCGGGGGATTCAAACCCATGACCTTGCTCTGATACCACTTTGCGGATCAAGCGCTTACCATCAGGCCAAAAGCTATTGCTATTAGCAAGGGCGCAACTTTATTTCCTTAAGGGAAAGAGCCGCATTTAGCTTAAGGGGTTGCACCCGTTAGAGGCGCCATGGGTTGGGATGTTAAGCCCATCGAATCCTAAGGGTGACGCTGACAATTAAAGCCAACAAATTAAACATAACCTGCAAAGGGTAGAGGAAAGGGTGGGAATGAACATTCAAAACATACAATATTCTAACAATTTTGTTGGTATTCCTTCATCTTGGTCTATTGTGAAGGTTCTAGCAAGACCGAAATAAAATAAAAAAATTACTCATATTTTCACCTAACAATATGTTATTGGGTTTAAGATCATTGTGTATAACTTAAGGTCGAGAGTTTATGTAAATAAAAAAAAAATCCCTCAAGCAATTCCTCACGTAATTTCATGATGCTTAAACCAGAATTACCTTCAATTCAATTTAGGACAAGCTAAGATCCTTATTCGATTCTTATTAAAATTTTATCATGTGTTTGGCCAAAAAGAAGAAACAACAAGGAATTTAAAATGGAAAGAGGAGGATAAAACTTGTAAGGATTTAACCAGAAGATTAAAACTATAAGGATTTAATTAAAGGTTTTTAAATGGTACAAACTTAATATTGAAAATTGGGTAAAACTATAACCACCTAGAGATTTAACCTTAAAACAATGTGTCTTTGAAATAGTTTAAAAGTTGCACAAATAGATTCTAAATCTGTGATTATTTGAATTACATTTAATTAAATTACAATTAGGAATATTGAATTACAAATATTTTATTTGACAATTATTTGATTGATTAGATTATGATTAGAAATATTTGGTTGATTAAATTATGATTATGATTAGATTATGATTATGATTATGATTATGATTAGATTATGATTAGAAATATTTGGTTGATTAAGCTTTTATATGTGTGTGTTTTTTTATTTGCAAGACTCAAAACTGAAATTTTGTTTAAAAGAAATCAAGTATATATCACTTTAACAACAATTCGTTGTAATCCAATTTTTTGTGTTTTTATTTGTTTGATGATTTAAGATCAATTAAATATTCCTATCTAATTTAACAAAATACTTAAAAAAGAATTAAAAGATAGTTCAAAATTTGATCTCTATTGACAAAAGTGTCAAACTAAAATTTATTATACATGAAACATGACTATATAATGATATTAAAAAATAAACTAACTTACTATCTAGGATGAAATTCACTTATAGACATTCCATTGATAGAGAATGGTACAAAACCATTAACAGATTGGTTTGCAATGATTCTTTGATCCATTCTTTCTTCTAAGAAGAATGCTGGTTCTTGGGGAGATGGCAATTCAATCGAGTGATTACTAAGATAAGAAACAATTGTGACCATTGTAGGTCTAGCATCTGGGTTTTCTTGAACACATAATAAACCAATTTGAATGCATTTAATAACTTCAATTTCAGAGTAATTTTCTTTTAATTTTGTGTCCAATACATTCAATGGTGTTTGATCCCTCCACTGTCTCCAAACCTGTGACAATTTGTGTAACAATTTGCCAATTTAGTCCAATCATTATACTTTTCTACTTTTAAAGTATTTTGTAGCACATGAGTAATAATAAAATGAAAATATTATAAGGTTATTGCACTCACATAGTTTAGGAGACCATCAGCATCACGGAATGATTCATAAGATCTTGCATTCTTTTTTCCAGTGATAATCTCTAAAACCATTACTCCAAAACTGAAAACATCTGATTTCTCAGAAAATTGTCCAAGCATTGCATACTCTGGAGACATATAACCACTAAAAAATTGGAGAGAGAAAAAAATCAATGACAATTAAACTTAAATATGCCATGAAAAGGATAGAGGAAGGGCTGAGAATGAACATTCAAAACTTACTATGTTCCAACAATTTTGTTGGTACTTCCTTCATCTTGATCGATTGCGACAATTCTAGCAAGACCAAAATCTGAAATTTTTGGATTCATATTTTCATCTAATAGTATGTTACTTGGTTTAAGATCACGGTGTATAACTTTAAGTCGAGAGTATTCATGTAAATAAAGAATCCCTCGAGCAATTCCTCCTATAATTTCATGACGCTCAAACCAACTTAACAGCTTTTGTTGTTGAGTATCTACAAAAACAATTATAATTATGTAAGAAAATTAAATAAAGTGTCTTGTATAATGAATTTGTTTGAATTAGTTTAAGTTATAATGCGTTGAAAACTATAAATACATAATGCTTGCATGGGTATGAAATTTTAAATAATTAAAGAGGAGGTGAAAATCAAACCAAATAAAAAGTAATCCAAGCTCTTGTTCGGCACATATTCATAGATGAGTATTTTCTCTTGCTCTTCAAGACAAAATCCTATGAATGCGACTAGATTTCGGTGTTGAAGTTTGGCTATCAATAGAATCTCATTTTTGAACTCCTCTGTACCTTGCCTAGAAGTTTTTGAGAGCCTCTTCACCGCTATATGTCTTCCATCAATAAGAATGCCCTAAAAATATAAACAATTATGTATGTGAAAAACAATAACATAACAGGAAAAAATTATCATACTTTCTCTTATCTTACCTCATAAACTTCTCCAAATCCACCTTTACCAATCTTGTTCTGGTGTGAAAAGTTATTTGTTGCCGCTTCAATTATAGCCAAATCAAATTGCAATGACTCTAAACTGGTACTATCTTGTCCAACTGTGCAAAATATATACTTCAATTGTTAAACTATATCAAACTCCTCTAAACTAATAATTAATTAAGAAGTGTATTAAATTTTCCTTTTTCACATTACTTACAATTTTCTCTGAGAATAGTTCTATAAGTCTTTCTTGCCTTTCTTCGTATCAAATAGTAGGCAAAAGAAAAAAGTATCACCAAAAGAATAATGGGAACAACAATCAAGATAATTGTTGGTGAGAAAACTTTTTTTGTTTCTGCATTTCAGAAAATGACATGTTAGTTATATAGAATCGTGATAAGTTAATAAACAAAGAGATAATATATTCATACAATTAAAAATATATAATAATTTATACAACACATTTTTTATTTTCTCTATCTCTCTATCATATCACCCATCGCATCCCACATTTCACTCTTTTTTTTTCTCTCTTATCTCTACCATTCTCTTTGTTGTAAATGTTGTTGTTGTATAAATAACATTTCTCATAAACAAACTGAGTAGTTGCTCACTTCTACTATTAGTCATGGTCTGATGGTGGTTCATCTAGAACTCTTAGATGCTTTACAGTAATTAAGAGAAGTGTATTTATACAATATACACATATGTAATTAGTCATATAATACATTTTTTCTCTCTATTTTTACTTATTACATTATTTATTATATCTTATATTTCTCACTCATTTTCTCTTTTATTGTTATATAATATTAGATGTAGAAATGTGATTTATGTTAAAATAAAATGAAAAAAATAATAATAATTTATAAAATATTGTTGGAGTAAGAGATAGTAAAGTCCCATATAAACCGAAAAAATACTCTGAATTAAAATTAAATATAAAAACCTGTAGATTTTGGAGTAGCTCTGCCTCTCTCGGTCAACTTGAGATTGTAAAATTGGAACAATTCAAATCTGAGATTGCAGGTAGGATATAAAACTCTTCCCCCTATGCTTCCCAAACGAGACCATGGAATTGCCGATCCAATCACATCCTCTAGGCAACCACGACAATCATCGCTAGATAAATCTTGCGTGCATTGACTCAGAATGTAGAGCGTTTGCTCATAATTCAACTTTAACGATTTTGTTCCATATCTCTCGCCACTCACCGCCGTCTGCCTTGCCGTTTCAGATAACGCATTGGATAATAAATAAGTGTTCACCTGCTTGACGTAGGAGATATTGGTGATATTCAACATCACGGATCTGGGACTTGTGTCCACCATGGATGAGAAAGACTGATTGGAATAGCGAACGAAGCAATGATTGTACCAAATTATAGCCTCCCTTGATAAACGACAACGAGACGCTATTTGGCGAGTAGCGTTTTGGACACACTTTCCACAGAGCAGAGGAGAAATGTCGCCACGGCACATGAAGAGGCCATACACTGTTTCAGAGGCGTCGGTTTGGAAGAATTTTTTGCTGTTGACGGTTGCATTGGAAGACATATCAGAAAGGACGAAGCTGAGGCTTCTTTTGAAAGTACTATCAGCGGTGATGTTTTGGTTATTTAAACAGTTATGGGAAAGATATCCAGGATCTTCCGAATAATTTGAATCTTTTTTTGGATAGTTTGTTTCAGGAACAAATCCTCCTGGCCCCATATTAGGGGCAAGATAGAAAGGGTATAATTCATACCTAATGTTACAGCTGGGGAACATAATTGTTACTCCTTGACTTCCTCCACAGCATTCTGGAAGCAGCTCTATTGCTTGTCCAAGGCACACTCTGCAATCTTGTGATGACAGGTCTGGAGTGCACTGAGCTAGAGTGTAAAGCGTCTGAGATTCAGATAATTTTGCTTGCTTTGTGGCGTACTTCTGATCACCATTAGGAGAATTGGCAGCAGCTTCATTTGCAGTGTGGTTTATGGTTTTGAACATCAAAGGATTGAAACTTGCCTGGTTGGAGACATTGGCTATGGTATACTGGTATAAAAAAGGGGATGTATCCACAGTGGAGAAGAAAGAGACGTTGGAATAACGAACCATGCATTCCGCGTACCAAACTACTGCTGGAGCTGGATCGGATGAGCACTCATGTAGTAGTGACTGGGATGCGTTTACGACACAGTGTCGGCAGAGCTGAGAGGATACATCACCTCTGCACATGAACAGTCCATAGAATGTGTCGGAGGGGTTTCTGCCAATAACTGTGGTGTTATAGAATTTTTTGTTGGTGGCGTTAGAAGATAAGGAAGAGAGGAGGGTTGTCTTGAGATCTACTTGGTGTTGGTGGGCGCTGTTTCCAGTAGTGGTTTCATTTCCCAAGCAATCTTGGTACATAAGAGTAGGATCCTGTGCTTTAGTAGTTGCGAAATTGAAGAAGCTAACAAGGAGAAAGAGGTAGATAAGCTTGAAGGGATTCCAAGCCATGGTTGAGCTAAAGGGTCTTCAGATCAGATTAGAGCACTACCATATATCGTGGATCTTTGCTCAGATTTCTTTGCATATATTGTAATGCCAAGCAGAGTGAAGTTCAAATTTATATATATATATATATATATATATATATATATATTCCCATCGTGCAGGATCCATATATGCAATCAAGTAAAACAGCACAGTCTGTCAAGCACTTTTGTCTTGGAATCTTTTTCATTCATTTTCTTTTTCCAATAGATACTTTTGAAGAGTCTTATAAATTTATATGGATTTTCATTATGTGTTGCGCGTGAGACTGGGTAACCGGGAAGTTTCTTTTGTTCATTGACTAAGGATGTGTGCCATGAGTTTGTTATTTTATTCCATAATTTCTAGTTTCTACATGTTTAAATTTTCAAAAGTAACTTTTCCTCAAGTATTTTCAACATGTGATGCTAACGAAACCGTTGTTTAAATTATCTTGAAGGTAGTATGCCATTTTTAAATCGAACCAGACATTGCTCTGCTGCTGCATCGCCCACGTAAGTTGACTGGTGGGGTACTCACTTTTTTTCTCTCTATATATTTTATACCTCCGCCAAGGCATAAGTTTATGAAGTTGACGGTGATTAAGACTGTTAAAGTAAGGTCAATAAGTTAGGTTCCATTAGTTTATAAGGGTGTATTTGGTAGAATTAGGTGAAAAATTAATATACATTTCTGATCCGTCTGAATCGAACCGATTTCCATCTGTTTAGATACATTTCTGATCTGAAGTGCTGCTCGGACCGACCATACCACTGATTCCGGGTCGAACCCGTTCAACTGGTTGGTCCAAGCCGGTTTTTACAACACTGATTTATGGTGTTTGTGTGTCTGAACCAATCAAGTCACTTAGGTTTGGATCGGGTCGGCTTTTTAATATTTCACTATTTGACCTGACTCGACCCAAACAGACAATGTGTGGTCGGTTCATGAATCATGAATACAAATAATATTTTTTTAAAATCAATGAAAGACACACAAACAAAATAGAGTGGAATCTGAGAACCCTAAAAACGAAAACAATCTCCATTCCCCCAATTCCATCATCACACCACCACAAGCCATCTCTAGCCTTAGTTGCACCACCCAATTGCTTCTAGTTGCAAACCCCCTTGCCTCCAACTTCTATCCTTGCTGGAACACACAACCACACACCTCCACATTCAGCCACAGATGTAACACTCTACACACTAGATCTTCCCTTCAATGTCACCACATCAGATTCTTTAAAGCCTATCCATCTCTTCTTATTGCGATTTGACCATAATCACTAATCGTTCACTGTTGTTGGCATAGCCACTTAACGACCCTCGAGGAAGAACCACGTGAGGGAAGTTAAGCCTGATTGAATTTGAGAGAATCTAAGAAGGAAAATAAAATATAAGCTTTAGATCTGAGAAGAGCAAGGGAAGAATAGCAAAGGCAACTCACAGCGGTGACGACAAGTCAATGCAGCGAACGATGACAAGGAGATAGGAGCAGGATGGGCAATGGTGAGGTGGCTGGGAGAGGAACAACAAAGAAAAGGGAATCCTAAAGAAAAACTGAATGAGAAATGGGAATGGGGTCATGTATGTAGTTTTTTTTTGTTTAACCACAAGTATCCTTCACGGGAGGCAATCCTGTTCGAGCCGGGAACATCCACATTATGGTGGGGCTAGCTCTCCCAACGGGAATTTTTTCCATTCACAAGACTCAAACCCAACCACTTATCCAACCTAACACGATTTTTCGTAAGTGGTTCGAATCGGGTTGACCGGGTTCGCAGGTTAGGGTGACCCTGACCCTAACCTGCATATAACCCTACCTAAAAGAGAGTAAGAGACCACTTACTTTATTTTGTTTTTGTCTCGTCTAGTATATCTTATTCATCTTGATATTGATTTTTCTATTTATTAATTCTAATTAAAACTTATATTTCATTATTTAATATTGTAAATTTTAGAAGTAATAAATTATATTTTATATTATTATATAATTTAGTTAATAGAATAAAATATAATACATTATTATGTTGTACTATACAATAACAAAATTAAAATAAAATGTGTAAATTATAACAATTAACAAATATTATAAATACAAAAATTTAATATATAAAAAATATTAACCTTAAAAATTGACACTAATAATATATGTAATGTCGATATATCACTTATAATTTTATCAATTATAAAAAAATAATAATAAAAGGAAAAAAAGGTCTCTAACCCATCATGAGCTAGCCCACACCGTGTCACTCAAATTCAGATCGGCTTGGACCATAATAAATTCCGGCTTAAAAATTTCATAGTCTAATCTAACTAGTATACCAAGGCTAATCAAGTCTAATCCATTTTAACTCCCCTAATTTCAGTACTCCTAAAAAATAATTATATTATATATCCTTTCAATTAAATAAATTTTATTCAAACGTTACAAATTGAATAATAAAAATTAGAGAAGTAAACTTTTATAACTCAATTTATAATTTAAAAATAGTACGATATATAATCGCATTTTTTAGGAGTATCAAAATGAACCCATCAACACATAGGGTTGGACAAGGAAAAAGCTGACGACATCCATTCTGAATTTGTAATACTTATTGTATATTATTAATAACGATTTTTCTAATATATGTAATATTGCATAGGATAATAAAATAAAAATATAAAGGTTTTATTGAGAATTGCAACCATTAACATTACCAATGCATTGAGTGTTGTGATAGTTGCAATTCCCAATAAAACATTTCCAGTTTTGTTTTATGATCCTGTGCAAGGGTTGCACATGTTAGAAAAACCCTATTAATAAAGGTGTGATAAAAAATGAGTAGTCTAAAATCTATATTTATATTATTAATAAAGGGGATAGATGGTGGTTATTTTGGTGTCTATAATTTTAGTTTAATTATACCTCTATTTTTTTTATCTGTGTTTATGCTATTATATAAAAGGAATGTTTCGTTTTTGGTGTCAACATTTTCCATCCAAAATACTTTTATGATAACTACTCTAAAAATCATCTAAATTAAACTAATAACCTACACAATATTAATTTTTTAATTTTTTTTACACAATAAAAAATAAAAAAATGGAAAGACAAATCACTAGTAAAGAATAAAGACATTTGCTATTTTTAATTCAATTGGTGACTAAAACTACCCTACATGGGCATTCATTTGCCACATCAACGTTTAAGGAAGCTCCTTTGAGTATGGGACTAAAATAAATAATAAAAGAAATTAAAAACTGAGACCAAATTAAAAATTCACCTAAATTTAGTTATTAAAAATAGAGTAAATTAGTATTTCTGCCTCGATTTTACTGCGTCTTGCACTTTTATTTTTGATTTTTTTAAAATGACACTTTAGTCCTTGATTTTACTAAAAAAACACTTTAATCCCTAAAAGTACGTGATTTTTAATAAAGTCAAGAACTAAGGTGCATGTTTTTCAATAAAGTTAAGGACCAAAGTGCATATTATAGGGAATAAAGTGCTGTTTTAAAAATTACTGCAAGACGCTATAAAGTCAAGGATAAAAGTGTTAGTTTACTCTTATATATTTAGAAAAAGAAAATAATAGCAATCATTAAAATCATGAAGCTAAATCGAAGTTAAATATAAAAACCTGTAGATTTGGAGTAGTTCTCTCAGACAACTTCAGATCGTAAAACTGTGACAATTCAAATCTGAGATTGCAGCTAGGATATAGAACTCTTCCTCCTATGCTTCCCAAAGTAGACCATGGAATTGCCGATCCAATCACATCCTCTAGGCAACCACGACAACCATCGCTAGATAGATCTTGTGTGCATTGACTCAGAATGTAGAGCGTTTGCTCATTATTCAACTTTAACGATTTTGTTCCATATCTCTCACCACTCACCGCCGTCTGCTTTGCCGTTTCAGATAACGCATTGGATAATAGATATGTGTAATAATCCTTGTTGTCGTAGTAGGAGATATCGGTGATATTCAACGTCACGGATTTGGGACTTGTGTCCACCTTGGAGAAAACGACTGATTGGAATAGCGAACGAAGCAGTGATTGTACCAAATTATAGCCTCCCTCGATGAACGACAACGAGACGCTATTCGGCGAGTAGCGTTTTGAACACACTTTCCACAGAGCAGAGGAGAAATGTCGCCACGGCACATGAAGAGGCCAAACACTGTTTCAGAGGCGTCGGTTTGGAAGAATTTTTCGCCGTTGACGGTTGCGTTGGAAGACAAATCAGAGAGGACGAGCTTGAGGTTTCGTTGGAAAGCACTATCGGTGGCAACGTCGTCGTTACTTGAGCAGTTATAGGAAAGATATCCAGAATATTCTTCTGAATAATTTGAATCTTTTTGTGGATATTTTGTTTCAGGAACAAGTCCTCCTGGTGCCACATTAGGGGCGAGATAGAAAGGGTATAATTCATACCTAATGTTACAGCTGGGAAACAGAATCGTTGCTCCTTGACTTCCTTGTCGAAGCTGATCTATTGCTTGTCTAAGGCACATTCTGCAATCTTGTGGTGACAGATCTGGAGTACACTGAGCTAGAGTGTAAAGCGTTTGAGATTCAGATAAGTTTACTTGCTTTGTGGCGAACCTATCGACAAAAGTTGAGCAGAAAAATGATGACTGAGGAATTTATACATACATGATAGAGGCTAACTAACTGAAGTGAACTAAGCTCTAAGAACAGCAGAGGAAAGTTATATAACAGAAAACTACCACAACTAATTATAACAGAACAGAAAACAGAATAACAAATTCTGTTATTAGTTTAATAAATACCTATCACCATTAGGAGAATTGGCAGCAGCAGCAGCTTCGTTTGCAATTTGGTTCATGGTTTTGAACAATAAAGGACTGAAACTTGCCTGGTTGGAGACATTGGCGTGGCTCCACTCGAATAAAAAAGGGTATGTTTCCACAGTGGAGAAGAAAGATACGTTGGAATAACGAGCCATGCACTCCTCGTACCAAACTACTGATTGATTGGATGAGCACTCATGTAGTAGTGGACTGGGATGCGTTTACGACGCAGTGTCGGCAGAGCTGAGAGGGTACATCAGCCCTGCACATGAACAGTCCATAGACGACTGAGTTGGAGCCAATAACTGTGGTGTTATAGAATTTTTTGGTGGTGGCGTTGGAAGATAAGGAAGAGAGGAGGGTTGTCTTGAGGTCCACTTGATGGGCGCCGTTTCCAGTCTTTTCAATTTCATTTCCCAAGCATTCTTGGTAAATAAGAGTAGGATCCTGTGCTTTTGCGAAATTGAAGAAGCTAACAAGGAGAAAGAGGGAGATAAGCTTCAAGGAATTCCAAGCCATGGTTGAGCTAAAGGGTCTTCAGAACAGATTAGAGCACTGCCATATATCGTGGATGGATGTTTGCTCAGATTTCTTTGTATATATTGTAATGCCAAATAGAGTGATGTTCAAGTTTATATATCCAATAAGTAAAGTACAGCACAGTCTGTCAAGGACTTTTGTCTTGGAATCTTTTTCATTCATTTTCTTTTTCCAATAGATACTTTTGAAAAGTCTTATAAATTTAGATGGATTTTCATTATGCGTTGCGCGTGAGACTGGGAACCGGGAAGTTTCTTTTGTTCATCGACTAAGGATGTGTGCCATGAATTTGTTATTTTATTCCTTAGTTTCTAGTTTCTACATGTTTAAATTTTCAAAAATAACTTTTCCTCATGTGTTTTCAACATGTGATGCTAACGAAACCGTTTTTAAATTATGCATGCCATTTTTTAAATCGAGCCAGCCATTGCTCTGCTGCTGCATCGCTCACGTAAGTTGACTGGCGTGGTACTCACTTTTTTTCCCTCTCTCTATTTTATACCTACGCCGAGAGGATGATTAAGTGTGATTGGTAGGTTAGAGCTCATTTGAATAGTTTATAAGTAGATTGAACAATATAACAATGATTGATGTGTTTTTCACTTATATAATATTAAAAAAGATATAATTTACTAAAATAATATTATTAAAAAACAATTTATCTTTGTAGGGTTGTTTTTGCTAGCTCCAATATGAGGTGGCAGGAACGTTATTTTTTTTTTTTGGTATAGAACAAGTGGCACAGTAGTTAGTGCCTCTAGTGCTTAACAAATTCTGAAACAGTTTGTAGGTTCGTGAGTCAGTGATTGAGTGTGTGCAGGTGCATGAGTGAATAGTGTGTGACATGTGAAGTGTGGAGGTGACCAAGTGATGGGTGTGTATGCTGGTGCTTGAGTGAATGGCGAGTGCATAGTGTGTGCAGGTGGTGCAACATAGTGTAGTGTGAGAGAGTGACGTGTGAGAGACAGAGACGTGCACACGTATGAGGATTGGGTTCATCTGGTGGCGTTGTTTGCCTTAGCGCCACGTGCGTGAGCAGGTTGGTGGCGCAATTTACTTTAGCTCCATGCGTGTCAGCCTTTTATATATAGTGTTGATTGAGACAACACCACATGTGTCTCCCACATGCGAGCGCAACGTCCCGTTTAGTCACCAGATGAGGGCAGTTGCAGAGATTTCTGCATGGGGGAAATGCGAGAGACATAGATTCTTATGGGGAATACGCGAGACATGTCGATATACGTGCGTGAATGAGTGTTCAAAAACTCCATACGTGATTCTGCTATATTTTTTTAATGAAAAATAATTAAAAAATAATTTACTAAGTGGTTATATATACATATGCTCATCAGATGCCTCGATTGAGCATTGTTATTTCAGAAGTTCTCTCTCTTTTATTTGCTTTCAATATACATCTTTCCTTTTAAAATTCTCATAATGGCTTCAGAGAGAATTATTCATTCTGGTCCAATAGATAAGTCTTTATTGCACCTTCAAGAAACACATGTTTCAGATCGTATATAGAACGGTGAACCGGATAGAGTCCTATATGTTAGACGAGTGGGTGTTACACAACTGCGCCACACTGAGATTCCAGACCAAATTATCCCCCTTTTTAGGCAAGTCGATTTTTTCGGTGTTGCTCAAATTGAATTTTTTTCAAGTTGAGCATACATTGATATCTGCTTTGGTAGATGTTGAGAGCATGACAAGCGTACCAATATCGCAATAATATAATAGTTTTAAAAGTAGGGGTTGTCGTACCCACGAGGAACGGTACAACTTAAATTCTTAGCAGCCAATCTTATTAAGTGAGTAAATAGAATATGTAGAGTGATTGTTGTGACAATTAAATAAATAGTGCAATAAAGAAATTAAAGCAAGAATAAATATTTGGGAAAGATTCAGTTGGAAGAACTAGGATTGAATTTCGTCTATCGCGCCCTTCTTATGATTTGAAAGTCAATAACATTTAGAAATTTGAATTTATCAATACTGAAGCACAAATAAATTTCATCCATATTGATCCCTCAATTATGAAATTCTTAGAAACAATCCCTAAACATCGATCCCTCGGATGTTTAACAAATTGCCTGACTTTAAGATTCAGTTGTTAAAAGCTATCAATAAATTGAATCCTATCCCTAGTGATTCAACCTATTGAGTGCTTTTACCCAAATCAGATTTAGAGAACAACGTCCCAGCTAATTCAAGAAATCAAATCATAATTTTGTTACAAGAAGGGAATTAAGCATTAAGAATAGAAATAAAAAACACCAGTTTATTGATAAAACAATGATTTCTAAATATTAAAGATACAAAATCACATTTGGGGTTTGAATTGATTACATTCAATCCTAAAGAGAAGTTTAGCTATTCATGCTAGCCATTACAAACCACAAGAATTAAGAAGATTACAGCGAAGCCTTCCAGCTCTGTTGTCTTCTTTCCCTTGCTCCAGAATGGTCTTTGTGCTTCCCCAAACTGTCTCCGTCAAAGCTCTCTTCCAAAACTCAAATCTGTCCTTAAAAAACTATCCGACGGCTCATTGAAACGCTAGGTTACGAGTCCTGCGCTCAGCCTGCGCTTAGCGCAGGTGAAGCGCGGGAAACAGTAACAAATGGGCAATCCTACGCTCAGCACAGGAAATAGAAGCAATTGAGCAATCTTGCACTCAGCGCAGGTGAAGCAAAGGAAATAGAAACAATTGAGCAATCCTGCGCTTCATCCTGCGCTCAGCTCAGGTGAAGCTCAGGAAACAACATCCTTTGAAACTTGCTCTGCACTTCTCCTGTCTCTACTCACTGCGCACTTGATGCTTCAATTTGTACTTTAACTCCTCATCTGCAAAATTCAACAATTTCTTCATTAAATAGAATCAAGTTCAAATTAGAATTCATTATTTACAATAGCCACAAACTAAGCAAAGAAGGGTAAATTTGGAGTATAAATTCATGCAATTATTACTAACAAGTGCTTCATTTATACAGAAATCTACTCATTCTTAGCACTTATCAGTAGAGCGATGGAGACCTGAGACACACACATTTCATATGCCTCATTGAGAGTGTACAATAACACTGCAAGATGTTGCTGTAAAAATGGGTTTACGTATTGATGACAAAGCAGAGTTACCGGTGACATTCGCTAATTGGTAGCCTCTTGTGCAACATTTATTGGGGGTGACACCTGAGGAGGCGGAACTACATGGTGGGCGACTTCATTTGAAGTGGCTCAATGAGAATTTGGGAGATTTGACCAACATTCCCACAATAAGCTTCAAGCACAACGATATACCCGAGCATACATTTGCGTTTGATGGGTGAGCTACTATTTCCCGATCACTCAGGTAGATATGTACCCCTTAGATATTTATCATTTCTGGAGGATTTTGAGGGTAGCGAAACATACAGTTGGGGGTCAGCAGTTCTCAGTTATTTATATTGTGAATTGTGTAAGTCCACTGACTATGCCCGCAAGGAGATTAGTGGGGCATGTGTGCTGTCCAATTGTGGCTTGGGAGCATTTTTCTTCTACGACACCTGAAGCCCCTGATATTTTACATGATAGCCCGCTCGATGCATGATATAATACTAATTTATTCCTTACGCACTGATGTGAGATGATTTGTCAATGTCTAATTTTTTATGTGATTTAACAAGTGGAGAGGTGGACAAACATTCTCAAGTAGAAAATATTCAATCAATTATTATCAGCATCTATTTGACAAAATGGAATTATACTAATGTTAGTACTTTTTTATTCATGATCTGAAATTTAATATTTTGAATTTAATTTTTTATGACTAATTTATGGTCCCACATTTATATTGTACGGGTACCCTACAAAATTGAAGTTTTGGGTCATCTTCCCCTGTTTTTCTTAGAGGCACAAGAATTATGGAGAGCTGTTGTGCCACTAATATGCTTTCATATTGTAGAGTGGCATCAACCAGATAGATGCATGCGCCAGTTTGACATGCAGCAACACATTCCACATCCTCCTCTCCATCGTCATCGTAGACGAGTGGTCCATGAGGAATCAACAATCCCACCACCACCAGAGCCACAACCAGGGATGTATTATGTTCCTCCTATCTATCCATTGATCCAGCTTCTACTTATTACTATCCATTCCGACCAACAAACACATATATGCCTCTGACCAACACTGATATGTCGTCAAACACAGATATGTCGTTCACACTGAGATGCCATCTCCTTTTTCAATGGGGGATTTGTTATATGCCAACTCCTATGGATATAATACACCACCATTTTTTCCCAATCATTTACTACCACTGGAGCACCTGGCATTGGTTTATCCTTGGCAAAATGGCACAACTAATTCTCCACCATTTGGTGGGATGGCATATCAAGGCAGTTCAAGCAGACGTGATTCTGCTCCTAGTCTCGGGTTTAATTTGAACGAATCCTTTGCAGAATAGACTAATGCATCACACACGCCCAAGTGGAAGACGAAGATGTCGACCTAGAAGAAACCCACACGTGATGCTAGAAATAGGCGTCGTTATTGTAATTTATCCCCCTTTCCCCAAAATGATTGAATGTATTAATTTGTGTATTGTATCTAATTAAGTTGTAGCACAAATGACTTAATAATCTCAATCTAAGAATTAGTTCAAAATTTTGAACAAATACTAATATAACTGGTACATGGAATTGAAGACTACATCAAGGAGTTGAAAACAATATCATGGAATTGGCAACAATTTTATGGATTAAGGTCATTGTTGTCATCAAGAATATGACCTTGCTCTTCTTCTAGATAACATGGACAAAGTCGACGATTATGACCTACGCGATGATAGTGGCTACACCTTTGCTTCGATTGAGACTCCCTCCAATCCATTTCATTTCTTATATGAGTTGACTTCGGTCGTCCCTTGCCACGGACTGTCGACTCATCTGGAACTATACAAGGACTAGTGTATAGCGGCATGTTGTCTTCATTAATTACCAATTGGCCACCAACTCCCAGAATATGAATCTATAATATTCTAAAATGAGTATGCAGGATCAACAAATTGATAAAAGTCAACACCCATGACGGCAAATGCAACTATTACATGTGAGCAAGGATATTTATATGCTTGAAGTACACAACTCTCAGTAATGCCTATTCAAGTTAACTGCCCAGGTGTGACCACCTTTTTGTGTCACATGATTGAATACTTCCTCACCTCAAACTTAGTGGATTGGATGTCATATCGACGAACTTGGTGCGAACGTGCCTCTTCTGATTTTTCCTAATAATACCATTAACTTCTTACTAAATTTCAAACCAACATGTAGATCAGAGCTTGCTTGAGCACCTTTTTGAACAAAATACTCTACAAGTCGGCCATACGTACACTTCATTAGGGTTGTGATTGGCAAGTTTGAGCACCTTTCAATATTCTATTAATACCTCTGACAAGTTTGTGGTCATGTGACTGTATCTATTATCTATGCCCTTCAAAGTAATTGGAAATACTTCATTTTTATTTGGAAATTCCATCAATCCAGCACTGAATATCTGGGCTTATCTCTCTAAATTTTTTAAGATTCCTTTCGAAATAATGTATGCACGATGTGTAACCTGCATTAACAAAGTAAAAACCTATTACGTATCCACTTAAAAGTAAGGCACTCAAGAGAATTATAAGTGTAGGATGTTTACCTAATTTCAAAAGATCTTCCTTCAATTTGGAATTTTTTAATTTATGGTTGAGGTTGCTTGCAATATGGCGAATGCAATAAACATGATATGCATTTGGAGGATGCCATCCAGGTTTAGCTCTTGCCAAACTGACTTAATGCTTTGATGACTATTAGAGATGGGACATATTCCTAGTTTTTGGGTAACATGTTCACGTATGAAGCCAAGAACCATGACCTTGCACTCAATGTCTCTCTTTCCACAATAGCAAAGGCAATTGGTAACACATAACTATTTCCATCTTGGGTTGTGGCAATTACAAATGTGCCTCTATATTTGCCATATAAAAAAGTTCCATCTATCTGAATTATAAGCTTGCACAAGTGAATGCATCACAACATTTCTTGAATGTCCAGAAAACTCGGTGGAAGGTACGAAATCGAGGGCCAACTTTATTATCGTAAACAAACTCATTTGTCTCAATTTTATATGCAGATCCTATAGCGTACAAAAACATTTTCTTCAATCATTTAAGAAGTAGTTCATAAGACTCATCTTAGTCTACAAGACCCTCACTATTGCTTTTTGCTTAGCCTTCCAAGCCTTGCGGTATGAGATGGTATAACCAAATTTATCGCTAATCCTCTTGTATTAATGAAATGGCTACCGATGGATCTTTGCTAACCATGCCTAAACATATAAATAACAACAACTCATAAACTAATTCATGCAATAAACTTAATTTCAAAAATATTAGTGACATATATAAAAATGATTCATACCTAAGATGCAAGAGGAGACTGTAACATCCGGAAACTGGAACCTAGGAAACATAAGAGGAGCCTTAGGTGGTGAACCCAGCCAAGAGAAGGAAGTTAGATGTTGGATGAGAATTCGGAGGTTAAGTGTGATGTCAGACAGGGAATTAGGGAATCCATTAGGAACCATGAGTTTTAAAAGAGTTAGAAGAGGGACAGAGAGCTAAGCCAATTAAGTTGTAGGTCGAGTTTAGAAGAAATCGCACCCTGTATCAGAGAGAAGTATAAAGGTTTAAGAATGAGGAAATGAGTTTGGTTAAAGAAGAATTAAGTTGAAAGGAAGGTTAGGAGAAAGAGTTAAGGAGAAGAGCAACACCCTAGATCTTAGCCATTAAATGTGGAAGAATAAGCTTTGTGGTCAAGGGAATGAATTTGTTAAGAATTAGAGTGGGGAAAGGGTTTGGATGAGAAGAACTAAGTTAGAAGGAGGTTTGGAGGAGAGGAATTATGTTTGAGAATGAGAGATTTGTATTGAAATCAAAGAGGGGCAAAAATCAAGCTTGTTGCTTAATTTTGGGCTCTAAGCCTAATGACCTTGGTGCTCTAAATTGAAATATCTAGAGTTGTAGGTGTCCAATTGCGGTAATTCCACTTGGATTAGCAAGTTAAGATCCGGGGCTTTAGTTTGGTATGCTATACAATAGTATTCCGAGCTCGTTTGCACCCCAAACGGACGCATTCTTGCTCAGCGAGAAAGATATCGAGGAGCAGGGGAATTCCAATCTGTTTTCCTAGCTCGAGCTGCACTGAGCACAACCTGAGCACAGAAAACAGAGAGGAATTGAGGAAAAAATTTGCTCCAACTGCGCTGAGCGCAGCCCGAGCGCAAAGACGCATCTGGTTCTTTAAAACACAGATTTAGGGATTTCCCTCATTTCTTCTTCATTCCTCTTCATTTTAGAGAGAGGGAGAGAGGTTTCTAGAGAGAAGAACTCCTTGGGAGCTTGGAGGATGAGGATCAAGGCCAAGGATCTCCAACCCTAACCCTCCCCAACCTTCTTCCCCTTCTCTCAGAGCTTCTATTGAGGTGAGTGTGGTTCTCACTCATTTGTATTCTTGGTTGCTCTCCTATGTATGCTCCATATTCCTTCTCCCCTTTGCTATTATTGTTGATTAGAGTTGTTTTTATGCAGACCTAGGGTGGATTGTTGGATTAATTGAATGTATGACCTTGTTACTCAAACCCTAGGTTAGAGGAATTGGGAATTTTGGGGAAATCTTGGAGTGTTGATGTTGAACCTGAATTTATTGTGGATTATGCATATGTACATGCTTATGGAAGTATTACTATTCTCATGACATCATTTACTCATGTTTTTGAAAAAGAAAAGGATTTGGGTTTAGGACCTCATGTTTTGAAAGGAAGAGTTTTGGGTCTTTAGACCTCATGTTGAATTTAATGACTCTGGATCCTTGGACTTCATGTTTAAAAGATTTATTTTTGAGTCCTTCGATTTCATTTTTAAAAATGATCATGTTAAATACTTAGATTTTGGTCCCTGGACTCGTGTTCCCAAGACTTGTCTTCGATCCTTGGACTCATGTTAAATAATCAAGATTTGGTCCATGGATTCATGTTCTAAGACTTTGTCTTGGTCCATGGACTCATGTTAAAATAATCAAGTAATCATGTTTGAATTTATCAGGTTTAATTGGGTAAGGTCTTATGGCCTTCAGGTACGATGGATCCTGTTAGTTTAAGCTCAATCTAGCCTCATGTAAAGTGGAAAGACCTCTTGGGTGTTGGGTAAAACACTTCATGACTAACATTGCATTATGGTTGTCATTGGATGGCTAACATTACATGTCTTGAATTGCCACTATGAATGCTCTTCTGAATTTATCATGTGATGCTATATTGTTGTATATATTGTGCTTTGCCTCCCCACACCGCACACACCGTTACCTCACTCACTAGGACGTAGTCTCATCCCACGCTGTGGGAATTACTTTCAGTTGTGCATGTCATTGTCTAGGTTCTTGTTGGAAGAGTTGAGGATTCAATTGACGTAGAGTGTAAAGGATTGTATTTGTAAATTTAGGTTATTTATGTAGTAAAGTGAGACTTTAGATTGGCCATGGAGGCCTAATTGTAGATTAAATTTGTATTGTGATATTATAAACTGTACTGGTGGTTTTTATGGGTTTCAGGTTAAGTTGGAAAATTGGAGAATATCCAGTTTTTAGCGGAAACTCTGCCGGATTTCCGATAGGAGTTTTATGAACCATAACACTCTAAGTGTGGGTTCATTCCCCAGTTATTAGTGTTTAAGGTTTGTATTGAAAGTAATGATGTATAATGTTGTGGAAGCTTAAGCAAACGTTGGATTGCCTAAGCAACTGTATGATTGTATAACGATACTTGAAATGACGCGAAATAATTTTAGAAATTCGGAATAGTGTTTCCAACGGACATTATTCTTGAATTAAGAAATTAGGACGTTACATTTTAGTATCAGAGCAGTTCAATCCAATTGGACTGTGGTTAGGTTAGTTGCTCGTGACTTGCTATGATCCTACAGTATTCCATACTCATATAGGGTCTGATCACTCCTCTATGGGTGCGTTGTACACGAGATTATGGTCAGTGACATGAACAGGATGTTGAGTCTCAGAATTAATTTAAGCATTTAAATTACATTCAAGACTTATTATCCTTGGTTTTAATAATTAACAAATAAGATCATATAAAACAGGTTCTACTAAGAAAGGTATTTGTTTTGTAGATTATGTTTCATGTTGAAGTATTCATATGCAGAATCAGAAGAAGAGAAGAAGAAGAAGAACAAAATGCAAATAAGAAGAAGAAGAAGAAGAAGAAGAGAAGAAGAAGAAGAAGAAGAAGAAGAAAAGAAGAAGAAAGAAGAAGAACAAATGCAGAATCAGAAGAAGAAGAACAAATGAAGAAGAACATATGCAGAATCAGAAGAAGAGAAACAAATGCAGAATCTGGAAAGAAGAAATCCAAAGGACGAAGCAAAGCACTGAATCTGAAGAGAAGTGAAGACTTGTCCATCTGAAGCATATTTATCATCTGAAGATTTGAAGACAAACTAAAGACTTGACTCCGTTTGAAGAGTGACTATCATCTGAAGACTTGAAGACAAACTGAAGACTTGACTCCGTCTGAAGAGTGACTATCATCTGAAGACTTGAAGACAAATTGAAGACTTGACTCCGTCTGAAGAGTGACTATCATTTGAAGACTTGAAGATAAACTGAAAATTTAACTCCGTCTGAAGAGTGACTATCATCTAAAGATTTGAAGCTGATCTGAAGAACTATGTACATCTGAAGGATGAACGTGTCTGAATCAAGGAATGATCTCTTGAAGACATTGCTAAGTATGAAGAACACACTACTCAATGGACCACACCTATTTCAGCACAAGAGTTAGACATGCTTTTCTGCCTCGATCAAAAGTCTTGCACAAATAAGGAGACTCTGCAACTACTGCTGCACCTGCAACAAAAAGCAATTGCGTGCGCAGACCTACTGCACCTGCTGCTGCCCAGAATGAATCAGAAGTCTGAACAAAAAACGACGAGAAAGATGTTTAAACTAAATTTATTAGCTTCAACATCTTTATCCATTTGAATTACAGAAGAATAAGAAGTGACAGAGAAGAACAGAGATGGAATCATCTGAAGAAAAGAAGATGTAACTTTTGCAAAAAGGAACTTGCTAAAAGTGTCCTTAGTATGAAGAATCAAGAAGTGCATGAAACAATCATCTGAGATAAGCACATGGTGAAGCTGATGAAAACAAGATGAGATAATGCAACCATCTGAAAGCTCACGAATCATCTAAAGTATGTGAAGATTAAATAATTCAATCTTCTGAACACACATACTCTCTGAACAAGTTGATGAGATATTTCAATCTATCTAAAGACATGAAGACTCTCAATTCTGACTACATGAACAAAGCTCAAATACGAGAAGTCTCAACAAAGGCAAAGACCACTTGTTCAACGGCTAGAATATTGTCTAAATATTTGAAGGAACTCTGGTCAGGAGAAAAAGGAGAAAACGGCATAATGTCAGAAGCTAATCAAAAAGGAATCTAGCACAATTTGGACTAAAGGACAAATCCAACGGATATCTCCTCATATTCACATAAAGGAAAGGGTGACAGAAAAGAAGAAGCAGAGAGAAAGAAGAGAAACATCTACCTGTTTAAAGAAAATCTCTCAAGGTTAAAGAACTCATCAATAGTGTGTCAGAGCTAAACTATCTGCACACCTATTCTGCTTAAAAGAAGCAACCATTTAAGAAGTTATTTCATAACAGCTACTTGAGCAAAATCACTTCTTCTCAACGGTAACCAAGAAATCTTCAAATGGCTATATTTTATCAGAACATATAAATAGCCTCAAGAAAGACTTTGAAGGTGGCGACATTAAAAGCCCAAGAAAATTGTTCGGCCAAAAATTCTCAGTGATACATCCATAAGGTGTTGACCAAATGGGCGCATTGAAGCCCAATTAAGAGAGAACTGGCTGAAGCTTAATTCAATATTTTACTTAGCCAATTCTTTGAGGATGTTATACCTCACTTAGAATACGAGATTGTACCCAAATTCATACACTTGTATCTCAGTCTTACCCTTGTACTTAGATTTCAATTCATGTATCCTGAGTTAGACTCAGTAATTCCTTTGTACAAGAAGAATCTGAGTTTTGTTTCTTAGAAACTTAAACTTAGTTTATGTTGTAAACACTTTATGTGTCTGAGAGCCTGGAGAGGCTTTATGGAAGAAAGAATACTTGTTGTTGAGTCTGGAGAGGCTTGTCTGTAAAATAATACTGCATGAGTTGCCTAGAGAGGCAGTTGAAAACAAAGGATACTTGTGTTTACGCCTGAAGAGGCTGTGGAAAAAGAATACTTGTTGTTGAGCCTGGAGAGGCTTGTCTGTAAAATAATATTGCATGAGTTGCCTGGAGAGGCAGTTGAAACAAAGGAGAATACTTGTGTTTACGCCTGAAGAGGCTGTGGCAAAAGAATACTTGTATCTGAGTTCATATAGTGGAAAATCCAGTGGTGGTTTGCCCTGGGACTGGATGTAGCTTACTAGGTTGGTGGGTGAACCAGGATAAATTCTTGGCTAAGTCTTCTTTCCCTTAAACTCATTTTTTTCAGCTTTATATTTTCTAAGGGGATTGAAAAGTAATTTTCATATCAAACTCTAATTCAACAATTTCAATATATCAGTTTTCAAAGATAAACTAACTTTAAATTATCTCATATCATTTGAAGTATTGCAAAAAATGTACTTTGAAGAACCTCTGAAATAACCCTCTGAAGTGAGTCTGAAAAGAACTCAGTTCAGAAGTTAGAAACAGACTTCAGATGATCACCAATCAGTTGTTCAGAAATAGTTCTGAAGAGATTCTTTGTAATAATGATCAGAAGGTACTTTGAGATGTTTCTAAATATCTCTGTTTGAAACAAGAAAGTAAGTTAATTGAATGATTATTTAAAACCTTCTTAAGTATTGTTAGAAAGTTGGTCAAATTTATCTTTCTTATCTTCCGCACGTTTTTATTAACTCTGATTTTAAGTTCTTATTAATAACTTGTTTTAATGCATGAGTTATTTATTTCAAGATTTCCAAAATTAGTTAAAAAGTTCGAAACACTATTCAACCCCCCTTCTAGTGTTTCCTGTGGTTCTAACATGTGGTATCAGAGCTCACCTTCAAGTTGAGTATCTAACAAATGCAGAAGGAATAGATCCTTAGAAGATGGAAATCCTACCAAGCTGAAGCAACTCTGAAGATCAAAGAAATGAGAAAAGAGAGTATTTTCTTAAAACTCATTACTCAAGCTACAGAACCATCTCTCAGAAGAGCATGATGGGAAAAGGAAAGTCACATCCCAAGTTACATACTGGTAACATCCTTCCTATCTCAGTTTAGATGTAGTTATTAAACTGCTTTGAAAATTACGAATTGTTATTGAAATTGTTAATGCATGATTGTCTTAATATGTGTGAAAACCATTTATTGTATTTAATTTAAATCTATCGTGTATTAAGTAGTTGAAGAGTCTTTAATTTTTAAATCATTTTTAAATCTGAGTTAGAGTGTAAAGCGTTTGAAATCCAGATAATTGTTTGTTGATTTGTGGCATATAACCTGTCACCACTGACTGCTTCGTCTGCATCTTGGATCATGGCGTCAGCCAACAAAGGCATAAAGCTTGCCAGGTTGGAGACATTGGCAGTGTTCCACAGGTATACCGCACACTAGTGTCGATTGTGGAGAAGAAAGAAGTGTTGGAATAACGAAGCATGCACACATCATACCAAATCACAACCTTTTTGGAGAAGGAACACTTAGAGTCTAATGATAGTTTCTGGGTTGCGTTTAACACGCACTGACCGCAGAGCTGAGCGGACACGTCACCTCTGCATTAGATACTTACATTAGAAATGATTTGTTTGTAACTTTGTTTTTAAAATATGTAATTATAAAAATAAAATAATTAATTATACTTATTTTTTGTTAGATATAATTAATTAATGAAATTCAATAAAATTTTCATATGGAATTATAAACAAGAACACTCTGATATTATTTTTGTAGTTGTGAATCTCTTGATAAGTTAGTATATATGTTAATTATTAGTTGTTATTTTCACAAAAAATATTAGAACTGTCTTCTCTTTAGAATAGAAATATCATATTGAAGTCAATGAATAGTTGGTTTAAAACATATAATAAATTCCTTAAAGTTAAAACGCATTCATATATTATGTATATATCGAGTTTATATGATTGCTCAAGAAAGATTAATTTTCCCTAGTAATAAAACTTTCATTGATAAAAGTGTAATATGTTATGAAATATTAAGCAAGAATTAATTATGTTAATTAACATAAGCAACATTTTTGTTATACTGAAAATAAATATTTTGAAAAGTTTCAGTATTTTTATAATAATTTGTTGAAAATTATAATTATAGCTCCTTTTCAAGGATCCTTAGTAATTTATTGAGTTAGAGTATTTAAGTTTTCAACACAATCCAAACAAATTGATTATCTTAAATTTCTTTTTCAATTAACATATTTAGCATATATAAAGTTCATTTAATTGATTAATTATAAAATAATAATTACTCATAAAGTTGATTATTAGTATATTTTTCTACAAATAATTTAAAAACCGAATCATAACAAAAGTATAACAATTTATAATGGATTTAGATTATGATTAAAATTTATTGTTTATTAAATTCACAAATCAAGATTTGAACTTCTTTTTTACTTCTACTAATTTCATTATACTAATTTCATTATATTTGAGATGGTTTTGAATTGATTATATGATTTTAATATAATTGTCTAGTTTTTTTTTTTCTTTTCTTATTTAAGGTATAAACATAATAGAATAAATTTGTTTATTAGGATAGTAGAATTTTAATTTTGTTATAGAAATTGTTATATATGGATTTATGAATGTGCATGTAGATTTATTTAAATTATAACTGAATGAATAATTTTATATTAAATTAATAAGATTAAAGATGTTAAATTGAATTTAATATCTATAGTGCATAAGTAATAGCAATAATAGGAATACAAATGTGATAAAGGAAGAATTTGTAATATGATGAGTGTCTTTGGAATATCACATATGTAATATGAGAGAGGAATGGACTTTGGTGAGTTTGAGACGCAGGAAAGGACTACAATCGGATTTGGACGCAACAAGAAAGGACATACGACCGTCTAGAGATAACGGATCTGCAGGGGAAAGGACTCGGAAACAAGCTCTCAAGTTTGATGCATATTCAACGTATTATTTCACAAATTTTTCAGAAGACTATGGTATGCATGATCTTTGGCGAGTGTTTTCCATTTGGGAGGAAAGATAGTTGATGTTTTTATTCCGAAGAAGAAGGACAAATGGGGGAGAAGGTTGGCATTGTTAGATTCAATGCTA
The DNA here is from genome assembly GCA_026901365.1 of Sesbania bispinosa. NCBI lineage: Eukaryota > Viridiplantae > Streptophyta > Magnoliopsida > Fabales > Fabaceae > Sesbania > Sesbania bispinosa. The sequence continues at coordinate 979,595 of QLOH01000235.1, forward strand.
CTAGGAATGGCGCGGAGATGGAGCAGAGATTGAGTCAAATTTGGATTGGTTCTTATAAGCTTTGTGTTAATCTTGCCAGATTTAATAAAAGGAATGTTCCTAACCAGTCAATGATGGAGGCACGTAGGGGGAATGAAAATTTTCAAGGCCAGTGGCGGCATTGGAGGGGAGGTGGACGGGAGAAGCTATGTGGATGCGGTGAGAGAAGCGGACAAAAAAGTCTGGCAACCAAAACGTATACAAGATGTGTTTACTGATTCTGAATGGAGAGGTTTGGAGTTTCATGTGGGGGGTGAGGATTGGTGGTGGTTGTCTAAATGCTTCGTTGGAACCATACAACAAGTTAATGAGATGTTTCTTTTGCAAGACAAGATTATTGCGGCAGGCATACATTCGATTAAAGTAACCCTAATGGGTTATGATTTGATGCTAATTCAACCTCAAGATGGTGAAGACCTCATAAAATAAACAAGTGAATTGGAGGAGATGTTCTCACGTTGGTTTGTTACAATCCACCCATTGAGTTAGGAGGATGTGAGTCGCAATAGATATGTTTGGTTACGTTGTCAAAGGGTTCCAGTGTATGCATGGTGTGAAGAGTTTTTTAAGATGTTGGTCACCCCTCTAAGCTGATATGTTTGCATTGATACTACTACTAAGAAAAGAGATAGATTAGATGTTGCTCAAGTTCTAATACAAACTTCATCTCGGGAGTCAACCAATCGTTGGTTAAAAATTAAGATTAATGGGGTTATGTTTTCTATTAGTGATATTGAAGACCCTTTCACAGATCCTTAAGGGTAATTCCTAGTAAGTTGAATATGGAGTCATTAAGTTCAATTGCATCAGATGACTTAAGTTAGGAGGAATTTAGTTCAGAGCAATTGAATTTGAAATGAGACAAGTGATGGATGATTATTTGGGAAAGGTTGGGAAATCAAGTTTGATTGACAACAGGATTGATTTGTTAGAAGATTTGGGTGTGAAAAATGACGTTACTAAAAGGGACCCAACAGAAATTCCAATTGATTTGCTTATGGGGTGGAAGAATAAAATTAGTGGAACGGATAATCTTAATCAATTAATTGAGGCCAATCCCTGTAACGGTGTACCTGAATTAAAGTTGCGTGTAATTGATGATAGCCTTGAGACCGAGACAGGTATGGAAGCCCAATAGCAAATAACCCATAATGTGATCGGCTCAGAAGAGGATCCACAATTGACGCCTATGTATTTTTAAAAGTGGTTCCGAGTGGGCTACAATTGGGAGGAGATCATGTTGGAGCTGGCCCAATGCGTGAAAACCAATTAGTTGGCAGCTTAGGAGAAGACGTTTTGGACCAGGATGTGCTTGCGTGTAAGGCTAGCCCAGGTGTTGCAGCCCAACATGAATTGATTGGCCTTGTCAAGGTGTGTGGTCCACAATTGGAGACAGGTGTTGCGTCTTGTGCTTTCCCTAAGGAGGATCCACTTGGGCTATTATTGGGTGATAATTGTGCTTCTGTGGACGGTGTTGGAGCTGTCCAAATGTGCGAGCAACTCATTCAATCTAATGTTGTCCGGGACAAGTATGCAAGTGGAGGACACGACACCAGCACAAGGCACTTCTGGTGGGGTGATTGTTGGTGATGATTGCGATAATACCCACATTGGTGAAGCCGGTTTGCTATTGCTTGACTCTCAACTCTGTGATGTCCCTATTACTGTCGTCCCTAGGTTGGAGGTTGGGTGCTCCTTCATCAGGGACCCTAATGTCAAAGACCGAGGCCGACTAACAAAAGGGTAGGGGAAGGCCAGGAAAAGACAATCTGATACAGCACAGGTTAGTAATTCTGATTTCAATATCAATGTAACATAAAGCCTGCTAGATAAGGAACCTTCTGAAATTGCAACAGTTGTGTGGCATATGGGTTTGGAATTGGGTGTGTCGGGGTTTGAAGATGCTAATGTTCTGATAAATAGGCTGGAAGAAATGGAAAAAAGGGATAGGGCAACCATTAGAAGAAGTTAGGGGGTTTTGTCTTGGGTGGTTATTTGGTGTATTGCTGTACTGCTTAAAGTTCATGATTATTGCATCCTTTAATATTCGGGGGCTTGGGGGGAGGATCAGCGTTTGGAGATTAGGAATTTGTTACATTCAAAAGGGGTGGATTTTTTGTGTATTCAGGAAACAAAGAAAGAATTAATTGACAATAATTTTGTGTGGCTCTGGGGGTGGGTGATGAGTATGGTTGGGTGTTTGCTCCAGCAGTAGGCTCTTCTGGTGGCTTGTTATCTATGTGGGAAAAATCTGTGTTTATTTGAATGAGTCTATTGTTGATTCTAACTTTATTGGTGTTAGTGGTTGGTGGGGACCGGAGAAAGTTTTATTGTACTATTGTTAATGTATATGCTCCATGTGATCTGTTGGGAAAAAGAAATTTATGGCAAAGGTTAATTCATGTTAGGGCGGGGGTGGTGGTGTGATTTGTGGTGCTTTGGGGGAGTTTCAATGTCGTAAAATCGGAGTATGAAAGGAAGGGGTTTGTGGATTGTGGAGAATGATGATGATATAGATTCCTTTGCTCGTTTTGTTGATTCAGCAGAGTTGGTGGACCTTCCATTAATTGGGAGGACATTCACTTGGTACAAAAGTGATGGTTCTTGTATGAGTAGGCTGGACTGGTTTTTAGTTTCGGTGAAGTGGATGGAGAGATGGCGGAATACTCACAATGGGGCTTAAAAAGAGGAGTGTCAAATCACTGTGTTATCTTGTTGAAACAAGATATAGTTAATTGGGGTCTAAAACCGTTTCGGGTTCTTGACTGTTGGAGGCTTCATCCTGGTTATGTCCCTTTTGTGTCTAATAAGTGGAAGCAGTTGAAGGTGGAAGGTAGAGCAGGGTTTATTTTAAAAGAAAACTCAAATCTTTGAAACAGTGTTTGAGGGTTTGGAATAAGGAGTCGTTTGGTCATTTGGATGTAAAAACTAAGGATGTTAAGGAGCAGGCCTATCTGTTAGATATAAAAGGGGAGGAGTCCATTCTGGCTGATGAGGAGATGAAGCGTAGAAAAGAATTGGCAGTTGATCTTTGTCACTTAATGTCTATTAAGGATTGTCTATTGTTTCAAAAATCAAGGTTACAGTGGCTGGAGGCAGGGGACGCTAATTCAAAATTCTTTCATGCTTGTGTCAACCAGAGGAGACTGCGAAATGAAATAAGATGTTTGAAAGTAAATGGTGTCTAGCATTATGATGTATCTATCAAAGAAGCTGCTAGAGGGTACTTTGAAAATCACTTCTCGGAGCATCCATGGAAGTGGTCGTATCTTGATGGGGTGGGTTTTAAAAGGTTATCTCATGAAGATGTACATAGCTTGGTGTTGCCTTTTTCTGAGGAGGAGGTGAAGGAAGCTGTATGGGATGTGGGGGCTCTAAAAGCCCGGGCCCATATGGTTTTAATTTCAACTTTGTTAAGGACTTCTGGCATGTTTTGAAATATGATATTTTTGTTTCCTGAATGACTTCCATGACAAAGGAAAATTTGCTTCTAGGTCAAATAGCTCCTTTTTTTGTGTTGGTTCCTAAGACAGAGTGCCTTCAAAAGCTTGAGGAATATCGACCTATTTCTCTTATTGGAATTATGTATAAAATATTGGCTAAATTATTAGCAAATAGGTTGAAAAGGTGATAGGTTGCGTCATCTCGGAGTGTCAGTCAGCCTTTGTTAAGGGGAGATTTATTTTTGACAGCATTGTGGTGGTTAATGAAGTTCTTGAAGAATGAAGAGGGAAAAAAGGAAGAGTCTGTTGTTTAAGGTTGATTTTGAAAATGCATACAACTCTGTCAGCTGGGATTTCCTTCAGTATGTTATGGATAGGATGGGGTTTCTGGCAACTTGGAGATGTTGGATTTCTGAATGTTTGAGATCATCCCGAATCTCGGTTTTAATAAATGGTAGCCCTTCAGGGGAGTTTAACATCAGTCGAGGGGTTCGTTAAGGAGACCCTTAGCACCTTTTATGTTTCTTATTGTTTCTGAGGGCCTTAATTCTCTAATGTGCAAAGCTGTTGACTCTCAACTCTTTTCGGGGTATAAGGTGGGTCATGACCAGGTACTGCTTTCTCATTTACAGTATGCGGATGACACAATCTTTGTGGGGGATGATTATGTATCCAATCTTTGGGCAATCAAGGCAACGCTTCAGATATTTGAACTTGTTGGATAGGAATCCCGAAATTTATGGGATATTATGTCCCAACCAAATTTCAGGGATTGTGGTCAACTATTTATTTTTGTTTCTGTTACTGATTTATAGGGATTCCTAGTTAATTATAGGAATTTCCTATTATTTGTTTCCTTTTTTACCTCTCTATTTTACCTATTTATGTACTGGCTCAATCATTTGAATAAAATATGAAGAAGAATGATTTCTTCCTCTTCTGATTATATGGTATCAAGAGCCAACTCTTCTTTATCTTAGATGAAAACTCAATACAGCCTCATGTCTGATGCGCCATCCACACCAAAAAATGTTTCACCTTCCAACAAACCTAAACAACCCAGCCCATATGGCTTCATCCCTCCAACCTATCGACCTAAACCCCTCAATTCAAATAACTCAGCACAAATTAAATGGGTTAAACTTCAGAGAATGGTACCAGTCTGTCCTTCTTGTCATCAAAGGGAAAGGAAAAATGGGCTATCTTACGGGGACTTCTGCAGCTCCACCAATAACTAAACCTTCCTACAGTAACTGGGATGCAGAAAACTCCATTGTCATGGCTTGGTTGATCAACTCAATGGAACCTAAAATTGGCAGAACTTACCATTTATGAAAAACTACCCATGGAATATGGACCACTGTTCAGGAGATGTACTTAGACCTCCAAAACTCTGCCCAATGCTTTGAAATAAGGCCAGCTTTGTGTAATACTCGACAAGGTAACAAATCTGTAACTGAGTATTTTAATATGTTGGCCGAGTTATGGCAAGAAATAGACTTATTCTATATTGTTTCATGGAAATGTTCTGAGGATAAATTGTTATATGACCAAATGCTGGAAAAAAAGAGGGTATTTGATTTTCTTCAGGGCCTTACAAAAGAATTAGATGAGGTTAGGGGACGGATCCTTGGCCTCAAACCACTACCATCACTCAAGGAAGCCTTTGCCATGGTTAGAAGAGAAGAAAGTAGGAGGAAAGTGATGTTGTTGCAAAACAATTCTACAATTGAGGATCCTCACCTAAACTTCGCTCTTGTATCTCAAAAAAATGACCTGAAGAATATTCGTCCTAAAGAGGAAAAGACCTAGTGTGATCATTGCCAAAAACCTTATCACACCAAGGAGACATGTTGGCTAATTCATGGAAAACCTGCAGATTGGAAACCTAGAAGTCCGCACAAAGTTGCTGCCTCTGTTAATGTTGCTAAATCTTCTGCTAATTCAAGGAAGCAAAGTTCTACTATTTTTCTAATGAGCAAATGGATATGCTAAAGAATCTACTCTCTCAACTCAAACCTGAAGCTTCTGCACCTTCAAACTCTACAGCAAACATTTCTCACAAAGGTAATGGTCAATTTTCTTTCTTGTCTAGACAGGAAAATACAGGAGAATGGATCCTAGATTCTGGTTCTACTGACCATATGACGGGGTCATTTGCTGAATTTACGTCATACAAGAAAGATGATAGAGGTGTCACTATTACAGTAGCTGACGGTAATTCATCATTGGTAGCTGGTACTGGTGACATAAACCTGTCAGGACTAGATCTAAAATTTGTCCTTCATGTACCTGAATTAAAATATAGTCTCATATCTGCCAGTAAATTGACTAAGATCTAAACTGTGCAATCATTTTTTACCCTTTTCATATATTTTCAGGATTTGTCTTCGGGGATGATGATTGGCAGAGCTAAGGAACACAATGGTCTTTACTTTGTTTCTAATTCACCTTCAAAGTTGGATTCTGCTCAAACCATCTCTATGTCAACTGTGTCAGATTCAAATGTTTTTCTATGGCACAACCGACTTGGTCATCCTAATTTCAATTTTTGAAATACTTGTATCCAGATTTATTCATCAATAAAAATATTTCCTCTTTCAGTTGTGAACACTGCATTCTTGCTAAACAATCTCGAACTAATATCCCCCTCATTCCTATCAACCATCACAACCTTTCCACCTCATTCATAGTGACATATGGGGGCCTTCTCGAGTTCCTAACATAAATGGAGCCCGATGGTTTATCACCTTTATAGATGACGATACTCGTATTTGTTGAGTGTACCTCTTGAAAGAAAAATCTGAAGCTAACACAATCTTTAAAACACTTCCATAAACTTGTCACCAATATTTTTGGCTCATAAATCCATATCCTTCGTACTGATAATGGACGAGAGTACTTCTCTAATGATCTTAATGGTTACCTACAGGAACATGGCATATTCCATCAAGTTCTTGCAACCATACCCCGCAACAAACGGTATGCTGAAAGAAAAAATCGGCACATTTTGGAGGTTGCTCGTTCTCTCATGTTCACCACAAATGTTCCTAACCATTTATGGGGAGAAGTTGTGTTAACTGCTACCTATCATAAATCGTCTTCCTCCAAACCCCTCCAATATTTAACCCCTCTTAATTGTCTAAAAGGTTCTTTTTCTTTAGTTAGAATGTTGGAGTCTCTTCAACCAAAAATATTTGGTTGTACAGTCTTTGTTCATAACTCAAGTCCTACAAGAGAAAAACTGGATCCAAAATCTCAAAATGCATAATCCTTGGCTATTCTCCCAACAAAAAGGGTACAATGTTACTGCCCAAGATCCAAAAGGTTCTACATATCATGTGATACCACTTTTCTTGAAAATCAACTTTCTTTCACAATGATTCGTTTCAGGGGGAGAATATGATTGAACTCATCATTGGGATCCTTCCATCTCTTTTCCAATTTCTCTTCCTTTACCTGAACCTATACAAAAAGAATCCCATGAAATCTCTACCCAATCCAAAAGAGGATCTACACAAATAACCAGTCAATGGGGAGAATTAGAAAAGAGGACTTAAAGTGAGTTCAATCTTTTCCCAAAATTCTTAACTAGGAGACATAATGTTCCTTTGCAAGGACAATCTTCAGACCTGGAGCCAAATCATATGGAAGCAGTAGAATGTAACACTGAAGGTAATTGTACAGTTGAAAATATTAATGTTGAAAATGATACTATTGATGAACTTGACTGCCTATGCCTTAAGGAAAGGAGTTAGATCTTGTACAAAGCATTCTATAACAAATTTCCTCACATATTCTAACCTGTCTCTGAGATATAGAGCTTTTGTTACAGAATTGGATAGAGTTCAGATCCCAAACACTGTCTTTGATGCTACAGGATGAAAAATGGAGAGTTGTTGTTCGAGAGGAAATTACTGCACTAGAAGAAAATAAAACCTGGGATATTATCACTCTTCCCAAGGATAAGAAAGTTGTGGGCTGCAAATGGATATTTACCACAAAAATGGGTGCAGATGGGAAGACAGACAAATATAGGCGAGGCTAGTGGCCCAAGGCTATACCCAACCCATGGTATAGATTATGAAGAAATATTTGCACCGGTTGCAAAACTTAATTCTATTAGAATTCTCATTTCTCTTGCAGCAAATCTGGATTGAAACTACACCAATTAGATGTGAAGAATGCTTTCTTGAATGGGAAGTTGGAGGAGGAAGTTTATATGAAATTGCCCCCTGGATTTGAAGGAGAAAAGAATGATGTTGTGTGCAGGTTAAATAAGTCCCTGTATGGGTTGAAACAGTCCCCAAGGGCCTGGTTCACAAGATTCAACAACCACATGAAACAACTTGGCTATGCTCAAAGCCAGGCAGACCACACCCTTTTTGTAAAAGGATCCAAAGACGGAAGAAGGTCTATTCTTATTGTCTATGTAGATGACATGGTAATCACAGGTGATGACATTCAAGAAATTGACAACCTCAAAAGTTGTTTGCAAGCAGAATTCAAGGTGAAAGATCTTGGACAACTTCAATACTTTCTTGGGATGGAAATAGCTAGAAGCAAGAAAGGTATTTTCATGTCACAAAGGAAGTACACTGATTTGCTTCGAGAAACAAGGAAACTTGGGTGTAGACCTGCAACAACCCACTAGACAGAAATTGGAAGCACAAGATTATTGAAGATGATCCTCCATTTGAGAGGGAGAGATATCAACGCTTTGTAGGAAAAACTAATCTACCTATCTCTCATTAGACCAGATATTGCCTACAGTGTTCGTGTGGTCAGTCAATTTATGCACTCTCCAAGGAAGAGGCATCTGATGCTGTAAATCAGATTCTTCGTTATCTCAAAGGTACTCCTGGAAAGGGATTATTGTTCAGAAAAAATGAACACAGAAGTGTAGAGTGTTTTGCAGATGCTGATTGAGAAGGTTCAGTTGAAGATTCAAAGTCCACACAAGATATTATACAAAAGTATGGGGAAACTTAGTGACATGGAGAAGTAAAAAACAATCAGTTGCAAGAAGCGGTGCAGAGGCTGAATATAGAGCAATTGTTGAAGGAGTTTGTGAATTGATTTGGATAAAAAGGGTTGATGCATGATTTATTTATTCCCCTTCAAGAGCCTGTGAAGCTTTACAGTGATAGCAAGTCAGCCATCAACATAGTGCACAACCCAGTGCAACATGACAGGATGAAGTATGTAAGAATTGACAGAAATTTCATCAAGTCAGAAATGGAAAATGGTACATTTTCTCTACATTATGTCCCAACCAATTACAAGAAGTAGACTGCTGACAAAGGCTCTGTTGAAGTCAGATTTGAGTCTAATGTTAGCAAGCTGGGAATGACTAGTATATATTCACCAGTTTGAGGGGGAGTGTTGGATAGGAATCCGAAATTTATGGGATATTATGTCCCAACCAAATTTCAGGGATTGTGGTCAACTATTTTTTTTGTTGCTGTTACTGATTTCTAGGAATTCCTAGTTAATTATAGGAATTGCCTATTATTTGTTTCCTTTTTTACCTCCTTGTTTATCTATTTATGTATTGGCTCAATCATTTGAATAAAAATATGAAGAATGATTTCTTCCTCTTCTGATTATAGAACTTGTTGTGGGTCTCAAAGTTAATTTCACAAAAGCAAGCTTATTGGGGTCAATGTTCCTGAGGAGCGGTTGTTGTTGTATTCTAAGTTTCTTAATTGCAAGATAGATTCCTGGCCTTTTTCTTATCTATTGGGGCTAACCCTAGGAAGAAGAAAACTTGGTTACCAATTATACAAAAGGTGAAGAAACGGTTGTCACAATGGAAATGCAAATCTCTGTCTTTCGGTGGTCGTATTGTCCTTTTGTGTTCGGTGCTTCAGTCCATTTTGATCTTCTTCTTTTTCTTCTTCAGGCTCTCAAAGGTATCTTTCTTATCTCAATTTCCTTTTTAAATATTTCTTTGGGGTGGGTTGGTGAGGATAGGAAATCTCTTGGGTGGCATGGAGGATGTGTGTAGAGAGAAATGTCATGGGGTTTGGGATACGGGATTTGAGAGCTTTTAATGTAGCCCTATTAGGTAATGGAGATGGAGGTGTTAGTGGAAAAAGGAAGGTTGTTGCATAGGGTCCTGTCTTCAATTTACGGGGAGAGGTGTATGTATGTGGTAGGAGCGTGAGTTCGTGGGTCCAATTGGTGGTCTGACTTATGGTCACTCGAGTCAAACCGTAATTGGGCAGGTAGATTGGTTTTTGTCTTGTTGTGTCAAGGTGGTGGGGAATGGGACTAATACCCTTTTTGGAAAGATAATGGTGTGTGGAAGTTCCTTTTTGTGTTCGTTATCCTAGGCTCTTTCTCCTTGCGCGTGATAAAGATGTGACTGTTGATAATATGTTTGCTCATTCCGAGAGGGGATGGGAATGGAATTGGTGTTGGTGTTGGTGTTGGCGTAGGGCTCTTTCCTGGGAGAGTGAGCTGTTAGTGCAACTATCACTTGAGTTACAATCGTTCAATTTGCGGGAGGACCAACCAGACCGGTGGCATGGAGGGTGGATCCTGAAGGTAATTATTTGGTTAGTTCGGCATAGAATACTTGTTATAATGAGGAAATTTGTACCGATTCCCAATGCATAGGTATCTTTGGTCAAACTAGCGCCATCTAAGATTTGCCTTTGTATGGAAAGCTTTATTGAATCGAATACCAACAAAGCAGAATCTAATAAAAAGAAATGTTATTCATGCTACATCTGGTGGTTGTGACTGGTGTGGTCAGGTAGTGAAACCACTTTCTCATTTGTTTCTTTGAATGTGTTTCTCCTACACTGTTTGGATGAAATGCTTGGGATGGTGTATTTTCTTCGGTTTGTCCAATTGCTGTCTGCAAAATTTTTTCTTTTGTTGGCTCCCGTAATGTAATGCCCAAGATAGGTTACGATGGTCTGTGATTTGGTTGATAGTGATGTGGTCTTTATGGTTAGCTCGGAATGAACTCATTTTTTCAAATAAAGCCTTGGACCCTGGTGATGTTTTGGATTTAATTAAAATTAGGTCCTGGAGGTGGCTCAAAGCCAAAGATCGATCTTTCATGTTCCCTTATGTGTTATGGTCATTAGATCCAGGGTGTAACATCTCGCAAAATTGAGAATTTTAATAACTTAGTAGGCTGAGAATATGTTGAGGGATTAAGGTTAATTGAGGACCTACAAGTTAAAACTCAGGTATAAAATAAAGTTTTTAGCTTTAACTTAAGTGAACTTAGGGAATTTGGGTTCTGATAATCGATTACAGTGAGTTCGTAATCGATTACCCGAGAGCTGAGTTTTTGGTAATCGATTACCTGAGGGTTGAGTTTTTGGTAATCGATTACCAAGGGTTGTAATCGATTACTAGAGTTCCAGAAACGTTTTCCAGTGTTATTTTCACCTCTGGTAATCGATTACAACATTACCGTAATTGATTACCAGCTGTCTAGTATAAATAGACGGACATGCAAAAATCATATTTCAAGTTTTCCCTTCTTCCCTCACGAACCCTACAGAGAGAGAGTGTGTGTGTGTGTAGAGAGAGAAACACCTATTTAGGAGCTTGGGAAAGGATTTGGAGCTAGGAATTCATCAAAGGAACCTTCTACTCATCAAATCTTCCTTGAAATTCAAGAAATTGGTGAGTATAACTCACACACCCACTTTCCCCTTTGATTTTGATTTCTCCCTAATGTACGAATCTCATTCCTTAATTCCTCTTCTATATGATTATTGTAGTTATATTAGTAATGTATGCTTGAGATTGAGTAGTTTGATTAGTAATTTCATTGAAAACCTTAGGGTAGCGAGATTTACGAAAGTAGCGAGATCACGAAACTAACGAAATGCTCAATGTATGAACCCTACCCTTCGATTCCCTTTATATTTGATTAAATTGATTGGATTTATGATGTTTGTGCTGGAGTTGAGTAAATGATGTTAGGGTTGTTTGGAAAATCTTTGAATGTCGAAGTTACGAACTTACGATAATTACGAAGCTTTCGAAATGTTTGAAATCTTAGTTCTTGTTATCAATTCATGTGTGCTAGTCCAATTATGAGTTAAGAATTAAGTTCAGTTGAGGGCGTGTGCGCCAAGTTCAGTTGAGGGCGTGTGCGCCAAGTTCAGTTGAGGGTGTACGCGCCAAGTTCAGTTGAGGGCGTGTGCGCCAAGTTCCGTTGAGGGCGTGTGCGCCAAGATAAGTTGAGGGCGTATGCGCCATAGCCCGTCGGCTGGGTTATGCCCATTATGTGCCTTTATGTTTAAGACGTTTGTTAGTATGTAAATTTTACTTGGTGATGATTGTTGCATTTCATATTCTATTTCTTCCATATGACATATTGCATAGTTATACTTCACTGAGACATTAGTCTCACCACACATTTTGTGGATACAATCTAGGTATGCAGGTATCTCCTGGCAGGGATCGGTGATTTGAAGGCAGGAGTTAGCTATAAGTTGGAATTTAGTATCTCTTAGATTGTGTAGGAGGACTTATGTATATTTTGCTCTTATGTTTCGAAATGTTTAGTTGGTAGCCTTTGGGCCTTTTGTGTACTCTTACCGACTATGTATATGTATATAAGTTTAAGTTTCTCACAATTTGTATAAGATATCGTTGGTTTCTTATCGACTTTGATGTGTGATATTCGAAATGGCACGTTTTAAATTTCGAAAATTTAGGATTTTAGTCTCCAATGGACTAAGTCTTGAATTTAGAAATTAGGGCGTTACATTTTGGTATCAGAGCAATTCAATCCAATTGGACTGTGGTAGTAGGATTTTCTTGTGATTTGTTATTGTGATTTATACATTATTTTGTGAATGGAGAGACTGATCACCTCGATATTTACTTAATGATGTGTAGATAATTATGGCAAGTGGCAGGAGGGGTAGTGTTAGGGTCAATTCTTCTTCGTCCCGGGATCCACTTGTGGATCCAGTAGCAACAGCTCTACAGGCTTTTACTCAGATGATGAGAGGGAACAGATGAATTCTAACAGAATGCAAGCCGAAACAGCTCGAGAGCAGGCAACCTTCAATGCAACACTACTTGAGGAGTTGAACCGGAGGACAACGGGGACACCTCCCATTCCTACGGTGGATCAGTTTGTTCGTGGGTTAGCGGAATTTTGGAAACACAACCCTCCTCAATTTAATGGAGTCTATGATCCGGATGTGGCGTCGAACTGGCTTAGAGATCTTAATAGAATTTTTGATGTGATGAAATGTGCTGATGACTCCAAGGTTGGTTTTGCTGTGTACATGCTGAGGGGTGAGGCGGAGAATTGGTGGAAGACTGCTAGTGCTCGGACTGCGACAGTAGAAGCCCCAATCACCTGGGGTGTCTTTCAGACCTTGTTTTTGGAAAAGTACTTTCCGGCCACCATTCGAAGGCAGAAGGAAGCTGAGTTTCTTCAATTAAAGCAAGGGAATATGACGGTGGGTCAGTATGTGGCAAAGTTCGAGGAGCTAGCCAAGTACTCCAGGTACATGCAAGCGGTGGTCGACGAAGAATGGAGATGCGCACAATTTGAAGGGGGACTACGACCAGAATTGCTAGATCGAATTGGAACATACGAGATCAAGGACTTCTCCACTTTAATCAACAAATGCTACATTGTTGAGAAAAACCAGAAGAATGTTACCTCACCTCCGCTGTCAGATGATGGGGAAGAAACAACTAGAGGAGCCCAGCCAGGAGATAGACTCGGAATCGGAGGAGCAGAATGATGACATTACAGACGACACTATAGCTCAGAGGTAGTGGGAGATGCCTCAATGCCCTAAATGTGGGAAGGGGCATGGGGAGAGTGCATGTGGGGACTAGGGGTATGTTATGGATGTGGCCAACCCGGACACGTGATACGGGACTACCCAGAAACTACAAGTCGAAAGAGATGTTTCCATTGTCAGAAGTGGGGTCACATAACACGTAGGTGCCCAGAGTTAGGGGAGGAGGAAGGTAAGAACAAGATTAAAAATTCTCCTTAATCTAACCATCACGTAAGGAAATGAACATTTCCTTTTCACTTATTGCTTTATATTGTTTTCGTTGATATGATGTGGAATATGTATGGTTGTATTGTGTTTTTGTGCCACTTTGATTACTTGCATTATCGTTATTACATCTATTTGAAAAGCTTGGTATAGTAAGAGATGTAGAGATGAGTTGTAAAGCAAATTTTGAGGAAAAAATTTCTTTTAAGGGGGTAGAATGTAACATCCCGCAAAATTGAGAATTTTAATAACTTAGTAGGCTGAAAATAAGTTGAGGGATTAAGGTTAATTGAGGAGCTACAAGTTAAAACTCAGGTATAAAATCAAGTTTTTAGCTTTAACTTAAGTGAACTTAGGGAATTTGGGTTCTGATAATCGATTATAGTGAGTCCGTAATCGATTACCCGAGAGCTGAGTTTTTGGTATTGATTACGTACTCGATTACCTGAGGGCTGAGTTTTTGGTAATCAATTACTAAGGGTTGTAATCGATTACTAGAGTTCCAGAAACGTTTTCCAGTGTTATTTTCACCTCTGGTAATCGATTACAGCATTATTGTAATCGATTACCAGCTGTCCAATATAAATAGACAGACATGCAAAAATCAAATTTCAAGTTTTCCCTTCTTTCCCTCACGAACCCTAGAGAGAGAGTGTGTGTGTGTTAGAGAGAGAAACACCTATTTAGGAGCTTGGGAAAGGATTTGGAGCTAGGAATTCATCAAAGGAACCTTCTACTCATCAAATCTTCCTTGAAATTCAAGAAATTGGTGAGTGTAACTCACACACCCACTTTCCCCTTCGATTTTGATTTCTCCCTAATGTATGAATCCCATCCCTTAATTCCTCTTCTATATGATTATTGTGGTTATATTAGTAATGTATGCTTGAGATTGAGTAGTTTGATTAGTAATTTCATTGAAAACCTTAGAGTAGCGAGATTTATGAAAGTAGCGAGATCACGAAACTAACGAAATGCTCAATGTATGAACCCTACCCCGATTCCCTTTCTATTTGATTAAATTGATTGGATTTATGATGTTTGTGCTGGAGTTGAGTAAATGATGTTAGGGTTGTTTGGAAAATCTTTGAATGTCGAAGTTACGAACTTACGATAATTACGAAGCTTTCGAAATGTTTGAAATCTTAGTTCTTGTTATCGATTCATGTGTGCTAGTCCAATTATGAGTTAAGAATTAAGTTCAGTTGAGGGCGTGTGCACCAAGTTCAGTTGAGGGCGTGTGCGCCAAGTTCAATTGAGGGCGTGTGCGCCAAGTTCAGTTGAGGGTTTTATTGATGTGGCACAAATAAAGGTATGTGGCAATAATATGAATGACGTGGCAGCGTGTAAGCTTGCGACTCAGCTTTAATATATATAATAGATGTTTGTTGGAAGCAAAATTCCTGAATTCCTGAAATTATTTTGCGCCATTATCGATATCGCCACATACACAATTCAAACAACGCTTAAGCAATCCAATGTTACTTAAGCTTTACAAACATACATGATTGAATCACTATATATAAATGCCTTTAGTGGCTCAAACTAACAATGTCAAATATACATAATCATAACTGGCATACCACCACACATGCGCTTTCAACAAAATACAAGGGCTCGAAGGCTACACATGTACAACTATATCCCACAAAAGAATAACATGTCAAAGTACTAAATATATCAAGTCATGGGGTACTAGATATAACAAAACGGAATATAATCTTCCAAGCATCAACATCCTCGCTATCCAGCCTGAGGGGAACCCTGTGCATCTATATAAGATCCACAAAACATGTAGTGAAACTAGTGTCTCAGTGAGCATAACTATATAAACAACACTACAAGAAAAACTCAATTTAGCTACAGAAATAGCGTAGGCCACGTGGCCTACGCTAAATTTTTAGTTGTAGCGTAGGCTGGCCCACTCAAAGCCTACTCTAATTTACAATTTGGGTTTTTTAGTGAAAAAAAATCATTTGTGCAGGCTGGCAGACGCTACTGTGAATCTAATTTGATTTTGCTAGGGTTGGCCTACGCTTACTGAAATGTTTTGGTAGGAAGATTATGTGACCGAAGCGGAAGGGTCTTAGCTTAAAACTCAAAGCCCCATTTCACCCTACACTCTTCTCTCTTTTCTTTCTCAGCTACCCGTCCCACATCGAGACCTACACCGTCCCACCCTTTCACCGTGACCCACCCTACGCCGTCGAGCTTCCGAGGAACGTCACCCTTGCCGCGCTGGAAGCTTCTCTGTTTGCCACAATGAAGCATTCTACCAGTGAAGCATTTTGCCGTAGTCTTCATGAACCCGCGCGCAACCGTCCGCCATTGCGCCGTGAAGAGGTTATGGATTCTTTGATTTTTATTTTTCTCTTTATACTATTTTTTATTAGAGGCATAGATAAATTCCTTGAACATAAATATTTTGATTCAAACCCTAAAGGAGCCAAAACTCAAATAATAGTGTTCATATGATGCGGAAAACTTAGATCTTAGCTTGTGTAACGTCCTAACTTCTCAATTCAAGAATAATGTCCGTTGGAAACACTATTCCAAATTTCTGAAATTATTTTGCGTCATTTCAAGTACCGTTACACAAATCACACAATTGCTTAGGCAATCCAACGTTTGCTTAAGTTTCCATCAAACTCATACATCATTCACAATCTATAAAATTAAATTACATTTTAAGTTTAAATAATTTACGACACTCCTTCCGGAAATCCGGCAGAGCCACCCTTATAAACTGGACTTTTCCCAAAAATCCAATTCAACCTGAAACTCAGAATATCTAGCCAGTCCAATCATTACAAAGCATATACTATATGGTTTCTTAGGACATCATAACATCCATTCCCCTAACATTTATATCCTAGGCACAACCCACAGCCCATCAGACATTTACAAATTCAAGTCATAACACTCTACTTCAAGTGGGTCCTCAACTGTCCCGCCAAGGATCTGAACAGCAACCTGCATAGCTAAAATATAATTCCCATATCGTGAGATGAGACCCTGTCCCAGTGAGTAAGGTATCAGTGTGTTTGGTGTGGGGGAAAAACAACACATGATGTATAGCAGTATAGCATAACATTATCAATTCATAAAAGCCTTCATAATAGCAAGTCAAGACATGCAGTGTAAGCCATCCAATGACAACCATAATGCAGTGTTAGTCATGAAGTGTTTTACCCAACACCCAAGGGGTCTTTTACACTTTACATGAGGCTAGACTGAGCTCAGACTAACAGGAACAATTGTTCCTGAAGGCCATAAGACCTTACCCAATTAAACCTGATAGATTCAACATGATTACTTGATTCTTTTAACATAAGTCCATGGACCAAGTCAAAATCTTAGAACATGAGTCCAAGGACCGGAGACAAAGTCTCAAGATCATGAGTCCAGGGACCAAAATCTGAGGGTTTAACATGATCATTTTAAACATGAAATCCAAGGACTCAAAATAATTCTTTTAAACATGAAGTCCAAGGATTCAAAGTCATTAATTTCAACATGAGGTCTAAAAGACCTAAAACTCTTCCTTTCAAACATGAGGTCCTAAGACCCAAATCCTTTTCTTTTAAAAAAAGCATGAGTAAATGATTTCATGAGAATAACAATACTTTCATAAGCATGAACATGTGTATAAACAACAACAAAACCAATGTTCAATATCAACAATTCAAGGTTTCACAAAAATCCCCAAATCCTCTAACCTAGGGTTTGAACCACAAGGTCATGTATTCAATCAATCCAACAATCCACCCTAGTTTTGGTTAAACTCAAGCATAATCATCAATAATAGTAAGGGAATAAATAACAGGGAGCATACAATAGGATATCAATCAAGAATACAAGTGAGTGAGAACCACACTCATTTCTAATGGAGGAAATAGAGAGGAATGGAAGGATAAGGATGAAGATCCAAGCTCAATGAATGGTGTGGGTGGCTTCAATCCATGATTCCTCCTTCAATCTACCCTTTCTCTCTTTAGTTCCTCTCTTAGAATGAGAGAAATGAGAGAAAAATGTGGGCTGGAAGCCATAGATCTCCGTTTTTAAAAACTGGTCCCGCGTACTCTCGCTCAAGCGAAATAATTTCGCTTAAGCGAACTCAAAAAGGTGAAATTCTGCCAGATTTTCGCTTGAGCGAGAGGATTCTCGCTCAAGCAAGATTAACAGCTTTTCGAATCCTATTTCTACTAATATTTTCGCTCAAGCGAGCAAATTCTCTCTGGAGCGAGAATGAGTTTGTTTAAAGGTGCGAATTAGATTGGAATACCATCGTATAGCATATCAAACTGAAGCCCCGGATCTTAGCTTTCCAGTCCAAGTGGAATCACCTCAATTGGACATCCAAAACTCTAGATATTTGCAAATTAGTGCACCAAGTTCATTAGGCTTAAAACCCAAAATTAAGCAATGACCTTGGTTGAAACCCAACGGGGCATACTTTACATGGATCATGTTATAACTCATCAATTCACTCCAATATGGCTAAGATCAAGGGTTCTAAGTGTCCATGAGACTAGGCTCCTCTATTCCCTTATTCCTTTGTCTCTACTTCCTTTCTCACCTCCTCACTGTGTTAGCCCTTTCTACCACCGGGTGTGACTTCTCCTATGCTAACTCTGCAGTTAAGTTTGGCTTAATACTTAGTTTTTCTCTTCTCGGTTCCTCAAAACTCATAACTTTTAATCAACTCCCTAAATCTCATCTTATTTTCCCTTCCAATCCCTAAGTTCTCATCTTACTTCTAATTTCCTTTAGATTCTTCTTAGGTTCAATTTTCGGGATGTTACATTTCTACCCCCCTTAAATAAATTATGTCCTCAAAATTTTAGGTTATATGCTCTACCTCCACTCCCAGTCATAGTTCTCTTCTTACCTGTGCCGGTACACTATGAGATTTTCCTCTCAATACCCGATCATGAACGCTTCATTTCCTCAAGGATGGCTATGGGAATCTAAGGGTTGATTGGGTCCCTAGCCTTACCTGCTCATCCTTTAATCATTGGTCAAGTCTTGGGTTTCATTACCCCTTTAATCTCGCCCTAAGTCTGATTTGATCACGTCACTATCCCGCTATCTCACTTTCACTCCCTATGGGGCTTGACATGTTTGAGCATCCTTACTACTCGATGGACCAAAAGTAACCCATCGATGGTTTCTACTCAGAGAAGGGTTGAGGTGAGCTGAGAGGAAGTGTAGAGTAGCCTCCTCTCAACCATCATATGACATAGAACAATGTCCCATGCTGCCCCAAAAGGGTCGCAACATGAAATAATTCCTTAAAGTTTGGTTCCAAGTTTCTGACTTGGTTCTTAATTAGTCCACTCTATCTGAGGGGTCACCTAGAACTACAAACTTAATGGGGACATCAACTACAAAGAAGTACAACTCTACCTGAAAATTGTGTTGCTTTAAAGCCTGGTCTTAAATTGAAGGTTTCCAACTGCCTGCTCCTAGCTCGTCACAAGACCTCAAGTCTACTACATAAAAACTAAACAGTGTTCACAAAAAGCTAGCTAGTTAGAAACATAATTTTATAAACAGCACTGTTTCATCCTTGGTTTCTAAACAGAAACGCACAGGTCTTAACAAAAGAACATAGAGTTGTAGTCAAGTGAGCATAGCATGTCAGAGCAACAACCAAAATGGCAGTGGTGCTCCTCGGATACACATGTAAAAAAAGGAAGGACAAACTCCTGTAGTTCATCCGGAGAAAAACCAATCTCAATAACAGAACATGATAATGTGTAGGCCTACCTGTACCTATCACCCGATTACGTGCACATAAGTGGAAATCATGATTTCGGGAATGACAAATTTTATTATCAATCATGGTTCCAAGGAAAACATTGGCAGGAGATCTAGATTGGAAGAGTTTTGTATGATGGTTCCTTTGAGCAACAATCACCAGAAATTTGGGGTTCCATGTTTCATCAAGAAACTTACAAGCCTCAATAATTTAATTAAGTTCAATGTTCAAAACTTGATTGAACTGTGACTCACTAACTCCCTCCCTGAATAAAGTAAGAGTTTCACCATTCAAGCATAGGTCTTTTAAGGCTAGCAATACATTTTAAATCTTTCCAATTCAAAGATAATGAAGAGGATTAACCTTATAGCTTGGATATTAACTAACTTAAGATTTGGAATCATAAGCCATTAAGGAATACCTTGCAACTTAAAACTAAGTGTCTATGCAGATGGAATCTAGCCAGATTAGGGTATAGATTGAACATACTAGACATGCCATAAATCTTGGAACTACACCACTAATTCAAGAAGTAACTTTAACCAGCTACGGTAATCACTTGACTAATCATCCTCGAGATAACAAATCTATCCACCCAGAATCAAGATCAGTTTCTCTCTAATTCAAACATAGACCTATATGTGCCTTCCAAAACCAAATCCGATGCTGAAAGATTGAATTGACCAACTCATCAAGAATCTGTAACCTACAATTCATACTCTTAATAAGTGATAGACCTTCTTCATAAATTAAATATGCTATACTCTCTACTTCATCTACTCACCGCTAACCATCCTTAGATCATAACATCTCCTAATCAAACTGAATTTCAAAAAGCAAGAGTGAATAATTTCCAATAACTTCACTAAGCAATAACAAGTTGAAGGAGTTAGATTTACCCTTTAATCATTAAGGTTCGAATTCCATTCAAGTTAGAGTCATGGGTTCCAATTTCTCTTAAATCATTAGATCATTCTAATTGAACTAAGAAAGGCATTAACAACAAGTCCAAGTATTATATTATCAGGCTCTATCACAGAATGCGTAAATTCAAAGATTAAATTGATCTAAGGCTACCGACCCCAAAATTGAAAGGATAAGGAAAGGCTAAAATCTCAATTCTTGTACAATACCCACTACTCCTCATCAGATAGAGTTTCAAAACGATTTTTGAAAGGGCATACTAATCACCGTATGGTCAATAAATTTGAGACATAAGTTGGCAAGGAACAGTAGATTCCAACCTGATTTCGAACTAAGAAATCCTTCAATAGTTCATGTAGTAAGGGATACACTGAATAACTTGATAATTAACATGTACCTATGAGAACCGAAACTACATGTAAGAACACACATGTTGATTTGTTAAGATAGCAAAGGATTAGACTTCTCCCTCATGAAATAGAATCAAATTTACTGGTATGCGGATCTAAGAACCAAGTAAGGACTCTAAAAGTATTAGCATAATATCTTGGGGAACCAAGGATTGAACTTGCTTCTTGCATACTAAAACCACATCACATAACACAAAGGCTTAGGTAATTTCATCACCATTAGACTAGAATCATTGACCACCTAACTAAATATCTAATCGGATTTACATAATTACTTGGGCGAACTAATAATGAGATTAGAATTGAAATAGAAAAACAACCATCAACATCAGCATACACAAATAGGGAACCAAAGAGAGAAACAAGAATATGAGATCAAAGGCCCTAATTCAATTTCTCGAGATCTTTAAGATTACATTTATTCAATGGTAAGAAACTTAACCAAGGAGCTAGGGTTACTCCCCCTCACCAAAGGTATTAGGTTTCTCTAACCTTCCTTGAATCCCACACACTTCCCTTCTAGCCTTTACCTGTCATGGAATTCCTAATCCTAGAAATTTACAATCAACCTCTACATGCAAGACATTCAATCAACGCAAACGAACAAACATGTCATGCAATCATTCAAGCAAAACAAACATCATGATTAATCGAACAAATTACACCACCAAGGTTCACATTCAAGCAAGCAACACTCTCCTCACCCACTAGGGAGCCTACTCATTTTTGTTTCCTCTAAGTCTGTCTCGTGTCCAATAGGACCTAAGGGCGATGTTCTATAAGATCTCTAGGATGGGGTCCTACTCAGAGAAATAAACTACATTACTCTCTCTCCATCTAGAAAATGGGTGGCTCTAACCTTGTTAGGGAAGTGTCCCAACTTCCTGACCAAGGCATCCTACTCACGTTACAAACCATAATCCCGTGTACAATGCACCAAGTAGAGGGGTGATCAGTCCCTATACTAAGTACGAGGTACGGTGGGACTATAGCGAGTTACGGGAAACTAACTTAACCACAGTCCAATTGGATTGAACTGCTCTGATACCAAAATGTAACGTCCTAACTTCTCAATTCAAGAATAATGTCCGTTGGAAACGCTATTCCGAATTTCTGAAATTATTTCGCGCCATTTCAAGTATCGTTACACAAATCACACAATTGCTTAGGCATCCAACGTTTGCTTAAGGTTTCCATCAAACTCATACATCATTCACAATCTATGAAATAAATTACATTTTAAGTTTAAATAATTTACGACACTCCTTCCCGGAAATCCGACAGAGTCACCCCTATAAACTGGACCTTTCCCAAAAATCCAATTCAACCTGAAACTCAGAAAATCCAGCCAGTCCAACATATATATATATATATATATATATATCATTACAAAGCATATACCATATGGTTTCTTAGGACATCATAACATCCATTCCCCTAACATTTATATCCTAGGCACAACCCATGAGACATTTACAAATACAAGTCTTAACACTCTACTTCAAGTGGGTCCTCAAATCACCCGCCAAGGATCTGAACAGCAACCTGCACAACTGAAATATAATTCCCACATCGTGGGATGAGACTACGTCCCAGTGAGTGAGGTATCAGTGTATGCAGTGTGGGGGGGAAAAACAACACATGATGTATAAAGTATAGCATAACATTATCAATTCATAAAAGCCTTCATAATAACAAGTCAAGACATGTAGTGTTAGCCATCCAATGACAACCACCATAATGCAGTGTTACTCATGAAGTGTTTTACCCAACACCCAATGGGTCTTTCCACTTTACATGAGGCTAAACTGAGCTCAGACTAACAAGAATTGTCATTCCTGAAGGCCATAAGACCTTACCCAATTAAACCTGATAGATTCAAACATGATTACTGGATTCTTTTAACATGAGTCCATGGTACCAAGACAAAGTCTTAGAACATGTGTCCATGGACCAAATCTTGATTATTTAACATGAGTCCAAGGATCGGAGACAAAGTCTCAAGAACATGAGTCCAGGGACCAAAATATAAGGGTTTAACATGATCATTTTAAACATGAAATCCAAGGACTCAAAAAATTCTTTAAACATGAAGTCCAAGGATTCAAAGTCATTAATTTCAACATAAGGTCTTAAAGACCCAAAACTCTTCCTTTCAAACATGAGGTCCTAAGACCCAAATCCTTTTCTTTTCAAAAAAGCATGAGTAAATGATTTCATGAGAATGACAATACTTTCATAAGCATGAACATGTGCATAAACAACGACAAAACCAAGGGTCAATATCAACAATTCAAGGTTCACAAAAATCCCCAAATCCTCTAACCTAAGGTTTGAACCACAAGGTCATGTATTCAATCAATCCAACATCCACCCTAGTTTTGGTTAAACTCAAGCATAATCATCAATAATAGCAAGGGAAGAAAGAATAGGAAGCATACAATAGGATAGCAATCAGAATACAAGTGAATGAGAACCACAACTCACCTCTAATGGAGGAAATAGAGAGGAAATGGAAGGATGAGGATGAAGATCCAAGCTCCTTGGACGGTGTGGTGGCTCCAATCCATGATTCCTTCCTTCAATCTAACCCCTTCTCTCTCTAGTTCCTCTCTCTAGAATGAGAGAAATGAGAGAAAATGAGGGCAGGAAGCCATAGATCTCCGTTTTTAAATACTCGGTCTCGCTACTCCTCGCTCAAGCGAAATAATTCGCTTGAGCGAACTCAAAAGGTGACATTCTGCCAGATTTTCGCTTGAGCGAGAGGATTCTCGCTCAAAACAAGAGTGACACTTTTCAAATTCTATTTCTGCTGATATTTTCGCTTAAGCGAGCAAATTCTCGCTTGAACGAGAATGAGTCTGTTTGAAGGTGCGAATTAGATTCGGAATACCATTGTATAGAATATCAAACTGAAGCCCCGAATCTTAGCTTTCCAGTCCAAGTGCAATCACCCTCAATTGGACATCCAAAACTCTAGATATTTGCAATTGTGCACCAAGGTCATTAGGCTTAAAGCCCAAAATTTAGCAATGACCTT
Source organism: Sesbania bispinosa (assembly GCA_026901365.1). Lineage (NCBI taxonomy): Eukaryota > Viridiplantae > Streptophyta > Magnoliopsida > Fabales > Fabaceae > Sesbania > Sesbania bispinosa. The sequence continues at coordinate 1,003,228 of QLOH01000235.1, forward strand.
GGTTGAAACCCAACGGGGCATACTTTAACATGAATCATGTTATAAACTCATCAATTCACTCCAATATGACTAAGATCAAGGGTTCTAAGTGTCCATGAGACTAGCTCCTCTTTCCCTTGTTCCTTTGTCTCTACTTCCCTTCCTCACCTCCTCACTGTTGCTAGCCCTTTTACCACCGGGGTGTGGACTTCTCCTATGCTAACTCTACAGTCAGGTTTGACTTAATACTTAGTTTTTCTCTTCTTCGGTTCCTCAAAACTCATAACTCTCAATCAAATCCCTAACTCTCATCTTATTTTCCCTTCCAATCCCTAAGTTTCCATCTTACTTCTAATTTCCTCTAGATTCTTCTTAGGTCCAATTTTTGGGATGTTACCGACAAGCTTGGGGGTGTGTCTGTGTGTGTGAATAGTATCAGTATATAAAATTGAAAGTTGTTGGAATCAGGTTCTCCTTGAAGCAAATCAGAAATAGGGTTCCTAGTAATATGGAAAGCAAAATCACCTACATTAATATTTATAAGAATAATTCCACCTAAGTTCATTTATGATTGGAAACGGGGACTTAATGTTGGGCTTTACGTTATCATTCTCCTCAGAATTCATAGGCTTCTTAAATTCCTATTCTCTCCCTCTGAACAGAGTCCTTAACTTGTGATTTCTCTTACATTTCTTAGAGTCCTATTGTCGGGATGTATAATTCTACCCCCTTAAATAAATTTTGTCCTCAAAATTGCCTCTTCAACCTTAAATTCTACTACCTTATGATAATATCATTAGGGATTGAGTGAGGCTAGCCTAGTGTTTCCTACTCTCTTCATTGTAAGGTTTTGCTCCATGGGCTTAGGCTATAGGTTCTCAAGCAAATCTCTACATGCTCCCCGAGAACGTATAACCCCCTCGTGACTACTAACCAGTCAGCCTCACATGTTAAGGATCATGACCTAACCGATTGAACTCGTCTATCCTAACCCAGATCTTAGTCGGTTACTGGGATTGTAACGCATCCATGAATACATTCTCTAGCTACACCATCAATCTCGTATCTACCCTTATCGAGCCAATTGTAACAAAAGGGTTTATAGACTCAATTTATGTCCCTCATCCAAAATTCAATTATTCACATGTTCATTTCTAATAACAAATATTTCGAACGCTGAGTCTAGACATTCATCCATGCAAACCATCACCAAAACAATCAAATAAGCCATGAATCAACATTAACCTAATGCATAAAAGTTTTAAAACTCCCAATTCAGAATCCAAATTTTTAAATCACAACCATGCAAGGTTTTAAAAACCATCTATAAAGAAAGAAATTAAGCAAAGGTTATAACTTAATAATATCACCTCTCTACCAAAATCAATCAATCAAAACAAACAAATCAAGATGTAACTACTAAAGGAATTTATACCTTGTAGGCAGAATATACATTCAAAACGATAGTTCCAAGTGCTGTAAATCAATCAAAGAAGGGATGAATTAGTTTATTAATAGTTATGAGCTAAATGATACCATTTCTTAAACCAAAATCATCCAAGTTAAGGCTAGAATTCAAGGTGTAACTATTAAGCAAGATTTTTAAACTTATAGAACAATTTAGAGGATTAGATACATAGTCATATATTCTATAAACCAGTTATTAAGGTAATGGAACAAACCGATTAAAATTCATGAATTAAGACTTCATCATTTCTTAACCAAAGGCATCCAATTCACGGCTAAAGGTTAAGATATAGTTATTGGGTAATATTTTAACTTTAAAACAAATTATGCACTTTATGAACAACCACCATATACACGCCTAGGAAATCTCAAGTGATATTGACCTATGAATCACTTGCACCTACCACCTATAAATACCTTATGATGACTTGGTCGTATGTGTTTTTACAAGTACAAAACCCCATGTCAGGCATATATAACCCAAATCCACTTCGATACACTGCAGTTCAAGATTTGACTTTTTGCAACCCTGAACCCACTTCTCACTTAACTCAATAGAGAATACTTGGCGCTAAAAGGAGGGCTTCAACCTTTGACCTTATGGTTAATAGCCACAAGCACTAGCTTAAAGATGACGATTAGCACATAATAACAACTAAGGAACAATTGTACTCACCCCAATTTCTAATGGATCGGTTAAGGAATTTCTTACCGTGATGAGGAATTTATAGATGTGGGTCTATATGCCCAACCCTAACTTGTTCAAGATCTTAACCCAATTCTAGGCTAAGTTTAAAGAACCATAAAACATCACCCACCGACAAATTGACCCTAGGAACGAAATCATTTGTCACTCAAATTGCGAGTATAAGAAACAAAGATCATTCAAAACCAAGAAGAGCTACAATCGAGTCAGCTCAATGCCCAATAATAGGTCCGAAAACCCTGAAAAGTCATTTCAAAGCAAATTCCCCATCATGTTCCTCCGACACATGTTCCTTTCCAGCCACCCCTTCACAAACCAACTTGCTCAATTTGAGATCTCCAAGGCCTTCAAGACCCTCTTCCCATTGACGTATATGACGGAACAACGAATCTCGAGAAGCACCTATATGTGTGTTTTGCAATGAAATAACTAAGAATTCATCAACTAAGTTCATCATTGCACAAATTAATAATAAGAACGAGAGTTATCCTATTACTATAACTATTTTTTAAAATTTTCATATTCATTTATTTATTTAAAAAAAATATGATAGATATTATAAGATTGTTAAATTTGTACATTGACTCAAGGTATAAATGTTGTGTGACAAATATAACAGGGGGTGTTATGACATTCCATTTTCACCATTTCATAAACATAAATAAACTTTCAACATAACTTTTTTACATTTCTATTAAATAAAAAGTATTTTATTTTTTAATTAAAATAAAATTAATGAGTGGGACGAAAAGCCTTTTCTACCTAACCTTTTTCGTCCCTATAATTTATCTTTTAACATTTTATCGTAATATAGGTCATGGCAACAAGAACATGAATTTGAATTCCTCTAAGTGATGAACTTTAAATGGTAAAAACAAAGTTATTTTTATTAATTAAAAAAATAATGGAAATTTTAACAATTTTATAATGTATTGTAAAAATACATATATTTTATCATAATTTCAAGTATTCATTTCTAAAAAATGGTTTGTAACTCCACACTTTATATTCTTAAGTAAAACCCTCACTTTTGATGAGATAAATTCTAATAGAAACCACATGCAGTTATTTTTTTGTTGTCATATATCTAATTTATTTGTACATATATAAATATTGTTGCAAATGACAAAGACATTTTGTAGCAACCCGTCCTTAAAAAATTATTTCCTTTCTTTTATTTAAAACAGAGAATAGGGAGTCGTCACTAATTTGAAGGGAGCTGCTGCTGGTGGTCTCGGTGGTTATGGTGGTTGGATGATGGAGGGAGCAACTGAAGGGAGTCATGCAGTTGTTTTGAAGGCTCCTCCCCTCTGTCTCTATACCATTTTTCCTTTCCTCTGTGTTGAATATATGATCTCCCTTGAATGTTTTCCCAACCCTCCTTGTGAATACCCCTATCCTTTTCTCTGTATCCTCCTTATCCCCCTCGATTACTCCTTTCCCTCCTCCCCTGAATTTGCTCTTTGATTCCTTCCTTCTCCTCTCTACCCAGTCCTCCCCCTCTGGCTGTGTATCCTTCCTCTTTTTATCTTCTTCGTTGACTAATTTTCACCACAAAAAATCATATCTCATCCTCCTCCAAACAATTTTTATCACCCATATATTATCTTCACAAAAGCACTCCTTGGTCCCTCATGACATGCATGTTACGCTCCTTCTTTCCGGTTCCATCGCCACTTTGATTGTTTCTCAATTATCATCCCAATCATGATTGTGCTAGCTAATTCACTCGTTATCCTTTTGCATTCTTTTTTAATAAAACACATGCTATTATTTTTCAAACAGATGACACCAATCGCGTTTATCATTTCTTTGATTTGTTTTTTTTCCTTTTCAAACATTTTATATTTTTTATTAATGTAAAAAGGAAGTAGTTATAAAAAAGTAGACAGATGAGGACTAATTGGATTTTTATACACAACTTCAAACAATATATTTTTTTATTTTTCAATGATTAATAAAACTCGCTCAAAATAAGGTGTTTACACAATCCATCTGACAAAAATATGGCACATATAGCTTTCTATAATATACTATATGATGTTAGATAAGACTATACTTATCAATCATTTATAATTGAATATATTTTGTACCAAATAATACCTAATGATTCATGATGCTATATATACATGTTTTACAATCCAAATTTCTTTTATTTACTACATGTATTAAGAGTCATTCAAAATTTTCTAACAAGCTAAATATTGATAAATGAAAATAAGAGATTTCAAAATTTGATCTTGACTAGCAAATTGCCAAACAAAGTTTGTTATACATTAAAAACATAGACTAGGTAATGAAATTCTCAGAGAGAAATTAACTTACTATCGAGGATGAAATTCACTAATAGACATGTCATTGATAGAGAATGGTATAGAACTATTCGTAGATTGACTAGAATTTGATTCATGTGCTTACTATTATTGGATCCATTCTACCATGCAAGAAAAATGTCGGTTCTTGTGGAGGTGGCAATTCAATCGAGTGACTACTGAGATATGAATTAACGGTCACCATTGAAGGTCTAACATCTAGGTTTCCTTGAACACATAATAAACCAATCTGAACGCACTTAATGAATTCAATTTTAGAATAATTTTCTTTCAATCTTGGGTCCAATATGTTCAATGGTGTTTGATCCCTCCATTGTCTCCAAACATGTAACAATTTGTTAATATTTAGTCAAATTATTATACTTTCCTAGCGTTAAAGTAACAAAATGCAAAATAATTGCACTCACGAAACTTAGAAGACCATTGGCAATATGGTATGATCCATTAGAACCAACATTCTTTTTTCCCACTAACAATCTCTAGAATTATGACTCCAAAACTAAACACATCTGACTTTTCAGAAAATTGTCCTAGCATTGCATACTCCGGAGACATATAGCCGCTACAAAATTGAAACAACAAAAAATCAATGGTAAATATGCATAAAGGATGGAAGAAATGGTGATAATGAACATTCGAAACTTACAATGTTCCTATGATTTTGTTGGTACTTCCTTCATCTTGATCTATTTCGATAATTCTAGCAAGACCAAAATCTGAAATTTTTGAATTCATATTTTCATCTAATAATATGTTGTTGGGTTTAAGATCACGATGAATTACTTTTAGTCTAGAGTGTTCATGTAAATAAAGAATTCCTCGAGCAATCCCTCCGATAATTTGGTGGCGCTCAAACCAACTTAACAACTTTGTTGTCGGGTATCTACAAGAAATTGAGTATATATGTGACAATATTAAGTGAAGCATGCTTTATAATAATCAATGAATTGGATTAGTTTATGATATAATGCATATAAAATCATTAGTACCAAATGCATGAATGTTGAACTTAAAAATAATTATAAAGGGGATCAAAGCATCAAACCAAATAAAAAGTAATCCAAGCTCTTGTTTGGCACTATTCATATATAAGCATTTTTCTCTTGCTCTTCAAGGCAAAATCCTATAAATGCCACAAGATTTCTGTGTTGAAGCTTGGCTATCAATAAAACTTCATTTTTGAACTCCTCTGCACCTTGCTTGGAAGTTCTTGAGAGCCTTTTTACGGCTATATATATATGTCTTCCATCAACAAAGGAATGCCCTGAAAAAATAGACAATTATTTACGTGGAAAATAAGAATATAGTAGAAATAAAATTATATTAGTTTTTATCTCACCTCGTAAACCTCTCCAAATCCACCCTTACTAATTTTATTCTCACGTGAAAAGTTATTTGTGCTACTTCAATTATAGCCAAGTTGAATTGAACGGCTCTAATGCGGTACTTTCATGTCCAACTAAACCAAAAGCTTTAACCATTAAACCAAGTTTACAAAACTTCTATAAGCTCTTTACTAATTAAGAAGTAAGTATCAACTTTGCCTTTTCACAATACTTACAGTTTTCTTTGAGAAAAGTTTTATATGTCTTTCTTGTTTTTCTCCGTATCAAATAGTAGACTACCGAGAAGAATATTGTCGCAACAATAATGGGGACAACAACTAAGATAATTGTTCGTGATCCACCTCTTCTTGTTTCTTCTACATTTAAAAAAGAGGATTGTTATTTATACATCAATATAATCCTACAACATAATAAGACAAAAATTAGAAGAGAGAGAAGAGAGAAAAAATGTGGGATGAGATGGGTGATACGATGGAGAGAGATAAAGAAAAAATATGTTGTATGAGTTGTTGTATATTTTTGTTCTATAAATTTAGTTTCTCTTAAAAAAACGGAAAACATATGTTACTTAAATAGGTCTTGGTGAGATGATTGTTAATAACCTAGGGAGTGGTGGCTCATCTTCTAGAACCGTAATTCACTTAAAACTCTTAGATACCTTACAGGAAAAAATAAACAAAAATAATAATACTTTATATATATATTGGGTCATTTCATTATAATATTAAAAATATCATTAAAGTGAGAGACAACAATGTCCCTTATATATGAATATAAAAATTACTTAGTAAAAGCTTTTTATGCTTTGAAAATACTTGAAAATCTCTCATTACTATTTTCTTAAGTACTGAAAGTTTGAATCTAGAACCTCATGTAAACTACTTAAACCCACTACTAAGTCGATTATAACAGGTTAAAAAATCTCTCATTACTTTAGGAACAAGTAGTGAGTGGGAATCTAACAAGACTAAATTATATGTTAAAAATTTGCTTATTTAACAATTTAAAATCCTAATATTTTGCGTCAAATAATCAACTAATTAATATTAATTTGCTAAATCATTTTAAAATATAACAATATCTATATACATGAATTAACAAATTATATATACTACCATTGGTCCTATAAGACCATTCTAATTTTTTTTTTTAGCCTTTAATATAAGATCCTTTATAAAGTTTAAGAAGTATTGTCTCCAATCCTATATATGTATAAGAAACATATGACTAGAATCATGAAGATTAATAGGAAATGCATTGAAATTGTTAATGGTAATTGATAATATTTTTAAGTTTTATTTTAGAAATACTCTTATAGCATTAAATGATTGAATAGGTGAGTACCCCGTTAACCGCTCAAAATAAATTAAGGATATATATAGGGTATTTAGCTATTAATAAAACTAAAAATGGTACCATTTCTTATATTTAGGGAAAAATCACCTTTTTATTTTTTTTTTATATAAACGTAGTATGTTTTTTCATGTTTACCCTTAATAATTATTGAATATTTATATGTTCAAGATTTAATGTAACGTAAGAAATAAATAAAGTTTGACTTTAAATAATTAAGGATAAACTTAAAAGTTGAAGAAAATTTTAAAAGGGTGCGTAGAGGTAATATCAATTTCTGGCATCTATTCGATGTTCTTCTAAAAACAGGAATTGGTGTAGTATTTATCTTTAATTTACAAATTTTACTTTAAAATATTACACATTAAATAATAAAAATTACATATTTATTAAAAGTTATACAAATTAAATAAACTTTTATTACTCAATCTATATTCTTATAAAAATTTAATAATTATACACTGGCGGTTAGTGTAAAATAATTTTACACAGTCATTTAATGATTTATTGACACATTATTTAATGAATTTAATGATACATGGGGTGTCATATTTATTAATTAATATGACAAAATATTATTGGATAATAGTGTAAAACTTCTCTGTACAACAATTATTAAACTCATTTTTACAAGGTAATACAATATCCTAAAAGTCAAAATGAACCCATCATACATCAAGATGTGGGGTTGGGCAAGGAACAACCTAACAACATGCATTCTGAATTTTTAAGATATACTTATTGTATTTTGATGAAAATTAATGAGCAGTCTAACTATCGATATAACGAGGACATTTATTTTGAAATAAAATGTTTTACTTGAAATAAAGAGCCAAAACCTTTATAAAAATAATTTGAAATTAAATTTTAATGAACTAATACCTTTATATATATATATATAAACAAATAATATCAAAAATTAAAATCATAAGCTAAATAAAAATATAAAAACCTGTAGGTTGAGGAGTAGTAGTGTCTTCCCCAGGCGCCACCAGATCGTAAAATTGAAACAATTCAAACCTCAGGTTGCAGCTAGGATATAAAATTCTTCCCCATACGCTTCCCAAACGAGACCATGGTATTGCCGATCCAATCACATCTTGTAGGCACCCAAGACAATCATTGCTAGATAGATCTTGCGTGCATTGACTCAAAATATAGAGCGTTTTGTTATCATTCAATTCTAACGATTTTGTTCATTATCTCTCACCACTCTCCCCCGTCAGCTTTGCGATATTAGATAATGCATTGGATATTAAGTAAGTGTACTCCTGCTCGACGTAGGAAGCATCAGTAACATTCAACATCACAGATCTGGGACTTGTGTTCACCCTCGATGAGAAGGATTGATAGGAATAGCGAAGGAAGCAATGATTATACCAAATCATAGCCTCTATCGATAAACGACAACGAGCCGCTATTTGTTGAGTTGCGTTTTGGACGCACTGTCCACAAAGCCGAGTAGAAATGTCATGACGACACATAAAGAGGCCATATACTGTCTCGGTGGCGTCGTTTGGAAGAATTTTTTGACGGTGGCGTCGTTTTGGAAGACAATCTGAGAGGACGAGCCTGAGGGTTAGTTGGAAATCACCATCGGCAGTTAAGTTTTGGTAGCAGTTATGGGAAAGATATCGAGAATCTTCTGAATAATTTGAATCTTTCTGTGGATATTTTGTTTCAGGGAGTGGAACAGGTACTTTTGGTGCCCCAAATACGCTAGTGTTTATGAGTTAGAGAGTATGGAAAAGAATGGATTGGAGGGAGAAGGGAAGGGAGAAGAGTAGGAAAAATTTTTGTAAAATTATAAAACTCACAAACATAAAGGGAAGGGCTTCCAATAATGGCTTTTTGACCACTCTGGGGCCAAAAATAAAAAAATTTACCCAAATAATGTGATCCCAAAACTATTTACCAATCTGGTGTGAAGAATGACAGGTGGCATAAGGAATCGCAAACTCACTTTGCGCAACAGGAAGCGCAAACTCACTTTAACGCATATTAAAGAGGATACGCAAAGTGAGTTTGAGTTTTTAGTTGAATTTAAGGAGGATACGCAAAGTGAGTTTGAGTTTTTAGTTGAACTAGTATGTGCCCGTGCATTCGCACGAGTAAATTGATGATATGATTTATGTTGTCGCACGGGATAAAATGTCAGTTATCATAAATACTTATATATTAAAGTAAATTAATAAAATTTTTATTGGAAAAAAGACTGCCCCCTGTAGATGATACATGTGATTCATATCAAAATCACTTTACTAAGGTGATAATGAAGAAGACTGATATTATAAGTGAATGATTAATTAAAAAAAAGAAGAAAAAAACACTACAATAGAAGTGAAATAGATGGAGATAAGATTGTGATAAAAAATAAAAAAAAAAAGTAAAAATGATGATACAGTTTTTATTATGGTCCATTTCTGATTTTTTTTATTACATAAATACATTGAGAAATACTACCTCAGGTCCTATATATAAGAAACAAAAAGTGAAATTTTTTTGGTCTTATATATAAGAAACGTAATACTATTTTTAATTACATTAATTGTTAAATGTCTTATATGCCCTTCAATTATTGTGAGTACTTAAAGAGGTACTCACTCATCTACTCATTTAATACTAAGGGTATATTTGAGAAAAAATTTAAATTCATGGTAATATTAATTACCACTAACAGATTCTAATGCATTTCTTTGGTCTTGATGATTTTAGTCAAATGTTTCTTATATATAGGACCAGAGGTAGTATAATAAAAGCGTTGATGTACATTAAATTTAATATAATAATAAAGAAAGAAAATTAATGGGATGTACATCAACGCTTTTATTATATTTCTCAATGTATTTTATGTAATAAAAAAAATCAAAAATAGACCATAATAAAAATTGTATCATCATTTTTACTTTCTTTTCATTTTTATCAAAATCTTATCTCCATTTATTTCACTTCTATTGTAGTGTTTTTTTTCTTTTGTTTTTTTAATTATTCATTCACTTATAATATCAGTTTTCTTCATTCTCACCTTAGTAAAGTGATTTTAATATGAATCACATGTACCATCTATGGGAGATTCCTATAAAAATTTTATTGATTTACTTTAATACTTCGTATATAAGTATTTATGATAACTAACATTTTATCTCGTGCGAAGCACGAATAACCTAAATCATACCATCAATTTACCTGTGTGAAAACTCGGGGTACATACTAGTTCAACTAAAAACTCAAACTCACTTTGCGTATCCTCTTTAAATTCAACTAAAAACTCAAACTCACTTTGCGTATCCTCTTTTAATATGCCCCAAGTGAGTTTGCGGCTTTGCGCTTGCTGTTGCGCAAAGTGAGTTTACGCTTCCTTATGCCACCTGTCATTCTTCACACCAGATTGGTAAATAGTTTTGGGATCACATTATTTGGATAATTTTTTTTACTTTTTACCCCAAAGTGATCAAAAAGCCTCCATTAATAAACCCTTCCCTTCCCTTCCCTTCCCTCCATTCCCCTCCAAAATTCAACTCATAGCGAATCGAGATAAAAAGGGTATAATTCATACCAAATATTACAATGGGAAATAAAACTCTCCCTCCTTGCTTTCCTTGAGGAAGATCCTCTATTGCTTGTGTAAGACAAATTCTGCAATCTTGTGGTGACAGATCTAGTGTGCATTGGGCTAGAGTGTATAGCATCCGAAATTCAGATAAGTTTGTTTGCTTTGTGGCGTAGCTGTTACCATTGGCTGCTTCGTATGCTGTTTGGTTCATGGTTTTGAACAACAAAAGCTTGTTTGGTTGGAGATATTGGCAGCGTTCCCCATGTATGCCCCAACGCTAGTGTCGATTGTGGAGAAGAAAGAGGTGTTGGAATACCGAACCATACACTCGTCGTACCAGATCACAGCCTATTTGGATGAGGAACACTGAGAGTCGTCTGATGATAGTTTCTGGGTTGCGTTTACGACACAGTGTCCGCAGATTTGATAGGATACATCGCCCCTGCACATGAACAGTCCATAGACTGTGTCAGAGGGGTTTCTACCGGTGACTGTGTTGTTGTAGAATTTTTTGGTGATGGAGTTGGAAGATAAGGAAGAGAGGAGAGTCCATGAGGTTTAGTTGGTGGTGATTTTGTTTTCTGAGCAAAATTCGTAATTAAATGTAGGGTCCTGTGCTTTAGTCTTTGCGAGATTAATGAAGAGGAGGATAAAGAGGTGGATGAGGTTGAAGGAATTCGAAGGCATGGTGGTCTATATATTCGTGCTGCCTAGCTAGCTACTCTTTCATATCAATGCCATATACCAGCGGTTATGGATGGAGTGTTATATGTAGTGTATCCAGATTTGTAGATTTCTTTGGAATAATGGTAAACGTACATAAAACAGTACGTACCATTATTCTACCACACGGTGTTTTTTTAAAGTCTCATTCCTCTTTTTTTTTTTTTCATGCCCCCTCCCCCCACTTTTCTTTAGTGTTTCTTTTTTAAAAAAATATTTTTATTTTTCTTTATTTTATTATTATATTTATTTTTATTTATTTATTTATTTAAATAAAAATATAGATCAAGAAATATAATAAATGATCACATAAAATTTGTGTTAATCATCAATGTTAACATGAGGTTAATTATGTGTCCCGAAATGGTGAACATATTAAAAAATGAGGTTAATGGTTACCTTTGTGGTTAATAGAAAAGGATTTTCAGTTAATTGATTTTGTGTGGTTAATTGTAATCCATGTTAACACGAGGTTAATTACGTGAAGAAACGGTGAACGTATTTAAAATGGAGGTTAATGGTGTATCCATTTGTGGTTAACAGAATATGATTTTTGCTTAATTGAATTTGTATGGTTAATTGCAACTCATGTTAACACGAGGTTAATTATGTGTTCAGAAACGGTGAACATATTAAAAAATGAGGTTAATGGTGTATCCATTTGTGGTTAACAGTGAGATTTTTGGTTAATTGAATTTATGAGGTTAATTTCAACTCCTGTTAACACGAGGTTAATTATGTGTCCAGAAACAGTGAACATATTTAAAAATGCGGGTTAATGGTGTATTCATTTTTTGTTAACAAAATATGATTTTTGGTTAATTGATTTTGTGAAGTTAATTATGTGTCCATAAATGGTGAATATTTTTAAAAATGAGGTTAATGGTGTATCCATTTGTGGTTAACAGGGTGAGATTTTTGATTAATTGAATTTGTGAGATAAATTACAATTCTTGTTAACACGGGGTTGATTCTATGTCTAGAAACGGTGAACATATTTATAAATGAGGTTAATGGTGTATACATTGGCGGTTACCGGAGTAAGATATTTAGTTAATTGATTTTATGCGGTTAATTGTGTGCACAGAAACGGTGAATGGAGTAGTACATTTTGTTAATAACATCAAAATAGAATAATGATGATAAAAAAAAACTTATGTAAACCCCTAAAAACACACATTTATTATATTTCTTGATCTATATTATTATTTACTCCCATAGTGTAGAAATGTGGGAGCACTGTTTATGTATGCATATGAGGATTGATTAATTAACCAGCAATCCATTCTTATGCGTGGACTTATGATACAATAATATTATTATCATTATTAAATCAAAACTTATATCTAAATTTTGGATATTCTTCACACTATAAATGAGTTGAGCTATTCGTGAACTATTTGAACTCGCCTCGTGAAATGCTCGATTAATTTCGTTTATTTAGTTAAACAAATAAATCCAAGCTTAAAAAGTTGAGCTCGACTATTTAAATGAATCAAGCTCAAACTTTATAAACTTGGTATTAATGTTCGTGAATAACTCGCTTATTATATACTATATAACAATTAATTAATATAAATAATTAAAGTGAATCTAGTAAGATTATTAAAAATAGAACGATTTTTCTAACATGTGCAACATTACACATGATAATAAATCAAAAATGAAAAAATTTTATTAGAGAATATAATATTTAATATTATCAATGCATTGAATGTTGTGATAGTTGCATTTTTCAATAAAATCTTTTCATTTTGGGATATATTATCCTGTGCAATGTTGCATAGGTTAAAAAACCAAAAATAGAAAAAGAAAACATAAAATAATAAGTTTATTTTGAATTTAATTGAAACATAGACTAAGTATATATTTTTATGAAATATAAAAAATTAAAAATTTATTTAATTGATAAAAATTATTTGAATGGTAAATAAATAAATTAAAATAAATCATAAAGGAGAGTATTTATTTTATATATACCAAATAAAAAAAAAGTGTATGTAAAAATGTGTGTATAATATAAATAAATATTTACACGGTGTGAAAATAGAAATTTTATATAAAATAAATTAATATTTAAATCATAAATATAAATATTAAATTACATAAAAAGATATATTTTACATTAAAATATATTAATATTTAAACTAGAACAATAATCATATTTACAAAATAGTACTCTTGTTTACTGCAAGTTCTGCAACTCACCATCTTTAGGGGCTCTTGCCTTGCTAGTTAGTGATTTGCACTAGTTTTTTCTTTTCTGTTTGCTATAGGTTTTTCCAATTCTTAGGTAACCAAAAAAGAACAATAAGTATATGTATCACATGAAGATAAAAATTCTTTATGAAATTATTATGTAAATAAAAATATGGTAAAATAAATTTATATCACATTTGAAATTTTAAAATATGATGAAAGAAAAAATTGTTAATAATTTGTTGCTTTTCTCATATATCATGATATGTGTTTAAATATTAATTTTATTACAATATAAGTATTTGTAACTTTTCTATTTCAATCCCTGGAGAGAGAGTATGTGCTTAAGATAAGTCGCGAATATTGGTACTTAACTTTTCACATTGGCAAAATTAACGTTGTTAAGTAACTGGGGACTGGATGTAGCCCAAATGGTTAGGATGAACTAGTATAAACTTGTTTGTTTTTTCTCTTCCCTTAAATAACTTTGTATCTTATATTTACTAGTCATTACATTAGTCTGTGGCACTAAAATATGAATCTTAAGTTTTCTGTAAGCAACAAGTAAACAAATCATACTCAAAGTATTTATTTTGAAGCTTAAGATTCAACTCAATCTTTATATTGAAATCTGATACTGGTTCTTAAGTCTGTCATCTTAAGTTTATCACATTGAGCTTAAATATTTTCAATGCGTTAAACTTTATATTACTATTATTATTTTGCTATAAGAATTTTTTTTCTAATATCCAGGTCTAATAACTTGAGAAGCTCACCATAAAAGAAATTTCAAGTTTTAGGAATTCCTAATTAAGAAGCGTCTCAATTCAACCATCGTTCTTGAGACTCGGCTAACTTCAAATTATTCACACACTCATTTCAGTGTCAATTGTTCACACGCTTGTGTGATAGCTTCACACCCCTGCATACCTTATCCATGTGTCACATTAGCCTTAGGCCACATGTCTCCCTAGTCATTGCCACGTCACTACCGCTCTTCCATCAACCAATGAGATCGAGGCTATTTCGAATAATGAATATGTTGGATCTTCTAGTGCTACTTTTTGTTGGTATCCCATCAAGTGAAAGGATCTCCCTACTTCGAATGCTACATGGATCATAAAGGATGATTTTCACCAGTTAGATCCCAGCCTATTAGTACCTCTTTGACTCTCTAAAGAATAGTTCTGCTTACCCAAGGATAATGGTGTAGATTGGATATGGTATTTGATTTGGGATTGTTATTGAGATTATTATTATTAGGGATTTGATCATTAGGGTTTTGATTTGAGATTATTTTGGTATTAGAGATTTTTTTCTATTAGATTCTGTTATATTTATATTGTTGGGCTTTATTGTTCCGGGCCTGTTTAGATTAGGATTTATTTGGCTTATATATATGCTTCCTTTTATAAATAATTGATATATAGCTTTTGATGACTTTTGAATTCTACTATATAAAAAGTATCTAAGATTTTAGTTGGTAAGTACCTAGTCTAGGGAAGCACTCTAAGATTATTTAGGGAGTGCCCTGCTAAAGGGAATACCTTTGGGTTATGGCTTTGCATCATAAGAGAGTACCTTGCCGAAGCGAGCATCTTTGGGCCATTTTGCATTAATATGTTGGGTTATTTTTTATGTAATTGGATTGTGATGGGTTGTGTTAGTTACATAATGTTCATTGAGAGGTCCCTACCCCCATCTAGTCATGAGTTATATAAAATCACCATCTCATCAAGTGATTTAATGTACCAAAATATTTTCTCACTAGACTAAGGGCAACCTTTTCTCAATTCTCGAAACCCTAGCTAATTTGAGAGTTTGTAATCAAGTCATCATGGAACCTAAAATATTGACAGGTATATATGCTCTCTAACTAAATTTTGTAACTAAAATTGTGATAGAAATATGCTATAACCTTGTTTCTATATGAAATTGATCTAGGAATTTGATTAATATTTTCCCTTCATATCCTTCTTATATTTTATATATATTTTATATTTTAAATATTTTTAATTTGTATTTTTAAATTTACTTAAATTTAAATATATTATGCAATGCAATATAATGCATAAAATACTTGCCACTTTATTATGTAATTAAGAAGTATTATTTATGAAATATCTATCGAAAAGTACACTATTTGATACATTATAGTAGCTTAAAAAAATAATTTTTATTTAATATGTTTTATAATATGTTATCTTAAGACACTTATTAATATATGTATGTTTTTAATTTTTTATCTTCCATGTCTATGTATTTGCAATTTTTTTCTTTAGTGTAGTCTTTAATTAAGAACTATACATATAGACCATATTACTTCTTTTCTCAGAGATTAACCTACGTATTTGGTGATTAAATACTAATGTAATCGATATTTGTAATTTTTAAGAACTAAGGTGAAACTTTTACAGTTCTCAGGAATTAATATATCTATTAATTTGCTGAAATTTTTAAGGATGACTTCGGAGTAATTTAATCTAATATAAATGCATGACACCTGTTTTTTCTTCCAAATTTTAACTTGCGATTAGACATGGTGTCAATCTTAGGTTAGTAATAAAAAATATATTTAAAATTGTGGTCATCAAATTGGTTAAAAAAACTGAAAAAAATATGCACATAATCTCTGGCAATGTAGACAGATAGGTGTGCAAGCAAGTCGATGAAGAAAAAGATTAGTGAATCACACCTGTCTTTTTCATTTTAAATTACTATTATGCTGAAAATATTTTAAAGAAAATTAGAAAATGTTAAAATGATATATATATATATATATATATATATAGAAAACGGTGTATTTAGAATGTGGAAAAACGATACATACCTGCAGAAACAGTCTTTACAATTTAAAAATTCTTGTGTTATATTTCAGAGCAACAATTTTTATGCTAAAGGATTTCTCATCATTAATATTTCTCCGAGACTTGAAATGTTATAAAGAGGACCCATCTGAATTTGATGGTTGTGATCTTTACGGAGGAAGAATTCTAATTAACAAAAGACAGAAAGAATTGTTCCTTTCAATAAGTTGTGTGCATAGACTACTGGAATAAAATATTACCTTGAAAAAGAAAAACGTTGCACTTGAGTTGTTACATTACGTTTCTATATTATATCTTCATGACATATATCTGGCAGAGAGGCGTGTGCAACCAATTGTCCAATTCAATGAAAAATATAATGTTAGTCACTCTACTATTATGTGCTGAAAATATTCTAAAGAAAATTAGAAAATGTCAATATATATATATATATAGAGAGAGTTAGGATCCGTTGACACCAGGTATCAAACTTGTTGAGTTGTGCTAGGTGATATATATATATATATATATATATATATATATATATGAGATTATAAATTCATACAACCAAAATATACAACAATAAATATATCTCTTCATCATATATCACCTAGCACATCTCATATATATGAGAAATGTGAGATGTGTTAGGTGATATATGATGAAGAGATATATTTATTGCTGTATATTTTGGTTGTATGAATTTATAATCTCATATATATGAGGATGGTTCAAATTACACCAGTGTAAGTTACACCAAGTCTTACACTGTTGAATGACTTTAAAACAGATCATTGTATTAAATAATCAACCGTTGGATTGAAAGTTACTATCATATAGATCATATATATAAAATTTCATATTAATCCAATATTATTTTATATGTCATTGAGATGTCTCAAGATTAACGGCATAAATACATTTGAAATATATGAAAAAAAGACACCCATTTGATTATCAATTTATTGGTGTTCAAATTTTATGAAATTTGACACAAATAATCAAGATGATGAATAAATATAATCAACAGTTAGATTACTAAAAATCAAATTAAATCTAAAGTTATCAACAATGTAAAACTTGGTGTAACTTACATCTTTAGGGAGGAAGAATTCTTATCATAGTTGCAGGGCTGTAGAAAGAATTATTCCTTACAAAGAGTTGCGTGCATGGTGGCTGCTACCGTGGGATATCTAATTTGTGACTCACCGGTGCATCACAAAAGTGACATGTACTAACCAGTAAAATTGACTGGTAATAATTTAAAATAATAATAGAATAATGGCTTTATATATTTTAAAAAATTGCAAGTGAGTACAATTATTTACCTTTTCCATTCTTAATCTGCTAACCCCCTTTACATTCTCATTCCACACTCACAAATTGCACCTCTTACCATGGCTATGCCTATTTTATTTCTCACTTTCACTAACACTACTCACTGTGATAGGATCATGTGAAGCCCTCAACCCCTTTTGTTTCCTTTCTCGAATGCCTCCAAGAAACCGCATTCAAAACCTTTGGCAACTCCAACTTCGACCCCAAAACCTACATTGACTTGCCCCTCAAGTTCAGCCTCTCCATCACAGAGCACGCATTCCAGAACCTTCCAAAGGACGCTGATGGCTCCATCCCCGTCGATGACTTGAAGCTTGCAAGTGAGTACAATTATTTACCAAAGGAAAAGAAAATTAAGAAAACCCTTTCCATTCTTAATCTGCTAACCCCCTATCATTGCAAGGTTGCAGTCTTTTCTTTGAACTCGGTAAAGAACCTTTGAGATTTGAAATGCGGAAAACGCAGTCCATGGAAGGAACTCTATTGCACATTTTCTTAAGCTTGGCAAATAAACTATCCTTTGCCACATCATTCTTTGTAAAGGGGCGGAGATTCAAATGAACATTTTGCAAAGAGAGAGAGAGTAACATCGCACACCTGGCAATCGGGCAACGGTGCGATGACGCGATTTGTACACTGTGATGACATGGTGCTGTGCTCCGACAATGATCTGCAAGTTCCAGTAAGCTTAGTGGTGGTAGAACCTCTGAAGATTACTGGTTCGGTGGTGAAGCTTCACAAACCATGGATGGCAAAGTGAGTGGTCTATACATGATGAGAAGCTTGATGGTAGTGGTGATCCGAGATTATGGGTTGATAATGGCTAGATGAGGAGGTGAGGATTATAGTTTGGCAATGCCTGTGTTTAATGGAGGTCAGTGGAAGTGGTGAGTCTGGAGGTGGCCGCTAATGATGGATCTCCACTTCACTTCTTCGAGATCCAAAAACAAAGCACCATCAAAGGACTAATTACATAATATTTAAACTTTGTAATCCAACAATTGACTATTAGTGATGACCAATATCACAGGTAGTAGGTAATTGATCTGCATCGTTTATTATTAAATTAATATATCTAATTGTTATAAATTTGTTAATCACCGGTGGTGCACCTTTTTTATAACCCACCCTAGACATACCACATGTGTGCATATAGAGACTCGAATGCAATATTACCTTGGATTGAATTAGAAAAGATGAAGGTTTTCAATTGATTTGTTATATATTTCATTTCCACACATAAGACAATCTTGTTTGAGTCAAAAACATCTATAGTGGGATTAGTTCTTTTAATAAGTGTTTTCATACATAAAACTAATTAAAACTTGAAATTTTATTTAATCAAAATCAAACATGTACCATATTAACCAAGCATATATTGACTTTCACCTTTTTTTAAATGGGTATATATGAAAGTGAAGAAAAAAACCTATTAGGAAAGTAACACTTTTTTGTGCATATTGATATTTTTAAGGTTAAAGGTATGCAACTTCTTTGATTGATATATACAAGTCTAGTTGTTCATAGAAACTTTTACAATAATTTTTTTGGTGTTGTCTCTTACAATAATTTAAAACTCAATAACTCAATTAAGAACAAAAAATTTCGAGAACCACTATTCGTTACCTACAGAGAAAGGGAAGAGAGAAAGGGGTTTTTAGGAAGTCTTTCTCTCTTTTGTGTTCTTGAGTATAGTTCTCTTTTCATATGACTTACAAAACACTTCACCTCCTATCCCTTTTCCCCTTCCCCTAATCCTTCCTCCCATTTCCCTCAAATCTCTCAAACATATATATATATATATATATTATTTAAAAGAAAATCAATATAAATTGCATAATTTTTAGATGTCTAGAACTCGAGTTATGCTTGAAATATGAAAATAGTGTAACTTTTCAATTATTTTGAAAAATGTAATTAAGCCAAAAATGAACCTGAATTGGCATAATATGCTTATGACTTGTTAATTAAGCATAAAAGATGTATTAAAAGGTTAAATATGAAGGATGATTAATGTGTATGATTTATATTTATCAATTGACTTTCTCCTTTTTCTTCCTAAAATAGATATATAAGAAAGTGAAAAAAAACTAATTGGAAAGTAGCATTATTTTGTGCATATATTGATATTTGTTAAGGATAAATGTATGCAACTTCTTTGACTGATATATACAACTTCTTTAAGGTAAAATATGCATGCTATGTTCTTAATAAAGTGCTTATAAGACCAATTTTGAAGAAAGCACCCTATGGGTTATATAAAGGAAGGAAGCCTAACATATCACATCTTCATGTTTTTGTTGTAAATGCTTTGTGTTAAATAATGGTAAAGATAATCTTAGAAAATTTGATGCAAGTCAGATGAAGGAATTTTCCTTATTTATTCTCTTTTAAATAAAGCATTTAGAGTGTATAATAAAATAACAATGACAATCGAAGAGAATGGAATGTTGTTTCTGATGATGTTACAGAAAATATTGACGATTTCTTTTTTGAAGGAGAGTAACAAAGATCACAACAAAGATATCGAAGAGCAAAAATAATCTGCTCAACACTGTGAAATTTGAAAGGAGTGGAAAATTCACAAAGATTATCAATTTGATAAGGTTCTTAGTGACCTAACAAAAGGTACTATGCTATACTTTCTCATAGAAATATATGTTCATATGGCTTTTATATCTCAAATAGTACTTAAGTCAGTTGAAGAGGCTATTGATGATGAATTTTGGACTTTAGCTTTGCAAGAAAAGTTAAATCAGTTTGAGAGAAACAAGTTTGGGAACTTGTACCGAGACCTAAGCAAAAACTAATTGTAGGTACAAAATGGGCATTAAAAACCTAGATTCAAGAGGAAACATTGTGAGAGATGAAACTAGACTAGTAGCTAAGGGATATACCATGAGGAAGGAATTGATTATGATTAAACATTTGCATTTGTGGTTAGGTTTGAAGCTATATATTAGGCTATCATTGGCATTTGCACGCATAAACTTTGAACTCTATCAAATAGATGTTAATTTTTTTTTAAAATGGTTATATACAAGAGGAAGTGTACGTTGATAACACCCTGGTTTTGAAAATTATGAACATTTGATTCATGTAAATAGACTTAAAAAAACCTTATATGGACTAAAGCAAGCATTTAGAGCTTGGTATGAGAGGCTGAGCAAATTTCTTTCAAATGAAGGTTTTAAAAGAGGTGAGGTTTATACTACATTATTCATGAAAGGGAAGAATCATGATACATTGCTTGTACAAATTTATGTAGATGACATCATATTTGGTTCTACTAATTATTCATTGTGTAAAGAATTTTCAAGTATTTTGCAGAAAGAGTTTAATATGTCAATAATGAGAGGGTTGGCTTTATTCCTTGGTTTGTAAATCAAGCAAACTAAGAATGGAGTTTTTATAAGCCATGTCAAGTACTACAAGGACCTGCTTAACAGATTTAGCATGGACAAATGCAAGGTAGTAGCTATTCCAATGGGTATTTTAACCTATCCTAACAAAGCTGAGAGAGGTTTGTTACTTAATTTAACTGCTAGAAGGTCAGATATTATGTTCACTGCCTATGTGTGTGCAATATATCAAGATAATCCTAAGGAATCACATCTAACTCCTATTAAAGGATTGTGAAATGACTTAAAGGAATTATTGATGTTGGGTTGTGGTATCCTAAAGGTAATTTTTGTTCTCTAATTGGTTACACATATTTCATTTTTGTTGGTTGTAAAATGGATAGAAAGAGTACTTTTCATTTGCTAGGTAATGCATTAGTACTTTGGAGTTGCGAGAAACAAGCTTGTGTAGCATTGTCAACTGCAGAGGATGAATCATAGTTGTTGAGAGCTATTGTGCTCAAATTGTGTGGCTTAAGCAACAACTCCAATATTATGAAATTGAATTGAATTGCTATATGTGACAATACTGGTTCCATAAACTTAACTAAGAATCTAATTTTGCATTCTAGAACCAAGCATATAGAGATCACATACCATTTTCTTAGAGATCATGTTAAAAAAGGTGATTGCACATTAGAATGTGTTGAAATAAACAAGCAACCGATTGATACGTTCACTAAACCATTGCATAGAGATGCATTTTTTAACTTGAGAAGATAGCTTGGAATTTTGAGTGAATCAAATGTTGTATGAAGTGAAAAATTCCTTGTTTTGGTGATATATAATCGAATGCATGACAAATTCTGGCTATTTGGGGAAAATAGCATTCAATCCACAAGCCTCAAAATGAGTTTGATGTATGAAAATGTCAACATGCTTGATATTTTTACTAGTTTAATAGATTATATTGCAAAATAATTCAATCACAATGCAATGCTTCTAAGGGCCATTGAACACATTAACATGTAACCCAATTATTTCTATTCAAGAAGGTTTTTTATTTGTTTACAAACATTAATAATTCAATTATTAACCAACCATAAACTTTAGTAATCAATTACTAGTCCTTATAATCGACTACCAAACCCTTAAAATAGGTTAAATAGTTTTCTTCATCTTCATTCTTGCATGAAAATCGCCTCCATCCTCCATTAACGTGTTTCCAAGCTTCTTTCTCTCTTAGATTCATCAATTCTACACCCTTTTAACTCAAATTTGTTCTATTTTTTAGTTTTTATCTCTTGAGGAGCTTGTGCATGGATAATACCATCCTCTCATATACATGTTCAATTTATGTTTTCTTTACTTTTTATTCATACTTTATACTTATCCATGCTCTATTTTAATTTTAAATTCTCCTTTTCAAGAATTTGGAGCAACTTTCTTTAGTAACAAATACATTTTGTAACGTCCTAATTTCTAAATCCAAGAATAATGTTCGTTGGAAATACTATTCCCGAATTTCTAAAATTATTTCGCGCCATTTTTTATATCGGTGAACAAATCATACAATCGCTTAAGTAATCCAACGCTTACTTAAGCCTTCACTACAATTCAGTCTACCAAACACAATCATGAAACATTATATTCTAATCTAAGGGAAATGATCCTAGACACGGAGTGTCATGGTTCCCCAGAACTCCTACCGAAAATCCAGTAGAGTTTCCCCTGAAAACTGGGCGTTTCCCAATTTTGGTTTCACCTGAAAACCAGCAAAATTACCAACACAGTTCATATTATACCTGGGCTAATCCAATTCTACACAAAAAGGGCCTCCATGGCCGTAATAATTTATTTTCGTCAATTCTCACAAATATTCAATACATACATTACATTTACAAACATAGACTTTATCAATACGTTAAAACATTGGACACCAAATGTCCTACATCTATCTAGCAGCTGCGGGAGCAGGAGTGACCGACACAGGACTCAGACTCTTCATCTGACGCTAAGAAACCCTAACCTGCACAACTGAAGGTGATTCCCCGTAACGTGGGGTGAGACTACGTCCCAGTGAGCATGATAATAGTGTGTGCATGTGTGGGGAGGCAAAACACATGGCAAACAACAATATAGCAAAGATGAACAGTTCATAAAACACCCAGAATGAAACTACAAGACATGTAACATCAATCATTCAATGGCAATCATAAGTGGAGTGATAATCATATGGAATCATGAACATGTCCATGCAACAATAGATCAATTCATAACTTCTCAACTACTGAATTCTGCACCATGGATTTTAATCTTTCCCTTAGGCTAGACTGAGCTCAGACTAACAGGAATCATCGTCCCTGAAAGCCGAAAGACCTTACCTAAAACCTTTCCCAAGGCCATAAAGACCTTAACCATTACCAAGGGCCAAAGGACCCCGAACATTTCTTTGAACATAAACCAAGTTTGGAATGGGCAACATCATTTTATACATATCATTCATGATGGAAAATAATAACATAATTTACATTGTTCACATTCCAAACCCTAATCTCAACTAGATCAAAGATACAAATCCATTACCAAGAGGTCCGTAGATCCATAATCATTTTCCTTACCATTTCCATGAGGTCAAAGACCCAAAACGTTTTCCATGAACATGATGGGGGGTAAAAATATGCACAAGCATGATGAAATATATAAACATAAGCAATTATATGCATAATCACATCTCAAACCTTCATTCTCATGAAAACCCCCAATTTCCTCTAACCTAGGGTTTACATTACAAAAGAATACATTCAAATCAACAACCCTAGCTTCCTCTAATCAACAATAACCATGAATGCAAGCAAGGGAAGGTGGAATAGGGATCATACAAGGGAATTTTCATGACAAATGAGCAAGTGAGTGAACCACACTCACCTTAGACTAGAAATAGGGATGGTGGAGAGATGAAGAGTGATGATCCCTAGCCTTTCAAGTGATTAGGGGCTCCAACCAAGCTTCTTGATCCTCGTCTTCCTCCTCCTCTAAGCTCCTAAGCTCCCTCCTCTCTCTAAGGGTCCCTCTTTCTCTCTCTAAGATGAAAGGGGGAAAGGAAAGAATGAGAGAAATTGAGCCCTAATCGCGGTTTATAACTCTGAAAGTGACTTCTCGCTTAAGCGAGATATTCTCGCTTAAGCGAGCTTGTCGTGCCCTAAAATGCATGCTCTCTGGACAAATCTCGCTTAAGCAAGCCCTGCTCGCTTAAGCGAGTATGACAGCAAAAACTTATACAAGATTTCTCTGCATAACTCGCTCAAGCGAGACTGTCTCGCTTGAACGAGAGGTCTGATGTCTAAATTCTCAATTTCCACTCTTCCTCTCATTTCCACCTATTCCTAGGCCTTAGACATATCGTTGTATTTCAGAATTCTCGCCCTATAGTTCTACATGTAGCCTAGGTGTAATTATTTGAGATGTTACACTAATTCTCCTTCCTTAACCTCATTCTCGTACCCTTAAACACTATATTACTTTCCGACTTAGGTTGTGACCCCTTCTAAGTCCGTCCTATCGTTGTTCGATCTGACGCTTGGCTAATCCTCCAGAACCCCTCACATCGAAACCCTATTAGTTTAGGTATCCATTATCATATTAAATCCCCAATTTCCTACATGAATTTGTAGCCTAATCTCCAATTTCCCATACCGTTCTCAATTCCCTGATTCTTGGCTGAACTCACAACCTAAGCCTCCACTAGAGTTCATAGGTCCTAGTTTTGGGATGTTACACATTTTATATTAAGAGATTTTATGCTTTATAGTATATAATATTATATATGTTTTATATTTTTATTAATTGATATAACCCTTTGATAATGCATATTTTGTTTTTAAAAACAATAATAAGAATGAATCAAATATAAACTCACATGCATATGTAATTATTTTTTAATATAAAAGGCTATATTTTACTTTTAAAAATTACTCCTACATCATTTGATTCATTTCGACCACGTACGTTTTCGTGTATCGCATAGGTCTTGGACTAATAAATATATATTTGGATTGATTTAAGTGGTATATGTCTAATTCTCTTTAAATAAAAAAAAATATAGACTATTTATCTGTTGAAAAAAAATACTATTTATCTAATCCGGTTAATTTTAAAAAAAAAAATATTTATTCACATATGTGGGAATATCAATTTTAAGATGCACTCAATGTAACTTGATTAGACTTTTGCATATATAAAGTGTGTTAGGTAAAACTAGCTTAAAAGCTAGCTAAAAGCTGAAAAAAATAGTTGATTTAATTGAAGATATTTGATAAAACTAGCTGAAAATGGTAAAATGACATAAAGGACATTATTAATTATTAAATAATAATAAGTGATAGTGGTTGAGGGATAAACTTGTAATAATTTTTCAGCTAGTAACTAAAAATGAGAGTTTTTTTGAAAAAAAATACCTCAAGTAGCTTTTCATGTAAAGTTAGTACCTACCTAAAAAAGCTACCTTACCAAACACAACTGAAATAGTTTTAACTACTAATTTCAGCTTTCAGGAAATGACTTACCAAACATACTCTATAATCTAAAGATTATCCTGTACAATTTTTTTCCTCAATTACCTTATATTCACTATTTTTACCAGAGCACTTACAGAGACAATTAACTTAAAAAAAGCAACACCATGCTTACTACAAATACTTACTTAAATTAATAACTCATTTTATTATTGATATAAAATCTTTAAATCAGTTTAATTTTGATTTATATATTAATATATAAATATTTATCTTCTCATTAAACCGCCATTAACAATATTTAAATAACTGTACCTTTTAATAGTTGGTCTAATTAAATTTGATTAATGATAAGACAATAAGAAACGGGGTAAAGAATAAAGAATCTTTTACAATAATTATGGATTTAATCTTAAACTTTATAAACTATTATTTAATTATTTTTTAAGGCATTTTAAGAATATTATGATGATATATAAAAAAGAAAAGAAATGAAATATGATATTAAGGAGTCGCCTCAAAAGAATTATGGGGAGAGAAAAGAAAAGGAAGGAAAGGAAGGAGAGCGAAGAATGAAAATCTATGAGTAATTGATACGGTGCGTAATTGATTACCAATTTGGAAACAGTGAGTAATTGATTACCAAGATTGATTATTCAAGGTTTTATGATTCAATTTCTGATATTCAATTCAATATAACAGAAACTATCAATTGCTTTCAACAATTTACAGAAATTTATGCATATCAAGATTCAAGTTTATATGCCAAGAAACGTAATTCAAAGTATAATAGGGATAGAGAAGATTACATAGTGGTTTATATTGGTTCAGCCACAAAAAGGGGCCTACATCCAATTTAGATGTAGCACACCACTAAATCTGCTTTTCACTATAGAATTGATTTCAAACACCATGCACATTCAATCCTAAAGAAAGACTTTCTAAACAAACAAATGTTTGACTCTTGCACCCCACAAGAGCATGTTCATCAATGACACCCCGTCATACGAACATCAACCTTACTCATGACACCTTGTCACAAGATTTCACAAACAATCTCAATGAACACCTCGTTCTTGAGATATCACACAATGCAATTCTCTATGAATCCCCTATTCAATAGAAAATACAAATAAAAAACAATTAAAGAAAACTGAGTTTAGAACAATAGCACCTTGATTGTGCAGATAAACTCCATGAATATATCAAAATCTTCCTTCTAATTGTCTAAGCATCTTGACTTGAGAGTTCTTTTTAATTTGCAGAATTTCTGGACATGATGAACTTTCTTGGAGAGAGTTTCTAAAAAGAGTTTTTTTTATTCTTTTTCACAATTCAGCTCCACTATACTCTTGTCATTCCCCTTCTTTTAATTCATTTCGAAATGTACTTATATAAACAATTTTTAGTTAGTTAGAGATTCAAAAGTTTGTTAAAAATCAATTTGAAAACAGTTACTAACGTCCAGTTTTTCTGTAGAATCTGTGGTAATTGATTATCACCTTGAGTAATCAATTAAACCAGAACGTTTTGTCCAAAGAACTCTTCACAGGAAACAGAGGTAATCAATTACAGACCATGGTAATCGATTAAACCAGTGCGCACCAAATTTTAATCTTTTTCCAGGTGCAGTGGTAATCGATTATCTATATCAGGTAATCGATTATTTCGTTCCTGAATTTGAATTCATGCAGTTTTCAATTCTGGTTCAACTTGGGGTCAATTACCAACTTAAGTAATCGATTATACTAGTGGCAAATCAATGCTTGGTTGAGTAATTTAGCTATCAAGCTATCCAAAATTGAAAACTCAATCATGAGCTCAAATCACTTAATCACAATCAAATCAAAGAGCAATTAACAAACACATACCAATTGCCTAAGTCTAAAAACAAACAATACAAGTGCCATATCTATTGAAACTTGTTTGGCACTGCAAAATGGATTGAAATATAAAGTATCTACTTTCTACAACAAAACCAAAAATAATAATACATGAGAGACATGAGGAACAACTTGTGTCTTCCGGTATAGCTTTAGTCCAACACTAGTTACTATCCAGAAAAATTACCTTACCAAACACAACTGAAATAATTAGCTGAAATGACTTACCAAATTTTCTTAATTACCTTTTATTCATTATTTTTGCAAGAACACATACCGACACAATTAACTTAAAAGCAACACCATGCTTACTACAAATACTTACTTAAATTAATAAGTCATTTTATTATTGATATAAAATCTTTAAATCAGTTTAATTTTGATTTATATATTAATATATAAATATTTATCTTCTCATTAAACCACCATTAACAATATTTAAATAATTGTACCTGTTAACAGTTAGTCTAATTAAATTTGATTAATGATAAGACAATAAGAAACGTGGTAAAGATTAAAGAATCTTTTACAATAATTATGGAAAGTTTAAACTTTATAAACTATTGTTTAATTATTTATTAAGGCATTTTTAAGAATATTACGATGATATATAAAAAAAAAGAAATGAAATATGATATTAAGGAGTCGCCTCAAAAGAATTATGGGGAGAGAAAAGGAAAGAAAGGAAAGGAAGGAGGGCGAAGAATGAAAATCTGTGATCCTCGTGGATACCAACATCGTCAGTACTACTTCTACTGTCATTGCCACTCCCACCGCAACAATTGCTCCGACGTCGTTTCCTCCATCAACACACTTGAATGAATGGGCAACTGCGGTACCAGAGAGGAATCCGCCGTAGTTTCCAATGCTCAAGGTACGTTCCTTTCTCAATCAGATCTAGGGCTCTTATTCTCTTTCTCAACCATTCAACAAATAAATTCTCACCAATCGAATTCCCCTCACTCACATTCACATTGGTAATTGGTTTCGCAGTTCAGCAGCTTCATCACGCGTCGTCACTGGGCGCTGGTGGTTCCAGAAACCAAACCGGTGGTGGTGGCGCGATTGAGAAGAAGCACAGTTTGAGACACACTCTGAGTGAGTCCATTTCGGATCTGAGCGAGTCTTGTTCAACTCCTCGCTCCAACAACAGCAACACGCTTCTTTACACTCACGTTATCGCCTTCACGCTCTACGAGCTTGAAACCATAACGAAGAGCTTTCGTGGCGACTATATTTGGGCGAAGGAGGGTTCGGCACCGTTTATAAAGGCTACATTGACGAGAACGTGAGGGTTGGACTCAAGTCCCTCCCTGTCGCCGTCAAGGTCTTGAACAAGGAGGGACTACAAGGACATCGAGAGTGGCTAGTGCGTTTTGCGACTTCTTCTGCCTTTGTTTCTGTTTTGATTTTTGCGTTTTGTTGATTTGTTGTGTGTGTTGCAGACGGAGGTGAATTTTCTAGGGCAGCTTAGGCATCCGAATCTGGTGAAGTTGATCGGGTACTGCTGTGAGGATGACCATAGGTTGCTTGTGTATGAGTTCATGTTTCGAGGAAGTCTGGAAAATCACCTATTCCGAAGTATGCCAACTTTTATTTTATTTTGTGTTATTTTTCTTTTCCTTTAATCCTTTATTAGGTTAGGTTAGGAATGGAATGGGATGGAAAGGATTGGATCTGAGTTAGGAGAAATTCTTAGGTGTTTTGAGTTCTGATTTCTGTCTGATATGAGAGTAATACATTAGTGAATGACCAATCCAATTAAAACATAACGCGGTGCCGAATTGGAGATGTCCTGTTAGATGATGAGTTTTGTTGTAATGTGTAATTAAATTTAGGCTGCTGAGTGAAATTGTCATCGGAATGCATAAGAATTTCTTGTGAGGAAATGGAGGTTTGGTTGCATTGTTGTGGGCGGGTCAGACATGCTATGAATTGATAACACACACAATAAAGGTTGTGTAATTTCTTTTTTACTCTAGAGATGATTACTGTTTTTCCTCAGTTTAAGATAATAATAACATTGCATCTAATGATGGACACACTTTTTGAACAGTGTTGATTTGGGATATGGATATATGTGGTTAATGGTCTGCCTCCATGAATTCATAGTCCTGGTTAAGTGATTCTTTTTCCCTTGAGAGACAGAACAAGATCTACAAACGAAAGTCAACTCTTAGTTCAGGGATGCCATTTTAGACATTATCTCAGGCTTTTGGCACCTTAATTAGTAGTATCAGTTAGGTTTAAAGCAAATAACTGGACAATTAAAGATTGAAATTCTATCTGTCATTTGCTATGTTGATTGCAAGCTAGGATTTACAATTTTTGACTTCCTTGCTATACTAGTGGCAGTGGCCCAACCATTGAGTAACAGAAGTGTGAATCACTACCCTGAAATTAGTGACACAATGCCTTAATATGATATCTTTTGGGTAGAGGGTCTTGTATTTGTTATGGCTTTGGATGTCATATGGGTTATATCTGGTTCCCTTTGTTGATTGGATTATGTATACCATTGTCTAGGACTTTTGAGGCAGGATGGAAGTGCTAGATATACTGAGGGATTTCATTGTTATATCCTATTTTATATCTTGGAATGACTTATAATTTGGTTAAACTTATTGACATCATTAAAAGAGTATCTCTTGGGACTTTGTCAGGTCTTGATGAGAAACTATTGATTCACTTCACAATAAAAGACAAATCATCTTGAACAATACGTTTTTCTGATTTAATATTTCATTATTAGTTGTGAATAAGAAATTGCTAATACTGACAGTTGTGAAGCTAAGAGATTTTCTAGTTTCTTGGCGTGTTTTTTCAACTCATTGATATGACCTTTCCTGAGGCTTCCAGAGGCAACTGTCCCTTTATCATGGGGTACAAGAATGATGATTGCTCTTGGAGCTGCCAAAGGACTTGCCTTTCTCCACAATGCTGAAAGGCCAGTAATCTATCGTGACTTCAAAACGTCTAATATATTATTGGACTCTGTAAGTTTGTTGTAATTTAAAGTTTATTTATCTGAATAATTTTATTTTTGTGCTGTGTAATAAAGGAATTATTATACTCTTTTTTTCACTTGGTGTTGCCATTAACTCTACAGGACTATACAGCCAAGCTTTCTGATTTCGGGCTAGCTAAAGCAGGACCCCAAGGTGACGAAACCCATGTATCCACCCGAGTCATGGGTACATATGGTTATGCTGCCCCTGAATATGTAATGACTGGTATGACCTCAGTTTTTCACATGCTCAAATTGTAAATATATGAAAAAAAAAAAAAAGAAAATTGGTTCAAAGCTTGAACTACCATAAAAGTTTATCTTAATCATCATGTGTTATGATCTCACAGAGTTAGTGAGGATGATGTACTATAGGTGGGGTGACAGACACAAGCTAATGATTGGTCTCCTTTTTCTGGACATGATCTAACTTCGCCATACAATGTTGTCCTTATTATATAGTATACAGCAAATTTGTCTGCAACTCAGCATGTGTTTCTTGGCTTAACCAATAGGGAGATGTGCATAGCATTGTGTCTGATAATCTTCATTGGAAGGACCATGAGAGAAGGTTGGGTGTCAGATTATTGTTGAATTATAGTGAAAATCCATCTCAATAATTATAAATTAATTCCAATATTATGTGACAGTACATAGACCATAAATATGAATGATTTCTTTTCTGGTATAACGGACTTGTTTTTATCTCATTACAGGCCAATCCCAATTGTTATTTCCAGCCCTTAAATCTTGCAATTTTTGTTGTTAGCATGACTAAAAATTTCTTAAAACAATATAAGCTTCCCTCTTAAATTTAATTTTCAGATCATTTTCCTATTTTCAATGCCCTATCCCTCTGTAACTTAAGTAAAAAATAAGCATTTTTACATTGTACTGTTACAGTTCAGAGTCTAAACTGGTTACATTTTGCTTCTATGTATACATTAAGCTTGTTACATAATATACTTCTGGCCTTCATTTCATTGTGCTTGTACTCTTGTGCATACTTGCATATGTTTGAGCATGTATGGATACATGTCTAAACTTGGCATATGTGAAAATGGTCAGGCCACCTGACAGCTAGGAGTGATGTGTATAGCTTTGGAGTTGTTCTTTTGGAACTTCTAACGGGAAGGAAGTCTGTTGACAAGACAAGACCTGGAAAGGAACAGAGCTTGGTAGATTGGGCACGGCCAAAGCTCAATGACAAGAGGAAGCTCCTACAAATAATTGATCCTAGATTGGAGAATCAATACTCAGTGAGGGCAGCACAGAAAGCATGTAGCTTGGCTTACTACTGTTTGAGTCAAAATCCCAAAGCAAGGCCACTAATGAGTGATGTAGTTGAGACATTGGAACCCTTACAAAGTTCTAGTGTTGGTGCAGGTGAAATCTCATTATCAGGATCAAATAGTGGGAGCAGCGCGCCATTTGCTATGAGCAAAATCTCTGACTACCGGATGCGTCACAAGTTTTCAAACAACGTTGGTCCAGGTGCTACTTGTCGGTCTCCAAACCCAAATTGCTCACCGGGTGCTCCAGCAGCATGCCGAGTTAGATGATTATCTCATGCCATGAATCTCTGTCTGGTGTGCTTCTCAAATTTCTACTTAATGTCAAGAAATAGTATTTGTTAAAATGTGGGTGCATCCATGTATTTGTTGCTTTGTACATGATATTATGGTGACAAGAAGCCCTGGTGATTTTTGTATCAATGTTTGGTCTTCTGTTCATCTCGATGGGAATTGTTGTGTAGAAATCTGTGTAGTTGTAATCATCTTTGCATCAGAACTAATATAACTGGTTCCCCACAACATCAGGGGCATAAGAGGTTACTTGGTCGCACAAGTCTATTGGTTTTCGATTGTTAGGTAGACTACCTGAGACAATCTTGTCATGTTTGATCATGTTTGACATTCCTATGTCATAAACAGATAGATTGACTGCACTATCCTGCCTCAAACTGGACTATTGGTTTTTCAAAAACTTGGATTTTTTCGCGCATATTTTTACATTTATCTTACACTTTTCTCTCCTCCTCTCTCATCATATCACCATCACATATCTTACTTTCACCCATTTTCCTTTATATCTCTCATTCATCAAAGAGTAAGTGTACATTGGCCTTGATATATTATTTTCCTTTCAAAAATTAAAGACGGGTCATTTTTAAACAGCCTAAGGCTTTTTATAATTTTTCCAGTTTAAAGTTTTAGCTCCTCCGTTTTGCTATTTATAGCATCTGTATATTTTACCATTGAAGAAAAATTTTCGAGCCATTTTTAAGGCCTTGTGGGAAAAAAAAAAAAGTAAAAATTGTATTTTATATGAATGCAATATTTGAGAAGCACGTACTGTTAGTGTGCTTGAATGGAAAATTTATAATTTTTAAAATTGTGAAATGAATTGAGTGGTGATTAAAAGAGAGTTGAGTATGTGAGAAATTTGTAAATAATCTAAAAAGTTTAATATAAAAGAAATGTTAGAATTTTCTTTCAACATGTCATTTGAAATTTCTTTCATTTGTTATTTGAAGTACTTTCTTTTATTATCTTAACACATGAAATCTAACAATTTAGAATAACTAACAATTTAAAATTATTCTATCCAAATACAAGGTTAAAGATATTTTTGTGGAATTACTTCATTTAAATTGTCTTTAACATAACTAAAGTAGACATGAGAGTGTACTCTAATGCTTAAGCAAGTTGAAAAATACTAGTGACTATACAAATAAAAGCAATGATTTTAAAATTAAATTGACATTTGAATCAGTAAAGACACTGGTTCACGGTTCATTAGTTGAATCATGGTTGAACTGTCATTGGATCGGTAATAATTAAATAGATATTTTAACATTATATAATATTTCTAAGTATTAAAATAATAAAAATCAAGACATACAAGATTATAAATTAATAAAAAAACTATTATGTGTTATAAGATAAAAAGTTAATAACGATATCGGTAATAATTAAATAGATATTTTAACATTATATAATATTTCTAAGTATTAAAATAATAAAAATCAAGACATACAAGATTATAAATTAATAAAAAAACTATTATGTGTTATAAGATAAAAAGTTAATAACGATCGAGTAAATAATAGATATTTATATGTAATCTTTAAAAATTTATCTTTATTTATCTAAAAATGATTTTGGTTATATAAAAAATTAAAAAAAATAAATTTTTTGTAAACGAACAATTCAAACTAGTTCTTTATCATTGGTTTTCAGCCAATTTTTACATTTTTTTTATCAATTCTCACCGATTCTGAAACTAACGGGATCAATTCCCAATCAGACCGATTTATCTTCCCGGTCCAGTTTCCATAACATAGAATAAAAACAAGTAGCTTAATTTTCTATAATTTAGTCCAATTGTGACAAAACTTTACACTCTTTAGTTATTAATTTAAGTGGATTAATCAACCCTTTGAAAAATTGAGCTTTCTCCCATTTTTAACAAGTATCATCTCAACTTATTATATTGTATGTTATATTTATTACTTTTTATATTTAGCTAACAGATTATCATATCAAATAAAACTGAATTTGAAACAAATAAATAATAACGATTTTTTTAAATATAATGTTTGCACATGATAATAAGTAGAAAAATTTCATTAGAAAATACATTTATCACAACATTCAATACATTGGTAATATTAAATGTTACATTTTCTAATAAAACTTTTCCACTTTTGATTTATTATTCTTTGTACCATTACACAGGTTAGAAAAACTGAAATAATAAAAGGCTAAATCTCAAACATTAAAATTTTAATTTTACTATATTTTCAACTTCAATCTCAAATTTTATCACAGTAGGTATGGGATTCAGGGACATATATCCAGTTCATAAAACATGATAAATAATGATAAATAGTAAAATAGCACAATTTCATTGCTAGCAATTAATATAAAAAGAAATTGAAAGAGCTACAATCCTCCTAATTGTCATTTAACGAATATATTTTCACTAATTTATCAAATAAAACAATAGTATTTGATGGGTCACAAACCTCATCAAAGTCCCATACTGCAATAATACATTGTAGCAGGTTATTCGAGAAAAAAAAATAATAATAACAACAAAAAGGAAAATGACAGTTTTGTTCGAATCGGAGCTTAAGTTGAACACTTTGGTTTACCACTTTAAGTAACCATTTCTCAAACTAATTAAACAAAAAAACAATTAGTTAACCATTGAGGAACACTTGCATATTCATGGTAAACTGCATGGAAATTATTAGTTAAACCAGTTTAATAAATGAATAATCTTAGGTGAAAACCAGTGTCCAACTTGTGTTCCAAGCTTAACAAAACTGTCACCTTCAACATAAAGAGTAGAAGCCTGGTGATCCGCAATGTTTATGCCCCAAACAATAGGCATGAATCAGTCTCCAGACACATGAGATTTACCCTCGTAGTATCTTTTCTCACTCTCCCCCTTCTTCTCATTACGTTTCTGCATGCAAGAGAAAGAAAATGAGAGACGAGAATAAGTGTGTTTGATATCAAAACCATGTTTCAAACCTGGATCCAAACCAATGCTGTCAAGCTATTGAGTGGTATTGGCCCGGATCCACGTTTGAAACATAGATCCAGTATTAACTAAAAGTGGATCCAATATGCTCTAAAAGTGGTTTTGCAGATGTGTTTTTGCGGCTTCCGATGCAAATCCAACAAAGAGTTGGAGTGTGTGTTTGGTTTGGCGTTGAAACTGACCAAACTCAAGTTTAGATTCCTTAACGTAACTATTTCTAACGTTGAAAACGTGAGTTTACCACGTTTCAACGCTAAACCAAACATGCATGGAGTTGGATTCAATAAACGTGGATTTACCTTTGGCAAAAGGGGTATACAAACACACTATAAGAGACAAACTTGCACCCAGACACGTGAAGGGTTTATTTTGGTTGGTCAACATATATGGGATGAAAACAAGAAAGTGTTATAAACGCCATTTCCAGCATTTAAACGCCATTCTTGGCACATGAAAAATGCATCACCAATAACACATTAACCTCATGCATGAACAACACATTCCAAACGAAGCAAGAATACCATCCTCCACAAGGGCAAACTATTAGACTTTCAATAGAAAGTTATACTATCTCATCATTATCCTTGTAATATAAACAGTAACTTCAAAAAAGCAGTTACACAAAGAGGATGATTGGCATTGCAAAGCTAAAAGTAATATATATATTAACATAGACGGGGAAATGATAATCCCAAGAATCCAGCCGTGACAACTAACTAAACAAGAAAAAAAGTGACAAGGCCTGAACATACCTGGTATGCCTCATGATTTGCTACAATCCTTCTAATTATTGTAGTTGTTGTTATATCTAAAGGACTTTCTAAAACTTTGAAGATGCCCATGCTAATGGGAACAGCATATGGATTTGATTGTTCCTATATGAAAACCAATGTCAATAACTAATAAGGGAGGAAAATTGTAAACAGAAAACCAACTTAGAACCTCTTATGAAAAACTTACTAATTGTAAGCACATCATTGAAACAGAAAACTACACAATTTACCTTCTGAAAATCATTATTTTCTGCAATGGTTCCGTGAACAACTAATGAGATGTTGAATGTCGTGATCTGCACTCAGAATTTAAATAGTGTCATAACAATCCATGACTGAGTAATTACTTAATTAATAGCAGAACACAAACCAACTTGTTAGAGTAGAACATGTTCCAACTGAACCAAACAAGAAATTGAAACCAAATCTTGTTAGCACTAAAAAGAAAAGAAAAGAAAAACTGCTTTTGCTAATCTTCAAACAGCAGCAGCAACAACTAAACCTTATCCCACTATTTGGAGTCAGGTAGATTGCTGCCGTTTTTAACTAATTAAAAAAACTACTTTTAATAACCTAAAACAGGATAAACTCAAGAGAGAGATGTCATGTGCTAATTATCATGTAGTTTAAACCTTTAGAATTTCAAAATATAACAAGGATAAATAAAATTTGCTTTAATTACTAATATTGGCATGACGACATCATAATAAATAATAAAAAATTTCATGGCTCAATAATGTTTATAGCAGTAGAAAAGGCATTTGGATCCTCTAAAGTGCATCACTTTAGAGGATAAAGTGCAAAGATAACCGATGATTGGAAAATCAACAATTAACACTGTACTGATACATGCACATGTATAACAAACTGAAATTTCTAAATTTTCAACCGTTGATTTTTCAATCAATGACACACTCCATCTGCTAAACTGCACCCTGCAGTCCTACACTTTAAAGGAGTCAAATCCGTATAAAAGAAAGAATCATCATATACAAAGAATATTAAAAAGAAATAAAACAAGCTAAAATGAGACTAACCATATCCTTAGACACCTCCCATGGTGCACCAATTATAACCTCGTCCACATAGCGACATGCTAAGACACTTAGACTTCTTTCATGAAGATTCATGATGGGACGATGTAATCCTCTAGTTGAACTACAAAGCCATTGTGAAAGAAAATACAAAATAAATTTAGAAATTTCAAACATTATCACCATGTATGTAATATAAACATATAAAATGAAAGGTGCTCATATTATGCCAAATACAAATTTGTAACTTCCAATTAAAGGCAGAAGCGTTAAAGCATAGTTTTGCTTTGGCAATGATGCAAGCCTCTTAACCATGGAGCCTAACCCAAATACCATATAAATGCAATAGGCAAATAAAAAAGTAGGTTAATCTTTAATATGATGACACATAGAAGTGAACAAGTCTTAGATGAAGTTGATACTACAAAGAAACAACATCTTCTAGAGTGCATTAGATACATTTAAAATTCCAATAAAATAGTGCAAAGTGCAAACAACTTCAAGAAACGATTTCATATGTAACCTTTTCCCCTCTTATAATTTCAAGATAACTAGCACTCTCATTAACAAGTCTTAGATTTTGGACCGGGCCTAACTCAACCCCAAAAGCTAGCTTGTAGGATGAGGATTGCCCGAGGCTTATATACTTTTATTTGGCCTTATGAAGCACCGACTCCGACACGGACACCGGACACGACACGGACACGGACACCGGGACACGGGTGATGTCCAAAATGTAGGACACCGGCACACCGCTTAGCTATCTTAAAAATTAAGATTTGTTCATTCATCTTCTCAAGACAAAGTTGTTAGAACTGAAATGTTTTTTACTTTTTTAACCAGTTTAGTTTTATTTTACAAAAGTATAATACAATAGTGTTGGTAAGGTGTCCGAGCAGTGTTTGAGCTATGTCCAAGCCACAAAAAAATAATTTTTTATTCTAATACCTACAGACTGGTGTCCGACGCGTGTCGTACGAGTGTCCGACACTGACGCGTGTCGGACACCCGGACACGCCACTGAAGAGAGGTGTCCGTGCTTACACATGGGGCCTCCATGGTGGAACAGTGCATAAAATGTCATGGCTCATTCTTACACAATTACAATAATTATGTTTTTTTCCTATTTGTCTTTCTGTTTCTTATTCCTTTTCTATTGCATTTAAATTAAGTTTGTGCTACTACTTCAAATAAGTTTGATATGTTAAAAAAATGGTTCAATTATGTTACTTTAGTAACTAGTGATGCCTGTAGTATTTTTTCTAATTTTTAACATGGCTAGCATGCATCTAGGTTTGCCACAACACCATCCACCATAATTCCATGGCAGAATTTTGGCTTGCTGCCAATTATTGATAACACTGATAACAAGTACAAAATAATTTTTTTATAAAATAAATAATAGATGCGAAAAAGCAGAGATATAAAGATTGATAACCTGACTGTCTGATCGGTGTGTATTCCAACAAGAAGAAAATCTCCACGTTCCCTAGCAAGCCTCAAGATCTATATAGCATAAAGTTCAGTTAATAAAAGGTACAATATCCAGCCACACATCCATTCAAACAATTTTGGTTGTAGTAGCAGCAAAGAGGAAAAAATTATTGCAATGATCTAGTATGATACGGAAAACAACTAAAAGGTAAAATAGAAAAGAAAGCTGCAATTTCAAGTTGTATAAGAGAAACTGAGCATGTTTGTTACTATTCTGTTAAGTTGTAATTACAGCTGTCAGTTAGTCAATACGTTAGATAATTGGACCTCCAACTATAAATGTATTACTGAACATTGTAGGTAACAACCAATCCATTCAGTAGCATTTTCAGTTACAGATCACTCAGAAATCTGTCTGAAATTTTTCTCTCCCTTTCTCCTAGTTTCTTGCGCTCTCTCTCACTCACTCTTGACTTCTAACACAGTATCAAGAGCTTTCTTTTGATCCTGAACCATCATATAACACAATTAGGCGTCACATTACAGATAGGAGTCATTGGAATCAGATGAATTAAGAACTTTCTGGAATTAGGAGTACAACTATCTAAAATGCACCATAATTCTTTATGCAAAACAAAGGGGCAAATTTAGAGAAAGGACAAAGAAGGAAAGTTAAAATCTAGCAGAGGACAGCTATAAAGCAAAAGGGGAAAAATCTTCTCAATTATAATCTATAGAAAACAATCTTCTCCCTGTGTATTTATACCAGTAAATTAGATGTGGTACGACAACACATAAGCCTGAGCCATTACACATAATACACACCAACATGATATTGCTCTTTAACACGCATTGAGGAGGGAACTCCAAATACAGTAATAATGTAAAAATAGGAGCCCAGTGTAAGAAAATTAAATCATGAAAAGGATAATTTGAATTTTCATAGAGATCAATGGCATCAATTAATCAATGTAGCTGACCCAGTTCAGAGGTTTAAGGCTATGAAGCTCCAGTTAGATCTGGTCATAGAAGCAGGGATACTACAGAAAGACCTTTTCACCTGCGTCAAACACAGATTCAATACTGATACGCTTTTGACACAACAGCATTGATGTCCAAGCAATGTTAATAAGTTTATTTTCCCCCAATTTTTGTGGACCGGACATGGCTGGGATACGAGTACCAGTATGTGTACATGGAACATAATTCCTAGAGGTGCCATGATCATCTCACTCTTCCCAAATAAGATGCTAGTTATTGTGTATCCAGGAGGTAAAGGGGGAAATTTCAGACTGAGATAAAAGGAAAACAAGATTCAATCGCAGACCTATAACCATTGTTAACTGGTTCTTGTTTGGATATGGACAGGTACTCTGAATACAAGACTCCTAGAGGTGTTGCTATCATATTCGTCTTCCCTCCCTCTCTGTCTCTACCAAGGCGTGATTCCTTCCCTGGAATTGCCACTTTTAGCAAGTTGGGTAGTGAATGACCATTTTAGGATCAATTTATCTGAAACATGATTCCACAGGTACTTCAGCAACCCTGATGACGATACCAATACCATCTAATAAAGAACACCCCACTGATTGAAGCTCCCAGCAATGTATGGTGCAGAGAGGATGAGATGTATGAAACATTATCCCATGAGTGGAGGGACTTTCCACAACTTAAATCTGCGACATTGTAGCAACTGTTCCTTGCAGTTGAACCACGATTCACCCTACTTATAAACCCCTATCTAATAACCAAGCATTTTATTCTCTACTGCCAGGGATTACAGTTTGGAAAATGGAAACAGACTATTGAATAAGACAGGGATATCAGTTATCGCATATTTTACTCTCACTACACACCAAGAATTTGACAGACTAGGTGTATATTTGGATTAGCTTTCTTTGTGTTCAAAACAGCTCATAATCAAGATGTTACTGAGGGAGCTTTTGAACAAAAGCTGTTCTAAGGTAATGAACAAGAAAAACTGACAAGCAATAGGATATGCAGTGAAATACTAAGCAATTATGTTATGTTACTATGTAATAAAGTATGAAAACAATACCTCCACGTGTCCAGCATGAAAGAGATCAAAAGCACCGTCTATATATACAATGCGTGCACCGGGTCCTGGACTCTGGAACAGTAAGCATGAGTAAATTATCGAGTGAAATGAAATTATTGAATGTAACATAAAAGCATAGTTCTAATTTCGGAAAAACTGTTATCCCATCTTTAAGTAGAAAGAAATAAATATATAAATATATTTGACTTATGTAAACAATGGGATCAAATAAACCAAAAAGTCAAGCTTCAATCACACCCATAATCATATTGTGATAAAATCAGCAAGTTATACAGAAAGATATGCCCTAATTATTGCCTTATCTTTTAGTCATGTGGTAGAAAGCAAGACATCTATCAGTAAATAATGAAGGAAAAAGAATAATTCCAGCTCAAAAGAGCTAAACCAATCTCCTTGATATTCTCTCTTCACTTAGAAAGTTAGGAAAAAGTAAGCTTGCAATTTAACTTGATATACTCTCTATACTTTTGGGCCTATTTCTTATCAATTTAACATTACCAAACATTTTCATATCAATAACACATTGTCTAATGGAGACCGGCAAGTAGTCATGTCTCACACAACAAGCAAGTCTGGCTTGCTCTGTAGGGTTCAAAAACCAATTTCCAGGAGTACCATATATCTACAATATGAATTTCGAGAGGGTTGACTATGTTGCATTTTATCGTATGCTACCCATTCTGCTGTCGACAAAACTTTTGTAACCTTATACCATACAATATAGATAACTAAAGGGAAATGCCATAGCAATGTATTGGATATCAAGTTGCCCCCATTGTTAACCCATTTTTGTCATCCTTTCATAACAGACTCTCCCTGGCATAGGTATACCTTTTGGAACTTGGTTAAACCTCGAATCATTCCCTTTACTACCCATCAATAATAGCCATCAACACCTATTATCATTTGCTACCAACTTAATTCCCAAACATCAAGCCCTACTAACATGGTTAACATTTTTATAGGGTAAAACATGTTTTTAGTCCTTGTAAAAAGTCCTAGTAAAATAAGTGATTTTTTGTTTTGGTCCTTATA
The DNA here is from genome assembly GCA_026901365.1 of Sesbania bispinosa. Classification (NCBI taxonomy): domain Eukaryota; kingdom Viridiplantae; phylum Streptophyta; class Magnoliopsida; order Fabales; family Fabaceae; genus Sesbania; species Sesbania bispinosa. The sequence continues at coordinate 1,044,687 of QLOH01000235.1, forward strand.
AAATTTCCTTTTTCATTTGCATCCTCTCAAAATCTAAAATTTTTTAAAATGTCCTTGTTGGTAATGTGGCAAGCCAAAAAATTGCCACATAAGAAAGACTAATGCCTACATAGGATTTTTTTTAAATTTTATTTTAGATTTTGGGAAGATGCAAATGAAAAAGATAATTATATAAGGACCAGAACAAAAAATCGTTTATTTTACAATGAGCAAAAACATATTTTACTCTCTAATATTTCCTAAGGCCTAGGCTTCACAGTTAGATGATTTTCTAAAAAAAACAGAACGTTTACTTTACTCCTCCAAAATCCCAAGTCTCTACAAGGAACATATTCATCATACAAGCCAAATCAATCCAGTTGACAAGGAAATAAGCAAGAAATAATGCATTTGTCAACAGTATATGCCCGAAGACTCAAATCACAAAGACTGAAGGATGCAAAAAAAAAATATAGAGGGAGGTAAGGAAGTTGATAACAAGCTTATACGCAGTCAGAAATCAGAAAGATGATTTAACATAAACATACCCTCCCATTTGAGAACTGAACAATTCTACGAGATGTAGGCAGAAAATGAGATATACGAGTTCCACTTGCAGGGACACCATCGTCAAACTTCTGACCACGGCCATTGCTGAACTGCCTTTGTAAAGAAGAATGACTATGATTGTCTGAAATAGACCTTTCTCTTACACAGAGAAGCATTCTACCTGGGCATGAAAATATTATACATCATCAATTATACATTTTTACAAGTATTCTGAAGCAACCCTATCAAAAAGAAATATAACCTCAAGGCCAAAACATAAACACAAGCTAAAGACAAAATGTAAGCTTGCAAGACACAGAGCACCATCTAGAATGGAACAATCAACAACAACACCCTGCTAGTTGAGTGACAATGGTCCAGAGGTTTCATTATCAAGCTTGGTAGGACAGAACAACAATACACAGAATAATGAGGAGGAGTAACGAGAATAGTCTCAAGGTAATGCCTGAAAGGTCTTTTAAGAAATTTAGTCAATTGATGGGTTGGGAAATTATTACATAAACCAAAAAATCACTAATCTTGAAACAAAGTTTCATCCATTCACCAGAATATGCTTCACCACAAAATTAACCTAAGTTAAGTGCAGAAATGTTCTAGAAGAGAAGTATGATAATTTAACAAATAAACACATCCAGGATAAAATACTTCCAAATGGAAGGAACAAATGTTAAACTAAGATCCATTTAATATTTTTTTATATAGAAAAAGAAAATTTATTAGAGAGGGGAGAAGAAAAGTACAGCTATGAGGAGAACACATTACCCTTCTTAAAAACGGGAAAACAGAAGATACGGCATAGAACATAAAAAAACATATGTAGCAATGCTGCCCACACTCTATGCATATCTAAAATGGCAACTCCCCATAAACAACATGAGAGCATTCCATTCCAACCAAACACAGCTAAGTACTTCTATTCAACAATTTAAGGAAACTCTAGAACAAAGACAAACAACATGCCCAATTGCACCACTACCAAAGAAAGACCTATTATGGTATTTGAAAGTAAGCATGGTATGATAATTCTAACCAACAATGTCAGTGCTGGAAACTCCTTCAGTGCGCTTTATCTGTTTGTAACGGCCAGCCTTTTTGGCATGAGCATAAGCATCAGTTCCATCAGGAAGAACACAAGGATCATCTCCATGAATAATATAATCTATCTTATACTCATCAAAAAGCTTCTTCATGAATTCCTCCGTTATGGCATAGGGAGCTTCAGGAATAACCTCATCAACCCACTTCACAGCATTCACCATGATCAACCTAACACACATCATCATAAAACAACCCCATCAAAATCAAAATCAACAAACATCACGAGATAAAAACAAAAATGCCAAACTAATAAAAAAAAATCACATTTAACAAACAGAACAATAAATCTGCAATTTATTTAAATACCAAAAAGAAAAAACATAGAAATGGTATGTAAGTGCAATCAATTCAAAAGCTGAAACCCCATCAAAAGGAATAAATTAAGAAAAAACAGATTTTTTTTCCAGAAACAAAAACAAAAATGGTTAATTTAATTAAGAGGAAAGGAATGAATTGAAAGTTGAAACCTTTCATGAAGTGGGGTGACAGGAGGACCCTTATTGGCAATGATTTCAGCATCACTAACAACCCCAACAATTAACTGGTCACCAAGGGCACGAGCCTGACGCAGGGCATTGCAATGGCCATAATGCATCATGTCAAAGCAACCATCCATGTATACACGAATCGGCTTCTTGTTACGCCTTCTGCTCTTCCAGAATCCAAAAGCCCATAAATTCTGACCCGAGTATAGACCCAACAGTGACACCCCAACGATCACCCCTCCCACCACCCACGTCGCCACCCACTTTGCCGCCGCATGCTTCTCCGCCACCGACTCACCGCCACCGCTACCCATTCCTCTTCCTCTTAGTCACTCACCGATTCTTCTGGTTCCTCATTCGCAGGACAAACCGAATGGAATTGGACATGAAACAAAAAGGTTGCAAATTTGCAGAAGCAAAATATTCGGGTTTTGAGCTGAATGAATAATAATCAGATTCCATAATGAAACTGGGCCAAAAGCAGGTTATTGTTAGGGAACAGACAACGGGGAGTTGCTTTTAGGACCTCGTTTTTGCTATTCACACCCCCTAATATACCTCATTCCCATATTACCCCCAACCCACTCCGCCTCCCCTCCCCTCCCCTCCCCCTTCCCCACTCCTTATGCCGGTCCCTCCCCCACTCCCTTTTATTTTTTTTTTTAATGTTTTGTGTTTAGAGATTCTGTCTCTAAACTCATCTCGCAAAAAAAAAATATCTGGAACCATCCGGAAACTAAGTTCCGGATATCAGCTTTGTTAACTTAATGTCCGGAAGGTTTGGAAATTTTTCAAGGCCTCACCCCCTACTGCTACACAACTGTTCCGAACATTAATGTCCGAAAGGTTCCGGACATTTTGTTCACAAAGTTGATATCCGAAACTTAGTTTCCGAAAGGTCCCGTAAAAGAACCTTTATTTTTTTTCAATGTTTTGTGTTTAGAGACGGAAAAATTCTGTCTCTAAACACAAAACATTGAAAAAAAATAAAGGGGAGGGGGGAAGGGGTCGGAACGGGAGGGGGGAGGGGGAGGGGGAGTGGGTTGGGGGTGGCTAGCGGTGGGGGTGGGGGGTGGGGATATATTATGGGGGTGCGAATAGCAAAAAGGGGGGTTTCAAAAGCAACTCCCCAGACAACGTTGTAGAGACAAACAAACAGACCACACAGCCCATGCGTCATTTGTAAGCACTATCTATCTCTCCCCTGTTGGCCCATTCTACCAATTTTTTAACAAGGCCTTGTTGACATTTTTTAATCTTAAAAATCATTTGTCCAAAATAAAATCTTGAAAATCGAATTTCAGTTAAGAATAACATAGTTTTCTTTGTATTTTATTTTTAGCATGTTATTACTTTCTTTTTATATAAAATAAATATGCCTTGTAATACTGCCTTTGGATGTTGAGAGAAGATGGAAAAAAAGACTAAGTAGAAAGAAAATAAAGTGAACAAAAGAAAAAAAAATAAGTAACTGAGTTCATTTTATTTTGTAGATTACATTTGGATCGAGGGAAAAAAAATTAAAAAGTTTTCTTTATCAGTTTGATGTGAAGTAAAAGTGAAAAGGAAATAAATAAATAACCTATGTAAAATGAGAAATATCAAGTGTATCTATAATAGATAAGAGAAAAATAGAAAAAAAAAATTTAAAAAAAAATTATTTTCTTGAAAAGCTTTATTATTCAGTACATGACAGATAATACAAATGTATAAAAAAAAGAAAGAAAGAAAATCATAGAAGTGAAAAAAAGAGAAAAAAAGGTGAAAAGGGAAAAAGAAAATATTCTTTTAGAATTACATCTTTTATGTAAAAGTTATGAATTTTTTTATATCAATTAGAAAGGAAAAAAATTGTTTATTAGGATAAAATATTAGCTCTTAGTTCAACCCAAATTGAAAGGAATGCTAACTCAAAGATAAAGAAAGTGTGACAATAAAATGATGAAATGTGGTCCTTTAGAAATATGATTTTGACAAAAGTACCCTTACCTTCAAATTTTATGATAATGGACATTCACATGTTTTTAACATATTTCTAATCACAAAGGAAAGGATGTGTTACTTAAAACTTTTTGAAGCTTTTGAAAAAGGGGTTCAAAATGAAAAATGTCCTAACATTACTTTTGTAAAGAGTGATAGGGAATTTGAAAAGTTCTCATTCAAAGCCTTCTTTGATGAAAGTGACACATCACATCATTTTTCATGTCCTAGGACACTACAACAAAAATAGAGTTGTGGAGAGGAAGTATAGAACCTTACAAGAAATTGCTAGAATAATTCTAAATGATTATGGTGTTCATAAATACTTTTGGGTTGAAGCTATGGATACTTCACGCTACATTTTGAATAAAGTTTCAATTACAAGCATTTTGAACAAAAGTCCATATGAATTTTAGAAAAGGAGGAAACCAAACATTTCCTATTTGGATGTGAATGTTATCTCTTGAATAATAAGGATAATTTGGGTAAATTTGATTTTAAATTTGATAAAGTAATTATTGTTGAATATTCATTAACCTTAAAAGCATACAAGGTTTATAACTTAAGAACTCGAATTTAAATTTAGAAGAAAGTATGTATGTTATTTTCAATGAATCTAATGTTTCTCTTGATAAAAGTAAGATTGTGTATTTATAAGATCTGTTGGAAAGGTTGGGGATCAACAGGAAAGTTAAAAAAAAATAGAAGCAAAGATCAAAACTTGAAAGATGTTTAGAAGGAATATTAGCAGGATACAACTGGAGAATCTTTTTCTAAACAACAGGATGATCAATTCCAACATGCTTCTAATTATCTTAGCATGCCAAATTTAGAATAAAGTATGCATGTTGTTTCCAAAGAATCGAATGCTTTTTTTTAGAAAAGTAAGATTATGTATTTATAAGATAAGTAAGATTATGTATTTATAAGATGAGCTTGAAAGGTCGGGGATCAACTGGAAAGATGAAAAATAATTTAGAAGCAAAGATCAAAACTCATAAGATGTTTAGAAGGAATATTAGCAGGATACTGCTAGAGAATCTTCTGCTAAACATTGGAAATCCTTAAGATGTGAGAACTAGATCTCATTTCAGAAGATAAACAAATCACTACAAGAAATCATCGATTTAGATGCGAACGGGTAGCGTCGACCAGGCCGACGCTTACTTTATTAAATAACGATGGCCTAGCCGACGCTAATGGTAAAATATTTTTTTTAAAAAAAAATTATTTAGCATCGGTTAGGCCGACGCTAAAGACAAAAATAAATTTAACGTTGGCCTTCGTAAAGTTAGTGTCGGCGTGGCCGACGCTAATATCTTGTTATTTTTTCACTATGTATATAATATTTTGCACTATATATTTCAAGAAACAAACATAGTGTAAGGATAATACTTCTTCTTGGTATCAAGTAGGTTGCGGGTTCAATACTCACAATTGATAAATTTGGGGAGAAAGGATATTTTTTGAAAAAAATTATTAGCGACGGTCAGGTCATCGCTAAAGGCCGACGCTATGTTGTGATGGCCATGGAACTAGAGTCAGCCGTAAAATATCGTCGCTATTGCATTAACGACGAGGCTTTTAGCGACGACTGGTGGGTCGTTGCTAGGCCATCGCTAATAATGAAATAGCGACTGTTTTTTCCCTGTAGCAACGACCAAAAACCATCGTTAAAAACCGATTTTCTTGTAGTGAATGTAAATGAACAAATATTTAAGATGGAATCAAATAAAATTGATGAAGCACTCAATGATAAATTTATCAATTAATGTCATGCAAGAGGAGCTTGATCAATTTGAAAAGAATACAATTTGGACATTGGTATCTCTTCCTCAATGTCAATCCATCATTATAACAATATGAATTTATCGAAACAAAAAGAATTAAAAGGGCAAAGTGGTAAGAAAAACAAAGCAAGGTTAATTAGTAACTTAAGGGTACAATTTATAATAAGGTATTGACTATGATGAAAACTTTATCCTTGTAGCTAGAATAGAAGCAATTAGAATCTTACTTGCATTTGATGTAGATAAAAACTTTTGAGTTATTTCAAGTTGATGTTAAAAGTGCATTTTTAAATGGCTATATAAATGAAGAAGTTTATGTGATTTAAAGCAAGGTCCTAGAGCTTATAGTATGAAAGATTCAAAAGCTTCTTGATAAAAAATAGTTTTTATAAAGGCAAAGTTGATACCATATTGTTTAGAGAAACTCATAAGAATGATATTCTAATTGTTCAAATATATATGGATGACTTTATTTTTTATGCTACTAATGAGAAAATGTGTAAGAAACTAATTGCAATCGCAAGTGCACGATTTGGTCAAGTAGTATAAAAGATACCGTCTCCATAAAGACTATATTGTTGATTATCAATTGTTGACAATTTTATTATCTAAATGCACCACCCAATTAAATTTGAAATCAAGAAGGATAAATTTAATATTTGGTTAAAGAATAAAAGAAATCAAATTATTAAATGAGATAAAATCAAATCTAAAAGTTTCTAGGAATTAGGATTTATCACAATGAGCACCAACAAATATGTAAAGATTACCTTTTTATTAAGTTTTATTTTAAAGGTGAATTATCCAAAGGCAATTATTGGTTCCTTTCAGAATCTCAATAACGTATTTGATTAGAGCAACTCCTACTTTCGTGATTTAGAGTCTCAAGTTTAATTTTAAAGTTTGCAATATTAAGGTTTACATTTTAATTATTCCTCTAGTATCTAAAATCATGTCAATAAGAGGCCTAACAAACTCACAAGCATTAAGATTATCTAAAACTGAAGTAAAACAAGACTGACATTAGTAAAAGGGAAGAAATCAAAACATAATTGTCAGTCCTACACTGGGCTACTCCCAATTCCTAAAACTAAAAATCTATTCAGCCATATTTAAATCAAAACCAATAATTATGAATCCAAATATGATGATTCAACAAAACTAAAAAGAATAAAGTAAAAAAAATAAAGAAATCCAATTTCTGCTCTCTGAAACTTGTTGTTTTGTTGAATTTGACATAAATCTTATGTCTTGCTCCCTAAAGGTTTTGAACTGTCACTCTTGATCATAAAAAAAATAAGGCTAATCTTGATTTATTTTCAACGCTCCCTTCTAATTGTGTCATCAATTGGCTTTTATATTTAGGGAATAAAATCGAGCAAGGCCCATAACCAATTCGCTGCTACAAAAATCTCAAATACCTTCCTTTTATCAAATTCTTTAAGATTTAATAGCCAATTCCCTCCACCTACAAAATAAAAGACACAAAGCAGATATTTGAAATAAAAGGTATTCAAATGCATGCTATAAGCAACAAATAGACATTATTATTCACAATTACAATGTCAATTTACCTAAAAATATTATAAAATTTGAACACACATCATAAGCGATAAATAGTTTGGTGCTCGTGCACGGACGATGCTCGTAACAGGAATGTTAAACAGATAAGTTTTAAAGTTAAATGTTGTAATTATTTTAAAATATAATTTGGTTTGAATGTGTATATAATTTTTAGTAAATGTGTATGAGAAGAAATTATACATGGTAAAAGAGTTACTGTGAAAAAGGATTAACACACACACATGGATGAAGTATCTAACTTATGAAGATAAACTTTGTTTATTAGAGATAGGAATGTTGATGTAATCTGTGTAAAAGAGAAGTTAAATTTAAAATAACGTAGAAGTTAATATAGAGTATATGTATATGAGAAAAAGAAAAAAGAAGGTTATGACTTATCTAAATTAAATTTTTGAATACTCCTTTGAAAACCACATTTGATGTATTAATGTTCGTTGAATTTCCCTCTTTATCACATATAAGAATTTTAGGTCCATTACGTGATGTTACTCTTGAAAGTGCAACATATAACTGATTGTGAGAAAAAAAAACGATCTTGGAAGGAAAATTCCAACATGTTTGAGAGACTTTCCTTCACTTTTGTTGATTGTCATTACAAATGAGACTGCAACTAAAAATTGTCTTTGTTGAAAGTTAAAAGGCATCCTTTTATCTTATGGAATAAATGAGAGTCTTGGAATGAAAACCTTTTCTTTAACATGGTTGTCTGATATGACTCTTGCTTATAAAACATATGTGCCTATTTAAGTAATGATGAGTCTTATCCCATTACACAATCCAGAATACTGGTTTATATTTCTCAACAGCATGATAGGAACACCTACTTTTACTTTAACCTCATGATTTGGAGGTCGTAATGAAGTTATTATATTGAGGAATTCGGTAGTATGAACATCATTAGGGTTATTAAAGTGGGCATCTACTGGACATGAGCTGTCAAAAATAAGAAAAGAGCTTTGTCTCACCGGGAATGAGTGATAACATGTAATCATTCAAAATCTCAAGACTATCATTCGTGGGTGCTAAAAGCTCGATTTTGAAAGTAGCTTGGCTATTTCACGTTTTCCAATAGAAGCAAGAGGATCACCTAAATCATTTAGCAACAAATCTTTTGCAATTTCAATATGGACCTCGTCATTAACTTTTTGATCATTCCTTCTATCACCAATGCTCAACACCTAGTCAGAAAATCTTTTCAATGTTAATACCTTGCAATAATTCCAAAGATATTAAGAGTTGAAGGTAGCATGGACTATATCTCCTCTTATCCCTTTAGGGATTACAACCTACATGTAGGATCTGCCTAAAATCACCACAAAAAATAACTACTTTTTCTCTAAAAGGAAGATTGGTCCTATTTATGGAAGTGAATCGAAATATGCCTCTAAAAGTCCTATCATTAGCTTCAAAACAATGTTTATAAGTCATGGGACCCTCATCTCGTAATATAACATATATATAGATATATAATATAACATTGATGACTATTAATTAATTTTTTTCAGGTTATGGAAATAACTATTTTAATATTATAATCGCTGGAATTATTAAAATATGGATTAATAATTGTCCATAAGAATTATTAAATAGTAGTTTTTCTATAAGACTGTATAACATATGGAATTTAAAATATGATAGTCCGTATAGCTTCATAACGTATATTTCTGCTGCCATTTTTCATATACTCATACTATAATTCTTGCAATTTTTTAATATTAAAATTATTAAGATTTACTTTAATATTGATATTTGATATAATATATAACTATAATAAAATAATTACTATTAACATAATTATATAATAATTTTTTAAAATTATTTTACTATATTTTAAATTTCGTATTATATTTTTGTTTATGTTACAAACATTTTTTTAATATTGAAATTGTTAAAATTGACTTTGATATTAATATTTAATATAATAAAGATAACTATAATTAAATAATTACCATAATTATTATAAACATGATTATAAAATGATTTTTAAGTGTTTGAGCATGTTTTAAATTTCGTATTATATTTTTATTTTTTTAAAATTAAGTTTAGCATTTTTTAAAATTATTTTATTATGTTTTAAATTTTGTATTTTATTATTTTTTATTTAAGTTTTTTTAAATTATTATTATTTGTATTTATTATTGTTATTTTATTATTATAGTGATATTCACATTAATATAATTACCATAATTAATTCATAGTTTTTTATAATATTAATCATTTGTAAGGTAAAAGATATTTTCTATTTTTAAAAAACTTCGACCCTTTGAGGGCACTTCCGAGAAGGAAGCACCCTTACAAATTTTGACTAATAAGGTTTCTTCCTTCCCAGATACACCATCGCAAGGCCCTATTTATTTATTTTTTAAAAAAAATCATTGTGATGGTGTTTCACACGTTTAATGCAAATATTTTATTATTATCCCATAAAGGTATTGTGTTAAATATTTTTTTATTTTCAGATTATGTCTTATATTTAGATTGCCTAAAGCATAACCTACTTAACATTAGTCAATTATGTGACAAGTGATAGCAGACAAGCAGTAGATCTAAAATTAAGCAAAAACATCCGGTTAGAATTTAAAACAAGCAATTATAACCGGTTGGGCGACAAGCTAATCCATGCATAAAATGAATGGAAAATGAGAGAAAATGAAAGAAAAGTGGAAGAGAATAGAGATGGTGTAGGCACCACTGAGGAAGGCAACCCCTTCAATAGATAAGCCAACAATGTAGATTTGCCACCAACTCGTGGAACCAGATAAAAAGCATGATGATTTAAGTAAGAACCATCAAGCCTCTCAACCTCACAAGGGAGAATACAAGCATAAGCTCTATTACAGAATGTTGATTACGAGATACAAGTGAGGAGAAGGCCCCTTGTATAGAAAGATGGAGCGGCCAACTCATAAGGAAAATAAAGATAAATTAAAATAATCCTAATGGGTCTTTGAACCCATGACTCCTAATGCTTTTAGTAAAGCAGCCTCCTAGCCACTAATTCTAAGTAAGTTAGCGCCTCAAAGAGAGTAGGAGGTAGGAAAAATACAATAAAATTCAAATACAAGCAAATCCTATCAAACTAAAGTTTAGAGACCATGACTAGGTAGACTTCTATTTTAGGGAATTCAAATCACAATTAAAATGATGAAAATTATTTGGTTGACCAAGAGTAATATGGTCAATGTTGACTTTATGAAGTCAACTCTCCTTTGATGGGCCTTCACGCACCCAAGCATCAGTGATACTAACCCAATCTCTTTGACTCCCAGTTGCTCCCATTAGCAACAAGCCATCAACAAGGGATATTGATGTATTTTTTATTCATCTTGCTACTTAATCAAAAGAATTGATGATAGACAAATAAGCTTTGTTGGAAATGGGATAAATAACATCTATGTGGTAAACTTGGATTCCATGGATGCATGTGATATTAAGTCCTTTATGTTAAAAGATGATGAATCACGGTTATGGCATAAGAGAATAGTTCACATTCATATAAACCACCTAAACAAGTTGATTTCTTCATTTAGTCTTTGGATTGCTTAAGATCAAGTTTCATAAAGATAAGTTATATGATGCTTCTTAAAACGGAAAGTGAAAAGTTCATTTAAAGCCAAGAATGTGGTTACTACTTCTAGACCATTAGAACTCTTGCATTTAGATTTATTTGGTCCTTCTATGATAATGAGTTTTTGTGGTAACTATATATTATGCACTTTTCATTATTGAATATTGTAACATCCTAATTCTGTGAACCTAGAAGTAGTGCCCGTTGGAGACACATTTCTAAGTTTATGAAATTATTTCGCGCCATTATCGGTATCGACATACAAATAATCACATATACATGCTTAGGTAATCCAACGTATACATAAGCGGATGACAAAACATGTAAACTTAAATACATAACTTAATATGCCACTTGGTGGCTACAACTATAACATGTTTGGGATGTTATGGTCTAGGAAACTCTTACCGGGAATCCGACAGAGTCTCCCCTAAAAACTGGATATTTCCAGAAAGTTTAACTCAACCTGAAATCCAGAAGAATCCAGCCAATACAACATTCACACATATACATACACATTTATATTCATAATATTACATTATAGTTCCCCAAAATGTCATAACATCCCTCCCCTAAAGATCATGGCCTAAGCACAACCCCACAATTCCAAGGTTTCATTTACATTAACAGTATCACATCATCCTACTTAACTAACTCCTCAGTTCTTCTGTCATGCCTCTGGACAGCAACCTGCACACTGAATGTAATTTCCCACATCGTGGGATGAGACTACATCGTAGTGAGTGCGATAACGGTGTGTGCAGTGTGGAGAAAACCAGGCAAATGCATAAATAACATGGATACACATAGATGCATCATGGTACATATATTACAAGTTATAGAAAGTCAAGTAATGCACATTATAGTGAGAGTAATGATCATAAGTCATACATGAAAAGCAACCAATGTAGGGTTAGTCTAAAGTGTTTTAACCCAAACACCCAGGGTTCTTTTCACTGTTACTTGATTTGAGCGCTCAACCATGTGACCAAGGACTGTCGTCCAGGGCCACCCTGATTAAGTTTTATTAGCAAGCAACATAAATTCAATTTTTAGTTGAGGAACCCCCATTTAACTCCTTGGTCGTGGAGCAAATGAGAGTTACCTCTCTTGTACATGATTGGTCCGAAGACCCCTAATTTGGTCCGAAGATCCCTGATTTGGTTTGAAGACCCCTGATTTCCTGATTAATCTCTTGGCCCAAGGCCCATGAAAACATGATTACTTGATGAGGGTTTCAAAGCATGAAAGCATGATTCGTGACATGTAAACATGTTATATGCATGCTAAAAGGAAATTCCATGACATACAAATCCCATAATCAACATTTATCATGAAAACCCTAACTTCTTGAACCTAGGGTCAAATCACATTTCAAGTAATCAGGCCAATAAACATATAAACCCTAGATTAATCCTCAAACAAGTGCAAATAAGTAAAGTAGGAAGGGGGAGGAAGAATAGGGGTCATGGAAGAGCTTCACACATGAAGGAAAGTGAGTGGGTGAATCATACTCACCTTAGAGTTGGAGAAATAAGATGATGGAGTGGTAACGAACGTTAATCCAAGGGTCCTCTAGAGATTTGAGGCTTCAAACTGTGCTCCTCTTCTTTGATCTTCCTTTCTCTCTCTAGTTCCTCCCTCTAGAAATAGAGAATAAGGAAAAGAATGAGGGAAAGCCTTCCCGGATCTAATTTTAAAAACCAAATCTGAGTGTCCTCGCTCAAGCGAGAGTTTCTCACTTGAGCGAGCAGAAGTAATCAGTGCTGGCAACACGTTCTCGCTCAAGCGCGAGCCTTCTCGCTTGAGCGAGAATGCTCCAGAGAGTAACCCCTCTCTGGATGATCCTCGCTCGAGCGAGCCCCTTCTCGCTCAAGCGAAAATCGTCCAGAGAGCACATTTTTCCTCCCCTGCTTCTCGCTTAAGCGAGAACATTCTCGCCCAAGCGCGATATGCAGAAATCAAATCTTGCATTTTTGCTGCATAACTCGCTCAAGCGAGCCTATTCTCGCTTGAGCGAGAATCCTAAGATTCAATTCCTTAATTTTTACTCCTCTCTAAACCCAACCAACTCCTCCCACTCAAACCTTGTCCTTCCCCTTAGCACCTTCTCCTAACTTAACTTTCCTCATCTAAAGTTCTCCTCACCCTGACTTCGTCACCTCAATTCTCGATGCCTGTTTCAATACCATTTTTAGCTTGCCTGACGATTAAGGCCTGAAATGATACACTTCTCCCTAACTCTCTTTGATAATGTGTCTCCCTACTTAGTTCATCCTAACCTAACTTCTTTCCGCATTCTGGTTTCATCATAATTCTCTCTAACTTATAGTGTGATTTTCTCCTAAGTTCCGTCTACAGTCATCTTACTGATCGTTTGGTCATACTTCCATAGACTCCCTAAAACTAGAGACTCTTGGTTTATTTACCTAATTTCTTGCCTGAGACCATACTCAACCTCCAAGTTCTCATCCTACTCCTAACCTCCCTCTCCTGGCTGGGTTTACAACCTAAGGCTTCCCTTGTATTTTTAGACTCCAATTTCCGGAATGTTACAATTCTACCCCTTTAATTAAATTTTTCCCTCAAAATTTTCTCCCATCGTCCCCAACACCAGGTTACCCTCCTAATACCAACTATGGTCTGGTGCTTAGAATTCCCCCAATTTCGCTCGATAACTAATACCTCTATTCCTCAAGGTGGCTAAAAGAAACTTAAGGTGCTTTCATTTCTAAACTCGTCTGTTAGGCTCCATCCTCAAAGGCTACACCTACATTGGCATCAGTTACCCACTCATCCTATGTCTAGCTCACGTTGAAATCCATCGATTTTACCTTATTTCTCCACAATTCAGATGTGGATTCCTAGGGGGCCGCAAGTTGGTTTTCTTCACCCTAGAAGGATTTAACTACTTAGGATCACCGTTCTCCCTAACTAGTCAAGAACGCTATACTCAGGATTTCCTACTGCAAAGAAAAATGGTGGTTGTCTCGCCTCCATCCTATGTTATATGCAATTTCCCACGTTACCGACAAGGTCATAGTATAGGAAGGGTTCATAACTTCAACTATAACTCCTAACTCGATTCTCGACACTTACCCTACTCTTAGGAGCTACCTAGCAGTTACACATTTCGTGAGGAAGTCTAAACCCTTGAAAGTTATAACTCGATCTACAACTGGGTGTGGGTAACGACTTAGCCTCACACCATGTATTTCTAATTAGTTCTCTAGCTCATACCATGGCTTCTAAGGAATTAGTGCCGCTACCACCAACGCATGTGTTCACTGAATACAAGAATCTTGAAACTCATACCGGGAAGGTGATTCGGCACAAAGGGTGCATCCAAGAACACACCCTAAAGAAACTCATGTACAAACAACAACTTGAAAAGCAAGGAACAAGAGCAAGCAGGATCAAGGAAACCCCAACGACCTGAACAGGCAACACTTCTACAAATATCGTCTCTACAGGTTAAGGAATGACCCTAGTGAACCTCAACCAGTTCCCAAATGTGCCCCAATGTATTCTACTTTCGCAAGTCTATACTACGACTACCCCCTTAAGGAATAGAGCTTTCACCTAGCTTGGCTCTAAGTCTCAATTGAAACTTAGGGTGACCTATGGTTATCCACACTCTAGTTCCCTTAAGAAACAAGGTCTCAAAGTGACTACCTACTATCCTATTATTAGTTTGTTTCTCCTGGTCCTATAGCCTACTTAAGGTGTCTTAAGGTCAGATAGGGGGATGGGTGAAGGCTTCTGTTGTGTGCTCTGATCAAAAGGGCTGGGTTGGGGTCTACCCCCTAATCCCTACCAACCACCGACTATCCGTCTATCTATGGTCTCCTCCTCCTCTACCTGCCACCGGAGAAGAACTACCCCCTTAAGGAGTAAAGTTCTCCCCTAAGGGAAACTCTAAGTCCCAAGTCACTCTCTCAGCATAACCCTGATCCTACCCCCGAGTTTCTCTAGACTATGTCTTCAACACTGGGAGCTTCTCCTCTTAGTTTTTCCTAGGGAGTGTGAAAGTATTCCCAACTCGACTCTATGGAATTTCTATCTGATTAGGGCGGTTTTGGAATTTAATGGCCGTTCTAGCTATTCCCGCTACCCACTCTGATTTCTACTATTCTAAATCTCTTCCCTGCCCCCTATAGATTCTCTAGTCCTAATCGTGACGATCCTTCTATTCTTAGGGTATGGGTCCGGGTTGGGAAAGAAGCCCACGATTAAATCGATTGCCCCTCAACTCCCGGAATGACAATTAGGCGATGTAGGCATGAGGAAGCTTAACGAGGAAATTCTATCCCTTGCTTAACAAGAGAAAGATGGGGAGGCTCGAGAAGTTGGAAGAGTTGGCACGCATAATGGGGCCCACGACCCCTCATGTAGAAACCACAGGAAACACTAGAAGGGGGGTTGAATAGTGTTTTATAATTTCAAACAGATTTTATAGGAAACCTTTTCACAAACAGAGTTTAACAAACTTTTGGGTAACTTGCTGAAACTGATGTTTTTCAGAAACTTGCTGAAATGCTTCAACAGGTCCAAATCATAGTATTTAAAACTTGTTTTATAAATCTTTTGAAATTGATTTACGTTCAAACTTATAAAACTGATTATTCAGAACCCTCCTGCTAGATTATATAACAAATAAAAAGAGATAAGGGTTAAGAAAACATAGCCAAGAGAATTATCCTGGTTCTCTCACAACCACCGTGAGCTACGTCCAGTCCCAATGCTAAACCAGCAAAGGATTTCCACTAACTGATCACAGTTACAAGTATTATTTTATCCACAGCCTCTTCAGGCTAAAACCCAAGTATTCTTTTGCAGACAAGCCTCTTCAGGCTAAAACCCAAGTATTCTTTTGCAGACAAGCCTCTCCAGGCTCAAACCCAAGTATTGTTTTGCAGGCAAGCCTCTCCAGGCTCAAACCCAAGTATTGTTTGTTCCACCAATCCTCTCCAGGCTCTCAGACACTTGAAAGTGTTTACAGAATATTAGAAGTTTAAGTTCTTAAGAAACTTAAACTGAGAAATATCTTGTACAAAGGATAACCGAGTATAAACTCAGGATACAATAGAAATTTCTAAGTACAAAGATTATCAGAGAGTAGCAGCAGTGTTTTGGCTCTATTTCTTTTCTTGGCTCATTAAAAATTCTTCTCTAAGCTTGGTCGTCATCTTCAAAGTCTTTCATGAAGCAATATATAGAGTTTAAAAATAAATCCGTTGAAGAATGCTTGTTCACCGTTGAGAGATAACATTAAATGTTGTTTAAGACGTTGTGAAACAATCTCCTTAAAGCTTCTGACTTTGAGTAACAGGTTCACGTACCATAGACTGACATGTGCAGGTACCAGGTTACAACAATCTCCCTTTTTGGTTAAAGACTTGAGATACTGCATAAAGGGATATCTGCAACATTCCTTAAATGTAACAAACTTGCTTCAGACGTTAAGGATGCATTGAAGTCTTGAGCAGACATCCTTCTGACTTTAGTCAAATGCTATGATGTAGGTCTTCAGCATAAGTCTTTCTTTAATTGCAGTAGTACTTCAGAAGGATAGATGAAGTTCAGCAGGTCTTTGTTCTTCAGAGAGTTCCCAATATCAGATGTTCAACTTCGGAGAGTTGAAATATATCAGAGAGTAGCTCTCCACAAAGGTTTCTGAAACATATAAACACACTTCCTTCAAGTGAAAAACTGTTCTTATAAAAAGTAATCCTTTTAACTCAATTTTGTTATCCATTAAAACTTAGGATTGATGAGACTTTAAACATTATTAACTTACTTAATAATATTTTGAGACTCAACATTCTCCCCCTTTTTAATGATGACAAATTTGTTTAAAAAGAAACTTAGCAAATATCTGAAGGGAAATAAAAGTGTAAAGATTAGAATATACTCCTGATGAAATTCTGGCAAGCGTACCAAAAGTTCAGCAGTATAATAGTAAGTATAAAGTATCGTATCCACAGAGAGTGGTTCACTTTGCAAGATTTTAGTGATCAAATTACCAAGTGAGCAACTTTTTAAGAGAATGGTTAATGTGCGGAATTTAAATGGCAAAAAGAAAAGTAAGCTATAAAATAAGGGAAGATATATTTACTTGGATTAGGATTGGACTTCGCTTCTTCGCACCCCTTATGTATGTGAATCCCTTCTTTTAATTATAAATTTGTTATTAATTATACCTTAGCCAAACTGAATTGATAAAACCCCGAGTTACCAGTAGCCTACCACTCAAAGATAATCCATGCGAGCTCTCCCAAGTGTCAAATTACCCTCGGCTCATTAAGCTCTTAATTAATTAATTATTGTCCGTTTGTTTGAATCGTCCATTAATTGTACTTCCCTATAAACGCTCTTCATTCAAGGGTTGTCACTACCCCATCAATCACAAGATCCCGTTTATCCCTCACATACAATTAACTTTCAATTATGTTACTATCAATTAACTATATGTTCCTATAGATGCTCCTACGAACGGGCTGTCACTCACCAAAACAATTCAATCATCAAATTCCACCTATATTTCCATATAATTAACGAGTACTTTTAGCAATCGGAGGTTAGGTTTCCTATGTCTAGGCTCCCCTAAACTCTAATACTAGCCAGAAATCTCATTATGTGTTATCCTGACCACTAGCCTACGACTCCGGCGCACGCGCGGAAGTAATGCATTAAGAACAACATAAAAGTACCGATATAATTAAAAACAGGGATTTATAATTAAAAATAAGAGAATTCACATACACTTGGGGATGAATCCACTACATCCAATCCTACTGGAGAGCTTAGCTACTCATGGTAGCCATCACAAACCACTGAAGAATCTGTCACCTTCTTCAATCCTTGTGCGTCTATCTTTCTATTCTATGTCTCCCTCCTCTGTACTCTCTAAAAGCCTTCTTTGTACTCTCTAAAAGCCTCTCTGTACTCTCTAAAAGCCTCCTTTAGATCTGTGCAAAAGGTACTATTTATACACTAAGGAAAACCCTAATTTAAATTTGGAAGAGATCAATCTGTATTTGAATTTAAAAAGCCGGTGCGTGACTTGCGCTTCACCCGCGCTAAGCGCAGATGAAGCGTGTCCCTCTGTAAGCTGCGCTCCACCTGCGCTAAGCACAGGTGAAGCGTGAAACACGCTGTAGACTTTCTTCAATTCCTCATTTATCCACTTGATCTTTTTCTGATCTTGCCTTTGCTTGATTGGTTTTCCTTGTTTCCCTTTTCTGGCTTGATTTTGTATTTATTTGAACTTGAATTCAAATTGGGGAAAGTTATCCACAAGATCCTTTGTTTAAATGGTTGCTGATCTAATCTTTATTTTGTCCTCATTTAAACTTCAAATCTACAAATAATCTCCCTATTTAATGCTATTTTCTCTTCTATTTCAAATCTTCCATAAATCTGCACAAAATAACAGATTTCTAATCAAAATAGCATCAAATTCAAATTCAAACTAAATAATTACAATTATTACAATTATTCATAAAAAGGGATTATTTTGGGGCATAAATAATTATTTTAGCCTTGATAAGTGTAATAAAAACATAGGAAAATATCACATAATTTACACTTATCAACTCCCCCTAAGTCAGATACTTGTTCTGAATACCTTGCTCCCCCTGAAACAAAGATTTCTTCCAAAAACATTTAACTTCAGATTTCAGATAGTTCCTTTTTAACTTCTTTTCTTTTTATAATTCTTTTTATATACTCCCCCTTTTGTCATCAATCAAAAGGGTGGGCAGAAGTGAGCAGAAGTAATAAATGCAGTTAACAAGTACGGGGTAGGTAAAGAAATGAATTTAGCCAAAGCAGCTATAAGCATTAAACACTCAATCATTGCATGATATAACGAGCGCAGTTGATTAAATACGAGTCAAGCACAATAAATTCACGTAGAAAAATCACAGAGAAGATATATCATAATCATAATAAAATTCAGAAGGTTCAACACAAAAGAAACTTGTAAACATATAGACTTTCTGAAATTTAGGCATATCAAAAGTTGTTGGTACTTTTAAGCTTTTGGCTTAGACTCTTCATTCTGGAGATGAAGAGGAACAACATTCAAATGCCTCACCATGCTTTACAATCTATTGTTTCTCCTTCTCAATCTTCTGATGTCATCTTCTCTCATGGCAAGAACTTCAGCAAGATCAGCTTCCTTGTAAATGATATGAACGTGCTTTCAATGGAAAGTAATCTCCACAAAGCCAACAGGAAAACCATATTTCGCAGGATTAGCAACCAACCAGGTGTAGACAGTAGGAGTATATACCACTGTGGCCCAGTCTTCTTCCTTGTATTCATCAAGTACACGTTTGAAACCAGGAAAAGTTCCAGGAAACTAGGTATGGACTTCCTAAGTTGAGAGGGTGCTCTTAGTCATGCAGTCAACAAAGTCATATCTAGTTCCTGAGCAGGACCCCTCCTTTTCCCTTTCATACCAATATGATTCCCAGATCCTATCTCTGTAAGAGTGGTCAAAACCCCCATATGCCTCAAGATCTTCAGGGAGTCTTTCCCATTCTTCTCTGGTGAAAGGTTCTAGATGATCCATATAGGCAAAATAGAACTTTGGTTCCTTCTTTTTATCTTCTGGACCTTCAGCAAGTGGCAGTCTTAGCACAACTCTGTCTAGTTGCCAATAAATATTTGTTGAGGGCTTCATGGTTAGATGAGTTGGAGGCTTGAATCCTCTACAACCAGCTTTTTCACCAACATATTTGGAATACACCTCAGCTTCCATATTTAAGTGCCTGATGAGAATCCAATCATCAACAGGTATCAATGATGCATCAGATGAATCCACATCAATCTTCTTCCAGTAGTGCCTGGGAGGTTCCACACCTTGTCTAATATTCTATATCTGATCAGACCCTCCCCCTGAAGCCTTGGTCATCCTCCTTATTCTTGCATCTTCAACAGTATCCACGTGTAACCCAGCTTGCATGGGTGGTTTCGGTGGAAAATGATCTTTGAAATGAAGTAGCTCTTCATACAAGTTTAGAAACTTGGGTAATTTGTTTCTTTGAGCTTGAGCACTTCGGTAGAATCGGTGAGGGAACTCAGTAGCCCTTAATAAATCATCAAAGCTCATAATGGGTGCTACTCTGTCAAAAGTAGGTTCCCTGGTGTAGTCTCTTGTCTTGGGTTTCCACATCATTTCCCTTGGAGTAAGGTTGCCCTCCCAAACAAACTTTCCATTGCCTTTATCAACATAGCTTCCTCTGGATTTCCAGTCAATAGTACTGGACAAAGTGGGAGCTAAAGCCAGTTGACTAGGTACCATTTCATCAGAGATATCAAAGGGCGATGGAGGTCGGAAATTTGGTGATGGTGGATTATTGACCTCAGCAGGTTCAGTCCTTATAGGAACAATAGAGATAGGACTTATCACATCAATCACTTAATCAGTCTCCATTGGGTCATCAGCATTGCGTTTGGCAACCTTTTCTCTATAAGCAGGTGCGGCAACCTTGCTCACACTTGGAAATTCATCAACAATAACTTCAGTAGGTTCACCTATGTTGTTGTCAGCAGGTGCAACCTTTTCAACCTTTTCAACAGCAGGTTGGATGATTTCCTTAGTAATCCCATGTTTTTCACAATTAGTACCATCATCAGCAATGGTAACTTCATCAACAACCTTCTCAGGAACTACATCAGTAGGAGGATCAGACTCCTTTTCGGTTGCTTCCACAACCTTTACTAGAATATCAGCACGACTAACCATATCTTCCATATTAGCAGGATCCAGGTTGTCAAAGAGTACCTTGGACTTTTTGTAGGGTTTTTCAGCAGGTACAGGCTTTAAGGCTACTTCCTGAAGCTTTCTTTGATACATCCTTGTCTTGGTCCAATCATAAAGGACAAAGGGAGAAGGAGGTTTTATCTTTCTTTTAACAATCCTTTCTTTCTTCAAGTCCAACACAGACTGTGTCTTGACTTGCTTCAAAGCTTCTTGAAATATCTCACCATCATCCTTTGGAATGGACTTGCTCCTTGTGATCATAGGGGTAGGAGCAGGAGCAGCTTCTTCAACAGGTGACAACAACCTTCTCTGCTTGGATCTTGTTGCCTTGGAAGGTCTCTTTCTTTTCTTCCAGCAGCTCTTTCATACTCTTCATCTTCTAGCATAGCTTTTTGAGCAGATTCTGCAAGTGCTCTATCATTATCTTCTTGTTCTTTTCTTTTTCTCTCTTCCTCTTTATCAATAGCAGTGACAATCTCCACTACTTTCTGAAGTTCTGGATCAGGATGCATAGTGGCTAGAGGCCTAACAATGAGTGGTTCTGAAGAACCTCCACTCACAGCTTCATCCATCATGGCATGTCCCCTGGAAGACAAGGTAGGTTAGCAACTTTAGCAGGAACATCAGTAGCCTGACCCACAATTTCAGGAGGTTTATTGTGAACCTTCTGAACAGGTTCAAGTTCCTGTTGTGTAGATGCTTCAACTACTTTTTCAGATGGAGTAGCCTTCTGATAGGATGCCTCTACTTCTCTTACCCTTTCCAGATCAGCTGGGGTAAGAATCTTCTGAGAGACCTTTGTCCTCCTCTTCTTCAGCAGCTTCTTTTCAGGAGTAAACTCAGCTGGTTTGAACTCCTCTTTCCTTGTATCTCCCTGAAGCTCATCTTCAATGATTTCTAAAACTGACTTCTGGAACTTCTCAACAAGTTCATTCTTTCTTTTCTGTTCAGGTTTCTTTAAATCTATCCCCATCTTCTTGACAGTTGTTGCATTGAAGAAACCAGGGCGTTTGTGGTCGAACAGGTTCTCCACTGGTACCTTGTAATGCATCAGTATCCTCATTATCAAAGTATTGTGGGGTAGATTTGCAGCAGAGTCCCGTGTTCTCCTAAACATTCCATAGAGAATGACCTGTGGTAGGTTTATCTTCTTTTTTTGAAGAAGGTGAATGACGCAGAACCTTTCCAACTCTGAGATGTGATCCTTACCACCTCCCTTGGGGATAATGCAACATCCCAATACAGCAAAAAGTAGCCTAGGAATATCCAACATACCAGTCCCCTTAGGGTTTGAAGGATCTACCTCTCCAAAAAGCATTTCGTTGTATTTCCCAGCTTCATCATTCTTGGCTTCCCAGTCAGGTATGAAGATAGCTCCTTCACCCTTGATACCCATTACTTGCTCCAGCACAATGTTATCTACCACAATCTCATGGCCCATAACATTTACCTTCAGATACATCTTTTTGTTACCTTCCACTTCTCTAACTGTTCTCCAGAACTCGTAGACACTGGCCTCATGCCAGCCACAGTCATTCACTTTGAAGAAAGGCAACCACCCAGCGCACTTGAAGTAGTCTGTAAGGTCAAAGCCGTTCTCAGCAAGGCTCTGAAAGTTTATGCACCTGGAGGGAACAATCTTTCCACCAACTTTCTTGGACGCCATTGTAGTAGCAGAAAGAAGCTTGAAAGAAATTAGGTTAACTTGGAGAATCTGAAAAACTCAAATGACGCACACAGAGAGAGATTTGACAGCAAGAGGAAGCAAGAGAGAGTGTAATTGTTGAATAGCTTCCACTGACGTATATATAGGCTTAGGTAACATTAATGATGGCAGTTACAGGCTGCGCAGACTTGGGGAGACGTGCAATCGTGCAGTTTTCAGAAGACAGGTGAAAAGCCAACCATCTCAGGATGCCACGTCATTAAGTGACAATTTCAAAAAGTATATATGTTCAGCAAGTTCACACAATTCAACAAGTATGAATTTCAGCAGACACGTATTTCAGAGAGTTCATGTATTTCAAATAATTACACACAAATTTTCACAGATATTTAAGGATAGCAATATTAAACAATGTTACCAGCAGGGATACTTAGTGATATGAGATGATGATGTGTATTTGTTGAGACTCAACATTGTTTCCAAGGATGCCTTTGTTGTTTTAGCAACTTGTGTTGAAGCCTCTTGGGACATAAACCTTCTTTTCATTTTGAGTTCTTCTGATCCATTCTTCTGTAGTGATTCTGGGAGTTTTCTTTTACTTGCATAATACATCTGCAAGAGAAATAATAAGAGTTTTTGGTACCCAGATTTTCTTGGGTCCATCAGGGTCAGTTACAGGTACAGGTTCCTCTTCCTGCTTACCTTCAGATTTAAATAATCTGTGTTTACCACAATGAGGACACCCATCAACCTTTTTCTTATCATTTTTAGGTAATTCAGAATTTAATGATTTGGATGATAGTTTTCCAGAGAAACCTAAGCCTCTTTTATCATTTATCCTATTCTGAGTTTTCAATAATCCGTTAAGATTATTTTTTCCTTCAGTAAAGTTGGCTAGGTCTTTAGTAAGTTCCAAAATCTGTCCTTGAAGTTTCTGTTTTTCTTCAAGTAGATTTTTGAAATTACTATTCTCCTAAACCTGAAGCTCTTCTTTCAGTATAAGATTTTCTTTCTCAAAATCCTTGTTTTTGTTGTATTCAACAGCATATGCATTTGAAAGCTTCTTATACTTCCTGAAGAGTTCCTTGGTACTATCAACTAAATCATCATATTCATCTAGAAGAGTTAAAGATGTTACCTTAGAATCAAAATCATCAGAGATGATTTGATTTGCCATAAAGCACAAAGCTGTTTCTTCAAGCGAGTCATCTTCACTTTCTGAAGTTTGATCTCCTGTAGACTTGTAGTCTTCATCTTCTATAAGAGCATATGAAGCTAACCAATCCCATATTTCTTTGGCAAAGTTAAATCCCTTAACCATATCATACTCAGTTTTGCTCAAAGAACAAATTAAGTAGAGTTTGGCTTTAGCATTAAGTTGAACTTTAATTTTTTGCTCATAGGACCACTCAGCTTTGGAAATGGGTACTCCATTTCTCATGGGAACATAGTCACCATCAGCAACAATATCCCAGAGATCTAGATTATAGCTTTCCATGAACAACTTCATATGTTCTTTCCAGAAAAAAATATCTTTTCTGTTAAAGATTGGAGGTCTGGTTACATATGCTCCTTCAGAGATGTAGGCATTGTAGCTTGTTGAGGTTTCCATCTGGATCTTCTTCCCTCAGCACTTGTTAGATGCTCAACCCGAGGTTGAGCTCTGATACAGACTGTAGAAATCACATGAAACACTAGAAGGGGGGTTGAATAGTGTTTTATAATTTCAAACAGATTTTATAGGAAACCTTTTCATAAACAGAGTTTAACAAAGCTTTTGGGTAACTTGCTGAAACTGATGATTCAGAAACTTGCTGAAATGCTTCAGCAGGTCCAAATCACAGTATTTAAAACTTGCTTTATAAATCTTTTGAAATTGATTTACGTTCAAACTTATAAAACTGATTATTCAGAACCCTCCTATTAGATTAAATAACAGGTATAAAGAGATAAAGGTTAAGAAAACTTAGCCAAGAGAATTATCCCGGTTCGCTCACAACCACCGTGAGCTACGTCCAGTCCCAATGCTAAACCAGAAAAGGATTTCCACTAACTGATCACAGTTACAAGTATTATTTTATCCACAGCCTCTTCAGGCTAAAACCCAAGTATTCTTTTGCAGACAAGCCCCTTCAGACTCAAACCCAAGTATTCTTTTGCAGACAAGCCTCTCCAGGCTCAAACCCAAGTATTCTTTTGCAGACAAGCCTCTCCAGGCTCAAACCCAAGTATTGTTTGTTCCACCAAGCCTCTCCAGGCTCTTAGACACTTGAAAGTGTTTACAGAAAATTGGAAGTTTAAGTTCTTGAGAAACTTAAACTGAGAAATATCTTGTACAAAGGATAACTGAGTATAAACTCAGGATACAATAGGAATTTCTAAGTACAAAGATTTTCAGAGAGAAGCAGCAGCGTTTTGGCTCTATTTCTTTTCTTGGCTCACTAAAAATTCTTCTCTAAGCTTGGCCGTCATCTTCAAAGTCTTTCATGAAGCAATATATAGAGTTTAAAAATAAATCCGTTGAAGAATGCTTGTTCACCATTGAGAGATAACATTAAATGATGTTTAAGACGTTGTGAAACAATCTCCTTAAAGCTTCTGACTTTGAGTAACAGGTTCAGGTACCATAGACTGACATGTGCAGGTACCAGGTTACAGCAGTTTCCCTTTTTGGTGAAAGACTTGAGATACTGCATAAAGGGATCTCTGCAACATTCCTTAAATGTAACAAACTTGCTTCAGAAGTTGAGGATGCATTGAAGTCTTAAGCAGACAACCTTCTGACTTTAGTCAAATGCTATGATGTAGGTCTTCAGCATAAGTCTTTCTTTAATTGCAACAGTACTTCAGAATGATAGATGAACGTCAGCAGGTCTTCGTTCTTCATAGAGTTCCCCATATCAGCAGGTTCAACTTCGGAGAGTTGAAATATATCAGAGAGTAGCTCTCCACAAGGTTGCTGAAACATTTAAACACACTTCCTTCAAGTGAAAACTGTTCTTATAAAAAGTAATCCTTTTAACTCAAATTTGTTATCCATTAAAACTTAGGATTGATGAGACTTTAAACATTATTAACTTACTTAATAATATTTTGAGACTCAACACCTCATACATGCCCGGAAACAACTTAGGTTACATATAAAGAGAACGATTCGACTCGATTCAAGAAACTTCCCTTGGATATGTAGGGGGTCAACAAAGTGGAAAGGAGAATTAGAAATGCCCTTGGGCTAAGTTCAACAATTTAGAGTGGGGATTTGAAAAAACGGTCCACATGCCTAGAGGTTTGCATAATCGAATAGAATGAAAGAAACATGACTAACATAGAAAGCGTAACATGAGTGAGTTCCTCCGGGATAGTACATACCTTGTATTCAAGTTTGATCTGACGTGCCTCATATTCTAAGAACAACCATCTCCCCGGAGGTGGAGATTTGGACCTCGGCCTTCTTATTTTTCCTCCTCAGACAGTCCCTTGCTATGTGCCCCGGTTGGTGACAGTAGAAACATCTTCCCAGACCTAGGAAACAAGCCCCTCTGTGACCCTTTCCACACTTTGAACAAGTCGCAACCTAACACCCCAACTGTTGGGAAACCCTCTCGTCCATTACACTTCCACCCGAGCTTCCCTCAAGTGGCGACACATCTCTCCTCCTTCCTTGCAAGATGGGATAGTACCTCTCCAGAAAAGGGGTCCTGAAGGCTTCCTAGGTGATAAGGGTGTCCAAGGCTGTCACCCGGTCTCGAATGCCCCTTCACCAAATCTCAGCTTCCCCCCTGAGCATTAGGGAGGCAAAGCTCACCCTTTGCTCGTCGGGGTAGCCCTGGGAGTTCATAACCTCTTCGATCCTCTTGAGCCAATTACCGCTAAAGCATGATCTACTCCTCCTTCAAAGAATTGTGGTTGGCGCTGCTAAAATGCTAAGAATTCGTCCGCCTGGTGGTCCGACCTATAAGTTACTGGAGCCGCTTGACCTAAAGGTAGGGTACTCCTGCTCTCTTCCAACAAGGTGGAGAGAACGGTGGTCTGTTGGTTCAGGGTGTGGGTCAACCCTTCGATAGCCGCAATTGAGGCATCCTGAGGTCTTCCCACAGCCCGACGCCTACCTCGTCTGCCTTTAGTCATAATTTCTATACACATTGAACAAAATATGGAGTTGATCAGGCTCTATATTTAATACAATGCATACAAAGATCATAGCTAAATTCAGACAACTAATTCATCCACAGTCCAATTGGATTGAACTGCTCTGATACCAAAATGCAACGTCCTAATTCTGTGAACCTAGAAGTAGTGCCCGTTGGAGACACATTTCTAAGTTTATGAAATTATTTCGCGCCATTATCGGTATCGACATACAAACAATCACATATACATGCTTAGGTAATCCAACGTTTACATAACCGGAAGACAAAACATGTAAACTTAAATACATAACTTAATATGCCACTAGGTGGCTACAACTATAACATGTTTGGGATGTTATGGTCTAGGAAACTCTTACCGGGAATCCGACAGAGTCTCCCATAAAAACTGGATATTTCCAGAAAGTTCAACTCAACCTGAAATTCAGAAGAATCCAGCCAATACAACATTCACACATATACATACACATTTATATTCATAATATTACATTATAGTTCTCCAAAATGTCATAACATCCCTCCCCTAAAGATCATGGCCTAAGCACAGCCCCACAATTCCAAGGTTTCATTTACATTAACAGCAGCACATTATCCTACTTAATTAACTCCTCTGTTCTTCCGTCATGCCTCTGGACAACAACCTGCACACTGAATGTAATTTCCCACATCGTGGGATGAGACTACGTCCCAGTGAGTGCGATAACAGTGTGTGCGGTGTGGGGAAAAGCAGGCAAATGCATAAACAACATGGATACACATAGATACATCATGGTACATATATTACAAGTCACAAGAAGTCAAGTAATGCACATTATAGTGAGAGTAATGATCATAAGTCATACATGAAAAACAACCAATGCAGGGTTAGTCTGAAGTGTTTTAACCCAAACACCCAGGGTTCTTTTCACTGTTACTTGATTTGAGCGCTTAGCCATGTGACCAAGGACCATCGTCCAGGGACACCCTGATTAAGTTTTATTAGCAAGCAACATGAATTCAATTTTTAGTTGAGGAACCCCCATTTAACTCCTTGGTCGTGGAGCAAATAAGAGTTACCTCTCTTGTACATGATTGGTCCGAAGACCCCTGATTTGGTTTGAAGACCCCTGATTTGGTTTGAAGACCCCTGATTTCCTGATTAATCTCTTGGCCCAAGGCCCATGAAAACATGATTACTTGATGAGGGTTTTAAATCATGAAAGCATGATTCGTCACATGTAAACATGTTATATGCATGCTAAAAGGAAATTCCATGACATTCAAATCCCACAATCAACATTTATCATGAAAACCCCAACTTCTACAACCTAGGGTCAAATCACATTTCAAGCAATCAGAACAATAAACATATAAACCCTAGATTAATCCTCAAACAGGTGCAAATAAGTAAAATAGGAAGGGGGAGGAAGAATAGGGGTCATGGAAGAGCTTCACACATGAAGGAAAGTGAGTGGGTGAACCACACTCACCTTAGAGATGGAGAAATAAGATGATGGAGTGGTAACGAACGTTAATCCAAGGCTCCTCTAGAGATTTGAGGCTTCAAACCGTGCTCCTCTTCTTCGATCTTCCGTTCTCTCTCCAGTTCCTCCCTCTAGAAATAGAGAATAAGGGAAAGAATGAGGGAAAACCCTCGCAGATCTAATTTTAAAAACCAGATTGAGTGTCCTCGCCCAAGCGAGAGTTTCTCGCTTGAGCTAACAGAACTAATCCTTGCTGGCAACACGTTCTCGCTCAAGCGAGAGCCTTCTCACTTGAGCGAGAATGCTCCAGCGAGCAACCCCTCTCTGGATGATCCTCGCTTGAGCAAGCCCCTTCTCGCTCAAGTGAAAATCGTCCAGAGAGCATATTTTTCCTCCCCTGCTTCTCGCTTAAGCGAGAACATTCTCGCCCAAGCGCGATATGCAGAAACCAAAACTTGCATTTGTGCTGCATAACTCGCTCAAGCGAGCCTATTCTCGCTTGAGCGAGAATCCTAAGATTTAATTCCTTAATTTTTACTCCTCTCTAAACCCAACTCAACCCCTCCCACTCAAACCTTGTCCTTCCCCTTAGCACCTTCTCCTAACTTAACTTTCCTCATCTAAAGTTCTCCTCACCCTGACTTCGTCACCTCAATTCTCGATGCCTGTTTCAATACCATTTTTAGCGTGCCTAACGATTAGGGCCTGAAATGATACACTTCTCCCTAACTCTCTCTGATAATATGTTCCTACTTAGTTCATCCTAACCTAACTTCTTTCCTCATTCTGGTTTCATCATAATTCTCTCCGACTTATAGTGTGATTTTCTCCTAAGTTCCACCTACAGTCATCTTACTAATCGTTTGGTCATACTTCCATAGACTCCCTAAAACTAGAGACTCTTGGTTCATTTACCTAATTTCTTTCCTGAGACCATACTCAACCTCCAAGTTCTCATCCTACTCCTAACCTCCCTCTCTTGGTTGAGTTTACAACCTAAGGCTTCCCTTGTATTTCTAGGCTCCAATTTCCGGGATGTTACAAATATTACTCTAGATTTACATGTGCATTTTTTTAAGGATACATATACATTGTTCATTGCTCATAAAAGTGAAACATTTTTTTTTGTGTTTAAGAAATTGGCTAAAGTCATACAAAATGAAAAGATCATGAAAATAACATCTCTTATGAGTGATCATGTAGGAGAGTTTCGAAGCCATGAGTTTGAGGCTTTTGTGATAAACATGACATTCAACATGACTTTTCTACACGTAGAACACCCCAACAAAATTTTCAAGTATTCTAAAGGGCAAATATATCAATTGGAAAAAAGGGAGGAAGTTCCCTTCAATCCTAATAAAGAACCAATTTCAAGACCATACTTTTATCAAGTTCAAAATGCGTAGAAGAACATGTTTTCACATGAATATTATTCCATTTCTATGCTATCAAATGGATCAAATAATACGGAACCATATAAGCATTCACATATTTAAAAGCATTTTCCCCTATTAGTCCTTAATGTTATAAGAAGCAAGCTTTACCATCCAAAGGAAGAGCCATGTCAAATTTGAGTGAAGCATAAAAATAAGACCAAATTAAAGATATAAATTGGCAAATGAAGAATAAATGAGTTGAGGTTCTATTAATACATAACGTGTCTTGAAAATTTGATATCATGTTCCTCTTTAAAAATGGAGGAAAATATACTTGCATTTGTGGATAGTTGCATGGATTATCCATAACAAGGTGGGAGATGGATACCATATATGTATGAGTGAGATAATACTCGATCGCCATGTGAATACTTGTATATTCATAAAATTTATTATAAATATATTATTATTCATGTTATAATTATTTATGTAAATTAGTTATTATAAAATATAGAATTAAATTGAATAATCCTTCAATTTCGTCCTCAAACATGTCATCTCTTTTTTTATTACTTCTCAAATTACATTAATTACATAAGTAGTCCTCTAACTCTCGTAACATCCATCAAATTGGTCCTTGGTTATTTAAAAGTTTAGGAATTACTTATACAATTAATTTAATTTTGAGATTAATAAAAAGATATGACAAATTCAGAGACAAAGTTGAGGATTTATTCAAATTAAATTAAATTTGATACCCTCATAGATTCATGAATACTTATTACTCGCATGGACATCCACTAGCTAATAGAAATGATACCAAGAAAAAGTAATATCCTCATCCACCCCACCCCACCCTATACCCTATAGTCATCCCCTATTTCTCTTCATCAAAATGTGAATTTGGTTGGTAGCCTACCCAGAATGAATAACCAAGAGAATACAACCCCTTTCATTAGATCAATTTGAGGCAAAAATGCTTGAAATAATATAGATAAATTAGCTAGAGCTGTAATTTTGAAAAATAGCCTATGGAGAATAAGGATAATATATTGTATATAGATGCCCGAAGAGTCCATTTTCCATTTCCTTTCATTTTCACAATTACTCTTAATCGAAACTTAATTAAGAATGACCTCCAATTATGACACCAAATCCTTATTCCCACTCAAATAAATAATGTCTTCACCTATATCGGCCACACATGCACCATCATCAACCCGCTCTCCTATATATTTCTTCTCCTATAAGATAATAAACAATCCATAAATAAGGAGCTCAAACTTTGTCTTCAATCCAAATATCATGCCAAAAATAAGTACTTCCCATTTCCAAGCTACTTTAAGCATTGAATTTAGCCACCACAAGTTGGAACATTCGTGCTTGCAAAACTCTAGTTTTTTTTACCCCTAAACCAACATCAACCTTTGGTCTACATACCATCTTTCTATTTCACCCATGCAATTTTCTTATTCTCTTCATTCCCACCCCAAAAAAAACATTAATATTCTTTGAATTTGGATTAATATTCCTAACACCTTTGAGATTTTGGAAAAAAAGCTACGAAATATAAAGGCAGAAAAAGTAGTTAAAGAACATAGTTTATTAAAAATGATAAATTTCTACCTCTAAGAGACTAATGTCTACTCTTCCAAAGAGATAACCTATAGCCCTTATTGATTAAAACAAGAAGATTCTAAGATTCAGCTCTTCTTGGGCTAATTCCCAATTGGTAGCCCAAATAACTAAATGGACGACATCCAGTTTTTTAATGTAAGAAATCAAATGACCAACAAAAAAATAACATAAAAACCAAGTCCAATATAATTCTACTTAATTTTGTGAAAATTTACCTTCAAATAAGAGACCAATTCAAAATTTCCCCAAAACTGCCTTCAATGCCCATATATAGATCTTTATATGTAGTCTCTCCCATCAGCAAAGTGTCATCACCATATTGAAAATGTGAGTTGTTCAAATCGTTTTCACCTACTTTGAATCCATTGAATTTATCTATAGCCAATGAATTCGGAACAATACCGGCGCTAAGCTCTCCCATCATAAAGAGGAAAAGAATAGGAAAGATGTATAATTTATACTTGTAATAATATGATGAAACGGTTTTCAAAATAAATTTAATGAATGCATTTTTTTTCCATTTCTTATATATAATTGTTTTTAGGATAAAATATATTTTTTATCAGGTCTTCGTTTCCCGACTTTTAAAATCTTTGTTTTATATCATATATATTTTTAAAACATCTTAATAGTAGTCCCTAACATTAATTAACTCTATTCAACAATTGAATTTATCATTAATTTAAAAAATTAATTAATATCAAGGACTATGGTTAAGGTATTTTAAAAATATATGATACAAAAGTTGTAAATATTGGGAATGAATCAAAATTGACTAAAAATACATGAATGAAAAAAATATTTTAATTTATCATTGTTTTAATACATAATATAATATTCAAACAGTTTTTTTTTGTGGTATTTTGGTTCTTTAAATGATATTGATTTTAAATAATAATATGTACAGTTTGAGTGACTAATATGAAATATGTCTTAAAAGACAAAGGCACGTGAAAGAAGAAATTGAAGAAACGAGAGGGGAAACAAAAAATCACGAAGAAGAAAATTATTTGCATTTGATAGGAAAAGGACGAAGGAGTTAGTGAAAAGTGAAAAGGGGTCGTAGCTAAGGCCAAAAACATGCTGCGAGCAAGTTAGCTTTAAAAGCAAAGACAAAACATGTATCTCATCAATCTATCGAGAACTTTCTCTCTTATTTTGTACTAAACGAAACTACAGGCAGAGGAGGCTCCACCATTTCAGTGATCATAACCCAGCAAGGGAAAGAGAGGAACGAAAATATGGGAAGAGTGTTCCCTCGTGGGTCGAATCCCAAATTAGAAATTTGCAGCCAAAGATTCAAACTTGCCAAGAGATATCCTTGCATTAATTATGCATGACGTGTGGTACTAAAAAATTATATATATATATATATAATCTTTATTTTTTTCAAATTAATTCCTTTAGCAACTATATATTTATTCATGCATGGATAATCAATCTACTAGTTGGGAATTACTTTTTCCATTTTGATAATTAAATTTCAAGTATATATGAAACAAATTTTTTGGTCATTCAAAAAGATCAAATAATAGATTATTTCTATCTCAAAATAACAAATATTATTATTAACTTATTAGTTATAATAAATAACAAATGCATGTTTTTAAAAACTATATATAGAGTATCAAATCATAATTATTATGTTTTATAAAGATTTCAAATTATAACTAACATGCTAATTATTCATACAATAATTCAGTTATTAACATATATTTTTTTATTCTGTGGTTTGGTGATAGACACGTAGAACAAGTAGTTTTAGCAGAAATAAGGAGAAAAAAGAACGAAGAAGAATGATTGAGGAAAACAAGATGACTCGAGAATTAATAGAGTTATAAAAAAGAAGAAGTGAAGTATTTTTACTTTAAAATGAAGATAATTAAAAATGAAAATGTAGTTGTCTCATAATTTAATAATTAGTAACAAATTTAATTTTCAGATTTTTATCATGAATTTCATCTTTTATTTTTCTCTTATTCCATTTCAATAAATATTTTTAGATTATCCAATTATTTACTTTTTAACAAATCATAGACAGGATCTATCCAAATCAATTATGAGCAATGATGGGGCAAAGGGTCAAACTAAATCATTTTTTGTTTTAAGGTCAGCAATGACGTCTCGGGGGGTTAATTGGTAAGTGAATCCACTATACACATCTCGGAGAAGAACGTCAGTACAGCAATGGATTTTTTTCGAGCTGCAACTATATGATTTTCCTTCTTTGGCTAAAGGAGTTGCATATGGAATAGAATAATATATATATATATATATATATATATATATAGTAGTAACCTAAAAGATTAGTCGAGTAGACTAAAATTAAAATAAAATGATATATATTATAGGTTTAAATCCTCACTTATCCGATTGAGATGAGATAAATTAATGTAAGTACTTCCGCGGTTTGGAGACTTTCTTTATTTTAGATTGGACACAATCTTTTATCCTAAATTTTACTTCACAATAGTATATATGTATACCAAACAGGCAAACACCCATTAGTTAGTTTCCAATAAAAAAACAACTCTAATGGTAAAAAGTCCATATTAAAAAGATGTTTAACGTTGGCTAAGCATCAATTAATGTCCTAATCCACATTAAAATGATGAAAGCTAAAAAATAGTGTCCAGAGAAAATGATTAATGCTAAAAAATGTCAATTTGATTGATGTTAATTGTTCCCTTTTGTGTAAGACATCATTAATACTAAAACTTAGCGTGAGATGGGCAAATGCAATCACTCCCATCACCACAACCCTAAACCATATATCCACCACCCAAAAACGGAATCACTCAAACCATCGTCTAATTAAAACAAACCATTGTTAATTAATAGACATAACCCCTAGAGCTGTAAATTCAGGCTACCCCGCCCGGCCCGGAAGTTATTCAGACTTCTAAGATAGGTGAGCCTACTCTTTGCGGGTAGCCCAGTTTTTTGGCAGGCTTTTGCGGGCTACTCAGCCTTTTACGGGTTTTTGAGGGTTGCGGGTTTTATCAGGCTAGGCTAAAAAGCCCAGAAGTTATTCGGGCTTCTAAAATAGGTTTGACACATTCATTTATTACAAACCCCTCTTTCTTGTCACATAATTCTATTTTACAGTCTGGATCCACATGAGACACCATAAGTCTTTCCATCATCATCATTGATGTAATGTTCGATGTTCAAGACTATAATTGCTTAGGTATCAATCTGGACTCAAGCTCCACTGTTATATATATATATATATATATATATATATATATATATATATAGAGAGAGAGAGAGAGAGAGAGAGAGAGATTTGGAGAAAATTGTTGGTGATATGTTTAATTAAAAGTAAGAGTGTGTTTGGCTTGCCATTTCAGCTAGCTGAAAGTTGAAAATAGTAGCTGAAACCATTTCAGCAGTGTTTGGGAAGGTAGTTTTTTTGGGTAGCTAGCTACAAGCTTTTCTTAAAAAGCTACTTGAGGTAGCTTTTTTAAAAAAACTTCAATTTTCAGCTATTAGCTGAAAATTAATTACAAGTTTAGTCATCAACCACCCCCACTTATCATTATTTAATAATTAATGTTGTCCTTAAATGTCACTTTACCATTTTCAACTAGTTTTACCCAACACATTCAATAGTTTTTCAACTTTCAGCTGACTTTAAACTTTCAGCGAGCTTTTCAGCTAGCTTTAAGCTTTCAGCTAACTTTTCAGCTAGTTTTACCAAACACACTTTAAGTGTTGGCCTAAAATTTAGCCACATGTCACCTCTTAGTGAGAGTCTCTCATTTTAAACACGACAACACTAAACTTAGAGGGTGTTTGGTAAGCCATTTTAGCTTCAGTTAGCTAGCTGAAAGTGAACTTAGAAGTTGAAACCATTTTAGTTATGTTTATTAATATTATTAGCTTTTCTTAAAAAGCTACTTGAGGTAATTGTTTTAAAAGATCTCTCATTTTTAGCTAATAACTGAAAATTTATTATAAGTTTATCCCTCAACCACCTCCACTCATCATTATTTAATAATTAATTATGTCATTTTATCTCATTTTACCATATATTTTCAGCTAGTTTTACCAAACATCTCAAATCAACTAGTTTTTCAACTTTCAGTTGTTATCGATTTTCATCTAGTTTTTCAACTTTCAGTTAGTTTTTTAACTAATTTTACCAAACGCACTCTTAATATCCGAAATAGCATTGACTTAACCGACGATAAAGTTATCAACCACGTGTCTCCCCATCATTGAGAGTCATTATTGATTGTTATTTTTTTTGTGCACCATGGTATCTTCCATATGGGAGGTAGTGATACTCGAACCTGAGACCTTACTTGAGAGGAATGAATTCTATACCATTTAAACTAACTCATTGATAGTTTGAGCAACACAAAATAGTTAAAAAAAAGAAGTAAATTAAAAAGTGCAATTAAGTGATGGTTTTTCGTCAAGTAATTAAACATTTTTATTAAAAACGTAGAAACTTAGTGTCGGTGTTTTAGCTTGTGCTATATTTTGCAACTATTTCCCACCATTATTAAGGTGATATATTCAGATATATCATATTGAGACATATCAACCATTGATACTACAAAAAAAATATTCATAAGAGAGAAAAAAAAATAATAATGAAAATTATATAAAGTTATGTGAAAAATGTTTCAGTACATAGTCGATATTATTTGACTCTCTAAAATAAAAAAATACATTTTAAAATATAAAATAGATTGAATTAAAATTATTATAATATATATAATAAATTAAAAAGTTATTAAATTTTAATTTCAATTAATAATTATAATTTTACATTTTATTTTGTAAATTATTACACCCTTATCAAGAACCAATCATTGAACATGATCTGACATATCATATTTGTAACTGTTCATGTTTGGATTATGCGGTATTAAGATAATTAAGACTGAAAATATGAGTAAATGAATATATCATTAATTGAAAATTATCCCCGGAAGACATGACAAGTACTGTATAACGGAAGGACCAGCTAGCTGTTAACTCTAGCTAATTCTAAAAAAATTCTTAATAAATGCGTTAATACTTCCCCTAAACTTGGACAGTAAATATTTAAGATTCTCAACTTCAATAATAGCTGGGGGCATGAAATTGATGATATGCTAGCTAGTAATGACTTCATTGACTTGGTATTGAACGTATTCTTGATTAAAATGACTGTGATGTCTACATATATTCTAGACCCTCTCATGAAAAGATAGATTTGATGTTAATGAATCACAATTAAATTCATTATTATTGTAATAAAGGATCATATAGTTGGAGGAGCAAAAACTTCAAAGTTTCATAGATTAATTCCTAAGCTATAGATTAATCATTTGTCACACTAGTAAAGGATTTGTATTTAACCTCAGCTGATTATCGCAATATATAGAAATGTTATTGTTAGCTTTAGTGCACACTTAGTGGAAAAAAAATAAGTTTTCACCAGGTGCTTATTAATTTGTATCTAAGCAATTGGTGGACTCATGAAAGGTTCTTGAAGCAGACAATAATTAAGTTATTCATTGCGAAATTAATTGATGAGATGGTGAGACATATACATCAATCTCCCAATCAGTCTCCTATATATACTAAGATGCATTAGGAAGTAACTAACCACGTAGCTTTAGATTTAGACCCATAATAAGAATGTTAGGCTTGATGCTCGAAGTTAGAAATATGTTTTGTGGTGATTTTAGGGTGCATCAAACTATTTGATCCACCTAATCGAGTGTATATTTTACTGGTTATTAAATGTGAATGAATAATTTTAGGGTTAAAAATGTTTTTAGTATCTGACATTTGGCTCGGAATTTGATTTTAGTCCCTATACTTAAAAAACTGTTGGTTTAGATTCCTTATGTTCTGAAATCATGTAATTTTTAGTCACTCTCCTTAATATCGTTAACTTTGACGTTAATGTGGCAAAAAGATTATTGTTTCACCTTGTCCAATCAGTTTTAATGAACATGACATGACAATTGAAAAACACGTCAGCTCATTCAGTCAACTTTCTTTTGCACGCGGGTCAGCTTTTCTTCGGTTTTAATAACAACTTATTTATTGTAATTTTGTTTTAATTTAATAAAATCCTAAATGAAAATCTGACTGGATAGCTGAGAGTTATTCAATTGTCGTCATGTTCATTAAAACTGTTTGGACAAGCTAACGCATAATTAAATCTGTTTAACACGTGAGCGCCCCGTCAAAGTTAACCGTGTTAAGGAGAGAGACTAAAGTTATGTGATTTTAGAACATGAGAGACACGGAACTAACGATTTAAGTTAAGAACTGGCTAAAACCAAATCCAGGTCAAACTTTAACGGATTAAAAACTTATTTAACCCATAATTTATTTT
This sequence comes from Sesbania bispinosa, assembly GCA_026901365.1. NCBI lineage: Eukaryota > Viridiplantae > Streptophyta > Magnoliopsida > Fabales > Fabaceae > Sesbania > Sesbania bispinosa. The sequence goes on from QLOH01000235.1 coordinate 1,082,156, forward strand.
TTATTAAATGGTCCTTATATGACTATTTGAGTTTAATTTATAGGAAAATATGGATTTACAATACAATTATTGCTAGTTTTCTTTAGTATTTATCCATTTAAAGTTGAAGGAGACAATTTCTACATTATATGGAACTTTAGATTTGGATTTTCATTTTTTCAACCCATATTTTATAAAACTAACTAAAAACCGATATAATATAAGTTGATAACGAAATGAGAATTGAATTTGATAGTCATGACTTTAAACTGCTATATTTTTACATTCTGGACTAAATGTACCATGAGCCACCCTATACAAACTTTTGTCCATATATATAATGGAACATAATAAGCTGGTTTGCTCTTTATTTTCACCTTTTTAAAATAAAAATATATCACTTTTATTTCTCTTTTAGATCCCATTTTAATGTGTCAAATATATAAAAAGAACTCATATAATATATATATATATATATATATTACGTCTCATTAATTTGTGTACTAAAACTATTATATATAGCATATTTTCACTATGAAAAATAGATGTCTTTGGCTGTCTTGGCAATTTCAAGGCCAAAAAAATACTTCAAATCATCTTAATTTATATATCACAATTTTATTTAGACGAACAAGGATAATATCATTCACATAGACAATAAATGCTACTAAAAAAGTACCTACATCAATTGTCAATAAATAGTAATCACTCTTGAATTGTTTAAACACACGATTGGTTAGAGTAAAGAAAAATTTATGAAACCATTGTCTAAAAGCCAGTCTTAATCCACAGATTGATTCTGTGAAGCTTGCACGCCATATTCTCTTCCTTATTTGGATAGCCTTATGACAACTTCACGTATACTTTTTCAAGCAAATTACCATTAAGAGAATGTGAATGATTAGGTGTTGAAAAATGCTAACATATACATTTATATACACATATTTGATAGATGAATAATTTATAGCATGTTTGGGGTAATTGTGAGTTTTTAATTTTTGGTTTTTAAAGTTTTTAATTAAGTTTTATAACTCAAAACAAAAAATTGAAAATTTGTTTTCGTGGTTTTCAAAATAAACATTTTGAAAACCACAAAAATGGTTTTCAATTTTTGATTTTGAGTTGTAAAAACTTAATTCAAAATTTTTAAAAATCGAAAATTGAAAACTCGCAACCACTCTAAACGCCCCCTTATCTTACCTAATTGTTGAGTGTGTAGAAAGTAGTTTTTAGAATAATTTTGGTTAAGAAAAGTTCAGATTTATTGATTTTATTTTTTTTATTTTTATTTTTATCTTTACTTTAGGGAATTATAATTTTCATAAAATTAAAGTAGTTTATTAATATTTTTAATTTTGTTTTCGCTTGAGCGATATTACCGGTTCCACGCTCGATCGTTATGTACTTTTCACTTAAGCGTTAACATAAAAACACAACTTTACTAAAAAGAGCGTTTAAATCAATTTGAGAGACAAAGAGACCTAGAGATAAAAATACTTTGCAGAATACAATTGGGCGGCTAAGGAGAAGGGTCAATACCGGGAGGTGGAGGCTACCTTCATGCAATCAACTGCTTCTTCAATATGTGGTTTGATCATTTACCTTATGAATAGCTAATCTCTTCTCTAGTTAGGGGATTGATATAGTTTCCTGACTTATATGTTCTAAACATATTTGATTGATGTTTAGTAATTTCAACTATCCTAGTGTTATATCTCTATTTCTATTGTCCATTAGTGAATGGTTATTTTATGAGCAATTTGACAATTGGGAAATTGGGAGTTCTTGTGAGTAGGTAGAAAAGGTTATGCTCTGTCCTAGTTGGGAAATTGGGAACACTTAATTAGTTTTATATGAGATGATAATGATTTTTCACAATTTTATTGAATTTCATAATTTTCCCGAGGATCATTGAGGATTAAGATTCAATAAACAGATTTACTTGCCTAAGAAATTTGTGGTAAATAGCTCGTAATTAACTCAATGGATAATTAGAATACTTGCATCAATTGATAAGGTAAGAACATATAAGGAAGAATATGAAATTAATTATCTATATTAATTGATTTTTTTATATTTAAATTAGGTTAATTTTATAATTTGGAGTTCAATTTCAATTATTTGAATTCTCAACTTAATGTAAATTAGTAAATTGGTACTAAAAATTTTTAATCTCTTATTACTATACATAATGATCGGTACACTTGCCAAACGAAACAACACTAGCTCATTTATTATATAAATAAGCTCAAATTTTATGATTTATTTTAAACATGAAGTGATGTATAGCTTTTAGTAATAAAGGAATAGAAAAATGAAAAAAAAATGCAAATATTATGAATAAGTAAATAACATTTTATTTAAACATAATTTTGAAATTGGGGTGTTCTACATCCCATTTGTGTATTGCATTAGAATTGATCCTATTTCATAAAATATAGGATTAAAATATATTTCATTTAGTGACTTAATATCAGGTCAAGGATGGATTAATCTTTTAAGTTACCTACTCCAATATAATATATATATATATATATATTACATTCTAAAAATACATTCTATATGTGGAGTAAATGGTGATATATTATTATTTTTCTCTAATAATATCCTAAAATTATAATAGGGAACAAAATTACATGCATATATAGAAAAAATGTAATTATATAAATATTTACTAACTGTATGAACTATATTTTTTAATAATAATGATTATTTTATAATATTATTCAACTTATATACCAGGTTAACTTAGTCTCATTTTACTTAAAACTATTCTTAATTACACAGATACATTATTGGGTTTTTTAGGTCTCTGATTGGATTTAAAACTAATTAATTTATCCAATCATAAATTAGGCTTGAATGAGGAATAATCAAAATCCATTCTTATCCATCACATGCATACCCTGTTTTAAAAAAGGATTTTGTATAACAAGGTGTGAGTATATACAAGAGGGGTTTAATTAAACTATATGGTAATGAATTAATATATACATTAGATAAGATAGGTTTTATGGTTTAATTATAATTTTATACATGTATGAATAATGAATAGATATGCTTTGTAAAATTAAAAAGTTTAACTATTGTATAGTAAATATTAAGAAGAATATAAAGAGAGGATTTGTTTCCATGTAGAGGTGCACTTTAAATGATAAAGTGTAAAGATGATGTTGTTTTAAAAAAATAACAATTGTAATTGTGATAAAATACATGCACACACAAATAAATCATGGAGTTATTAAAAATTTAATTATTATTATTTTACACTTTATTCTTTAAAGTGCACCTTCAACTATAAAAAGGTCATGAACTTTAGAGGAGTCGCCGTAAATAATTATGCTCATAATTTTATTTTATTTTTGCTAGGATCTTCTATTTTATTTAAAAAAAATCACATGTGTTTTAGTCTTTGTTGTTAACCATACCTTGTTAAGTCACGTTTGTAACTCTCTTACAACTTTTCTCGAGTAAAAATCTATAGGAAAATTCTTGTTTTTTTAATTAGAAAAATCCACATAAAATTCCTAAAATATCTACCAAAATTTTACAAAATTTATGTTTTTTGTTGCAAGAAATTTTGTGTAAATTTTAAAATCTCCAAGAAAATCTGAAGAAAAATCCATTGAAAAATTCATAAAAAAATGTGCAAGGAGCATCGTTGCATCATCATTTAATAAAACATAACTAACGATAAATATTAAAAGTATGTGGTTTTAAAAATAGAAGTCCAAGACCAATGAAAAAAATAAAATAAGAGACCAAAACCAAATTTCACTATAGTTTCAGGGGGAAATATATTTTACTTTATTTTTTATATGATTTTGTTATTTATTATGACTAGTGTCATTTTATTTTTGGGCGTTTATTGCTTTGGTTCAACTCAACCAACCCAAAACCCAAACTAAACCAATTAGATTGGTCTGGTTCTGACTGCATGTTCGGTGTGAATTCAAACCAAAACAATATAATGTAACCTATAATGGTTGGGTTAGGTATCGAGGTTCATGGATTTGAAAACTGAAGATTCAATACCCGACTTGAAGTATGTGTGTGTGTATTAAGGAAATACTCGAGTTACTCTTAATAATGTAACATTTTACACATATTTTGGTCACTTTTCCATCTTAAATTAAGATCCCTTTTCCATAACCAATCCCTTTTGCTCCAACCTCTGTTTTGCGCTTTTCCATCCTTCTCCATTTCTCCCAGTCCCAAGTTCCATTGTCATGGTCTAACAGCTCACTGCAATGGCACCCAATCTTTGATTCGACCACTATTTGTCTCGACAACTCACTATGATAGCCCTAACATTTGCTTCAACCTTAGATTAATGTATTTTTATTCACACTAAAGACCTTTAATATTGGCTTCATTTAATGACAAGAGTGTTTAATTTTTCTAATTTGGATTGGTTTTGCTTTGTTGGACCTTATTGGACACCTTTTCTAAGTTTTGGTTAATTTCGGATTTTAGTACCCATAACTTGGCCTGTAGGCTGAATTTCAAGGTGATTCTAGTTTCATCTAAAAGCTGAGACTTGGGGCATCAGTTTGATATGAAATTTGGCACTATTTGGGCATCAGACGTGAGGGCTATTTGGATTGGAAGTTGGTATTTTGATTTTGCTAGCGAGAAACACTTTCTTTTGAGATGGTTTAGATGTATTGGGCCCTTTACTGGCCAGTTTAAGCCCAATCTCGTGTTTTTATCGATGGTTAGCAATTATTACTAAATAATAAGGCAGCAGTTACATTTTTTGAGGGAACTTTTTACTTTTTTTTTCATTTTTCAGTTTGAGTCTTTTCACTTTCTCTCTAGCTTTTTTCTCTACACGTTTTTTATTCCTTTTCCACTTCTCTTTCTGATTTTTATTCATCTTCCACCATGGAAGGCTAAGGTTAAATATTGATTCTATAGTGCGAATTCATGGTTTGGATCCTGAGGTTCATGATTTAATTCGAATTCTGTTTCTGTGCATTATCCTATTATCATCTTCCTCTCCTTTCAATTGTAGTTTTCTTTATTATGTAATTCTAGGGATTTAATTGGTGAGTTCAATGCGAGTGTGCTTATGCTTTCATATTCAATTAGGATTTATAGATGAACAAGTGCATGCTTAATGTAAGAGTAAAATTCGTGAATTGATTGATGCTTAATGATTGATTCATAACCAGATTAGATTTATGCATGATGAACAAAATTAATCTTTGATTGCCAATGATAGATTGGATTGTGAGTTTAACCAAGGAATTAATCTGTATTACATATTATTTTCTCTTTATTTAAACATTATTTTGTAAATTGCTTAATGACTCAACCAACCAAAAAATCCCCCTACTATGCGTGTTAATCATGTAATGATTCTAGATTGTGACTGAGATCCTTGAGAGAGACTATTAGGGTAGACTTCCATCTATTACATTTAATTTCTTTTATTTGGTTGAATACGACTTCGATTAACCACTATTCTGCCTTGGTGGCTCACTATGACGACCCCCAATCACTGTCGCAACTTCTGTTTTGCCTCGATAGCTTACTACGACAACCTTCATGCCTCTTTGTCATGTGAGACTATGAGTGAACCATTGTTACTTCTTGTTGTTGGGACCGTGGGTGACAAGTTATGTTATGCTTATGCGATTTTCTCCTTCCTACTGTGTACCTAGGTCTGTGATTTTCTCCTTGTGTTTATGTTCTTCATCATCAATTTTTACTTGTATGATGTGAAATCTACGTTTTCTTCTACCGTGGACATAATCATATTTAACAGTTTTATGTATGTATCCATTTTTTTTTTTACAAAATCATATTTTTTTTATAATTTTTAAATCAAGTTTTTAAAGGTATGCATGAGTTGCTAACTTGAAGAACCAATCCCAACCAATCTATATGTATTTGACTTATTGATTTAGTTTGAATTTGGCAACAAAAATAGAGCAAATCTGAACCTTACCAAACAGTTTTGATTTGTTTGGATTCTATTCTATCCACCAATTCTTAATAGTAAAACTCGATCCTCATAAGGACACGTTGCTTTTCATTTTTTTTTCTTTTATTGGCATTATTTAATATGCTAAAAATCAACTGTAATTGTTCATAAATGACAAAAAAAACCGCACCCTGCTTTTCAATTTTTTTTTCCTTTTATTGACATTATTTAATATGCCAAAATCAAATGTAATTGTTTAGAAATGACAAAAAATGAGCACAATAACTGTTCAGGAATGTTTTGCTAAAAATGTATGATCCAAGAATCCTCTTAAGATGTTTTCATAAGACAAACTCTCAAAATACACTTAATATAATTCTAAACATTTGCACTAATGTTTTCAATTGAGGTTATTTAAGAAAAAACAGGTAAAAGGATCCATCTCAAAAGAAACAGTACAAGTTCAGAAGAAAGAAAATAAGTTCAGAATATACAGAATATGTTCAGAAGAAGCTAACTGAGCCTATCCAGAAGAAACAACCATTAGTTAATTTCACCTTATGTTAAAGAAAGGAAGAAATAAATAAGGTGAAGCAAGAAAGTTGTTAAGAAGAATCATGAGAAGAAATTACTAAAGAACTTCAGAAGAAACAGTGTGTCAAGAAGTCTTCAGAAGATGTATTCAAGTTAGCAAAGCTTAACTTCCAAATGATATTTTCTGACCTCTGTTCATAAGATATTTCTCCTTCTCTCAAAATGACAAGCAAAGAAAAACCTTTGAGAAGAAAGATATGAAGCTGCTGTAATGATACTCAAAGCTTCAGAAGAAAGAATTCTGACAACAACACAACTTCAGAAGAAATAGAAATTGACTTAATTCAAAATGTTGGATATGCTCTTCATTTAAGTTAAATTACTCAAATACCAGTATTCTTACACAAAGTCAAAATGCAAGTCAAAAGGAAACAAATTACAAATTAAGTTTCCTACTAGAGAAGATACGGGCTTTAGAAGATATGTTTTTTAGAAGATAAGACCAGTCAAAGCATGAAAAGAGAAAAGGTTGCACATGACAGTGACAACTAGTGCACTTCCAGTTGGAGACTTGTCTTCCTCTCCAAGGCATTTCCAACGGCTATTTTCCACATCCTTGTCTATAAAAAGAAGCCTTGTCTTCCACTTAAAATACACAGCTAAAAACAGCAGAAGAAGCAGTTATAAGCATCAGAAATTACCATTTATACCTTCTGCAGAATTTCCACTTTCTGTATATCTTTCAGCTTTGAGTTTAAACAGTTAGGACAGTGAGAAAGAGTGTGTGTAGGGAAAATTATTTTAGTTGTGCTCAATTGTTGTAAACATAGTGCCTTCATTCTTGTATTTTCATTTTATCATCTTATGTAATTCTCAAGAACAACAAAAGGATTGGTTCTTCTTGAGAAAAGGTTAAATCTAGTCTACAAGAGTCATGGTACCCTGCTAGTTGCAGAAATTCTGTAGAGAGCTGCAGAAGAAAACCTGTTGTAAGAGCCTGCGGAAGAATACTGGTGTAGGAGCCTGTAGAGGCTACAGAAGAATACTAGTATGAGCCTGAAGAGGCTGCAGAAGAATACTAGTGGTGAGGAGCACCCAAGAAGCTATTGTATCAAGGTTGATATAGTGAAAATCCTACTGGAAGTAGGGACTGGACGTAGCCTCAAGGTTGAGAGGTGAACCAGTATAAAATCGTGTGCATACTTCTTCTTACCCCACTCTCTTTACTGTCATAGTTTATATTTCTAATTTAACTGTCATATCATTTACATAAAAAGTTTTTGAATCTACTTAATACCTAAGTAAGTGATATTGAAGAAGGTTTCATTAAAAAAGAAACCATATTTCTGTATACCATACATATAACTCAGTTTGCTAATTACTAATCCTAAATTTCAAATCTTCTAATATTAGCCAAGTATCTTACTTGAGCAAAAAGTTATATTAGAAGAAGTTGCAGAATTTTTAAGAATCACAATTCAACCCTCTTCTTGTGTGATTGCAATATAACTTCAAAATATTCTCAATAACTGCACACTAATATGGGAAAAAAATCTCCAATAACTACACATTAATACCTTTACAGTAGTACATATGTAATCTCTGGATAAAAAGCTACACTCCACATACGGGTTGTAAAAAAACTACACTTAGGCAGTGCTATATACAAAGGCAGCTACTTCTTTCTGCTTAATCTTCCTTAGAAAGTCATTCTTTTTCTTGATCACCTGCTTCCTGAAAGAGATTCATGTACTAGGGTTGAATCAACTTCAGTGGTTAGGTATGTCATTGTAAGTTAATCATATGTTGGACTATACTTAAGTTAATGAGTCATATAGTATGAGAATAACTCAGTTTTATTCATCATCTCTCTAGTTACTTCTCAAAATAGTTTTGAGAACGGTTCATAAAAAGTTTGATGGATATCAAGCAATTAAAGCGGGTATTCAATTAATTATATGTTGACATTAGTGTTAGAAACTCGGCGCGGACCGGCCGGTTGGACGGTTTGGACCGGTCATATAACCGGTCCGAGCCGCTCTATGGATCAGATGTATATTGGAACCGGTGTGAACCGGTCTGACTCGGTCAGTTTGCTCACAAAACCGGTGACTCGGCCGGTTTTAATTGAACCGGACGAGTCACCCTTTTTTTTAATGACTGAAACTTCGTTCTCTGCTCTTCTTCTCCGGCGACATTGCAGCAGCTCCAGACTCCGGTCGTTCGCAGGTGCAGCAGTTGTACTTTTCCTCGTGACACAGCAACTCTCTTCATCCGTGAACGTCTCTGTCCAATCCGGCAACGTCTTCGTTCGTGATGCAGCAGCTGCAGCTCCGGCAATGTCTCCGCAGCCTGCTCAGTCCCGCGCCCCCTCCTTTTGTTCGGGCATCAGAGAGAAAAAGAAGAAGAAAAGGAAAGATGAAGAAAAGAGAGTGAAGTTGAACTGTGTAAATGAGATTTTTGTTTGCTGAGAAGTTGAACTGTCTAAGTGTAAATGAAGTTGAACCGTGTAAAATGGATTTCAAAATTATTTAAACTTGATGAATTGATAATAGAGTCCAGGAGGAAGTGGATTTCAAAATTATTTAAACTTGATGAATTGGAATAATGGAGTCCACGAGGAAGTGGTCATTCTTTTCATGTTGATAGGTCATAGGTTGTAGCCTATTAATTGGCCCATTCACTTAGACTTGGACGGTACCTTGTTCCATAGTTTTTTTCTTTTTTCAAAATAAATTGGTTAAGAAATTATGTAATAAAATTATTTATGGATTGTGGGTTGGGCTTTTAGTGATATCCTATCTGGGTTATTTGATGCTTAGATTTTATATATATCCTCTTAGATAGAAAAAAATAACACTAAAAATTATTTGTATTATGAAATTTATATATTATTATAATATTTACCGGTTTAACCGGTTCAACCAGTGACTCACTGGTTCGACCAGCGACCCATTAACCCAGTACCTAGACCGAGTCGATGACCGGTCGGTTTTTATAACATTGGTTGACAGTTCAGGTAAATATAGTATAAAGATTTGAATGTTGTTTTCATTTTATTTTGTGCTCAACTAAGAATGTTATTGTCTAACCATGGGAAGAATAAAGAAAATATTTGTTTAATGGATGAAGCTATGAAACATGCACTAACTGCAAGAAGAAATCCAATTCCTTTATAGTGCCTTACACATGTGAATTTTTGGACAAGCTAAACTTAGATACAAATCCAAGGTTATTACTCTTATTAATGTTGCATATTTCTACCCGTTAATTATATATATTATTGTAATAATTGAAATAATACTTTATTTTTAGATTTAGGTTAGAATTAAGGTATCCCAGATCTAGAATACAATAAAGCCAAAAAACATGCCTTAATTTGCCACATAATGCAGATTAAGGCATGTAGCAGGTTGCGTTAACCAACAAGAAAATTCATAGAGAAACCAGTATCCTTGGCTTTTAACTATTTTCAAGAACATAATTTTACCAACTTATAAATCAAGTGGTGTGACAAACTTGTAAGAAAAGAAACTTCATTCCTTGCCAACCATAGACTCAATAGGATAGATAACCATATGATAGACAACCTAACCGATTTTGGAATTACACATGGGAAGACCCAAGAAATGGTCAAAATGAGAAATGAATTTTTTTGGATGGGGCAGAATAAAAACCACACCATTGAAACAACATCCAAGTATGTTAGGCAAATGAGCGCTCAAGAAATAAATGAGAAGAAGTTTCTAAGTCTTGATTGCACCACACACAACCAGCATCCGAAGGGTTGTAAAATTCTTCTTTCTTGTCAAGATTAGCTCTTGATGGAATTCGATCTAACATCACTCCACGCAAAAAAGATACTTTGGAAGTAACCAATATACCATATATATATCCGTGTGAAAGGGTAAATCTGCTGAAATAGAGCTATGTACAATTGCTTGGTAAGATGACTTGATAGTAAAAAGGCCACCTGGATCTGTTGTCCATCTCTAAGAATCTTCATTTCCTTCATTTACCTAAACATAGCTTAAATCCAAGGGCAAAAATGATAAATGGGATAACTCCCATGGAAAAAGTTGTCGCCTCCAACTCCAGTTCCACCCAAATCACCCTCTCTACTCCCTAAATTTCCGCCACTGACACCTTACTTTTTAAAATTTTAAATTTCTCTTTTTTACATTTGTAGAAAAGAGAGAATGGTGGATCCTATGGCTATTCCTAAAGCTGTTGATTCAATTCTAGACAACATTTTAGCTTTCAAATCAAGGTCCTTCCAAATTACAAACACTATTTTGTCATGGAGATTCCTGAGCTTCCAAATATTATTGAATCTGTTATTGAAAAAATTCAAAATATGAAGTATATACATTATTAATAACCAATTTTTAACACTTAAAATATAATCCATTTTAGTTTTGATTAAAATTTATTTAATGTTTAAGATGCTATCACAAATCAGAAAGAGAAGTCAACATGCTACACTTAAGGAATCTGAAATACATGAGAGTGTAATATTATGTATTAGCTTTTTATTTGAGTTCATTAAGGTTTGAAAGTTTCTTATTTGTTTTATGTTGTTTTAGCTATCTTTACGTGACGGGTGATTTTGATCCTGCCAATATAGATTGTCTAACTCCATCTAAGAGATTGGCAACTAATGAATTTGTAGCTTAGGAAATTAATGGGTCAATTTTCTACCACTAAATTCACCAGCACATCAAAATTGAATGAAAAAAAAGTTACTATTTGTATGTTGGATATTCATTGAAACACAACTACATATTTGTTAGAGAAATTGAATTCATACAACATTAATCATATATAAAAATTTGTACAATTAAAAGAGATAGAAATAGAAAGAAAAAAATGTGAGATGTGATATGATAAAGAAATAAAAAAAAAAAATTATTATATTGTATATCATTTATTGTGTGAATATTATCTGTATTTGTAATTTGTTAAGGCTATCGTATAACTTCTTTGGCTAGAAAATCTGTACGATAATTACTCTTCTTATTCAACCGTGACATTACATAATTACATTGAAATCTGGCTCTTTTCGAGTGTCTGTCTCTCACGTGCTATTATTTTTCCCTGACTCTCACTGACACTCTCAGCCACATTATTCTACAGTGGTGTTGTTATAACTTTATGGTAAGCCTTTTCAGTATACATTATAAATTATAAATATAAAGTTGATTTCTATTAGTAAAGAGAAAAACATTAACGACAAAAAAAATATTTTTCAATAAAATTTTTGAGATAACCGTAAGAAAAAAATGTCAAGTGAGCACACAATTATATTTTTAAAAAGTTATTTAAAAATTATGTAACTTTTTTTTAAATAAATAATAATAAATGTAATATTATTGTCAAGGCACGCGATACGAGAATTGCCAGTAGTAAAATAAATTGGGGACGATGTACTATTCGACTCAAAAGACATTTACCTTTTTTTATTCATGAAAGACGATTACCTTTTAGCTCGGTTAAACCATGCCATAGTTTACTATTGGATCGAGAGAATCAAAATCTAAATAAAGACAAAAGAAAAAATTTAAAAATTGTTTTTTTAATGATAGACGTTTGCCTTTTCTCTTGTTTTAAAATTTAAATCTGTTCTTTTTTAATATCTTTCTTTTTTCCACATAAAGTTTAATCACTTCAAGGAGAGTTTGATCCATTTAATATTAAATATATGTATTGGTACTTAACCTTTTAACAACAAAAATTAGCATAAAAAATTAAACTCTAAATCTTCACGTTAACATAATTTAATTTTAAGATTAAGATGTTTTTTTTACGATTTAATTATTTGTCAAGTACTCGATTTGAGGCACACTTATCAAAACGTTTTGAAAAATTTGTTTGGGTCAAATTCAAATGGCTGCTTGAAGCCTTTCAAATGGCGTCAAAAAAGACTAAAACTGGATTCAATTAATTTCTATATGGCTACATTAGGACCTATATATCCAAGGTAATATTTTGCATTATTCTACTACTCAACACATTTTAAAGAGTCACGAGTAGCGAAGGAAGCTGGCCTTAGACTAGGATGAGGGAACATTACATAAATTAATTATGAATTTATGGGCACTATAATTCAACATTTGTGCATCGTATTGTTTTCAATTTTAATTATTCAATAGGGTACTATGTTCTATATTAATTAGCATTAATGTTGGGCTGTCTGCATATTTTCATGGGCGAGATTCATAGTCATGTTCCCGCTAGAGCCGTAAGATACGGTACATTCTTTGAGTTCCACTAAGATTTTGGGTGTGTGATTTAAGAACAGGTTGTGTCTTACAAGGAATCGTTTGAAATAAGTTTGGGAGCATCGATGCTGCTTTTGTTTGTTTGTTTCTAGCTGTTGGATGTGTAAGAAATAAAATAAATGGTTAAGATTGATCATGAGCTAAATAATTTTGAAAATTTGTTAGTTATATACTACAGAATGAAAGAAAAATCCATATATGTACCAGCATCGTAACTGAATCTCAGGAAGCGCATGTTCGGGTTCATGTAACAGTTATGAAATGGCGTTGTCGTGTCTCTGTTGCGTGGTGGTCCAATTGGGCCTCTCTGGCGGATTTACTGCACCTCCGTGGGTTGGCTGCAATTTGGTGGTGGCTATGACATGACATAACAGGAATTATTGTTCGGTAACGTCCAGTTATCATATATAACTTTATTATTGTATTGAGGAGTGATAATAACCAATGTTTTAAAAACATATGGAATCGGGGAAGTCACTTCGTCCCAGTAAAATGGTTAAATCATGTATAAATTAAATATATATTTTAAATATTATATAAATTTTTCAATAATAAATATCATAAAATTATAACAAATTAAGAGGTGAAGTTTACGGTACACAAGTTTTTGTGGCTGTTGATTTAGTGTTATTCCTTACCATCCGTTGACCATAACACTAAATCAACGGTCACAAAAACTTGTGTACCGTAAACTTCACCCAAATTAAAATATATAAAATCATAAATTAGTATAAATAACCTTATTATAAGTCTTATACAACCAAAAAAAAATAATAAATAATTGATAAAATAATAGATATTTATGTGTAATTCTTAAATCTATGTCTTTATTTATTTTAAAATACTTAAGATTAAATAAAAATATTTTTTAAAAAAAAAACCGGTTCGGTCGGTTTTATACTGGATTTCACAAGGTTCTGAAGAGCACCGGTTACCAGGCCGGTTCCCCGTCGGACCGGTCGAACTGGCCGATCCGGTCCGGTTTTCAAAATAATGCTAATACACACTCTAGAGTGTCTCCATCGCACGATGCTCTTGCTGGTGGTCGAATTAATCTTCTAAAATTGTAACGATGTTGTTTGCAGCACCCGCAAAAGTAAGCTGCTACAGGATTTTTCTTTTTAATTTTTTTATTTGTTTCCTTTTGTTGTAGATTGTTGCTTCATTCCTTCTTTTTCTCGAGTCCTGCCTTTGTTGCCGTCCCCCTCCCCTCCCCGGCCCGTGTGGGCCTTTCCCCTCCTTGCCTTCCCCCCCTTTTCCGGGCTTGTGGGCTGACACTCCTCTTCCTCCTCTCCCATCTTTCCCCTTCCCCCCCTTTCCTCTGCCTCCCCTCCAATTATGGAATCACTCCTCATGTGGTGAGATTTATGTCTCATTCAAATAAATCACATGTTATTTATAATTAATTATGTCATAATTTAATTTTATTCCAGAAATATTTTTACTATTAAATAGTAATTAAAATAGTGACGAAAAAATATTCCTAATTAAAGTAGTAATTAATGTGCTCAAATAGTCGATCGTTGAAATTGTATACATTTACTATGATGAGAAATATGTGAGTAGGGACAATAAATTAACGGTATAAAATGAACTTCATAATTAATATAATTCAAAATAGTATTATATTTTTTATATTTAGGAAAAACAACCTTTTGTCTCTTGTAAATAGGACCAGAAATAGCATGTTGTCAGGATTTTTCTTAATTATTGTATTTCTTAAACATGTTAAAAAAAATTGAGAAATGTTGTTTTTACAACAATTAATATGTATAATAATCAGAGATAAAAGAGATAAAAAAAATTGTGGAATATGATGAGTGATGTGATGAAGAGAAATAAAAAAAAATTGTATAAGTTATTATATGTTTTTTTGAATTGTATGAATGTACTGTCTCAAAAAAATTCCATCTGGACTATGTTGTAAAGGGGATTAAATTAAGTTGGAAGGAAATATTCTTGATGTACACCTAAAAATGGTTCTAATAACAAATATTTTTCAGATGCTGACTAAGAGAGAAGTAAATATATATAAAAAAAATTCTGTGAAAAAAAAAAGAATATTTAATATATTAATAATTTAAAAATTTATAAATTCATAAACATTTTTTATTTTTAATTGTCAGCCGTTAGACCAAAAAAAAAAAATTGTCAGCCGTTAGCACTAGTATGGACAGAGTTAGGAAGCAAAAGAAAAGACCTGTATATTTTTGTGACTCCATCCATTTTGCTGCCATATGCAATTGGTGTCAATCCCATGATAAGGTTTCAGTGCAGTGAGTATTGGTCAGTTCTTCTTCTTTCTTTCAAGGTAGCATGCCGGGTAAGTGTGGATGAAAACATCATTGTTATTTGAAATTGAATTGAAAAGCCATTCATAAATATTGCTCTGGTGGTTGGATGGGGACCAGTCAAATTTTGCCAGAGGATTAAAATGAAACAAAAAAAAAAAAATCATAATAATAAACCAGCATACAAAATATCATCTTATCATTAGAGATGAAAATGATAATATAACCATAATAAATAAAATAATCATTAACTAAATAAGTATATATATGAGTATGAATAATTACTAATAAATATTCAAATTTAAATACTACATCATATATTTTATTTAATAATTTTAATCATATTATATTTTAATTTATTTAATTTAATAATTTTATTTATAACTCAACTCAAATGATATTTGAATAAATTTTTCATTAAATTATAGTTATATTTTAATTAGTATTTTTACTATTTTTTTTTACAATTAACTCAATGTAGATAGCTAATACGTGTTAATGAGCATATAGGTATTTTGTGGATAATAATGTGGATATTAAAGTTATTATATATCCTCACAAAATATTAAGATAGTTACACATATTTTTCTTAGCAAAATGATAAGTGTATAATTTTATGAGGTGAATGTACTTATAAATAATAAAAGATAAAAGAGAAACTAGAAATTTGATAGATAATATAATAAAAATGAAAAATAGATAGAAAGAAAATGAATTATAAGAGAAATAAAATATATAATATGTAATTATTTTTATTTAATACGGGTATAAAGAGAATCATAACTATAGTACATATATATTATCTAAGCTGGATCCAGATTCATTATTATCTCTCTTAAGATATTGGTTTTTTCTAAAAGGAGCATTGGTCCATCTTTCCTTAAAAGGAATCTCGTGAACCGACATGGATTGTTTAGTTTACATTAATAAGGAAATTACTAAGTGTGTTTGGTTTAGTATTAACACTCATTAAATTTAAATTTAAATTTTTTAATATAATTATTTCTAGCATTAAAAATATAAATTTATTACGTTTTAACGTTAAACCAAATATATTTTAAATATATGTTTGGTTTATATTAAATTCACGCGATCTAAACCAACATTATTTTTATAATGTGTTTAATTTATTTTAAAATTAAATTATAAATATGCATCTAAACTAAAGCTACTCTTAATAATAATGAGAGCGAAAATGTTGGCATGGATTTGATAGTCTAGAATTAATATTTTGTTCAATATATGCAGTGTACTCCTCTTCTTCTACAAGTCATGTGCAAGAGACATTCTTTATATTTTAAACTCCTCTATACAACTTCATTTCTGTTTGTTTGGTTAGGATAGGAATCACGGCATCTAAAATCACTTTGAACAGTACTAATTAATACCTAGCTAGTGTTTGTTTTTATCTTGAAAAGTAATTTATATTAAAATTTTAAATTTAATTTAAAATTTATCACATTTACTCAATAAAAAAAACATAATATTAAAGATAAAATCTATTTTAATTGGTTGCAAAAAATAATATTTACATAGACAATGACTATAAATATATAAGTATATATCGTTGAACATGTGAATTAGTTGATAATGAACTATTTCTATTTAGAAAGTCGGTTTGTTTTAAATTTTAACAGTATAAAATTATGGTTTTATAAAATTCATTTTAAATCACTTCCATCCAACATATTTTGTAAAAAGTACGTATCGTTTATCTCAACTATTTTTTATAAAAATCAATTCTACTCGATTATAAATCTTTAATTAATCTTCTTGAATTTGATTCCAATTACTAGTAATTTAAAGAAAATTGAGAAAGTTAATACTAGTATTACAGTAGGAAGGAAGAACTGAACTGGGGCTCGGGGTGATCCTTTTTCGTCATTGATTTTGCTGCCAGCTTTTCGGTAATGTGTCCGTTGCAGTGGTTGGTTTGACAAAATTTGTTAATAGCAGCAGGAAATAAATAAATAAATAAAAAGCAAATAATCGATGGGATGAAGTCAAGAGGAAAAAGCTGATTGCTGATGCCGCAGTTGAAAGCAAAATGTCAAACGCTACGATTCAGATTTTTGGGAACTGAGGTTTGACAGCTCCTTCTCCTCGTTCATAGCGTCACTCCCTCCCCCCTCCCTATCTAATCTATTCTATCCTTCACTTTTTTCCTTTTTTTAAATTCTATTAATAATGTCAAGTGTCATTGTTTTCGATAATTCACTCATATCTTTAATCAAATATAACTATTTATATAATTTATCACGAGTTACGTGTATATCTTACTTAACAAAATCTAATATTTTATAAAATGTTGGTTGTTTTTCATAACTCTTAAGTTTTTTTTATATTAATTATTATCATATGAATAAATACATTTCTTATTAATCAATTCTACCTATAAGATTTTTTTTCGGAGAGAATAAATTATAATCTCAATGAAGAAAAACTTGTTCTTATGTACAAATTATTCCGAGGATAATTTGAAGAAATTGTGATAGTTAATATTATAAAATTTAATTTTAGTATATAAGAGAGACTTACTAATAATAGTACACCATGAAAGGAGAAACCTACTAATTATGAAATTTTATACTTATGATGTGCTGTCACATCATTTAATGAATGTGACATCTTATATATTATTAAATTTAATAAATAATGTGACAATATATTATTGGATATATGTGTAAAATTTCTCTGCACTACCGTGTATATTAATTAAACTCAACTAATTATTCAAAAATTTATACACTAAAAATATTTTCCGTACTAACAGAATAAATTTCTATTTTTAGCTGGACTCATGTGAAATTACCTAATATTATTAATTAGAAGGAGTTCTAGTAATAAATTAAGTATATAATTCTAAGTTCAATTGTTAGATTACGTGTAACTTACTCGAGGGAATTTCTGTCTTTAACATAAATTTCTCATATTAATATTTCATTTATCTACTCCCACCATGATGTGGATGTTCCCGGCTCAAACAGAATTGCCTCAAGTGGAGGATACCCGTGGTTAAACAAAAAATAATAATTTGAAATTTGGAAAATTGTGGAAAATGTGAAAAGGGTTTAGGAAGTGGGTGTTTTTATACGTTGCAATTGGTTGTGATGGAAGACGACGAAACCATAGATAAAATATCTGCCCTCATTTTGCTTTTCCCCTTTCTATAATTTCCGACCACAACTGCATCACACTACCTACCACCATGGCTATCCCCTCTTCCTTTCTTCCCTTTCCCTAGCTACCCTAGCCACTCTAGATTAACTGCACCATATACCAACACATATCATATCAAAATAAAAAAAATAAAATAACAACATGCTTTGTTTTGCTTAGCAACATATAAATAAAATCAAACTACACAAAGACGAACCACTAACCGCCGTGAACCAGTGTCATCTCTCCCCAAGACACCCCCTTTTTTGCACCCCTGATGGGAGAGATCAGAACCATCCAAAAGGCAAAAGGCATAGAGAACCGTGTTATATAGAAAAAAGGTGGGAATATGAATGAATGAATCAAATGAATAGGAATCCTGTAGTTAGCTACTGTCCCAATCTTCACAACGTTATCTCCTTGTAACTTTGGATATTATGCCCCCTCCCTAAAAAAACACACACACATGGATTTGCTTAAACTATGTTACTATTTTGCTATATATCCCCCCTTTTAATTAGTGAATTTGCTTCTACTGAACCTATCATCTATCAATCTTTTCTTTCTATTACTACTTATTATTTCCTCCCAAAATGGCTGCTTGTGCTTTGTTCAGTGCCAATAGTCCTCAAGATGGCAATGTTAATAGTGCTAGTCCTTTGACAAGTGCATCTAACTCCAGCAACAACATGAGCAGTGAAGAACACACCTTACAAGGCATGCCACTTCCACAGCCTCATTGTGAAAAAAATGGTCAGAAAAAGAATGGCATCTGAGATGGCTACCACAACACCACACCACAACAACAACAACAACTCTTGTTCTTCTTCTTCCACTCCTAGGTTTCCAAGAAGAACCAACACCAACATGTCCTCCTTGAATTGCAGTTTACCAGCCACAGAAAAAGGAACCACCACAACAACAACAACATCATTAGCCGCAGGTACTTGTAGTAACAACAATAACTATCATTATAATAATAACACCACCACAAATACTACTAATAATAATATTAGTCATTGTAATCCTTTGTCAAGAGATAACGTTGCTACTCTTCCAAATTACCCCACTGTGACGGTCACAACCAACTACTCCACTATGCTTCTACCTTCTTCTTCTTCTTCCTCTGCCTCTTTACCCTCTTCAAACTACACTCATTTTCAACCAATTCTTGAGACCCAAAACCAAGAACAGAACCCTTTACCTGCTGTTTGTGGATTCTCTGGTTTACCACTTTTCCCATCTCAAACCCAAAGAAGCCATAGAGATAATAACAGCAACAATATCAGAAACAGTAGTAGCAGTGTTGTTGTTGACGTGGTTGCTTCTTCTTCTTCTCCTTCAATGGATGATACCTCAGCAACAACTAATTGGATCGATGGGATATTGAAGGATCTTATTCACAGTTCCAACAGTGTTTCTATTCCTCAACTTATAAGCAACGTGAGGGAGATAATATACCCTTGTAATCCCAATCTTGCTGTGGTTCTTGAACATAGGTTGAGACTTCTTACAGAGTCATCCACCCCATCAAACTCTTCTGTTACAGAGAGAAAAGAACCACAGAAGGGGTTGTTCCACCTCCTCCTCCTCTTACTCCTAATGTTTCTTCTATGAAACTCATGGGTCGTGTAGATGGCATTGTTCCCACTTTACATTTCCCTGATTCATCACCTGTTGTGAATCAAAACATGTTTTCCAATTGGGGTATGCCTCAAATCACCACCCTCCACCACCAAGAAAATGTCAACAACACCACCAACAACAAAAACAACAACCCTTCTGTTTCTTTGGTTGCTTTACCTTCACCATCTACACACCAGGGCTATTCACCAACACAAGAAAAGCAGCAACAGCAACATCAGCAGCATCAGCCTCAGCAAGAGGAAGATCTTGCAGCAACAACAAGCAGTGCTGCTGAGATGGTTGTGTTAACTAGAAAGAAGAAAGAGGAGTTAAGAGAACAGAAGAAGAAAGATGAAGAGGGTTTACACCTTCTGACTTTGTTGCTTCAGTGTGCAGAAGCAGTATCAGCTGAGAATCTAGAAGATGCCAACAAGATGTTGCTTGAAATTTCCCAACTTTCTACACCATTTGGTACATCAGCACAGCGTGTTGCAGCATATTTCTCAGAAGCCATATCAGCAAGACTAGTTAGTTCATGTTTGGGAATATATGCATCTCTTCCTCACACCCACCAAAGCCATAAGGTAGCATCAGCTTTCCAAGTCTTCAATGGAATCAGCCCTTTTGTAAAGTTCTCACATTTCACTGCAAACCAAGCTATACAAGAAGCTTTTGATAGAGAAGAGAGGGTGCATATCATAGATCTGGACATAATGCAGGGTTTGCAATGGCCTGGTTTATTTCATATCCTTGCTTCAAGACCTGGTGGACCCCCTTATGTGAGGCTCACAGGGTTAGGTACTTCCATGGAAGCACTTGAAGCAACTGGTAAACGTTTGTCTGATTTTGCTAGTAAACTTGGCCTTCCCTTTGAGTTCTTCCCAGTTGCTGATAAAGTTGGGAACCTTGACCCTGAGAGGCTTAATGTTAGCAAAACTGAAGCTGTTGCTGTTCATTGGTTGCAACATTCACTCTATGATGTCACTGGATCAGATACAAACACTTTGTGGCTCTTGCAAAGGTAGGTAAAAGTTTGTTAGGTGCATGCAAATGCAATTATTCATATATTCATGGATATATATATAATATATATATATATGTATACTACTCTGCATGGGATGTTAGTTTCTTACTATTTTCAATTCCCATTGACTTGTGCTTTACATAATTTACACAATCTAGAGGTAGCTGATTTGAAGCTGAGTAGTGGTTAGTACATATGGAAATTAGGAAATGGTACTTTTCATGAAAGATTTCCCCAAAGTTTTTTACTTTGTTTTTTTTTGTTCACCTTTATAGGCTCTAGTGCTCACTTTATGTCTGCCTTTTTCTTTTCTAAGGAAAATGGGAACAATGATTATGTCTTATGGTGAATTGCTCTGTGTGTATATATTAATAGACAGAAACAAAAAAAACTGTGTAATGTATATAGTAAGTTTTGAACTATAATATGTAAATAAATGATTTTTCTGATTTTCTGCATTGGATTTGCATGGGACTTGTTTGTGTTATGTTATGTAGGTTGGCACCTAAAGTGGTGACTGTGGTAGAGCAGGACCTGAGCAACGCTGGTTCTTTCTTAGGAAGGTTTGTGGAAGCCATACACTATTACTCAGCATTTTTGATTCTCTTGGGTCTAGCTATGGAGAGGAAAGTGAAGAGAGACATGTGGTGGAGCAGCAGCTACTATCTAGGGAGATTCGTAATGTGCTAGCAGTTGGGGGCCCATCAAGAACTGGAGAGATCAAGTTCCATAACTGGAGAGAAAAGCTTCAACAGTGTGGGTTTAGAGGTATTTCACTAGCTGGTAATGCTGCCACACAAGCAAGTTTACTCCTTGGCATGTTCCCTTCTGAAGGGTATACCTTAGTGGAGGATAATGGGATCCTTAAACTTGGTTGGAAAGATCTTTGCTTGCTTACTGCTTCAGCTTGGAGACCTCCCTACCATAGTAGCACTGCCATTACTCATCATAACTAATTAATCTCTTACTATTATATGCTTAGCTTTCTGATGTGGTGATGGCCTTGTAATCTCATTCTAATCCTCTCTGTAGCATCCCTCTGTTCCTTTAGGTGTTTACAAAGCATGTGAAATGTGTACCACTTCAGCTATGACAAAAAATATTATATAGTTAGAATAGAAGACAGCATGTCAAAATGGCTGAAGAGGTACACATTAAATGATAGTATTTTATTGAGAGAACTCATAATGTTACTATGATATTCTGACTTTTATGGGTACTGATGTAGCCTTAATGAGTTGTTTATTAGTTCCCTGGATTTCTAACAAAATATTTAGAGTCGATTAAGTGTGGAGATAATTAAAGATAAAATTTATCATTTTCACTTTTAAAGATGAAAAATTGTTAATTTATTCCTTTTTATACCACTTAGCGCATGAGTCACTTAGTAAAAGGATGTTTTATCTTAACGAGTGATCTCGGGTTCGAGCTGTGAGTATCCAGCTGTGTTAAATATTAAGAAAAGCTTTGTGTTAAATATTAAGAAAAGCTTTATCGTTTATAGAGGTTCAACCCGGCTCGAACATGATTGTCTTTCATGGAGAATACATGTCCTTGCATAAAAATTTTTATTGCTTTTTAGAATAAAATGATCAATTATTTTTTATTTGTTAGGAATTATGATTTTCATTTTTTAAAAACTAAAATGATTGATCTCGAATCTTTTAAGAATAGAAATGATGGTTTATACATTACATGCGTTACTTGCAATTCACTATTGATTATTGTAATTTTTGTGACCTTTAATTGACCATTGTTTGGTTGTTCAATTTGGCTCCTAATATTGATTGAAATGGCTTCTCAAGAGTGATCCTACAAATGGAAAGCATTAAACATATTTCAAAGTGGATACTTTCAATATTTTCTCAAGTACTAAAAATCATCTATAAGAGACTATTTTATTCTAGAGGAGTCCACATCCAATACTTGTTAGGATTCATCATTACTTGGTTGTTCAGTTTATAAGGACTTTGCACTTTTGTTTTCTCATTTATAATGCAATTTTTTTTTCGATTTTAAAGGAAAAAAACTAAGTAAAATTATAAACTTTTATTTCTTAGAAAAGATGGTTTCTTTAAGATAATAAGTATCACTTATGTTATGTCCAACCCAGTAAGGCCCAATTTACACCTATTTGGTACTTCATTCGGCCTAACCTAAAGCGAGATAAATTTCCTAAACCCATAGTCCAGCTTGCCAAGCATGTACTCTAGAGCTGTCAATTTGGGTTGAGCTCGGTGAGCCAACTCAACCAAACCCAGCTTACCAGTGGGGTGAGTTGGTAAAATATAAGCTCACATTTTCGTGGGTCAAAAGTGAGTCAACCCACTTAACTTGCGAGCCAAAGTGGGTTCGAGTCGGGTTGAGGTGGGTTGACTCACTTTTTAATTTTTATATTTTTTAAGTCATTTTTATATTTTTTCTAATTTTTTGACCTTTTTTATTATTTTATTATTTATATAATTTTTTAAGTTAGGTGAACCAGCCTGCTTAACCCACCAACCAGCGGTGGGTCGAGTCAGGTTGATATTTTTTCAGCTAACCAGAAAAGTGAGCCAACCCGACTCGACTCACTTTTAGCCTGACCCATGGTGAGCCAACCTGGGTGAGCCATGTTGGCTCACTTTGACAGCTCTGATGTACTAAATTTCGACTTGTTTGGGAATCATGATCCCTTTTATAAACCTACCGTGGGCATGCAATGAGCCATCACCGAC
Source organism: Sesbania bispinosa (assembly GCA_026901365.1). Taxonomy (NCBI): domain Eukaryota; kingdom Viridiplantae; phylum Streptophyta; class Magnoliopsida; order Fabales; family Fabaceae; genus Sesbania; species Sesbania bispinosa. Next base: position 1,105,699 of record QLOH01000235.1, read on the forward strand.
AAGCATGGCACACATCCAACCTTACTTTTGGCAGTTATCACTCATGGGCCCTCAATTTCGAGCCAAACTTTATGATGAAGTTGCCAACTGAACCTTCGATGCCTTCTCCTCAACTTATCCAACAGGAAACAAAAGAAGCTTCTCCTAACAAAGTTTCTACTACTTAAAACAGAATCAGAGACCCCAGAACAAGCCCCAGGTTTTTCGAAGGAATTATCTAGATCTATACCTGTATATACTCCAACAGATTTGGATGTTTGCCTTAAGAGTTTGGATGATAACCCTTTTCTGGTTCTGGAATTTCTTTTTGGTGAAGTCTCTTTTTCTTCTTCCCATTGTGAAGCAACTGTGCAAAATCCTCCTAATGATGATGCTTCAGTCGAAGTGGTTCTCCATAATTTCAAGAAGCTGATTTTCGAGAAACATATGTTGAAAACTATTCCATAGGATCCCCATTATAGAGAAGAGATAAAATGCTACTTGGCTCTTTTCGATAAAAGACAAGAAGAATTCTCTGAACCTCAACGCCAAGGGATAAAACGTTTCTCTGAATTATATCAGAATGCCATCAACACTTTGATCCAAATTGAACAAACTACTTCGAGGTTGGGTAGTCAAAAGATGGAGAAAGCTGATCTGGTGGAGAAACTTCAAGATAACAAGGTGAAAGTTTCCAAATACGAGAAGTTCATTCAACAGAATTTGGTGAAAGTTGAGGAGCTTAACAAAGAAAATCAAAAGATCGAAGAAGCTATTAAAAAGCTTCAGGAGGATGCTGCAAAAGTTAAGTCAGCAAAGGATGAGATCGAAACTACTATTTCTAGGCAAAGATCTTCATGCATTGAAATTCTTAATTCAGTCAAAGGTATTTCAAAGGATGTTGTTAACGTCTCAAAAGACATCAGCAACATGGAGAAGACTGACTACAACTTGAAGATGTTAGAACCACAGGAAACACTAGAAGGGGGGGTTGAATAGTGTTTTAAACTTTTTGATAGTTTTTGGAAATCTTTAATTTAAAACATGAATATGGGCACCGTTAAAAACAAGTCTTAAGATCAGAGATAGTTGAAACATGTGGAAGATAAGAAAAACAGTGTTTCTTCTAAAGATTAAGATTGTTTTAAACAGAGGGTTCTCAAAGTATCTTCTGAAGATTATACAAGGAGTATTTCCATAACGGTTTCTGAAATACTTCAGACGACTAGAGGTTGTCTGAAGTCTGTTCCTGATTTCTGAACTGATCTCTTTCAGACTTACTTGAGAGAATTTATTTCAGAAGTTCTTCAAGGAACATTCTTTGTAAAGCTTCAAATGATATAAGAGACATCTCATGTTTTATTCATATGAAAGATCATTTTATTGAAATAGTGGTGTTAAGTTTATTATAGAAAATACTTTTCAAATCCCAACATAAATATGAAAACTGGAAATAAAGAGATTAAAAAAAAAGGAACTTAGGCATAGAGATTTCAGACAGGCTTTTAAGAGGCTGTCTGAAGTTTTCAGACGACTTGTAAAAACTGATTTTAAAAGATGTTTAGTGCCTTTATAAAATATCAGATTAATTATTCTGACCCCTTGATTAGTATAAAATGAATTGATAAGAGATAAGGGTAAGAAAACTTAGCCAAGGAATTTATCCTGGTTCACCCACAAACCCGTGAGCTACATCCAGTCCCAGAGGCAAACCACCACTGGATTTTCCACTATCTGAATCCACAGATACAAGTATTATTCACAGCCTCTTCAGGCTAACACAAGTATTACTTTGTTTTCAACTGCCTCTACACGCAACATATGCAGTATTCTTTTTCAGTCTAGCCTCTCCAGGCTTTGCAACTAAGTATTCTTTCTTCCACCAAGCCTCTCCAGGCTCTCTGACACATAAAGTGTTTACAAATTAAACTAAGTTTAAGTTTCCACGAAACATAAACTTAATCTTTTCCTGTACTAGAGGTTAACTGAGTACTACTCAGGGTACAATGAATGAATTCTAAGTACAAGGTTAAGACAGTGATACAAGTGTATAAGTTTATGTACAATCCCTGTCTCTGATAAGAGGAATAACATCCTCTGAGAATTGGCTCGGTAGATACTTGACTTTAAGCTCCAACCTTGTTCTCCAGCCATTGATTTCCATGGGCTACATTCTCACCCGTATCATTGGAAAAACCAAGGCATACTTGCAGCTTCAAAACCATTCTTGGTTCATATGAGATTAAGCACAGCCCGGTTGGTTGTTCAACTGAACAACTATAATTTTGACTAACTGATCAATAGATCAGCAGCATGGTTGATTCAAGTAAGCATGGTCAACAACCAATAAGATTTTTCTGATACATCTTGATCAACTGATTGAACCAAGTGAATGAGTTCAACATCTTCAAATTCTTCCTTGAGGCTATTATATGTTCTGTTGGAATATAGTCGTTTGAAGATGATTCATAATACCGTTGAGATGTTGATGATGTGGTTCATATAGCCGTTATGTAATAGTGTCTCAAACGGTTGCTTCTTCTTAAGCAAATAAGTGTTCAGACAGTCCTGTTCTGACACTTCTGCAGATGAGCTCTTTAAAGAGATTTTCTTGATATTATTTTGCATGTTCTCTCTCTTGACATCATTTTGCTTTTCTTCAGCTGACTTCTGATTTCCTCTGCTTTTCTTAGGAGTGTATATGAGGAGGTATCCGTTGGATTTGTCCTTTTGCTTATTCTGTATACTCCTTTTTTTTTTGCTCCTGACATCATATCTTCTTTGGGTGTGATGTCTTGTTCAATGGCTGTTTCTTGCAGATGATAAAATATGTTTGAATTAAAATATTTCATTCAAATTTTTCTCTTTGTTGCTTCTGCTTAGTCTCCTGAGTCTTTTCTTGTGCTTTCTTTCGGATTGGTGATGATGATATTTCCGTTGTGATACCACCGTTTAGAGATAGCAGTGAATGCTATTCAATCCGTTGTGAGACACGCTTCTGGGTGTTCTGACAATTCGACAAAGTACAACGTTGGTGCTGCTAAAAAGCTGCCATCGTTGTTGCTGCAATTTCTGTGCGTTGCAGAGATTTCCTCAGTGGTGTATGAACTTCAAAGGTACCAGGAAAGGTCTCTGTGACTTTGCCAATTTAAGCTTTGAAAGTGTTGCATGTTTGTGGAGAACGACTTTTCTTCAGCATACTTCAGAGAGCAAAAAATCTTCGTTGTCTTCAGTGAGTGTGCCACGTCGGATCTCAGACGGCTTCAATATTTCAGACGGGTATTGACACTTCAGATAGCTTCTAATCTTTCAGACAGCTCCGTTGCTTCAGACAGCTTCTTTGCTTCAGACAGCCTTTTTTGCTTCAGATAAGTTCAATCTTCATACTGCTTTACGTTTTCTCATTTCTTCAAGTCTTTACGTCTTCATATGGTCTTCACGTCTTCAGATGGCTTGCGTACTTCAGACGGCTTCAGCACTTCAGACGGCTTGCGTTCTTCAGACGGCTTCAGCACTTCAGACGGCTTGCGTTCTTCAGACAACCTTTATATTACATCCTGCTTTTGTTCTTCTGATCCTTATCTTCTGATTCTGATTCTGTTCATTCAAATCTTCTTCTTGTTCTAATGAATATTTGAACCTGAAACACAATTCAGCAAACCAATACCTTTCTCAGTAGAATCTGTTTATATAATCTTATTTGTTCTTATTATACTCTTATTTGTTAATCATTAAAACTAAAAGATATTAAGTCTTTGAGTCAGGTTTTGAATGCTCAAACTGATTAATAGACTTCACAGAAGATCCAATATGAAGATCTTATGCGTGACTTTGCCAAAATGCAACACGATCCTCCTTTTTAATTCCACGCATTTCTAAACTTTTTATGTAATTTTGAATATTTGGTTCGAGCAAGGCTCGACTTTTTACTGCTTTTCAAAACACCTTACCTTTTATGCACAATCTTTATTTCTTGAACATAGGCTTATACTCCTTCAAGTATTTCCCGTTATTGACATTATGCGTAAGTCATCAACCAACTCTCGAATTGAATACGCATTGTTCGAATAAACTTTCTCATCCTCGAAGGGTCCTTCCCAATTAGGTGACCATTTTCCAAATTTCTTTGACTTTTTGTCAATTGGTAAGATTAACTTTCAAACATAATCACCTACTTGAAAACCTTCTTCTTAATTCTTCGATTATAATAACGAGTAACTTGCTCTTTTGTCTAATAATGTTTTCAATAGCCACTAATCTTTCATTGTCAAGTTCATTCAACTCATCAAACATCAAATTCCAATAATCCTGAGAAGGTAACTTAAACTGTCTTTGAACCCTTATTGATTGTAAATTAACTTCAACTGGTAATATAGCGTCATGTCCATATACCAACTTATAAGGAGTTGTTCGAGTAGCTTCTCTTGGAGAATTTCTATAAGTCCATAAAACTTGATTAAGTGTTTCATGCCAATTTCTTGGACGCTGTCCAATATGCCTTTTGATTAAAGCAATAATAGTTTTATTAACTGCTTCAACTTGACCATTGGCTTATGCATAATAAGGTGTAGAAGAAAGTAACTTTATTCCTTTTGATTCAGCAAACCTAACTATTTTTCGACCAGTAAAGACATTTCCCTGATCTGTGGTAATAGTTTCAGGTATACCAAATCGAAATATAATATTTCTTCAATAAATTGAATGATATCATCTTAAGAAACTTCTCTTAAAGGAATTGCTTCTACCCATTTAGTAAGTAATCAAGTCCTACCAAAATAAACTTATGGTTTTTAGAAGAAGCTGAATGTATCATTCTAATCAAATCTAAAGCCCATCCTCTAAAGGGCCAAGGTTTTATAATTGAATGTGACTCGCTTGCTGGAACCTGTTGCATGTTCCCATGTTTTTGACATTCTTCACAGGATTTAGCGAAATTGTGACAATCCTTGGCCATTGTTAGCCAATAAAATAATTTGCTTTTCAAAATCCATTCCATCTTCCTTCCTGCTTGATGGGCTCCACAAGTTCCTTCATGTACTTCCACTAAAGCTAGATATGCTTCAGTTTCTCCAAGACATCGAAGTAAATTCCCATCAATAGACTTTTTATAAAGCTCTTCACCTAAAATCCAATAGTTAAGAATTTTATATTTCCATTGTTTGTTATCAGGAAGGGAAGGATTTTGTATACGGTTCACAATTTCTCTTCTCCAATCATTCTGACCTAGAAGATTTATATTATGGATATCGAATTTTTTTCATTGGAAGTCTTTCTTGAATATCACTGATTTTCCTTAACGTTCCAATTGAAATTCTATACCCTGAAGCTATCTGAGCCAATTCATTGGCTTCAAAATTTTGTACTCTTGGTATATGTTCGACTTTGACTTCATTAAACATTTCCAAAAGTTTATTGGCTCGAATTAGATACTTAGCCAATTTTGGATCTAAACATTTGTACTCTTTAGTTATCTGTTTTATAACTAATTGAGAGTCTCCTCTGATGAACACATTCCTTGAGTTCATATCAATTAAAACTTCAAGGCCTGTAATAAGAGCTTCATACTCTACTGCATTATTAGAGCATTGATGTTTAATTTCAAACATTATTCGAGTTGGAAAACCCTTTGGTGATATTATCAACACTCCAATTCTTGTTCCATTCTTATGTTTAGAACCATCAAAATATAATTTCTACGGTTCTATTCCAACATATGTTGCATTTTCAATTGGTATTGGAGGGTGATCTACCAAGAAATCAGCTACAACTTGACCTTTCATTGCTTTTAATGGGACAAAAGTCAATGAAAACTCAGTTAACGCTAAAGCCCATTTCCCAACTCTACTATGCAATATAGGTTTTAATAACATATGCTTTATTACGTCGAAATGAGAAATTACAAATACATCAGAAGGTTTGATGTAATATTTAAGTTTAGTACAAGAAAAATATAAACACAAACATAATTTCTCAATCGAACAGTATCTAGTTTCTGCATCATTAAGGACTCTACTTAAATAATAAATAACCCTTTCGACTCCATTTTTGTCCTCTTGAGCCAACATACTTCCAATAATGGCTTCTAAAGCAGAAATATATATTTTAAGTGGTATTCTTGGCAAAGGAAGAGTCATATTGGAGGCGTCGTCAGATATTTCGTAATTTCCTCAAAGACTTGTTGATGCTCATCTTCCCACTTAAATTTTTCTTCTTTCTTCAATTAAGCAAAGGGGAGAATACTTTCGTCTTTTTTGACAGGTTAGAAATAAACCGTCCAAGAAAGTTTAATTTCCCCAAGAAAGACTGCAATTGCTTCCTTGTAGTAGGTGGAAAAGCTTCTAAGATCGCCTTAGCTTTATTCTTTTCAATCTCAACACCCCTTTTTGTGGACAATGAATCCCAAAAAATTATTTGCAGATACCCCCAAAAGCATATTTAATATGATTCATTTTTAGACCATGCTTTCCCATTCTTTCAAAAGCTTGTTTTTAAATGATCTAAATGTGAGTCTTTCGATTCAGACTTCACAACAACATCGTCTGTATAGACTTGCATAAATTTTCCTATTAAATCATGAAAAATTGAATTCATGGCCCTCTGGTAGGTTGCACCAGCATTTTTAAGGCCAAAGGGCATCATCACCCATTCATAAGTTCCTATTGCACTAGGACATGGAAACGTTGTTTTCAATATATCCTCTTTAGCAATAAATATTTGATTATATCCTGAATATCCATGTAACATACTTAACAATTCATTTCCTGCCCTTGAATCAATTAACATATCAGCAACTGGCATTGGATATTCATCATTTGGGGTTGCATTATTAAGAACTCTAAAATCAATACATATGCTTAAAGTCCCATTTTTCTTAATAACAGGAACTATATTGGAAACCCAGTCTACACACCTGGAAGTCCGGATAAACTTAGCTTTTAGAAGTCTTTCAATCTCCTCTTTGATCTTCGAAATGATCTCTGGAGAAAAACCTTCTAGGGGCTTGTTTTACTGGTCTTCTGTTCGGATAAATTGGCAGTCCATGTTCGACCAGTTCCCGACTCAATCCAGGCATCTCATGGTAATCCCATGCGAAGCAATCTTTGTATTCTTTTAACAAGTCAACCATTTTTTCTTTAACACTTCCTTCAAGATTCTGACTTATAAAAGTAAGTCTTTTTTCATCATCAGTCCCCAAGTTAACTTCTTCTAAGGATCTCGAGTTTCCTTCTTCTTGATACCTTGAGACAAAATCCCTTCAAAACCTAAAAGGGATTCATCATAAATACAATCCAATCTATCAAACTCTACCCTTCCTGTTCCTTAATATAGGCTTCAACTTTCTTAATCATTTTTTCAAGGCATTTCTTTTTAGAATCCTCAAGAATTTCTTTAGAAACTGGGTCTTCCTAACTTGATGACATCTCTTCATCCTCTACTTCCTCTATAACAATCATTCCTTCTTGCCATTCGGCCTTAGTGGCTGTTATTTCATTATCATATTTATTTTGTTCATATTCGGCTTCGAGAGCCGTTTCTACCTTTCTTTTGGCCATATAGGCCGAAATTCGAGCCTAGAAGCTCGAACTTACTCCTGATCTGTCCACTCCAAGATCTTCATGGCCTCATGTGGGCCAACATCACACTGTAACATGAATCCACAATCTGGATTCAACCTTAACGAGTAAGGCACTTTTGTTGGCATTAACATGTATTTATCAATTACCTCGTAAGGCCTTACCTTCATCACCTTCTTTTCCATACTTCTCACATCCACAACATGTTCTTCAACAATTAAGTAATTCTTATCTCCATCCACATAAACAGGTACACCTTCCTTACTCCATAAGCAAAGTTTCTGATGCATCGAAGACGAAACTGCACCTACCCCATGAATCCATTCTCTTCCTAATAGTAGGTTTCAATTGGCCTTTGAATCAACAACTACAAACATAGTCGGCCTCATAATAGTTCCCACCGTTAGTTCCAAACATAACACAACCTCAGATTTTGAAGTTTTTCCACTGAAATCAGTAATAACCATTTGATGAGGCATCGAATCTGCCTTTGATTTCAGCAACTTTTTCATCATAAACTTAGGCATTAAATTTACTGTTGCACCTGAGTCTACAAGTACTTTGCCTATACTTATGTCATTAATCAAGACCCTTATGAAGAGTGGCTTCATATGTAACAATATTTCTTCTGTAGGCCTGTCAAATACAGCTGAATCATTTTGGCAGATTTGTTTCCCAACATATGAGTAACATATTGGTTCATTCCCAATATCATCATCCTCATAGTCATGATCCTCCAACCCCTTTTCAAGTTCCTCTGCATATTCTGCAGGTAAGACTGAAACTACTACGCAAATATCCTCCAAACTATCTGCAAAGCCTGTTTCAAAGTTTTCAGTCAACAACTCATCTTCCTCTTCTTCGAAACCTCCTTTACTTGGAAAGGTGGTTTGTTCTTTAATACTTGGGCATACGAAGGATGACTTGAATTTCCCTGCACTTGAATGACTGGTGCATCTTTGGCTTGAACTTGTTTAAGTTGTGGATTCTTGTTTTCAACCACTTTGTTCAACCTTTCTTGTTCCTCGAAAGTTGCCTTTCTCATTCTTTGTGCCTTTCTCCATTGTGTCTTTGTCATAGGTTGCCTATTTCCATAATAGGGCTTTTGCTGAAACCCTTGATAATTGTAGTGAGTTTCTGATACCCTGGACGAATACATTTGTTACGAGGCACAATAGAAGGCGACACAAAGGTTCGAGGTTTCCCTGTCATCTGGAAATTAGGATGCAAAACTTGCTTCCCTTTATTAGCTATATTCACTCCTTGAGGTGGTCTTTCTTCTGAGATTGAACTTGATTTTGAAATCCATCCCCCGGCAGCGGGTCCAACCATAACTGGTTTATCATGGCCTTTTTATAGCCACTAACTGATAATATCTTTTCATCTCAGAATCTCGAAACATTTTAGCAGCAGACTTGTCAGACACTGCATGACACCTTGGACAGAGCTCAATCGAAGCATCTTCCAACTTTTTCCTATTCAGAAATTCAATGAGTGATTCCCCGCCCTTAGGGTAAATATCTCGAATCTCCTGAACTTCATCTATAGCCATTTTAGTGGCTTCTTTCACAAAATTTGAATCTTGAACTTAAACCATGTTGACACTTGCAGGCTCAACGTAGTTAGCATTCACCTGAAGTGGGTCTGAGTCAATTTTCATGGCCATGGGAGTCTTTTATTCAAATTTCAATCACCCCTGCTTAATGGCTTCCTGAATAATATTCCTGAAACGAACACAACTATTAGTCCAATGACCATATGTATGATGATACCTGCAGTATTTTCGACCTCTTCTCTGTTCTTGAGAAGGGATTTTATGATCATCACTTAAGATAATTTGTTTATCCTTCACTAATATACCGAAAATCTGATATGCTTTCGAAATATCAAAGCCATAAGACTTTTTAGCAAATTTATCTTTTGAATTATTATTATTACTATTTGGCCTTAAAGACGAACAAACATAAGGAGGTCCTGGCTTGAGTTCTGCCACATGAACATCATTATCCTCTATATCATCTTCGACATCACTATCTTTAGAAACCTCTAAATATGCTATTTTATCTTTTCTTAACATTTTTTTAGGTTTCCTGAATCTTTCTTTTTCTTTCTTAAGATGTTCTATTTGTCTTACTTTATCAGCCAACTGGGCCTTATCCCTAAGTTGCTGATTAACTTCTTACGAATTGAATAATTTAAACCTCCTACAGCCATTTGAACCAATCCGTATTCTGGGATCTGAGTGAAACATCTAGCTTTCATTTGTCTGAATCTACTCAGATAATCATCTATTGATTCATTTGATGATCTTTTAATATTAACCAAGTCCATAAGAGTAACCTTAGTTTCACCTTTAAAGAATTGTTCATGAAAACTTCTTTCCAATTGATTCCAAGTATGGATCGAATTGAGAGGCAAGGTTGTAAACCAAGTAAAAGTGTTTTTGTTAATGAACTAGGAAAATATTTCATTTTCAAATTTTCATTATTAGCCAAATCTCCTGCTTCGATTTGATATCGATCAATATGTTCAACAGTTGATTCTCCTAATTTTCCGGCAAACTTAGTAAATTTAGGGACTTTCCATCCCCTGGGTAATTCAATTTGTAAAATCATTTGAGTGAACGAAGATACCACATATGGATGGTTCGCAAATCCTACATTAAATCCATGCCTATTCAAAACTTGTTCGACAATTCCAACAACATTTTGTTGCCCCCTAAGTTATTTTCCCTTATCCTTTCTAAGATTTCATCAGCATTCTGATTCCTATTGAGAATAACTCTAGGAGAAATTTCATCTCTATTTTCGACTGGCACCATTGGATGTGGGATTTGGTTATTTTGATCATCTCGATTTGTTGGAGGATTTAAATTATTATCGGCCACTTGTTGAATAATATGATCTATAGGAGCCCCAAACACATCTGCAATCCTTGCCATTTGCCTAGCCAAAACATTATAATTATTATTGGTTGTTTGTAGCAATGGATTAAACACCGTGGCCATTTATTGTGTCAACATATTTACCATCTCATGGTTACTTTCATCCATTTGTTGTCTCAATGATTGTAATGTGGAATTCGTTATGGATGAAGAACTTCCTAAAACAGGATTAAAATTTGGTCCTCGACTTCCGAAAGGCATCGCTGTTGGACCAATTGTTGACATAGTTGGTGGAGCCGTTTCGGTATTTGGAACGAAACCATAGGGTAATCCATACATTGGATTGCCACTTTGAGTCATAGAAACACTACTAGGAATAGGAATAACTTGACTCATTACTGGGTTTTCTGGCAAAGTTCCAGAGGCAATTTGATCTCTATTAACACAACTATTTCTGTTTCCCCCAATATTATCATTATTGTTCACTGATTCATTTACCTGGGGTTCTGGTCTCCCAACATTTGTATTTGCATTCTTATTATTGTTTCCATTTCCATTTCCTACTTGTCTTGCATTCTAGCCATTTGAACAGATATTGTTCTACCACTTCTCAAACGCATACAAGATCAGTATCTAGAAAAGAATAACACACACTACTTTTTTTAGCAAAATTGTCCCACTGGACGTGCCAATTTGTTTGTGGTGATAAAAGTAAAACTCGAAAAAAATTACTTTTAAAACTTTGATTCTGAGAACAATTTGAGGACTAGAATCTGGTCCTCTTATGGGATTCGTTTTAAAAGTAGGTTTATAGTGTTTTAACTTTAAAGAACTCAAAAAGATCTTAATTTTAAGATTTCAAAACGGAGTTATCCAAAATTTAATCAAGTAAAACTTGGATTCAAAAGATTGAAAGTTTAAAAGAAAGAATTGTAGGAAATTAAAACAAGATTTAAACAAAAAGAAAGAAAGAAGGAAAGAAATACAAAAGTGTAAATGCAGTAACAAAATAAAAAGTAAAGAACAAAGAAGAACAATATAAAAAAGTGTTGCATTAATGAAAAAGTGGGTGAAATCACATACTTGATCTCCTTGTAACTTGTTAGTCACTGACAGAATGGACGTTAGGTGTTTCAGAGTTTCAGTACAAATGATTTCCAACCCTTATTACAAAAAAAATTTGCCTATTTATAGATTTCTAAGGCCTAACGGCTAACTAATGTAGATGAGACACATCAGCAACCTTTATGTGTTGGCAACCTGCATATGAATGCCACGACATCTAATAACTAGAAACTACTTTGTCCTTTTTGAACTTTTACAAATGCTCTACTAGAATTCTGACATCTGTCTTGGACAATGAGTCTTTCTATAACTATTACTAATTGTTCTTTCTGACCCTTCTGACCTGTAACTTCCTCGAATATGTCTTTATTCTTCAATAATATCTTCTAAGTCCTCAACCGCTTCATTTTCGATTCTTTTGACTTGTTCTTCGATTATTCTGATCCATAACATCGAACATGGTCCTCGATTTGGTATGATCTCTCTTCGATTCTTATATTCACAAAAATCGAATCTATCTCCCAGAGTCTTTGACACTTAGCATTTTGGATATTTGCTACACTACGTAGCCATTGATTCGAGGTTTACTTATTTCCCAATATATGCCACATGTCAATTTCTAATTGGTTGAGTCAAAGGTCATGCATATTGACCACCGTCCACTATCCACTTAGTCTCGTTATGATAGCTCTTTTAATTGGGCAATTCAGGGGACGTTTTTATTAACTTTCATTCCTTTCATCCCTATAAATAGGAGTTCAATTTGGATTACTCCTGTATCCTTCTTCATTCTCTCCTATTCTCTTCTTTGGCTAATAAAATGGAAGAGCTTCTTTCTTTGGCTACTGCGTTCGACCTAATCTTAAGTGTTCTCATTTTGGACAAGGTCGACGAGGTATCCAAAGCTATAAGCTTTTGCAATTCTTTCTTTTGAAGGTTTTGCTTTGGGTCGAACGTGGTAGCCAATCAAAGATTCTTTTACACAATAAATGAATCTGTTTACTCCTTCCCCACGCAGACTTCATTTCCACCCCATGCACCAAGGCTGCTCAACCATGTCTTCATAATGCTTTTGCCTTAGGGGCTCAATCAAAGCTTGTGGAGGAAAAGGAGGAAGATGAGGCCTGGAAGACAGGAGTCAAGTACATCATGTAGTGTAGGATATTTTGCTCCTTTATATTTAGAATACATAGGATAGTTTCTTTTCCAATGTGTACTTTCATTTTGTACCCGAACTCTATGTAATTCGAATTTTACTTATGAATAAAAGAAACTACCTCTTTCTTCTCTAAATGCTCGAAGCATTAATTCACATTAAAATCAATTCGAACTTCTCTTCGAACTCGAAAATATTGACTCTCTCAAGACTTAGTTCATATTTTAACTTTTTCTCAAAAGCATCTTCTATTAATTCAAGAACTTAAAATGACCTTTCTAACTTTATAAAAGACTTGAAATTCATGGAATTCGAAGGATTCAGAATTCAAATACCAACAATACGTCATGTCAGGGTTATTAGGAGGTATTAAGTGATTTTGTATCTTTTTAAGTTTTGTTTCATTTTTTTTAATTTGTAATTGGTTGGAGTACCCCTTGAACTCTGTTTAATATAATTCTCTTTGCTTAGAAAAAAAATACCAAATTATCACTCATTAATATTTTCAATTTGAAATGAGATGTTACCACCTCACTTTATTTATTGTCACATAACTTTATCTTTGTCATGTCAAAAAAAAAAATCTGAGGTGTCATTTCTATATTTTTTTTATCATAATATTCATATCTCAAATCCACTCACACAGTTTATAGTTACTCTCTCATAATTAATCAAATTGATTCACTCAGCCCCAAATAAGTTATCCAATTATTTTCCCTCTTACAAATTATGCTCTCTTGGGTTTTCATCATCCAAATTGTCATTTCTTCTCATCAAAACTCAGACCCCACAAGCAATTGAAGAAGGCACCATGAGTTATTTTCTTCTATCTATGTAAATACTTGCTCAATTTCTTGAAGGAATACCAATTTTGCCTCAAATATGGGTAGCGAGATAAATTTCCATCGTAAAGTTTTCTACATTTTTTAATGTCTTTTGGAACAATAGCTTTTCAATTTGGCAAAGTGCCATATGATGAGAAATATTTTGTTTATTTAATTTAAAAGATTCAAAAAATGTTGGTACCAAACACACCTCATTAATAATTTTAAAATTCACAAGATTTTTATTGAAAAGTTGTAAAATGGCAAATAATTTGCACTTCTTATTAATACTTTCTATTAATTTTTACTAACAAAATTATCAAAAATGCAATTCATGCAATATGAATTGTGAAACTTATGAAAGATGTTGATTAATAGGTAATTTTATTTTTGTAAAATATTTCATAAAAAACTTTTTAAAATGAAACTGCATTTTTGAAAAAAAAAATTAAGCGAATTCTATTATCATTATTATTCCAATCAATGTCGAGGTAATATGATGTCAAGAACCATTTCTCTCGAGTCTCAAGATTTCCCTATTTTAAATTTTAAAAACCTTCAAAATCTTTATGTATAGTAACCAATTTTTTTAATTTCATTTATAAATAGATTTTAGTCTATAACATGACAAATAATGTGCAGCTCTCCATATATTAATCATGGAGCGGAGACAATACAGTCTTTAATAAAAACTTTCCTTAAGTTATAAGGTTCTTTTAATCTTTGTATTATAACTTTTAATTACTGCAAACTCCAACGTACTTTTAATTACTGCAAACTCCAACGTATATAAGGCATTTACACAACATACTTGCATCTGAGTAGCACGTCTACTTGTTCAATTAATGATATCTATTATAAAGATTTATGTTAGTAAATAATAAGTTATACACAATTTTTTCTAAAACTAATATATATATATATATATATATATATATTACTCATATTTGTTTATATGATATATCAAATTAATTTATTTTACTTTTCATAATAATTCATTACTCAAGACAAAAACGATAGACAAAGAACAATAAGAGATCTAAGTTAGGAAATTGTAAAAAAACTTCATTAGAAAAAAGAATGGTAAGAAACAAAACATTTTTGTAAAATATAATAAACGTGAAATTAAATTAACTAATATGATTGTAATTTCATAACTTCAAATTTAAAATTTCATAATAAATAATATGTATTTCACAAAGTAAATATATTTCTTACCATTAATATAAAATATAAAATAAAAAATGTCTTCAGTATAATTTGTACAACCATCAATGACATATTTAATTGAAATTAATACAATGAAAACATTATTTCCCATGCCCCACATGCAAAAAAAACCATCAAAATACCTAACACAAAGAGATAAAATACTTATAATTATTTTTTTCTGATTATCATTATATTTGTAAACAATTACAACATTAATAAATATTTCTATATTCAAGGTATAATTGAAAGTATTGAATGAAACAATTGTAATAACATTGATATTGTTTGATAAAGATGCACAACTTCTTAACACAACACAACATTGATAAAGTCCCACTAGTACAATATTTAAAACTGAAATTTGCACTCAATTATTTGCAATTTATTACTATATTTTTATCCCAAAACATTAATTTTACAACTATGGCTTCGAAAAATAAGAGCCCGTTTGTTTAAAATTATTTCTTAAAAGAATCACTTCTTTTTTAAAAAAAATCACTTATATGAACTTTTAAGATGTTTGTCTAAACTTTTTTCAAGAAGTAGAATAAAAAAATAATCAGTTTTATGCTTTTTTTAAGAAGCAACTTAGTTATGCTTGTTGAAAAAAGCAGTTAAAATAGAAAAGAGAGAAAATATTTTAACAATGTGAAAGCATTTATTTAACAATGAAAGCATTTATTGTAGCAAATAAAATATTTTTTTATGATTGTAGTCAAATGAAAATTTATTTCTGATTATACAAGAATCTCTAAAATTAAATCAATTTTTTTAAACAATTTAAAAAAATATTTTTTTTAATCACAAACAAACTTGCCCTAAATCTTCTCAATTGTACATCATATCAAGAAGACTATTGAGTGGTACTTTATTTTGTTCTGCTTTAGAATTCTTCCAACAATTTCGAATTTCCATTTTATTTCTATATAAAATTTGGAGAAAGTTATGTCCGTAGGAGTTTGAGATATTATGAGTTCAAAATTTATTGTGGTAGTAGGTACAGGAATTTTTTTTATTTTTCTTTTGCAAATTGTTCTGAATTATTTTTCTTTTTATTTTCTTGTTTTTAATTATCTTTATTTTTAAAATATTTATTTTTTATTTTAAAACCCCCTTCAACAGGATTCTCAATTTTCAAATTAGTAGGAGTAATTTGTAAATTTCATTCAATAGGAATTTTAATTTTTGAATTCCCTTAGTTAGAAATTCTTTTTCTTCTTCAATCTCAACAGTAAAAGCTTGAGTCATTTCCCTTTTTACAATTTTAATTACGAGCACATGCTCTTTTGGGTTAGGATAAGTTCTTCCATATAGAGTACCACATGTTCTTTCAATCGTCAAATTAGCTAGTCGATTGATTTGTGTCTCCAATTTTTTAGTGGAGGAATCTTTACTTTACATTCATGTTTCAGTCTTATATATCCATGAAAGTTCTTAGAGTTTCCTTTAGACTTGGCCGTGGGTAAGGGTTGTTTTGATTTCTTTTAGGTCGTGGTTGATAGACATCTCGATAATGATTGTTGTTGTTGTTCCAACTTGTCAATCTCTCCATCCAAAATTAAATTTACTTCCTCAATTTCTTGTGCAAAGGGGTTACCAACTTGGCATTCATTGCTCAAGTGTTACACAGGTTGGTCTTTAGGATGCTTTTTAATTTTCCATTTGCTTAGTAAGGGCTTTAAGTTATGCTAGAATTGAAATCTCTTTATCAACAATGTATATTCCTGGTTAAACTTTTCAACTATATTCCTTTCTAACTTTTTATTTTACTTACTCCACTTAATAATTCTATGTAAAATACAAATTTAATATTGAATCTCATGAAACTCAATGATCATTCACACTGAATTTTAAATATACCGGACATCTATAAGCATGTAACCTTATAGGATAGATCTTCTTATATCTTAAAAAAAATATTATTCATTAAATTAAAGTAATTTGATGAAGTACAAAATAATTTATAAATTTAATAGTTTGTAAACTTAATCTATTTAGTAAGAACTTCTAACCTGACAATTGGGTTGATAAAGTATATATTCTATAAAGAGTTATTCGATGTGTATGTGTTAAATTAATCAATCTAACCTTGAATTGAATATTTTTATGAAATGGATAAAGTTTATAAATTTTCTTACAAATAAAAATTAATTAATACTTTATTACGCTACTTGATTTTAATGTATAATATTTATTCAAAATATAAATAAATATAAAAAGTTTAGATGCTTGATCATTAAGATAATATAATTATATATATATATATATATATATATATATATTACTCACACACAAAAAGAATTACATGAGAAGGAACATAAGAGCATCTTCAATTGGAGAAAATTTTCAATGCTCACGTAGTACTAAAGACTTAATATTTCATTACCTTAATTCGCATCAGTATTTTTTATTTTAATTAAAAAAAACTAATTATGCAAGATTAGGTGTTAATATTATAGTGGAGATAATATATATTACTGGATTACTGAAAAATTGTGTCTCCAATGGGAGTTGCTCTGGGGTGTGGCACTAGCAATTTGACGAGCAACTAGTATCCCATTAGAGAGCAACCCACAAAAGCAAAGTAACTGGCTGGATCTTTACTAAATAAAATGGAACCCACTTTCACTTAAAAAGTTTTTTAAAATTATAAATGCAACTCTCGATAAAAAAAAATTGCGAGATCCAATTAAAAAGTTTATTAGAGTTGCTAAGTTGAAAGAAAAAGTCAATTGAATAGTTTAAAATAATATAATATTGTGAAAAAGTATAAAAAATTATAATTTATTCAATATACAACTTATTTAGCCGAATAACAAGTTAAAAAATATTGGTACATCTTACGTCCAAGCTTCAAACAAGATGTTAAATCTTCAATTCATGTCAAAACCTTATTCCTTCAGTGTCATCCAATAATTTTTCCCTCTAAAACCTCATTTAACATTTTGCAAACCACATTATTTTTTTTTTGTCAATATTTGCAAACCACATTGAAAGACCTCCGAAATAGCTGTTGGTTTGTAATCGCCAAGCTTGCCTATATACTCTTCCTAAGCTTTAACTTAACAGTTACCACTTACCAGAATAAGTGACCTCAGCAAACATCCAGAGATGAAAATACTACGCTCCCACCTACACTTCTACCCTTGATGAAAAGCATATTTCACTAATACAGTAAACAATAATTAATTGCAAGGATTAGTTACTGTAAAGTGTAAACAATTACTAGAGGACAAAATTGTTACTTTCTTTTTTCTTTTATAAAACTGTTGGATAACATTCTTGTCATCAAAATAAGAACAAACTTTGAGCAAATAATGAATCCAAAGAACCAAAAGAAATCATTCTACTTGATTCCCAGCTATGAATAATTTACATCATGAAGCATAATAAAATCTTGAAACAAACAATTGCACTGTCTATATTTGAGTCATGCTGCCTTGCTCATGCATAACTCTTCGTACTGCCCACCAGCAGTGGGGAAAACCTCAACACCAATTAGCTATCTTGAAAACTGTGAAGGTACTCAGACTTCTTAATTAATGCTTTTGCCACAAATGCAGTGAAGTTTCCAGGTTCCTTATTGACTGATTAATTTTATAACTGGTGTGTTAAGCTCATCAACACTATGGCTTCTTCCACAAAACTCCCTTCCAAAACTAGATCGGAAAATTTAGCACCAGAGCACAGGCATCCTTTTGTTGCTTCTTAAGATCTCACTCCTACAATTTCCAAAACATGCCGGCTTATACAGGGAGCATAACTAATTATGAATTTACATTGCACTCGCTTAAGAGCTGATCTTCTTTGTTCAGAAACTTTTTCCAAGAGCTTTTATAATTTGGAATTCCCAGATCAAGCCAAGGCTTCATTTGCCCATTATAGTGTAGCACTGGAACTGTTTTAATGGCTTGAGTATCAATTGTATAATCATGACCAAGTCCAGACAGAATCCAGTCATTGAGTGGATAAATTTTATTCTCAAAGGTAAGCAAGCTTGCACGCCATGCACCTTTAATTGATCCTTCTTGAATGCTCAACTACATAAGGAAATTAAAAAAATATCAGCAAATGTAAACAGACCAGAATATACAACAACCTACATCATATGAGACAATACAGCATACAGGTAATCAGAATCCTTTAGGTAAGTTTATATTCGCTATGTTAACCAAGCAGAATATGATCAATCTAAATGTAAAGGACTTCTTCCGTTACCTTCCCCAAAAGAAATCCCACCAATCAAAGAAAAAACAAAAGAAACTCAAAAGAAGAATGAGGCCATGTAATAAATCCAAGTCCCCTTAATAGTACTTCAAAGTAAACTAAGACAGGCTTTAGAAAGTGATTTAAAAATTTCTTTGGATACCACTCTGCAGAGGTGTATTTATATACAAGATATTTACATGTATTTATATACAAGAATAATAAATAATAAATGAATAACAATTCCTATACACAATTAAACTATTTATAATACTATTACCAACTAGTGTCAATTCAGGCTAGGGTAGTCCATTTGGGCCAGAATTTAATTTGGGTAAATAAATTCAGCCCTATGTAGGCTGCATGCTATTCAAGCCATCTGGGTCACATTTCCTTTTTAAATTCTTATTATAGTGTTTAAAAGGAAAATTTCCAAATAATTTATTTAATTAACTTGTATTGGAAGATTTTAAATTAATTGTTACTTAAAATATATAGATGCTTGTTTTAAAATGACATTTCAATAAACTTCACTAAAGAGAATAATTCTAGTACACAAATAGTTGATTTTGACATTTTTAGGTTCAAGGGCCAGTCCTCACTAGGTCAGGCCAAAATAAATTTTTATATCAATTTTGTTTGCCAAACCCGTTCATTTTGTTGGGTTATTCAAACCAGTCCATTGAGCTCGGCTCAATTTGACACCTCGATTACTATTGCTATATTCAATAAGATTATTTTTCAATACTGCTATTTCAAAAAATATTGTATTGCAACTCTAGTGAACTTAGCCACTTACCTCTTTTATCAACCTTCTGTAAGTTTGTGTAAGACCAAGCTCTCTCCATCTCACTAGGTCAATTATGTTCAACCCTGACATCCAAGCACAGGAATCATGACTGAAACCTTTCTCACCCAGATAACTTTTCAGCTGACCCAGCCTTACTGAGCAGAATTGCGCTGCACCATTAACTTTTTCTCCCATGTCTATGTTCCACAGGGCTGACAAGTCTTGCTGAATAACAACATCATCATCCAGAACCACAACTTTCTTCAAATTGCTGAATATATCTGGAAGTAAATAGTGTGAATGAGAAAAAATTGAAAGGTATTCTGTTCTAATCTGGCCCGTGTATGGATTATCATAGCTGTGAAATGAAACTCGGAACTCCTCAGGCAAGGACAGATGTAATGGATTTTCCTTTTGTCCGTCCAGCTCAAGATGCTCAACATTCAACACTTGAACAGCAGCTTCCTTATAATTATTCCTCAAGAACCAAAGCTTCATTGCATAATAATTTTGTCCATCAGTCAACACATGAAAAACCAGATTCTTACTTTCCTGAAATATTGCACAGCAACAAGTGAAATTATTAGAATTATAATAGCTGCTAATGCTCAACCTCTATCAATTCATCCGTGCATGACTAGAAACATAACATACTTTTGCATGAGTTACACTGGAGTTGATAACTACTGATGCTGCAAGCACATTATTAGAGAAAATAACATAATGGTGCAATGAAGAATCTATGAACTTCTCTGCATCAGCCTTTTCTTCATAATGTGAAGATTTGAAATATTCTACAGTTAGTTTCAATGACAGGCAGTGATGACTCTTTGGCATTGTCAGAACATTAAGTTTATACAGGAATGAACTCTGTTTCATGTGGAAATTCGCTTCATCCTCAGTCAAATCAAATATTTGTCTCAATTTCTTGTCAACATTGTTGCAATCCACAGGAACTGATTTAGCTCTGGCTATTGCAACTTCCATCTTCTCTGATTTATTCTCAACCCTGTAAAATAATTTTGTATGCCATGTAAAATTTCTGGTAAACTTTAGCACCTCAAATGAGAAAAAGAGAGAAAACACAATGTAGTCAATCCTTACTAAGAGATGTAATAAAACTATTCATATTCTTGCACCTAACAGTTTAAGCTTTTGAGAGTTGACATGGTATTAGAGCTTGCTCGACCAAGTGGTCACTACTTTGATCCTTACTGCCTCCATTCTTCCAAATAAAAGTTGAATTTCAGCATATGAAAAAATGAGAGTGCATATTTCATGCTTCAAGCCTAAAAGGCTTTTATATGAGGGGGCATGTTAAGAGGCATATAAAAACATTCCTGTGCTTAAACCTAACAGCCTAAGCTTTTGAGAGAGTTGGTTCATGAGTCATGACAAGACTGAAAAACAAGGATTACAGTAATAACTTTGGGTTTGAGGTAAAACAAAAGGACATCTTAAAACTCAAGATAGAACAAAGTTGAGATAAGAAAGAAAGATACGGCTATGCTTTGCAGAATGACCTATTAGTCCAACAATTGTCTGGGGAACCATAAATGGTGCTAGAAATGAGTACTTAAGTAGAATAGGAGTTATTACAAGGATATGATAACTGATAAAGAAAATTACCAAAAGCCAGATCTGCAATCAGATATGATAACTGAAAATAAAAAGTCTCTAGGTCTATATTGAAGGTGAGATATGTCCAAGCACAAATCAGATTCCAACAACTGCTCAAGCAGAATGAAACTCAAATTATTAAGCTAGGGGATAAAAGGAAAATCATATAATATCAGCTTACAATGGTGGAAGATCAGCATCTGTAGTAGATTCACTAAGTACGTGCTCTAGCTCTTGTATATTCTGTTTCAGTTGGCGAGACAATTTATCTTGTGCTGGGAGTTTTGCAATGCTAGGATAATAAGCTCTAGCCACAAATAGTTGGTCTTTCAATTTCTTAATCATAGCATCCTTCATATCTTCTCTATGTTCTCGTTGCCATAGGCAATAACTACCAAATGTGACCTCGCACGACTTTCCATTTTCATCAGTGGAGCTTGCTTTAGGGCGAGTGACTCGTTCAATGTGACCACCTGTAGGATTCTGTAGCAGGATTTAAATTAGTTCAAGTAGCTGCATGGATGTTAATATATAAACAAGCTTGTATGTGCTGAAGAGTTTCGCTGTGTTAAGTTATATAACTTATTGTGTTATAACACTGAGAAAGCCTGTGAGTGTTATTGGCTGGGTTGCACTAGTTGTGGTGCTACATTAGTAGTTGACCTATATTACTAGTACAGATAGGGAGTCTAAGTACGCGTCATGAATTGAACTATTCTGAGAAATCATTCATTGATGGTGTTTCAACTTTCAACATAGTGTAAGAGGTGGTACTTTCCAGTTTCCATCAAGACCTGTGTCCTCCATTCCATTATGCTGAGTATAGTTCCCAAATCCAGAACTCTATTTTGTAAAACTATAATTTCTTCCTAAACCCTAAACTCTCCTTTCAGTTCTTTTTCTTTCTTCTGGTTCTGTGCAGATCTGCAATCAATCACAAAGGGGACAGTGATCAATAAGCTCTGATTTATGTGGATTTAGTGTGTGCATGGGCTGTTTGGTTTGGTCACTTGGTGATGTGTTCAGGTGTAGAGACTTTGAACGTGATTCGTGATTTTTATTAGACCAGGGAGCTGTGACTTAACTAGTTCAGCAAGCTATGATCTGGATCCAGTTGTTTTGGTGGGACTTCAAAAGACTCTGAGTGAACTTGGTTGATTTTTGTTTTATTCAATGATTGCACCAGTCTCTGAGTGAACTTGGTTGATTTCTGTTGAGGTTTATAGTTGAGACGGTTTGAAAAGGAGATAAGCCAAAACTGTTTTGGGTTGTGATTCAGTTACAGTTCATGGTTGACAGCACAATACATTGTGTTACAATAGAGGAAGATTGAGTGACCCATGGGGTCAGAACCTCAGGTTGTCATTGCAGCCAAGGGAGCTGCAGACTGGATTAGTGTAGACCATTGGAGCTGTGATCTAGCCCGAGGGAGTTTGGCTTTGTCTTGCTAACCTGAAGGAGTTTGGGCTCTAGTAAAGGCCTTTGCTTGTGTTACTTGATATTTTCTATGGCTCGCTGAAATGGGTTGGCTCATTTTAGATCTTGATATTTTCTCTGTTTTCTGCTAGCGGGTTTACTAGCTGAGGGGCAGTGTTAGAGAGTATCATTTTGTCTATACTATGTTAGTACTTAGAAACCTGGGAATGTTATTGGATTAGAGTTAATACTAGTTATGCTGGATTTTGCTTATTAAGATTACTGGTATGAATAGGGATCTGACTCAATGTTATGAATTAAGCTATTCTGAGAAATTATTTAATCACTGTTTAACAAAGGTTTCAACAAAATGAAAGCTATATATTCGTACATTTGAAGTTGGAGGTGATTGCAGAACACCTTTAGGTGGCGCCTTGAAACCTGAAAACTATTTAAAATTAAAAACAAAAAAGATGGAAATGAGATATAATAAGAGCATATGATGTTGAATTAATAGAACCACCTCGTTGTTTATTATCATTGGAACCACCCCGATGTTTATCACCATTGGCACCCCTGTTGATGGTGCCATTCTTGTCTTGTGCATAATTCTCCAGAACATCCTGACATGCAATTATTATTGATAATTAATAATATTGCCACATAAATTTTAGATGTTATGATGTAGCGTCCATCCACCCCTTTCAGTTCCGTGTGTAAGGAGGATTTTTATCCTCCTTGATCTTTCAATATCTTATAATTTAAGGCAAATCAGTACATTTATACCCTATGATACAAAAGAATGGTAATCCAGGGATAAATGAGTTTTGTTGATCAACAGACTTTAACTGTTTAAGAGATTGAAGAAGAGTCGAGGAAGGAACTAGTATCACAATATTCAATAATTAATTCATCTAATTCCATGGAAATATAGAAAATGCAGTGCCTCACCATCTGGGTAATCCTTAATTCTTCTATGTCCAGTAGATTTCAGAACAGGAGATCACAAACTAAATCCCAACCCAGACAATAAAGAGACCAAATAAAATTCAAAATTTAAACCCCTATTCAACTAAATCACATATCATAGGAAAGCCTAACAATAGCTCAACCATAATTATGATGTATCATCAATTATACATACTATTGGTACTAGTATTATTGAAACTAATAATATTTTATCTCATTTTCTATCACTTGATCATGTTAAAAAATAATAATAAAGTATGACATAGTCATCAAAGAATGATCATCATAGTTTAAGAGGTTACTAATCTTTCATTATTAAATAATTAAAATGAAATAATAGAAAGGTAGCTGCACAAGCATCCTGGGTTCCAGTTATTGGGTATGGAAGTCCAGAGATGGGACATCATACAGAAAATCTCAAATTCACTGCCTAAAAAATAATTGTTAAAAGGAAAGGAAAGGGAAAAAATGGGATTTGAGCAAGATATAAATATTTTAAATAGAAATTTGGCAAACAACTACAGCTTAATTGATATCCAAATGGAAACATAATCATGACTTAATAGAAAGAAAAATAACAGAATAAGAGGTAAACTAAACTGATCTTTGAAAGCATCTGACTAATCCTTCAAAGTCAGAGTGAAATCAACAATTACAATAACATATGGAAACATCATTTGTTAGATGTAAATATCATGAATCTCATTTGAAGACACAAAAGTATCCAATTCTGGTTCCTTTAAAGGTAAATGAGATGAAGAGATACAAATATAAACTGCATTAGCATCACTGAACAAGAGATTCCCCAAATGTTCTTATAGAAGTGAACATATATAGGAAAAGGAAGAAGGGTCACATCACGTTAAAAACTAAAAATCATGTCTAGAAAACGTATACTTTATTTGTTCCATGCTTCTAAATGTACCTATTGTGATGTTATTAATCCACCCAGATAAGGAAATTTAGTAAAATAAACCTTAAAAATTAATTCAATTGTCTTGGATGACATGTTCCAAACTAAAATCATTAAACCTATACTTTTGTGACCAGTTCTTGCATTGTATGGAACAATTTATTTGGGGATTTTGGTCAGCATTGGGTGTGTCCTACTTTTGAACAATTTCTAATGGTTTGGTACAAAGTGTCATAAAGATTTGACAAGGTAATGGTTAGGTGAAAAGGCTTCAGCAAAAACAAAGAGGCAAATATTTTGTGGGAATGTGCAGTTTATGCAGTCTTTTGCTGCATTTGGTTGGTTAGGAAATAGGTATACCGTATACCTCTATACCTGTGACCTGTCAATTAGTGGATAGGATTGTATTCTTCTAATGGCTGTTTAAAATAAGCTTCCATTTCAAACATGCTTAGAGATTGAGCAGCTTTTGATATATTGTTTTTTATATTCTCTTGTTCTGTTATGTATTTTTGTTTTCCTGTTCTGGAGAATTTCTAGTCCTCCTTTTACCTGTACTTTACCCTATTTCTTTCTAATAAAAATATAAAATTATTTTACTGTAATAAAAACCAAAAAACTTACATGGATGAGATATTAAGGTTGACAAGGAACCAAAATCTTTACAAATATGACAGTTCAAAAACAAGATCTACTTTAAGTTTCTTTACAATTAGGTTCTTAGATTTTGGACCTGGGCCTAACTCAACCCCAAAAGCTAGGTTATAAGGTGAGGATTGCCAAAGGCTTATATACCACAATATGGCCATATCTCTAGGCAATGTGGGACTCTAACACACCCCCTCACGCCCAGGGCTGGACATCTGGAGCGTGGACAACTATACGGGTGGCGGCCCACGGATCATCTAGGATAGGCTCTGATACCATCTTAGACGATCCTTTGTTATCGGGCCGCCACCTGTATAGTTGTCCACGCTCCAGATGTCCAGCCGTGGGCGTGAGGGAGTGTGTTAGAGTCCTACATTTCCTAGAGATATGGCCATATTGTGGTATATAAGCTTTTAGCAATTCTCACCTTATAAGCTACCTTTTTTTTTCAGCACAAAAAAAAAACTAGCTTTTGGGGGCCTAACTCAACCCCAAAGGCTAGCTTATAAGGTGAGGATTGCCAATGGCTTATATACCACAATATGGCCATATCTCTAGGCAATGTGGTACTCTAACAAAGGTAGGCAAGAACAAACGGATACATTTTCATTCCTCAATTAAAAGATATTAGAGAATCGGTCATTTATAAATAAAAGATTTTATCAAACGAATTGCTAAATAAAGAAGAATAAAAATTAACCACCAGAGTATTATGCAGAGAACCTTTGGAAGAGTTGGTTGAAACTTTGTGATCAGTTCCTGCACATGACTCGATTCTTCTCCCTGAAAAGTAATTTACAAAACAGACAAGACAACATTAATTCAAGGTTTTGGGGGATAAGATTTAGGTTTTTAGATGCTTGAGTTAAAAGTTCTATGCGGTTCATGCATTACCTATGCAGTCCATTCGGACTTTATTACTGATAATACCCTAATAAAAGAATTAATCATTTGAACATTTTTCCTTGCTTTCAGAATATTCCATCAATACTTGTGAATACCAATTGACTTCGAAAAGTATTCACCCATTTGACTATTTAAAAAAATGATAAATTACATAGGAATTTTATTTTCTTCCTTAAATGGTATTAGATTTTGGACCCGGGCCTAACTCAACCCCAAAAGCTAGCTTGTAGAGTGAGGATTGCCCAAGGCTTATATATCACAATTTGGCCTTATCTCTAGGCAATGTGGGACTCTAACACATCCCTTCACGCCGAGAACTGGACATCTGGAGCGTGGACAACTATACGGTGGCGACCCAATAACAACAGATCATCTAGGATAGGCTCTGATACCATATTAGAATTTTGGATCCGGGCCTAACTCAACCCCAAAAGCTAGCTTATAGGGTGAGGATTGCCCAAGGCTTATATACCACAATTAATGGGAACAAGGCTACCGCAACTTCTTGACCACAACAACTAAAGTAGTGAGTTTACTATGACCAACAATATTCTACACTCCACAGAAGATTGCTAGAAGAAAAGGAAGGCTTAAAGTAGCAAGGCACGGGGTAAAACCACCATACCTCAGACCGATTCTCGTTATGCCCAACATCAAGTCTATCATATCTTTCAAGACCTTTCGGATTCTGATTTGGAAAAAAACAGAAGAGAAAGGGAGAGAGGGAGGAAAAAAAACACAGCGACATCAGCATCAACATAATAATAACAATAATAATAATGGATTTACATTGAGCTGAAAAAATTGTCATAGGTTCACAGATACATTTGAATTGAATGCTTACCGAAGGAGAACTTCTCTGTTCATATATATATCCTGCAAAATAGCAACGATAATGCAATCCAATGATTAGAAAAAAGAACAATTAAAAAAAAGCAAGACACTCGATCTTTTGTGAGCGACGGTACTTTCATGTTACTGCTAATAAATATATACATAAATACATCCAAAGCACGAAATAAAACATCGAATTCTACTACACTACAGATATATAATTACAAATACAGCATTGTTATTTGGAAAAAAAGAAAACAAAACGGAACACATATTCTTTACGGAACTTAAATTGGATGATATTATTTCAAATTCCATCAATCATTGATCGTAATTCGTACGTTCAAGCAAACGTGCACTTAACATTTCTATCAAAAAAGAAAACAAAAGAAAGCGAAACGACGCATTCACAGTGAGATGATGCACAGATCTTTAAGAGGCGGCAAAATCAACGGCTCAAAGTGTTTCAAGCTTGAAGAGATATGAGAAAAACTCGATTCACTGGTGATGCAGTTTCGCGTGCAGTATGAGAGAAGATTGGATCTAGAATATATAACAGTGCTTCGTTGCGAATGACGCATAGTGTGATTAAGAGGATATATCAGAGGTGTGATTGATGTGGATCTGTGGCGAATGGAGAATGTGGGAAAAGGAAAGGACGTTGGTGGAATTAAGAGTGAGAAAGTGATAGATCTCAGTGATTTAGCGCGAGATCAAGTGGAAGAGAGAGAGAGTACCAGAAGAGTGGAAACCGTTGTGGAGGCCGAGTAAGAAAACGAGAGGGACGAGCATGGAGAGAATGACGAGGCCGAGAACGGCAATTACGAGACCTCTCCACCGTCGTTTCGCGGGGACGCCGTACGAAGGAACCGCGCCCATACCACCCCCTGCACCGCTCTTCATCTTTGTCTTTCCCCTTTCTTCAATTCTTCTCTCTCTTTCTTTCTCACTCGTTCGCTCCTCTATTTCTTCTTGTGCTTTTTTTAATTTTAATTTTTAATTTTTGGTTTGGTTTGACGATAACTTCTTTTTTTTTTTTAAAAAAAATAAAGATAAAATATTTGTATTGGACTCCAATCAACCGTCAACTGAGGAAGTTAGTTTTTCAGCTTTGATTTGCCAATTGGAAAATATGGGATCTGGTGGTAGAAGAAATATGCTCATTGTTATCGTCATTATTCTCAACACATTTATTGAGAATTTCGTTAGGACTATGAGCATTTGCATTTATATCCCGAGTACTTGCAAGTGACTGTGTTATCTTATCGATTACATGCATACATCAGTTTGAAATAAAGTTATTTTATTTGGTTTTATTATTTATTAATTTTTTTATTTAAATTTGATCTAATCTAATTCACTTGAAACGATTTAGATGAATTAGTTTTTATGTTTAATTATTATTCACGGAGAATGTAAAGAAGTTTTATACTATCATTTAATAATATTTTACCACATCAATTTAATGAATATGACACCCCATATGTCATTAAATTCATTAAATGATGTGTTAACAAATTATTGAATGACTTTATAAAACTATTTTGCACAGAGAATATATAATTATTAAATTCTTAGTTTTCATTTTCATTTCTTTAACAAACTACGAATAAATCTTGAAAGATTGTTAAAAGAAATTTTTATGCAATGTCATGTAACAAATTAACTTATTTATATATATATAGATTTATATCTTATCTTTATAAGGGTGTCCTATCTTTTTCCATCTAGTCTTTTATTTTTATTCTTTATTAAAGTTAATTTTCAATATAAATTAAAATAGTTAGATAATTAAATAAAACTCAAGATATAAAAACAGTTTCATACAAATCCTAAATAAAAAAACTTATAAATATATTAGAATAATAGAACATAACTTTGAGAATAAGATTAATGGAGGAAAAAGAAATTAATATGATTTTTTTTTCATAGACTAGTATCTTAACTCGTAGTCTCGTACAATATACGAGTGGCATTCCTATTTAATTCTAATGATGCTTCAGAATTGAAAGGAATAATAGCTAAAAACCCAACCAAGCATTTTAGATATGTTTTAAATTTAAATACATATATTAAAAATAAGGAGAACATCATATGAAAATAATTAACTTACTTCTTGATAAATATGCTTTAAATTTTAAATAAAGAATTCAAAAAATATGGAGAAATTAAAAATAGCTAAAATAACGATCAAGCTTAAAATATATTATTTTTTAAAATTTAAACAAAAATATCTAAATTATAATGACACTATATTATAAAAATAAATAATCAACGAGGTTAATTCAAATGGTATATGTTTTATTTCCCTTAAGTAAATTCTCGGTTCAAGTAGTGTGGAAGTTGTAATTTATACAAAAAAAGATAAAAAAAAAAGTCAACATGTTTCTAAATTAATATGTTTTAAAATTTAAACAAAAATATTCAAAAGATAAGAAAAAATTCAAATTTTTATAATGATAAAAAAACTTTCTAAAATTGATTATATTTTATCATAATTAAAATAAAATAGAAATGTTACATAAATTAATGTGGGAGTTTAGTCGGTATGACGTTCAATAATTTTTTTTTTTGGTGGATAGAAATCCATTTATTGGGGTAGTTTTTAAGATTTCTTTATACAATGATGAAAAAAAAGCGACAAGAGAAACAAGATAAGAGAATCTACAGTCTCAAAAATGTGTGGTCCCACATATTCCCCACTAGATCATAACTATGTGACTGTTACTATTAGTATTGATAGGGTATATGTTATATGGGCAATTATCATATTTGATTTATTATTTGTCAGTTCTATCCAAGGGGAAGACTCCTTGTTAGGGGGAAACCTTGTGTTCGAAAACATTGTACTCATATCTATCCTAAAAACAAGATTAAAGGGACAATGGATTTGATGGTAGTGTCACTATTGACAAAATAATTAAAAATCGTATACGACAAAGGTTAAATACCAAGCTCATATGTGATAATTATGTTTTCATGTAATTAATTGGCTGTATTTTATAGAATTGATTTTACTTAAACGTAAGTATAAAGTGATGTAATTTATATAAGAACATCCAAACATGTGGGCACAAATTTCAAATTACATTTATATCTTTAAATATGATTTTACGTGCACCTAATATCAATCCAAACATGTTATAAGTTGTGAAAAAAAAAAATGCTGGTAGTTGACAGGAGTCCATTTGATTTCATCCCTTGGACATCTATGGTGCATGCGGATGATGTGGCTGAAGTACATAAATTTCTGATCCTAGTCCAGAATCCAGATGGGATGTATTGTTGTTCATCATTGTGATTGGTAACTGTTGGAAAGGATGTATGAACTTTTTCTTTTGGACAAAAAAGGATGTATGTCCCTGAAAGGATATATGTACAAAAAAGGATGTATTTTAAATCACTTTTGTCCAACGTGTTTCGTAAAATGTGCACACTTATTTTCAACCATTGATTTCTAGAATCAATTCTACTTAACTGTAAATCAAGGAAATTGTAATGAAAAGTATGATCCTTACTTGGTGCACACTCATTTTTAACCACTGGTAACTCGTTACTAAATTACTAACAAGTGAATCATTTCTCGAGTTCTCATTGTAATGAAAAGTATGATCCTTACTGTTTGGCCAAAAGAAAAAAAACAAAAAAGAGAAAAAAAAAATGAGAGTAGTAGAGCCGTCTTAAGAAAGGGTATACACATTGGAGAAAATGACACATTAACTGCATGTATTTACAAGAACATAAAATAGTATTACATTTAAACATCCTCTATGCAAAGAACAGTAGATTGCAAAACTTAACAATCACTCAAAACAACATCAATATATATTAACAGTGTAGGGCAAAAAATGGAATAGGAGAAAAATCCTTATAAAAACAGTTCCTAATCCTAATTGAGATAACAACATTAGGAATTTGAACACTTCAAACTGATTAAACCTTGATTAACCCCTGCCACTCATTACGGGCTTTCATTTGAACTTGGCACAAGCACCCCTCTCAAGAGTACAACATTAATCATAACAAGTGCCTGAAAATGAATTGCTGCTGGGGGCTCAGTTTACTTCCTTGTTGTAGATTCTCTAGAGACTGAAAACATAGGGCTATGGAGGCTCCATTTTTCTGTTGCAAAGGTAAAAGCAGCTTCTCCTGATGTGGCCAATGTTAGCTCTCAGCACTCTTGGGAGTCAAAGTCAGGTTTTGATGGATACTCAAGGCCCTGAAGAGCTGGCATCCTTCGTATATCTTCTTCTGAATAAGCAGGGATGAACCAGTATCTCTTGTCCATCCCAAAAACCTGATACCATAGCAACATAAATCTTAACTTAGAAAACTTAAAGATCCTAACTTGTTCAATAATGATGAAACAAGAGAACCATAGCAATAGAGGGTCAATAGTTAGTTAGAACAATTAGTTAGGTAGGTTTGAAGGGCAAGGGTTTAGCTTATATAGGAGGAGTAGAACGAAGTGGAATTCAGATCAGTTAGCATTTGGTAAACCAAGCAATGGCACAGTCTATTTCTTATTTAAGAAAATGGAACTAAGGACATTAAAGATATTAAAGTCTACCAATACCTGTTGTTATAAGTGGCAAAGAGTTTGGTTCCTCTTTAGTAAGGTCTTAGGTTTGAATCTTATCAATAACAAAACCAGGCGCTAAGAAAGTTTTGCTCCCTTAAGTTGGTCCACCTGGCTTGGTTCAAATTAGAGGGGTCCAAAGTGACTTTCGGATATCAAGTGTCTTAGATTAAAAAAGAAAAAATTGAAGTCTACACCATATGACTGTCTGAAGCTAGGCCCGCTCTAAACTTTTTTGGGGGGTAAGGTTAGATAAAATTTAGGGGACGGGGAAGTTGTCCTATTCCAAGGTCAGGGCATGCCACAAGCCTCATTGAGTACTGTTAGGATCCAATTGCAAGGTATGGGCCTTGAGTCTCACATCGGAAGTATGGGGTTTATAAGGCCAAAGGCTCTCCAACTACAATAGCTAGCTTTTGTGGTGTGGTTCTCCCAAGGTTCTTATCAAGTACAGTGGTCTTTACATATAACCTGCTGACACCATTTGATCCTATTTATTAACTTAATGTCCATTGTTATATATTGGATTTGGATAGATGTTTTACAAACTGTGAATCTTGAACTGCAAAAGGATAAGAATATTTTATGTATATAGATAAGAATGAAAGAGTCCTCAGAACATGTTTCCCACTGATGTTAGTATAGTCATTTGTCAAAAACTTCATGAATTTAAGATCCAATTTTGGTGATCATCCCAATATATTTTTGTTAAATTGCATCAAAGGGAAAGAATTAGTGCTTGAATTGTTAATACATGACTACAAGTTATAGAGCTGAGTTGAACTTGAAACCATTAATAAAAGAATTTGTAGGCTGTAAGTTTGAAACCAACCGTTCAGAACATCTAAAAAGAAAAGAGTATAAACAATGCCAATATAATAACATGCACAAACCTGTTCAAAATTTTTTCTGTGACCAAGGTCATAGCGCCATTTCGGAGTAGTTTTCTTCTCGTATGCCTTCTCACAGGAACAAAGAAAATTCCATCAGTACCCACCATACATAAGCTATGCACCCATTAGAATAAGAAATAGAAAAGATTACATAGAATAAAGTAACATTTTCATGATACAGTGCACATGGACACATGTATGAAAGGCATATATCTCCTTTTCAGAATGGCCAGTTCATGCATTATCAAAGATTCACAATTTTAATGCAATTAAATACTGTTATCCAACTAGGACTAGAACAGTTTTCTTGGGTGAAAAACTGATAAAACTGGATAAAAATTAGGATGACCAGATAGATTTTATTGCAGAAACAGCCTTGATCAGTATTAATGTGATACAGAACTAGAGGCCAACTGGCCAAGAACAATATATTGAAATGTGTGTGT
Source organism: Sesbania bispinosa (assembly GCA_026901365.1). Taxonomy (NCBI): domain Eukaryota; kingdom Viridiplantae; phylum Streptophyta; class Magnoliopsida; order Fabales; family Fabaceae; genus Sesbania; species Sesbania bispinosa. The sequence continues at coordinate 1,138,613 of QLOH01000235.1, forward strand.
GTGTGTAAGGGATACTTCCCAAATCAAAGGAATATAAGCAAGTAGCAAGAAAACAGAGTTCATAAGTTCTTTGTTTTAGATAGACAGATTTTTTAAGTAAAAAAGGGAAAAGAAGACATAAAGCTATGCAAAACATTACCTCAATAGTGGTTGTATTTGCAGCTACCAATGATATGTGCATGATAAGAAATCCCAAGACACTCAACGAAAAAGCCAGATTCAAAACTGCAGCCACTCCAATAGTGTTACAGAAATTCAAATATGAAACCAACAATTAAATTAGAAACCATGTTTCGAGACCCAACCAAAAGCAAGAAAAGTTGTGGCAAGAGTGCTGGGTGTTCCAGGAATTTCTCCATCACTAAAGAACGTTTTGAAATGAGGCAGCAATGATATAGTCACAAGAGTGGTCTCAAGAAAAGTGTAGAACTGCAATAAGATTTATCATAACAATAGAATAACTGTAAGCATTGTGATATGGTAGATACAGATAATGCGACAAATTCACAACCATTTGTGTTATGCACTAATTGTAACAGGAAAGAATATAAAGAATTATTATAAATCAATTGTATGTTTTTATACTAATGATATGATTTATGAAAGTAATATCAAGTCATCAATCACATCACCAGTGCACCCAAGTGACAACTTGGAAGTGACAAAGTCAATATCACAGATAGTATCAGATAAGTTCCCGAAAGAAAGTCACTGACTTGCTGTATAGACTACAAAAGGAGAAAAAGAAAAACAAAACACTAAACCGTAACTAATGGTTACTTAAATGATCTAATAGTATAGATTAGCCTAAGCCATGATACATATCAATTATCAAAAAGCCTTTTTTAAAGTCAACCACTCTGCATTTTGATAAACAATCATGTCCACTTTCAATGTAATACTATCACCATTGCATATGGATATCAATAAGACAGTCCAGAAAATGAGTGCCAGCCAAGAATGAACAAAATTTGATCTGCATTTCAAATTTTCAACAACATTGTTATCTTAAAGTACACTGTTGGATATTGAGCCCAAAATAGGAAAACCCATTTCGGCAGATTCCTAAAATAGAAGAGCAGAATTTCTAATTAATTGTATATTATTAGGATAGCTGAAATTAAGGGATTAATATCCCTGATTGTAAATGGCTGTTTGAATTATTTCCTTTTCTGTAAATTAGATCTTTTCCTAAAGGCTATTTATGCCTTCTGTAACACCCACCTTTTTGGGTAAGGGGAATAAACATTTTTACATGGTATCAGAGCAGGTGCCTGATCCGTGATAATAATAAAAAAAAAAGTCCCCATGGCCAACGAGCACAGTAGTCTGACAATTATCGCAGATTCTGCGCAGAAATCGGTAACTGGAATACCCAGTCTGACCGAAACAAACATCCTACCAATCACTGGCTACAAACTCGATGGCCAGAACTATATTCAGTGGGCAAGATCAGTCCGCATCTTCCTTCAAGGAAAAGGGAAGGAAGACTACATTACCGGCAACGCAAAGGAACCGGAGAAGGAGGATCCAACCCACCAGAAATGGAAGCTTGAGAACAGCTTGGTAATTTCCTGGCTACTAAGTTCCATGACACATGAAACTGGTGAAAACTTCATGTATTACGAGTCTGCTGTAGAAATTTGGAATGCAGCAAATGAAACCTATTCAAATGTAGACAACACTTCAGCCATTTTCGAGATCAAGAGCCTTCTACACGACCTGCGACAAGGAGATTCTTCTGTTACTGAATACTACCACTCTCTCACAAGGTATTGGCAGCAGCTGGATATTTATGAGGACATTGACCGGAAGTGTGCTGAAGACCGCAAACAGTACAAGACTCTAGTGGAGAAGGATCGAATATATCAATTCTTGTTGGGGCTGAACAAGAACCTAGATGAAGTCAGGGGAAGAATACTTGGCACTAAGCCACTCCTTAGCATCCATGAGGCCTTTGCAGAAGTTAGAAGAGAGGAAAGCAGAAGGAAAATCATGCTAGGCGGGCAGATTAACAGTGTTAACACTGAAAGTTTTGCACTTGCCGCAAGAGGACCCCAAAAGAAAAATAGGGGATGGTGTGACCACTGCAGAAAAATAGGGCACACAAGGGAGACCTGCTGGTTACTCCATGGGAAGCCTGCTGATTGAAAGCCGAGGAACAAGGAGAAAAGAGCCCATGCTGCAATTGGTGGAGAAAGGAGACCCATATCTGAATCTGAACCCAGTCCATTCAACAAGGAGCAGATGGACATGATACAAACAATACTGCAACAAACTCTCCAAAACACAAGTACTAATTCTTCCGCTACTACACTTGCTCAAAAAGGTAATCTCTCCACTGTTTTTCATGTCAGCTGCCAAAAAACAGGACCATGGATCGTTGATTCTGGAGCCTCAGATCATATGACTGGGGATATTAAAGTATTTAGTCAATATACCCCTTGTCATGATGACTCTGTCGTTCGCATAGCTGATGAAACCACTTCCAAAGTGGTTGGGAAAGGTGTTGTAATCATTTCTGAAGACATAATATTGAAATCTGTGTTACATGTCCCAAATTTGGATTGCAACTTATTGTCCATAAGCAAACTAACACAAACTAACACAGGATCTAAAGTGTGTTACTAAATTTCTCCCACACATGTGTGAATTTCAGGATTTGGACTCGGGGAAGAAGTTTGGCAATGCTAAAGAATGTGCAGGGCTCTACCTTCTAAGAGTAGAAAATCACAAGAGAAGACATGCAAAAGCTGCACAAGTATGTTCCTCCAAGGATGATGTAATGGTGTGGCATTATCGCCTTGGACACCCTAATTTTATGTACTTGGAGAAAATGTTTCCTACTTTATTTAATAAAAAATCAAGAGAGTTCAAGTGTGAAATTTGTGAGTTGGGCCAAGCATACTAAATCCCATTATCCTATTCAGTCCTACAAACCCTCTTTCCCATTTTCTTTAATTCATAGTGATATATGGGGACCATCTCGGGTTAACAATGTCACAAGCCCAAAATGGTTTGTAACTTTCATAGATGATCACACAAGGGTTACATGGGTATTTCTCATGAAGGAAAAGTCAGACGTAGGAAAAATCTTTGAAATTTTTCACAAAATGATACAAACTCAGTTTCAAGCCTCTATCCAAATCCTTAGAACCGACAATGGGCGAGAGTACTTCCACAAGTCTCTTGGTGATTACCTTCTCAAACATGGTATTGTGCACCAAACTTCATGTGTGGATTCCCCACAACAAAATGGGATTGCAGAAAGAAAAAATAGACACCTCTTGGAGGTAACTAGATCCCTCATGCTCTCAACAAATGTCCCAAACCATTTTTGGGGTGAAGCTCTTCTTTCCTCAGCCTACCTAATAAACAGAATGCCATCCAAACCTCTCAACTTCAAGACCCCTCATCAAACACTTCTATCCTTCTACCCAAACACCAAACTTACTACCAATCTTCCACCCAAAATATTTGGATGCACTGCCTTTGTTCATGACCATAAACCAAATTTAAGCAAACTTGACCCTAGAGCCTTAAAATGCATATTCTTAGGATATACTTCCAACAAGAAAGCATACAAGTGCTACTGCCCTTCTAACAAAAAATTTTACCATACTTTGGATGTCACTTTCTTTGAGAACCAACCCTTCTACCCCAAAGTTGGCATTCAGGGGGAGAAAATGAGTGAATACCAATCTTGGGAGCATATTCTCAACCCTGCTGTACAGTTCTACACATGTACCTACTGCAGAAAACTTTGAACTTGGGGCAGAAAATGTACAACCAAGAGAGGTGGAACCAGAAGAAGCTGAAATTTTAGCAAGCTTGGCACCAGAACCAGAAGAAGCTGAAATTTTAGCAAGCTTGGCACCAGAATTTGTTACCACTACGGTACAAGGAAATGAAGCTTCTGGTCATGAAATAAAGGAGCTGCATGTATACTCCGGAAAGAATAAAAGTCAGAAGCCTCAAATGGAGGTAGAAAACTGCACATTTCCAAGGCAAAACCAAGTTTCTAACCCAAGTTCAGAACCAGAAAATGCTCACACAGTTAACGCGCCTTCTCTTGATTCTTCCTCAAATTTAATTGATGACAATTCAGACCTGGACTTGCCTATTGCTCTAAGAAAAAGGGTGAGGTCATGTACCCAGCACCCAATTGGAAATTATGTGTCTTTTGAGAAATTGTCACAGGATTATAGGGCCTTTGTCACAAATCTGGACAGCATCAAAATTCCCCAGAATTTTTATGAGGCAGTCCAACAACCTCAATGGAAGGCAGCAGTAGATGAAGAAATCAAGGCCTTAGAAAAGAATGGAACGTGGGAGTACTCTCAACTTCCACAAGGAAAGCAACCTGTGGGATGCAAATGGATCTTTTCAGTCAAATATAATGCAAAATGGCAGCATCAACCGATACAAAGCTCGATTGGTAGCACAAGGATTCACTCAGTCATATGGAGTGGATTATGAGGAGACCTTCGCACCGGTGGCAAAATTGAATTCTGTTCGGATTTTGCTGTCCATTGCAGTAAATCTGGATTGGGTTTTACATCAACTGGATATCAAGAATGCTTTTCTAAATGGAGAACTCGAGGAAGAAGTTTATATGAAGATCCCTCCAGGACTAGAATCATCAGAGAACTCAGGGAAGGTTTGCAAATTATGGAAATCACTCTATGGTCTTAAGCAGTCTCCTAGGGCCTGGTTTGATAGGCTAACGAGGGTTGTGAAGGGGCATGGATTCTTCCAATGCCAAACAGAGCACACCATGTTTGTAAAATGCTCCCAGGAGGGCAAGCTTGCTGTTTTCATAGTCTATGTTGATGATATCATCATCACCGGAGATGATAATGAAGAAATTAGAAATTTGAAGCAGTTCTCAGCCAAAGAATTTGAGGTTAAAGATATGGGCAACTTGAGGTACTTTCTTGGGATGGAAGTGGCTAGATCTAAACATGGGATATCCATATCCCAGAGGAAGTATATTTTGGATTTACTACAAGAAACTGGAATGTTAGGGTGTAAACCAGCTGATACACCTATGAAACCTAATGTGAAACTTGGCATTGAGGAAGAGAGTCCTCAAACCAACAAGGAGAGATATCAAAGACTAGTTGGAAGACTAATTTATCTAACTCACACTCGTCTAGACATTGGGTACTCTGTAAGTTTGGTAAGCCGATTCATGAATGACCCCAGGGAAACCCACATGAAAGCGGTTAATCGTATACTGCAGTACCTGAAGAAAACTCCTGGCAGGGGGCTTTACTTCAAAAAGAACACAGAAAGAAATGTTGAAATCTTCACAGATGCAGACTGGGCAAGATCTATATGTGACAGAAAATCAACTAGTGGGTATTGTTCTTTTGTTTGGGGAAATTTAGTCACTTGGAGAAGTAAAAAACAGTCAGTGGTAGCAAGAAGCAGTGCAGAAGCTGAATTTAGAGCTATGGCACATGGAATTTGTGAAGGAATATGGTTGCAACGGCTGCTACAGGAACTCAAGGTCTCATCCAATCTTCCTATGAGATTACTATGTGATAATAAGGCTGCTATTAGCATTGCTAAGAACCCTGTTCATCATGATTGAACTAAACATGTAGAAATTGATCATCACTTCATCAAGGAAAAGGTTGATGGTGGAATAGTGAAGCTAGAACACACATCCTCAAGCACCCAAACTACTGACATCTTGACCAAGGAATTGCCCAAAGCTCAATATGAAAATCTAAGGTGCAAGCTGGGCATGATTGACATCTATGACCCAGCTTGAGGGGGAGTGTTGGATATTGAGCCCAAAATAGGAAAGCCCATTTCGGCAGATTCCTAAAATAGAAGAGCAGAATTTCTGATTAATTGTATATTATTAGGATACTAAAATTAAGGGATTAATATCCCTGATTGTAAATGGCTGTTTGAATTATTTCCTTTTCTGTAAATTAGATCTTTTGTAATCCCTAATTAGGATCCTAATTTGTTGTTCCCTAAAGGCTATTTATGCCTTCTGTAACACCCACCTTTTTGGGTAAGGGGAATAAACATTTTTACATACACAAAAGAAAAGCCAATTTCTACATCATTAGTAAAAGTAACCTACAACCATGTAAGAACCAGAAGTTTATAGATAACAAACATCTATGAAACAGTGTATATAATATAATGGACATCATATGATTATTACCTCGGCTCTACACATACATAAAGTACAGTCATTGCAACTAGCAGATCAAAAATAGTAGCAAGTTGCATGAGTGATCACTATTCAGTTAACAATAAAAACTTTTCCAGCTAAGGAGTCCATACCAAGAAAAGAAGGAAATACTTGTAATTTAGAGCCCCCACACAGTTTACTACCCAGACACAATGGTGGTCCATTTTCAGCACACAACGTCCACCTGGTATCAGACCAGAAAAGATCAAACTTATCCTCACTTGTTTCAATATAGCAATGTGAAATGGAAATTTTTGTGCACCAAAACTCACAAACAGAACAATGATGACATCGAGGCGGCTTGGGATGACTGCACTTCCGACAGTATCGGATCCGTTTATTTGAAGGATCAGACAGCATATCACTTAATTCTAACCCATTTAGTGGATCAGCCTCTCCTCTCTCCTCATCAACAGCAGGCTTCCAGTTAGGAGGTACAATTCCCGGATCAGTGAACACAGCAGCAAAGTAACACCACAGTAACATAACCAACTGCATAATCATAAGGAAGTTTCAAATTACCATTATCATTCAGTCCACATCCTAAAAGACATGATATGTGACTGGTCTCTTGAACTAAATATTCCAAAATCTTCTTCCTCAGTGAAACTGCATTTTTGAATTTGATACAAGGCCGAAGATATATAGGGCTCCTAATTGAGGAAAATATATAAAACAACATTTTTATTCCAGCTACTTCCCAAGAAAACTAAAACTTTCCAAAATCATCATCAAAAGAATATACTCTCCCCCAGGCTTATAAATCATCATGATCCATAGCTAGGTAGCAAGCTAAATTTCAAATTTTGGCTAACTTGTTCCTCCTGAATTTTTTTTTTACCTTTTATAGTTCACAATGTCACAAACCATAAGTCAAATTCAAAACCCAAATGCCAAAAATACAAATTCACAACCTCCCCCCCCAACCCCACCTAAAAAATTAAAGGAAAAAAATTTAATTTTTATGTTTATTTTTTAAAACGATCACCTTTGAAGCTTACCAAACAATGAAACAAGATCAACACTACCAAGGAGGTAAGAGAATCAAGGCCACCAACATACAAAGCAGGTCCATAATTAGTCAACACAACAGCATAATAGGTAACACCCACAATCCCAAGAACCAACAGTATCATGATCGAGCCCAGTCCTCGCAGGGCAGTGCAGAACTTGAACACGTTCCAAGCCATGGCAGCTCCAGATCTATGCATGATCAAGGGTGGAAAAAAAAAGGAACCCCACTACAATTTAACCCCAAAAGATTGTTCCTTTACGCTCTAGGCGGTGATCCCAGAAGCGGAACACAACAATAACTGCCAGTGACGGAACAAAAGAGAATCATCAATTTCTTCAAAGAAGGAAACATGCGATGGAGAAAGTGGAGCTCCAATGGCAGAGGCAAAAAAAGAGAAAAGCAAAAAAAACAAAAAAAAAAAAGCTTTGCTTGCTTGCGTGGAGGGTTTTCTCTGTGCCTGTGGTTACCGCAGAGCAGGTTGGGGTCTGATGAATCTAGGGGTTATGGATTGGGTGGGAAATTGGGATTTTTTGTGCATACAAGTATCAACGATGAAACGATCATGGATGATGCAGAGTGCTAACCACTGTTTCGGACCTTTCCATTTAATAATAATTAAGAATTAATGTAGCATTATAAGTGTAGATGGGGAAGGAAATGAATTGAGATAAGAGAACTAAACATAACTTCATTGTCTAGGAATTGAATTCAATTAAATTATATAGAAAAAGGAGAATGAAATGTAAAATGTTATCGAGGTGACAAACTTTATATATGACGCATTAAGATTAAGGTGGTGTTTGAAAGAGTTTATTTGAACTTATTTTATGACATAAATATTTATGTAACTCTTTGGGTAAATTTACGAAAAGAGCTTATGACATGCTTATAAGTTGTTTTCAGCTTATTTTAGTAAGCTCATGAGAATAGCTTATAGAATAGCTTACGGAGAATTTAAGTACACTATGTTAGAACCACAGGAAACACTAGAAGGGGAGGTTGAATAGTGTTTTAAGCTTTTTGATTGTTTTTGGAAATCTTTAATTTAAATCATGAAGATGAGCAGCGTTCAAAACAAGTCTTAAGATCAGAGATAGTTAAAACGTGCGGAAGATAAGAAAAACAAAGTTTCTTCTAAAGCTTAAGATTGTTATAAACAGAGGCTTCTCAAAGTATCTTCTGAAGATTATTACAAAGACTATTTTCAGAACGATTTCTGAAATACTTCAGACGACTAGAGGTTGTCTGAAGTCTGTTCCCGATTTCTGAACTGATCTCTTTCCAGACTCACTTCAGAGAATTTATTTCAGAAGTTCTTCAAGGAACATTCTTTGTATTGCTTCAAATGATATAAGAGACATCTCATGTGTTTGTTCATATGATTGATCATTTTATTGAAATAGTTGTGTTAAGTTTATTATGAAAAATACTTTTCAATCCCCAACATAAATATGAAAAACTGGAAATAAAGAGATTAAGGGCAAGAGAACTTAGGCACAGAATTTATCCTGGTTCACCCACAAACCTGTGAGCTACATCCAGTCCCAGAGGCAAACCACCACTGGATTTTCCACTATCTGAATCCACAGATACAAGTATTATTCACAGTCTCTTCAGTCCAACACAAGTATTACTTTGTTTTCAACTGCCTCTCCAGGCAACTCAATGAGTATTCTTTGCTTATCAACTGCCTCTCCAGGCAACTCAATGAGTACAGTCTCTCCAGACATCACGAGTACAGTCTCTCCAGACATCACGAGTACAGTCTCTCCAGACATCACGAGTACAGTCTCTCCAGACATCACGAGTACAGTCTCTCCAGACACAAGTATTCTTTCTTCCACCAAGCCTCTCCAGGCTCTCAGACACATAAAGTGTTGAGTAGTTTTACTACTCAATCCAAGTTAGATGTTCGCCAGAACCTCTAAACTTAGATTCTACTTGTACATAGAGATTACTGAGTACATACTCAGGATACAGACATTACAAACTAAGTACAAGGATAGACAGTGATACAAGTGTTTGAGTTAAGTACAATCCCTGTCTTTCTATGAGGAATGCATCCTCTGAGAGTAGGCTAATCTAAGATGTGAAATGATGCTCTAGCCTTGTTCTCAAACCATTAGTTTCCATGGGCTACATTCTCACCCATATCACAGGAACACCAAGGTATATCAAAGCTTCAAACCGTACCCAGTTTGATAGTCATTTGTTCAGCATGATTGCCTTTCGAACAATCAACTCACTTGATCAAACAGACCAACTGAACAACCTAACTAACTGACCAGCTAGTCAGTAGCCTGATTGAGAACCAACTCTCTGATCAAACTTCGTTGACATCTTCATGATCCACTTAAGCTCAAGTCAACTCTTGTTAACCGTAAGGCATTCAGCCTGATTAACTAGTTTGATTTTGTTGATCAACAATTTTGTCTAACTGACCAATAGGTCGGGAGCATGGTTGATTCAAGTAAGCATGGTCAACAACCAATAAGGTTTTTTTGATACATCTTGATCAACTGATTGAACCAAGTGAATGAGTTCAACCTCTTCAAATTCTTCCTTGAGGCTATTTATATGTTCTGTTGGAATATAGCCGTTTGAAGATGATTCATAATACCGTTGAGATGTTGATGATGTGGCTCATATAGTTGTTGTGTAATAGCTTCTCAAACGGTTGCTTCTCCTTAAGCGAATGAGTGTTCAGACGATCCCGTTCTGACACTTGATATTTTCTTCTTCATGAGAGATGTTTCTTGATATAACTCTGCGAATACTCTCTCTTGAATCTGCATCTTTCTGTTTTCATCTGTTTTCTTCTGCTTTCCTCTGTTTTCTTTTAGGAGTGTCTCTTTAGGAGATATCCGTTGAATTTGTCCTTTTTCCGATTATGTATATACTCCTTTTTCATTTGCTCCTGACATCATATCTTCTTTGGGTGTGATGTCTTGTTCAATGGTTGTTGCTCGCAAATGATAAAATATGTTTGAATTAAAATATTTCATTCAAACATTTTTCTTTGTTGCTTCTGCTTAGTCTCCTTAGCTTTTCTTCTGCTTTCTTTGGGATTGGTGATGATGATATTTCCGTTGTGATACCACCGTTTAGAGATAGCATTGAATGCTATTCAATCCGTTGTGAGACACGCTTCTGGGTGTTCTGACAATTCTGACAAAGTACAACGTTGGTGCTGCTATAAAGCTGCCACCGTTGTTGCTGCAATTTCTGCGTTGCAGAGATTTCCTCAGTGGTGTATGAATTTCAAAGGTACCAAGAAAGGTCTCTGTGACTTTGCCAATTTAAGCTTTGAAAGTGTTGCGTGTTTGTAGAGAACGACTTTTCTTCAGCATACTTCAGAGAGCAAAAGTCTTTGTTGCCTTTAGTGAGTGTGCCACGTCGGATCTCAGACGGCTTCAATATTTCAGACGAATATTGACACTTCAGATAGCTTCTAGTCTTTCAGACAGCTCCGTTGCTTCAGACAACTTCTTTGCTTCAGACAGCTTCTTTGCTTCAGACAACTTCTTTGCTTCAGACAGTTTCTTTGCTTCAGACAGCTTCTATGCTTCAGACGAGTTGCTTACTTCAGATAGCTTCTTTATATTAAATCCTGCATTTGTTCTTCTGATCCTGATCTTCTGATTTCATCAAATCTTCTTCTTCTAATGAATATTTCAACCTGAAACACAATCAACAAATCAATACCTTTCTCAGTAGAATCTGTTTATATAATCTTATTTGTTCTTATTATACTCTTATTTGTTAATCATTAAAACTAAAGGATATTAAGTCTTTGAGTCAAGTTTGAATGCTCAAACTGATTAATAGACTTCACACACTACACCCACTTCAATTTTCTTCTACTTTTTTTTAATTAAGAGCTTATTCATTAAGTGCTTATTAAATAAGAGCTTGTGTTATAAGCACTTAAATAAGCCATATTTCCAAATGGGGCCTAAATTAAGATTAGACCAGTGACCGGTTTAATAAAAAAACTAGTATTATATAATTTATTCCTCGAGAAATAGAAAACCCTAATATAATTTCTGGCTTCTTGCTTTTTCTGTCACTATAGTCCAATTTTGTGTTTCTCGTTAATTTTTTACGACGTGTCACGTTTAGTGGCACTATGTAACACCGTTTGTCACTACTGTGACACAAAAATGGTGTGTTTTGTCAAATTTATAGCTTGAAAGACTTCAACTCCAATAATCGTGTGTTTCCCTATTCTCCCCTTTTCTTTCTTCTTCCCCTTCTTCATGGGAAGGTCTCAACTCTCAACACCAATTACGTTATTTTTGTGTCTTGATGGCAAATAGTGTGACACAGTGTCACTAAATGTGACACGTCATAAAAAAAATTAATCGGAAACACACAGTTAGACTATAGTGATAGAAAAAGCAAAAAGTCAAGGATTATATTGGAGTTTTCTATTTCTTAGGGACTAAACTGTACATCTCTAAAAAGTCAGTGACAGATTTACTAGTTTACTAAAAAAAAATAGACCACCTCGGAAATTTGTATTAGTGCAGTTGGTTTGGAGTTTATAAGTTGAGAAGTGATCAAAATACAAGTGAGTTACACCAAAATTTATAGTGTTGATAACTTTAGGTTTGATGTTATTTTTAGTAATCCAACCGTTGAATTACATTTATTCATCATTTTCATTATTTGTGTCAAATTTTATAAAATTTGAACATCAATAAATTGATAATCAAATGGTTGCTTTTTTCCATATATTTTAAATGTATATATGACGTTAATATTGAGACATCTCAAAGATATATCAAATAATTTTGGATTAACATAAAATTTTATATATATGATCTATATGATAGTAACTTTCAATCCTACGGTGGATTATTTAATACGATGGTCTATTATATTACCTTCAACTGATCATATATATCAAGTTTTAGATAATTTCGACATTTGTAGGTATGATATCTAATAGAGGACTTTTACTTATATTTCAAAAACATATTATACGTTAAAATAAATTAGTTTGATAAAGTATCCATTAATTTTTTATTTTTATGAAATTTTATAAATTTGATATACTTTATAAATACTTTCAATTGAACTGTCGGATTTGTCAAATTCATATTTTACTAAAAGTTATTAAATAATGTAACTCTATAAGTTTAACACCTGATGTCAATTAATCATGTTATTATTTATATATATATAAAAGAAATACATGAAACAATCCCTATCTCTGCCTATTAAAATTTACGTCTCTAAATTTTCCATTTAAGTATTGAAGAGCATATGGAATAATGCCCCTCTTTTAGTAATTGAAGATTTATATATTGAAGCACCAACTTTTATCATGGAGAAAGGTTAGTGATTATATCTACCCTTGTTAAGTAAAAATTGTGAATTCTAATATCCTTATTTGATAATTAAAAATCATGAAAGTTTACATGTGATATGCGACATATGTTAAAGAATTCATAGTTTTTCAATGATGATTTAAACTTTTCAGGGTCAGTCCAATCCTAAGGCGGGTAAAGCCCCCACTTTATGCTCCCAAAAATATCCTTATTTTAAACCCCTAAAAAATATTTTATTTATTATTAATATTTAAAAAAAATAAAAAGTTAATAATTATTTAGTAAGTAATATTAAATTATTTAAGTAACTAAGTTTTTTTTCTTAAAAAACTTCATTTTATTACAACTTTTTCTCTTATTATAAATAATAATTATTAATAATTGATTGTATTCATTTTTAACATTGGTTTGTCTCATTACTTTATTATTTTGTGACTTTTCTTATTCAAGTCGTGCTATATTAATATTATTTATCCTTTCTTACTCTCTTAGTGTCACTTTTTTGTACTTTGTTGAGTTTAGACACTTGTCCTTGAATGTGTGTATATATATAAGCATGATATTTTACTTGATTAAACTATATTGTATCCGTATAAAATAGATTTATTTATTTAAATAAATAATTATATTTTAAAAAAAGTAAATATTGTTTTTTTTAAATTATTCTAACAAACATGCATTAATATATCGAAGGATAAAAAAGTCTCATAAAATTCGCTTTAAACCCTGAAACCTTTAAATGATGCTTTTGAAAATATTATGAAATATTTTAAGGATTAAGCTATCCGATCTTTTTTTTATAAAACCCTATTGAGAATTTTATTTTTGGTCCTTTTATAAGACCCTTTACAAAATTTTAGAAGTATTTATTAATTTTTTTCATTTTTATCTTTCATAATTAATGAAATTTATAGTTTTTAAGATTTAGTTAATATAAAAAATTGAATAAAATTTCATATTAAATAGTGAAAAAATTGGTAATTAAAGAAAATTTCTAAAAATTAATATATTAAAATATATTTTTTAATATGCGTGTTAATTTATGGATTGCATTTTCGGGGTTTACGTTTCCGAACTTGTTACATATTATTGCATTTTCTTTTCAATCCAAATAATTGCCCATTATTCATTGATCACGGAAATGGCTTACGATTTATGTCTAGTAGTGTATTGCTGTATTCATTGATTTGAATATGCCAATTCATATATACATATATATACGTATGCATTCCCAATTTCTACACGTTCTACATTTATGTGATACGTGAAATGTTATCTAGTATGCATTTTCAAGACATCCTGCATCCGTGATGGTTTTTGAAATATGTAAAACGTGACCATCGAATTTTAAAAAAGAAAACGGTTGATTATGGATTAAATTGAAAGCGTGGTTACATACCACCAAGCACGTGTATGGGCTAATAAGGGGCTATTCTAGTTTAATCACTAGTTTTGAGTTTGAGCTCTGGATATACAACTGTGTTAAATACTCAGAAAGTGAGATTTACCGTCTATAGAAGTCTTACTTGACTCGAACCCTAGGTATGCATTATAACATCCCAAATTTCATGAAGAACACTTTCATAAATGAAATTAGAAGTGTAAAAGGTTTTCATAAAAGAAACTAGATGAAAGAAGGTTAAAAACAGTGAATAATGGCATAATATTGCCCTTTTCTCGCTCAAGCGAGAACTGGCTCGCTTGAACGAGAGGGAATGAAAATTTGGAGTTTCCATTCTGGAGGATTTTCACTCAAGTGAGGCCATTCTCGCTCCGGCAAAAATATCAGTCAATGGGAAAATTGGTTGCTGATATTTTCGCTTGAGCGAGGGCCTTCTCACTCAAGCGAAAATGAGATAGAGAGGGGGTACTCTCTGAACATTTTTCGCTCAAGCGAGAATACCCTAGAGAGCCTCTGTGTTGTTTTCGCTTAAGCGAGAGGTTCTCGCTTGAGCGAGAATACGTGAAATCAGTTTTTTTAAAACACTTACGTTAAGGCTTCTCCCTCATTTCTAAACTTTTTCCACTCACTCTAGAGAGAGAGTTTAGAGAGAGAAGGATCGCCCAAGCTTTGGAGTGAAGGCGAAGGAGAAAAAGAGAGCCCATATCCCACCTCACTACCTCTTCCCCCTTTCTCTTTGAGTTGGTCTAGGTGAGTAGCTCACACACTCCCTCCCATTGTGTGTGAAAAGTCCCCTATGATCCCTATTCTTCTATTCTCTCTTCTTTTACTTGTATTTCGGTTGGTTGATTATGTTTTCCTTAGTTATGTATAGTTGTAATTGTTTGGAAGTTGAGTTAGGGTTTACCCATGATGGTGTATTGCTTATACTTATGCTTATGTCCATGCATTTGATATTCAAGCTATATGAGCTATGTGAATGATGAATGAATTTGGGTTTCAGCCCCCCGTTATTGTGAAAATGAATTCCTGTTTTGGCCCCCAATTATTATGAAAACGAATTTGGGTTTCGGCCCCCAGTTAACATATAAAGTAATTTAGGTTTCGACCCCCAGTTAAGATTTGGGTTTCAACCGCCAGTTAAAATTTGGGTTCGGCTCCTAGTAATGGCAGGTATTAGTCCCAAAGGGAGACATTCCTTGTAGTATGAGCTTGGGTCTAGCCCCAGTAAAGTGATAAGACCCCTTATGCCGAGTTAAAAGCATGTCATATGCATTATTTATGTATTATTATGAATTGTGATTTAGACAGTTTATGTATGATATTGAAATGTAGTTGTTACATCTCATATGTTTGCTTTCCCTACACTGCCTGCATGCATAGTTATGCTCATTGAGACATTAGTCTCGCCACACGTTTGTGGTTATATTTTAGATGCACAGGGTCCCCCTCAGGACGGTCCTTGAGGGAGTTGGAGCTGTTTGAGTTATTTCTATATTTTTGTATCTTACAGTACATTTGTGATGTATTCATTTTGGGGGATATCATTGTACATGTGTAACCCTTGTTGGGTATTTCTATTTTGTTAAGAACACATGTATGTTAATATCCCAATCATGTTTATGTAATTGTATTCAGATTATGCTTATGTACACGTTGGATTACTTAAGCAAATCATTGTATGTTCATTGATATTATTAATGTCACAAAAAACAATTCCCTAAATTTGGGACTTATGCTTCCAACGGGCATAAATCCTAGGCTTCCGGAATTAAGACGTTACATTATGGTATCAAAGCAGTTCAATCCAATTGGACTGTGTTTAGCTTAGTTGTTTGAAATTAACTGCAATCTTAGATGCATTATTATGAAACGTGGAGACTGATCACCTCAATATTTTTATTAATGATATGTAGAGGATTATGGCTAGTGGACGACGAGGTAGAACCCATGGCTCTCAGCCACCAGTTTAGATCCTCGACCCTATTGTTGCATCCCTTCAGATGCTGACAGCTATAGCTGTCAATTCGGGCTACCCGGCCCGCCTTGATGCGGGTAGCGGGCTTTATCGGGCTAGGCTAAAAAGGCCGGAAGTTATTTGGGCTTCTAAAATAGGTGTCCGAGCCCTACTCTTTGGGGGTTTTTTTGTGGGTAGCCCGGGTTTTTGGCGGGCTTTTGCGGGCTACCCGACTTTTTTTTACGGTTTTTTGCGGGTAGCGAGCTTTATCGGGCTGGGCTGAAAAAACCCTGGAGTTATTCAGGCTTCTAAAATAGGTGCCCGAGCCCTACATTTTTGCGGGCTTTTGCGGGTCGGCCCGGTCGGGCTAGCCCATTTTGCCGGCTCTACTGACAGCAGCTATTGGGGAATAAGCTGCCACCGATGCGACTGTTCTCCAAGAGCTGCGTTCGCGTTTGAGGGAGATGCCTCCACAACCACCAGTTGTAGTCTTGGACCCATTTGTCTAGGGCTTAGCAGAGTTCCGGAAACACCACCCTCCATCCTTTTCCAGAGTCTATGATCCTAAGGCGGCTGATGTATAATGCCATGAACAAAATCTTTGAGGTGATGGGGTGCGTCGATGAGTTCAAGGTGCGGTTTGCCACGTATATGCTACATAGAGAGGTTGAGGATTGGTGGAAGGGAGCCAAGACCAGATTGACTTCTCTAGGGCACCGCTCTCTTGGGATGGGTTCCAAGCGGCGTTCCTTGAGAAATACTTCCTGGCCACCATCCAGAAGCAGAAGGAGACCGAGTTCCTGCAGCTGAAGCAAGGGAGCATGACTGTGGGTCAGTTTGTGGCCAAGTTCGAGACGTTAGCTAAGTACTCCACCCAGTGGCGAGCCGAGGTATAGATGAGGGTGTACAATTGCACCCCCTCACTTTGATAAAATTACTACTAAATATCTTGTATTTTGATATTTTGTCCCCTCTAGTTCTATATCTTTGAACCCACTATTAGTGCCAGATATGAGGGTGTTCAATTGCACCCACTCACTTTCATAAAATTACAACTAAATATCTTGTATTTTGGTACTTTTCCTCCTCTAGTTCTATATCTTTTAATCCAATGCTTACCCAATTTCTCACTCTCATTAATTAGTGATCATCAACCTAGCAATTCTCAAAAGTTTCTTAGACCAATATTTTATAATTTTTCACACTCTCCCATATTATCATTTTATTTTTATTATTTTAAGCAACTCAATCTTTTTTAGCTCCAACCTAATAACTCTCTAAATTTGCTTAAATAGATTCCACAACCTACCCCACACTTATATACTCCCCAGGTCCTATTTATAAGACAACGTTTGAAATTTTTTTGTGGTCCTATTTATAAGACAAAAATACACAATTTCAGAAGCATTTAATAATTTTTTCTCATATTTACCCTTTGACCATTAAAGATTTTAAATTGACACAATTACTATGATAATGAAGTTTAATTTTAAATAGGGGTAAACTTAGAAAGTTGTAGAGTAATTTTTTTGATATATTTCTTAATATATGTCATTTAGTTTGAATTGTCTTATAAATAGAACCGGAGGAAGTATTTTATAATTAAAATCCTAAACTACTGAATAAATGACTAAAAATTTAAAACCATGCAACGATCCACTTTTTGGACTGCTGCAAATAGCAACTCAAAAAAATTGCTGAGCATCATGGGTATTTCTCTAACGAAAAAAGTTGTTAAGCAACGCTCTTAATATTTGTGAGCACCTCGGCGAAAGGCCATCGGAGATGCTCTTGTATGTTTTCAAGTATTTGATTTTAAAGTAAAAATTTATCTTTTCTTCAATAGTAATAACTACTAGCTAATTTTCTTCATACCAACATGTATTAATTGGTCCGAGTGAAAGGTGCTCGGGTCCCTTAAGCATTTGGTCCTGGATTCGATCCTTGAATCCATGTGTATGGAGAAAATACTGTTGGGAAGGGTCTTCTCTTTGCACCTGACAATACCTCGAACGATTAGTTTCTCACCTACTGAGTGAGGGGATACTCTGGGAAACCAAAAAATTAATTTTCTTCATTTTCACGCTTCATTTCCTTCGCACACATGGTAATGAAGTAAATATTGTAATCATAAGAAGGGGGGTTGAATTATGATCTCTTTAAAATTCTGCAATTATCTTCTAATATTTGATTCTGCTCAAGTTAAATACTTGGATGATATTAGAAGTTGAAAGGTTAATCCTCACAATATGAATTATGTGTGTATTATGCAGAAAATATGGTTCTTGTCTTAAACCTTGTTAAAGGACAACTTACTTAGACATTAGATAGATTTAAATGATTTTAACGCAAATGTTATGTCAGTTATAATGCAAATGCACAACCAGTAGTAAGTAGTTTAAGGGATGCGAAAATTTGCAAACAATATTTATATTGGTTCACCTCTTAACCTTGAGGCTACATCCAGTCCCTACCCTCAATAGGATTTTCCAATATATCAACCTTGATACAATGACTTCTTGGGTGCTCCTCACCACTAGTATTTTTTTGCAGCCTCTTCAGGCTCAACCAATATTCTTCTGCAGCCTCTGTAGGCTCAACTAGTATTCTTCTGCAGGCTCACCAAGTATTCTTCTGCAGCCTCTACAGGCTCAACCAGTATTCTTTTGCAAATAGCAGGGCACACCTCACTCTTGCAAATTTAACCTATCTATCTCTCAAAAGATATTACCTTCTTTTGAGTGTTACAGATTTGTGTGAAAGAAATACAAAGAACAAAGGCTCAAGATTTACAATAAATAGTATACAGCTGAAATTCTTGAGCCAACACACACTATTCTCATTTTCCTAACTTGATAAACTCAAAATAAGGAGATTTGAAGAAAGTGGAAATTTGGCAGAAGGTAAAAATGTAATTTCAGAGAATTCTGATGCTTCTTCTGCTTGTTCAGCTATGTGTAGAAGTTGGAGGAGAAGGCTCCTTTTTATAGCCAAGGATTGAGGGATATAGCCGTTGGACAAGCCTTGGAGAGCAAGTCAAATAGCCAGTTGGAAGTGCAACAGCTGTCACTGTCATGTGCAACCTTTTCTCTTTCCTCAGTTTGACTGGTCCGATCTTTTGATGACTCTATCTTATGAAGCTTTGTTTCTTCTCCAGTAGGAAACACATTCAGTAATATGTTTCCTTTTCAATTTGTTTTTTACTTTATGAGATAATTACTGGTTCTTCATGTAATTATGTATGATGAGGAGCATGCCCAGTAGTGTTTTAAGATGGTCTTCTCAAAACAATCTCTGCTTCTTCTGATGAATGCTATTAAGTTATGTTCTTTTAGAACTGTTATTGTATTAGAATTCTTAGCTTTTTGATTTTACCATAGATCTTTCTTCTTATCACAAAATTGTCTTTTGAAAGGATGTTTTGTGACTTCAATTTGAACTGTGAGTGTATCTTCTGATGACTTCCTGTCAGGTATCTTCTGAGGGCTTACTGTCACTTTGTTTCTTCTGGAACTTTGTCAGAAATATCTTCTTCTGATTCTTCTCAATAGCTTTCTTGCTTTCACCTTACTTAAATCTTTCTTCTCTTTATTGTAAGATGATATTTATTAAGTGGTTGTCTCTTTCCTTCTAGAGTTGCTTGAATTAGATTCTGCATCTTCTTTGTTTCTTCTGATGTGTTATAGCAATGGTTCTTTTTTATTCATTTTACTTGTTTCTTCTTAAGACAACTCACTTTGAAACATTAGTCCATATACTCAAAATTATAGTAAATATACTTTGATAATTTGTCATTATGAAAACATCTCTGAGGGATTCATGGATCTTACAAATAATACTTATTATTAATTTTTATTTTTTTAAAAATAAATTGCCCCCACTGATCTGGGGTCTTGGATCCGCCACTGACTCCACCCTTCTCCAGGCCAATCCTACTGAGGGTTAGAAGAGGTCTCTCCTAGAATCAGGCCTTAAGCCCGAGCTGAAGAAGATTTCTGCTGCCTTTCAGTTGAGGGACTTTTCAGCTCTGGTCAGCAAATGTTTGATTGTTGAGCAGAGCCTCAATGAGGAGGTGCCCAAGCTCACAGACCCGAAAAGCAAAAGAAAGTTTGAGGAGCCCAACTAGGGCAAGGGCCCAAGGACCAAGTGGCAGACCAATGCTACTTTGGCCATTCGCCCCACTCAGAGGCAAGGGGAGGTGCCCAAGTGCTCCAAGTATGGGAAGCGCCTTAGGGGGAGTGCTTGTTCGAGCAACAATTGTTCTTCTACTGCCAGGAGCCAGGACACATGAAGAATGAATGCCTGAAGAGGAGGGAGCTCACCAAACCCCAAACTACTGGGAGAGTCTTCACCCTTAGTGGTGAGACAACAACTTTGGCCGATAACCTGATGCGAGATACGTGTTATTTAGGAGGTAGTACCTTTATTGTATTGTATGATTCAAGGGAAACCCATTCTTTTGTTTCTTATGATTGTGTGGAGAAACTGAAATTGCATGTCACCCCTTTACCCTATCATTTAAATATCGTTATCCTAGCCAAAAAGGCAATGCCCACCTCCCTTGTTTGTTCAAAATTCCCAATTCTTAGTACTTGATTTGTTTGCCATTGAGGGACATTGATGTGATTCTTGGCATGAATTGGTCCCAAAACCAGGTTATGCTTGATTGTTTTGATAAAGAAATTGTTTTTCCAGCTCTTCCTCTTCCTCCGAAGGAGAAGCCACCTGGTTTGCTTTCCAATTTTACACAAATTTCTGAATGCATGTTTGATAGGAGTAGTTGTTTTATTTTTCTTCTTTCCTCTACTTTAGGGACTATCCCCGACTTGAGCAGTGTAGCCACGGTAAGGAGTTTCAAGATGTTTTCCCTAGCGAGGTAACCACCTTACCTCTAGACCGGGAGGTTGAGTTTTCTATAGATCTTGTGTCGGGCACAAGACCTATATCCAAGGCACCCTATAGGATGTCACCACTAGAGTTGAGTGAGCTTAAGACCTAATTAGAGGAGTTAATTGAGAAGAAATTTATCCGACCTAGTGTGTCACCCTAGTCCCTAGGGAGCACCAGTGCTCTTGGTTAAGAAGAAAAATAGGAGTATGAGGTTGTGTGTAGACTTTAGGCAGTTGAACAAGGTTATAATCAAGAACAAGTATCCTCTACCTATGATATATGACCTGTTAGATCAACTTAGGGGAGTGCCTGTTTTCTCTAAGATAGATTTGAGGTCAGACTACCACCAGATTAAGATCAAGAATGAGGATATCCCAAAGACTGACTTTAGGACTAGATATGGGAACTATGAGTACTTGGTGATGTCATTTAACCTAACCAATGCTCTAGTCGGGTTCATAGACTACATGAACCAGATTTTCCGGCCCTACCTGGATAAGTTTGTCGTTGTGTTCATTGGTGACATCCTTATTTACTCCCAAACCTTAGAGGAGCATGAGCAACACATTAGGATTGTGTCGGGGGCTTTGAGAGAAAAAAACTTATTTGCCAACCCCGAGAAGTGTGAGTTTTGGATGAACATGGTCCATTTCTTAGGGCATGTGATTTCTAGAGAGGGTGTGTGGATGGACCCCAGTAAGATAGAAGTCGTCCTTGAGTGGGAGTGACCTAAGATCATAACAGAGATGAGAAGTTTCCTAAGATTGGCGGGGTATTATCGGAGATTCATCAAGGGATTCTCCCATTTGGTCTTGCCCCTCACTAGGTTGACCCGGAAGGGACAAGCCTTTGTGTGGGACGAGAAGTGTGAGAGGAGCTTCTCGGAGCTCAAGAAGGGGTTGACCACAGCCCCAATGCTAGTGTTGCCGAACTTGTCCAAGACTTTTGAGGTTTACAATGATGCTTTAGGCAAGGGATTAGATTGTATGTTGATGCAGGAAAAGAGAGTAGTGGCATATGCCCCTACGAAACTTAGACCCCATAAGGAAAACTACCCCACCCATGACTTAGAGTTAGAGACTGTGGTATTTGCCCTAAAGATTTGGAGGCATTACCTGTATGGAGTGAGATTTGAGGTGTTTAGCGACAATAAGAGTCTTAATTATTTGTTTGATCAAAAGGAGCTAAACATGAGGCAAAGGTGGATGGAATTCTTGATGGATTATGATTTTGAGTTGAAATACCACATGGGCAAGGCTAATGTAGTGGTTGATGCTCTCAGTAAGAAATCCTTGCACGTGTCATCCATGATGGTCCATGAGTTGGGATTGTTGGAGGAGTTTAGAAACCTGAGTCTAGATGTGGATGTTGGGAAGGATAGTTTAAGGCTACACAGGATAGAGGTCACCAGTGAGCTTAGAGCTCAGATTAGGGAGGCCCAGGGTTCAGATCTAGACCTCTAAGCTAGAAAGGGTCAGCCAGGGTTTTTTGAGTCTAGAGATGAGATGATTCTCTTCCAAGGGAGAGTCTGTGTCCCTAAAGGGGTAGCCTGAGGCAACAAATTTTAGAAGAGGCCCATAGGGGAAAGTTCACGGTACATCCCGACACTACCAAGATGTTTTGGTGGGATGGCATGAAGGGTGAGGTAGCATAGTTTGTTTCTAGGTGCTTAGTGTGTTAACAAGTCAAAATAGAACACCTGAAACCCTTAGGAACCCTTCATCCCTTAGAGATCTCAGAGTGGAAATTGGAGGGGATAGCTATGGACTTTGTGGTGGCGCTACCTATAGGGTTGGGCAGTGGTCGGATTTGGTCGGATTCGGGCCCAAAAAGTCCAATCCGACCAAAACCAACTATATAATTACATGGCCCAATCCCGTCCGATTTGGGCCTCGGACAGATCGGGTTTCGGGCTCTGCGGGTTTCAGTTTTGATTGGTCGGTTATTTCGTATTAGGGCCAGAAGTTGGGCTAGTTTAGTTTTTTTGTCTGATTATGATTTTGAGTTTTTTTTTTGTTTTTGACAATATTTTTAAGAGCTAAAATTAAGTAAAGTGTTGCCTTTTACTATTATAGTCAAACCTAAACCACCATTGGGCCTAAATATAACTTGACCCAAAATAACAAAAATAATACAATTAATCAAAATTGTGACAAAAACACTACAAAAAAATTCTGAAACTTGAAACCCTAAGGAACCACCATTGTTGCCTATCTCAGACAACTGCAACCACATTTGACAAAAAAAAACATCAAGTTCACCCTTTGTTCAGTGTCAGACCAGACCACCACCAAGCTTAAACCTTTCCACTAAAGAAGCATTGGGTTTCCTCTCCAAATCTAGCTTTTGCCTATCAGGAATAAGAAATCTTAGATCAAAATCAAAGAGGAACAAAAAGAGAACCATCAACCAAAGAAGCAAAAAAAAAAAAAAGAGTGGAAGGAGGAGATAGGGAGAGAAACCGTCCTTGAAAACCAACGGTAGCAAATAACATGAACAGGGAAGAAATATGAATAATAGAAGAAGCAGAAGTCCAGATCTAGAAAACTCTTCGTTTCAATCTTTGTTTTTTTTGTGCCTTCGCCAATAAAATGTTCTTCACTTTCGTTTCGAGCATCTTCACTGGTGAAGACATGAAAAAAAAAAGATTGGTCGCTGCCACCGCGTCCCTCTGTCTTCCTCTATCCCGAACCACCGCGGCAGTGAGTGAATCAATGACATAAGAGAAGGAGGAGAACAAGAGAGAGGCCCATGGTCTTGGCTTGACTGAAGGTGTGAGTGAGAGTCTGAGATTGGAAAAAAATGAAAATGGAAGAGGAGAAGGTGAGAGAGAGAGATTAAGTCTCATACGTTTCTGTCTTTCTGATGGAGTGCATGTGTTGAATTAATTAAAATGGAAAGAATGAGAATTTATGAAAGGAATTAAAGGGAGAGAGAGTCAAACGATTTGCACCTTTATTTCAACTAAGTGAGCAATCTAAGCCGTTATAAAGAAGCACAATTTGTGTGATCTATGAATAGCTAATATTATTTTGACACGTGTCGGTCGGTTCGGGTACCGACGAAATAATTTTTTCCTATCCGAACCCGCCCATTGTTAACCGCATCTAACTCAATTTTCACCCGTTGCAACCCATGACCCGTTATAATCAGCCTGTGCAACATTTTTTCCTTTCGGATTTTGCGGGTGTTGGTCGGGTACGGATTACCTGCCCACCCCTAGCTACCTAGAGTCCCAGTAGGGTACAACACCATTTGGGTCATTGTGGACTGGCTGAATGAGTCGGCCCATTTCCTACCTATTAGGGCCACCTATTCCCCAAGCAAATTAGCAGACCTGTATATCAAGGAGATTGTAAAGCTCCATGAAATTTTGTGGAAGAGCGCTCCTGATGGCATCCTGTCAATGGGGTTCTGAACTGACAGCTAATGGCTAGGATCAACTTGGAGCTACTTGAAATGTTTGGAGTTGAACCAAGCATGAGCCTTCCTCATGAGAGTCAACCCTTGACTAAGAAGTCAAAGTCAACATACAAGACTCAACTTAAGTAGGAATCAATGTAATTAGGAAATCCTTGTCATTTTATTAATTAGGGGCGCCACTTACCTATAGGTTTTAGTGGTTAGTAGGTTGCCTTACTAGGAAGTGTAGAGGGTCATGGGTTCTAATCCCATCTAGGATAGGAATTTCACTCATCTTGTATATTCCATGCATTTTGGGCGCATAATTAGGTGGTTTAGTGGCTAGGGCTTAGCTAAAAGCCATTAGGGGCATGGGTTCAAATCCCACTTAGGATGGGATTGCACCCATCATTTCTATTTTTCCCCTTTATTCCACATAAGTGGCCGCCCCACTCCCTCTCCTCTCCTATATAAAGGAGCTTTCACCCACGTATTACTTACAATTGAATTTTAAGTAAAGACATTATGCCCAAATTTCTCCTCCATTGGTGAGTTGAGTGAGGCTTGGTGGTTGATGCTCAAACCATACTTTGAGACTTATCTAATTCTCCTGAATTAGTGGCGTCTGGCGATTGGACTTATCTGCTGTGGGTGGATTCCTGCTTCAGTGGCGTCCCTACATTTCTTCCTCTCCACTTTTTCTTTCATTTTCTCTCATTTTCTTTCATTTTCTCGCCAAAAATAGCTGCTGCCCTGCACCTATTTTGCGCCTTTTATTGCTTGTTTTTCAATTCTAATCGGTGGTTTTTGCTCAATTCTAGATCCTACACCCATCCAGCTATGAATTGGTAATCAGAGCTTGATGAATTGAGCAATTTTTTAGCACATTGGGGCTGTTTGGGCGCGGTTTTGCTGCACCTATATGTGCAGAATTTTCATTCAATTTAGTGTAATTCCATCCCTCTTTTCAATTGTAACTTGGACTTGGACTGTTTCCCGGGCCCGAGGTACCTTTCTGCTTCTATCAGCATTGTTTGTCTTGATTGAATTGCTTGCTTTCTTGCTAGTTTGGTGGTTGTTTTGGGCCGCTAATTCCCACCCCATAGGTGTTTGATTAAATGCCTCTTAATTGCTCATACTTGTTCTTGAGTGATTCTTGCAATTAATTGCTATAAACTGCTTGTTTGTTGGTGAAGTGTGGTAAGAGGAGGCATTGTTGTCTTCATTTTTCCAAAGATCGTTCACCTACATTTCTCCCCTTCACCATTAATTGTTCATCCCCCATATTCATCTCTTTACTTTCCGCTTTTAATTTTCCGCCATTTAATTTCCGCTTCTCCCCATCCTTTTAATTTCTGTTCTCCCCTTTACATTCTGCCATTTACATTTCTGCTCTCCCCATCCTTTTAATTTCTTCCATCCCCCTTTACTTTCAGTCCTCCCCATCCTTTTAATTTTCGCTTCCCCTTTACATTTCTGCTCTCCCCATCCTTTTACTTTCTGCCATCCCCTTTTACATTCTGCCATTTACATTTCTGTCCTCCCCATCCTTTTAATTTCAGTTTTCCCCTTTACTTTCTTGTCATTTATTTTGCGCAATTTTTCCTTCTTTTTCTTTGCCATTTATGCGCATTCTTTTGGCTCATGTATTGTTCAATTTTCTACTCCTGTTTGTCTGTTTGATTGGCATTCTGATTGCAAATTTGAATTGGCTGCTATCTCTACCTTGGACTTTCCCTTTTTGATTGTGCAAAACGCTCACCATTAGGCTGATTTTTGTTTCATAGTATTGGAAGAAGATCAACAAATTCCAATTGTTGATTTTCCTTCATATTTTAATTCCAATCTTAAAATTGAACCAAGCGCGTTTCTGTGACCGTACTGATTTTGTATAATCAACAAGGAAGTGCTAAGCAATTTTTTTGGTCATTTTTGAAATCAGGTTGCCATTACGTTTTCACAGTTTTTAGAAATCAGTTTATTCACTATTTTTGCTTTTCTGGTACATTTGGACCAGTTTACTGTCAGGAAATTCCAAAAATATTACAGTAGTTACAGTTTATTTTCTTTTCATTGTATACAAATTTCTGCAATTTTCTATTGGGGAAAAAGACAAAAAAAGAAAGAAGAGGCAAGAAAAAATACAAAAAGTACGTATGTGCCAAAAATACAAAAAAAGGTGTTAAAAGCAAAAAAGGGTGCAAAAGTCAACAACAAGGAAGAAAAAGTCAAAAGACACCCAAAAAGAGTAAAAAATTCAAAAAAAAAATTCAGAAAAATAGAAAAAGAAAAACAAAAAGTTATCCCAACAATACAGTTGATAGTTTACTGTAATTTTCTGTTTCATTTCTCTGTATACTGTAAATTGAGTTGTATTTGCTGTTTTTCTAAAACGACAATTTTGGCAACTTTTTTTCAAAAATCACCAAAAACAATTCTCTTTGCAATTTCTTCCGTCTTGTCTTGTTTGCTGTCTGTTCTTGTGTATAAGCTTGTTTGAGTGCCAACTTTTCTTGTTTGTCATATCAACTCCATTGTTTTGTCTTAGGATTTTTCCAATCTGCTTTCAGTAGGTATTTTCTTTGTTAGTGCGCTTCTATTTTGGGTAAGGGTTAAGACATAGTCTCAAGTTGGTCTTTGCAAAATCTAACCAACCTCCAACCGAGTAGAAGAGGCAAGAGAGTTTTCATTATAGAAAAAGCCCAAAAAGAGTGACATACACGAGTGAATATATTCTCTTGAGTGCAAACACTTAGTGAGTGGAAAGGTCCAAATTCTTAAAAATAAAAAAAAACTTAACAATGGGTAGTAGGAACTCACCACCTCCTTCACCTAGAACTTTGAGGTATAGGGCCGAGTTGCAACATGCAATTCAAGACATGGCCAGAATGATGAGGCATGAGATGAGTGAACTTAGGAAAGAACTAAATGGGAATAAGAGGGAGAGAAGACATTCTTCTCGAGAAAGAGGAAGTGAGGATAGATATAGCGTGGTTAGAAGTGAAGATAGGTACCATGCTGAGAGTAGTGAGGGAGAGAGACACTCTAGCCATACCTATAGGAGAAGGGAAAGGGAAAGAGGGCATAGAAGGCCTAGGAGGCGTGAGGAACCTAGAGGGTTTAGAGAAGACTACTATGAGGAAACCCCTAGGAGAGAAAGAGAGGAGTATTATGAAGAAAATCCTAGGAGGCATAGAAGAGAGAATAGGAGAGAAGAAGAGCCTAGAGGGGAACAAGGTTTTAGAGGGGTAAAAATAGAAGTCCCAACCTTTAATGGTAGAAATGATGTAGAACAATACCTAGAATGGGAACTTAAAATTGAACAAATCTTTAGCTGCCATAGGTATAGGGAAGAGGAAAAGGTTAAGATTGCCTCTCTAGAATTCAAGAACTATGCCTTAGTTTGGTGGCATCAGCTTCAGGCTGAAAGAAGAAGGTGCAATGCTCCTTTGGTTTCCTCTTGGGAGGAAATGAAGTCCATCATGAGAAAGAGGTTCATACCTCAACATTACACTAGGGAGTTGCACATCAAACTCCAAATTCTTAAGCAAGGTTTTAAGAGTGTAGATGAGTACTTTAAGGAAATGGAACTTGCTTTAATTAGGGCCAACATAGTTGAGGATAGTGAAGCAACTATGGCTAGGTTTATCAATGGACTTAATTTCGACATAAGGGACATAGTGGAATTGCATCCTTATGTAGAAATGGAGGACTTGGTACACCAAGCTATTAAAATTGAAACTCAACTAAAAAGAAAGGGTAGATATAAAAGAGGAAACACTAGTTTTACAACTAGGAACAAGGAAACCCTAAAGAAAGATGAGGGAAAGAGCCAAGAAAATGAGGAACCTAAGGGTCCTAGGGTTACTTCTAACCCCACTCCTTCTATTAAAAAGGAGGAGCCCTCTACTTCCACAAGAAACATCAAATGTTTCAAGTGTGATGGCAAGGGACACATAGCTTCCCAATGCCCAAATAGGAGGGCAATGTAGGTTAAAGAGAATGGAGAGTACACTAGTGCAAGTGAGGATGAGGAAAAAGAAACTAGTGCAGAAGAGAATGAAGTTAAGAAAGAAGTATATAGGGCCGAGGGTAAACTTTGCATGGTGAGAAGGTCCTTAGGAAATCAAATAATAAGAGAAGATGAACAAAGGCAAACTGTCTTCCACACTAGATGCATGGTAGAGGGACGGATTTGCTCCCTAATTGTTGATAGTGGAAGTTGCACTAACATTGCAAGTGCAAGAATGGTGGAAAAACTTGGTTTATCTACCACACTCCCCACCCTAGACCATACAAGTTATCTTGGATATGTGATGATGGGGAAAGGGAAGTAAATAAGCAAACTCTCATCTTTATTTCCATAGGTGATTATGATGATAATGTTCTTTGTGATGTTGTACCTATGGATGCCACACATATCTTGTTGGGTAGGCCTTGGCAATTTGATAAGAGATCCATCCATGATGGATACTCTAATCAAATATCTTTTAAACATGATGGTACAAAAATTACTTTGATGCCAATGACAATCCAAGAAATATGTGAGGATCAAGCTCACATGAAGAGAGAGATAGAACTTGAGAAAATTAAGATAGAAGGTGAGGATAAAAAGAAAAAGAAAGAAGAAACATCAAGAGTGATGATAGAAAAGGTGAAAACCAAAGAGAAACAAAAAAAATAAAAGGGAAGCCATGTTATTACTTCATCAATTCAAAACTACTGACCTTAATTGTTTTGAAGGAAATCAAGAAAGGGAGCTGCTGATTAAGGAAGGAGGAAGTAGCAACACTACAAGGGAGTTT
This sequence comes from Sesbania bispinosa, assembly GCA_026901365.1. Taxonomy (NCBI): domain Eukaryota; kingdom Viridiplantae; phylum Streptophyta; class Magnoliopsida; order Fabales; family Fabaceae; genus Sesbania; species Sesbania bispinosa. Next base: position 1,167,640 of record QLOH01000235.1, read on the forward strand.
CCTCTAACCTTTTCTCCTTCTTCTTCTTCTTCTTCTTCTTCTTCTTCTTCTTCTTCTTCTTCTTCTTCTTCTTCTTCTTCTTCTTCTTCTACTTCTCTTCTTTCTTCCACTACTCTTTCTTCCCCTAAAACTCCCTACATGATTCCCAAGTACTATTGTTATGAGCACTAGATGCTAAATGCTTGGGAATAATGAGTCTTCCTCTTTTGTTGGCCAAGGTTGTGCGCGGATGTCCATGGTTGAAAACCTAGCAAGACTCACAGTCCTAAAGGGAAGTCTCCACCTTCTCTTCCTTGTCATCCATTCTTTATTTCTCTTCTACACCCCCTTATACTTTTCTCATTTTCAGATTTGAGGGCAAATGCTTCTCAAGGGGGAGGGGATGATGGCATCCTGTCAGTGGTGTTCTGAACTGACAGCTAATGGCTAGGATCAACTTGGAGCTGCTTGAAATGTTTGGAGTTGAACCAAGCATGAGCCTTCCTCATGAGAGTCAACCCTTGACTAAGAAGTCAAAGTCAACATACAAGACTCAACTTAAGTAGGAATCAATGTAATTAGGATTTATGATGTAATTAGGAAATCCTTGTCATTTTATTAATTAGGGGCGCCACTTACCTATGGGTTTTAGTGGTTAGTAGGTCGCCTTACTAGGAAGTGTAGAGGGTCATGGGTTATAATCCCATCTAGGATAGGAATTTCACTCATCTTGTATTTTCCATGTATTTTGGGCGCATAATTAGGTGGTTTAGTGGCTAAGGCTTAGCTTAGCTAAAAACCATTAGGGGAATGGGTTCAAATCCCACTTAGGATGGGATTGCACCCATCATTTCTATTTTTCCCCTTTATTCCACATAAGTGGCTGCCCCACTCCCTCTCCTCTTCTATATAAAGGAGCTTTCACCCATGTATTACTTACAATTGAATTTTAAGTAAAGGCATTATGCCCAAATTTCTCCTCCATTGGTGAGTTGAGTGAGGCTTGGTGGTTGATGCTCAAACTATACTTTGAGACTTATCTAATTCTCCCGAATTAGTGGCGTCTGGCGATTGGACTTATCTGCTGTGGGTGAATTCCTGCTTCACTGGCGTCCCTACCATTTCTTCCTCTCCACTTTTTCTTTTATTTTCTCTCATTTTCTTTCATTTTCTCGCCCAAAATAGCTGCTGCCCTGCACCTATTTTGCGCCTTTTATTGCTTGCTTTTCAATTCTAATCGGTGGTTTTTGCTCAATTCTAGATCCTACACCCATCCGGCTATCAGCTCCTAAATTGTTGATCATTCTCTTGTTGTGACATTAATGAGTGCGTTGACCATCATGAAATTTGATGGTTCTCGTACTATGCATAAACATGTTATCAAAATGATAAACATTGCAGTAAGACTTCAGTTTTGGGAATGAATGTAGATTAAAATTTCCTTGTGCAATTCATATTGAATTGATTACCGTCTAAATATAGTCCTTTCCAAATGAACTATAATACCATGAAAGATAAATGGAATGTGCAAGAATTGCATAGTATGCTAGTTCAAGAGGAAATCATACTCAAGAATCAAGGGAATCATTCCATTAATTATGTTAACAATCAAGGAGCTGGAAAAAAAGTTGGTAAGAAACATGACAGGAAAGGGAAGAGACTCCTAAAGATCAATGGGGCCTCTTCTTCTCAAATCCACAAGAAGGAACTTCAATAAAACAAATGTAGCATATACATACAAAGTTTCAACCATAGCATATACATACAAAGTTTCAGGCCTTTGCTATTCCCACCCCTTTCTTTTTGTTTTTTTTGAATATTTTTCCCTAACTACCCCCCACCTCTTTCAAACACAAGTGTCTAGGGCCAAATCCGGACACTTATGTCCGAAAGCCAATTTGTTTTTCTTAGAATTGGTTTCCGGACACTTGTGTTTGTAAGCCAAATTTAAGGAAAAAAAATTGGCTTATGGACCACACAAGTGTTTGGAATTGGTTCCCGGATACAAATGATCATAAGACAATTAATTTTAAGAAAAAAATTGACTTATAGACACTTGTGTCTAGAGGCCAATTTTTTAATTTGGTTTCTGGACACATCTGTCTGGAATTCAAATCTCCTTATATCCTCTCTTCTCTCTGGTTCTCTCTTCTTCTTGTGTGTGTTCTCTCCTCCATTACGTCTCAGTTGTGACCTTCACTCCCAGCTTCCTTCAGTACGTCTCTACACCACCCACGTTCGAAAACTCCACCACCTCCCGCCACCTTCATTTCTAGTCATCATCGTGAAACCGCTCCCTCGAGCCATCACGGTACACTTATGTCGTCGCCTTCTCACCGCGCACACGCAACCTCTTTCGGTGAGTTTCCACTGTTCCAGTCTCGCACAATCGCCCCCTGTGCCGAAAAACGATGCTTGTGTTCTACCACTGCCTCGATGAGGAGAAAGGGGAGGGGTTCACAATGGAGATGCGGAGAAAGGAATGGGAGAGGTTGGTAGGGCTATGGGGAGAAAGGGAGGGGTTGGCGATGACAATAAGGAGAAGGGAAGGGGTGGTGGTGGCGGTGCGGTGGGATTGAATGGGACAGGATGTGGGGGAGAAGGAGAAGCAGAGGGAGAAGGGGATGGGATAAATAAGCGAACTGCCGAGAATGGATAAGGGTGAGAATAAAAAAAATGGGTGGAAATAGCAATATAGCCAAAGTTTTGCCCCAACAATCTCTTAAAATGAAAAGTAGATAATACATATTTATAATTAAATTGACCAAAAAAAAATTGTAATTGAATATAAAAATAAATCATTTACATATCTTGTCTTGACTTCTTGTCGTAGTCTAGGATGGAGATTTTTACATCGAATTTATTTTTATAACGTAATTCCATATTTCTAGGTGATGGCGGCGATCAACTTTGGTTGGCCATTCTTTATTTATTTCAAATATATCTTATTGTATAATTAATGTGGAGCATCCGATGATGTAAATCTGCTCCGAGTCTTCTTTATTTGGACAGCATAGAGCATATTCCAAGTACTCAAGGTGAGGATTTGCAGGTAATAAGCAATTACAATGATTGAAAATTAATGGTTAAATTTTTTTTTTTGTTTTTATAAAATTTAAGGTGAGGGGATGGTGCCCCAATTCAAGACAGAGAAAGTCTCCAGGCTCTTTAAACACTAAAATTTAAATAAATTTTTATTTGATTATACGTGTAATGTGTGTATATAATTATAATTTTATTCATTAACTTTAAATTAATGAGTATAATTAATTATTTTACATTTTAAGTGCCTCACTTGGGGTCAAATCCCAATGGTAGATTCATCCATCTCTGAAACAACTCAGACAAGTTCGTTCTCTGAATAGTTTCTAGTGTTTCACTTTCATTAACTTGACTTTTACAAAAATCTACTTGAATATTAATAATCAAACAGATACTGTAGTCATCCATCAATCTCGGACCAAAATTTTTACTCTATGCAAGGGAAGCTTGACCATCCATCCACCATGCACTATTTTAATTTGAGATTGGTGACTTTAATTTAAGAAAAAGGATAAGAAACATTTTGACAGTGATCCACCTCTAAAAATAAAAAGGAATAAAGTAAGAGATATATGATGAATGATATAATAATAAAATAAGAGAAAGATAAACAAAATGAAAAAGGAGATGGAAGAGAAATTAAGTGTATAAATATAATAACTCTTAATTAATATATAGTTGATAAAATCCTTGCAAAGAAAAAAATAATCATTTTAATTTTTTTAGACATAAATTGATCTTAGAAAAAGAATTAAATTATTCGTCTTTTTCATCTTTTATAGATGAAAATAGTAAAATTTATCTTTAAAAAATTGAAATAACTTTATATCTTTCATAAATAAAAATGGTGTGTTACTTCCGTCAAAAATGGAGGCTTTTGATGATGTGTAGTCGGTAGTGTCAAAAAATGCATGGCACACGAGTTATAAGAGGCTAAGAGCTACAAGTTAAAAGATGTGTTCATATACTAAACAAATTAATATTATTTTGAGAGAAAATCTTATTTATTTTATCACGAGAAAGACAATTATTAAATAGGATTTCAGTATAAATTACATAGAGAGGCCACGTAAATTCAGATTAACGTCCTCTTTTAGGTGGAAGAAATTCTAAGAACTTATTTTAATACATATGATGACTGGCACGAATTTACATTGTAGATTTTGGGGGCTATTGTTCTCATAAATTTTTTAAGGCTAAAATAACATTTTAGTTTCTATAAAATACTCGAATTTTTATTTTCGTATTTGAAAATTTTTTTATTTTTTATTTCATCCTTATAAAATATTTAAGCTATCTTTTAGTCTCCATTCTACTATTAATTGTGAATGTGTCGAACGCCCATAATAGTCACGATACTTCAGAACCATCGTGACACATTATATAAAAGTATTAGCCTCCTTAAATTCATTCAAATAGTCAAATTTCATGCCCAACATAAACTGAAATTCTTTGTATATTTTCTACTTTATATATATTACAGACAGTCTCTAAATGTTTTTAAGGAGGTTAACATTATTCTATAATGTATCAGGGTACTGTACATAACATTACTGACTGTGATGAGCGCAAAAAAAATCCACAAATAACAATAAAATCAACAGCGAGTACTAAAAAAATAGCTTAAATATTTTATAAGGATGAAATAAAAAAAAATTCTAGAAATAAAAATCAAAATTCAGATATTTTACCGGGACGAAAAAATTATTTTACTCATTTTTTATTTTTCTTTTAATGTTATATGTGCTAATTGGCCCTACAAGATTTTGTATATGTGTATGAGTATTGCCTCTAAGGAAATTTCTAGATCTGTTGTCACCGAAGTTGAATTCAATGGGCAAGGGTGGGCCGTGGCTCCCCCTCCATTGGATGCTTAGTTACTTCATGTAAATTTTGTAAGGGATTGCACTTGATCCCCTTATTTTATTTTGGACACTTATCTTAAGAGATAAAAAATTGAGTTAAACAAATTAATCAAATATTTTATTTTTAAAAGCTAGTCGCACTGCAATATGAATATTCTTAAGTAAAATTATCTTGACTTAGACAAAAAAAACACTAATTATCATGAAATTTTTTATGAAGCTCAATAGACTACTTATTATCACTTTGTGTGATGGTTTTTACAAACAGTGAAATAGTAAGGGGAAGTGAGGAACATGAGTAACTTTTATTTTTTCTAAATTTGACTTGATAAATAAATTTTAAATTACTATTACTTGTATCGTAAAAAGATTTCTAGATCCGTTCCTAAGGATCTGGATTTGGTGCTGTTAAAAAATGGTGCATTTGGTGCTGTTGTGAGATCTGGGCCGTCCGATCTTAATCGGATGGCTCAGATGCCGAGATGTTAAATCTATATTAAAAAACATTTCGACATCTGAGCCGTCCGATTAAGATCGGACGGTCCATATTTCACAACAGCACCAAACGCACCATTTTTAATCAGCACCAAATCCGATTTCCGGTTCCTTATCATCACTATGATGACATGACTACATTCATTGTGATAAAACATTTTCTTTCATTTTAAAACTTTAATGAAGTCAATCTGGTGAGTTATAATTAAATTATGAATAATGTAGTATAGAAAAATATATATAATATTTTAAGCTAGCTTTTCACATCACCAAAATGAGCTAATTTGTTTTTGTAGTTGTACAAATTAGACTTCCATTTTAATATAATAAATGGGAAGAAGGACGCCAAAAGAAAACAAAAAGGGTCACAAGGCGGCCAAAGTAACGCCAACTGTGTACTGCCATAGCAAAGCTAAAACTAGTTCTCAACATGTGGCATTCACTATTTTTTTTTTATTCAAAGTGAGCTCAACAACAGAGTCAGAGAGGTTAGCATAATGTGAGTTAGGACTGAGGAGTTCAATATTATAGAAAAGTACTCTTCTAGATGCTTTTTCTTGGCCACTCTTGTTTTTAACCATACCATAGTCAAGTGTAACTCTTTTAACGGAGAAACCAAATTAACATTGGTGTATTTTATTCAACAACGTTGTTTGACTGAAAGAAGAGTCCAATAATGTCACCTCAGGAGTCAGGTGATAACAAAAGCCACCAACCAATATTGTGTGTGTATATGTATATATATATCAAGCAGAACAAAGAGTATTAGAAGTTGAGGACAGCACAAAGGAAAGTAAACACTGCAGGTAGAAGACTAAGAGTGTCCAAAATCCAAATGGCAGAGGGAAAAGGCAGAGTCTGTGTCACTGGAGGAACAGGGTTTCTTGGTTCATGGATCATCAAGAGACTCCTTGAAGATGGTTACTCTGTTAATACCACTATTAGATCTAATCCAGGTAAATAAGCCTTTTCATTCTTTCAAATTTTAAACACTCTTAAATTGTTTCAAGTAGTACATACTTGATTTCTTTAAGGTCTCATGTTTGAGTCAATAAAAAAAATTTCAGCTAGAGTTAACCCAAATGCTAGCGTTATGTATTGAAAAATTTTGGGCTCTCTAACAGAATTTACTCCAGCAAAAGGTAACTGTAGTTCACGCCAAATGCTAGCGTTAAACAAAACTTAATTCATCCTTAATCTTGCCAAAATTTATATTAATCTCTAAATCAAAGAAACACAAATCAAGGTCATCAATTTTTAGTTTTATAGATTATTATTTATGTTAGACTAATATGACCAAATAGAAAATGATTCAAGAATATCCATTCATGTTTCTTTAGCATAAGAGTTCATATGAAAAATTTTGTCAAAATTGAAAAGAAAAATAGGGGCTTACTTAACTTTGTTCTATTTTGACATTAACAGGACGTAAGAGAGATATAAGCTTCCTAACAAATTTACCTGGTGCATCCGAGAAGCTACAGGTTTTCAATGCTGATCTGAGCAACCCAGAAAGTTTTGGTCCTGCAGTTGAAGGGTGTGTTGGGATATTCCACACTGCATCTCCAATTGATTTTGCAGTGAACGAACCAGAGGAAGTAGTTACCAAAAGAACGGTTGATGGAGCATTAGGAATTTTAAAAGCATGTGTAAATTCAAAGACAGTGAAGAGGGTTGTTTACACTTCAAGTGGCTCTGCTGTTTCCTTCAGTGGTGCAGAGGGTGATGTATTGGATGAGAGTAGTTGGAGTAATGTGGATTTGCTTAGAAGTGTGAAACCATTTGGTTGGTCATATGGAGTTTCCAAGACCTTGGCAGAGAAAGCTGTCCTTGAATTTGGGGAACAAAATGGGATTGATGTTGTCACTTTGATACCTACTTTTGTTGTTGGAAGATGGGTTTGTCCTAAGCTTCCTGACTCTGTTGAGAAAGCTCTCGTTTTGGTATTAGGTATGAATCTACAGCTTATTCAATCAACACCTGTTTCTTCCATTTCTTTCTTTTTTTTTTTTTCTTTGTTCAAAAATTGAGTTGTAGGATTATGTGTGTGTATGTTTTCGTTACATTACCTTAAAATCACATTTTAAACATGGATTCAGGTTAACACCATTCTTAGTAGCGTTTTTTTCAAGATTCAAATGTGATTTTGTGTGTGTTTTTGGTTTGGTTTGATGTTGAAATTAACCAAACTCAAATTTAAATTTTCTAATACAACTATTTCTAACGTTGAAAGCATAAATTCACCACATTTTAATGCTAAACCAAATATAGTGTAAAACAAATATAACATATTTGATTTGAAATTGATGCTGCAGGCAAAAAGGACCAAATTAATGTCACTCGTTACCATATGGTACATGTGGATGATGTGGCTAGAGCACATATATTCCTGCTTGAGCATCCTAATGCAAAAGGGAGATTTAATTGCTCACCATTCATTGTATCTATTGAAGAGATGTCTGAACTTCTTTCAGCCAAATACCCTGAATTTCAAATACCAACAGTAGAGTGAGTTCTATTAACCTTCTCCATGTAAAATTGTAAAATACTACTTTATTTATGTGATCTCTCTTTAATCTCATATCTCATGCATGGTATAACTAATATTTAATTTGTTTTTTTTTTCTTAATTATAGCGAGGTGAAGGAAATTAAAGGTGTCAAGTTACCACATTTGATCTCGAAGAAACTAGTGGATGCTGGTTTCGAGTTCAAGTATAGCGTTGAGGATATGTTTGACGATGCAATTCAATGCTGCAAGGAAAATGGTTATCTTTAATCTATTTTAGTAATGAAGTTAACAAAACAATAAATTGCCAAATTAAGATGATTGTAGTTTGGACTATTTCTTCTCGCCAGCAATGATGGCTCCCGATATGTACCCCAGTTTATATATGTATGAAGTTATTCGCAATAAATCAACCAATGATATATTTTTTTCCTTTCTGAATACTAAACCCATTTAACTTTCCGTATCTAAAAAAAACACTAACACTCATGTTACTTACAAAAATCAAAATAAATTAGTTTCCTTAGAGATCCCATGCCATGTCCGAGGCATTTTGTCGTATTAGACATACAATAATAATTTGATAAAAAAGGATATATAATAATTTTTTTAATAAATAAAATTCATAATATATGAAAGTTAAAAATAACATATTAACATGAATGATTATTTCTCTCTATTCATTTTTTATTCTTATCCCTGCCTCAATTTTTCAGTTGCACAATATGTCCTAACAAACTCAAGCTACTTCCCTTTCTCCTTTATTCCACTCCAACATGTAAATTTTTTTTATATTGTCCGTGTATATCCATTAAATCCTATTTTAAATTATATTTATAAAAGAAGTTAAAAACTGTAGGAACTTTTAAAATTATTTTAATTTATTGATTATATAATATTTTCCAAAAAAAAATGATTATCTAAATATTCTAAAAATTTCAAAAGTACATTTTTAAAAAGGAACTATTATTCTTCTTTGTAGTTTGTCAATGAATTTTATATAGATTACATTTTTAATAGGATAACTAACTCTTTTTAAAGGTTGATAACTATTTGTCTTATAATTGCTCCCCTACCCCATTTATGTAACTGAAAATATGTCTTACCATCATTTTCAATCATACTCTCTACCGACTCTTTTTTCATGGAAGTCATATTTAAATTTTTTGTACATATCCATAAAATTGACCAATTTTTGAAACTTTTCCTCTCATACCCCCTTTCATACTAAACGAATTTTTCTCCAAAGAGATTCACTTATGATTAATATTTCACATTCTCATTTATCAAATAGTGTTAAATTAAATGAATACATCTTTTATTCCTAACACACTCTTATATCTTACAGTCTTTTATATTTTTTATTTATTTGAAAATTAAGATTTTATTTTATTTGATTTATTATCTGATATATAATTAAAAATTCATACAATATAATACATAATTTGTTATCTCTAATTCTTATGGAATGACCTTTAGTGAGATTTTTTCTATTGCTTATGGAATGCCTCTAGTACATACATGATGTAAAAAAAATGAATGACCCTTTAGAGTATTCTTTCTAGTGCTCGAAGAATGCCTCCTATATAGGATAAAACTTGGCCTGTTTGATTTAAATTTTTATTTCTTGTTTCCATTTCCTGTTTTTCATTCTGTTTCCTATTTTCTGAAATTTTACAAAGGAAAAACTGAAAATGCCGGAAATGACGATTTTTTGTTTCCAGCATTTTTAGTTTTTCCTTTGTAAAATTCCAGAAAACAGAAACACAGGAAATGGAAACAGGAAATGAAAATGCAAACCAAACAGACACTTGGAATTGCTTTCAGACGTAACGTTCATTATATTTTAAGGTTTAAATCCAAATAAACCGAACTATATTATTTTTTCTAAATACCAATAATTTTCTTGCCAACTTATATATGCCCGCATTTGGCAATACAATTGAATAGAACTAAAATTTTATGGATTATAGGCATTGCTCAGTTCATCAACCACTTAAAAACTTTGCTAGCTAGTTTTACACATAACAAAATCAAATTTTAATTTTCTTATCAAGTGAAATTTTACAAAACAACTAAGTTGTTGCAACACATACAAAGATAAGTCACCAATTAAAGAAATTCTGCAACATTTTCAATTTTTCATTTATCATTGTCAACAATAAAAAAAAAAAAACCAAAACTCAAAAACCAAATGAAGATGGTCATAACCAATCACAATTTAATTTTTTTCAAATATTTAGTTGGGACTTTGACATTTGCAAAACATGAAAACTAAGAAACATTGTTCATGATCCTAGGTCACAAAGACCCTTTAAACAAAAATAGGAAATCCACAGAAGAACACTAATTAAATAATTATTATAATTACTATTAGCGTAATTATAAAATATTTTTTAATATGATTTTAACTTTCATAGTATATTTTTATTTATCTTATAAACCTTTTTTAATATATTTAAACTATTAAAATGACCTTTAATACTGATATTTAATATTTTGATATAATAATTTAGTATAATTATTTTAACAAAATTTGTACATTTTTTAAGTGTTTGGGCATGTATCAAATTTTGTATTATATTTTTATTTATATTATAAACTTTTTTTAATATTGATTGTTAAAATTGGCTTTAATATTGATGTTTGATATAATAAAGGTAACTATAACTAAATAATTAATACAATTAGTGTTATTATAATTATTAAATAATTTTTAAGTGTTTGAGCATGTTTCAAATTTTATATTATATTTTTTTTAAATAAAGTTTTATCCTTTTGAAATTATTTTATTTTGTTTTAAATTTTGTATTATGTTTTTATTTATGTTATAAACCTTTCTTTTTTAATATTGAAATTGTTAAAATGGGTTTTAAATAATATTGATTTTTTAATATAAAAATTACTATAACTAAATAATTACTATAATTACTATCAACATAATTATAAATTAGTTTTTTTAAGCGTTTGAGAATGTTTTAAATTTCTTATTATTTTTTATTTTTTAAAATTATTAGATATGCTTTGAATTATCACTATTTATATTTCTTATTATCATAATTTTTTATTTTTATAGTGATATTTACTTTAATATAATTACTATAGTTAATTAATGGTGATGCATAATACTAATTATTTAAAATGTCAAAGATACTTTCTATTTTTAGAAGTTTTGTTTAAAGGAATTTACTATTGTGCCCTCACTTTAGATTTCATTGGTCACTTTCACTACCTTACTTATATATATATATATAAGGATAAAGATATATAAAAGTCGTCGCTATAGGGGAAAAACTGTCGCTACTTCATAATTAGCGACGACCCACCAACCGTCGCTAAAAACCTCGTCGTTAATGCAGTAGCGACGACATTTTATGGCCGACACTATGTAGCGACAGTCTGGCCAATTGTGAGGATCGAACCCGCAACCTGAATGATACCAAGAAGGAGTGTTACCGTTACACTATGTTTGTTTCTTGAAATATATAGTGCAAAATATAATATACATAGGGAAAAAAAAACAAGACATTAGCGACGACCAGACCGACACTAACTTTACAAATGTCGATGCTAAAATTTTTTTTGCCTTTAATGTCGGCTAGGCCGACGCTACATAATTTTTTTTTAAAAAAAAATTATAGGCCATTACTACATAAGAAAAGTTAACGACGACCATGTTGTCGCTACATAAAAAAATGTAAAAAAAAAAATCAACTTTGTAACGACATGGCCGTCGCTAAATACTCGCGTCTAAAAACGCGCATTCTTGTAGTGATCAATCACTAGGGTCTGTATGGTTTACAGTTGTGTAAAATTGATTTCAATAGATTTATAAAATCAAGGTAGAAAATGAATTATGCACGATTTACGAAGCACATTGGACAAAAAAGATTTAAAATCAATTCCAATAGAATTGGTTCTCACTGTTTCTAACTGATAACCAAACAGACTTTGTTTTTCATAGTTAGTGACCTTTAGTTGATTAATATTAATGAATACTAGGAGTTACAAGCTAAGCCAGTTAGCACACTGTTGACCAATCACTTCAAACTCAGAGAAGGACTTGTCCTGCTAGTCGGGAAGAAAAGGAAGCCATGGCCGCTATATCGTACTTCTTAGCACTCGGGAGTTTGATGTATGCAATGGTTTGCACGAGGCTAGATATTACTCATGCGGTTGGAGTTGTTAGCAGGTTTCTTTCCAATCTTGGAAAAGATCATTGGGAAGCAGTAAAGTGAATCTTTAGATACTTGAAATGTAGCTCTAGAATGTGCTTGTGCTTTGGAGGACCAAAAACTATTTTGGAAGGATATGCAGATGTAGACATGGCAGGTGATCTAGATGGTAAGAAATCTACCTTTGGATACGTTTGTACTTTTGTAGTGGGAGCGGTCTTATACCAGTCTAAATTGCATAAGTGTGTTGCCCTATCGACTATGAAAGCAGAATATGTTGCTATGACCGGAGCAAGAAAAGAAATGTTTTGGTTGATGAGATTCCTTGAGCAATTAGGAATAAAGTAGGAATGGTCCATTATCCATTATGATTGTCAAAGAGCATTGGATTTGAGTAAGAATGCAATGTATGAAGGAAACCAAGCACGAATAGGGTGGAACGAAACAATTTGGATCCCCCTTTGCGTTAACGTGAAAAAACATGAATTAAGGAGATTTAAAATAAAAATGTGTAAACATACCTTTCAAATCACGAGTTGTAGCCCCGTCTCTAGAGGTATCCACACCAATAAGCGAACTAAGAAACTCTCCTCACTTATGCTAGGAGTGGCTGGAGAGAAGGAGGACGGCTATTGATATCAAGGGTTGTGTACCTTATGCGGTATTTATAGAGTGGTGACTAGGTTTAATCATTACTCTTGTACCCTATGTTATGGGTCTAGCTCATTTAGTCAGTATTCTAATCTAATTAGAATTCCTAATAGTCTTAGTGGGCTTATCCATTCTGTCAGTATTCTAATGTAATTAGAATTCCTAACAGTCCTAGTGGGCTTATATATTCTGTCAGTATTCTATTCTAATTATAATTCCTAACAGTCCTAGTGGGCTTATTGTATGCGCGTGACCCAATAGGTTCTCTTAATATTTCATTGTGATATTAAATAAATCCCATTTATATTTAATATCATAATTAGTGAGTGATTTGACATATCCTATTTTGTGGTAATATTTATATGAATTGTTCCTTTGTCCAGATATCTAATTGAACACAAGGGCATATAATGTGCCATCCTTGTATAGTTCAATTTATGTTTCTTGATACCCAAGTAAACTTTATAGAAAATAAACATCTACGACGGTGACTCGGGTCTTAAATTTATGTCATCCTTGCATCTTCTGACTAGCGGCCATGGAGTCCAGACCCAGCAGCGTCTACGACACGGTCACAAGAAGGGTTCTGCATTTTGTAATTGGGCTCCTTGAGGAGAGTGCAACCCTTTTGCAGTTTATGTTGGAGTACTCACATAGTTGTACTATCTTATCTCCTCATAAGTAGTCTTTCAATTTGAAATTTTAAATTTCAAATTTATTTGTAATTCAAAATGTTGTATAAGTATATCCTCTTGTACTCATACTTATTTTTTAAATCAATAAAATATATCTTTCTGTAAATCTCTTTATGGTATCAGAAGTCCTTTTGCTTCACTAGCCTCTCGATCCTCATGACCTCTTCAACCTCTTTCTCTACAACTAATAATGTTGTTTCTTCACCTTCAAGTCCCAAAGATCTCATTAAGTTTAACACTACTATCAATCTACCCATCAAACTAAATGGCACAAACTATCTAGCTTGGTACAAACAAATCCGATCTCTTCTTATTTCTCGTAATCTTGAAGGCTATGTTACTGGTGATCCTTTATTCCCTCCCAACATCATTCAACAAGATGATGTTGATGTTCCAAATATGGCGTACTCTTACTGGGTGCATTAAGATCAATTTATTTATCTTGCGCTTCTTGGCTCTTGTGATGCTAAAGCCCCAACTGTTATGCCGTCTGCTGACACATGTGCTCAAGCCCGACGTAAACTTCAACAGGTTTATGCCAGTCGCTTTTAGTCTTGTATTATGTCGTTGAAGGAACACAAATTCCATTACTAAAGGCTCATCTCCCGTGAGTGATTATTTATGATCCATTCGTAATATTGGTGATGAATTGGTTCTTATTGGCCATCCCATTGATGACTTGGAGTTTGTAATTAACGCCCTTAATGACCTTGGTCCATCCTTTCGTAAGCTTCGGCCTCATGGATCTAGGGCCATCATATTTATATCAAGAAAACAATATCATGTTTTATGTTCGATAATAATCTGTTTAGGTAATGGCGAGAGTATATGTCCCCAAGGAAGACATTCCTTGTAGTTTGAGCTCAAGTCTAGCTTTATGTCAAGTGATAAGACCCCTGCTGCTGGGTTTAGCAGTTCATCTTAAAATTATGGTTCAAGTTATTAGTTATGTATTTATGTTCTAATTATTATGATTATATTGTTCCATTTCATCTGCGTTATTCCCTACACTTGCATGCATTATTTATGCTCACTGAGGCATTAGTCTCACCATAAGTTTGTGGATTACATTTTAGATGCCCATGATCCTCCTCAGGATGGCCGTTGAGGGAGTTGGATCTACTAGAGTTATTTTGTTATATGTTGCCTTTTGTAACACACATGAGTTGTATTCATTTTGAGGATATTATTGTACATGTGTGACCCTTGGTAGGCACTTCTTTTTTGTTGAGACCATATGTATTGTAATATCCATATTATGCTTATGTATTTTGTTATTCATATTATGCTTATGTATACGTTGGACTACTTAAGAGAATCAATTGTATGTTTAATGATATCGTTAATGTCACGAAGAATAATTCCTTAAATTTGGGACTTGTGCTTCCAATGGGAATAAATCCCAAGTTTCCGGAATTAGGACGTTACATTATGTTATCAGAGAAGTTCAATCCAATTGGGTTGTGGATTAGTGTTTTGCCTGAAGTTAGTTATTATCTTATATGCATTATTATAAATATAGAGACTGATCACCTCCATGTTTTGTAAATGATGTGTAGATGATTATGGTTGGCGGCAGAAGATACACCCTTAGTTAAACCACCACCACCACCACCACAACTGAACAACAATCAGGATCTGGTGGCGGCGGCCCTCCAGGTGCTAACCACATCAAGAGGGATCAAGTGGCGTCTAACCAGAACCAGGCTGCTGCTATGTTTTAGGAGCTTCGTCGCCAACCAATGGGGACGCCTCCACCTCAGGTGGTAGACCCTTTTGTGCTTGGTCTTACGGAGTTTTGGAAACATAGTCCTCCTTCATTCACTAGCACCTATGATCCAGAAGCTGCAACTAAATGGTTCAAGAATCACAACTGGATCTTTAGAGTCATGATGTGTTCTGAGGAGCTGAAGGTGTCCTATGCATCCTACATGCTCCAAGGGGAGGCTGAGGATTAGTGGCACGGGGCGAGTGCCAAGCTTGGCACACTATGGACTCATATTCTTCGGGAGCTGTTCAAGACCGCCTTCTTATAGAAATATTTTCCTGCAATTGTGAGGAAGCAAAAGGAGATTGGGTTCCTTCAGCTCAAGTAGAGGAGTCTGACAGTGGTCTAGTATGTGGCTAGGTTTGAGGAGTTGTCCAAATAATCCCTCTTTCTCCAAGTCCATCCAGATGAGGAGTGGAGGTGCACCCACCTGGAGCAAGGTTTGAGGCTCGAGATCAAGAGGGCAGTGGGGACTTTGGAGATCAAAGACTTCCCTACTCTGGTCAACAAATGCCTCAATAGTACCTTGGGTCGATTATACAAAATGACGTGGAGATAGCGAAAGATGTTAATAATATGATCCAAGTAGGGTGGATGAAATGGATTAATGCCTTAGGTGTGATTTAAGAAAAAAAAACTACCACTTAAAGTCAAACGAAAACTTTGTTGCATAATTATAAGACTCGTTGTGTGGAACGTTAGGCAATAAAAAGCCAACAAAAAAGTGAACTCAATATCGTAAAGATGAGAATGTTAAAATTGATGAGTATACACAATACAAGATAAGATTAGGAACACAATAATTAGAGTAATTCCAATTATAGAAAGGATTAAAGAAGTTCATCTTTGGTGATTTGGACATGTGTGAAAAAGACCCATAGAAGCACTAGCAAGAATGACTGATGAAATAAAAGATAGTCTAATAGCTAGAGGTAGAGAGAGACCAAAGAAAATAGTAAAGCAAACAATTAAGAGACATTTAGAGGTGAACGATCTATCTTTAAATTTCATACATAATAGAGAATTATGATGTTGTCTAATCTATATGAAACTCATTGGGGAAAAACAATAAATAGAGTTGAATTGTATTTTCTTAAAAACATTTTGTTTTCACTACATGTTCGAAAATGTAGCTTGTTAAAGCTTTAGAGTATTGTTTGAATTCAATTTATACTTGTGTGGGTGAGTTTATCGTACATTGATAGAAGATAAGTTACCGGATCTAGAAATTGGAACCAAGAGGCATGGGTTAGAAAAATAAACGGTGAAAGTGAATGAAAAATTGCGTGAATATGTGCAACAACTTAGCGCGTAAAAATGGAAGAGAAAGGATGAAGAAAACTCAGTAAAAATGGTGGAGATCATAGGTGAAAGATCGCCACTGCAGCAGGAACCCCTTCTATAGATAAGATCAGTGCAAGACACCACCAGTTCAAGAGAATTGGATAACTATTAGATGGTTTAGGCAAGCACCACCAACCCTTCTCTACTCACACAATTGAGGAGGAATTTTGACAGAGTGTCTTTACTAAAATTCAAGGTGAATTACAAGGGGGTTCCTGTTGAGACAAGCTCACCTCCAAGAAGTTTTTAATATGACAAACTGACTAAGTTTAAATATGCATATGAGATGCATCTTGTGTTACTAACTGTGTGCTCAAGTGTGGTAGAGACTTTCTATATCTAAGTTACTGCAGGAATACATGAAGACAAAAAGGATTTTTAGACCACTAAGATCAACTATAACATAAGTAACAGTGGCACAAGAATAGAAGCTATAAAGAGCGTTACAACAGTTGTGTGCTTCAAAGATCAGACTAGAGCTCAAGCAAGTCAATTTACACATATAACACGTATGTTTGAATTAGAACAGAGAATATACAACCAAGCTCATCACTAAGTCTATGAAGAAACACTCCAACAAGATTCAGATAAAAGCACAACTTGAGATGCAAGCCTATGTTCAGAAGCTATCATAGTTCAAGCAAGCACAAGCATGAAGCCATAAACAGATGCAAGCTCAGCTTGAGATGCAAGTCATGAACAGATGCAAGTTCAACTTGAGATGCAAGAACAACTTGAGACGCTGTCTCATGGACAGACGTGAACAGACGAGATCTCATCAGAGATACAAGTAAAATATAACTGACTCTGGACAGAAGCAAGACTGCATGCTCAATGATAGAAGACAGCAAGTGAGGTCAGCATAAAGTCAAACAAGGACACAAGGACACTGACACAGTGACTTAGCCTGAAAAGCTGTTATAAACCTACTTGGAAAGACTGTCTCCTTACTGTGCACTCCAACAGCTAGAAACGGCCATATAACGGCTAGTTTTCTAACTGGAGATATAAAAGAGACAAGATCAAACAGTTGGAAGTGAGAGAGACTGCTTGCATCACTGCAAAACCATTAAGCATCTTATCACATCTCAACTGACATCTCAAGTGCACATCTTAACTGTCTATGAACAGACTCATCTCATCTTGAGATCACCTGTCTCTTCTCATCTCTCTTCTGTGCATCACTATTATATTGTATCTTAAGTAGAGAGATTACCTAGCTTACCCATCTCTATATCCATACTGTGTAAGCTTGTAAGCTAGACTCATCATAAACATTTACTGTAACTTGTCTCATCTAAGGTAGGAGGGTTCCTAGTCTTAGAGTGAGGTGTTTGCATCCTGAAGAGGCTGTAAGAATACTCGTGGCTCAGCTAAGATAGGAGTGCCTAGGCTTAGTGTGAGTGAGACGTCCTGAAGAGGCTGTAAGAATACTTGTATTGGCGGGTTTGTCAATAGTGGAAAATCTCACGTGTTGTGAGGACTGGACGTAGCCCAAGGAGTGGGTGAACCAGGATAAGATCTCTGCCCCCCGTCTCTTATCTTGTCTTTACTAAGCTTATCTTGAAGTAACTAAGAAACTTAGTAACAACAATAATAACTGAACCATCATTCAAGATAAGATTCTGAATTAATCTAGATATAAGAATCATCACTAAAATTGTATTTATTCATATATCCTGTCTTTACAGAGACTCCAAGTCAACGGACTTGAGAGCACATCTCAACAATCAATTTAGTGTGAAATTGCAGGAACAGATTTGAGAAGTCTCTATTCAACCCCCCTTCTAGAGACCTCCAGCCACTTTCAGTTGGTATCAGAGCTCGGCCTCTTAAGGGGTTGAGCACAGCTGTGTGTGGAGAGGAAAAAGATCCATGGCAAGACCTAGTGCAAGTCTGTTCATACCTGAAGGAGTTTCCACCAACAGGCCACCTGCCTTTGATGGAACTGATTATTATTAGTGGAAAGATAGAATGAGACTGTTCATTGAGTCTCAACACGTTGATCTATGGGAAATCATAGAATATGGACCCTACATACCCTACAACACTGATGAGCTTGAACAAAGAATAGTTAAGCCTAGAGACAGATGGACAGATGCTGAAAAGGCAAGGTATGTTCTAAAATCAAGAACTAAATATATGCTAACCTGTGCTCTTAGTCGCAGTGAATATGATAAGGTAGCAGGATGTACAACAGCCAAAGAAATATGGGATGCTCTTGAGGTTGAACATGAGGGAACAAATCAAGTCAAAGAAGCCAAGATCAACATACTAGTAAGACAGTATGAGCTCTTCAAGATGAATGAAGATGAAGGCATTGAAGACACGGTGAGAAGATTCACTGTCATAACAAATGACCTAAAATCTCTGGGAAGGACATACTCTAACCAAGACATGGTAAGAAAGATCCTGAGAAGCTTACCCAAGCCCTAGAGACCTAAGGTCAAGCTATTCAGGAAGCCAAAGATCTAAGCACCCTCAGACTGGATGAACTCCTTGGATCACTAAAGGTTCATGAGCAGGAACTGATGGAAGAGGACCACATAAGACGTCCCAAGATTCTAGCACTGAAAGCAACCTCTAGCAACCACAAAGGTAAGAAGGTAAGCTCATCTCAACAGACTTCACTAACTCATCTCATGACACAGAAACTGAAGAAGATGAAGAAGATGATGATGAAAGTGAAATGGATGATGAGTTGGCTTACATCTCAAGAAAGATAAGACGCATGTGGAGGGCTAGAGGAAGTGGAAGGAAAAGGTTTCCATCAAGAAGAGGAGAAATCAAATCAGAAAAGAAAGGCCAATTCATCTGCTATGAGTGCAGAAAACCTGGACACATGAAATCTGAGTGCCCTTAGCTTAAAAGAGAGATGAAGAAAAGTCCTAAGAAGAAGGAAATGATGGCTACTTGGGATGATACTGAAGGGGATGACAGTCCAAGTGAAGAATCAGCCAACATATGTCTTATGGCAAACAGTGACTCATCAGATAATGATGAGGTTAGTGACTCAGACTCTGAACTGACTCTAACTGAACTCAAGTGTGCCTTTGAGAATCTTCTTTATGATTCAAATCTCCTAGTTTCAAAAGCTCTCATTTAAAATCAGAGCTAGATATAACTCTTGAAAGGTTAAATTTCTGGAAAAAGAGAATGAGAATTTGAATCATAAAAATAATAGTCTCATGTTGTCTCACGTGAAGCTGTCTGAACTTACTAAAAGTATGAGGCAGCCTCCTGATGAGGAAAGGCTAAAACATCTATAAGAAGAAAACCAGAATCTCAAGAGACAAAACGGAATTCTCATAGATGATCTGGCTAAATTTGTTAAGGGAACAAAAAACCTTGAGAGACTCATTGGGTCTCAAAAGGAATTTTTGATAAAGCTGGACTAGGCTATGAGAAGTCTTCCAGTGAGATCTGGTACAAGGACTTCTTTATTCCTGCAAGGAACAGGAAGAAAGAAAGATGCTCTTGCTGTAGTAAATTTGGTCATATGGCCACTGAATGCTACCTAAGACATGTAGCATCCAAGAGAAAGGTCACTAACCATGAAGGACCCAAGTATAAATGGGTACCTAAAATCAAACCTTATGGTATGACAGATGTGCCTAGCAGCAGCCAAGTCAAAGAAGGTGTGGGTACTGGACAGTGGCTGTTCAAGACACATGACAGGAGACAAAAGCAAGTTCCTATCACTTGAAGAGAAGGCTATTGGGGTTGTCTCTTTTGAAGACAACAGGAAGGCCCAGATTAAGGGCATTGGTAAGATTGGTAAGACCAACTCAGCTCAAATTGAAAATGTATATTTTGTTGAAGGTCTGAAACACAATTTACTGAGCATTAGCCAACTGTGTGACAGTGGTTATCATGTGAATTTCCAACCAAATTTCTGTGAGATCATAAATTCAAAAACTGGAAACAAAGTCTTTTCTGGAACTAGAAATAAAAATCTTTACTCAGTCTCTCTTGAGAGTCTGTCTGATCTCACATGTCTCATGTCTCATGACCATGAAAAATGGCTATGGCACAAAAGAGTTGGACATATCAACATGAAAACCATGAGTCAGCTTGCCAATCAATCTCTTGTCATAGGACTACCTGAAGTTAAATTTGACAAGGATATGATTTGTGAGTCATGCATAAAAAGCAAGCACAACAAATCAAGTTCCAAACCTAAGACTTGTGTCTCAACTACCAGGCCACTTGAGATCCTTCACATTGACCTATTTGGACCAACTCAGACTGCAAGTCTCAGTGGTAAAAAATATGGTTTTGTCATTGTGGATGATTTCTCAAGGTTCACTTGGGTTCTGTTCCTATCTCAGAAAGATGAATCATATGATTCTTTTAAAACTTTTTGTAAAAAGATTCAATCTGAAAAATGATATGGAATTGGATCTGTAAGGAGTGATCATGGTGGAGAATTTGAGAATGCCAAGTTTAAAAAATTCTTTGACAAAAATGACATTACTCACAACTTCTCTTGTCCAAGAACTCCTCAATAGAATGGAGTAGTTGAGAGGAAGAATAGAACTCTTCAGGAAATGGCAAGAACTTTACTATATGACTCTGGAATTGAGAAATACTTTTGGGCAGAAGTTGTCAACACATCTTGCTACATTATAAACAGAGTTACCATAAGGAAGATCTTGAATAAAAATCCTTATGAGCTTTGGAAAGACAGAATGCCCTCAATCTCTTACTTTCATATTTTTGGATGTGATTGTTATATTTTAAATACTAAAGATCAATTAGGCAAATTTGACACTAAATCTGATAAAGGAATTTTCCTGGGATATTCGCTAACATCTAAAGCTTATAGAATATATAATCTGAGAACCAAAACTACTGAAGAATCTGTGCATGTAGTGTTCAATGAGATACAGGGAAACTTCCAAAACGAAGTTAATGAAGAGATTGAAGAAATGATGAGAGAACTAAAGATCTCAACACAAGAAGCTGAGGAAAGATCCTCACCTGACCAAAAGCTAGTGAGAACATCACAATCTGAGCAAAGAGGAAATATTCAACCTGAAGGACTGTCTCACAGAAGCAGCCACCCTGAGACATCTCATAACCTCCAAGAAGAAAACAAGCCAGATGATTAAACTGAAACTCAAAAAACAAGGCAGGAGAATATTGAGATCCAAAATGAGCATGCATCTCAACTGCCTAGAAGCTGGAGATTAGTGAGATCTCATCCCAGAGAACAAATCATTGGAGAAACCTCATACAGAATCAGAACTAGGTCTTCATTCAGAAACAATGAAAACTTGATGGTCTTATTATTAGAGACCGAACCAAAGAACATTGATGAAGCTCTCCATGATGAATCTTGGGTTAAGGCTATGGAGGAAGAGTTAAATCAGTTTGAGAAAAGCCAAGTCTGGAATTTAGTTCCTCCACCATCTCATCAATCCATAATTGGAACCATATGGGTCTTCAGAAATAAACTGAATGAGAAAGGGAAGGTCATGAGAAACAAAGCCAGACTGGTGGCACAAGGGTTCAATCAACAAGAAGGAATAGATTATGATGAGACCTTTGCACCTGTGGCAAGACTTGAAGCTATAAGGATCCTGTTGGCATTTGCTGCATTCAAGGACTTCAAATTGTACCAGATGGATGTGAAAAGTGCCCTTTTAAATGGAATCATAGAAGAAGAAGTCTATGTAAGACAGCCTCCTGGTTTTGAAGATCCTGACCATCCTGAATATGTGCTCAGACTCTCCAAAGCTCTGTATGGTCTCAAGCAGGCTCCAAGAGCTTGGTATGACAACTTGAGTTCTTTTTTAATTAAAAATGGTTTCACCAGGGGTAAGATTGACACTACCTTATTTAAAAAGGAAATCAACAAAGATTTATTAATTGTTCAAATTTACGTTGATGATATCATTTTTGGCTCAACTAATAAATCTCTATGCCAAGAATTCTCAAGTCTCATTGAGATGAGCATGATGGGTGAGCTGAGATTCTTCTTGGGGCTACATATTAAGCAACTGACTGATGGGATCTTCATTAGTCAAGAAAAATACACTAGAGACCTGCTCAACAAGTTCAAAATGAGTGAGGCCAGATCAATGAAGACTCCTATGCACCCCTCAACTCAGATTGACCAAGATAAAGCTGGAAAAGCTGTCTCAGACAAGATTTACAGAGGTATGATTGGTTTCCTTATGTATTTAACAGCCAGCAGACCTGATATTTAGTTTGCTGTGGGAATATGTGCAAGGTACCAATCTGATCCTAAAGAATCTCATCTCACTGCTGTTAAAAGAATATTTAGATATTTAATTGGAACCACTAATCTTGGTTTATGGTATGAGAAAGGAAAAAGTTTTGATCTCATAGGATACAGTGATGCTGATTTTGCTGGTGACAAAATGGATAGAAAGAGCACCAGTGGATCTTGTCAATTCCTAGGAAAATGCCTTATCTCCTGGTCATGCAAAAAGCAAAATACCATTGCCTTATCCACTACAGAAGCTGAGTATGTCTCAGTTGCTGCATGCTGTACTCAAGTACTATGGATCAAATCTCAATTGCAAGATTATACAGTCAGGTACACTAAAATTCCTATTTACTGTGACAATACCAGTGCCATAAACCTTGCAAAGAATCCTGTTCACCACTCTAGGTCTAAGCACATTGACATCAAACATCACTTTATAAGAGATCATGTGCAAAAAGGAAATATTGAATTAATATTTGTAGATACCAAAAGTCAGCTAGCTGACATCTTTACAAAACCCTTGGTGGAAGAAAGATTCATTGAAAATTTAAAATTGTTAAATGTGTGTTGTCTTGATTAAAAAATGATGAGCTAAGCTCAACTTAGTACTGGGTTATATGCTGAGAGTCTCGTCAGAGATGAGACTCAGGGGTCATCTGTGAAGAGACAAGGTCTAATATGCATCTTTTATTAGACGCATCTCATGACACGTCTCAACTCACGTCTCATGAAATCACTGGGACGTCATTAAGTAAGGTAATGAGAGAAAATGTGGCGTTGAGAAACGTTCAGTAACTGTCCTTTCATTAAAGACTAGTCGTTGCAACTATAAAAGAACGTTCTCAACCACCACAATAACTCCCCACGAAGTGCAGTTACTGCTTTCTACTCTCTCTGCTCTTAGACTATTTAAGTCTCCTCTCACACTCTATTCTCACTTTCTCTTCTCTCTCAATGCGCATCAAAATCACTGCTCTGAAACTTCTTTATTCTGACAAATCTTCATCTTCTTCCTCACCTGATAAAATGTCTTCCTCTGAACAAACTCAATCTCTTAGTGTACATTCAAGCCAAGAAAACTTGAGCCGTTCTCCATCGCCACAGCCTAGCACAGAAACTGAGCCTTCACTGTCCACTCAACCTACCCAACCTTCTCCATCTTCTAAATCCACATCCTCCAAGAAGAGCACTCATCTGCCTCCCAGAATGAAATCCCAAAGGATTGCTTCCCAAGTCACCCAAGCTGCACCTCCTAAATCCCCTGTTCACATAGACCTAACTCAACCAGAATCCTCTAAGAAAGGGAAAGAAGAGGCTGTAGAAGGGAAAAAGCTTTCTTTCCAATCAGATCTTTTCAACAATGCAGAAGTTGAAGACAAGTTTACAAAGAGATTTGCTGAGAAGAAAATCATTGTGGGGAGGGTTATCTCATCCCAGGAACTGAAAGATGAAGGGTGGGACATGAGTCCCTATTTGGAAAAGCAAGGATGGAAGGACTATCTGACTATGACAGATTCAGTATTTCCAAAGATGACGAGGGCATTCTATGCAACATGCTACAAGGCTAAGGGATCATCTCAAGGACAGCCATACATCATCTCTGACATTAAGGGAGTCCACAAAGAACTGACAGAAGAGACTCTTGGTACTATCATCCAAGCACCTGTGGTTGGGAATAGACTGTACAATGAAGAACATTGGTGGAATGAAGTTGGAATTCCATCAGCCAATGTAGGAACCTCTCCCTTCAAAGGTGGTCTCATCACAAACGCTGCATCATCTCTGAACCTATTTGGTAAATTTCTGTTTCATTTGATTGTTAAGTGCATCATGCCTAGGGCTGACACTTTTAACAAGGTTTATCATCAAGACTTGATGGTGATGTATCACCTCAAGCATGGGATACCTCTGAATCTCCCATTTCTCATCTTAAGGCATATGGAGCATGCCTTCCACAACTCCAAGATCAATGCATCTCTTCCCTTTGGAATGCTCACTACCAGAATCATGAGGTATTTCAAAGTTGATTTCAGTGGATGTGACAAGTCTGATGAAAGACCAGGCTATGTTGGAAAGACAAACTTGAAATCTCTTGACTTAGATGGTAAGACTATACCTTCCCCTACTTTTCCTTTATCTGGTCCTTCTCCTCCTGTACCTACCATAACACAGGCTTCTCCCTCATCCAAACTGTTTGAAGTCAAGAAGAAAAAGAAGAAGAAGGTCTCAAAGGAAGTTGCTGAGGGATCTCAAGAAGGTTCAGAGATCCCTGTTAAAGAAAAGAAAAGGAAAGCTCAGCCTTCTGTCTGTACAGAGACTGAGACTAGGAAAAAGAAGAAGAAGAAATCCAAGCCTGATCACACTGCTCTAGCTCATACTGAACCAACACCTTTCACAGTTGAGAAACTCCATGAGCAAGGTGGAGAAGAAGATGATGAAGTAAAGAATGAAGAAGAAGGAGCTATGTTTGAACAAGAAATTGAGCACCATTCACCACTGCAGCAAACATCTCCTCAATTACCTCCTTCATCTCCTCTACCTGAGATAATTCCACAGGAAGTCTCTCCTACCAGTCAGATTGTTGTTGAAACCTTGGTAAGCTTAGAAAAGGATACCACAACCTCAAGCTTTGAGACCCACCAAGAGCCGCAGCAAGATGAGACTGAGACTGTTGAAGTTACCACCACTCAACAAGCTACTCCAGTAAGTCCAAAGCCAACTTACTCCATCCCTACTTCATTTCCCACTCCTGGAAAATTCTTTGTTGAGACCATCCTGCTCAACTCACCACAACCTAAATATGATCAGTCTGCACCTCCCACTGACAGACCTGAGCCAGCTAAGGCACTCTCATCTGTCCAATTCAATCAATACTTTTCTGAACCAATTACAAGAGGAACAACAACAACAACACCAGAATCTCCAAGCAAGAATTAAGCAGAATCAGAAGAAGATTCTCAAGAAGCTGAAGCATCAAAAGAAGAGGCAAGATGCTCTCTTTGCAGGATTTGACACAGTCCTGCAAGCAATGCATGCATCCAATGAATTTCACAAGAGGATGAACCTTCATCTTTCCAATTTGCCTCCTCTGCCTGAGTTTCCTCAAACTGTGCTGCGACCATCTGGATCTACCTCAGCCTCATCCTCTTCCCTCTCATCCTAGTTATGCTAGTCTTTCATTTTGATAATGTCAAAAGGGGGAGAGTAGGTTAGATATATATCTAATGAGAGTCTTAGGTAGGAAAACTTCACAGTCTTTTGAAGGATATGATCAGTTTGACAGTTAAAGATGTAATTGGCATATTTTCACAGCTCTTTGTTGAGATGCAGTGGCATCTTTTGTTTTGTAATCCTCTATCTTTATGATTAATGAAAATGACTCTCAAATATTTCCAGTATATTTCTGTTTAGTCTGTTTAACAATCTGATTAACAGTTCATTTCAAACATTAAGCATTAAAACTTAAAAACAAAAAAAATAATCTATAACTCAGGGGGAGCTCCTTCCCTTAAGTATTTCTGTTACAAAGAGATTGCACATCTCAGGGGGAGTTGAAGTTATACATGCATCATATTCATCTCATCAGATATTTAAACTCATAGTTTGCCATCATAAAAAAAGGGGGAGATTGTTGAGACAAGCTCACCTCCAAGAAGTTTTTAATATGACAAACTGACTAAGTTTAAATATGCATATGAGATGCATCTTGTGTTACTAACTGTGTGCTCAAGTGTGGCAGAGACTTTCTGTATCTATGTTACTGCAGGAATACATGAAGACAGAAAGGATTTTTAGATCACTAAGATCAGCTATAACATAAGTAACAGTGGCACAAGAACAGAAGCTATAAAGAGCTTTACAACAGTTGTGTGCTTCAAAGATCAGACTAGAGCTCAAGCAAGTCAATTTACACATACAACACGTATGTTTGAATTAGAATAGAGAATATACAACCAAGCTCATCACTAAGTCTATGAAGAAACACTCCAACAAGATTCAGATAAAAGCAAAGCTTGAGATGCAAGCCTATGTTCAGAAGCTATCATAGTTCAAGCAAGCATAAGCATGAAGCCATAAATAGATGCAAGCTCAGCTTGAGATGCAAGTCATGAACAGATGCAAGTTCAACTTGAGATGCAAGTCATGAACAGATGCAAGTTCAACTTGAGATGCAAGAACAGCTTGAGACGTTGTCTCATGGACAGACGTGAACAGACGAGATCTCATCAGAGATACAAGTAAAATATAACTGACTCTGGACAGAAGCAAGACTGCATGCTCAATGATAGAAGACAGCAAGTGAGGTCAGCATAAAGTCAAACAAGGGCGCAAGGACACTGACACAGTGGCTTAGCCTGAAAAGCTGCTATAAACCTACTTGGAAAGACTGTCTCCTTACTGTGCACTCCAACAGCTAGAAATGGCCATATAACGGCTAGTTTTCTAACTGGAGATATAAAAGAGACAAGATCAAACAGTTGGAAGTGAGAGAGACTGCCTGCATCACTGCAAAACCATTAAGCATCTTATCACATCTCAACTGACATCTCAAGTGCACATCTTAGCTGTCTATGAACAGACTCATCTCATCTTGAGATCACCTGTCTCTTCTCATCTCTCTTCTGTGCATCACTATTATATTGTATCTTAAGAAGAGAGATTACCTAGCTTACCCATCTCTATATCCATACTATGTATGCTTGTAAGCTAGACTCATCATAAACATTTACTGTAACTTTTCTCATCTAAGGTAGGAGGGTTCCTAGTCTTAGAGTGAGGTGTTTGCATCCTGAAGAGGCTGTAAGAATACTTGTGGCTCAACTAAGATAGGAGTGCCTAGGCTTAGTGTGAGTGAGACGTCTTGAAGAGGCTGTAAGAACACTTGTATTGGCGGGTTTGTCAATAGTGGAAAATCTCACGTGTTGTGAGGACTGGACGTAGCCCAAGGAGTGGGTGAACCAGGATAAGATCTCTGCCCCCTGTCTCTTATCTTGTCTTTACTAAGCTTATCTTTAAGTAACTAAGAAACTTAGTAACAATAGCAATAACTGGACCAACATTCAAGATAAGATTCTGAATTAATCTAGATATAAGAATCATCACTAAAATTGTATTTATTCATATATCCTGTCTTTACAGAGACTCCAAGTCAACGGACTTGAGAGCACATCTCAACAATCAATTTAGTGTGAAATTGCAGGAACATATTTGAGAAGTCTCTATTCAACCCCCCTTCTAGAGACCTCCAGCCACTTTCAGTTCCTCCCTATTTATAGAGTTAGGGGCGGCCAAAATGCAAGGAAATTACAAGGATGAGTGGAAAAAGCTACTAAGTGGTTGTTGAACCCAAGTTCCTAAGGCTAAG
Organism: Sesbania bispinosa; assembly: GCA_026901365.1. Classification (NCBI taxonomy): domain Eukaryota; kingdom Viridiplantae; phylum Streptophyta; class Magnoliopsida; order Fabales; family Fabaceae; genus Sesbania; species Sesbania bispinosa. Next base: position 1,195,765 of record QLOH01000235.1, read on the forward strand.
TAGCTCAACTAGTTACTAACCACTAAAACAGGCTAAAACTAGCGCCTATCTCCTAATCTAGCTTAGGAAGTGCAATTAAAAATTATAATCCTAATTACAATGAATTTGATTATTAACATAATTCTAATTATGATGATGTCTTGACGTTGACTTGACTAAGGTTGACCAAGAGTAGAGTTGACCAAGGCTTGGTCTAGCTCCATGCCCAAGTCAGGCCCAGACTCCCCTTCAGCTCGGAATCTTTGCTACCAGCTTAGAGTTCCACTAGAAGTTTCCATCATACATGAGTCAATCCTTTTAGGTACAACACATAACTTAAAATTACCGATTATTGCTAGTAACCACAGGTCTACCAAACATATATATATATATTTAATATCAAACCCCTTGAGTATTGTTTAGAAAACAGTCTTTTGTATTAATCCAATCCCTAATTTATTCAATACATAATCCTTAATCTATAATTGAAATATTTTGAAACACAAAGCTCCCTCCACCATCGCCCTACTAGCCATACATTAGGGGAAACGACTCAGCCATCACGGATTCTGCAAACCAATGTCATTGAGTCCAACACTCCATCATCGATGTGTCTAGAAACATTCTCGTCATTGTCGTGAAACCACATTTTGCAATCCATTCTTGCCAAACTACCATAGCGACATCCAACATTCTATCATTGCGAGTGAGGTAGGTTAGTATATAGCCCTTGATTGAGTTTGAGAGTTTTCTTAACCTAGGCTCAAAACTTTAAAATTGAATTTCAAAAACTACATTGAGCCAAAGTTGAAGGAACCAATAAGGATCACTTAGATTGCTAACTAGCTCCCTAACTTTCAAGGAAAAGACCGCATCAGTCAAGGAAAAATTTGAACCACTTTGGCCAAGAGTTGAGCTAAAGATTATATATCAAACAAATTATTAATTCATTTATGGAGGAAAAATTTAATGGTGTTCTACAAAATGGATGATTGCTGGCACTTCTTTAAATTATGCAGAAATTGTAAGGTCCAAGACTCTCTTGAGATGTTTTCATGATAACAAACTCTCAAAACAAGCTTAATGTAAATTTGAATCATTATGTTACTAATGGCTGCACTTGATAATGTTTTAGAAAGAACATGAAATACGAATAACACTCTAGAAGAATAACTTTAGAAGGAACAAGATTCATTCTGTAAAAGACATAAAAAGATTGTCTTCCAAAGCAAGTTAAGACTATGATAAAGACAAGAAAGTATAATAATAGTTCTATTAACATACACAAGAAGTATTCCACTGCCAAAAGCTTAAAATTATGTCAAGAAGAAGGATAAACAGAAAATCTAAAGTTATATATATTGCATATCAGATTTAAATCAAAAGGAATTTTGAAGAGCAGTAAAGTCATGTCATGAAACTGCAAATAATTAATTAGATAGTTTCATAAGAATTAACATACTTTCAGAAAGCTCCAGAAGAATAAATGAGCTTCAAGAAGAAACATAAATGGTTCCAGAAAATATCAATTCTTGAAACTGAAAAAGAAAAAATGACAAATATCCCACACTCCTCATGCTTCATTCCATAAAGAAGGATATTCAATCACAAGTGAAAAATAGCCTTCAGAAGAATGGTTTAACAGAAGAAGCTTGGTCAAACTTGAAGAGAGAAAAAAGTTGTTGTTTAAAAGGGACAACTCATATGATTGCTGACCAGCCTTGGACCACTTCCAACGGCTACTTTGACTGCAGATTGCTATAAATAGGTGCCTCGCCAACAACAAAAATGCAAGAGAGTCCAGAACAAACATATTGAGCATCAAAATTACTATTTCTACCTTCTGGAGAGTCAGTTCATTCTGTAATAGCTTTAGTTTTATGTTGTAAATTTCTAAGATTACAACAAGTGTGTTATTAGGCTCAAATACGATAGATTGTGCTTTCATATAGAAAAATCACTTCATCCTTTGCTTGTAATCTTCATTCTTATTATTTTCTGTAACTCTCATGACTAACTAGGTTGTGTTAGTGCCTCTTGAGAGTGTTGTTAAAAGTCTATTGGGATTTGTCTCTGTATTGAGTTGTAGAGCCTAAAGAGGCTACAAAAGAATCTTGCTCGTGAGCCTGAAGAGGCTGTAGAAGAGTACTTGTTTGTGAGCTTGAAGAGGCTGTGGGATAAAAGAATGCATGTACTACGAAGCTTGATATAGTGAAATTGCTACTGATCAGGGTCTGGACGTAGCTCTAAAAGATTAAAGGGTGGGACTGATATAAATTCTATGAGCAATACTCTCTTCTCTTATCTTATTCTTCTACATATTTTTATTACTATATCATATCATTCATATAGCATAATTATCATCCTCCTTAAGTTTATAAACACTATTATTTATATTTTACAAAAGATAAATATATCTTCTAAAGAAGAAAAGTTTTTTGAAATTTGCATAAGTCAAGTTTTTTAATCTATCTAATATCTATGTATGCGTTTTCTAAATCTATATTAGTATTTTCCTATTAGACCTTTTCAAAAAGAAAGGAAAATTATTTGAAAGCATATAGAATCAAATTATATTATTTCAAGTTGAATACATTTGAAAAGCATTTAAGTATGTATCAATTAAATACTTATACTGTGGAGAAGTATCTAGTTATTACTATAAGCTTCTAACTTACCCAAGAAGAATATCTTGAGAAAAAACCTTTTAGAAATTAGAAGCTTCTCAGAATTTGCTAAAGTCTTTTAAACATGTCACAATTCAACCCCTTCATGTGATTACACCATTTACTTCAGAAATGTCATCATTTATGAACCAAGTTAGGAATGTATTTTAGTAATGAATATGACCCCCAACATCTTAAAAGAGATATGAGATGTACCTTTCAATAAAGAAAACCGTTCAACTTTATATGAAATAATATTATATGTATATGTCATAGTTAAAGAAATGCTACATCAAAAAAGATAAAATAAAAAAAATATATGAGTTTAATTAGTATATATAGACAATGTAAAAAAAATTTACATAGTCATCCAATAATGTTATTCCATATCGTTTAATAAGTATGACACCTAATGTGTTATTAAATTCATTAAATAATGTGATAACACATCATTGAATGACTGTGTAACTAAAAAGTATCTTGTCCAAAATATTTTTCACTCACACATGTTTTCTAGAAAAATGGCAATATTGATGCTTAGCTGGTTCGTTGAAGTCAAAATTTGACAATTTGTTCACTAAATCATTTTCCACATCTTCATTTAAGAAGTTAGTTCATAACATTGGAATGTATTAATTAAGAGTTTTAAATAATATTTCCAACAATGGGAGTTAATATGACTGCACCCTTTTTCTCTTGATTATAATTTGTCACATTGGTTTTCTGAAAAGGTTTTTAATGATGTATATTATTATTCATATTAATTATTAGTGATAATATACTATTTTCTTATACTAAGATTCTTTTCATTATGTTTTTTTAATGATGTTTTGATGAAGCACTTCTCTAATAAGGAGGAGTGTTAAAATATTTATTTATTACACGGTGGATGTTGTCTACTTCATCTTGATTTGATTGGAATTTAATTATCATAAATCGATTGTAATCTTAGAGTTATGTAACTTGTATTTTCCAATTGATTTTATTGTAAATTAAGACTATATTTAAATATTTAATATGGAATGAAATGTGAAATATAATAAAATATAATAAAATGAAATAGAATAAGATAAATTTATTATTTAAATATTTTATAATAAAATAAAAATACGGTGACGTTTTATGGAAAAGTATCAAACATTATAAAAATAAATGTGTAACATTCGTCTATATATAAAATTATTAAATATCTTTAGCTAGTTTCCCACGTAAACAAAATGAGCAAATATTTGCAGCTGTACAAATTAGACTTCCTTTTTAATATAATAAATGAGCAGAAAGATCGCATTCTCTTTCTCTGTTTCTCTTTTTAATGAAAGTGAGCTCAATAGTTCATATAGGTCAGCATAGAGTTTAAAATTGTATAACAAAAACTTATCGCAGGTTTGGCTTACATTTTTATTTTTATTTTTATTTTATTTTATTTTCTGTTTTTTTTTTATTTTATAAAATAAATTAGAAATGCTGAAAACAGTAAATTTTTATTTTCAATATTTTCAGTTTTTTGTTTATAAAATTTTAAAAAACAGAAAATGAAAACAATAAATAAAAAAGAAACCAAATAGCCTTATCGTCTAGATACACTCTCTCTCTCAATCAAGTTTAACAGAGTCTATTCAAGTAACTCTAATAATGAAGTTTATTCAACAGCAATGTTTGACTGAAACAACAACAAGACTACAAGAGTTCAATAATGTGACCTCAGGTGATATTATGTGTGTATATATACATATCAAGCAGAACAAACATATTAGAAGTTGAGGACAGCACAAAGAAAAGTAAACACTGCAGGTAGAAGACTAAGAGTGTCCAAAATCCAAATGGCAGAGGGAAAAGGCAGAGTCTGTATCACTGGAGGAACAGGGTTTCTTGGTTCATGGATCATCAAGAAACTCCTTGAAGATGGTTACTCTGTTAATACCACTATTAGATCTGATCCAGGTAAACAAGCCTCTAATTTTTATTTTAAAAAAATTACAAAAATTGATAATTATATGTGTCTTTGACTATTCAAGTGTTAAACAATCTTATTGCTCTATTTGCATTAACAGAATGTAAGAGAGATGTTAGCTTCCTCACAAATCTTCCAGGTGCATCCCAAAAGCTAAAATTTTTCAATGCTGATCTCAGCAACCCTGAAAGTTTCAATGAAGCAATTGAAGGGTGCATTGGGATATTCCACACTGCTTCTCCAATGGATCATGAAGAAAAGGAGTCAGAGGAAATAGTGACCAAAAGAACCATTGATGGAGCATTAGGCATTTTAAAAGCATGCCTAAATTCAAAGACAGTGAAGAGAGTTGTTACACTTCAAGTGCTTCTGCTGTTTACTGGCAGGGCAAAGAAGAAGAAGTGATGGATGAGAGTTATTGGAGTGATACCAATTTTCTTAAAGCTTTGAAGCCATTTGCTTGGTCATATTCAATTTCCAAGACATTGGCAGAGAAGGCAGTTCTTGAATTTGGAGAACAACATGGTTTGGATGTTGTGACTCTAATACCTACTTTTATTCTTGGACCTTCCATTTGTCCTAAGCTTCCTGGATCAGTTTATTGCTCACTGGCTTTTTTATTTGGTAAGTGGTGTAGCTTTTTCTACTCTTTTTTTCCTGAAACGTAGTTAAGATTTATTTAAGTCCCTATAATTCAAAATTAGTGATTTTAATCTCTCAAAAATTAAAAATACACCAATTCAGTTCTTATAATATAGTATATTGCTAATTGATCAACATATTATATTTAGATTTGTCAGTTCCCTGTAAAGATTGTTAAATGTAAACAAATGGATGCTGCAGGTGACAAGAATCCATTTAGTTTCTCTCGTCTCCATATGGTGCATGTGGATGATGTGGCTAGAGCACATATATTCTTGCTTGAGCATCCTAATCCAAAAGGGAGATATAATTGCTCCCCATTCATTGCAACTATGGAAGAAATAGCTCAACTTATTTCATCCAAATATCCTGAATTTCAAATACCAACACTAGAGTGAGTTCCATATTTTGTCCTTCTCCATGGAAAAATTAAATATTTTATCAATTTATGTGATCGCTCTTCTTATTGTAATCAATATTTGATTTGTTTTTCTTCTTCTAGGGAGCTGAAGAAAAATGAGGGTCCCATGAAGCTTTCCACATTTAACCTCCAAGAAACTCATGGATGCTGGATTCGAGTTCAATCATAGCCTTGAGGAAATGTTTGACGATACAATTCAATACTGCAAGGAAAAGGGTTATCTTTAATCTATCTTAGTCATGAAGTTAGCAAAACAGTACATTGCCTAAGATGATTGATTTGGACTATTTCATATCGTTAGCAATGATGGCTCATGACATGTACACTATTTTATATATGAAGTTGTCGTAATAATTCAACTAATGAAATAATCCATCTTTTTTACTTTTCTGAATACTAAACCATTTAATATTAAAGTTACTTATGGAAATGCCACGATGTAGAAATACATCCTTCATGACATAGAATACAGAGTTAACACTTAAGGAAATGACAATTTATATTGTTTTAATCCTTTTGCTCCCAAATTAGCAAATCGGATTCAAACCCGTGTAACTACCGATCACGTGGATCAGTTGACAATGGTCTGTTCCAACTTAACCAGTGGTCTCGAGTTCAGATCCTGTAAATGCGACTGTGTTAAATACTCGTGGAGAGAACTTTGCTGCCTACAGAGGTATGCTCAAACAGAATTATCTCCCGTGGAGGATTCATGTGGTTTTGTACCAAAAATATTTCACACCTGTTGCAATTAGGGCAGATACACCTTATGCTCAATTTAGCAAACACAACAAATTGGCTCAATATTAAACTCGGTGGTCATTCCATTGTTTTAAATTCACTGCAAAAATTGGAGAAAGGGAAACAAACAGAGTGGTTACTGTAAAAGCCTCACTTACAGGTCTTCCTGGCTGCTTTCTTTTAATTTTTAAGAATTAAATCAGAAACAAGCCAACAACATAGTCTGTCATATTAATGTACTAATTTTGTAATTTTTTTATTAAAATAGATGTCATTAATCATCTCTATAACTATAAGGGTTATTGACAGCTGCATGGGGCTCTGGTTCTGCATACCTTATTGGCAAGAATAAGTATAGGAAGGATCCTTGTGTCACTTTAACGCTTTGTTTGTTTAAAATGAAAATGTGGGGAAAGTAAGTTATGAATCCTTCTGCCTACCTTCTTTGGCGAGAAAAATTGTAAGAAGACGTTTTCCTCTTCTGTCCCCTGTATGTTACTTCTCCATATAATCATCATTATAATAATAAAAATAACAATAATAAAATAAATAAAATAGTAATAATAATTTTTAAATATGAGGGAAAAATAATAATTATATATCATTTTTTTTCTTTTCCTCATTTTTTTTACTTTTTTTATTTCAAACTAAATAACTTAAAAATCCTTTCACTTTTTCTTTATTTTTTTATTCTTTTCTTTCTTCCTTTTTATTTCCTTCTATTTTTCTTCTTCTCATTTTCAATCTTATATTTAATAGATTGTCAAAGTATTTTAAAATGATTGTTGAAACATCTTTAGGTGTAGGGGTGTTCATTGGTTCGGATCGACCCGACGAACCAAACCAAATCATTCAATTTGGTTCGGATTTTTTTACTCATTTGGATCCGAACCGAACCAACCAATGAAATCGAAGGCTATTGGTTCGGGTAACGGGTTGGGTAATCCAAACCCATTACCCGAACCGAACCAACCTATATATATATAAACGCGTTTTTTTAGGGTTTGTGTTACCCTACTACCAGGCTTCAACTCATCACTTTCACTCCCCTCATTGCACGGCGCCTCCCCTGATCCCCTCCCTCCTTTCTTTCCATACTTTTCTTTTTGGATCGTCCCCGATTTGAAAAAAATAAAACTGGGGTTGAATTTGTGAGAAGATGAATTTGTTAGAATTGCGTAGGGATAATAACTGGGATAGTTGAAGTCTCTTTTTATTTTCCCTCATTTCCGTTAATGGTTAGTTTTCCTTTCTCTTTGTGCTTTCTAGGGTTTATTTTTTCGAACCAGAATGGATCGAACACAAGATTTAAGCTGTTGGGGACCTAACAAGGTTTTGTCTGTGTTTGTGTTATAGCATATATAGCCCTGCATTCAAGATTCATACATAGGAGTTTCAGACCGAGGGTGTCTTGTAAAATTTGCATGAAATGTCCTTACCAAACTGCTCACAAAACTTCATCTGAAGTTGTTGTTGGAATGGATTGGATCATTTGAATTGAAATTCAGTTAAGCAAAACTTGATCCATTTTTTCTTTTTTCCCGAACTGGTAAAAAAATGGCATTTTCTGAGTTTATGATCCGATTGAACCGAACCGAACCAACCCGTATTTAATTGGTTCGGTTTAGTTCGGGTCAATGCAGAAAAATAACGAAATCCGAACCGAATCAAACACTTTTGTTTGGTTTAGATTCGTTTTTCCTTTGAAACCGAACCAAACTGACCCGTGAACACCCCTATTTAGGTGATTCCTGGATAGTGATGCCAAAAAAGGCACAATGTCTATAGGCCCCACCTAATTATTACACACGTCAAAAAATATAATTCCCACACAACAAACAAGAATTTAAGAAAGCAGAAACATAATCATAGCAACCAAAACAGAATGGGAAAAACCATTGGAACTCAACACTAGGTGAATAAAGAGAGTACTTATTTAATAATTATGGATCATGAGAAATCAACATGTTATGCAAGACAACAACTAACATAGATAGGTGTATAGCAATGCACTTAAATAGACACATCAAATTATTTTTGTTAACCATAGCTATCCCATATTACTAGGGCAATTCTGTTTGGGCTTAGTTAAAATTAAGGCTCCTCACCCCTATTTGAGAGTGTGTTTAATGGGGATTGAAGCCCGTGAGTTCTTCCAACAGTCTCAACTTGGCTTACCAAATAAGCCATAACTCTTTGATAAAATTGAAATGGAATAACTAAAAGCTTAAAATATCATAGTAAGTGTTCGAGTGTGGAACTTGGATATAGGTATTATGGGACCACAAACTCGGGTACATGCTCTGGTGAGTGAATCTGGTCAGTCCACGATGAAATGAGGGGAGTACCTACAAAGACACTCTGACGCCCAAGTCAGCCCTGATCCGAGAATGTAGTAGTTAATGTGCAATAAATGCATACCTAACAATTGGCGTCTACAGTATTTATAGGGGAATATTTTGGGATTTGGATCTTGGACTATTATCCACATGCTATGATTCAGTGGTGTGCGACACAAGAAACCCGCACGCGTTCTCTAATTAGGGTTTGTCTGATATGTTGGGCCGACTTGATTGTTTGGGTTGGCTTCGTTACTTAGGCTGACTTCTTCATGTGGGATCATGTTGGGCCAATCTGATTTGGCCCAAGTCTAGTCCGGAACAATAAGGATTCATACCCAAATGAACAGAGGCGCGCGGTGCAATTACCACCATACCAAATCAACGAGTTTTTAAAATTATTCATTAGCCATGTACACATCAAATTTAGCACATTGTTGGCTGCCTAAACTGCAACTTGATTACCTCAAAATGGGAAAAGATTGAGACTCTACAGAGCCAACATGTCCTAGCTTTAATATCATACCGGTAACGTATGCCAAAATGACAAACTTCCATCTAAAGATAACTTTATAGTCGTAAAGGGAAAGAAATAGAAATGAGGGAACTAAGAAAAAAAATGGAAATGAATTATAGGTTATTTGGTACTAGAAAAATAAGTGTAATAAGGAGAAATGGGAGAGGATAATTGTTTAATTGAATATAGAGTAATATAAGAGAAATTATATTTTTTTATTTTTCTAAAATCTTTATTAAAATATATTTTTATGGTGTAACACCAATTTTTATCACCAACTTGGACTCGCACTGCTCTCGTTGACTTTCCTTTGTTTTCGACAACACCAAAAAAAAAAAAAAAACCTTCCCCTCATCTCCCATTCATGCCACAATCCCTCCCCCATCTCTCGCCACAATAGGGTAATTGCTTTTAGCAATATACAATGTATGTTATTATATGGCGCAGTTCGTTTGAGCTGAAAACTTGTATTTTTAAGAACATTTCACTCGCTCAGTGGATGCTTACTGAAAAGACACGATAATTTGCTTCTATGATAAAGGGAACATGGTATAACTGTGGGTTTGGATTGACGTTTGTAAACTTGAGTTTAGATGAACGTGATTTATTCAACGTGATTTGAAGGGAACTTGTTTGTATAAACATGATTTTTTGTTTGGATAATTTGTTACAAACGTGAGTTTAAGAAAGTAAATGTTTGGATGATATTTTATAAATCACATTTATAAGTATAATTACTAAAAAGACATGTCTTTGTTTATTATATAGATTTCCATTTTATTAAAATAAAGTATATAATTGATTTTAATACTAACCAAAAAAAAATATTTGCATTAAGTACTATATATGATCTCCTCCTATCATAAAAAAAAATGGTATTCTCCCTCCTTGTATTGTTTATTGGTACGCTTAGAGTTGTCTCATATGCATCAGTTGCTCCTTCAATTGGGGCTTCATCAATGGTGTGAACATTTACTAGAGGAATTGACATTTTCCAAAACAACAATAGAAAAGAGAAGGTCAGTTTAAATTACTTGACCAAAAAGTATCAAATTTGAATCTTAATTTAACGCTCTTTAATTCATTAAAACAAAATTAAGAAAAAAACAGAGCATCGAAATCAAAATTATAACACAAGGAAAAGGAAAAAAAAAAAGAGCATCAAAATCAAAATAATTACTTTTTAAAACTAAAATCATTATTCATTAATTAGCCAAATATAATCTTTGGCACATGAATTTATACGTTGGGAAGCTGATCCTTTGATGGGTGTGGTTGTGATTCATTTTGCTTTAGGCGCGGGAGCTCCATCACCACCTGCCATAACCTTTTTTTCCTTCACTTGCTAACTTTGACACACTCTAAAAAGCAAAATTGCAAGGATCAATCAATCAAAACTTAAATATGAGAACAATCCTGATCCTCCTAAAAAATAACACACTCAAAATAAGAAGACCCTTCAGCTACCCAAAATGAGAAGCTACTCAACGAAGAAGATAAAGAAGGGTAAAAATGAAATTGTAAAATGAAAGCCCAACAGTGTCCTTTGAACTCACGTATGTAGAAACGTAGAAGCTAGAAAATGTTGCTTCTGTTCGAACTTGCATTCACTTCCAAACTCACGTGATGAATTCTTAACCAAACAATCCAGTAAATGATCAACTCACGTTTTTTGTAAAAATACGCGCGTTCAAGTGAGAAGAACGCCAATCCAAACACAGCCTAAATGGAATGGTATGCTTTGCTTAGAGGACATGTCTTTTTCTTTTTCTTTATATGTAGTTATCTTACTTGGATAATTTTAGGATAAATTCTTTAAGTTTGGGTTTACTATAAATCCTACACTTTATTACTATGAAAATTAAATTGAAGTTAATAAAATATATTATTATTTTTATTATTAACTTCATAGTAAAGGTCTATTATAGACCTAAAATACAGGGGATCCATCTTAAAACACCCCATCTTAAGCTTCTATCTTTCTCTTTCCTAATCAATTTCTTTTCTTATCAAAAGTTTCTTTTAGAAAAAAAAAAGTTCATTAACCTCAATCATTCAACTTAATTTGGTGGGTGATTAATTGATTATAAATTTATCATATCTCAGAACCAAGCTGTGATGTGCTTGTGCGCCTCTCAATATGAAGTTCGTGTGAGAGTGAGTTTAAATATGAAGTTAAGTAATAAAATCCTTAAAGAGCAGAGAAAATTGAAAATTGAGATGAGCTCTGCTAGGTTTCTCCGGCTGCCACTGGCACAGATGCGTCAGGGGGTGAACTCTCTAATCAAGAGAAAGACTTACTGGATCGTAGTAAAAAGAAGCCTAAGGTTGTGGGATTGGAGAACCAATGTTTAGATAAAGAGGTGAACTAAGAGAGAACTCAGCCTGTTCACAACCATGTTGAGGCCACCTTTCAGACATCTCTTGGTATGGGGTTGGAGAGAAAGATGATATCTTACAAGGACGTGTGCTTAGGAGTGAATGGCCATAATACTGGTGAGGAAGATGCATTGTTTTTTGATGTGGTAGATCATGATGGCGGCACTAATGGAGTTCACGTAGAACATGTTGAAGATCAGGGGTTTAATTTTGTCTATGGTTCTCCCTGTCCCAATTTAAGAGAAGAGCTCTGGTCTAATTTGCATCTTCTTTCGGCTTCAATTTCGGAAGCTTGGGTGGTCCTAGGTGAATTTAATTCGTATCTTACAGCTGCGGAGAAGTCAGGGGGTGCTCCTCCGAATGATAGAGCTATGTTTCGTTTCAATTCTACTCTTAATCTTTGTGGCCTTATGGATCTTGGTTTCTCAGGGCCCCCCTTCACCTGGGAATGGAGTGGTATTAAAGAAAGATTGGACAGGGGCGTTGCTAATTCTGCTTGGCAGGTTCTCTTTCCGGATTCCACTATTTATCATTTGCCTTCCTTTTGCTCTGATCACAAGGCTATCCTTCTAGACATAACGCCTCAGGTCAATACCCATGGTCCCAAGTCTTTTAAATTTCTTGCTAGTTGGTTACAGGATGCCTCTTTTAAAAATGTTGTTATAGATGCTTGGGGTGCTAGCACTAGTTGGATTGCAGGAGTTACCCTTTTCCATGAGCTCGCTATTGATTGGAATCAGGCTACATTTGGCAATATATTCCAGAAGAAGCGCAGAGTTCTATCCAGGCTTGAGGGTGTTAATAAGAAACTTTCTATGGTCCATCACAAGGGATTAGAGAAGTTATGTAAGAAACTATGGGAGGAGTATTAATCTATTTTGGTGCAGGAGGAGGCTTTTTGGTACCTTAAGGCGCGTAAGGACTGGATTGCCTTTGGGGATCGTAACACGCGCTTTTTCCATGTTAGTACGGTGGCTAGAAGAAGGCTTAATAAAATTGTTTCATTGACTGTTGATAATGGTGAGATTGTTTCAGACCCTGGTCTTATTAAAGGGATTGCACTGGACTTCTACAAAAATCTTTATCATGACGATCAGGGGTGCCTCACTTGGCAGGGGCCTAATTTATTTCCTACTCTACCCCAGGAAGTTCTGAACAGTATTAATGCCACTCCTACAGGTGAGGAAATTTATGCAGCTGTGTGTGATATGGGTCCATGGAAGGCTCCTGGTCCAGATGGTCTCCACCCCTTGTTCTTTCAGACCCAATGGGATGTTGTTGGTAAGTCTGTTTGTGATTTTGTGATAGATGTTTTTCTGTCTCCACACAAAATTGCTAAGGTCAATCAAACTCTTATTTCTCTGATCCCCAAGATCTCTCATCCCTCTTCTATTAAACAGTATCGTCCCATTAGCCTCTGTAATGTTATCTATAAGATTGTCACTAAGATTTTAGCCTCTAAATTAAGGGGAATCATGGATACTTTGGCTAGTCCTAATCAGAGTAGTTTTATTCCGGGTAGAAATGGTACTGATAATGTGATTATTGCCCAAGAAATTTTTCATTCTATGAGGACTACGAAATGTAAGGATGGTTTCATGGCTATTAAAGTAGATCTAGAAAAGGCTTATGACAGGTTAAATTGGTCTTTTATTATTGATACTCTCTGGGCTATTGGGTTTTCTGAGGATCTTTGCCAGCTGGTCTTTCGTTGTATCTCAACTGTTCGATGCAAGTCTTGGTTAACGGGGAGCCTACAGATTCTTTCCTTCCTTCTAGGGGCATTAGGCAAGGGGATCCTCTTTCTCCTTACCTGTTTGTCCTTTGTATGGAGCGGTTGAGCCATCAGATTGTGGAAGCAATGCAACAGCACAGTTGGTCTCCCATCATTCTTAACCCAGGTGGCCCTCCATTCACTCACTTATTTTTTGCGGATGACTTGTTGCTGTTTGGTAAAGCTTCTATTGCTCAATTAGATGTCATGATCAATTGTTTAAATACTTTTTATGCTTCTTCGGGTGAAAAAGTCAGTATTGAGAAGACTAGATTATTTGTTTCTAGAAATGTCCATGCTTCTAGAGCTTTGGCCCTTTGCAATCATTCTGGCTTTATTTTATCTTCAGATTTGGGTAAATATCTTGGCATTCCCATCCTTCATTCCAGACAAAAGAAGAATTCATATGAGCACTTAATTAATCATGTTCAGACTAAGCTTAGTGGCTGAAAGGCGGACTCCTTAGCTTTTGCAGGTCGTATCACTTTGACTCAATCCGTTTTGGAGGCTTTACCTACATATACTATGCAGTCCACTCTGTTGCCTAAAGGTATTTGTAGGAAAATTGAACAATGTTGTAGGGCCTTTGTGTGGGGAGATACTACTAATAATAGATCTTGGCATTCTGTGCAGTGGGAGGAGTTTACTCTTCCTAAAGAAATTGGGGGATGGGGCTTTAAAGATCTCCACCACTTTAATAAAGCTATGTTGATGAAACTGTGTTGGGGCCTTATTCATAAACCCAATGAGTTGTGGGTTAAGGTTTTGAGAAGTAAATATAAATGTGGAAATGCATACCTTCCAGTTATAGCGAGGAGATCTAATATGTCCAATGTTTAGAGGGGGATTTTATCAATCTGGCAGGATTTTTCTTAGGGATTGAAATGGATAATTGGGGATGGTAAGAGTATTTGCTTCTGGTTTGATAGATGGCTTCCATCTAATGCTATCATTGGTGATATGACTCTTCGTGATATCCCTGTTGACCTCCTTCACTGCTCATTAGCTGATTTTGTTTCCACTAATGGCTCTTGGAATATTGATCGGATTTCTGTTATACTGCCTTTCGAAGTACAGCCTGAAATTATAGGATCTTTACCTCCAACGCCTGTTCTTGGGGATGATAAAGTTAGGTGGAGATTGTCTAGTGATGGTTGGTTCTCTACCAAGTCAGCCTATGCTATGATTGAAAATATTCATTATGTATCGGCTGAAAATAAAGTTTGGAAGACGTTATGGTCCTTGCAGGTGCCTCACAGGGTAAAGAGCTTCTTGCGGTTGGTCCTCAAGGGGGGGTCTTATGACTAATGTTAAGAGAGTCAGGTGCCACTTGGGTGATTCAGATTTATGTCCTCTTTGTAATTTGAGTGTTGAAACCGAGCTGCACTTATTAAGAGACTGTGCAATTTCTAGACAGATTTGGAATTTAGTGCTTAGTCAGCATAGGTGTTCCTGGGATTCTACGGATCTACATGCTTGGAATGAAAGTAATCTGGGTAGTGGTTGCTCGGGCCCATCAACTCCTCGGCCAGCTCTCTTTGCGCTGACGTGTTGGTTTATTTGGAGGTCCAGGAATGACCTTGTTTTTAATCAAATTATTCCTACTTGTTCTGCTATAGTCTCTCGGATTTGGTCATTGTTGCGAGATTCTACCACTACTTCTTGGGCATCGAATTATTCAGTTTCCATGAAGTCAGGGGTGCTTGTGGGATGGAAGCCCCCCTGAGGGTTGGAGTAAATTCAATACTGATGGCTCGGTCAGGTTTCACGGGTCCCAGGCAGCGAGTGGGGGAGTTTTGAGAGATCACTTGGATAGATGGCTCCTTGGTTTTAAGAAAAACTTGGGCTTAACTTCTGTCCTGGATTCAGAGTTGAGAGTTATTCTCTAAGCTTTGGAATTAGCTTGGAATAATGTGTTCGTCGATTGTTGATTGAAAGCGATTCAGCAGTTGCAGTGAAAATTATTCATGATGGTGTTCTCCTTTCCCATCCGCATTCAAGCATTGTGAACCGGATCTCCTTGCTGATGCATAAAGATTGGGAGGTCTTTATCTCCCATGTTTGGCGCGAAGCTAATTTTGTGGCTGATAGGATAACTAATCTTGCTCATTTAGATGCTTTGGGTACTCATGTTTTGATTACTCCTCCTCCTAGTATTAGCTCATTGTTATTTTTTGATCTTGCTCGGTGCTCAGTCCCCAGATTAGTTCCCATGTAATTTGGCTCTTTAGCCTCCTTTTACCCAAAAAAATTTATCACATCTCATGAGGTGCCTATAATTGAACCAACAACTTAAAATACATCATGATTATAAACATAAGGTCACTAACATGATTAAAATGGAAGATATTGATTCAATTTTTACTAGGCATTGAGTTAGTTAATAATCATTATCATAATTAAATAAGATAAGTTGCTTTCCCAAATCCCTGTTGTTATTGGTTTTCTTCCATTCTTCTTCCTTTTGTACATTTTCTAATTTATTTTCTTTAATGGGTTTCTCTTCTACTTCTCTCTTTAGATTCTCTTTTTTTTCCCTTTTTAGCAATTTCTCTCAATGTTTCTTTATCTTCTTTCACTTCACTAGGGGTCATAGGCGTAAGAATTATTTGTAAGATCCATAAATCCGTTAGAGATGTTTTCATAATGACAAATTATCAAAGTATATTTACTATAATTCTGAGTATATGGACTAATGTTTCAAAGTGAGTTGTCTTAAGAAGAAACTAATAAAATGAATGAAAAAGAACCACTGTAGTAACACATCAGAAGAAACAAAAAAGGTGCAAATCCAATTACAAGGCAACCCAAGCAGAAAAAGACAGACACTCAACAAATATCATCTTACAATAAAGAAAAGAAAGATTTAAGTAAGGTGAAAGCAAGAAAGTTGTTGAGAAGAATCAGAAGAAGATATTTCTGACAAAGTTCCAGAAGAAACAAAGTGACCGTAAGCCCTACGAAGATACCTGACAGGAAGTCATCAGAAGATACACTCATAGTTTGAATTGAAGTCACAGAACATCCTCTCAAAAGGCATTTCTGTGATAAGAAGAAAGATCTCTGGTAAAAGCAAAAAAACAAAGAATGCTGATACAATAACAGTTTCAGAGGAATATATCTTAACAACATTCATTAGAAGAAGTAGAGATTGTTTTAGGAAAATTATCTTAAAACATTACTGGGCATGCTCCTCATCATACATAATCACATTAAAAACCAGTAATTATTTCACAAAGTCAAGAAATAAACTTAAAGGAAAAAATATTATTGAATGTATTTCCTGCTGGAGAAGATACAAGCTTCAGAAGATAGAGTCATTATAAGATAAGACCAGTCAAACTAAGGAAAGAGAAAAAGCTGCACATGACAGTGACAGCTGCTGCACTTCCAGCTGGCTATTTGACTTGCTCTCCAAGGCTTGTCCAACGACTATATTCCTCAATCCTTGGCTATAAAAAGGAGCCTTCTCCTCCAACTTCAACACAACTGAACAAGCAGAAGAAGCGTCAAAATTCTCTGAAATTACATTTTTACCTTCTGCAGAATTTCCACTTTCTTCAAATCTCCTTATTCTGAGTTTATCAAGTTAGGAAAGTGAGAATAGTGTGTGTTGGCTCAAGAATTTCAGCTGTATACTATTTATTGTAAATCTTGAGCCTTTGTTCTTTATATTTCTATTACACAAGTTTGTAACTCTCAAAAAGGATAATTTCTTTTGAGAGATAGATAGGTTAAGTCTGCAAGAGAGAGGTGTGCCCTGCTATTTACAGAAGAATACTTGGTGAGCCTGTAGAGGCTGCAAAAGAAAACTCAGTGAGCCTGCAGAGGCTGCAGAAGAATACTGGTTGAGCCTGCAGAGGCTGCTGAAGAATACTGGTTGAGCCTGAAGAGGCTGCAGAAGAATACTAGTGATGATGAGCACCCAAGAAGTCATTGTATCAAGGTTGATATAGTGGAAAATCCTACTGAGAGTAGGGACTGGATGTAGCCTTAAGGTTAAGAGGTGAACCAATATAAACATTGTTTGCAAATCTTCTCATCCCTTAAACTACTTACTATTATTTGTGCATTTGCACTATATCTGACATAACATTTGCATGAAAATCTTTTAATCTATCTAATACCTAAGTAAGTTATCCTTTAATAAGGTTCAAGACAGGAACCATATTTTATGCACAATACATACATAACTCATTATGAAATAACTTTCAACTTCTAATATCAGCCAAGTACTTAACTTGACCAGAATCAATATTATAAAATAATTGCAGAAATTTAAAGAGATTACAATTCAAACCCCCTTCTTGTGATTACAATATTTACTTCAATTGGTACCAGAGCTTGCCTCTAAGGGTCGAACACACTCAACAGTGTGAGAGGAAAAAGATCAAGGGAAAATGGTAAACAATGGAGCTGGGATGTTTTACCCAGAAGGATCTTCCACAAACAGACCCCCTGCATTTGATGGAAGAGACTACTACCATTGGAAAGACAAAATGAAATTATTCCTTGAATCTCAAGATATTGATCTTTGGGATATCATTGAAAAAGGAAATTTCATTCCTATATTAAGAAGAACAAGAATATTAGCCCAACCAAAGGAAGGAGAATCTGAAGTTCAAGAAGAACCTCCACAGCCAAAATCAAGAGAAGAATGGACTTCAGAAGACAAACAAAGATATCTCCTGAACTCCAAAGCTAAGTTCTATCTCCTATGTGCTCTTAGCAGAAGTGAGTATGATAAGGTAGCAGGGTGTTCCACTGCCAAAGAAATCTGGGATACTCTCAAAATAGCACATGAAGGTACAGACCAAGTAAAAGAATAAAAAGTCAACATATTGATTCATCAATATGAAATGTTCAACATGCATGAACATGAATCTATTGATGAAATGTTTAGCAGATTCACAGTCATCATAAATGACTTAAAATCTCTTGGAAAAAGTTACACCAACCAAGAGTTAATTAGGAAAATACTTAGAAGTCTTCCAAAAATTTGGAGACCCAAAGTAACAACAATTCAAGAAGCAAAGGATCTTGTTGTCTTGAAATTAGATGAACTTATAGGATCTCTAAAAGTTCATGAGCAAGAACTCATGAATGAGATACTTCCAAGAAAAGGAAAAACAACTACACTAAAAGCTAGTTCATCCAAAAGAACAAGCTCAAGTGTAAACTTCTCAGAAGGAAATGAGTCAAAAGAAGAAGAATCCACTTCTGGAAATGATGATGAACTTGCATTCATTTCCAAAAGAATTCATAGAATGCTCAGAAAAAGAACAAAAGGAAGAAGAAGTCTGCCCTTCAAGAAGGAAAGCAAAAAGAATGAAGTAACTCAAATAATTTGCTATGAATGCAACAAGCCAGGACACATGAAAGCAGAATATGCTCAACTCAAGAAAGATCAGAAGAACTTTCAAAGAAAAAAGAAAGCCATGATGGCCACCTGGGATGATACAAAAAGTAGATCAGAAGATGATCCAGAAGAGGAAACTGCAAATCTGTGTCTCATGGCAGGAAAAGAAGATGATGAGGTAATTGATTCAAACTCTCCTTCTTATAAAGAATTAGAAGATGCTTTTGAAAACTTATTATCTGACTCTCACACACTTGCATAAAAAAGTGGCGTATTAAAAGCACAGCTTACAAAAGCACAAGAAGAAAATGAGAAACTAAAAGGCTTCAATGAGAGACTGTTCAAGACAAGTCAATGTCTGCAACAATCTCATTTTAAACTTTCTGAACAAATGAAATCCTTAAGATTGAAATCTTCAGAAGAAGCCAGCAGTAGTAATCATCTTCTACAAAATGAAAATTACAAGTTAAAAGAAGAAATCAGTAAATTAAATCAGGATTTGGCAAAATTTGTTCAAGGAACAAATAATCTTAAAAAACTGATAGGAACTCAAAAAGAAATCTCTGATAAAACTGGATTAGGATATAATCAAGATCAAAGAATAGTTAACACTTACTTTGTTCCAGCCAAAAGGCAGCCTTCAAAATGCTCTTGGTGCAACAAGTTTGGGCACATTGTCCAAAACTGCTTTAAGAAGAAAAGAAGCACCAGAAGAAAGTTAACTAACCAGGAAGGACCCAATAGAATTTGGGTACCTAAATTCTTCTTTACTGATGCAAGGAAAAACAAGAGGCATCAAGAAGAAAGAGCAATGGTTCTTGGACAGTGGTTGCTCCAGACATATGACAGAGGACAAATCAAAGTTCATTCAACTCCATAAAATAGAAGGAGGAATAGTCACTTTTGGAGACAACAACAAAGTCCATATCAAAGGAATTGGGAAGGTAGGTATGACAGATTCTGCACAAATTAATAATGTCTATTATGTGAAGGGTTTAAAGCATAATCTTCTTAGTATAAGTCAGCCATGTGACAGTGGCTATGAAGTTATGTTCCAACCTACATTATGTGTGATTAGAGAATCATCCACTAAGAAGGTTCTATTTTCTGGAATTAGGAATAAAAATCTCTATAGTATTAAGTTAGAAGAATTATTTGATCTTACATGTTTTGCATCTTTTGAAAATGACAAATGGACTTGGCATAGAAAAGTAGGACATTTAAATATGAAAACTATTTCAAAGTTACTGAGATTAGATTTGGTCAGGGAACTGCCTAAGATAAAATTTGAAAAAGATAAAGTATATGAAGCATGTGTAAAGGGAAAACAAACACACTCAAGTTTTCATCCTAAAAATACCATAACCACCGAAAGACCACTGGAACTTCTACATATTGATCTATTTGGTCCTACCAAAACTCCTAGTGGTGGAAAAAGATATGGACTTGTCATTGTGGATGATTATTCTAGATTCACATGGGTATTATTCCTCACCACTAAGGATGAGTCTTTTGATGCCTTCAGAATCTTCTCTAAGAAGATACAAAATGAAAGCAGTCAACAAATTGCTTCTGTTAGAAGTGACCATGGAGGTGAATTTGAAAATTTCTCTTTTAAAATTTTTTTTTATGAAAATGGAATTTCTCACAATTTTTCTTATCCTAGAACTCCTCAACAAAATGGAGTTGTAGAAAGAAAAAATATAACTCTTCAAGAAATGGCAAAAACTCTTTTAAGTGACAGTGGTATTCAAAAATATTTTTGGGCTGAGGCAATTGCCACCTCATGCTATATTTTGAACAGAGTTTCTATCAGAATCAACTTAGACAAGACTCCATATGAATTGTGGAAAGGAAGAAAGCCTAACATTTCATACTTTCATGTATTTGGATGTGATTGTTATATTTTGAATAATAAATAAAATCTTGATAAATTTGATTCCAAATCTGAAAAGGCTATCTTTCTTGGTTATTCAACCACATCAAAGGCTTATAGAGTTTACAATATTAAAAATCAAACCATAGAAGAAAGCATGCATGTTATCTTCAATGATTCTAACCTATCTTCTGAAGGTAAAGCCAAAACTGATTCAGATGATGAATCTGATGAAGATATCTTACATAAGAAGATATCTTCTGAGACAGAACTTCTCGCAGAAGAACCATGTGAAATGGAAAATTCCTCTCAGGACTTGGAAATTCAAAACAAGAAGAACTTCCAAAAAGCTGGAGACTAGTTTCAGCACATCCTCATGACCAAATTCTTGGTAGCACATCAGAAGGTGTGAGAACTAGATCTCAGGTCAGAAGAAGTGAAACTGCTACAACACCGTTATCTCAAATTGAGCCTAAAAGCATCAATGAAGCTCTTGATGATGAATCATAGATAAATGCCATGAAAGAAGAACTAGATCAATTTGAGAAAAATGAAGTATGGACACTTGTTCCTCCACCAGAAGATCATCCAATCATAGGAACCAAGTGGGTTTTCATAAACAAGATGAATGAAGAAGGTAAAGTAGTGAGAAACAAAGCAAGGTTGGTTGCACAAGGACACAACCAGCAACAATGTATTGATTTTGATGAAACCTTTGCTCCTGTAGCTAGATTAGAAGCTACTAGAATTCTTCTTGCATTTGCAGCCTACAAAAATTTTAAGTTTTACCAGATGGATGTTAAAAGTGCTTTTTTAAATGGATTTATAAATGAGGAAGTGTATGTACATCAACCTCCTGGTTTTGCTGATCAAAAACATCCAAATCATGTTTTCAAACTTACCAAAGCTCTATATGGGCTTAAACAAGCTCCTAGAGCTTGGTATGAAAGGTTGAGTAATTTTTTACTGAAAAATAATTTCTCAAGAGAAAAAATTGACACAACTTTATTCAAAAAGACTTCAAAGAATGATCTTCTAATTGTTCAAATTTACATTGATGATATCATCTTTGTATCCTCAAATGAAAAAATGTGTCAAGAATTTTCTGATCTAATGAAAAGGGAGTTTGAAATGAGCCTAATGGGGGAGCTTAAGTTTTTCTTAGGTTTTCAAATTAAGCAAGAGGATACAGGAATTTTTATCTGTCAAGAAAAATACACAAAGGATCTTCTGAAAAGATTTAAAATGGAAGATTCAAGATCCATGGCAACTCCCTTGCATCCTTCTGCAGTACTAGAAACTAATGAAAATGGAAAATCAGTTCCTGAGAAAGAATATAGAGGAATGATAGGATCTCTTCTATATTTGACAGCTAGTAGACCTGACATACTATATTCTGCAGGACTATGTGCTAGGTTTCAAGCTAATCCTAAAGAATCCCATGTTACTGCTGCCAAAAGAATTTTTAGATATCTTGTTTGGAACCACTGACCTTGGACTCTGGTTTAAGAAAGATACAAGTTTTGACCTTGTAGAATATTGTGAAGCTGATTATACTGGAGATAGAGTTGATAGAAAAAGCACAAGTGGTGGATGCCAATTTCTTGGAGAATCTCTTATATCCTGGTCTTGCAAAAAGCAACCAACAATTGCTCTATCAACTGTAGAAGCTGAATATGTGTCAACTGCAAGTTGCTGCTCTAAGATGCTTTGGATTAAGCATCAAATGGAAGACTATGACATGAGGTACATCAAAATCCCTATATTATGTGATAACACTAGTGCTATTAATCTTTCCAAGAATCCTATTCAACATTCTAGATCAAAACATATTGATATAAAACATCATTTTATAAGGGATCATGTTCAGAAGAATGATATTGAGCTTAAATTCATTGAAACAAAATTGCAAATTGTTGATATCTTTACAAAGCCCCTTGTAGAAGATAGATTCAATTTTATTAGAGAAAAACTACATATGTGCAGATTGTCAGTAATTGAATAATGTATGATATCTTCCGAAAATTAACCTTCAGACTTCTTCTAAAGAAGATAAAAAAATCCTTTCTTCTCTGACAAAGAAAAGAAGGAAACTGACATCTTCTGATCCTTTATCTGATCTGTAAAACTTCTTCTTTTATTTTCCTAAAATAATTCTCTAAGATTCAGAAGATTGAGCAACATTTTTCTCTTAAGAAGATTGGTCATAAAAATCCTCATTGAAAAGGGAAGGAGCTTATTTCTTCTTATCAGAATAAGAAAACTTAGAATAAAGTTATAAAATTGGGCAAGATGTAACCTGCACACTCTCTAACCCCGCATCTCATATGACTTAAGAAAAATCATTTTCAAGCTAGACTTCCTAGGAATTATTCTTTTTGGAAAAAAATGTTCCTATCCCTAAGTCAACTAAGCAAATAAGCCCTTGCTTAGGAAGGGCAAACTGTGCAGAGAAAACAGAAAGCACCTTTCTGTCTCCCAAATAGAGGTATCATAAAACTATCACAATTAAGGAAATGAAAGTTTTTGTCTGTTAAAGAATAAAACTGAAAGTCCTAGAGAACTGTGCGCGCGTGAACATGATTTCTTTCTCTCTCTCAAACGGCTAGTTGCAATAGAAAAGGGAATGCACCCATTGCATTCGGAAGCTATTCCATTCTCTCTTGTACGCCTCAAGCAAACTCAAAACTCTCTAAACCTCTATTTCCACGTGCCATTTCTCTGGTAAAATTTCATACTTTGTTTTACCGATTCCTCTCAGTAACTAGAAAAATGAGAATTAAACAAATTGCAAGGAGAAAGAATGCAACTTCCCCCAGTCCTTCTAGCTGCTCCTATAGCAGTCATGAAGAAGAGAATCCCTTAGCCATTGTTGAAGCAACAGAAGTATTAGATATTCCTCCTATCTAAGCTAAACCTCCTTCACCAAAAGCCGTATCACCCAAACCTGTAGAACCATTACCTCCTTCTCCAAAATCTCACTCCTCAAAACCCTCTTCATCAAAACCTCCATCCAATGTCTTTTCTGTATATCCCAGAAGATCTGGAAGAATTCGTTCAGGATTTGTGAAGATGAAGCAAGCTGAAGGAAATAAGGAGGAGCAACCTATTAAGATTGATGCCTCCAGCACCAGCTCTTCAGAAAAAGATCTCTCAGCTAAAGAAGGTATGGATACTTCATCTGAAATCCACTTCTCAGAAAGCAAGGAGGGATGGAGAGCTGACCACTTTATAAGAAAGCAAGGTTGGGAAAGCTTTCTTTTGGTTAAAGAGACTGTGTACCCAAGAATGGTCAAGGCCTTCTACACAGCTGCCAGCAACTACAAGAGTGATGGGAACTCCTTGGTAATTGATTTGAAGGGATCAGCAATGGTTCTGACACCGGAATCAATTGAGGAAGCTCTTGGGCTACCTCATTTTGAGAACAAACTGTATGAAGAACAATGGTATACAACTGCTGGAATAACAAAAGAGTATGTAATAGAAAAGGTTCTCAGCCCTTCAAGCCCCAAGCTCATAGCAAGCAAATTGACCCCATTTTGCAGAATCCTTCACAAAATCTGCTGTTATTCAATTCTGCCAAGAGGTGGAACTCTAGAAAGGTAACATATCAAGACCTTCTTATCATGTATCATCTTCTAGAATGTAAACCTCTCTCCCTAGTTTACCTAATTCTTAGGAATATGATTCATGCTGCAAATCCTGTGCAAGTAAACACTAGCCTCCCATATGGTATGCTTCTCACCCTATTGTTTAAACACCACAATGTGCCATTAGAAGGAGAGTAGAAAATAGAGGATTTTACCTATTTTGATAGATCTAACATTAGGAAGATGCACATTAGAAAACCAGACCCCTCCTTGTACATGGATAGTGATTCAGAAGGAGAAGATGATGCTGAAGTGGCTCCTCTTAGCCACAGGTCTAAGAAGCAAGAAGTTGAGCTTAAGACCTTCAGCAGGAAGAGGAAAAGAAGTACAGAAGAAGGAACTAGGAAGAAGGTTAAGGCTGGTCCTTCTGAACCAAGCATTGAGAGGATTGATTCTCCTATCATTGACCCTCATGCATCCTTCACCTATGAAGAAGAACAAGAGAGTGAAACACATCCTAATTCTGCAGATAACTTGGAAATTCCTATTGATAATACTAGAGAAGAACCGTAAGAGTTTTCTCCTCCAAGGGATGCCTCTGTGAATATCTTAAGTGCAGAAGAAGCTCCAAAAGATGCTTCTAAGGATGTCACTGCCACAAAAGAAGAAGTTGCAGATGCCAGCAACCTAGCAGAAGATATGGCAGTAGATGCTTTGGCTATGTTGGCCAAAATCTACTCTAAGCCTTCATCCTATGATACCTCCCTACCACTCCTTCAGCCAGAAAATCAAAATTTAGAGCATTGTCAGCCTTCCCCCACCAGAGCAGAAGAAGTGAATCAAAGAAGTGATTCTCCTGCTAAGACAGAGGAGGTTCACATCTTAGAAGAGGAAGTTGACCCAAAAGAAGATGCACAATCTGTTTCTTCTATAGGAACATTCACCACTGATATGGTAAATCAATTCTTAGCTACTCCAATTCTAGACTCCAAGCTTCCTTCTGCTGCACCCTTAAAGGAAGATATTCCTAATATTTCTGCCTCTCTATCCTCAATGAATACTTTCCTGCAACAGTTGAGCCAAGAAAAGGATACCACTGACCCTTCTCAACCTGAGAAGATACCTGTTGCTGAGGATATAACAGATCCTTCCCCTACTTCTCAAAATGCCACTTCTGTTGAGAAGCATGTTAGAAAAATAAAGGCAGATATGAAGAAGCTCTTCAAGAATGTCAACACTCTCCAAAATACTAACAATGAAATGATTGAGAGGTTCACACAACACCAGTTCTGATTCAACATCTTTGTGTTACCAGTCATTGCCTTTCAAGCACCACCTATGCCTTTTGCACCTTTCCAGCCTCCAACTGATATATTGCAGTCTGCTACCTCATCATCTTCTGACCATTCCTCTCCCTCCAAGTAGAAGATGATGATTCTGCTTCTCCTTCATGCTTAATCTTGATATTTTGCTGTCTTTTGAATGATGACAAAGGGGGAGAAGTAGAATATAGTAGCATAATTCTATTATTTTGTAATTTCATAATAGCTGCAACAGGTTTTTAATTCCAATTATTGGTTGTGACTGATATTTGTAATTAACTGCCATTTGTGAACTTTATGATTGTTAGAAATGAATCATGATTTCTGGTTGATAAGATCTCTGATTATTACCATTACTGTCTATTTGCAATTTATCATTCAAAAAGAATTAAAGCACAAATTCAGGGGGAGATTATTTTTAAAGGGAATCTCAGAATTATGTAACTATATTTTGAAATGTTGTCATCATCAAAAAGGGGGAGATTGTAAGATCCATGAATCCCTTAGAGATGTTTTCATAATGACAAATTATCAAAGTATATTTACTATAATTCTGAGTATATGGACTAATGTTTCAAAGTGAGTTGTCTTAAGAAGAAACAGGTAAAATGAATGAAGAAGAACCACTGTAGTAACACATCAGAAGAAACAAAGAAGGTGCAGATCCAATTACAAGGCAACCCAAGCAGAAAAAGACAGACACTCAATAAATATCATCTTACAATAAAGAAAAGAAAGATTTAAGTAAGGTGAAAACAAGAAAGATTTTGAGAAGAATCAGAAGAAGATGTTTCTGACAAAGTGGCAGTAAGCCCTCGGAAGATACCTGACAGGAAGTCATCAGAAGATACACTTATAGTTTGAATTGAAGTAACAGAAAATCCTCTCAAAAGACATTTCTGTTATAAGAAGAAAGATCTCTGGTAAAAGCAAAAAGCTAAGAATGTTGATACAATAACAGTTTCAGAAGAATATATCTTAACAGCATTCATTAAAAGAAGCAGAGATTGCTTTAGGAAAATTATCTTAAAACATTACTGGGCATGCTCCTCATCATACATAATCACATGAAAAACAAGTCATTATTTCACAAAGTCAAGAAATAAACTTATAGGGAAACATATTACTGAATGTATTTCCTGCTGGAGAAGATACAAGCTTCAGAAGATAGAGTCATCAGAAGATGGGACCAGTCAAACTAAGGAAAGAGAAAAAGTTGCACATGACAGTGACAGCTGCTGCACTTCCAGCTGGCTATTTGACTTGCTCTCCAAGGCTTGTCCAACGACTATATTCCTCAATCCTTGGCTATAAAAAGGAGCCTTCTCCTCCAACTTCAACACACAGCTGAACAAGCAGAAGAAGCATCAGAATTCTCTGAAATTACATTTTTACCTTCTGTAGAATTTCCACTTTCTTCAAATCTCCTTATTTTGAGTTTATCAAGTTAGGAAAGTGATAATAGTGTGTGTTGGCTCAAGAATTTCAGCTGTATACTATTTTTAGTAAATCTTGAGCCTTTGTTCTTTATATTTCTATCACACAAGTCTGTAACTCTCAAAAAGGATAATTTCTTTTGAGAGATAGATAGGTTAAGTCTGCAAGAGTGAGGTGTTGATAAGTGCTAAGATTTAGTAGATTTCTGTGTAAATAAAGCACTTGTTGGTAGCAATTTCATGAATTTATACTCCAAAATCACCCATCTTTGCTTAGTTTGTGACTGCTGTAAATAATGATTTCTAATTTGAACTTGATGCTATTTTAATGATGAAATTGTTGATTTTTACAGATGAGGAGTTAAAGTACAAGTTGAAGCATTAAGTGAGCAGTGAACAGAGACAGGAGCAGTGCAGAGCAAGTTTCAAAGGATGTTGTTTCCTGAGCTTCACCTGAGCTGAGCATAGGATGAAGCTCAGGATTGCTTAATTGGTTCTATTTCCTGCGCTTCACTTGCGCTGAGCGCAGGATGAAGCACATGATTGCTCAATTGTTACTGTTTCATGCGCTTCACTTGCGCTAAGCACAGGTTGAGCGCAAGAATCGTAAACCTAGTGTTTAATGAGCCGTCAGACAGTTTTTAAGGGAGTTTTTGCTGTTTTGGGAGAGAAGTTTTTGGATTGGAGAGTTAGACATTTCAAGGGGAGAAGAGACAGGGAAGAAGACAAGAGACCATTCCGGAACAAGATAGGGTGAATACAACGAAGTTGAAAAGGTTGGTTGGATTTCTTTCATCTTGTTTCTGTTGGTTGTAAGTGCTACCATGAGTAGCCAAATGCCTTTTTAGGATTGAATGTTGTTAATTCAAACCCCGAATGTGATTTTGTATCTTTAATATTTAGAAATCACTATTTTATCAATAAACTGGTGTTTTTATTTCTATTCTTAATGCTTAATTCCCTTCTTGTAACGGAATTATGATTTGATTTCTTGAATTAGCTGGGAAGTTGTTCTCTAAATCTGATTTGGGTAAAAACACTCAATAAGTTGAATTCCTAGGGATAGGGTTCAATTTATTGATAGCTTTTAACAACTGATCTTAATGATAGGCAATTTGTTAAACATCCGGGGGATCAATGTTTAGGGAATTGTTCTAAGAATTTCATAATTGAGGGATCAATATGGATGAAATTTATTTGTGCTTCAGTATTGATAAATTCAAATTTCTAAAAGTTATTGATTTTCAAAATTACAAGAAGGGTGTGATAGACGAAATTCAATCCTAGTTCTTCCAACTGAATCTTTCCCAAATATTTATTCTTGCTTTAATTTCTTTACTGACTATTTATTTAATTTTCACAACAATCACTCTACATATTCTATTTATTCACTCAATAAGATTGACTGTTAAGAATTTAAGTTGTATCGTTTCTCGTGGGTACGACAACCCCTACTTTTAAACTATTATACTATTGCGATATCGGTACGCTTGCCAAGATCTCAACAGGTGTGCCCTACTATTTGCAGAAGAATACTCAGTGAGCCTGTAGTGGCTGCAGAAGAATACTTGGTGAGCCTGCAGAGGCTGCAGAAGAATAATGGTTGAGCCTGCAGAGGTTGCTGAAGAATACTAGTTGAACCTGAAGAGGCTGCAGAAGAATACTAGTGGTGAGGAGCACCCAAGAAGTCATTGTATCAAGGTTGATACAGTGGAAAATCCTACTGAGAGTAGGGACTGGATGTAGCCTCAAGGTTAAGAGGTGAACCAGTATAAACATTGTTTGCAAATCTTCTCATCCCTTAAAATACTTACTACTGTTTGTGCATTTGCATTATAACTGACATAACATTTGCATGAAAATCTTTTAATCTATCTAATACCTAAATAAGTTATCCTTTAACAAAGTTCAAGACAGGAACCATATTTTCTGCATAATACATACATAACTCATATTGTGAAATAACCTTTAAACTTCTAATATCAGCCAACTACTTAAATTGAGCAGAATCAATATTAGAAGATAATTGTAGAAATTTAAAGAGATCAAAATCCAACCCCCTTCTTGTTATTACAATATTTACTTCATTATTTTCTTACCATTATAAGGAAATTTAATTATGTTGGTGTACCTGTCATATTTTACCCTTCTTTCATACTGCCAAGGTCTTCCTAAAAGGATGTGGGTATGTTCTAAAGGTGCTACATCAATGGTTACCTCATCCTCATGTTTCCCAATGGAAAACTTAATGCTCACTTGCCTATCAACCACTATTTCTTCTTCTTCACTCGCCCATTGAAGTGTGTATGGTTGAGGGTGTTTAGTAGTAGGTAGGTTGAGTTTGTCTACTAGCCTTTGGCTTGCTAGATTACAATTACTACCTCCATCTATAATTATGGAACATATCCTACCCTCAACTAGGCACCTAGTGTGAAAGAGGTTCTCTCTCTGGGTATCTTCCTCTCCTAAAGGGATTTCTATATCTTTCCTCAACATCAAGTTTTCCCTTACCCCTATCCTCCAACCTTTCATAACTCCTATTTCAATTTGAAATTCAAGATTTTTTTTGGACCTTTCCTCTCAACTAAGTGTTTACACTCAAGGAATGTATTCACTCAAGTTTAACTCTTTTTAAAGGCTTTTTCTAAGATGTGTTCACTCTTTCCTCTTCTACTCGGTTAGGTTTGATTAGTTCTTACGGAAACCAAAGTTATTTCCCTACCCAAGCACGAACGAGTTGGAACGAACGACAAAGACAATAAAAGGTAGTATGAAAAACGCTTACACACAAGAATGGAATTCAAACAAGACAAAACACACAAGAAAATTGCAAAGAGAATTGTTTTTGGTTTTGGTTCTTGATTAAAAGAGGTAAGTTGCCAAAATTTTAGAAAAGCAGCCATTACAACTCAAATTGAAACAGATACAAGCAAATTGAACAATTATAGTAGAAAATGGAACTGACTTGTTGGGAACTTTCTTAATTCCTTTTTTTTAACTTTGAGGATTCATCTTTTCCTCAAATATATTTTTTTGACTTTTGTATATATTTTTCTTTTCTTTTGCACCTTTTTTTATATTTTTGGCTAAATATTATTTTGACTATTTTCTTTTTTTTTTCTTTTTTGTACTTTTTTTTGTCTTTTGCCCCAACAGAAGGATTACAGAAAGTTGCAAATATTGCAAAAATAATCTCTATTCTAAAAGAAAAATTGCATGTAACTTGCTTAAAAACTGGACTAAAAAGTTGTATCAAAACTGGTAAAAATTAATTGTTTTCTAAAAAATGTATTTGAAAAACTGAATGGCACCTTGAATAAAAAATTAGACCAAAAATTGCTTAGAATTTTCCTTTGATTACACAAAATTTTGCAAACACCAGACAAACGTGCTGGATTATTTTTTATAGATCAAACTGAAAAAATTGTAAAAAATTCAACAAGGATATTGGTGAATTTTTACCACTTTTCTTAGCTAAATCCCAGCCTAGAATTATACGTTTTGCATAATCAAACAGGTGTTTTCTAAGGTTGTGCTAGCGAGCAATTCAAATTTGCAATCGGAATAGAAGAAAAACAGACAGAACATGGGCAGAAAAATTGGACAACACATGCTCAAAAATAGCATATAAATAAGCAAGAAATGAGCTAAAAATTGCTCAAAATAAAGAGCAAGAATTAAAAGGGAAAGAACTGAAATTAAAAGGATGAAGATGACAGAAAAATAAATGGAAGAAAGTAGAAGGGAAGAGCAGAAATTGAAAGGATGGGGTGGACAGAAATTTAAACAGAAAAAATGTAAAGGGGAAGCAGAAATTAAAAGGATGAGAATGACTGGAATTAAAAGCGGAATAGTAAAGGGATGAATAATATGGATGAACAATTATATGGGGATGAACAAGAATTAATTGTATTGGGAGAAAATGTAGGTGAACGATCTTTGGAAAATGGAATCAACAATGCTCCTACTTACCACAATCCACCACAAACAAACAGTAAATTTTCAAGTATCACTCAAGAACCAGCAATGAGAAATTAGAATAAGTATTTTATCAAACACCTAATGGGGTGGATTAAGCGCATACCAACAGCCCCTCTAATCACACAATTGCAAGCAAACAGAATGCTGAAAACAACAGAAAGGCACCTCGGGCACGGGAATCATCCAAGTCCGAATTACAACCAAAAGAGATGAAGAATTACACAATTAAATGACAATTTACTGCAGCAAAATCAGTAAGGAAACCGCACCAATATGTGCAACAACAACCCCCAAAATTGCCCAATTCAACAAAGCTCTGATGACCAATGGATAGCAGGAAGGTTACAGATCTAGAATTGAGCAAAGAGAGGAAGTTAGAGAGCAAATAATTCGAAAATTCCAGCAGCAAAAATAGTAGATAATGCGCAGAAAAATGGAAAGGAAAGAGGTGGAATTAGGCGCCACTAATGAATACAACCCCTTCAGCAGATAAGCCCGGGTGAAGATTCGCCACCAACCCGTGGAGCAGGATAAGAATCACTACAATTTGAGCAAGAACCATCAAGCCTCTCAATTTAAAAGAGAGAAAACAAGCTAAACTTTGTATTAGAAATGTTGATTAAGAGCTACAAGAAGGAGAAGCCTCCTTTTTATAGCATATGGGCGGCCACTTAAGGGAAGAAAATAAAAGGGGAATAATTCTTTCCTAAGTGAGACTTGAGCCCAAGCCTCCTACCCCATGTAGCAAGAAAGCTTCATAACCACTTAAACATCTAAATTAGCGCCCCCATTCTAGAGTAGTAGGAGAATATACATGAAAATAAAAATACAAAGTGAAATCCTATCAATCTAGAGTTTAAAGGCCATGACTAGTAGGCACTCTATTTTAGGGAATTTAAGAAATAAAGAAAATATAAGAATTTATGAAATTAACCCATGAGTGGTGAGTGTCAAGGTTGACTCATGTAAAAGAGTCAACTCTCTATAGTTGGGCCCTTGCGCTTCCTTTGGGCCCCAGCCACTCTGACTCCAGCCTCTTCCTTTAGGCAGATGCCATCATTTTGCACAATTATGATTCGAGACAAATGTCGTTTACTTGTAAGGTTACTGTTGTGTACCAAGAGTGTCACAAGTACGGTTCCAACCGTGCTCTTTTTACGATGCAAAATCACACTCCATTCCCACTTATGGCATAGTGGAGTCTTTTACAAGCTCCTAAGTTATTTAACTTAATTATTTGTATATATGTTCTTTATGTATAATAATTAAAGTACTTCAATGAATAAAGTAAATAAATAAAAAAACTTATTATAAGAAGTAAAGAAATAAAGAAGGAAGTGTTAGGGTATTTTAAATTTTGTTTTATTTTTAGTTTTTCAAAACTATTTTGTAAAACAATTTTTATGAACCATTTTTTTTTACAAATGAAATTAGGGTTGTAAGTGGGTCCGGGACAACCTGCGAACCTGATTAACCCAACCCGAACCAAACATTAAAAATCGGGTTGGGTTAGGTAAGCGGGTCTGATCAGATCCATTTCAAACAAACCAAACTCAATCGATTTGGGTGTCGGGTTTCAAAATTTTATAACCGAGTTATCTAAACCGAACCGAGGGTAGGGTAACTAATCAGAAAGGTTATATGTACAGGAAGTCATTCCCATTTTTTCACTCAGTTTCTCTAGTGTTCCTTCTTTTGTGTTGTCCCTCTCCTCACCTCCTTGCATTGTCTTGCTCCCGTCTCCTTGCTATCACCATTCATCACCGTGAGTTGCCAACGTCGTTGAGTTTTCGTTGTCGTTGTGGCGTGAGTTGCTGCCACCGTCCCTAGAGAAAGCTTGCAGCAGCGTCATGGAAATCCAAGCCCGAGAATCGCGCATCTCTACCACAATCTCGCCCTTTTTGACTTTTTTGCTTCGCTGCATCTGAAGCTTCTTCCACCGCTGCATCTCGATCCCTTGTTCTATGTCTCTGCTTTCTGGTCTCTCTCGATCTTTTGCTCTATGGTCACCTGGACTCACAGTCACAATGGAACAAGGGAGGTTGGCTGGGGGTGATTTTTTTTGTTGTTTGGTAATTTTTTGTCTCTGAATCTTTTGATTGTTGTTATAGAGATTTTGCAATTTGAAAAGGAAAATAAGATCTTTCTAGATTTTTTTTTTCATTTTTAATGTTCTTTTATTTCAAATTTTATATTTTTATTTCTAACCTGATAACCCGACCTGGTCCAACTTGTTAATGATTTGGTTGGTTTGTTTTGGTTTGGTTTGATTTGGTTTGGTTTGGTTCGGGTTGTATGGTATAAAGTAAATAAATCGCCCCAACCTAACTTTTTGTCATTCAATTGGTTGGGACTCTAAAACCCATCAAACCCGACCATATCCGACCTGATAACACCCCTAAATGAAATAATTTATTTATAGTATTGCTATCATAAAAATAAAAAAAATTAAATAATAAATTTTCAAAACATCTCAAAGTAATTTTAGGATTTTAATTTTTTAAAGTAAAAATATTGTAAACTTTTTAAAACTATTTTAAAAATCTGTCCATCAAATAATTTTTTCAATTTTTTTATTTTAAAAAACAAAAACTATTTTTGAAAGTTATAAATAAAAGTGACATTTTATGTACACGTGTCACAATTAGGGTGATAAATGAGCTGAGCCAAGCCGAGTACTTAAAGATCAGGCTTGGCTTGTGATAAAAATGGATGGCTCAAGCTTGACTCATTTATTTAAACGAGCCAAACTTAAAGCTTGAGCTTGACATGTTAAAGAAAAACAAAGTTTGAGTTTGACTTGTTTAGCTCATTTATAACTTCATTATTTTTGCTTTTATGAAAATTTTCATTAAATATTTTTAAAATTTTTGAATTTAGTATTTTAATAAATATTTTACTATTAAATGATAATATAAAAATTAAAATATATTCTTAATGTATGATATATATATATATATAGTTAAGAATTCTAAAATATTATTTTTTTTCAAAATTTAATACATTACTTCTTGACTAATATAAGAAATATTTTAATACTTATTTTTAAATATATAGAGTAATTATTTTATTTTATTATTTATTTTAAAAATAAATTTATAACTGTATTTTTCTTTTTATATTTTTTATAAACGTTAGTTTACTTTAAATATTTATATTATTTAATTATTATATATATAATAAGTGAGTTATTCACGAGCTCTTAATGTCAAGCTTCTAAGGCTTGAGCTTGGCTCATTTTTAAACAATCAAGCATAATTTTAAGCTTGGATTTGTTTGTTTAATTAAACAAACGAGCTTGATCGAGCATTTAACGAGTCGGGCTCAAATAATTCACGAATAACTCAGCTTATTTACAGCCCTAGTCACAATTGTGACAGTTCGCTAGCGGCCGTGATCCCAGTTGAGATAGCACCAACACAAAAAAAAAATTAAGAGTTCTTTTTTTAAAACATTTTTTATTTTCATTTCTTATTTTTTTGTTTTGATGACAAATAATGTTAATTTATTTTTTTTTCATTTTTTTTAATTTTTTAAGGTTTTGTAAAAGAAAATTTGAGAAATCAATACAAAATTGTTTTTACAATTTCTTTTGTAAAACTTTGAAAGCAAGTACATAATTATATGTTTTCATAATTATCAGAATTGAAATTAGTTTGGTAATTAAAATTATAAAATAGGAAATAAAAACAAAAAGTATTTTTTCAAAGTAAACGAGCCTAAGTATAAAGAACGAAAATATATTTTAAAAACTTCCAAATAAACAATACCACATTATTTTGATCATAAATTAAGTTCCATATTGTAAAATAGTTATGTCAAGTCATATAATATAAGGGAGATAATTGAAATGACACCATCATTTACATAATATAGTAATTAAGTAAATGTTAATTTAAATTATTATTGTATGGTCATAATTTAATAATAATTAACTCAAAATAATAGTATTACACATACTTAATTACGTGATGCTTTGGTTAAAAAACAATTAACTATAAACTAATTAACGGTGAATAAATAATTGATAACTAATATACCAACTACAGTAGGTGATGGTTTACTTTTTTTTTTTACCAGTTTCTACTTCTACATGTTAGAATTAATTATTATCACGAGTCTGTGTGTTTGTGATGTTTTTAATTTACCCCTTCGTCTATTCTTCTGTCGAAACAGTATGCATGAATTTGTCAATTTAGACTTTGTCAAGTCATCTTACAATCGCACCCAAGAAAAAACATATTGAGTCAAGTCAATTATATCGTACACCATGAAAGTCAATAGTAAACATATATTTTAGCTAGAATAATAATTATAATTATGATTTAACTATGTCAAAACAAATTTAAGTTATTAATTAGACAAAAAAAATATGAATGACTTTAATCGTCCCTCTAACTAATCCAAGATTTCCTAACCAACAATCCCAGTAAACTATTGCTTATTGTTACTGTATACCAGGGGAATGGCTTGCTTGAGTGGTACGCTTGGGTGGTTGGCGGGTAATACTTTATCGGATGCACTCCAGTACCCTCCGGGAGACGGGAGAGTGGCTTTTGATATCTTCTCTTATTGAAAAGATGCATAAAGACTAAAACTACATAAAAATAAGTCGTGTATTCTTTGTTAAATTGTTTCGAAGACGTAGTATAGATTTTAAATGAAACACGTGTATGAGAATGTGAAAAAGGAGAGAATGCAATCAAAATTATAGGAGAATGGTTATAAGGGATCAAGAAATTTTTTGAAAAATTAAAAATACAAATTTTAATAGCTAAAACATTGTCCTTCAACCCTAAAATATTAGGACCGTTTAAGAAAAAATAAAGAAAAATGTGTTTATCAATGTACCAAATTACCGTCTTTCTCACCGTAGAGTACAATAGAATAGAAGTATTTCTCTAGTTTTATAACGATGATTTGTAGATAGGAAGAGTTAATATTGTGATTGTGTTCACTAAATATGGTGAACACGTTTAGAGTGTGTTTGGTAAAGCTAACTGAAAGCTTAAAGCTAGCTGAAAGCTGAAAAACTAGCTGATTTGACTGAATGTGTTTGGTAAAACTAGCTGAAAATGGTAAAATGACATATAAGGACATTATTGATTATTAAATAATGATAAGTGAGGGTAGTTGAGGGATAAACTTGTAATTAATTTTCAGTTAGTAGTTGAAAATTGGAGCTTTTTTAAAAAAGCTACCTCAAGTACCTTTTCAAGAAAAGCTAATAGCTACCCAAAAAAGTTACCTTATCAAACACAGCTGGAATGGTTTTAGCTACTAATTTCAGCTTTCAGCTAGCTAAAATGGCTTACCAAACACACTCTTAGTTACAATAGAGTTTGGATAAATTTTTCTACAAGAGAAGAAAATAAAAATAAATCAAGAAAATGAAATGATTTCAACCTCTATCATAAGTTAAAATTAGATATTTATGAAAAATGTTAAATAGAAGATGTTTTGGAAAAAAGATGAGGTGTAAGGATTAATTTCAACTTATGGAAGAAGTTGGGGTAGTTTAGATAAAACTTCGATAGAAATAAAATGAATGAAAAAGGTAAAATGAATACAACCTCTTCCAAAAGTTAAAATTAGTTATTTATGTAGAAGTTAAATGAGATAGCTTATGAATATGTTGAGTTATAGAGACTAATTTCAACTTAGGGAAAAATTGAATTCATTTTACCTTTTTCATTCATTGCAATATTTTCTTTCCTTAGACCATCTCCAATGGAGCATCTTACTAAAGTTGCTTAAAACATAATTTATTATTATTTATGTGGGTCATATTTGTACACATCATCTCTTTTTACTTTTTAAGCAACTTTTACAATTTAAGCAACTCTACGCTCCAACAGAGCAACTCTACAAGAACTTCAAAAAGGACCCCACAAACTACCGCACATTTATTATTTTAATATTTTAATTCAACTTAAAATACTAATTGATTTTCTAAATAAAAATTAATTTTCTAAATAGAATTTAAATATAATAAAATAAAAATTTTTTTAAATAAAATTTAAACATAATTAAATATAAATTTTTTTTTCTAAAAAATTTAAACGTAATTACATTTTTTTAACCCAACTATTACATTTTTTTAAAAAATCCCCACCCATCCATCTATCTAGATTCTAGACTCTTCCATCACCTAAAAAAACCCATCCCACTTTCTATTCTCCCACCCCACCAAGTTCTCAAACTTCTCCCACCCATATCCCCTCTCTTCATCAGTATCACCTCCTTTCTTCTTCCACCAACCACTACAAGAAATTCAGGTATTAGCGACGACCTTTTGGCCGTCTCTATAAAGGGAAAATTATCGCAACAATGTAATTAGCGACGGCTTAGCAACAACCACAAAGATGTCATTAAAATGCTCGTTGT
Organism: Sesbania bispinosa; assembly: GCA_026901365.1. Lineage (NCBI taxonomy): Eukaryota > Viridiplantae > Streptophyta > Magnoliopsida > Fabales > Fabaceae > Sesbania > Sesbania bispinosa. Next base: position 1,233,125 of record QLOH01000235.1, read on the forward strand.
TAATACCGTAGCGACAAGCAAAAACAGTCGTCGCTACGTAGCGTCTGCTTGGCCGACGCTAAAGTCGTCGTTATGTTGAAGTTCATCGCAAAGTGAAAAGATCAAAGGTCGTTGCTAAGTCATCACGTCGTAACGACAGCCTAGGCCGTCGCTAATAATTATATTATTTTTTTAAAAAAATATAACTAGTGACGGCCATGGCCGTTTCTAATGATTATATTAATTTTTTTAATTGAACTTAGGGTTTTATATTTAATTTTGTTTTAATTTACGGATTTACGGTTGAATTATTATAGAAATTCAATTTTTTATTTATTTTATAAATTTATAACATATTTGTTAACGATCTAAAATATAAAGAAAAACAATAAATATTATATAAAAAAACCATATAAAAAATATATATAAACAATATATATATATATACAAAGTGTATAAAAACATAATATAATAAAAAAAATCACGGCTGATGGCGACGACGCTGCTATGGTGGTGGGCCACGATCCTCATCCTCATCCACGGGTTGGTCATCCAGGTCGCCATCGTAGTGCAGGTGCGGTTGAGCCTGACTGTAGCTGGTAGAACCACCTACATTGCGGGCATCCAACACTAACTGCAACTGTTGTCGGAGTCGTGCGAAGTCCTCCTCCAACCGTGCGTACTATGCCTGACAGTGATCAACCTTCTCTTCAGCTCGGATAGCCTGCAACTTTGCTTCGATGACTTCTCGGCGCAGCGCCTCGTCAGACGAATGTCGTGACCCGTCACTCCCGCTAGTATGAGCCCGAGACTCCTAAGTGAGTCTGGTCACATCAGGACGAATGTTGCTTAACAAGTCCCCGATGCCATAACAACGACCTCGAGTCTTGCCACCAGTAAAATCCTTCCAGATCTGTAGCTTGGTAGACCCATCAGTGATGAAGTTGTCCCCCATCTGTGACTCCACCTCCCTCAGCCGGTCATGGCAATTTGTCTGTTGAGTAGAGATAAACTTATATTAAGTTAGTTATTCTATTGCAAATATATGAAATTATATAAAAAACTAATGCTAAGCATAATTTTGACTTACATATGTGGACCGTGCTCGGTCGTCTACCCAGCCATCACCCTTTTTTGTGTAGGTGACAACAAAAAACTCATCGGGATCTACATCCCGCCCAAGCTGTCGACGTTATACAAAAGAATTACACCAATTAATTATTTTAATTACAAATACAAAAATAATATAGAAGAGTAGCTTTCTACTTACCATATCCAGCGCGACTTCAATGTGGGCCTTGTCGCCCATGGCGTGGACTGTCCCGCCCCGACGAGAAGCCCGATTGCTCTTGTTACGAGCAGACTTCCCCTTGAACTCATCACATGCCCAATAGGCAAAAAGACCCTCGCAGACCTCCTCACCACCCCAAGTGGGCCTGGTCCCACTCGTCCGGGTCTTGTTCAGCATATCCCGAAGGCGTCTAGCAATCATCTGCTCGTACATCGTCTTAATCTGGACCTCGTCCTCAGGGGATCAAGTAACTCTGCTCTGTAAAAGAAAAACCTTTTAGGGTAAGTCATTTAAAAATGTCATAACAAGTTAAAAAAATAATGTAAAACGAAAATATTTTACCGTAAATTTCTCCCACCACTTGTCCCTCACATCCTTCGGGGTGACCTCCCACAAATAGTAAGGACCCCGAATTTGTGATCGGATCGCATGACCATTGGCCGTGATTGGGGGTTGTTAGGCACCCAACTTCAAAATAAAGAAATTCAATGTTAACACTGCAACTTATAAAAATTCAAAATATTATGGAAATAAAAAATTGTAGAAACTCACCCTCTACCATAAGCCCGGATGATAACCCTACCGTGAGGGTCCCACTCATGATCGGCACTAGAGATGGCACCCTAGTGCGAAGGCAGCTGTACATCAGGCTCGGGGTCAGTCTCTGCATCAATGTCAACTTGGGGGTGGTCCTCACCCTCCGAATAAGAAATAAGTGGCAAGTCATCCTCTAGCAGTTGATGACCTACCTCGGGGGCAACCTCCTGATATCCCGGAGTAGGGATGAGCCTCATTTGCTCCATGAAGGCTCCAGTTGATGCAGCAGGTTAAGCAACCTCTGCAGGGGTGGGGACCACTTACGGTGCAGGGGCGGAGAAAGAAGGCTGCTTCGGGCAGCTGCTTAGGGAGGGGGAGGTTGGCCCTATCCCGACGTAAGCGAGCTGCCTGTGCAGCAAGCTCGCCCGTTGGGATGAACCTCCCTCTAATTGGTGGGACTTTCTGTCCATCCCTACCACGCATACAAGACATAATTACCAAATTTTAAATAGGTTAAATTAAATATTAAAAAACATACCATTAAATTAAATAAATAACTACATAATAACCTAATATATAATTGATAATTAATTACTAATAATTAATAATTAATTACTACATAATTACTAATTAATAACTACATAATTACTAATAATTAATTAATAAATAACTAATAATTACTAACTACATAATTACTAACAATTAATAACTACATAATTACTAATAATTAATTACTAATAATGAATAACCTAATAATTAATACCTAATTACTAACTATTAATAATTAATAAGTACATAATTACTAATAATTAATTGCTATTAATTACTAAATAACTACCTATATATTTAAATACATATATAACTAAAATAACTACCTACATAATTAAATAACTAACTACATAATTATATAACTATAATTAAAAAACATTAATTAATTAAATAATTACCTAAACGATAGCAGCTAGTGGTGGACGGAGGCTGGTGGTGGTGGACGGCGGAGGACGAAGAGGGAGGAGGGACAGAGGGAAACAACATTTTACAACGGCCATTCCACGACGGTTGTAGTGCAACCGTCGTGGAAAGTGACACGGTGGCATTTTTGAAATTATTTACGTAACAATAAACTATGGTCGTATGGGAACTGTCGTGGAAAGTACATACAACGACGGTTCCCATGCAACCGTCGTTGAAAACTCCAGGAAAATAAAAAAAAAGGAAAAAAAGTCAAGTTTTTAACGACGGTTGTTCTACAACCGTCGTGGAAAGTGGCATAAGGCATGAGGGTTTCAAAAAAATGGTGGGTGTCAATAGAACAAATTTGGGGTGCAGGAGTAAAAGGGTGATTCTATTACGGGTGTGTTATGACCTCGTAGAAAGGGGGTACAAGAAGTTAAAAAGGGGTGCAGAGGCAGAAGGGTTTAAAAAAAAGTAGCGGGTGTCAATAGAAATAATTGGGTGGTGCAGGAGTAAAAGGGTTTTTTTACGACGGTTATAAAGGTAACCGTCGTAGAAGTCGTGTAAGGGGGTGTTAAAATCAAAATATGGGCGATGCAGAAGTAAATCGTGGAAACCACGACGATTATACTTTGAACCGTCGTGGTTGATCTTGTTTAACCTAAGGGAGACCCTCTCTTCTCACACAGCGCCGCACGCGATCGAGTTCACCTTTCTTTCTCTTTCAAGCACCGTCCATGTCTCTCTCTCCCAAGCATCGTCCCTCTCTCTCACTCCGTGAAGCTCTCCCTCTCCCTTTCCCCTCTGTGAAGCTCTCCCTCTCCCACTGTCCCTCTCTCCTTTTTCCCTCTCCCCACCGTGAGACTTCTCTCTCACCGCCGTCTCTCTCCCTCAAGCACCACTGTCTACTATCAGGTTTTGGAGATTTTTATCTTTTCCACTTCTTATAATTTTCTTACTATCGGTTAGGGTTTAGTATTTTTCATAAGCTATATCTATTCATCTTTTCTATGTCATTACTCTTCTTGAAGTTAATTTGTTTCCTGCGGATTTAGTAAAATGGTAGCCTTAACATTGTTGCTGGTTGTGTTCCTTTGAGTGAGTCTGGTCTTTTCCTAAATTCGGACCCATGCCCCCACATATGCATCTGCAAATAATGGTCAAATTTCATTTTAGTTTGCAAATTACTGAGATTATTAATTAGACATGTAATTCATTTCTAATTGATCCCAATAACTTGCTTTAATTATTTTTTACCATTGTCACTAATTAATTGTTAATCTTACTAATGGTGTGTAATTAACTAGTCAAATTCTCGTCAAAGTCATTACTAGTACTATAGGAATGGTGAATTATACATGTTTCTAATGGTGAATTATGCTATCTGTATTTTTTATATATATACTAATATACATTTTGATTTTCTATGCTTATTGTATCCAAGCTGGATGTTAATTAGCATGGGTTTCGGTTCTAGATATCAGACTTTTTTTTGTCAGAAATTTAATGTTAAATCTAATGTATGACTGATTCCATGTTTGTTTTCCATATAGGAACATTTTGATATACCAAATGTTCCGTCATTGGAATCGAAGGTATTGTCTTCGATTGTTATGAAGTGGCGTCAGTTTAAGTCGCAGCTGACGAATACATATATATTTGGTCCAAAGAAGGGTGAGAATCCTTCTACCAAATACCAGGGGATTGATGAGGAAACTTGGGAACAACTTGTGCAAGCCCGACAAAATGATAATTGGCAGGTTAGTGCAATTGAGTTTGTTTTACTTATTAATTTATGCATAGATATATAGTAATTTATTATTCATTCACTACAGGAGGTTAGGAGGAAGGCAAAGGAAATTCAAGCACATAATGTTATAAGAAGCTTGAGGAAAACATAATAAAGCAGAAGTTGAAAGATGGAGCTGCAGATCTTAGCGATCCTGTTGCGGACCCTCCATCACCTCCTACACGTCATGAAAAATGGAAGCAGGCCCGTCTTAAATGCTCAGGGGTATATACCTCTGAAGAATCACGCGTAATCTCTGAGAAGATTGTAAGTTTTAATTTTGTAATTGCTTTTTTATTTCATATACCAAGTCTTGATTCCATACTCATGAATGTCACAATATTTGTTTTTCACAGGATTCACTGGTTGAGGAATCTACTCAGGGTACCTTTAGACCACACGGTCGTTAGGATATACTTTCTACTGCCGTTGGACGACCTGAGCACCCTGGTCGTGTTCATGCTGCTGGATCAGGGGTTGGTATTTGGTCATATTTTGGTCCTATCTCACGGGACTCCTCATCATCTGTGCCCCCTAACAGTGAGACCATGCAACAGTTCAGACAGGAGCTCAGAGAGGAGATCACACAGGAGGTGAGACAACAGATGCAGCAGGAACTTATGGTCCAAGTGGAGCAGATCAAGCAGGAATTTGTGCAATCACAGCAGGTAGGTTCTCCTATTTCTGAATTTGGGGCTCATACAGTTAGAATCAACACAAAAGGTAGTTGTTCACCTGAAGGGGGTCCGGGGGATGACATGGGATCCATAATCCCATGTGAGTTGTATGTGGAGGGCACACCAACCCCTACGTTGGTCGCTACGGGGAAGGTCTTCATAGGGGGCCACCATGGTACATAATATGCCTCTTTCACCAGACACGGTCAAGGTAACAGTGGAAAAGGTTATAGTTGTTGATGCTCATGTGCCTATCCAAACATTGGAGGTTGCTATTGTGGTACAAGCATATCAGACCTTTATTTCCTGGCCCTGTCATCTAGTTAGGCAGACTCCAACCCCCATGGTATACTTGGCACTTAAATATATTACTACATTTCACATTTAAATGTTTGTATTTTATCTCCTTAACAATGTATATATCCATTGTTCTTTATGTGCAGCAAAAACTTCAGAAAAAGAGACATAAAGATAATAAAAAGGGACCTTTTTCAACCGATGATCCGCTGACTAATGTGATGGAGGTTGGAGTGGCCATTCGTTGGAGTAGTTTGGAGTTGCCATGGGAAACGGAAGTTTTTGGTCAGGAATGTCCCAACCCACTATATTTAACCATGCCAGATATAACAGAGGTTGTGCAGGGTGATGTATATCTGAACATCACTATCATTCATGTGTGGGAGTTGTAAGTACATTGACAACTAAACTTGTAGTTTTCTTATTAACTTACTTTACTAGGAAAATTTTCACAAGGAAATATGTTTTATTTTAGGTATTTGTCTTCATTATGCTCACATGAGGAAGTGTACGGATTCATTGACCTTAATCTAACCTTCGAGGGTGCCAATCCAAGAATAGAAATACAGAAATACATCGCCAACAGCATGCTCAATGAGGACAAAAAGATCTATTTAGCACCTTACTACCATTGTAAGTGCAAATACTTCTAAGTTATTTAATATTTTTATCATTATCAATGTGAATATCTTGCAGTATTAATTAATTTCCAATGCAGCCGCCACTGGCAACTACTGGTTATATCCGTCAAAGATCACACCGCTGTATGGTTTTGTTCATTGTATAAGAAGCCCACTAAAAAAATTCAAGAATTAGTCAATAAGTAATGACAAACAATTTATTATCATTATTAGTCTTTTTTAGGTTATAATTATTCTCTAACTTGTGTTTTGTTTTTTATATTAGTGCCTATGCTTCATATCAATTGATGTTAGGTAAAGCTTGACTTAGAGCTCCTAAGCTATCATGGAAATACCTCAAGGTATTTACATGCATTAAATAAGATATTTCATTAAACTCTTGTGTATGGTTTTAATTATTTGACTATTCATTTTGAATTGTAGTGTAACAAACAAGATGGAGGATATGAGTGCGGCTATTACATCATGCAATGGATGTCTTCAATTGTGCAAGGTGGTATTCAAAACGCATGGGAGCAGGTAATTCAGCATGAATAATCAATTCTTCAATAAATCCACATTCATAATTGATCTATCCACGAATTTCAAGTTATTTCATTTTGCAGTTTTTCATGGATACCAGGCCATTTAACTCTGATGCAATTGATTATATCAGAAAGACATGGGCTAAATACGTTATTGAGTTATATAACAAAACTTTAGAGTAGTTGACCATAGTTTGATTAGTTATACTATCTTTTATATAGTTGTATGTTTATGTATTTAGTTTTTACATGACAAACACTATTATGTACACTGGTTATACTATAATCTTTGAAATGTTGTATTTTGAAGTTAATGGATGCAAATTTGATTAAAATGTTGCTGGTATTTCGTTCTGTACAATTTCTGGACTGTTCTGGTTGTTTGTAGGTTTGGGAAAAGGATAAAAACAGAATGAACCAAAAAAAAATTGACTTTCCACGACGGTTGTGACCTTAACCGTCGTGGAAAGTGACTTACGACGACGATTATGACCATAACTGTCGTGAAATGAGGCCAAGATGAAGGCCATCTGAAGACCTTTTTACGACGGTTAGGTAAGGAACCGTCGTGGAAAGTAGGAAACCACGACAGTTCCTTACGTAATCGTCGTAAAAAAGGTCTTCAGATGGCCTTCATTTGGCCACATTTCACGACGGTTGTGACCACAACCGTCGTTGTATATGCAAGAAACAACGACGGTTCCTTTAACAACCGTCAAAGTTTCTAATTTACAATGACGGTTGTGAAACGTCGTCAAAATTCCAGTTTTTTACGACGCCTAGATCCACGACGGTTCTTCCAACCGTCATAAAAGGCCTATTTTAATCGTCGTAAAAGACCCTTTTTACACTAGTGGCAACCTACGAAGATTCTGATTGGTTCAAAATGAACCTATGAACAAGGGAGAGTGTTTAATCGGTGAAGATTTGAAATTGAACGAGAGGGGGGGAGAGAAAGAGGAGGTGGCCGAGCTAAGAGGAGGAGGAAGGGGAGGAAGGGGAGGAAGGAGGAAGAAGAAGAGGGGAGGGGGAAAGGGTTTTGTGCGAGTAAGTTTTAAACTTAACGACAGTCTGGCCGTCGCAACGACCCTTGCTAAGTTAAAAAATTTCTTTGATGCACCAATTTTAATTTTTAATTAAAAATATAGAGATAGCTTGGCCGTCGCTACATATATTTATTTAATTTTCAGAAAAAAAAATTAGTCTTTTCAGTTTAACGACGACCTGACCATCGCTACAATGCAAAATGTAGCGACGGCCTGGCCGTCACAACGTATTAATGACACAGCTGCGCGTTGAGCTATGCATTTAATGCTGTAGCGACGCCCATAGCGACGGTGCATAGCCGTCGCTACGTTTTCGTGTCTAAATCAGCGCATTATTGTAGTGAACCCCACTAAACTCCTTCTCTTCTGCACCCGTATAGCCCCCTTTCTTCTTCCACCCACCCCACGAAATTCCTTCTCTTCTCCACCCACAACATCCTCTTTCTTCACCCCCAAAGTCTCAACCTTTCTTCCATCTCCCACTCAGCCGCACCCCTCTCTTCGCCCATCCCACCAAACTCCCTCTCTTCTCCCACCCGCACCCTCAAAGCTTCAACCTTTCTCTTTTTTCATTTTGTTTATTGTTTTTGTTGTAGGTTTCTCTGATCAAGATGGAAAGTTCCTTGGTTATGTTCGTTGCGCTAGTGGCCGCGCATGGATGCTCATGGCCGCGATCTGCCTCTTAATGCCCATGATCACGTTGAGTCCTCTATTTCTCCCCCTTTTCTGTTGATTTTCCCTCTTTTGGTTTTTTTTTTATCTGAAAATTTCTCCCCTTTTATACTCAAATTTCAGGTTGCCTTCATGATGTTGCTGATTTGATCATCTTCAATTCCTCATTTTTGTTATTTTTTCCTCATTTTTTTTGTATTTTTTATTTTTTAATTTATTTATTTCTTTAATTTATCTGTATTTTATTATTTTTTTGTAATTTTCTATACTAATTGGTTGGTTGTTTCTGTAATTTTCTTTATAAACTGTGTAATTATTTTAATTTGGTGTAGCAACTGACTTGAATCCCACCCGCTAAATTCAGTTAATTTGCATTTCTTTACTGTTTTTTTTTACTAAGACCCGAAAAATTCGACTGCTTCCACAAACTTATGGGTTCTTCAATTTTTTAAGCACTTCATGTCATTAATCTCCAACAGGGAGTGAGTTGCTTGAGGAGTTTCTTAAAATTAAGAAATGTGTAAGTACTCCCAGTTAGAGATGCGAAGTTCTAGCTTAATTCTAGAGAAGTGTATCTAAAGTAGTTTGTATTCATTTTATTTATTTATTTATTTATTTTGCAAGTGTTTATTGAGAAGTTTATCAGTAAATACGATACGCGTAAATACTAGTTTCTGGTGTCTAAACAAGTGGAAAGATCAAAAGATAAGGGAGAGGACAGATTGTTGATATGAAAACGAACTTTTCTTGGTGTGTTACTATAGTTGACTCAAATGAAGCTCTTTAATTGCTATGAATTAATGTCCTCCACTCAGTTCTTTGAAATCTATTTGGTTGAGAAACTAACAACGAAACCGAAAAGGAAAAGTCAAATTCATGAATTTACTAATTCTTTTTTCCCTTTAAAGCAAATATTAAGTTGACTAAGTTTACTTGTTCAAATAATTAATAATACTTTTTAATAAAATATTTTTTTTAAAGAAAAACTATTTGATTTTCAAGAGAAGAGATTAAGGCGGCCGGTTTGCTACCTAATGACATTTGCTGCACTTGTTAATATGTAAGAAAACGAAATCAGACAACTCAAGACTCGTCAAAAGCAAAATCAAGATTTTCAATGTCTAAAAACATTAAACTACGCTTCAATTCAATAGGTAGGAGATATGAACTGGACTTTAAATACATAGTAGAAAATGAACTAATGCACTCAATCGATGTCATAAATTAAAACTACAAATAGGGAAAAAGAATTAAAAGGACTGGATCTCACATAATAAAAAGGGATAAACATGCAATATATACTACAATATATAGGTCTCTTAGGTCTCTTGGAATGTAGAAAAGGGTCACATGTATCTTTTACGAGAAGCAATCTTGTTTGAGCCGGGAATTCAAACATCAACATCATGGTGGGACTAATTAACTCTCCCAACAAGAAATTTTTTTATCCACAAAATTTGAACCTGAGATCCTACTTAAATTATACCACTTGAACCAACCCTCATCGGTAGAAAAGGATAAATTGGGACTTCAAAAACTTATATATTAAGGATAATCTGATCTCTCAATACTTAAAAGAGATAATATTTTGGTATTAACTTAAAGGGTACAATTTATGCTTCTCAAAATCTAAGGCTATATAAATTAAAAGTCAATTTAGTTTTAGAAAATATTTTTTTCTTTTGTTTTTATTTTCACTAATAACTACATAAACATTATATTATTTATTATTTTATCTTTTATGTTTAAATATTTATATAAAAAGGTTAAAAATTAAACAACATCTATGTTTAATTAAATATAGAAAACAGCTAGCTACATATTGGTTCATTGTCAGTTTGTATTGGTTTTATTAGTTTTTGACTGCGGCAATATTGATCGGTTCAATTTTTTCAACTATATACCAACCTCCACATAGGTGTACCGTGTATATAAACATTAACATATAGTAAAAGGATATTTTACTTTAATTTTGGAGTAAATCATTTTTAATTACATCCTTGAATACCTTTTTATTTATAGACATTAATTTAAAATGTTATTTATAATTATATATTAATAATAAAAAGTTAATAATAATTAATTAAATCAAAATTAAAAAATAGCAATACACATGTGATGCTTATAGATTCACAAATTAAATGATTTATTATAAAACTAACGGTGAATAAATATCTGATAACTAATATATACTGACAAAGGTAGATAATGGTATAGTAGAACAACTTTTTTATTTGTTTATTATAGTTCTGCAAGTTAGAATTAATAGTAAGTTCTATATATATCTTCGTACGTGATATTTTTTCCCCTTTGTCTACTGCTAGAATTAGACTCGAAGTCATCGATGGTACCCAAAAAAAGAAGACTGAGTCAAGTCAATGATATACATACACAATGAGAAAGTTAATATATAGTTAATATTTTTAGATAATTAGTAGTATATAACTCTTATGAATTACCTACTTCAGAAACAATTACGTTATTAAAATATATGACGTATCACAGCAGTCACAAAATGAACCTGATAGTTAATTATAGCGGCCGTCTATGTTGAGCAAATATTTTGGAGGTTATATATAAAATTGGGTTTTGATTAAAAAGGTATTATTTATCAGTTTCATTTGAAGAATTTTTCAATTTATCTGTCTCACTTAGATATTTAAAAAGATATTGATTATATTTTTCAACTTTTACTTTAATTATTAAAAGAGATAATAAATGAAAAAATTTAATGTAAATCAATACATTTATCGTATTTTTTAATATGTGTGTTTTCATGTGAGACGGATAAATATGAACAAAGCTAATAGATTAAATGAAAAAAAAAGGAGGAATCAAATTATATCAATATAAGTTACACCAAGTTTTACACCGTTGAATAACTTTTTAATAAATCATTGTATTAAATAAATCATCATTGGATTGAAAGTTGTTATCATATAGATCAAATATATATAATTTTATATAATCCAAAATTATTTGATATGTCATTGAGATGTCTCAAGATTAATGTCATATATATTTAAAATATATGAAAAAAATAACCATTTGATTATCAATTTATCAGTGTTCAAATTTTATGAAATTTGACACAAATAATCACGATGATGAATAAATATAGTTCAACCGTTGGATTAATAAAAATCACATTTGATTTATGTTATTAATGGTGTAACTTATACTGGTGTAATTTGATTTACCTTTTAAAAAAATAGTTTGTAGATTTATCATACAATTTGTGGTTCACTTAATGAATTTCAACCAGGTTTTTACAACTCAAAATTGATAACTAAAAATAACTTTTTGTGGTTTTCAAAATGTCCGTTTTAAAAAAATAAAATGTGGTTTTTAGTTTTCAATTTTAATTTGTGAAACTTGGTTGAAATTTTTTAAAAATAAAAAATTGAAAACTCACATCCACATATCTCATTAATTAGATTAACTACAATTAGATTTAGAAGCGTGATAATTGAATTAGGATCCTGTCCTTCCAATTTCTCTCTCTAGTACTCTCATGAAAAAATCACAATCACACATTTACCTTTAATATATAGTTGAGATTGACCACCTCATTGCAAACTTTAACCATGTATGATCATGAAAGCGCTAGGTATATATATAGAATTGTTTCCCCTTCATCTTGAACACTCAATTTTTACTATATCTTTTATTTCAAAAAAAATTACTTTATTTTGAATTCTAAGATATCAGAGCTGCGTTCCACAATTCACAGTCATGGTGAGGAATTCCATGATATCTCATTAATTATTTTAAGATTTATTTTTCTGGTCATTTTCTATAAAATACTATTTTATAGCGGTTGCTTATATTTTATTAAATTATTTATTATTAAGATTTGACTGAAAAGATTTTGAATGTTACACTAGGCCAACATGTTCCATAATTGACGTCGTCACCATTTAATATCATTTAACACTTATAGCTATACACCCTCCACCATTAGAGTAAGTGGGGTTAGGCTAATTTTTCCTATCCTATTTCTATTATTTTGGTCACCGAATTAGTTTGAAAATAATTTTGTAAAACTAGAAAGAGTAAAAAACTGAAACTAAAATTACAAAAAGTAAAAAATGATTTTGATTTTTAAAATGAATTTAATTAATATACACGGTTTGTGTAAAGAAATTTTACATAGAAATTCAATGGTATGCCACGACATCATTTAATGAATGTGACATTTCATGTGTTATTAAATTCAATAAATGATATGGTAGCACATCGTTTGATATCTATATAAAATTATACTGAAAATGTATATATATTAAACTCTTTTAAAATATTCAAAACTTAAATTGAAAATCACCCAAAATAATCCTTAATTAGTTGCTTCTGTTTATTTTCAATTGGTTACTAGTTATGAGTTTAAAATTAATTACATTCAAGAGAATGGTGTCATACCTACTCGGCTACTCACAAGTCAGTTGTATATATCATGTGTATTTCAACTTATTCTTAGTTTTTATTCCCTATATATACTGAATTCTTTTATGAAGGACTTTAATATAACTCAATTACATCGTAAGAATTTTTTTTATTAATCAATAATTAGAATAGTGAAATTAACCAGATTTCAAACACTATAAGAAATCAGTGATTTAAATGTGAACAGGTCGACCATGATATCGTCGTTAGTAGCGTCAGTCAGGCCGACGCAAGACTGATTTTTTTTTTTACATTTTTTTACGTAGTGTCGTCCTGGTCGACGCTAACTTTATTCAATGGTGTCGGCTAATGGTAAAATAATTTTTTTTTAAAAAAAAAAATTATTTCGCGTCGGCCAGGCCTACGCAAGGCTGATGCTATAAGTTGAATTTTTTTTTACATTTTGTTATGTAGTGTCATCCTGGCCAACGCTAACTTTATTAATTTAAATAACGTCGGGCTAGCCGATGCTAATGGTAAAATACACTGTTTTTAAAATTTTATTATTTAGCGTCAATCAGGTTGACGCTAAAGGCAAAAAAAAATTTTAGCGTTAGCCTATGTAAAGTCAGTGTTGGCCTGACCGACGCTAATTTCTTTTTATTGTTTCACTATGTATATAATATTTTGCACTATATATTTCAAGAAACAAATATAGTGTAAGGGTAATGCTTTTTTTGGTATCATGCAGGTTACGGAATTCAATCTAGCGTCGAAATCGGTTTGATCCGATCACAATGGCCAACACTATGTTGTGACGGTCATGGAACTAGCGTTGGCTATTTGCGACTGTCAGGCTGATGCTACATAGCGACGGCCAGGCCATGCTACATAGCGTCGGCCATAAAACGTCATCTCTACTGCATTAACGACGAGGTTTTTAGAGACAACTGATGGGCCGTCGCTAATTATGAAAAATAGCGACAATTTTTCCCATGTAGTGATGACTTTTGGCCTCGCTAAAAGTCAATTTTCTTGTAGCGAAACATGATAATGGATTTCTGATAATGTATTATGAAATTTTAAAAATTTAAATTATTATAAAGAGACATAAATAGTTTTATGTTACATCTACCGAAATATTAAATTCAAAAGGAATTGGGTATATATATATTGAAGCAAATTGCACTAGGAAGAAAAAAAAAGTTTGAAGTTTTCAAGATATTACGTAAATGTGGAAATATAGACTTGTATAATTAAAATTCAAAAGGAAATGTGTAAAATGAGCAAATTGCACTAGCAGGGCCGGCCCAAGGGTAAGGTTGCTCAAGTCCTTACTTTAGGCCCCCTATTGTTAGTAATATCCTTTATACAAAAATTTAAAAATATTATTATAATTAGGTTTCATTGGTTTAAAAATTGATTTTCCTCCTTAAGGATTGATAGTTCAATCCTTGCTAAATGAATTTTAACTTTTAAGGCCCCTTTTTTTTCACCTCGTATATTTAAAAGGCCCCAAAATGAAGATTTACTTGAGGCCTCACTACATGTTGGGTCGGCCCTGTGCACTAGTAGGAAGACAAAGGTTATACATTGAAGCTTTAAGATATTATACGTATGGAAGAAACTTAATGGAAGCGCCGCAACAGGCAAATTCTCCCCTCCCCCACAGGGGGTGGGGTTCCTCCTCCACAGGGGGCTTTCCTCCCATTTTAGATGGTTTTTCTCCCACTTTAGGTGAGTTTTCTCTCTTCTATGGTAAGAGTTATTTTCTTTCTCCTTCCATCTTAACAACACCTCCCCTTCCCTTCCTCTTCTCCTTCTCCTTCTTCCACCTTTAAGCATCCATTTTTCATCTCTTCCTTCTTCTCCTTCATTTATACCTCATTTTCTATTGTCACTCTTCTTTTGGTTTCTTTTCCACCCATTTACTTTAGTTGTATTCAGCCATGGTTCGAAAATTTCTTTTCCTCATGAGACATCAATGGGTTTCTTTGTTACCTATGGCAGAGTCATTTGAGTAAAGTAGAGGAACAAAAAAAAAGGGAAGGAAAATGATTTGCAGCAAGCAACTCCATTAACATGGATGTTTTTTAGTTGTGGTATTTTGGTTGTAGTTATTTGAGTGAGCATGATTTGTATTGTAATGTTTATTTGTTTAGAATTGTAATATCACTCTGTTATTGATCTACTGTTGTAGATGTCGTATGGCTGCCTTGAGGCTTAATGAACTTTTCTCTTGGACAAAAAAAAAAAAAGAAACTTAACGGTATTAATTGATTCATTTTTTTTTCTTTAATTTTAAAGTTCTCACAAATTCAATCTGACTTTCTATTCCCTGGCCATGACTTCGTTGTTTAGTTGTTAACTAAATAGATCAAAGAACTTTCCCTTTCTATCGATTTCATTTGGTTTAAGAAAATGTTTTTTTATATATTTTGATTCTTTACTTTTAACTACAAAATGGCATATTATTTCCTTTGGTTTGAGAAAATGTTTTTTATTATTTTTTGGGATGATTTCCTTTTTGGTTTCTTTCATTTTTTTTTTTTTGGTATCTTTTATATGATGGGTTGGAGTACCCCTTTACTCCCAATTAATTAATTCTCTTTGTTTAGCAAAAAAAAATGGCATATTATTTTCACTTTATATTTCTTATTTTTAAATATTCATATATACAAGAAAAATTAAAAGCCAAACGGTTATGGACTAATCCCTTAGGCCCATTAATCAACATGACCCAAATCAATCTTAGCAAAATTTGTAATGTCATTATTGACTTACTACAATTACATATCTGCCTACTTACTACAATTATATATTTGTCCACTTACGACAGTTATATATCTGTCTACTTACTACAATTATATATCTGCCCACTTGCGATAGTTATATACCTGCCTATTGACTACTTTTATTATACCTGCTTACCATATTTACACACGCCTAAGACCCGCACTTACCCTTTTATAATGATACCTGCTTATCATATTTATACAGGCCCAAGACCCTTATAAATAGGAGGTATCAACAATTCACAAGGTATGCAATCTTTACTCAGTCAACCATATTGGTTGTTTAATATATCTGACTTGGGCGTCGGAGTGCCTTTGCAGGTACACCCCCCATCTGAGGACAACCCGGATCCGCTCCCTGACGCCGCCCAAATCCGAGTTCGACATCAGGCGCCTGAGTCCTAGTTCTACACCAGAACATTTTCAAGCGCCCGAGTCCGAGTTCTACACCAGAATATTTGACGCTAGAAGGAGGGCCTCTCCTTCTCCAGCATGACTGTCAGCACCCACCTCCAGAAGATGGGGACGAAGGTCAGCTAAGTTCATAGGACAAGAAATCCATTTAGTTTAAGCTTCTTACAGCACCCAAGCGCAACAATGAAACTGGGATCTTACTTATTAATAAAAACACAATTTTTCCCTCCAAATTTGTCTATTTCACTTTATTCGTCTTTCTCACTTTATTCGTTCTTATTACTTTAACTTCAACCCAAATGTGAAGAACATCTCGGATGTGAAGAACATCTCAACTACATCAAAATAGAAAAGGAAAGTTGTTATGCATTTCATAATTATAAGGATGTGAAGAACATCTCGGATCACCAAAACCGGATGCGAAGAGCATCTCGACTCAACCAAAATAGAAAAGTAAAGTTGTTATGCAGTTCATATTTATAAGGAAGTGAAGAACATCTCGGATGTGAAGAGCATCCGGATGTGAAAATATGAAGAGAATCTTCGATCAACAATAACCGGATGTGAAGAGCATCTCGGATCAATAATAACCGGATGTGAAAAACATCTCGACTACACCAAAATAGAAAAGGAAAGTTGTTATGTAGTTCATAATTATAAGGATGTGAAAAACATCTCAGATCACCAAAATCGGATGTGAAGAGCATCTCGGATCAACAATAACCGGATGTGAAGAGCTTCTCAGATCAGCACTAATCGGATGTGAAGAACATCTCGGATCAGCACTAACCGGATGTGAAAAGCATCTCGGCTCAACCAAAACCAGATGTGTAGAGCATCTCGGATGTAAAGAACATCTCGGCTCAACCAAAACCAGATGCGAAGAGCATCTTGGATGTGAAGAACATCTCGGATCAGCACTAACCGAATCTGAAGAGCATCTCAGATCAGCATGTGAAGAGCATCTCGGATCAACACTAACCTAATGCGAAGAACATCTCGGATCAGCACTAATCGGATGTAAAAAGCATCCCGGATCAGCACTAATCGGATGTAAAGAACATCTCGGATCAGCAATAACTAGGATGTGAAGAGAATCTCGGGCAACAATAACCGGATATGAAGAGCATCTCAGTTCTTCAATAATCAGTTGAGCTGGGGACATATTTTACGAACCAGTATCATTCGGTCCAGTTCAAGTACACAAGTCGACACAGTAACAAGCCGGCTAGCCGTAACCCGTATCGGTTGAATCACTAATAAAGCTCAAGCCAACTTTACCGAGTCAACTTAAGCTGGGGGCATCTGTTATGGACTAATTCATTAGGCCCATTAATCAACATTACCCAAATAAGTAGAATTTGTTATGTCATTATTGACTTACTACAATTACATATCTGCCTACTTACTACAATTATATATCTGCCCACTTACGACAGGTATATATCTGCCTACTTACTACAATTATATATATGCCCACTTGCGACAGTTATATACCTGCCTATTCACTACTTTTATAATACCTCTTTACCATATTTACACATGCCCAAGACTCGCACTTACCCTTTTATAATGATACATGTTTACCATATTTATACAGGCCCAAGACCCTTATAAATAGGAGGTATCAACAATTCACAAGATATGCAATCTTTACTCAATCAACCATATATTGGTTGTTTAATATATCTGACTTGGGTATCGGAGTGCCTTTGCAGGTACACCCCCTATCTGAGGACAACACGAATCCGCTCTCTGACGCGCCCAGATCCAAGTTCGACATGAGGCGCCCGAGTCTGAGTTCTACACCAGAACACAAACAAATATTTAAAAGTAAGAAACA
Organism: Sesbania bispinosa; assembly: GCA_026901365.1. Taxonomy (NCBI): domain Eukaryota; kingdom Viridiplantae; phylum Streptophyta; class Magnoliopsida; order Fabales; family Fabaceae; genus Sesbania; species Sesbania bispinosa. Next base: position 1,250,967 of record QLOH01000235.1, read on the forward strand.
AAGCAAAAGCTTGAGGCCTCTTCTATAACATTTCAATTTTTATTTAAATGTTATACTTATAAGAAGCCCAAAGCATAAAAATAATTATTTTCTTGTAAAAGTAGACCACTCATCTTATTATCCTTCACCTTTTAAAAAATATATCATTATCTTATTTTAATTAGTTTCAATTTATTAAAAAAATTATCTTAAAATTCATTTTAGGCTCAAAGCATAAAATTAATTATTTTCTTGTAAAAGTAGACCACTCATCTTAATATCCTTCATCTCTTAAAAAATAGATCATTCATCTTAGCTATTTTAATTTAGTTTAAATTTATTTAAAAACGTTTTCATCTTAAAATTTATTTTAGGTTCAAATATATTTTGAGTTCTATATGATATTTTTATAATTAAAAATGAAATTAAAAGATATATAAAATAGAGTTTAATATATGTACACTATTAGTGTAAAGAAATTTTACACCGACATCCAATGATATGTTGTCACATCATTTATTGAATTTAATAACACATGAGCGGTCACATTATTGAATGATGTGACGACATGTCATTGGATGTCTGTGTAACTTCTTTACACTGACATTGTATATTAATTAAATCCTATAAGATATATAAAAATTGAAATATAATTTCTTCAAACCAAGCAAACCCTAAAACTAATTAAGCTTCCAAACCAACGATCTCACTTAACTTTTTTCTGTACACGGGGAATGATTGTTTGAGCGTCCAATATTTGATTTGTTGATGGAGATAGTTTTTGACGATGATATTAGATATATTCCCACTAAAAGTCTCATATATCGGAAGAGCCATCGTGACTCTGCCCACCAAAATATACATATTATGTACACATTTAATCATAATATAGGGGAAAAAAAAGTACAAGACGCGGATATACTTCCATGTTCTAAACAAGTAGAAACGACAAAAGATCAAAGAGAAGACAAAATGTTGGTATATATATATATGGAACGAAATTATCTGGGTGGATACTCTACTCAACTCAAATGAAACACTTTTCTATGAATTTCAATTTCATTTTAATAGCACTTTAAAGATTGGGAGTGTTAATTATTAGTTCCTATGCATGATATATCTCCTAGTATAGTTCTTTGAAAACTATATAATTGGTTGAGAGAAACTACAAAGAAACTGATTGGAAGGAAAAGTCAGATTGAAGTTTGCTAATTTGTTTTTCTAAAAACGGCAACCATTACCACTCGCAATTATGGAAAGTTTTCAATTTTTTATTCTTTTAAAATTTTAAATAAAATTTTTATAACTCAAAACAAAAAATAAATGGGTTTTAAAAATCACTAAAAAATGTAATTTTTTTATTTCTATCCGTTGTAAAAATTTAATTCTAAAATTAAAAAAAAAACTGGAAACTCCAATCATATAATTGTTTAATTAAAAATGAAATCAGGAGTACCCCACTTATTTAATAGCCATATAAATTCAACATCTAGAAACTTTTTACTTGAATCCACTGTTTCGCTCAATTATTTAAGTATATAATGTAGGGACGTTTAGTCAAGAATGAGATCTAAATAATGTTTGAAAAATTCTGCCCACAGGAAATTAAAGTAACCACCAACCATGCATGTATATATATGTAGATGTGGATATATATATAGGAGTGCGTGTGTGTCCATTAAGATCAAGCAAAGCCAACGATTAGTAGTGCTAGAACTAGAATTAGCAGAGGAGAGAAGAGTGTCCAAATGGTGACAGAGGGTAAAGGAAGAGTCTGTGTAACTGGAGGAACAGGGTTTATTGGTTCATGGATCATTAAGAGACTCCTTGAAGATGGTTACACTGTTAATACTACTGTTAGAGCTGATCCAGGTAATTAAGGGACCGTTTATTTTGAGATTTATTTATTTTTTAATTTTAATTATTAAAATATTTTGAGTTTTGATTATACATAAAAACATTATTTTGTTTTTTATTTTTAAAGTTTTGTAAAGGAAATGGTGAAAATAATTTTGTATTAATTTTTCTATTTTTTAAACAAAACTATGAACCATGAAATAAAATGTAAAAAATAAATTGATATTATTTATAATTAAAACTAAAAAACAGGAAATAAAAACATAATATGTTTTTTGAAATTAAATCGGTCATAAACAACCTTTTTATTTTGAAGTTTCTTGAAATAACTATAAAGGTAAGATATGTTTTTAGTCCTCCGTATATGAAGTAAATAAAATGAGTTTTGATTTTAATACTTATAAATTTTCTTTTTTCATTTGCATAATTTTAAGAAATATTTTTAACGGTGACATGATAAACTAAAAATTGACACGTAGAAGATATAAATTCCTATTATGTGTTAATTTTTGTTAACTTATCATGTTACCATTAGAGCTGACAATTCAGACTACTCGACTTGGTCTGGCCCGATGCGGATAGCATGTTTTTGCGACCCAAGTTAAAAAGCATGAGAATTCTTCAAACTTTTAAAATAAATGTCCGAACCCAAAATTTTCATAAGATAACCTGATTTTTTGTGAGATAGCAAATTTTATCCAACTAAACTAAAAAAACCCAGGTGTTATTTAACCTTCTAAAATAAAGGTCAGAATCTTACATTTTTGCGGGGTTTTATGTATTGTCTTGATTCTAGGCCATTTTAGGTGCTCTAATTTACCAATAAGATTTTTTTTTTCAAAACCAAAAACATATTTACTCTAACAACAATAAACGTCATTCAATGATGCTATTAAACAAAATCACATGTAATTTTTTCAAAAAAAATCATGTATGAGAAATATATTTTGGTTGTTATTAATTATTATGAATTGACAATACTTTTATGAATTGAACAGAGCGCAAGAGAGATGTTAGCTACCTAACAAATCTTCCAGGTGCATCCGAAAAGCTAAAATTTTTCAACGCTGATCTAAGCGACCCTGAAAGTTTCAGTGAGGCAATTGAAGGGTGCATAGGGATATTCCACACTGCTACTCCAATTGATTTAGAAGTAAACGAACCAGAGGAAGTAGTGACCAAAAGAACCATTGATGGAGCATTAGGCATTCTAAAAGCATGCCTAAAGTCAAAAACAGTGAAGAGAGTTATTTACACTTCAAGTGCCTCTGCTGTTACATGGCAGAGCAAAGAAGAGGATGTAATGGATGAGAGTTATTGGAGTGATGTAAATATTCTTAGAGATTTGAAGCCATTTGGTTGGTCTTATGCAGTTTCTAAAACCTTAGCAGAGAAAGCAGTTCTTGAATTTGGGGAAAAACATGGTTTGGATGTTGTGACTCTAATACCTACTTTTGTTCTTGGACCCTTCATTTGTCCTAAGCTTCCTGGCTCAGTTTATACTTCACTGGCTCTGTTATTTGGTAAGTGTTGCATTGCACCTTTTGCTACTCATTTTGACCATTCCATTATTATTTTTTTTTTGACAAATTGAGTTTGATTGGTCATTTCACTCATTGTTGATCAAATACGGCATTGTTATTTTCCAATTATTAGATCTTATCTTTTTGCTTGACCGTATATATATATAAATATTTTCCATCAGCATTAAATGGTTTAAACTGTTTCAACCATTATGCATATATAGCAGTTTTTATTTTTTATTTAATTGATATATATTAAAATTTTTACATAACATTTAATGATGTGCTATTACACCATTTATTGAGTTTAATAACACGTGAAATAATATACATGTTCATTAAGTGATGCGACAACATATCATTAGATATTTGTATAAAACTTTTTACTTGGACACTATGCATTCATTTGGTTTACAATTTGTTAAATTGATTTTGATAAATTTATAATCAATAATAGGAACTGAATGATGCACGATTTATAAAAAATATTAGACGTAAGTGATTTAAAATTAATTTCACGTAATTGAATCTGACTGTTTGAATTAAACTAATTAAACTGAAAATATATCTATTAAACTCTGTATTTTTTTATTTTTTGCGGTTAAAAGTCAACTTAGACCGTGAAAGTAAAAGATTTTATAAGCTTTGTCATTATCATGACCTTTTCTAATGTGGAATTCACAATACATACCAACAAATTACTAATCAAGGCCCAAAATCCTTGTAAGATTGTTAATATATAATATAATAATAATGGATGCTGCAGGGGACAAGAATCCATTTGGTTTCTCTCGTCTTCATATGGTGCATGTAGATGATGTGGCTAGAGCACACATATTCCTCCTTGAGCATCCTAATCCAAAAGGAAGATATAATTGCTCACCATTCATTGCAACTACTGAAGAAATTGCTGAAATTCTTTCCGCCAATCACCCTGAACTTCAAATACCAACACCAGAGTGAGTTCTATAATTGTCCTAATTCTCTATGGAAAAATATTTATGTGATCTCTTTTTTTTTTTTAATTGTAACTAATATTTAATTTTTTTTTTATTCTTCTAGGGAGCTGAAGAAAATTAAAGGTCCTAAGCTTCCAGATTTAACCTCAAAGAAAATCATGGATGCTGGATTCGAGTTCAAGTATAGCCTTGAGGAAATGTTTGACGATTCAATTCAGTGCTGCAAGGAAAAAAGTTTTCTGTGATCAATGAAGTTGATAACAATACGAATGATGCATGGTAGCTAGGAAATAATATGTCGCATGGCATGCTTGAGGTTCTTTATTTATAATAAACACTTATATGTATACGTTCAAATATAGGCAAAATAAATCAATCAAAGAGATTATTGTTGTTGTTATCATTATTTGTTTAAAAGTAAAATTTAAATTTCTAATTAAATATAATATGACACTCATTTTTAATATAATTCTTAAAAACAATTTGATTCGGTCCTAATAGGTGAAAACATACGTCTAAATCGCTCTCCGCCGCCTATAATTAACGAATTGTGAGTTATGAATCTTATGACGTAGTGCTACACTGCTAGCCTTTTAATATTTTTTTTGGTCAATGAAGTAATGCTACTGTTCTGTGGTAGCTTGTGTAGTTGTGTTTGACTAGATGTATTTTATATTATAAATTTGGCTAAACGGTCAATTTGATAAATATTAGGGACCCCTACATTTTGTTTAGTTTAGGAAACAAAGTGAGAGGAATGGAAAGGAAGTAAAAAGTTTGAAGAAATTAAAAACAAAATATATGAGTGTGTTTGGTAAAACTAGCGGAAAAGCTAACTGAAAGCTGAAAAGCTCGTTGAAAGCTTAAAGCTAGCTGAAAGCTGAAAAACTATTGAATGTGTTTGGTAAAATTAGTTGAAAATGGTAAAATGACATTTAGAGTGTGTTTGACTTGCCATTTCAGCTAGCTGAAAGTTGAAAATAGTAGTTGAAACCATTTCAACCGTGTTTGGGAAAGTAACTTTTTTTGTAGATACAAGCTTTTCTTAAAAAGCTACTTGGGGTAGCTTTTTTAAAAAAACTCCAATTTTTAGCTACTAGCTGAAAATTAATTACAAGTTTAACCCTCAACCACCCCTACTTATCATTATTTAATAATTAATGTCATCCTTAAATGTCATTTTACCATTTTCAACTAGTTTTACCAAATACATTCAATAGCTTTTCAGCTTTCAGCAAGCTTTTTAGCTTTCAACTAGCTTTTCAGCTAGTTTTACCAGACACACTTTTAAGGACAACATTAATTATTAAATAATGATAAGTGGGGGTGGTTGAGGGTTAAACTTGTAATTAATTTTCAACTAGTAGTTGAAAATTAAAGCTTTTTTTTAAAAAAGCTATCCCAAGTAGCTTTTTAAGAAAAGCTTGTAGCTACAAAAAAAGTTACCTTCCCAAACACTGTTGAAATTGTTTCAGCTACTATTTTCAACTTTCAGCTAGCTGAAATGGCAAGCCAAATACACTCATAGTCTTATCATAGAGTTTGTTTGGTAAATTATTTTAGCTAGCTGAAAGCTGAAATTAGTAGCTGAAATCATTTCATTGGTGTTTGGTACGGTGGCCTTTTTGGGTAGCTACTAGCTTTTCTTAAAAAAGCTACTTGAGGTAGCTTTTTTAAAAGAGCTCCCATTTTCAGCTAGCATATTGCTGAACATTTATTTCATTTTTATCTCTCAACCACCCCCACTCATCATTATTTAATAATTAATTATGTCCTTATATGTCATTTTACCATTTCTAGCTAGCTTTGTAACTTTCAACTAACTTTTCAGCTAATTTTTCCAAACACTCATAGTATATTAATACCATCTCAAAAACGCTCTATGACTCTCTTACTTCTACTGAGATAAAGTTGTAAAGGCAAAACTACTTATCAGTTGTGTTATTTTCATAGGTAGGGTAGGATAGTGAAAAATAAAATGAGCATTTTAGTCAATATGTAATAAAGAAGATTTATTGTAGATTTCTTCCTCCCAAACGAGAAGAAGTAAAAAATGAGACGCGTTTAAAAAAAATGATGTGTCAATAAAACAATTCAATGGTAAAAGAGACCAAATTTAACCAAACGAGTGAATGAGAGTTTTTTTTTTTTTGCTTCTTTTCCATCCTTAATTTGTTGAGTTTCTTTCCCTCGACATTCCATCGAAGTAAACAATGTGTTAAGTCTCTAAACGAAGGAAACTGTCAAATTAATCCATTAATATGTTCTCTATCTTTTACTTTAGTCCCTCCATTACCATGTATTAGTTAACTTTAACAAGACGCTGATGTGACATGCATGTTACATGTACATAATGATGTGTCAATAAAACAATTCATTTTAGTCCCTTATAAATAAAATAGTTCATGTTAGTCCTTTAATATCCATGATTTCATTTTCATCCCTCCTGCTATCTTTGTTTTTAAAGACATATTCCCCTCAAATCCAAATAAAAGAAACCCTAAACCCCAAATTGACAACATATTTTAATCCAGAAAGAAGAAACTGAAATGCATTTTCTTGCAATGAAATTCATAATCATTAAGAAAAATCACAAAAGTAAAAAGAAACAAGACAACAAACACTATCTTTAATTTAAAAAGGTTCCATCCAAGTTGGACCATAACCATAACATGTTGGATACACATTTAAATTTCATTAGCCCCACAAAGGCCAAACTTTACTTCATCTAGCCATTTCAAAAGCAAGATCATATCTTGTTCAATTACTCCTTGAATTTTAAGTGGATATAGAAGCTCCAAGGCATTTTGGCTCAACCCCACTTGAGGTTGCATCCTCCTCTAGTGAAGCCTTAATTGTTGAGTTTCTTTTATCTCACAGTGCCAACACAGAATGATCAAAATAATCTATTTATGAACAAGTCCATTATGCAGCAAAAGGACACATACATAGAGGTTTTGAGGCTTCTCTTACTCAAAGGTGTAAAATTGGACATACCCATTATAGATGACAATACATCCTTACACCTTGCTATTGAAAAATTCATAAAAGACCGTGTTATGCTCCTACTAGAAAATGATGAAAAACCGATGTAGAAAACACTAAAGAAGGATGGACAACTAAGCATAAAGAATGCTTCAAAGGGAGAATGGATACATTTAGGTTATTATGGAGAAAATGATATGTGTGGATGCAAAGGACAAAGATGGGTACATGACATTGCACGGTGCAGTTGGGTCAAGGCATGCAGATGTGCAAAGTTTTTGGTGAAGAAAGGTGAAAATGTTGAAGCCAGGACCTGCAGCAAGGGTGTGAGTGCATTACAAATAGCAAAGTCATTGCATAATGTACGCATCACAAGGATACTTTTTAATGGTGGGGTTAGTATAGAAAGTTTGGGTCAAATACCACAACCCCTTGCAAAAACTCCATTTGGGACTAAAGTTGAAGCTGAGGGTATAATGATGAAGAAGAAGAATGTGGGGGAATATGTTATTGAAGACAAAAGTTGTATAGGAGGGATGAAAATGAAATCATTGACATTAGGGACTAAAATGAACTATTTTATTGACATATCATCATGTACATGTGGCACTCAATGTGTCATATTAGTATCTTTGATAGAGTTAACTAGCGGATAGTAACGAAGGAACTAAACTGAAAGACAAAGAGCACATTTAGGGACTAATTTAATAGTTTTCTTCTTTTAAGGACCAAATTGAAGGTTCACCATTATCTTTTAGGAATCATATTGACAGTTTAGTCTATAAACTTTGGTCTCTATACATAACATAAACTTTCAATTTATCCCCTACATGAATAAAAATTTTGGATTTAGTTCCTTACAAGGTCTGTTTGACTTGTATAAAAAATAAGAGATTGCACAACACAAAATTATTTGTTTCATATTTAAGTTAAAAATTGTATGGGGAAGAATAAAAAATAAGGGATTAGGTTCTGAACAAAAATCTAGAAAAGAATTACTCATTAAACCTTGGTACACTTTTTTGTCCAATGCACAAGGAAACTCTCAATAGTAAAAAATACCCCTCTTTCTACTACATTTTCAAACTCTCCTTAGGGGTGGGTATATGGACTGTGTTAACCCACAACTAACCGGCCGGATTGGATTAACATGCAGGTTTAATAAAAATACATGAAAAAATAATAAATTAAATAAAAATATAATAAATATGTATTAATTATTCAAAATATCAAACTATGAAAAAAAACTTCATTTACATTATTTAAATAATATTAAATTCAATTAAAATAAAATAAAATTAGTCCATGAATCAATTCGATAAAATAAAATTAGTCCATGAATCAATTCGCTAACCCATAGACTCCAACTCACAAGTAATACAATCGGACATAAAAAGCTCGCAACTAAATGAGTCTATAACAATAATAACAATAATAATAATAATAATATTATTATTATTATTATTATTATTATTATTATTATTATTAGAAAATGGACTATCTGATCTAGTATTGGCTAGCCCGATGTGGACTACATTCTATAGTGTGTCGAGTAAAAAAATGTGTATTTTCCTTGGATATAAATTGGGTATAAAGGATAATTGTTGTTTAACCTAAAATCTAAAGAAATCATGTTATCTAGACATGTCATTTTTCATGAACATATATTTGCGTTTCACTCCATTGCACATAATCTTGATGGTGATTCAGGTTCTAGTCCCTCCCTCTCTTTGCCAACCTATCCCAATTCCCAAAACACAAATTACACAACTATTCAAACTCACATCAACCAGAACCTTAAAACCAATTATCACCACAATCCAATCATATCATTTTTTTTTTCATCACCCAATCGATTTGATTTTAAATTTAAATCTACCAGTTCAATTTAAATCAATTTGAATTAGATTAATTTTTTATTTTAATATTATCATTTTATGAAATATTTAATAAATAATGAAATGTACATTAAATATTAAAAATAGAGTTAAATATCTCATCCAATAAATCAATCATTATAAATGTGTGATTAATGATTTATTTTAAACTAAAAGAACACAAATTTTATAAATAATATTTTTAAGTAATAAATTACTTGTTTGTTTGTGTTATATTTTATTTTATTTCTTCTCTTTTACATATTTTTATTGGAACTAATATATTTATTAATTTAAATATAAACATATATAAAAATGCGAACATTATATAAAAAAACAAATTTAAAATTAATTTAAAATTGATATATTTATAGAAATACTAAAATCATATTAAGTTAGATAAGAAAATTATAAAAGTATATTAGTATGGTTAATTTCATAAACATATACTTATACAAGTATAAATATATGATTATTTTTAAATAATATATAAGTACGGTTTGAATTGAATTGGATTCATTTTCAACATAGGATCTGAAAATCGATCCAATCCAACAAAAAATTTTCATTTTTTACGATTTCAAGTTTTTTTATTTTCAGTTTAGTTTAATTTTTTGATTCAGTTTTTACGATTCTTTTGACAAATTGAGTTTAATTGGCCATTCCACTCATTTTTTGATCAAATACAACTCAGACGATAAAAAGGAGAGTGTTGTCCATGCAGCAGGTACCCTATTTCAGAGTACATCCTCCTTACTGATGAGGGGGAGCTAGAAAGTTTTGTAGAAGTTCAAAATCATAAGGATAAAGTCCAGTGGATGAAAACAATGCAAGAAGAAATAGATTCCTTGCACAAAATTAAAATGATACTTATAAGCTCGTGAAACTTCCTGAAAGGAATGAGAGCCTTGAAAATCAAGTGGGTGTTTAAGCTTAAGAAAGATGGTAATAAGTTACTCAGGTATTAAGCTCGCTTGGTCATAAAAGGCTTTGGACAAAAGCGAGAAATATATTTTGATAAAATCTTCTCTCCAGTTGTGAAAATGAGTTCTATTCGAGTTATATAACTTAGATCTAGAGCTTGAATAACTAGATGTGAAGATTGCATTTCTCCACGAGATTTGGAGGTAGAAGAACATGGTTTGCAGATTAAAGAACATGGTTTGCAGGTTAAAGAAGAACCTCTATGGATTGAAACAGACACCTAGATAATGGTACAAGAAATTTGACTCATTTATGATGAAACATGGATATACCAAGACAAGTGTAGATCATTGTGTATATGTCAAAACATTTTTAGGTAACAAATTTATCATCCTTCTACTATATGTAGATGATATGTTGATAGTGGGACAAGATATAAAGATTATTGATGACTTGAAAAAAAAAAAGCTGTCAAATCCTTTGATATGAAAAATCTAGGCCCTGCAAAGCAAATTTTGGGCATGCAGATTATTTTGAGATCGAAAAGCTAAGATGTTGTGGTTGTCACAATAACAGTATGTGAATCAGATTCTAGAAAGATTCAACGTGAAGAATGTTAAGCTAGTTAGCACACTGTTGCCCAATCACTTCAAACTCACTGGTCCTACTATAGTCAGGAAGAAAAGGAAGCCATGGCCGCTATACCGTACTCCTCAATAGTTTTGATCTAGATGGTGCGTGGGAAATATACCTCTGAATACATTTTTACTTTTGCAGGGGGAGGTGTCTCATGAAAATCTAAATTGTAGAAGTGTGTTACCCTATCAACTACGGAAGCAGAATATGTTGCTATGACTGAAGCAGGAAAGGAATAGTTGATGAGATTCTTTGAGCAATCTAGAATAAAGCAAGAATGGTCCATTATCCACTGTGATAGTCAAATTTCATTGGATTTGAGTAAGAATGTAGTGTATCACTCCCGTACAAATAACATTAATGTAGGACACCATTGGTTACATCAAGTAGTTGAAGAACAATAGTTCAAACTAGAAAAAATTCACACTAGCAAAAATCTTGTTGATATAATAACGAAAGTTGTAACTCATGAAAAGCTTCAACTTTGTGTCGAATTGATCGAAATGGATATTCACGGGTGAAGTCTCCATGATTATTTTTCCCTAATGGTTAGAGGGGGAGGATTGTAGCGTCCAACCATTTGCTAAATGATAAAAAGGAAAAGGCGTGAAGCTGAAAATTTGGTTAGCATGTGAATGTGAAACGAATTGGATGGAAAGGAAAAAACAGTTGCATGTGATGAATTGAACTTTCAACAGTGGAGACGAAGTACAAATAGTGTGCACGTACATGGTTTTTCATACCTCTATAAATAGAGGTCTCGACAAGGCAAACAAACCAAGTTGAGAAGAAAGAAAGCAGTGGGAGAGAAAAAAAAATAGAAAGTTAGAGTAAATCCCAAAAAGCGAGTGTGTAAAAAAATACACCTGGTATATTTGGGTATCATGATCTAGTACTCCTTGGTACTACAAGTTGTAGTATTTGAATAGGAGTGGATCTCACCGGGAAACACTATATTTGTATCTTTTGTATTGGAGGGTGTGGAAAGGATAATGTAATTATCCTTAAATATAGTGGAATATTTTTCAGAGTTTGTTATATGGTTTTTCCCTCGGTATTGGAGGGCTTTCCATGTAAAATATTGGGTGTCAATTTTTCTACCCTTTACATATCTTCTAATTGTTGTGCTACTTTGGTGGTAGATTTAGCTCTAATAAATCTACTTTGGTGTCTGTTGTTATATTTAATTTACATTGTGAATCAATCTCGGAGCCCAACACATTTGTCCCAAGCTTCCTGGCTCAGTTTATACCTCACTGGCTTTGTTAATTGGTAAGTTCTAGTTTTTTTCTAATCCTGTTTTTGACAATTCTTTGTTGAGAAATTGAATTTGATTAGTCTTCTAATTGATTAAATTACAAAAATATTTTTTCACACGCCACTTTCTTACTTACATATGCACTATCTGACCATTCCTTCTTGGAAAATAATAGATCCAGCACACTCAAATTTTAAGTGTAAGAGTGTAGAGAAGAGAGAGATAGAAAGACAAAGGAAATGAAGGGGAGAGAAAAATGAAAGATGTGATAACTAACGTGATGGGGAAAGAAGAGAGAGATAGAAAGGAAAAGTAAGTGTGAAAGAAAGTGTAGAAAATAAGAGTGTGGAAATATCACAACTCTTCTTTCTATTTCTTCTCTCTACACTTATATATCACAGTGTTACAAAATAGTGTTATGAACCAACAATCTTAAAAGCTTAAGTTGTTGGGTGGGGGACACATGAATGATTTTATATTATATATTTCTAACACGCCTCCTTCACGCAAGAGCCCTTTGGGCTTGAAGTGTGGACAACACACAGATCCACCTACCTTGTGATAAAATTAAACCTTTTTTATTGGAATAATGGGGGCGGTAAGGATCAAATTCTTGACCACTTGGTCATAGAGGCTCTGATACCATGTCATGAATCAACTATTCCAAAAGCTTAAAGCTTAAGCTGTTGGGAGGAGGATGGGAGTGGGAATAGGTCAGGCCGTCGACAGAGGACTATGGCTTGGTCTATTTAATAAAAATTTCAGGTTCAGACATTTTATAAAACCTATTTAAGCCTATTCACAAGCCTGCAAAGCCTAATAGACCATCTTATTTATATTTAAAATTAATAAATATATTAAAATTATATAAATATAAATTACTTATAAGTTATAATTCTGAATACACTTAATATTATTATATTAGTATATATCTATAAACTATTTTTTTTTACAAATTACAATACAATTAAACAAATAATTAAAAAAATAAATTTGAAAATTGAACAAAATCACAAATTACTGATATTAGGGTTCACATTCAACTCATCCCCTTCTCCCATCTGAGCTTTGTGCCTCTACCTATCTATGTCTGCGCCTCTACCTTGCTCACACCGTTCCTGCCAGTGCATATTATCCAGTCGTAGCTCAATATGCAGTCTGCTTCATGGCCAGTCCTCCTCATCGCACCAGTCAATCGTCCTGGTCACGCCTCACTTCTAATTGTGCTTGCTCCATGGTTGTGTCTTACTCATCATGGCGGTGGTTTAGTGGAACAAGATTCATCTCTGTCGCACCAGTTCATCGTCCCCATCGCTCCTGTGTGGTTGTGTTCTACTCATGCTCGCTTCTGGTTGCACTTACTTCCTGGTTGCTCATCGACGTCGTCAATGCTTCACGGCCATACAAGAGCCACCACAATGGTGGCGGCATGAAAAGCGAGGGTCGCGACGCTGTGAGGGAAGGCCACCGTGATGGTGGCGCGGCCAACAAGGAAAGGTCGTTGTGACAGAGTAACAAAAGGCCGCCGTGAAGGAAAAAGGGCCACAACCAACGAGGAAGGCCACTGTGACGGTGACACGACGAAGGCATTATGGTATGTTAATGCGGCGCAAAGGTTGATTATGAGATTTAGGGCCCGTTTGGTGGACAAGATATGATATAATAAACGAGTTAGATAGAAACAGGATAGGAGGCAGATAACATTATTATATCTTATTATATGTTTGAAATGAACAAATGATGATATGATAAGATATAAAAAATATTGATATGACAAAATTACCCTTATTATAAATTAAATTAAAATAATTTTTAATTTTCAATTTTTCAATAAGTATACATGAATAAAAAATATTTTTATGAAAAAATATTTAAATTTAATAAAAAAGAATAAAATTATTAAAAATAAATATCAAAATTATCATAAAAAGAGGAGAGAGGGGAGAGAGAATAATTGGAGATAGGACAGAGAGGAGAAGGGAGTGAAGAGAGGGGAACATGAGAGAGAGGAGAGAAAGGAAAGAGAGGGGGAGAGGACAGAGAGAGGAGATGAGAGTGGAGTGGAGAGAGAGGAACAAGAGAGAGAGGGAAGGGAGAGGGGGAGAGAGGGAGGAGAGAGAAAGTGAGGGAGAGGGTCGGGAGGGGGAGAAAGAGAGGGAGTGGAGAGGGAGGGAAGAGAAGAGAGAGAGAGTGGAAAGAGAGAGAGGAAAGGGAGGGAGGGAGGGAGAGAGAAAGAGAGGACAAATGGGGAAGAAAATGTTTTATCCTATCCTATCACTCCCTAACACAGCTCCCCTTTAGGATAAGAATTACACTGGGAGGAAAGGATAGGATAAGTCATATGATAAAGTTATCATATCCTATTGGTGCAACAAACACATGATAAGTGATAAGATAAAATAAAGTTATCATATCCCGTCTCTTATCCTGTCCACCAAACGGGCCCTTAAGGTTTCTGCAAAGAGTTACTTTCTTTTTCAAATTACAGATTTTCTTTTGTCAACAATTATAGATTGCTTTTGTATTTTGTTTGTTTGTATTGGTTTGGGTTAAGGATTTTGCAGGTCCAATATCATGTATTTTAGTGTTAAGTATTGACTAAGATGTTAGATGAAAAATCAGGATCCATGCAATTTTTAGGCTTAGAAATAGATTTATCATCCTTTTTCATATAAAGGCCTTTAAATAGGCTAACATGTCAGACCGGACTTTTAAAAGGGTCAGGTCAGACCTAAAAAAAGCTTATCATAGGTAATAGGCCAGATTTAGGCCTTGAATTTATAAAACAGGTCAGACCTATTTAATCAAAGCTTAGTCTGACCTATTCCCACTCCTAGTAGAGGATACATAAATGATTTATATTTTATATTTTTAACAAATAGTGTCAAAGAATTATTTTCCTAGTGTTATTTTTTGTCTAGAAAATGTTTCTTTCATAACCCAAACTAGGTGTAATAGGTGTAAGAATGAGAGATATAAAGAGAAAAGAAAAGAAGAGAGAGTGTGAAAATATATTTTTGATCTAGTAGGGTGTGTTTGTGAGTTTAGAGAGGAGGGAAAGGAAAGGATAAGAGGGAGAAGGAAGGGGGAGAAGAGGAGGGAAGGACTTTGTAAAATACTCAAATTCACAAATACAAAGGGGGAAGGGCTTCCAATAAACCCTTCTATTCCCTCCCTTCCCCTCCAAAATTCAACTCACAAATATACCCTAAACTCAAATTGTGAAGGCATAAGTGAATTTTGATGTTAGTCGTCATAATTTTTTTTTTCATTTGCATCTTAAAGTCTAAATCTTTGAAAAATATCAAAATTATTGATGTGATAAATTTAAAATTATCACATAATAGAGGTTAATATTTACGTGACAATTTTTTACTCTTTCATGTCGTATATAAGGAAATTTTTCAAAATTTTAGATTTTGGGATGATTTTAAATAAAAATTTATAAGAACAAAAATTAAAATTTATTTTAAAGTAAAAACATATTTTACTGGATATACGAGATAAATGGTGAGATAGAGAAATAAAGAATAATAAAATAGAAGATGTAAATTAAGGAGTAAAGTATAAAAATATCAAAATTGTTTTTATTTTATCGTTTTGCTTGTTTTGTATATAATAATATATTTATCAACATTAATTGAAAATTGGCAACTGCTGGACTGAAATGTCTTCTAAGTAATTATATTTTAATTTTGTTTATTAAGTAGTACATCAGTGATTGATCAGCATAACAGGTTTACTGTTAATAAATTAATGACACCTTGAAGGTGAAAATAAAGCATTTTATATATAATTAAATCTTGTCACATTATCTTCACGAAAAGTGCTAGCAACTTATGTTGACTAGCTTTATCTTTGTGGAATTAACAATAAATACCAAAAAATTCAGATTTAGATAGCTACTATACCTCAAGTTCTTGTATGATTCTTAAACGTAAACAAGTTGATCGCTGTAGGTGACATGAATCCATTTGGTGCATGTTGTTATGTGGCTAGAGCACATATATATTCCTATACTTTGTCATCCTAATCCAAAAGAGGAAGATATATAATTGCTCACCATTCATTTGCAATATGGAAGAAATAGCTCAACTTCTCTCATCCAAATACCATGAATATCAAATACAGAGTGAGTTCTATAAAATCTTAATTAAACTTAATTATATGATCTATTTTTTTATTGTATAGCTAATATTTAATTTAATTTGTTTTCTTCTTCCAGCGAACTGAAGAAGATTAAAGGTATCAAACTTCCAAATTTAACCTCAAAGAAACTCATGGATACTGGATAATATATATAGCCTTGAGCAAATGTTTGACAATACAAATGCTGCAAAGGAAAGGGTTATCTGTGAAAACCATGAAGCTTAAGAACAAGAATATGGTATTTGCAATTAATAATCTATATACCTTCAATTTGGAAAAATAAATCACTCAAACAATTATCAATCATCTCACCTTTTTAATTCTTCATTTGGTTAAGTTCAAATACAAATTATAACATAATACTTATTTTCAATACAATTCTTACACTAAATAATTAAGGAGATAACATATTTATACAACCAAAACATACAACAAACTCATACAACACACTTTTTCTCTCTATATCTCTCTATCACATCACCTATCACATCTCACAATTTTCTCTTTTTTTTCTCTTTTCTCTCTTTATCTTTCCTTATTGTATGTTGGATGGTTGTACAAGTTTCATTTCTCATAATTAAGTATTCAATTCAATCGTGTCCCTTTGTTTGGAGGAGAAAAAGAAAGTGAGAAGAGAAAAATAGGGAAAAAAGAAAGAAAGAGGAGAGAAACAAAGAAATTGAAAGAGAGTACTTTTTGTGTTGTTTGATTGAAGAGATAGTGAGAATAAAGAATTGTTGATTTTTTTTTCTTTTATTTGTTTGATAGGAGAGAAAGTGGGAAGAGAGAAAAAATAGATTTATCGTAAAAAGATAAAATTGTCCCTAAATAAAGAGAATAAAGTAATATTTTTCTAAAAGATATATATAGAAATTCACATGTGGAACCCATTTCTCTCATCATTTTCTTTCCATTTTGGAGAGATAAAGAAAAAGGTGGTGGGACTCACCTCTTTTCTTTCTCTCCTCTCTCTTTACTTCCTCCACCAAACAACCAAATCTCTAACTTTCTTTTCTCTTTGTTTCCTCCCACTTTCTATAAAAAAAAATAAAGGGGTAATGTTTTCATATCACTCCCTCCTCCTATCAATATATAGTTGTCATAATATCGTAATCGTTTAATTACGTTTTTGTGCTAAAATATCACGATTTTTTATTTCTTCTCTCATTTTTATTTTTTCTAAAATCGTCCTTCATAAATTATATTTGTTTTCCAAATGGCCATTCCATTAATTTTTACAATTATTTTTTTTTCAAATTGTCTATAAATAATTAAGACGATTTCTAAACTAGCCCCTATGAAATATTACGATTTTAAAATTAGTCTCTCGTAAAATAGTTTTTCAAATGGTCTCTCTGATTTTTTTGTCATGTCAGCACTTTATGGTAGAAAATCATTTGAGAACAAAACATTTATGGAAGACTATTTCAAAAAAAAAAAAGAAAGAAAATGGGAGATCAAATAAAAAATCGTGATATTTTGGGGATAAAAAACATAATTAAACCTATCATAGTGTATTCATCTTACTTACCTTCATCAAAATCACGTTACAAACATGATTTTAACGTGGATATAGTGGAAACCAACACACTGTAAGTGTGTTTTTAATTTATAATTTGATATAATTGATTTTAAAATTAATGATTAAAACAAAATATATATTAGTTACGAAGCATGTTCCATGAAATAGTGGGGGTTGGAACTTGTGACCTTTCAGATACGAGATTATGCCTTTCAGATACGAGATCATGCCTTGCTCCGCTGAACTAACCCTTGGGTTAAATTAATTTTATTTCAAACTAAGTTAGGTTAGTGCAAACTATAAGATAAATAATGTTTGAAAGAATCTGCCCATAGAAAAGTAACGACCAACCACATATTAGGTAGATAAGTGGATATATATCTCCAATAAGATTCAATCAGAACAGAGAGTATTAGAAGTAAAGAGAAAAAGATTACGCAACCACATAGGAAGTGTCCAAATGGTGATAGAGGGAAAAGGAAGAGTATGTGTAACAGGAGGAACAGGGTTTATTGGTTCATGGATCATTAAGAGATTACTTGAAGATGGTTACACTGTTATACCACTGTTAGAGCTGATCCAGGTAATTAAACAACCCTTTTTATTTTGAATTTTTTTTTATATATTTGTTAAAAAAACACATGTAATTTTTTTTAAAAAAAATCACATTTGAAATGTAGTTTGGTTGCTATAATTGGTGTTGTTGTTATTATAAATATATAATTATAATACTTTAATGAATTGAGCAGAGCACAAAAGAGATGTTAGCTACCTCACAAATCTTCAAGGTGCATCCCAAAAGCTAAAATTTTTCAATGCTGACCTCAGCAACCCAGAGAGTTTCAATGAAGCAATTGAAGGGTGTATTGGGATATTCCACACTGCTACTCCAATGGATTTAGCAGTAAACGAGGCAGAGGAAGTAGTGACCAAAAGAACCATTGATGGAGCATTAGGTATTCTAAAAGCATGCCTAAATTCAAAGACAGTGAAGAGGGTTGTTTACACTTCAAGTGCTTTTGCTGTTCACTGGCAGGGCAAAGAAGAAGAAGTGATGGATGAGAGTTATTGGAGTGATGCAAATTTTCTTAAATCTTTTAAGCCATATGCTTGGTCATATTCAATTTCTAAGACATCGGCAGAGAAGGCAGTTCTTGAATTTGGAGAACAACATGGGTTGGATGTTGTGACACTATTACCTAGTTTTGTTCTTGGACCCTTCATTTGTCCCAAGCTTCCTGGCTCAATTTATACTGCACTTCCTTTATTATTTGGTAAGTTTCTAACCCTGTTTTCTGACCATTCTTTGTTGATTGGTCTTCAGTTTGATCAATTAAGGTAGTGTTATTTTCTGTCTGGAAATGTTTCTATAACATCTCAGATGAGGTGTGATCATAGGTTTTTAAGAGTGGGAGAGATTAAAAGAAAAAGAAAAGTGAAGGAAAGTGACAAAGTATGAGTTTAAAATATATTTTCGTTCAGGGTGGCTGTGAGTTTTCAGTTTTTGGTTTTTAAAAATTTTCAATCAAGTTTTTACAATTCAAAACCAAAAACTTAAAACTTGTTTTGTGGTTTTGAAAACAAATATTTTGAAAACCACAAAATGTGGTTTTCAATTTTTGGTTTTAAGTTGTAAAAACTTGATTGAAAATTTTTAGAAACTAAAAACTGAAAACTCGTAACCACCCCGAACGACCCCTTAATTTTTATAATTTTTTTATTTACATTATGTTAAAATTTAAAATTTTAAAAAATATCTTTATTGGTGATGTAGCTGACCAAAAAATTGTCACACATGATAATATGACAATTTGCTAGCTTATCATGATACAGGTAAGGATGTTTTACAAAATTTTAATTTTTGGAGAACGTAAATAAAAAGAAAATTTATAAGAATTAAAATCAAAACTCATTTATTTTATAAGAATAAAAATATATTTTACTCAAAGTATGATCAATAATATGATGAGAAAGAAAGAAAAAGTAAAAATGAGACGATGAGAAAAGTGTAAAAAAGTGGAGTGTGAAAAAAATTGTTTCTATTTATACCTTACTATTTTGCTTTCTATATAACCCCCCCTCCATTTGCTCTGAAATAACTTGAGGGATCAAATCTGCATATACTCCAAACTAGGTAGAATAAAAGTATAATTTAACATTATTTGATTTTAAAGTTTTCAACCACTATAGTTTGAAAATTATAAACCATATAAAAATGCAACTAGTAGATTGAAATGTCTTCTATGTAATGTAATGACAGTTTACTTTTACATCAATGATTCACGAGAAATCATATTCATACAATTCTACAACATATAATTAAGAGAGACGAAGAGAGAAGAAAAAATGTGAGATGTGATAGATGATGTGATGGAAAGAAATAAAAAAAAATGTGATGTATAAATTTTTTTTTAGATAAAAAGGAGGCTAGAGAGCCAAAAAAATACAATCAGGGAACTAGTCTAGGCATAGTAATCCCCAACAAATCATAAAACAAATTAGACTGAATACAGTTAGGGGGTGAATTAAAAATCTGCACACCAAAATCTCCCAAGTGAGCTAGGTTGGCCAATTTGTCTGCCACAAAATTTCCTTCTCTCCATATATGAGTAATAGACACCTCCCAATTGAGCTGAAGTGACCCATGAATTTTGTTAACTAAAGGAGCAATTGGATGAGATGGCAAAACACCATTCTGAATTAATCTAACTGCCCACTACAGAATCAGTTTCTAGAATTAATTTAGTCACTCCATAATCTTTGGCAAGTTCCAAAGCCTTGAGAATGCCCCTCACTTCTGCTGTCAAAACAAACACTAAGCCTAATTTTTTATAAAAGCCAAGAAGCCACTTCCCCCTATGATCCCTTAAGACACCTGCACAGGAAGCTGAAGAACCAGAATTGATCAAAGAACCATCTATATTAAACTTTACCCAATCTTCAGGGGGTGGTTTTCACCAAGTACTAGACATTTGAGATCTCCCTGCAATCAAAGGAATATGGTTTTCACCACATTTATACTTGCTCCTCAAGACTTTAACCCATAAAGCATTTGGTTTATGAATCAGACCCCAAGCTAACTTCATGAACATTGCTTTATTAAAGTGGTGAAGGTTCTTAAAGCCCCATCCGATTTTGGGAGAGTAAATTCTAACCAAGGAACAATATGCCAACTCCTTTCTGAGAGGAATCTCCCCACACAAAGTCTTACACAATCTTTCAATCCTCTAACAAACACCTTTGGGAAGAATAGTAGACTGCATGGTATAGGTAGGCAATGCCTCTAAAACTGATTGAGCCAAAGTTATCCGGCCTGCAAAGGATAAAGACTCAGTTTTCCAAGAACTCAGTTTGCATTGGACAGACTTGATTAAATGATCATAAGTTTTCTTCCTTTTCCTAGAATGTAGGATGGGAATTCCTAGATACTAACCCAAATCCGCTGACAGAGTAAAACCAGAATGGTTGCATAAATTCATGGCTCTAGAGGAGTGAACATTCCTAGAAACATAGAGCTTAGTTTTCTCAACACTCACCTTTTCACCTGAGGCTGAGCAAAAAGAATGAAGACAATCCAGCATTACATCAAGTTGATCCACTGAAGCATTACCAAACAACAAGAGATCATCAGCAAAGAATAGATGAGTAATTGGGGGGCCACCTTTATTAAGGAAAATAGGCTTCCACCCCATGATTCAATCTAGCATCTTCAATCATGTGGCTTAATCTTTCCATACATAAGACAAAGACGTCTCCTTGCCTAATGCCTCGAGAAGGGGAGAAGGATGAGAAGTCTCACCATTAACTATTACTTGCATTGAACAGGTTGATATACGGTTATAGATCAACTGACAAAGGCTATCATTGAAGCTAATATCATGGAGAGTGTCTATAATGAAGTTCCAATTTAGCCTGTCGTATGCTTTTTCAAGATCCACTTTGATAGCCATCAAGCCATCTTTAGCTTTTGTGAGTCTCATAGTATGAAAGACTTCTTGAGCAATTACCACATTATCTGTCCCATGGAGACACGGAATAAAGCTGCACTGGTTTTGAGAAACAAGAACATCATTAAACCCCTCATTCTAGTAGCCAGGATCTTGGTCACTATTTATACATGACATTACAAAACCCAATTGGGCGAAAATGCTTCACATGAGATGGGTGGTCCACTTTTGGAATTAGAAAGATAAGAGTTTGATTAATTTCTGCTACCTTTGTAGGTGACATGAAAATTTCTTTTACAAACTCACAAACAGGTTTACCCACAGTTTGCCCATTGGGATTGGAAAAACAATGGGTGTAAGCCATCGGGTCCAGGGGATTTCCAAGCACCCATGTCACAAACAACCGAATAGATTTCAGCATCGGTAGGTAAGATATGAATACTATGCTGAACATGAGGTGGGATAGTAGGAAACAGATTGACCCCTTGCCACCTAGTACAAGATGGGTCCTCCTTATAAAGGTCCTTGTAGAAATGAAGAACCATGGATTTAATACCATCATCATCAGTAATACTCTCCCTAGAATCATTCAGCAAAAGAAACAATTTTATTTTTTCTCCTCTTCACTAAAGTACTGATATGGAAAAATCTAGTATTACAATCACCAAAGGCAAACCAGTCTTTACGAGCCTTATGGTACCAATATGCTTCCTCTTGAATCAAGATAGATTGGTATTCCTCCCCAAAGCTTATTATAAAGTGTTTTCAAACCTCCCTGCTGACTCATTTGCAAATGCTTATTAATACCTTCTAGTCTAGCAAGCACATGCCTTTTTTTCTTAAAGATGTTACAAAAAATATCTTGATTCCAAATCTCAACATTCCTCTAAAACTCACGAAGTCCCACCAACCAACTAGAACCTCCACTCTACGCATTAGAAACAATATCACTAAAAGAATTGTCCTGAAGCCAGCTAGCCAGGAATTTAAAAGACTTTTGCCCCCTAGAATGTTGAATAGGAGAAGTGTCCAGCATGAGAGCATTATGATCCGAACAAAAGGATGGGAGATGAGAGATTGTCGATTATGGAAAGAAATTTGCCATGAAGAATTAACATGACCTCGATCCAAACGTGGCTCTAAAATACAAAAAATATCCACCTTATATCTACTGCTCAAGTCACGGACTAAGGCTACAAAGCCCTTGGAACCTGCCCCACGAACATTCCAAGAAATCAAAATCATTGATAAAACAGTGGGGGGGGATAGTAGCATCAACAGCTACTAAGAACAAACATTCCCTCCTACAGAGGGATTCATATTATCCATAGTCTCAACCACACTATCAGGTGGATTAGCATCATAGAAGTCACCATCATTTTGAATACCTTCAACATGGGCTTCATCAGGAGGCCTATTGTTGAAAATTATGACTACCATCAACATGTTGGGCCTCAACATTAATATTATCCACCGAATCACAAATTAAAGGCACAGACAGAGTGGGTAGAGATCCAGATTTGCGTGGGCAACAGTTTAATGTTTTTAAAATGAACCTGAGATTTAAGATTTAAAGCAACTATCTTCCTAGAGTTTTGTTCCGGCCCCACCACACCTAGCTCCTTGGGCTTTCAGGCTTCTACTAGCTCCCATAGACTCATATGATTCATTGCTGGCCTCAGTTTCATTGGACAATAAATCCGCGTCAGCAACCTCATTAATATGACGAGAAAGGAGTTGACTTGCATGTGCATATGCCTTTGAACTGTTTAGCAACGTTACTAATAACATAACCCGAGGGCCCCTCCTGGATTTGCGCTTTTTTTCGCAGAAATTTTCTGTTTTCCTTTAGAAGTTGCTCCTAATGATTGATCGTATTGGATATCTGATTCCTGATTAATGACCGCATCATTATTTCCCACGACATCCTCGTCCCTCATGATATGTTGATCATTATTCTCATTTAAAAGCACAGAAGAAACGAGGCCCAGAATCTGCATGTTTATTTTGTAACCGTTGACGCAACCGATACTCCCTCTTTTTCAATTCCTTTATTTTCTCCTTTTTTTTACCATTATTATCCCGTAAATTTCTCCTGCTTGATTTTTTGCACTAACATCCAAGGGCCAAAAGAATCTTCAGCTGCCGGAATATTCCCTTGCTGGTGGTCAGTTACCTTCTTTGCTGCCAGATCACCGACATCATTACACATGTCTTCTGTATTGATCAACAGGGGATATCCTTCCTTCTTATGGCCATAGCGCCCACATTTAAAACAGACTAAGTGAAGCCCTTTATACTCCATATTGTAGATTCTTCCCTCAAGAGAGAATTTGGAAATGAGAACTTTATTAAGATCAACCTCAATAATATCCTTGAAAATTTGGCTCTTTCAGTCGCAAATTCCCCACAAGAGTCAGATTTCTCTCTGAGAGTATTGGTGTCAATCTTGATTGTACGACCAAGAACATTTCCTATACGGCAGAGAACTCTTATATCATAAAATTCTATGGGTAATCTTGGCACACGAATCCAAACTGAAACTTTCCTGAGTTCATCTTCAAAAGGCATAAAACCAGGTTGCCAACGTTTGAATCACAACATAATGATCAGCTAACATCCACGGTCCATCATCAATAACATGTTGCAGGTCATCAACATCTTCAAATCTAATAATGAAATACTCATTGTCAAGATCAATGACCTCCATAAGAGCCTTCGGCTGCCATAACTTGTATAATCTCATTTGCAGGTATCGTAGGCCCCATTCTTCTTCCCAATACCTTAACGATAAGTGAACGCTTCCAAGGCACTGTTATACCATACTTTTCCTCCTCCGTTAGGCGAACAATAGGACACAAAGGATCCCCCAGAAATCCCTGTTCATGCCTCGGATCTTGCTCCTGTCCTTGGTTCCCCCCATCCATATTATTTTCTTGATCCGTAGTCTCAAAGAAAAGAGCATCTTCCTCACTAATATTATGGCCATTAACCCCTATACAAATCTCTTTGTAGGAAATGGTCTTCCTCTCTAAACTCAGTCCAATAGTAGTATGGATTGGTAAACCTTTTTTTTGCACGTCAAGAACCTCTTGTCTAGTCACCTTCGGCTTCTTCTACTTCAATCTCAACAAGTCCTTCTCTTGAGAAGAGAGATCATCACTTGAAGAGTCATCATCAATAGAATCCTTGGAAACCGTAGCAGAGGCCATTGAACCTTAATGTGATGTATAAATTGATTGTATAATTTGGGTTGTATGAATTTATTATCTTTTGATTGACCAGTAGAGCAGCTTTTAAAGCTAAAGGTGAAAATAAACATTGTATACACCTTGTCCTTTCTCCATTTTATCTAATGTGAAATTAACAATAAATGCCAATAAATTCACATATAGCTAGCTATACCTCAAGCTCCTTATATGATTCTTAAATGCATACAACTTGATGCTGCGCGCAGGTGACATGACTCCATTTGTTGCCTCTCGTTTCCATATGGTGCGTGTAGATGATGTGGCTAGAGCGAATATATTCCTGCTTGAGCATCCTAATCCAAAAGGAGATATAATTGCTCACCATTCATTGCAACTTTGGAAGAAATGGCTGAATTTCTCTCATCCAAATACCCTGAATTTCAAATACTAACACTAGAGTGAGTTCTATAAACTCCTCATTATAAAATTTATGTGATCTATTTTTTTTATTGTGACTAATATTTAATTTAATTTGTTTTCTTCTTCCAGCGAACTGAAGAAGATTAAAGGCCCCAAGTTTCCATATTTAACCTCGAAAAACTCAGGGATGCTGGATTCAAGTTCAAATATAGCCTTGAGGAAATGTTTGACGATAAAATTCAATGCTGCAATGAAAAGGGTTATCTGTGAACCATGAAATAACAAGAGATGAATTGTAGCAATTAATAATTTGTATACCTCAATTTGGCCAAAATAAATCAATCAAGTAATGCTATCGTTATCATCATTTTCTTCATTTGGTTAAATATATTAAAGTACATATATTTCATTAAAAAAATAAAGTACATATATAACACTTGTTCTAGACCGAGATAGTACACGGCCAGATTCGACATCAGATATAAATTCTAGATACATTTGGAGAGTTTCCGGACATTCATTACCAGGATCGGCTAGGAAACTCATTTATTTGTTTATACATTCACGATACACTTTCAAGTATAACCATCGTCAAAATGCCGGCAATGCATTGTGGCCTCGACCACGGTAACACCTCGACGCGTGCACGTCACCACGACAGAGCATGTGAGGACAATTGCAAGGAAGTCGTTGCAACTGCCCTAACGGACTTTCCCGCCAAAATATTTTTATAAATACACGGTGGTGGCCTCCATCTCAGGTACGCTTTCATTTTTGCTTACCGAAACGCCTGCTCGAATCCTTTCTGACTTAAGCTTTGGAGTCCCTGCAGGTACATCACCATCCTCCGTTGTCTCTCCGCCGTGAAGTCCACCTCCAACTGCCGTCACGAAAATTGCCAGAAGATCAACACCTTATTTTCAATACAGTTCTTACACGAAATAAGTATTCAATTCAAATCCCTATAGATACCGGGAAAATGTTCTGAAATCAGTCCCTGCCATCAATAGTTGTCATAATATCGTAATTAATAATTCATCTACCAATTAATAGACGTGGTGTCAGCTTGAATTTAACTAGGTGTTTATAGGGGTTGAGTTTTCAATTTTTTGTTTACAAAAATTTTAACCAAATTCTTTATAACTAAAATTAAAAACTTTTTATAGTTTTCAAACGTCCATATAAAATCACAAAAAAAAAAAATTTA
This sequence comes from Sesbania bispinosa, assembly GCA_026901365.1. Taxonomy (NCBI): domain Eukaryota; kingdom Viridiplantae; phylum Streptophyta; class Magnoliopsida; order Fabales; family Fabaceae; genus Sesbania; species Sesbania bispinosa. The sequence goes on from QLOH01000235.1 coordinate 1,277,401, forward strand.
ACCATTTTAAGCTTTTTTTACTAGGTGGTGTAATTTCCTTTGTATTGACAACTTTGGTATTAATTTTTAAAAATACCAATTTAGTATAATCGTAGATGGAGATTCAATTTTTGAAATAAAATCGAATACGATTTATTTAAAAAATATTTCTTTCTATGAAAATCGTATATGATATATATGGTTTATTATTTTTATTATAAATATTAAAATCGTATTTTTAAATATATGTTTTTACTTATCTTTTTAAATTAAAAACTGATTTTACGTTTTTTAAATTAAAATATAGATATTATCATTTATAAATTATAGGTTAGAATACGATTTACATTAGTATTCTTAACAGTTACATTTTTCATATACGAAATATTATTTTTTATTATTTTATCATTTTGCATGTTTAATTTTTTAATATATGTTATTAAAATTTTAAATAAATAAAATATTAATAATTATTTTCTAAAGTATCATATTTATAATAAATTTTAATAATATTAATTACATTATAACATAAATAATAAATATTTTTAAAACTATCATTTAAATTAATAGTTAAAATAAATTATCATACGAAGACTCATAATTGTTACATGAGGTAAAAGATAATGATCTAACATATACAAACTAATATACTTTAAAAATCTTTACACCACACATTACACACACACATATATATATATCTATATATTTAAATATTAATATGATATATTAGCAATATAATGAGTGTTAATGAAAAATTGTTCGGATGATGTCTCAGAATGAGACTTTTTTCTTCGGACGCCCACTAATGAGGTAGGAAAAACTCAAACGTAATGCGGACATCCTCCCACGTTTTAAAATATATTATTAGTGTATGTGTTTGTCATTATACTTTTAACCCTTGTAATCAATAATGCGTCTCCTTAATGATAATTTAATTTTAAAAGTTAATTAAATAAAAATTTAAAAAGCAATTATAATTTATGTATATATAATTATTATTATTATTATTATTCTAAACATGATATATATAAAAGATTTATTAATATGATATTTATTTAAAATTATAATAACTCATATTTTTAAAAAATAAAACATGCAAGATGAAAAAACTAAATAAAATCGTATTAATTTTTATATAAAAATTGTAAATCGTATGTTAAGAATACGATTTACATATGATTATATATATATATATATATATATTAGAAAAACCTAAACAGATTTTTTTATAATAAAAAAAATAAAAATAAGTAAATTATATTTCCAAAATACGATTTTTAATATTTTCTATTAAAAATAATAAATCATATATGACATACACGATTTTGATGGGAAGAAATGGTTTTTTTAATAAATCGTATTCAGAAAATTCGATTTTCAATGATTATATTAAATTGGCAATTTTTTAAAATTCTATATCAGAGTGGTAAATTCTATTTCCAAAGGGAATTACACCACTCTGATAAAAAAATTCGTCCATTTTAACATATTATTGTCATGTAGTCGTGTTTTAGGATGACTTTTATGTTTACTTAGGGTTTTACCTGAATTTCAAACATGATTTTCACTTTTTGCTTTCCAAGTTTTACTTTTGTTTTTTTACTTTTAACCTTTATTTTTACTTTTACCTTTAACCTGATGGACCACTTTTCACTAACACTTTCATACTCATCATTCATCATTCACATGAATCAAACACACAACAAGTTTGAACATGGTATGAGTTTCATTAAGAACACTCAAAAACACTATGAATTTTATGAAAAAATTAATAAAATTTCGAAAAAGGTAAAACTCATATATGATTAACTACTCATACCCAACATTAATATTATCATGTAAAATCTTCAACTTCCATGTTTACTCATACCAAAGGTCATACCTTTAGAAATAGCATGACACTTTTTCTAAAAATTTAAATTCATAAACAATTTGTTTAATTCAAAATGGTGATACACATATACTCCAATTCATCATAGGAACACATTACAATCATCAAAATCAAATTAAAAATAAGCCAAACATATAAGTCATATATACCAAGTCCGAATTGGTATCTATATATACATACATCCATATTTCAAAATTTCAACAAATGAAAAAGAGAAATGAAGAGGGTCAAGGATCACCCTCACTCTAATATTCAATCATACTAGAGATTCAAGAGATCTCGATCCTCTCCTTACCAAGCTTCCCAAGCTCTCCAACAATGGTGATAGGCTCTAGGGTTTGTTCTCAAAACTTCACACTTTACCACTTTTTTTGTTCCTCTTGATTCCCTCTCCAACTTTGCCTAAAGGACTAAGGTGAGATTCTTGAATTGAGAAGAGGTGTGTCAATATGAGTTTAGCTCGATGACCCAACCCGGCCCAACTCATCACGTACGTGTTTGGGTTGGTATTAGACTCACATTTTCGCCGTTAAAGTGGACCCCCTTCCCTCGCGGGCCGTGGGTTTTGCGTCGGGTTTGATCATTTTCCCATTTTTTTAAAAATTTATATTTTTAAACTCATTTTTTTTATCATTTTTCTATTTTTGGCTTTTTATTATTTTTATAATTTTTTAAATTAGGTGTGTAAACCCACTTAACCCACCAACCCGTGGTGGGTCAAGCCAGGTTAGTATTTTTTCAGCTCACCTAAAAAGTGAGCCCACCCGGCTCGATTCACTTTTAGCCTAACCCATGGCGAGCCCACCTATGTGAGTCGGGTTGACTCACTTTCAAAGCTCTAGTTGGAAGTTAAAAAATGAAGCTTTCAACCTTGGTGAAAAAATGGAAATGGAGGGGGAAGGAGGAAGATGAAACACAACTAGGTTAGAATGAGGGGAGAGGGAAAAATTGAATTTAAAAAAGAGAGGGGACAAAAGTGCTTTAGGACAAATGATACAATTAGTGAGGTGAGCATGTTTTCTTTTACTTTTTATTTAATTAAGCACGCTTTAGTATGTAATGAAGCGTTAATAATGTGAGGATACCTTGATTAAGGATTAAGGTATTAGATTAGGAAAACATAGAAAATTAGGTTAAAGGGCATTTTGCTAATTTCTAGTAAGGGTAGGAGCAAAATGGTAAATTTCACATAAAATTTTTTATGAAAATTCTAAGAGTTCTAGAAAAATTAAAACCATTTCTAACCTTAATTAAATCTCGAATGATGATTAAAACTCATTAATCACACAACACACATACATAATTTCATAGAAAACAAAAACGTGGATGTTAAAGACTACACACGGTACTATCATGAGACTTGGCCCGAATCGGGAAAAAAATTCAAGCTATCCTAAGTCTTGCATGATACAAATTTTATTCGTGCATTTACCAATGATGATTGATGTGCACCTGCCCTAAAATGTTGTAGAGTCCTTAAAGACTTTCTTCTTGTATAGCTTGCTATCTTAAGTATTGCGCGATTTAATTTTTGTTTTCAAAATAAAATAAAATTCAATAATAAATTCATATTACGTTTTTACGATATTGATATGTAGTGTTCCCACCTCAAGGGTTGTATATATCATAAGGGTAGACATATAGTTTGTTATTTTATACCTTGTGCAATATGGAATATTATTAAAAATATTAAAAATAATCTTGTATGCTATGTTTGGTGGGAGTAGGGAAATGAAAAGAAGAGAAATGGGTAGAAGAAAAGTGGGAAGGAGAGAAATAGAGAAATAAAGGAGAATAAAGATTGTTTGGTGTGAGTGGAATAAGTGAGAAATAAAAGAGAAATGTTAAGGTGGTTGTTTGGTGTGATAGATGAAATAGAAGAGAAATAGAATTATTTTAATATTAGGGTAAAATATGTTTTTGGTCCCTGTAAATATAGCGAGTTTTGCTTTTAGTCCCTATAAATTTTTTGTTGTTAAAGTGTCCTCCCAAAATATTTTTTTTTTGCAATTAGTTCCTCCTTTCAATTAGTGTGTTTCTGGCTGTCTTAAACTGCCAGAAATGTACCCATTCTTTCCCTTTTCTCCCCCACTCCCTCTTCTCCCGTCCCCACTCTCTCATCACCACTACCACCACCACCAACCCTCCCTCCTCTCCCACCCACCCAATTTCCAACACAAACTCATCTCCACACAGTATCAAACGATCCAACAAACCCCTGTGCATTCCTCTAACTCATTGTTTGAAAACCTTCCTTAATGTTTGAAAACCTTCCATATCTCACTATTTTTCTCTTTGGTTCCTTCTAATTACATTTGCAGAGTAAAGATGAACGATGCATTAAGGTAATAAGAAGATATACATGCTATTGCATTTAATTCCGTCATCGCCATATGCATTTCTATAGTAAATTCAAAGTTAGTATTATTCGATTTTATTACGAATTTGACATCTTCTATAATAAATACAATCCTTTCACAGTGAAGAAATGAAAAGTACTACAATTCAATTGGATGCGGTTGTTTGGTCTTTCCACTTGAGAGCTAATTTGGAGATTTGCTTTGTTGAGGACCCCATTTTCCTTCAGAGCTGCGGCAGCTGCCTCCTTTAGTTCTCTCATTCGGTAACAAAGCTTCTTCCCATCCTCACCTTCCATTAGCGTCCTCACAACGCTGTCAATTTCTTCCCTTTCCACCAACCCATTCTCACCAACCTTTGGCCGCAACGGGATATGGAAACGCAACGGGGATATGGAACCAGGAAAAAAATAGTGAGATATGGAAGGTTTTCAAACATTAAGGAAGGTTTTTCGAACAGTGAGTTGGAGGAATTCACAGCTATTGTTGGATGTTTGATACTGTGTGGAGATGAGTTTGTGTTGGAAAGGAACAACATTGGGTGGATGGGAAGAGGGGAGGTTGTGGTGGTGGGGGGTGAGAGAGTGGCGGCGAGAGAAGAGGAGTGAGGGAGAAAGGGGAAAGAATGGGTACATTTCTGGCAGTTTAAGACCGCCAGAAACACACTAATTGAAGATAAGGACTAATTGCAAAAAAAATTTTGGGAGAACGCTTTAACAACAAAAAATTTATAGGGACTAAAGCAAAACTCGCTATTTTACAGGGATCAAAAACATATTTTACCCTTAATATTATTATTAGTTTTTTCCGCCAAATTAGGGAAAAAATCGATTTTTTAGACAAAAGAAATCGACTGAATGAAGCCTTTCTTATTTTGTCGCGGTGTTTTTTTTCCTCTGCCACTGTCACGCAACCAGAGCTCCTCCATGGCTATGCAGCAAATTGTTACTGCAATCAATTTGCTAAACCCAAATCAAATGTAAAAATCAATTTCCTCTCCACCATGCATCACCAACCTCATGTCACACCGCCGCTGCAGGTCGCGCCTCGCTGCTCCTGTTAGAAGGCCACCACCGCGCGCGGCAGCCACAACACTCGCTCCAGCCGCGCGCAGCTCCCCGTTAGTCGCAGATCTACACTGGTAACCACCTTGTAGTCACTGTGCTTACACAGGACCACAATGCAGCACTCATCAACGAAGCTGGAAGGTGGAAACTGATCAACGAAGCTTACACAGGACACAATGCACTCATCAACGAAGCTGACAGGACCACAACGTGCTTCAGCCACTGCACAAGATCGAGATGCAGCTCCTCCGCGCCTCTCGCCCCAACAAATAACGTGACCGGACCACAATGGTAGTGGGGGAAGGTGGAACACAATCACGATGAAGCACTCAGGTGAGAAAGAGGCAGGTTTATTTCTTCGCTCTTCTCGTTGTCTTGCGAAGAAACAAAAATGTTATGGGGGCCCACTGCCTTTTCATATTTCTCATTATTTCTACGATACAACCAACACAATTGACAAGCTATTTCTCCACCATTTCTCTGCTCAGTGTTTCATTTCTGTACACTTCTCCCTCACTAAACTAGGGCTTAAGCATTATTTTTCTCATGTTACTTTTTACATAATAAAAAACTAAAAAATATTATTTTTCTTTCAAACAGTTTCAAAAATTAAATCCTTTTTAAATTAAAGAATTTTTTTCTTTTCAAAATTTAAAATCATCCAACCAATCAATGTATTTTTTAAGAAGAACTACATGACTTTGAGATTCTCATTGCAACAGAGGGTACGTAGGAGCAGGCGTCCCTTATCAAGTCAAAACAATTATTTTTCTAATTTAGTCATTGTAATATTTCTAATCTAACTTTTTAATTTTAATTTAATCCTTTGTTTGTAAATAATTTGTTTACTCATTTTTAACGTTAAAATAAAATATTTTTAAAATTAATAAATTTACACAATTAATTAGAGGTAAATGTTTTAGGACATATATATTAGGGGTATTTGTGGGGTTAAGTCTCCACCCTTCCCTATGCATAATTGACTCCCGAACTCAACTCTGGTTTGGTGATCATGTTTTCTATTTAAATGGTTGTCCAATTTTCCCAAAATAAAATTGCCAGCGACTCCTAAAATCTCTTTTTAAATTTTTGGGTTGCTACAATTCTTTTTCTTTTCAATATGAATTTGATTTTTTTTTCAATCAATTTCTTCATTCATTCAAAAAATACAAAAAAAAATTATTCTCTTGTTAACCTTTAAAATTGTGGTAAAATAACTATTTTTGAGTTAATAAATTTTACACAATTAATTAGACGTAACCCTCTTAAGACAAACATCAAAGGGTGTTAATACCTCTGCTACGCGTAATCAACTTTCGAATCTGAATATCATGTTAAAGGCCAATATTCCGATTTAAAATCCTTATAGCTTGTACAACTTTCCCAAACCAAATAAATTGGTTGCGACTCCCATTTTCATTTTTTGGTTCGCCGACCCGTCATGGTCTCAGTTGGGACAAAGGGTATGAGGTTATTGGGCTAACAAAAATTTCTGATAATCGATGAAGAATCTAAAAATTAGGCAAAACCTAATTCACACACTCAGTTTTTTAAGCCATTTGTCTACAAGTGGCATCGAAGTTGTTTGAGAGGAAAAGAAGAATTTCCTTGTGATTTAGAGACCCAATTGGCTTCATCTAACCCTTTATGAATGAGGGTGCATCTAAGGGTGGGACAGGCCAGGCCGCTCGTCAGGGGCCTACTACCTGGCCTACATTAGGCCCAGGCCAGACCAATTTATTAAATAGAGCAGGCCAAGGCTTTTCAAAAGCCTATATAGCAAAACAGGTCAGGCTTCAGGCCATCGAAAAAGCCTTTTGAGCCTATCAGGCCGGTCTATTTAACTAAATATAAATAAAATACTAATATTTTTTATGTTGCTATTATTATTATTATAAGATTTTTTTACTTTTCCTTGTAATTATATACTTATTAGCTTGTATAAACATTTAAGTATGTTAAAAACTTGAGCCTACAAGTCTATTCATATATATGCTTATGATATATTCAAGTACCTTACTATAAAACAAGCTTTTAAAACAGGCTTTCAGGCCTTTTCAGATTTTAAATAGGCCAGGCTCAGCCATAAAATAAAGCATATATCGGGTAAACAGGCTAGGCTCAGGCCATGGATTTAAGGTGCAGACCAGGTTCAGGCCTTGGAAAGCCTAGCTCGGCTCGGCCTATTCCCACCCTTAGGTGCATCCATCAATAAGCAACCAATCTTTAATGGTGAAGGTCTACCTTATTGGAATGAAAGGGTGATGATCTTTATACAGGCCATAGATGTAAATGTGTATGATCATATAGAGAATGCAGTAGATGTGGTGGCATATTTGGTCAATGGTGTCAAAAAGGAAAATCTATGAAGTGAGGGAGCGAGGAAGAGAAAAAAAGGCTCAATACAATCCTAAGGTAATACATCATTGCCATAGCCCCTTAATTACAACTAGTTCTTTAGGGTGTCTACATGTAAAACACTAAGGATATATAGGACACACTACAATTAACACATGTTGGGACAAGTGAGGTTAAAAGAGTGTTAACGAATACGTTAACCCATGAATATGAGTTGTTTCACTTGAAACAAAATGAATCCATTCATGAAATGAAAAAATTGTTTACTCATATTGTTAGTCACCTTGCATCTCTTAGTAAAACTTTTACTAATGAAGATATTTGATCAATAAGATTATGAGATGTCTTAGTTGGTCTTAGAACCTAAGGTTACAACTATTGCAGAATATAAGGATCTATGATCAATGCCATTGGCTACTCTATATTGTTAAGACTTGAGGTTTTAAGATCTTGAACTAATCTCCAAAATTTTGATGATAATGAAATTCTTTAAGTATTGGAATATATTATCTAATGTTTGAAGTATATTTGTGCATAAATCGTCAAGTGTAAAAAGGTTAAGACAAGTCCAGTCTAACAAGTTAAAGCTCAGGCAAGTCCAACCTTGATACAAGAGTGAAGCTCAGACATGCCTATTCAAAACAAAAGATCAAAGTCACATAAATCCATGCCCAACACTTTTGAAGCAAGATAACTTTTTCATACAACAACTCATACAACACACTTTTTTCTCTATCTCTCTCCATCATATCACCCATCACATCCCACATTTCTCTCTCTTTCCCTCTTTTCTCTCTTTCTCTCTCTATGTTGTACATCTACAACATGTACAAACAACATTTCTCTTTTGAAGCCAAGTTGTTAGATCAAAACTTCGTGATTGAAAGTTAAGAGGTCTAAAGTCAACTGAAGTACAAATACCTCAAACAATACACTGGCTACTTGAGGAAGGACACAAAGTTACTTTTTGGTGCAACAGTGCCTAGTTCACACACAGACAACATAAAAAATGAATAAAGTACAAGAAGTTGCACGGAAGGAAATTGTACACTCTACTAAAAAGCTATAACAAAAACTCCATGAATTCAATGCTCATCAGAATAGAGACATTTTAAAGACAACCTACCTCATATATGAAGTGATATTGTACAAAACCAAAACTCTGACGGAGAAGAAGAATTTTATGCTTTTAAGACTCTGATTTTTCATTTTCATTAAATTCTCATCATCTGTCTTAAATACCTTGTTCTAAAAGTAGCATATTTTGCATTGTGCGCAGTTATCATTCATTGTGTTGGGATTATTCTTTGAGAGTTACTAAGTTCTTTCAGAGAGTAATCTTACACCTTTATTTTGTAAATCCAGTGAGGGTTTGTGAGCCCGAAGAGGCTAGTGTGAAAACAATACTTGTGTAAAACTTGAAGAGGCTAGAATACCTGTAACCTTACAAGGAATAGTGAATTCTTATGTGAGTAACATGGATTAGGCGTATCTCTCTGGTTGTGAGAGTGAACCAGTATAAATAGCTAAATTTCAATCTTTTTAACCCTTACCTCTCTCTTAATTTCAGCATTTTTAACTATATTGAAATAAACAGGGTTAAATAATGAATTTAAGACAACTATGTTGTGAACTTGTCTTAAAGGATTCTAAGTTGTAAATCTGAAGTTAAATGATTTAACCAAGTTTTTTATAAACGATTTCATCTTTCAAAAAGTTTTAGAAACACAATTCAACCATCTTCTTGTGTTTTCTAATTTCATAGCCAAGCTTCTACATGAAGATTGACTCGCTCATTACATAGGCAGGCTACTCTAAGTCACCATCTACCCACCACCCAAATCCCTTTTTTTAATTTGAATTTTGTTTCGTAACCCATGCATTTTCAAGATGGGAGATGTGTTTACATCCTCTTTTTCATTGTTCTTACAACACTGTAAAATATTTGTTGGGGGCCACTAGGGATGGCAATTGAGCCCAAGCCCTATGGGTACTCGCAAAAATTACTCGCAATGGGCAGGGTAAAAAACCCGCAAAGCAGGTATGAGCGCGGTACGGGCAAAAGCCCTCATTTTTTAATGGGGACGGGCGCGGGTAGGGGCACTTTGATGCACAGCCCCCCCATACCCGCACTCATATATATAATTATTTAATAAAAAATACCATATATAATTATATACAAGGATATATTAATTTTATTAAAATATCTAATATATTTATACATATTTTAAAATTGATATATAATATTACAAATTAAAAATATATTTTATAACTATTTATTTGTGTTTTTTTTACTTTATAATATATGACTAATTAATGTTAATAATTATTTTTTACAGATCATGAAAAATTCTAACACATGATATCCAAGTTTATAAAAGAGTGTGACGTGAAAGTAAAGTATATTGTAATATTTAATAAAATTTTGAACTTTAGATCATTTGTTGTGTTATAGAACATCAACATATTGTGTTTCAATGTAATTAAATTGCTGTATCACTGATATTTAAAAATTATGTTTGGACGATTTTCGAGTAACTTTTTCAATTGAGATATAATTTTCTTAAATTAATATTTTTTTAGTAAGTTGTTAATTTTTTACTTAATAAAAGTGCGGGTACAGGCACGAGTTTGGGCATATAGGTGCCCAGCGGGTATGGGGACGGACACTAAAGTTACTGCCCACGCAGGTACGAGCTTTTTTTAGAAACGCGGGTACGGGGACGAGCATTGTGGTACCCCTGCCCAGAGGTATCCATTGCCATCCCTAGGGGCCACAACGGATTTAGGGTTTTTCCAAGGCTAAGCTGGGGATGGAATTATGACGGGGGTTAAGTTTGGGATATTTATGAAATTTACATATAAGGTTGATTATGTAAAATAATATTTTATATGGGTAAATTTAAAAATATGATTAAAATTGATGAGGTGGATTAGTATAAGACATATGTATAATATTTAATTTAATTTAATTGGTTAACTAAGATGGGTATAAAGGAGTTCATTCAATTGAGTAAGATACCGATTTATATTTGACGGAGTGCAAGTTCGAACCTCACTCATCTCCTTAGGGTGATGTAAATATCAGTGTTTTAAAATCGAACCGGTAATTGAACCGGTGAAGGTACTGGTTCACGGTTCAATGGTTGAATCCTGGTCGAAACGGTATTAATTAAACATATATTTAAATATTATAATATTTTAATTAATAAATAACACAAAATTATAAGAAATTAAGATATATAAAGCTATAAATTTATTTAAATAACCTTATTATAAGGTTTATAAAATAAAAAAAATAAAAAATTTCTAAAATAATAAATATCTATGTGTAATTCTCAAATATATGTTTTTATTTATCTCAAAGTATTTTAGATTAAATAAAAAAATAAAAAAAATGAATTTTTTTAAAAAGATCGGTTCAACCGGTTTTTTTACTGGTTTTGACCGGTTTTTGACTTATTTTCCGGTTTTGTGACCGGTTCTGTGGTTCTATTGGACCGGACACATGGCCGGTTCACCGGTTTTCCGGTACGATCGATCGGTCCAGTCCGATTTTCTAAACTATGATAAATATAGTAAGTGCTTTCTGAGTTCGGATATTTTTCCTACCCTGAACTGAGGCATGACCCCTTTACCCTAAAATTTTATTCAACAAAAAGTAAAAAAAAATCATGGGTATTGATTTCCTTCCACATCATACCGTAAAGATGTAAGAATCATCATATGTACCTCCAGCAACATTAGTTACGGAATAGTTAGGAAATAACTATTCAATAGTTAATTTCCCTAGCGAATTGCACACAGCTTGAGAGGATGGGGATCCTAGAGTACTATCCACCATAAACCTTTCCAAGCATGATGTACTTGGAAATCCAAAAAATAACATGCACAAGTTGGATAGTCTAGTAAAATCCACGTGTGCAACACCCAAACCCTTCTCTTCCATCATATAAAACCCGCCATTTTCATTTCCCCCAAAACCTTCCTTAACCTTGTTCCTTGCGTTTCGTTTTGATAACAGATCAGAAATGGATGCAGTGTTACCCGTTGTCGCTTTGTCACTTCTACTGGGCGCCATCATTGCCCTCGCCTTCTTCAACACCTACTTCCGCCACCGCCAATCCGAGGTCCGATCCATCGCAAATCCGGATCCCAAGTCCATCTCTTCCTCCAAGCCCCCTCCTCCCAAGAAATCTCACCCCAAACCCCATTCCTCTGATAAGGTGCTGCTTATTTCCCCTTTTCCAATTCCAATTCGGTTCTCATTGATTTTCAATTCTTCGGTTTGCATTCTCATTGGTTATGTGATGTGAAATACAAAAGTAATTAAATAATCAAAACAATCAAAATTAATTGCATTTTCCTCTCATGGAATGAGGCATTCCTTACTAGGTTTTGTAGTTTCCCCCCTCTCTCTATATACAAGGAAGATACCAAGTATATCAAGTAAGAGTATGAGATCGGGATAAGAACTAACTGTGAATATTTAATTTTATAGAAATGGTCAAGATTAGTTTGGTCATCTCTTACACTGTCACGTGATACACCTTATGTTTAAATATTTTTGCTATGGTGTTTTGAGAAAATTGAGTAATTTGCCGGATTATGATAGTAGGTTGTTGTATTTAAGTGAAAGAAGCTTACTTTTCCTTTCTAAGGTGTCTTTGGGAAGTAGTATTGGTTATTGTTTTTGTTTTCGTTTTCTATATCATTGATTTGGTGTAGTGTTTGTGAAAATTGCGTGATTCTGGTTCAGAACCTTACTTTTCCTTTTAGGGTTGGGTTACATTGGTGGCTGTGGGTTTTATTGGATTTGAGTGGAAGAAGCTTACATACTAGTTGTAGTCTCAAGTTTGCATTAGTGTGTTGATCAAGTGCTTCTTCAGGTTCAAGTGTTACTGTGTATGGTTTTGTGGAAATTTGAAGTTAATTTCTGAATTGATATAGATAAGAAATTCTCAATTTGGTCATTAAAATGGGTGTGTTGGTGAAGCTTGATGATCTCAAGTCGTTGCTGTGAATCTTCACTCTTCAGCTGTCATTGTGGTGTTTAGTTTGAAAATATGAATGGTCGTTGAATTTGAAATCTGAAAAGCCTTATGAATGAAATGCAACATGTTTGGAGAACCAGTAAATTTGCTTTGGTTTGTTTTATGGTTTGGGTTTTCTTGGCTTAATCTTTTGTTTGGAATATAAGGATCAAACAAGCGACATCATCCATTGGATTTGAATACCTTGAAAGGCCATGGTGATGCAGTTACCGGGATATGCTTCTCCTCTGATGGACGGAATTTGGCAACAGGTATTTAAACACATTTGTTCACTGAAGATATATGTAGCTGTGTCTTTGGTTTACTACCTTTTAAAGATGATTTCATCAACCTTAATGGAAATGCTCATTTATGGTGGTGATTGCAAGTTTACTTCTTTAACACAAATGTGTGCCCGGGTGCACAAGATCTGTCATTATGGCGATCTCTTTATTCAATAATTCTAATTCTACTCATTTTCTTTATTCAACAATTCTAATTCTACTCATTTCTACAACTAAGGAAAGCCCATCCTGTCCTTATCGTTGACTTGGATATTATTCTTATTTTTTTTCATAAACAAGAAACTTAATCTTAGAGATGAGAGAAAACAATGTCTAAGGGGAGAATAAAGTACCCATAAAAAAATAGAAATAAAATAGAAAGCGACCTAAATGGATTTAAAACCATAGTTACCTAATACTTGTTAGTATGGGTAAGGGCATCTGATACATGGTAAGTCACTTGGTATGTGATTGGTATATTTCGGTTGTACGTTATTGGGTTGTAGTATGTTTAATTAGTAAGCTCTCAATAATCAATATAATTTTAAAATAGTTCAAAAAGTCACATAATAAATTTTTTTATTTTAAATTATTAATACATTTTAAGTGTTAATAATTATGAGTAAGTGTCATTTATCTCTTTTTTCATTTTTTCTTTTCGTGTCTCATTTATCATCAACGTTTTTTTCCCTTCCTCATATGTTGTTGGTGACTTCAAAAGCTCAATTCCCACACTATTGTCATTAATTAAACCATTTTACCTTCCATCCCAAGTCCCAACAGGGAGCCATGTAAATCACCCCCTCACCCCCCCCCCCCCAAAAAAAAAATTATGTATTAGATTTTAGACTTGGCCTAACTCAACCTCAAAAGTTACCTTATAGGGTGAGGATTGTCCAAGACTTATATACTTTTCTTTGGCCTTATCTCTAAGCAATGTGGGACTTTAACACACCCTCTCACGCCCAGGGCTAGACATCTGAAGCATGGACATCTATACGGGTGGCAACCCAATGACAACGAATCATCTAGGATAGGCTCTGATACCATATTAGATTTTGGACCGGGCCTAACTCAACCCCCCAAAAACTAGCTTATAGGGTGAGGACTACCCAAACTTATATACTTTTATTTGGCCTTATTTCTAGGCAACGTGGGACTCTAACAATCTGTATTGCAGAACCACATCTCTCCTGCTCCTCCTTTCCCTTTGTCTTCCCCTTTTGTCCTCTTTATTTGAATTGCAAAGAACAGAGTCTCTCCCCTTCCCTAATACCCTTCCATTGTTTTCATTGTAGAGCAGACATGCTCTATTTTTTACTTTAGCAGCATAGGCTTTCCCCACCCCTATCCCTTCAATTCACTCAGAACAGCTCAGTCTTGCATCCCAATGCGCATTCCACAATGAACTGAAACACTGCAATGGAAACTAGAATGGGCATCCTAGATGGCAGTTTGAAGGGGATTTGGCAAATTTGGTAACCGTAACACTGTTTAAAACACAACAGAGTTAATTAATGTCTCTGCATATAAGAATGATACTTCCTTGAAACACCATGACCTGAGCAGACATAAACATAACTTTTTCCCATAAGGTCATAACATGTTTAAGAGACAAAGATATACTTTTGAAGTTGCAGACAGACCTCTCCAGGCTAAGCCAAAATGACACCAGCTGCAAAAAATAGCATGTTGCCCAACATTTATTTATGCAACCATTGCACCTTAATGTCACTTAGTAATTACGTTTGCTGACATGTATTTTTCATGTATCACTGATGTTTCCTAATCTCCTTTCTAGATTTCTATGACCTAAGATCCCTACCTGTTCTAATAATAGCCTTCTTTTTTATTTTCACTTGTATTACCAATTGAGCATAATTTATGAAACTTTTTTCTTACATTCTTACATATATTATCTGTTTAAACAGCTTGTGCTGATGGAGTGGTGAGAGTATTTAAATTGGACGATGCTACAAGGTAAAGTTTCAAGTATGTGAATTTCAAGAGCCTCTTGATACATATACATTTCAACTCAAATGTCAGTCATATGCCATGTGCATTGATTTTTGATTCTCTTAACTCTTTTGCAGGGTTTCTTAGATTAATTTGCCTGCTGGAGGTCATCCAATGGCAGTTGCATTTTCTGATGATGCATCCTCCATTGTTGTGGCATCTCATACTCTCTCTGGTTGTTCACTATACATGTATGGAGAAGAGAAAACCTAAAACTTCTGAAAATAAGCCACAAACAAAGCTTCCTCTCCCGGAATTAAGTGGGAACGGCACAAAGTTCATGATAAAAGGCAATATTGACGCTGTTTGGAACCTCTTCCACTTATGGCAGTGCTGATGGCAGTACAATAATTGCCTCGTGGTTCAGAAGGTATCATTATGCATCATCCTACATTGGACTAAATAGAAAATATTCTGTCATAATCTATATATTTGGGTCTTATCACCTAACACCATGCAGCAATTATGAATGGAATTTAAATTTTTAATTAAAGTAGCTTGAAGAAAAAGAATTGCTTGCATGGATAAAGTCCCACAAAGTGATTTGAATATGTTGTTTTTAGTTTATGATGCCTTTGCTTCTCTTAACCCATTTATTTCACAACTAAAATACTGTAGAAGTTTCAACTTTCAACTAGCAATACTATCTTATATCACAATGAGGATTTCTAAGAGACATTAATTGTTTAACTAAATTTCTAATACTATCTTATATCACAACTTTCAACTAGCAATTCTTCTACTCACAAATCAAATGCACTATGTTTTATTACTTTTATTTCAAATAGATAATGAAATTAAGTATCACTGTCTTTACGCCAAGAAATAATGTTTGATAGTGACTTTTTACAAGCTCTGTCCTAAAATTTGATTTCTAATTCAGGGACTGATATCATTCTTTGGCATGGAAAAACTGGGAAGAGTCTAGGGCATGTGGATACAATCAACTGAAAAATACCATGGCTGCTATATCACCCAATGGGCGTTTTATTGCAGCTGCAGCTTTTACTGCAGATGTGAAGGTGAATTTTAAATGCATAATCTATTTAATTTATTTGGAGACATTAATCTATTTGATGTATACGTGCAATAGACACACTCACTTTCATAATTAAGTAGCATCCAATAGGAGGTAGCCTTCAAGCTTCCTCTCCCATCCCAAGCTGCAAGCTGGGGTTGAATTCCAGATTTAGTCCTTATCCTCTCTTCAACAACAAGGCTTGTGCCCTGTAGGTTTAAATCCATTTTGTGCTGGCCTGGAAACATGTTCCCTTGCATTTATTAAAATTCAATTGTAAAAAGGGAATAAGTAACATGGAAAAAGATGTTAACTGACTCAATTTTTCTTTCCTGCTTTCATAGATCCAATCACCTTCCTTGTCCATTGTTCTCTGTCTCTAATTATCTATGATTCTATTCATGTTTCTCTTTCTCTCTCTACACATATTTGTATATATAGCACCTTTTAATTTTAGATTTATGAATGGTATTAATCTGCAATTTTGGGCCTGACCAATTATCGATATTGTGGCCCTTGAGTAAAAATGGATTTGAGGGAGAAACTTAAATTGAGAAACTCAAGAAGTCCGTTTCATTTATTTAAATTAGAAAAACAAGTATAAAATCTGGGAATATGAAGAATGTTTCCTAGAAAGAAAAAAAACAGAGAGAGAGAGAGAAAGAGAAAGGGGGAATTACTTGCTGACATGTAGTGAGTCATTTGGTGGATGACTGAAGACCGGGATGGAGAAGGCAGAAAATGGATTCTTGAAGCCAGCACTAATCCTTGTGGCAGATGTTTTGGGCCATTCGTGTGTCTCTTAGGACAAATAAATAAATTGAGTTCAATTGAAATTTAGAATCATTTTAGGTAATGTTCTGTTGAAGTAATGCAAAAGGTTCCATACTAATTTTCCAAGGAATGTGTTAAATGCATAATGATCAACAAATTGGATAATATTCAACTTTTGTTTGTAATCTTTCAATAGATCTTGCAAACATATATCAAGTTAAACTGTGCTGGACAATTTTTTGAGAGCCAAAATCAGTTAAATTTGCTTTGGATGCTTAATTTTGTGTGGTTCGTGTAACTGAAACTGATGGAGGGTTAATTTTGCAAGCTTTTTCAAATTGAGGTTAACACTGTTCCAACTTCCAACTTTAGTTCATCTTTGATGTGAATAGATATTAACACAATTGTCTACCTCATTGTTTGATGACCTCAGGGAGCCCATCATACATCATTACCATTATAAATGCATACCCTTATCATATTTTCTGATTAAAAAATTGTATCAGAATTTACAACTCCTGTTTTATATTGAATGTTTAATATATTATTCCGTTTTGCTTGTTTACAAATGTCTTTCAGGTCTGGGAGATTGTTTATGCAAAGGATGGATCTGTCAAGGAAGTTCCAAAAGTTATGCAGCTTAAGGGGCATAAGGTTTAATACTAGTACTACTCTTCTTGGCTGATCTTCAATTCAATTAAGCTCCCATTTTGACAGGATTTTACAAGCCAAAAAGTTTAAATATGTTTTTCCATTAAATGCTTCATATTTTCATTTATGTGAGAGGTATATATATGTTGATTTTCATATATTTTTTATTTTACAATAGCTAACATTTGTTTTAGGAATGATAGGAGTATTCTATCACATGCAAAAGTGAGGTGGGATGCTCTCAAATCAATATTTTTCTGATAGAAATCGGATAAAAAGCTTTACATGGATTGCAAAGTCATACTTGGAGAGAGCTTGATTACCCAAGCGTAAGATCTTGGTTATGGAGGTACAATTCGAGAGGGGAGTAAATGAAAAATGGTCAAGATAGAGTTCTAAGGATCAAATGGTGGCATTTGAAGGGTGAAAAAAAATAAGCGATTAGAGAAGGGTTTTGGAGGGAGGGTTTTTGGAGGCACAAGGAGGTGCTAAGGGAAAGGTGGAAGAGTTACTTTCACAGGCTATTTAATAAAGGACTCAGAATTTTATCACACTATAATGGGCTAAACACTAGAGAGGAGAGCCAAATTTATACCTTTTATTGTAGAATCTGGGAGTCTGAGGTAAAAAAACATTGAAAAAGATGGATAATGGCAAAGCAGTTGACCAATAATATACCTACTGAGGTATGGAAGGGTATAAGAGTGAAAGGTAAAATATGGCCCACAAAGTTGTTTGATGAGATTATGAGATCTATATGATAATGCTAATAAGCGGAGGACATGTACTGTATTCCCTTTCTGTAAGAACATGAGTGACATACAAAATAGCACAAATTATTGGGAGTTAAGCTCATAAGCCATATTATGAAGTAATGAAAAAGGGTGATTTAGCAGAGATTAAAACAATACTCACATTATAGAAAATTAATTTGGGTTTTATCCTGGGGAGATTGATCATGGAAGTAATATACTTGTTATGAAGATTGATGGAGAGAAATTGGAGGAATCAAAAAGAATTTGTTTAACTAAATGCTTTTAACTTCATAGACTGTACATAAATTTGGATTGCTTTATCTTATTCTAAATTTCTTATGTTTTCAAGTACTAAATCATAACTTGTTCAAATTCAATTGAAAATGAAATAAATTAATAATTGACCAGCATCCTCCTTTCCTGAAGTTTTCCTCATCATTTTTTTTTTGACAATGATTTTATTGCTTCATTTTGTTGCAGAGTGCAGTGACTTGGTTATGCTTTACCCCAAACTCTGAGCAAATAATCACAGCATCCAAGGATGGTTCATTAAGAGTATGGAATATCAATGGTAAGCAAATTTTGAAAGATGATTATTTTTTACTTGTCAAATTGGTTTTATTTTTCTGTCTAAATCTCATGTCCAGTCCAGCCAGTAATCTGCAGTTGCAAATAGTTTATATGTTGACAAAAGATATGTGGCAACTCGAAGTAGTACTTTGATGAGATTTTATGCTGACAATGGACATATTTTCTCCACCTATGTTACGTCTTTTCATTGGCCATAGTTAAAGAAAAGCTTGCTTGTTATTTGATCAATTAATGCTGTCCTTTTCTCCATGGGGTATAGGCAAGGAGTAGGATTCTTATGGAAATGTCCATATCATGTGAGCCGTCTGAAGGATTTGGTTGTTAATTATACCAACTCTTCTAACCTCTATTTTTCGTTGTATCTTGAAGTTCGCTATCATCTTGATGAGGATCCAAAGACACTGAAGGTGTTCCCAATTCCTCTTCATGATTCTACCGGTACTACATTGCATTATGATCACCTAAGTATTTCCCCTGATGGAAAAATTTTGGCTACAACCCATGGTTCCACATTGCAGTGGTTATGTGTTGAGACTGGAAAGGTTTTGGATACAGCTGAAAAAGCCCATGATGGTATGCCTAAGAACCAAACCTTTGATATTTCCTATAATTGCAATTAAAAATCAAGTAATTTTCTATCTATGATCTTCAAGTCATTGGTTATTTCCTTCACTTCGCAGGTGACATTACATGCATTTCATGGGCCCCTAAACTATTCCAATGGGTAAAGCTGCTTAATCTGGCTCTAATTCTTTTTGGTTCTTTATGTAATTTATTATTCCCAACATATTTCCATTTCATGTAGTTTGTGTTTGCTAAGCAGTGTCAGAAGATAATGCAAAATTTTGTAAATAACTTTACAATTAATGTGATTTGAAATGTGAGGAATATCAAGATATATCTGGATGTTTTGAATGTGTAATTGTATTTCCATTTTTATCTCCAGAATGTATCTCTACACAACAGCATGTAATTTTTGTCATCTTAAATATTGTGGTGCCTTTTGCAGGAAAAGAACAGGTCTTGGTTTTAGCCACAGCCAGTGCTGACAAGAAAGTGAAGTTGTGGGCAGCTCCATCACTCCTTTCATCCTGAGCTACTATGTTAGTGCACCAATTGCCATTTTTAGCATGCCTGAGCACATACTGACAACTAATTTATGCTAAAGAGTGTTTCTTCAGAAGTTCTCAGCTTTGGTCTCTTCCTCTTTGGTTCAGTCATTTTACAACTTGATTCAAGCTGCATGGTACCATGGCAAGTTGAATGAGAAACTAGGATGAGCTGAAATCTGTACAAGTGGTTCTGTTACTGCTTAAACTTGGATCTTAGCGAATTTTTGTTACTAATAATTTGTACAGACATAGATAATGCTGTTGGTTTTGGTTGTGTGCTAATGAGCCTGAGGTGAATGAGGAGGTAATGCGAGAATAGTGTATCAGTAAGTTTGAGAGAGGACACATTGGACATGTTGCTAGTTGATACAGTGTACCGCATTTAAAAATCTTTTTCATATTTACTGCTTCATGAATCAAGGTGAGGGTATTGTTCCTTTCAATTCAAATTATGGAAATGGTTACATCGGGAAATAACTGGAAATATTCGTTTGAACTATCCAAATATTTCCTTTAATTAACAAGAATTGCAACGAAATTCACAGCACATCTCAATGTTTCATGCTCTAAGACAACCACAACTATTAAGGTCTGTATATTTGATTTTAAAAGAATTGGTGCTGAAATAATTTATATGTTTAGGAGTGATTTTAAAAATAAATTTAGAATTGATTTTGTTTTGATAATGAAGTAAACTTAGATAGACTTTTTTTTCACCAGTTTAATATGTAGAAATAATTTTGCTTGAGGAAAGTTTTTTCTCACAATTTTATTTATTGCACATTTTTGCAAATTTTAAAATTTAACTAAACAATGCAGGTACTGTACAAATCCATTTTAAGTGATAAAAACGTGGTTTTCGCTAACAAGCTCTTGATAAAACGCCTCGTTCAGCTCTTCTGAAAACATGAAATGGTGTTTTAGATGAATTATGTAACACTTTGTGAAAGTGTAGCTTCAACATGAAGTGACAGTAGCCACCGAAAAAGGGAAAAAAAAAATCACATTGACTGTGGCATGTGATGTCTGCCTAAAGGGGCTTAAAATTTTTCGGTCATTTAAGAAAAAGTGCAGCACCGTTGATTCATCAAAGGAATGTGAATAATAGTCACAATTGAAAAATGAAAAACGCCCACCGTGGGGCTCGAACCCACGACCACAAGGTTAAGAGCCTTGCGCTCTACCGACTGAGCTAGACGGGCAATCAATGTGAAAATATATGTGAAAATATATAATTTAATATATATCATAAAAGAAAAATAAATACAAAGAAGTACAATGTTTGTTTTGAAAAATAAGCATTTGTTTCTTTAATTTATTCACACTAAACTTAAAACAACTTGAATGGTATCTTGTATTTCATAATTAAGCTTTTTCTTAAAAATTCTTTTTTTTTTTTAACGAGAGTCTAGTTTTTTTTTCAATACAATTCTTCACTATTTTAGATTGGTTCAATTATTTTTATATTAATTTGTATCATTCTCCGATCAATTTTTTAAGACTAGTTGTTTGGGTATCTACCTCATTCCTTATTGTTTTTAATCAATTTGACTTATTAAATTTAGGTTTTCAAATGTTAGGTATAAGGATCAAAATTCACAAAAAAAAAATGAAATGTAGAAAAAAAACAGCAAAATTAAAGTTTAATGTGTTTATTATGAATATGGATAAAATTATAATGTTTCTAGACATGACCTAATTAAGGATTTGGCTTAACGATATGTGAATAAAAGAGTTGACTACTTTGACCATGTAATTAGATATGAATGATTGAAATAGTTTTACATCTATTTTGATGATATAGTCATCACTCCTCTCATAGTAGTGTGATCTTACCTATTACATTTATTGTACACACATAAAAACCTTTTTTTTTACAATCACCTCTACTTTACTCTCATATTGACTTGAGTGTTGAAATATCTTTGTAAATATCCCAACCTATTTTCCACCATAGAAGGAAATTACCAAACCCTAAAAATAAAAGCAACCATTTGAAACAGAAAGGCTGAAGACATTGTGGGCTATATTATTGAGCAATTCCCCTGCTCAAAGTAGGAGGAAATATCAGTTATAAACTTTAGTGTTTTCATTCATTTATTTATTTATCATATTCATACATTTTTTTTAGCTTAATCAAGACTCTTATTTACTAATTTATTTAAAAAATTACCAAGTAGTATATGAAGAGACTAGAGAAAATAACTAATTCTTAAGAATAGGAAATGAAAACAAAAAATATTTTTTCGAACAAACTCGCGCGCCCTAAGATATTCCTTAAGAGCCGTAAAAACAACTAGTCCACTTTGTAATTTTCGGCAGTAAAAGTGTAAGTAGGAGATGTTTTCTTGCGCATTTGCTTACTGTATTGATACCCCTGCAAGGAAATAAGTAACCCCTTGTTAGTGCTTGTTTTATTAATAATAGAAAATTAAACAACTATATATATATATATATATATGTTGTAACTTAAATTAAACACTAAAATAAAAAATTAAAAAAGATAAGGGTTTTACCTTATTGGTCCCATAAATGTAATCACAATAGGTAAATACTGAGGCAAAATTGCTTTGACTTTTTTCACCAACATAGTGATGGTAGTCATGGTACGAGGGACCTCCATAAAATGGTATATATTTTGTGGGACTCCAAGGGAATTCATACCTATAACATGCATGTTATAAGATGATTAAGATTTTTTTTTCTTTAAAAAAAATGCATGCGTATGAAAAGCCGTGATGTCAATGAAAATTTAGGTGATAATTGAGAAATATGCAACATATAAAGGCACATGATTAATTGTTCATGTGCACGGTGCACCATATATTTCAATTTCTCCCAGCTTATGATTAGAAAAGATTATGTACTTTGACAAAAAAATTATGTACATACATTTCAAATAATAATAATAATAATAATAATAATAATAATAATAATAATAATAATAATTACAATTAACCATGCGCTATATAATCATTGATAAGTTATATTTTACAAAATTCAAATAAGTAACTATCTAATTCACCTAAAATATATATGTAAAATTCACTCAAAGCATCAATACTAGTTAAATTGGAAATCATTATCTTCTCGAACAGTATTATTTTTTAACATCATTATATAATTATGTATTTTCAATAATATTAAACTTATAATTTAACCAGAATAGTTAATAAATACAAGGGTTGAATATGTTTTTTATCTTTAAAAATATGGTGAAATTTGATTCCGGTCCCCCGTTTATTTTTCATTATTTTTGGATCTTCATTTTTTAAAATCACAAGTTTTTAGTTCTCCTTCTTAATTATAATTAGTTAAGTCAGTTTCACAGTGTCACAACGACTTTTCCTTACTAAAAATTCACCAAAAAATTTGTGATTTTTTCTCTAGAAAAGTCACTAATAATAAATTTTCAAAAGCTCACAATTTTTTTTTATGTAAAATGATTGATGATATGAAATTCTCTTGCCTTGTGGTAGAAAATATATAGTAAATTTTTGATAAATTTTAGAATATGGATAAATCTCATTTAAATTTTGAAATCGTCTGAAAAAAGTGAAGAAAAATTCACAGAAAAAATTTATAAGAAATATTGTTATATCATCACTTAGTGAAATACAACTAACGATGAAGACTAAAATCATGTGATTTAAAAAATAGAGAACTAAAATTAATAAAAAATTAAATGAGACCAAAATCGAAATTGGAGGGTCGAGAGAGAAGTTAAACTTTTACCCACTATGCGTCTCAATGGCTTCTAGTTGTCGCAAGATGAACCATAGCCAATAGGTTACTATGTGCCCTGGAACCAGTGCTGGGCCTATAAATGAGGGGAAACCGAGTATCAAAATCTCAGCCCAATGGGCATAAGGTGCTGAGAGTCCAATGGGTGCTGCATATTCATGATGAACCTTGTGGATATTCTCGAATGCCCATTTGCAATGGAACATCCTATGGATCCAATAGTGTGAAAAATCTTCTATAATAACGTAAACTAGTAATTGCCAAAATAATTCCCAACCTGATGGCAATGGCAAACCAGTTCTGATCCCAAGCAACTGAACAATAAAAAGTGCATAACACATCAAATCTATGCATAAACTATTAGAAGGAAAAGAAATAAGATTATAAAGAAAACCACAAAAAAGAACAATGCATGCTCAAAATTGGATCGGACCGGCCGGTTGAACTGGTTCAATCACGAACCAAGCCTATGTCAGTCCAATAACCCAATTAGCACATTATGTTTTTGAACCAGAAAGAACCGATATGGAACCAGTACAAAACCGACAAAGCCGGATAAAACCGGTGCGGTTTGCAGATAGGTAATTCAATAGTAAGAACCTTAATCAAGTAAAAGATAATTTAACTATTATGGTCATTTTCAACTATAATTTAAATATTATTGTAATTCAACTATTATTAGATTTCAGAATCCTAAATAAAAGGATAAATTGAGGTTATGTTTTTAAATAATAGAAAATTATAAAGTAATAATATTATATATATAAGCATGACAACTGGGATGGTTGTGAGCGGGTTTTGCTCTCCCTACCTCTCTCCGTCCCATCCCCGTAAAAGTCGAGGAGAGTTTGTGTTTGAGTTTAAATAGAGCGGATATGAAATTGTGAAACTCAACCTCATCCTAACAGATCCCCATAGATTCATGGAAACCCGCGTGGATTTCACTTTCTCTATTTTCATTTTTTTCTTTATTTTTTATAACTTGAATACATATTTTAAAATAAGTCACATATATTTATTTATTTTTAATTTAAATAATATATGAATATAAACATTGATAATCCTAAAAAAATAAAAAAAAAAACGTAAGAACTAATATTATATTTTAAGAATAATATAAAAATTTGCTTTTATTATTTAACCATTAGTGTAACTAAATTTATTTAATTACTATATCGGGACGGGTTCGGGGCGAGGCGGGTTCTTGCACCTCAAACCCGCCCCGTTAAAGGCAGGACGGGGTCGGGGTCAGGTTTTATTTAAACCAGGTCAAAGTCGAGGCAAGACGGTATTTGCAGGTTCGGATTTTATTGTCATGTCTATATATAAAGATATAGGACGGGTCAAATAATTTAAATGCTAATCTAAACTCAACCTTAACTCGATGTCGGGTCAATAAATCAGATCCAATTAAACCTTAATTTTTTTTTCATAAAATAAGATAAGATTAATTCAAATAATTCGGGTGAGGATGAGTCAATGATATGGATAAGTTCTTAAACACCCTTTTCCTAACTACCTCACTTGATCCACAAACAAAAGATAATCATTGTTTCACAATTTTATCATAATGCTAGTTTAAACTTCTATACATCGTTTGGACGATAGAGAGAAAACATCAATTAATACTTTATTACGAGAAGAAGATCAAAGAAATAGAATTTTTTTATCAAACAAAAAATTTATTCATTAATTCACTTAATTATTATTATACTGAAAATAAAAACTTTAAACAAATATTTTTATTTTTTATTTCATTTTATAAAACACAAAGTATTATTTGAATATAATAAGTATTTTTTTGTGATAAAAATATGATAAATATATGATGGAAAAAAAGGAGAAAGAAAAAACAAAATAGAAATGTAATAACATAAAAGAATTTTGGATATGCATTTATTGAACCACTAAATGGACCTTGCTTTTAAGTCTTTAACAAAAGAAAGCGGGCAATTAACATGTATTGATTAAAGTGGAAGGAGTTTAGGTAACTTAAGCATGTGGTCTCATCAACTTATGTGTATGGAAAAAGGTATTGTTTGGGAGAGTTCGTGCATTATGATTGACGGTACTTGCAGGGACGGATGCAGGATTCATGCGAAGGGGGCCCGAAATTTTTTTTTAATAATAAATATTAAATAGTAGTCAAATTCATCATATTTTTTATTTAAGTTATACATATAGTACATTCATGTTATAAAATTTATAAATAATAACATTTGTATCAATTAAGTTTTTGATAGAAATCGCTTAAAGAGATTAAATTTCAATAATAAAGATTAAATAAAATCTATATTATAAAAATTAAATTTATTACACTCATTTTATTTAACTTTTTTTTTCAATTATTACATTGTTTCTTTTTTCAATTAATAATATTTTATTTTTTTATATAGTGTGTATATGTAATGTAGTGAGGGAGGGGGCCAAGGCCATGCTTGCCCCCCTTGAATCTGTCCCTTCGTATTTGGGATATTAGTCTCTCACCACCAAAAAAAAGCAAGACAAGTCTTTTTTTTTTTTTGTCATTTTTCTTTTAGTCCGACGCACATACTCTTCACTGGGCTAAAATAAGTTGTTCATATGAATTATAGTATTTTGATCTTTACTTTGAAATCTCAAAATTATAAACCAAATATACCCTTATCCTAATGCATCATTAATATTAATTTAATGATCATTGATCTATTTGGTTAAATTCATTTATATTGTTATAAAAGTCATTCATGACTGTAAAGTTCATTTGGAAGAAATGAATCTTCGACCATTCAAAGTGATAGAATGATATATGATAAAATACTATATATTTAGTGGATTTTATCTCAAAATTAAATAATAGAGTAGGAGTAGTACCTTAATGGTAGGATAAGAAATAATCTGAAGAGGACCAACTACAATGACAAAAGAGAACATAACATCTTTGTAGCACTTGAACATTTGCCAGAATGATCTCTTCACCGAGGGCTGAATCTTGTATCTGTTCAACTTCTTATAGCCACTAAGCTCAATCAATATGAATGGAATGGGGGCTATAGAGTAAAACAAGCACAAGAATAGAGTGTTGTGACAATGAAGAACAAAATCAGGTTTCTTGGCAGAGTAATTGAACCATAGTGTCTCACAAAGAGTAAGTCCTCTGCCTAGTGCATCTTTTGCTTCTTCAAGGGTCTGGTAGGGGAGCATTGTGAAGTAGCTAATTAAGAGGAAGAAAAATAGAACTTTAATTTATTAGCTAGAAGAAGTGAGGGATATGTTTAAATTTGGGTGATTTTAGTGGCTTTTATAGTTTCATTATGCAACCTGATGGTGTAATAATGTTGAAGAAATTAATTGGAAATGAACGGCTGTGGCTCACTCACAGTACTTATGGGATAGATAAGCCCAATAACTAGTTTTTCATTCGCATTAAATTTGTCTGTTCATTTATTGAAATTTTTTTGGTTAAATGATATGTATCTTCTACCGGAGGCAATTCTGTTTGAGCCAGGAACATCCACTTCATGGTGGGGCTAGCTCTCCCAACGAAGATTTTTTTCATTTACAAGACTCAAACTCAAACTCGATACTTTGCTTAAGAGAAAACAAGCATGTACCACTTGAACCAATCCCATGATAAATTTCAATTTTCATTTTTTGAAATTTTTTGGTTTAACCACAGGTATCCTCCACGGGAAGCAATCCTGTTCGAGCCGGGAACATCCACATCATGGTGGAGCTAGCTCTCCCAGCGAAAATTTTTTCCATCTACAAGACTCGAACTAGATACCTTGCTTAAGGGAAAACAAGCATGTACCATTGAACCAAACCCATGATAAATTTCAACTTTTCATTTATATATTGAATTTTTTTTTTGTTTAACCACAGGTATCTTCCTCGGGAGGCAATCCTGTTCGAGCCGGGAACATCCACATCATGGTGGGGCTAACTCTCCCAGCGGGGATTTTTTTTCATCCATAAGACTCGAACCCGAGACCTTACTTGAGGGGAAACAAGCATGTAGCACTTGAACCAACCCCCGTTGATTTTTCATTTATTGAAATTAAAAGAATATAAGTAATTTTATAACCGTTTTATTTAAAAAATCTATTTACTTTTATCTTAAGAAAATTAAAACAGTAAAAGAGTTTTTTCTTAGGTTTTTCCTTTTCAAATTAACAATTATAGCTTTTTTTTATAAGCCACGTGTACTTTTTATTGAAGGCAATACTATTCATGTTAAAATATCATAATAAGGTTAACTCTTTCATAAGATTTTTTTTTTCATATATATGATAATTAATATTTAACATCTTGTTTAAGGTGATTTTCATTTAAATATACAGGGGAAAAGAGTATAAAAGCAACTTGAACTTTTGCCCTTTTGCAAATAGGCACCATGAACTTTTAATTTGTCCCAATTAATCCTTAAACTCTTATCATTATTTTTTTATAAGCAAAAAGAAATTTATTAAAGGGAGTACAAGGGGTACTCCGACCTATTACAATACAACCAAACTAAAAAAAAGAGAGAGAAT
Source organism: Sesbania bispinosa (assembly GCA_026901365.1). Lineage (NCBI taxonomy): Eukaryota > Viridiplantae > Streptophyta > Magnoliopsida > Fabales > Fabaceae > Sesbania > Sesbania bispinosa. The sequence goes on from QLOH01000235.1 coordinate 1,305,545, forward strand.
ACAAAACACTAATTAAAGTGCTACTCTAGGAAGCTAAAACCACTTAAGCAAATAGCCAAAACTAAACCAACTAACCAAAAAGAAGCATTAATATCAAGTTATCATTATTACAACAGGCTCATTCATTAATATTAAGTTAAATAATTACCATAACAAATCTCAATCTTTCGAGATTTTTTGTTTCAAATATTAAAAAAACATAAAAAAGTAAAATTTACATTTTTTATTTTTGAATTATGTCAAATTTCAAGTATATATAAAATTTTATAAGCGAAATATGACCATGTGTTCTTTTAATTTAGAGTTTTTTTCTATTTTTTAATTTTTGAAACTTTATTTTATATAATTTTAATATTTCAAACACAATTTTGAAGGGTTGAGATTATATTTGTTAATTTTTAACTTCACGCTAATGAAATGACATATTGCAACAAAGATGAAAGTTTAAGGATTAATTAGGACAAAATAAAACTTCATGGTGCATATTTGCAAAAAGATAAAAATTAAGGGTAGGGATGACAATTTCATATTGAATCTGGGGATCCCCGCGGGGACTGCCCCGTTTGGGGCCCCGAGAATGGAGACTTTTTCCCCGTGGGGACGGGGACTATACCATCTGCCCCGCGGGGTCCCCGCCCCACTTATTATCTATAAAAAAACTCATATATATATAAATATAGAATGAATATTTTTGTCTTTTCATAAATAATGAATATATTTATTATAAATAAAAAACTGATTTTTTTTTAAAAAAAAATTAAAATTATTTAATATCAATTGGGGATCCCACAGGTATTTGCGGGGAGTCGGGGAATGGAGACAGGGGGAAATTATACCCCGTGACGGGAATCGGGGACAGGGATGGGGAGAAGTAAGAAAATCGGGGATGGGGAGCGGGGGGTCACTCCCTGCCCTTACCCCGCATGGGTGTCATCCCTAATTAAGGATACTTATATACTCTTTTTCCCTTAAAAATTGAGTAGCACATAATTCCAAAAGGGACGTGGAGGCATTCCCCCCTCGAATAGGGTGCCATCTCCAAAAAAAATCATTACCAAAAAAGAAAAGAATTGAGTAGCACATTATTAGTTAAAAAGAAAAGAGATTTTAAATTTATATAACATAAAAACATATAACAACTCATACAATACATTTTTTTTTATCTCTTTTCATCACATCCCACATTTTTCTATATTTTTTTTCTCTTTTCTCTCTTTCTCTCTATATTGTACATATACAACATGTACAATTTACATTTCTCAAAAGAAAAACTTATAGTGGGCACATATCTATATGTAATGAGCATCTATGGGGATATCCTTTGACTCACATTAAGATTTAAGATTTGAGAGGAAGTATCACACTCTCACAAGTAGTGAATGTAATTCACCATCCAAAAAGAGAAAGAGAGATAATACTGAAATAAATTTACAGGGAGAGTAGAGTGAGTGAATGTTTCACTCTCCAATGTGAGGTCTCAAAATTATAATATAGAGAGTTGATGGCTTTTTTGTATAAGTCACGTGTATTTTTTATTAGAGGCAATATTATTCGAGTTTAATATATATACATTGTTAGTATAAAATGTTTTTACATACACATATAATGATGTGCTGCTATACCATTTATTGAATTTAATAACACATGAGGTATAACGTAATTAAATGATGTAGTCACACACTATTTGGTGCTGTGTAAAATTCTTTACGCTCATAAAGTATATTAATTAAATCCATATTATTCGAGTCAAAATATCCATATCATAGTAAAATTAACCCGTTTAGCGTTTACTGATATTTTATTTTTCATATATACGATTCTAATTCAAAATCTTGTTTAAAGGTTTTCATTTAAATTTTTTCTTTTAAATATATATATATTGAGGGTCTTATAAAAGGGACGTTGAGATGGGATAAAACACTTAAGAATTGAGTAGCACATAATTCCAAAAGGGACGTGGAGGCATTTCCCCCTCGAATGGGGTGTCATCCCTCACCAAAAATTTTCATTATAAAAAAAAATTGAGTAGCAAATTAGTAATTAAAAAGAAAAGAAAAGTGTCAGTAAGACACTTTTTAACACACTCTTTTCAACACATTACATGTGATTGGTTAAAAGTCACATGGGTTCCACCATATTGGAAGTGGGACCCACATAATTTGGTGGGATCCATGTGAATTTTAACCAATCACATGAAGTATGTTAGAAAAGTGTGTTAGAGAGCGTGTTGGTAGCACTCCTCGGAAAGAAAAACTTATAGTGGTCACATATCTATATCTAATGAGCATCTATTTATTGTTGCTTATCTTGATTCACATTAAAAAAATCTAATGATTATCTATTTACCCTGATCAAGACTTTTTACACATGTTTTGATTAATTATGAAATGTGCTTTTCAATATATCCTTTTTTAAATTAATAAAATAAAAATACTAGTTTGGTATTAAAATTAACTATAAAAATTCATCAAAACAAAAAATACTGACTTAAATGTAATATGGTTAATTAACTATATTTTAAAAAATTCAAATCCTTATTATATAATATAAAAAACATATTTTACAAGTACAGGAAAGTTGAGTACGTGTATTTGTAAATTTTTATGAATAATTACTCACACTTATTCGATAGGTAAAACTTTTATTTAATTGATTTCTGTATTTACCCAGTGCCTTTGAATCCAATTATTTTTTTCTAAATAAATAGACATAAATTAAAGGGGAATATATAAGATTACATCACAAACTGGGAAAGAGAAAAAAACAAAAACATAACACCCAACAGAAGAAGGAAAACACCAATACATAATATTAAATCTATACCATTTCAACACGGCTAGACAAACTAATATGAAATACTATTCCCTCCGTTTCTTATGTGTCGTTTAAGGACATAAATTGATGAATGTAATAATTGTGTCTCTTTAACTCCATTGTTTACAAATATACCATTTTTTTCTCTTATTAAAACATTTAAAATTCTCCACCATTTATAGTAATATGCAAATACTCCACCATTTAATAAATTTAGAAGAGAGTAAAATTAAAAAATTAGTATTTATTATTGTCTTAATATGTGAAAATGACACTTCTTTAAAAATAAATTTTAGACTTTAAAACGAGGAAGTATCTACCAGTGACATTTGTAAATTATGCACCAATATATCCAATTATCGTCCCTAATATTGCACAGCCTAGCTAAAAGAAAACTCCTTGCCATTATGCCATATATAGAAAGCATGTATCGTAATCATAATTTATTATTTTCTTTAGCATTTTTAATAAAAAAACATTATTATTTAATGATGAATCACAACATTAATTATTTACGTGTTTAATATTATATCAATTTTTCTAATATGTGTAATCTTGTACAAGATAATAAATTAAAAATAAAAAAGTTTTATTAAAAATTATAACTTTTGATATTATTAATGCATTGTATATTGTGGTAGTTACAATTTTCAATAAAATATTTTTACCTTTGATTTATTATCACGTAGAATGGTTGCACATATTCAATGTTATATAGTTGTCAAACTTGTTAAAACCGATATAAATATAACAATAATAATGCTGTAACTGTACCCTATGCATTTATAAATGTGTCTCGTCCGCACATGACCTTGCACCCCACAATAATAAAATCTTTATGATTAATTGCATTTTCACCTACCAATTGTTAATGCTTTGAATTTGAAACTGAAATCAGAATCAGAATCCGACTTCAACTGCCTAGCTAGCTTTTTTTTTTACACAACATAACATATTTATACAATATAAATATACATTAATTTATATAACACAATTTACCGTACCTCTCCGTGATGGTCTTCAATCTTCATTGACTTCTTTTTTTTTTTAATCACAGGTATACCCTATTATTATGGGTAACCATATTCGAGACTTAGTCACAACCCTTTGATCAATATTCATTGACTTCATCATTCTAATCTTTATTTTTGTTAGAGATATATCCTTGGGTTAATGTTCATACATCTTTATAGATTATTCCTCAACTCGTTTTCATATCATCATCCCCTCATGCATTTAGCACACTCTCAAACTGATACACACACATATTATTGGGGTCCTGCTAACAAGGGCACTTGTTAAGGATCCATGTATAGAAGGTTTTTGTTGGAAATCACAGCATTGATTACATTTGCAACATTAAATGCTACACACTCCAATAAAATTTTTCTATTTTTAGATCCTTAACAAGTGCCCTAAGGGCACTCGTTAGTATTTTCCTATATATATAATGTAATTATGTATGTTTGTCGTAAAACATTTCATTTCATTGACATCATGATCAGTGATGAAGGTTTGCCAATAAAGCTCTTCTCCTCAGGGTTTAAATACCGGGACGATCGATCCTAGACACAAAATTTGATTAGTCCAATATACATTTAATCGAGAGAATTTAATAAATATACATTGACAGTGTAAACTTATTTTATACTGTCATCTAATGATGTGTTGCCACATCAATCATTGAGTTTAATAGCACATGATGTGTCATACTCATTAATTGATGTGACAACATATTATTGGATGACCGTATAATTTTTTTTTACATTAATTATCAGTATATAGTAATTAAACTCTTTAATCGATCACAAAAAGTGAATGAATAATTTTATTTTTTATTAAATGATCCTTAATTATATAATTATTTGAATTTGATTTAAAGAAAAAATATGAACTTACAATATAATCTATGTTGGTTTCATTGGAGATTTATCAATTTAAAGTTGAAGGGAAAAATTTCTATATTATACTATACTATTTGACTTTTTATTTTTTTCAACCAATATTTTTTGAAAGTAAATAGTAAACAATTTAATATCAATCATTGATAAAATAAATCATAAATTTAAATTACTATATTTTTTACATTTCGTATCACTGAAGAGACCCTTAGATATGTTGTTAATTTACAATATTAATATAAGGATGAGTGATAGTAATGTAACTTGAACAAATATGTAGAGAAATGGTATTTATACAAACCTATAATAATATCACAAAGAGAGATAAAAGAGAGAAAAAGAGAAAGAAAAAAGAGATGTGAAATATGATAAGTGATGTGATGAAGAAATATAAAATAAAAAGTGTGTTTTATAAATTATTGTATGTTTTAATTGTATGATTATTCAATTATATATTATCTCAAATGAAGCACTTTAATTATATATAAACAGGAATTAATGTCTATCCAAACTTTCAGCCAACCAAGTCCCAATCAAGTTGAAAGACAGTACATATTTGCTACAATAGATGGACCATATAATAAAAAATTATATATCACACATGTACTTGTCAAGAAATATATATCACTCATGTTGTTGCGGTGTAGCCATTTGTGTACCGCCTATACTTAGCTATGAAATAACAGCATGGTACCCACTCTGTTGGTCATATAATTAACTTAACAATTAATTGGTTCACACTTTAAAACTATAGAAAAATTGTATTTGTACAACATGCTTGTACAATAGTCCAACACATTAATGAAAGAAAAAAATAAAAAAATAGAGAAATGTAAAATATGATGAGTGATGTGATAGAAAAAAAATAGAGAAAATAATTGTGTTGTATGAATTGTTATATATGTGCATGAATAATATTGTTCAAATAAAAACCAATAGGAGTGTGTTTGGCTTGCCATTTCAGCTTGCTGAAAGTTGAAAATAGCTGAAATCATTTCAGCAATGTTTAGGAATGTAGTTTTTTTTGTAGCTACAAGCTTTTCTTAAAAAGCTACTTGGGGTAGTTTTTTTTAAAAAAAGCTCCAATTTTCAACTACTAGCTGAAAATTAATTACAAGTTTAACCCCCAACTACTCCCACTTATCATTATTTAATAATTAATATTCTCCTTAAATGTCATTTTACCATTTTCAACTAGTTTTACCAAATACATTCAATAGTTTTTAAGCTTTCAGCTAGCTTTAAGCTTTCAACGAGCTTTTCAGCTTTCAGCTAGCTTTAAACTTACAGGTAGTTTTACCAAACACGCTCTAGATTTAACCTCTGCTTGGTTAGGCATTGAATAGTGTAAAATCATGGTTTCGCGGAATTGATTTTAAATCACTTCCGTCCAATGTATTTCGTGATATGTGCATCACTAATCTTAACCATTCATTTTTAAAATCAATTCTACTCAACTGTAAATTAAAATGACACTTACTCTCAGAAGCTCCCTTGAATCTAGGGTTGAGAAGAAGTCTTGAGGCAACGCTAGGCAGGGCCGGCCCAATCCTTAAGGCGGGTAAAGCCCCCGCTTTAGGTCCCGAAAAAATACCCATATTTTAGGCCCCTAAAAATATTTTCAAAATATAATATAGTTAATAATTATTTAGTAAGTAATATTAAATTATTAAGAGTAACTAGGTTTTTTTCCTTAAAAAAGTCCCATTTTATTACAATTTTCTCTCTTCTCATAAATAATAATTATTAATATTTGATTCTATCCATTTTTAACATTGATTTGTCTCGTCACTTACTTTCTTTTTGGACTTTTCTTCTTTAGATTGTGCTATATTGATATTACCTATTCTCTCTTGCTCTCTTAATCTCTCTTTTTTGTACTTGGTTAACTGTAGATATTTGTACTTTAGTGTAAATAAATATAATCTTGTCATTTTACTTAATTTATTAGACTCTATAGTCAATTGTGTCAGTGTGATTATTATTTAAATAAATAATTACACTTTTTAAAAAAGTAGTTATTTTTTCAGAATTATTTTAACAAACATATATTAATATATTGAAAAATAAAAAGGACCTCATCATACAATTCGCTTTACACCCCAATAAACGTCATGGCGCTAGAACTAGGGAAGGCAAGGATAAATCCTTGGAAGTTGCTGATCTGTCCGAGAAAGGGAAGTCCGTGGCATAACGGTGAGTAGGGGATGATGGGGGGTTTGTTCACGGATCGGGATCCTCTCCAGTTGAAATCAACTGGAGAGTGTTGAAATCAACTGGAGAGTGTCCAGTTTCATCATCCGACGGCCATAAATTTTTTCAACAACTTTTTATTTTTTAAATTTATGAATTGAAAAAATAAACGGTCAAGATCTCGTCCAGTTTTCTGTTGACGGGAGAAGATCCCGGCCGGTTTGTTCACTAGTCCTCCTCAAGTAGGCTCAATGATTTTAATCAAAGTATAAGACAAAAGAAAATGTCGACAAAAAAAAAAGAAAAAAAGAAAATGATAAAACATAAAAAAAAAAAAACAAGACGGTGTAAAAGTGACAATGTTACGGATTTTTAAAAGGGTTACACAATTAATCTCGTTCTCTTCTAAATAGGAGGTGCAATGAAAAATTTTGGAGAAAGAAGAAATTTTTTTCTTACTCTTTCTTTGTTTTTGGTACTCAATTGTGCTTTATTTTAGGTGATTTTTAAGTTTATTTTCTGCTATGAGGTTTTGGCCTTTTAATTGCGTGATCTGATTTTTTTTTTTTTTGTCATCATCTTTTGGGTTGTCACTACTATGCTCATTTGTGGGTCATTGTTGTTGCTTGTTACCTTTGGTTATTTCAACTTTTTGTTAATATATTCCTAGCTAGTAGTTAAGTGGAGCCATGTTGCATGTAGTCAAAACCGTTGGATATTGTTTTTAATTTCACTGGTTAAGATTTAAGACCTGCCAATGTTTCATCAGGTCACAGTTTTGATTTTTTTAATTTATAAAGTGGTCCATAGAAAGATATTCAATTGCAAAGTAGTCTCCAACTTTTATAATTTTACATTTAAATTTTATCCACACCTCATTATTATTCTTTCATGTAATTTTACCCCATTAAATCAATTATACATCTATCACATTTTCATCTTTATTAAAGGGATGATACAAACACCCGTACTTGTAAATACACTTATTTTAATATGTTAAAACATATTACTATTTAATTTTACCCCATTAAATCAATTATTACTTCTTTCACATTTTCATCTTATAAATTTCTTAAAATATGTTAAAACGCTTTTTTAATAAATGCCTTAAAATAATTTATTGTGTAATTTTTAATGCATAATGTTTAATAATTTTTAACGTATTAATATTTCTAATTTCTTAAATAAATTAAATTATTTATTTCTATAAGATAAATATTAGAAAAAGTTATACGCTTCTTTTTTTTTCTTGTATAAATTTAATATTAAAAATGTAAAAATAAGGATTTAATATTGATATAATATAATAATTATTATAATTTTTAACAGAGAAGTAAGGTAGAATCCAGAAACTGTATTCTGGAAAAGGATGAGAAAGAAGAAGGAAAACTAGAGAATATAAAAAGAATACTTCTCTTATTGAATGAATAGAAAAAGAATACAAAAGGAAAATTTATACTAATCAACAATAAACTAACTAAGTGGAAAACTGACTAAACAGGAAAAAAAAAGACTAACTAAACAGAAAACTAATAAAAACTAACAGACTAACAGAAAACTAAATACAAACAAAATTAACCAAATAATTAACCAAATTCTTTATTTTTCTCCCAATACCCCCTCCCCCCACAAGATGGGGGCATAGATGTTGAGAAGACCCAACTTAACATAATTCTCCTTGAACTTCCCGGGTAGAAGGGCCTTCGTGCAATTGAGAATTTGTGGGAACATGGAAAAGATGAATTAGACCATAAACATGTTTTTGTCTAACAACATGATAATCAACCTCTATGTTTTCTTCTCTCATGAAAGGTAGGATTCTTTGCTATGTATATAGCCGATTGATTGTCATAAAAAAAAGGTATATTTATCAAGTCTGTGATCTTGACAGAGGTGTTGAATTCATTGTAACTCACAACTAAGAGAGGTCAATGCTCTATATTATGTTTCCGAAGATGATCTAGACACGATTTGTTGTTTCTTTGAGCGCCATGAGACAATAGCTGAACCAATGAATATGCAATATCCTGTAACAGATCTCCTTGTACTCGGGCAAGTAGCCCAATCCGAATCTGAGAAGGATGTGATCTTCTCCTCATTAGATGAAGGATAGAATAATATCCAAGGCCTGGTGCTCCTTTCAGATAACACACAATTCTCATGGCTGCTTGTAGATGAGTGGATGTAGGAGAATCTACAAACTGACAGACTTGTCTCACTGCATAGGATATGTCAGGTTTGGTTGTAGTTAAGTATAATAACATTCCAATCAACCTTCTGAACACAGTTGGATCAGTAAGAAGATCACCATAATTAGCATGTAATTTAGATGAGGAATCAATGGGAGTAAAAGATGGTTTACAACCAGTTAAACCACATTCAAAAATGAGTTCAAGACAATATTTTCTTTGATTGATAAGGAGGCCTGAAGTAGACCTAGCAATCTCAAGACCTAAAAAAACCTTAAATCTCCCAAATATTTAATTTTGAAGGTAGCATCAAGAAACTCTTTTACTGATTTTATCTCATTTAAATCATTCCCAGCTAAAACCACATCATCAATATAAATTAAAAGAGCAATAAAGGAATCAGATTCATGTTTTGTAAATAAGGAGTAATCAACTATACTATGGTTATAACCAATTTGAATCAAAGCATTAGTGAGTTTTGAATTCCATTATCTATTGGCTTGCTTAAGGCCATAATTAGATTTGTGCAACTTACACACCATATTAGGGAGAGGAGGATGTAAACCGGGGGGTAAAGACATATAGACTTCATCTAAATCTCCATGCAAAAAGGCATTATTTACATCTAATTGATGTAAATACCACCCTTTGCATAAAGTTATGGCTAAAAGAAACCTGATAGTAGTGACTTTGGCTATAGGAGAAAATGTTTCAAAGAAATCAACTCCCTGAGTTTGTGTGAATCCTCTTTCCACCAATCGAGCCTTATATCTTGCAATGCTCCCATCAGCCTTGTGTTTAATCTAATATACCCACTTGCAGCTGATGAGAGTCTTTCCAGGAGGCAGGTTTACTAGAATCCAAGTCCTACTTTGAGAGAGTAGCTAGTTTCTCAGTCATGGCCTTTCTCCAACATTCTTCTCTTACAGCTTGATGATATGTTATTGGCTCGGTCACAAATGATATGGCTGTACAAAAAGATGAATAAATAGAGGAGCACATAGAATATGACAGAAAACAGGACAAGTGATAGAGAGAATTGCTCTTGAAGCAATAAGATTAGTTCTGTGAATTAGAAAAATCACAGATGTAGTCTCTTAGGTGTTGTGGTGGTCTTCAGATTCGTGTAGAATTTCTTGTAATCTCATTGTGGTGTGGAATGTCCATATCTTGAGCCAAAACGTCTTCATCTTGCAAAAGATTCTCATCATTCTCTTGTCCTTCTTCACATCTCTATGCTTGAGTTGGACTACCCAAGTCAATGTCACCTTCAGGTGGGGAAGTTACATGCGACTAAGCAAATGTATCTAAAGGCTCATCACATTTGTGATGGTCTATAGGTAAAAACATCTTATGATTGTGTTGCATCGGGTCACGAATAGACTAAATAGAAGGGTTAGCAGAAAAAGGAAATTGCCTCTCATAGAAGCAAACATCCCTTGATATAAAAAAAATTCCTATTATCAATATTGTACAAGATACATGTAGCCTTTGGTTCCTTCTTTTATACCAAGAAAAATACACTTTGTGGACCTTGGGTCCGTCTTTGTACGACCAGATCTAAGGTTGCAAGCATAAACAAGACAACCAAACACACGCAATTTATTTAAATTAGGTTTAATGTTGTATAGCATTTCAAAGGGAGATTTTTTATTCAAAAAGGGAGTGGGAAGCCTGTTAATAATATGCACACCATAACTAAGAGCATAAAACCAAAATTTCTTTGGTAAGTTAGCTTGGAACATTAAAGCACGTCCAACACTAAGAATATGTTGGTGTTTCCTTTTGGAATACCATTTTGTTGTGGTGTCTCCACACAAGTGGTTTCATGGATAACACCTTTAGCAGAAAAGAAATCCAACAAATTAAATTATTTGCCATTATCACTTCTGATTTTCTTAAGACTAACATTAAATTGGTTTTCAATTGCAAGAATAAACCTAGGAAGCAGGACCTTAACATCAGACTTGTGTTTCATCAAATGAATCCAAGTGAACCTAGTATAGTCTTCCACAATGGTTAAGAAATATCTATTTCCTTCAAGGAGGGAATGCCCAAAGGGCCCCATATATCAACATGAATAAGCTTAAATAAATTATTAGAATGACTCATGCTAACAAGAAAAGGCAAATTCTTTTGTCTTGCCTTATGACAAGTATCACAAGGTTGCAAATTATGAAAAGGAACATAAGAATATTGCATAGAAATATCCTTTATTACCTTATTGGAAGCATGTCCAAGGCAATAATGCCAAGTGTCAACAGAATTTTTATCACTATTACAAATCAAAGATGTAAAGGAATTCAAGGTATTAATTCTACACATGTTTGGCAGAACATACAAGGAAGAAGGATTATTACACAAAATGTTACAAAGAGATGAAATATCATTTATTATACCATTCTTAGTAAAATTTGGAGAGTCATTCAAAATATAGAGCCCATTCTTCCTACTAGTTGAACCAATCATCCTCCATGGACTTTTCTGGAGAACAAAACAAGTAGGATCAGTAAAAATGGAAAGACAATTCAGAGTCATAGTCAATTAAGATATAGAAATCAAATGAACCTTAAAGTTTGGAACATATGTTGAGTCTCAAAAATATTATTAAGTAATTAATAATGTTTTAAGTCTCATAATCCTGAGTTTTAATGTATAACAAATTTGCTTAAAGTATCCTGAAAGAAGGAACAAATTCTTTTAAAGGCATTTTCTGTGTTTCAGCAACCTTCAGAAAGAGCAATTCTCTGAAGTTATGCAACCCTCTGAAGTGGTGCAACCTTATGAAGGAGAGGAACCTGCTGAAGTATCAGGACTTGCTGAAGCCAGTGAACCTTCTGAAGTCGGGAAACGTCGTACTGAGAATTGTATCTTCTTGGAAGTGAGTTTCTCTGATGATACCTTTTGAAGACTCAAGTCGTCACTTTGCTTTCTGCCAACTGTCTGCACCTCAATTTTTCTTGCAAGGCAAATCAGAAACTTTTTGGTATATTTCAAATTCATATTCACCAAAAAGGTAGTCTCTGCTGTGAAAGTACACTTTGCTCAGAAAAGTAGAGTCAGCGTTGCTGCACACCTACCTCTGGTTTGTCTGCTACTGCAAGCAATCAGAAGCTTGTGTCTCAACAGAAATAAAGCTCTCATAACGGGATTTATAGAGAAGTCTAAATGGTCTCAATCCCTCTCTCTATAAATACAAGTCCTCTTGCAGAGAAAAAAAAATAAAGAACGAACGTCAACTTGATGAAGTGCTGCAAAATTTCTCTAAGAAATATTTACACTTTGTTTCATTTGTACTAAAATTTCATATCCTGAGTTCAACTCAGTAGATTGTACATCTTACCCTGTTTAGGCTTTAAAATTGTGTAGTTTCAAAGCTTAGGCAATCTTTCTTCTAAAACAGTTTTTCTGTTTGAGCCTGGATAGGCTTGTTGTTTAAACAATACTTATTGTTGAGCCTGGAGAGGTTTGGTAGGAAACAATACTTGTTGTATTAGAGCCTGAAGAGGCTTGGCAGAAAAGAATACTTGTATATCTGATCAAATAGTGGAAATCCTTAGCTAGTTAGCTTTGGAACTGGACGTAGCTCATAGTGGTGGTGGGTGAACTAGTATAAATCTTTGGCTAAATCTTCTCTTACCCTTAACTCATTTAAATTTGATTTATACTAACGTGGAGGGCTCTAAGTTTGTTATTTTATAACTATAAGCTAAAAAACTATCTTAATAGATTGAAAAATAAGTTTTATAAACTGTTTTATTGAACCTGCTGAAGTTACTTCAGCAAGTATAAAACTTCCAGTTTCAGCAAGTTATAAAAGCCTCTTTGTGAAAAGTGCTGCTTGTGAAAGGTTTTCCAAAATCAGTTTAAGATTTATAAAACACTATCCAACCCCCCTTCTAGTGTTTCCGGTGGTTTCTACAACATAAATAACATTTTTCAGAATTATATGATTTAACTGTATATGGCCAGAATGTTCAGCTATGACATATTCATTGCTAGGAAGCTTAATGGAAATGGGGGAAATTTTGTTCAAATATCTAGAACCTAATTAAGGAAGGATGTACTTGAGTTAGAAGAGTTCAGGGTGGTAGTTTGTATATGGCTTGTAGAATGTAAGCCACCTACATTAGCTTTTTGAAACAGAGTTAGAAGCCCTTCATATTGTTGTTTTGACAAAGAAAATTGCTCTTGTCTGATTTCCTTGGGTTCATCCCTCTCCATAGCAAAAGCATCGTCCTCTTCTTCACTATTGGTGTTCACATGACTAGCAGAAACCTTCCCACTAGGCTTCTGCTTGCCCTTTTATCCCAAAGGGTATCCATGTAGCAAGAAATAGGTGTCAATGGTGTGGTTAGTCCTTCCACATCGAGTACATAGCCTATTTGGCTTACCACCAGTTTTAACAAACTTTCCGCCAGTTCCTCGACCATATCCCCCTTTGGAAATGCCTTTGGAGAATTCTTTATCAGAACGAACAACAACAATAGTTTCTTGAGTTTTATCACTTAGAATAGGACCTCCAAATTCATTTTCTTGTTGAAGGACCATAAAAAAGACTTTATCTATGCTTGGAGTGGGTTCCGTCATCATGATATGTGATCTTACTTGAGCAAATTCATCATTTAACCCTCTAAGAAACTTTATCACACAAGTGTCTTCCTTTCTTTTCTGAATAGTGGTCATAACACCACAATCACAGGGTTTTTCACAAGATAATTTGAGGGAGCATAATCTTTCGAAAAATCTTTCGAATCCGCCATGGAGAAAGAAAGAAGAGAAACAAACGAAATAAAGAGGAGAGAGATATCAATGATGAGAATCAAGATCAGCGGAAGGAGAAGGAAAGAAATGTATGAACCTGTAGCTCTTGATACCATAACAGAGAAATGAGGTAGACTCCAGAAACCATATTCTGGAAAAGGATGAGAAAGAAGAAGGAAAACTAGAGAATACAAAAAGAATACTTCTCTTATGGAATGAATAGAAAAAGAATACAAAAGGGAAAGTTATACTAATCAACAATAAACTAAGCAGAAAACTAACTAAACAAAAAAGAAAAGAAAGCTAACTAAATAGAAAACTAATAAAAACTAACAGACTAACAGAAAACTAAATAAAAAGAGAATTAACCAAATTATTTCTTTTCTCCTAATAATTTTGTCAAATATTAATATTTGTAATTTATTAAACAAATTAAGTTATTTAATTTTATAACATAAAGATTAGTGTTAAAACCATATACCATACACCAAAGTAAGGTTCTCTCCCTTTTTGTGTGTTTTTTTTTTTGTTAAACAAAAGAGAATTTCATTAAGATGGATTACAGGGTACTCAAACCCAATACAAAAGAAACTAAAGTATTGTATCACATTACAAAACCAACAGTGAAACCCCCAAGACCTATTAAAAAGATCCAAAAACCCTCAGTTTGTCTATCATCCCAATCTTAATTGATTTCATGTACATAAGTAACTTGAATTATGGCATGGGAATTATATACCAACTAGCATTTTTTATGTATAATCTATTATTATAATTAAACATTAAAATTGACAATTGAAGATAAGGGTAGAAAATACATTTTAGCATTGTCTTTCATGTTGAGAACTTTACCTTCTTTCTTTTTCACTGTCATATAACACATTCAATGAGGTAAGAATCTTCCAAGGGAAATTGTGAAGGCTATGTAGCATATTGAGATGACCACAAAAAAAGCTTCAAAAGCTAGGAAAGGTTGCATAAACCTAAGTATTAGTAAAAAGATACATAGGCTAGAAGACTCAACGTTTTAGGGAGATGCAAGATTGCCTAACAAGTACACCTTAAGGTATGAAAGTGTCGAGTCTCAAGACTTTCTGAAGTCTAAGACATCCCACATTTGAGTTTTGAAGATAACAAACTTAAGAAAAATTTTAAAATGCTTCACTATTGTTTTAACAAGATCTATATGTTTCAGACAAGGAAGTTGTCTGAGATAGAAGCGGTCTGAAGCATTTTGTCGTCTGAAGAAGGAAGTCGTATAAGCCGTCTAAAGAGCTGAGGGCATCTGAAGATCAAAGATCTAAAACCAAAACATTTTATGACGTGACATAGTCAAACTTTATCCCTTCTTTCACGCAAGTTCAGAACATTAAAAAGGTAAAACAAAAAGAATATTTTGGGGTTGATTTTGAATATCATGCACAAAAGAGGAAGTTCGACGTAGCATGTCTACTGTGGTCAGATAAAGCACTGCCAACCTCGTACCTTTGTCAGAGTTGTCTCACAATAGAAGTAAATGCAATAAATGCTATCTCTCAATAGACAAGGTCCCAAAAGCCTATAAATACTCGTATGCCTCCGTGAAGCAAAGTGTGAATGAATTAAGAACTTTTATGAAGCAAAAACACTGCCAAATTCTTTTTAGAATTATACTCTGAGTCTTATTGTACAAAAACTTTCATATCATGTGTCTCACACAGTTATATGTACATTTCTTTGAACAAGAACTTAGCTAAAGTTCAAGTTCAAATCTTTGCTTGTAAACACTTAGTTGTTTAGATCCTGAAGAGGATAGGTGAGCAAAAAACACTTAAGAAGAGCCTGAAGAGGCTAGGTGTGAAGACAATACTTGTAATTGAGCCTGAAAAGGCTTGGCTAGATAACAATACTTGTAATCTTTTTGATATTAGTGGAAATCTAGTTGCTGGGTTTAGGACAGGTATTGGATGTAGCTCACAGTGGTTGTGAGTGAACCAGAATAAATACTTTAGCTAAGTTCTCTTTACCCTTATCTATATATATTTTATCTGCGCTAACCCAAAGGGGATCTGAACTAAGTTTATAAAAACTTTTGTAAGTTTAAGAAAATCTTATCCGACTAGAAAACCACTTGCTTGAATTTCTTCAGATAATAGAAGTTACTTCAGACATCATCTTGAAAAAACATGTCTAAAATTTTCTAAAACGTGCTTGTTGCAAAAATTTGCAAAAGATTTAATAAACACAATTCAACCTCTTCTTTTGTTTAGTTGTGTTTCTACAGAAAGTCCTATGATTTGTGGACTTTTTATTTATGATTTGAATTGGTTTACTAATAAATGTTAATGTACATAAGTCAAACGTTATAAATAAAGGTGGGTCTTGGTCCCAGTGGGTGTTAGGGTTTGCTTGTAATTATGGTTTATTGACAGTTGTCGAACCTGCACAAAATTATAATTATCCGATCTGCAAACTACTTGTAGTATAATGGTACAAATCGGGTCAAACCCTAAAAATCCACTCAAATTAATCCTTCTTTGGGGGGTTTGATTGATTGGAATAAACTGAAGAAAACAAAGATCAAATTAAAAGCAAATGTTGAATTAATTTAAGACAATATCAATCCAAGAAATTTAGAGGCTATTTTCATGGTTAATCTAATAACATGCATTTAGGAGATTAAGTCTATTAACTTAAGATCATATGAAATTCCAACAATGATCCCCCAATTCATTACTGAAATAATTTGCAGAATTCAATTGATTAAGATTAACAAGATTAAATAACCACCAAATCTTATGTTAGATCCAAATCAATTTTATAATTGGAACCCAATTGAAGTAAATAATTAAATGAACACCTTCAATTCAATTGCTTACTCTATGCTTTTTAATTGTTGCATAATGATTAACCAATCAAGAGTACAACATACATCAATAACAAATTTCATAACCAAAACATGTTAACCAATCAAGCTTTATCAAAGAAATATGAAATTGAAGCAAATGGAGTAGAAAGCAAGGTAGATGTAATTCAATGAGCATGTAAATGAAGATCTAACCTCGAAACCTAGATAAAAATAAGTTTGACTCCTTGAATTAAATTCAAATTTAGCCTTCCATGAAGACTTTACAAAAAGATGAACAAAAGTAAATGAAACACTTAGTAATTTCTACTACAACTTGGATGATCTTCTCCTTAGCAAGCCCTCCTATTTATAGGAGGAGAAAAGATGTCATTCCAAAGTTGATCACTCAGCTATGACCAAGCATGTTTTGTCCATAAATGGACTTATTTTATCAATTACCTAATGCATTTGTCCACTACTTTGAATTATTCACCCACCCTAGCTATCATTCACCAACACGTCTCCCACTTGTACCGTGTGTTGCATCATCTAGATGGAAGAATCCAAGGAAGTTGTCTTCAGATGAAATCAAGCCCCGGATCATAGCTTTCAAATTTCGTTGGTTTGAGCCCAAAAGGAGTTTTCTAGCCCAACTTATGGCTCAATCATTGAGTGTTGGCCATGTTTTCATGTAATGCTGACTATTCCGTCTTCCAAGCCCATTTTGACCCACTAGACATCCGATATAGCTTTTGGGTTCTTCATCAAAGTTGTAGGACTTTATTTTATCTTTTCTACAATATAAAGTGCATAATTGTTAGATGTCTAGAACTCAAGTTATGCTTAAAATACAAAAATTAGTGTAAATTTTCAATTATGCTGAAAAATGTAATTAAGCCCAATATGAACATGAATTGGCATAATACTTATGACTTTTTAATTAAGCATAAAAGATGTATTAAAAGGTTAAATTTGAGGAATGACTAATGTGTATGATTTATATTTATCATTTATCTATTGGGTATTCATTAGGGTTAGCTGGTTTAAATATTAGTATGACGTGGATTTTTTTTTTATTTTATATATGGTATCAATGTAGTGTATTAAATCTTCTGCTGAAATTACCCTCCGTGGATATTGACATGGCACACACGTTTGTGTACAAACCCACCTCAATTCACGAAATTGAAATTTGATTCCACCATAAGGGTTTTTTTGTGGTTGGTCCAAATGTGGAATATATCAATGGGTGAGGTACACGAGACTTCTCATGGGTGAGATGTAAACGAATCATCTTCCATTAAGTTGTCTAAATATGAAAAAAGAGCTCCGGTTATCCACCTTTCAAGTGCCTATGGTATGGGCAACTAGACACGGACTTGTCTGAAGGGTTGAGTCCAAAAAACAATGATAGGGAGGTAATCATTTTATGAAAAATGGAAGAAGGAACGATAAGGTAGACATATGTATTGATCACTTAATTGATACACCAGTCCAAGATGAAAGTGGCATATAAAGGTTATTAAGGTAGATGTTGAGGAAGTTAGAGATCTATTGTGATAGATTTTACTTAACTCTACATAAACCTATAACTACAACTTTAAGGAGAAAGTGGGAGTTTTTTTAAAGAACAAATATACATGTTTATTATTTTTGGAAAGTAAATTATTTGAGGTACTTGTAAGATTTAGCTCAACTAGTGTACCTCCATTTCAAAATTTCTATAATAAAATTTCCATTTTATACAGCACAAGTGACAACATTCAAGAATACATGACTTAATAAAAATAAAGAATTTTGACATAACCATGATCCGACTTAACTCGCTATAAGACTTTTAGCTTGATCCAAGCTACGATCCATTCAAATAAGATATGATTCCTTCTAGCACATCAATCTAGCATGACAACAAATAACAGGAAAAAAGACAACCAGACAACATCAATAACAAAGGGGGTGAGAGAATCTAATGAAAAATTATACTGGTACAAAGTAATAAAAGAGTTAAGGCAGACATCTAATCCTATAACACTATAACATACAGACACAATAATGAAGGTAAATCACGAGAACTTCATTCCACATCTAAATCCTCTCAAAAATTAATACTTGCAATGAAAAAAACTCCTAGACATCATGTTACTAATGTCATGAGAATGTAGACTCAATGATGAACCTCAGGTGCATCTCCAACTATTTCAACATATTAATATTAGTATCTTCAACATCACTCTTTCAAGATGCTAATACTAATATCTTCAACAAAACCAATATTAATACCTTGATCCAAACAATGATTAGGTGAAGTGATCAAGAGTTAGAGGTATACCCTTGCCAACTCGGGGCAGAAAACAGATACATAAATTTTGTCACTCACAATATTTAAAGACAAGAACAATCTCCATCAATCCTCATTATGGATACGGGTTCATCAGGGTGGGTCTTTGTTACTTGGAACTCGCTTCGGCTCCAGGGCGCTAACTAAATCATGGCAACATATTTCCCCACCAAGCATAATCCAAGGTATCATTCTCGGGCCTCCCCTACCTACCATATCGCAGTAGTACCTTACCATAACTCCGCCATGAACAAATGCAATAATGCATGGTCATTAATAGACACAACAAAGCCTTACCTATGTAAGGTCTAAGATCCTCATGATAACAGACTCTCAAAACAAGCTTAATGTAATTCTGAATTATTGTGTACTAATGGCTGCTCTTAAGATTGTCTTAGAAAAAATAGGAAATAAAGATAATATTCCAGAAGAATCACTAGAGAAAGAAAAAAACAATTATTCGGATAAATACATAAGAAAGTTATTCTTCTAAGCAATCATAGACCGAGATAAAGAAAAGAAAAGAATAATTGCAGTACTGTCTGTAGTGCAATAAAAGTGCTTCACTGCCAAAAGCTTAAAATTAAGTCTAAAAGAAGCATAATCAGAAAACCTTAGAAGATATATATTGTCATCAGATTCAATCAAAATGATTGTTTGAAAGAACACTAAAATTATGTCATGAAACTATAACTAATGAATTCGACAGTTTCAGAAGGTTTGACATACTTCCAGAATGTTTCGGAAGAATAAAAGATATTTAAGAAGAAACAAAATTGATTTTAGAAGATATCAATCCTTGAAATAGAAAGAGATCAATGCCAAAATATCTCACACTCCTCATGATTCACTCCATAAATAAGGATGTTCAGTCAGAGTGGAGAAACAACCTCCAGAAGGATGGTTCAACAGAAGAAGCTTGGTCAAACTTTATTTTAAGAGAGAGAAAAACTATTTTTTTGAAAGTGACAACTCCTCTTGTTGCCGACCAGGCTTAGACCACTCCCAACAGCTAGTTCGACTGTAGGTTGCTATAAATAGGTGCTTCACCAACAACAAAATGCAAGAGAGTCCAGAAGAAACATGTACTGACCATAAGAATTACAATTTCTACCTTCTAGAGAATTAGTTCTTTATGTAATAGCTTTATTCTTGTGCTGTAAATTTCCAAAATTACAAAAAGTGTGTTATTAGGCTTAAATACATTATATTGTGCTCACACCTTAATAAATCATTTGAGCCTTTGCTTGTAATTTTTATTCTTATCATTTGTGTAACTCTCAAAACTAACTAGGTTGTGTTAGTGCTTCTTGAAGGGACTATTAGAAGCCTATTAGGCTTTGTCTTTGTATTGAGTTGTAAAGCCTGAAGATGCTGCAGAAGAATACTTGGTTGTGAGCCTGAAGAGGCTGCAAAAGAATACTTGTTGGTGAGCCTGAAGAGGTTGTAAAAGAATAGTTCACTAAGGATCCTGAAGACGTTGTGGGACAAAAGAATACTCATAGAATCAAACTTGATATAGTGTAAATCTTATTGAGAGTAGGGACAGGACATAGCCCTGGAGATTAAAGGGTGAGTCAATATAAATCTTGTGATCAAATCTCTCTTCCCTTATCTTAATCTTCTGCAGATTGTTATTGTTGCATCATACCATCTACACAACCTAACTATTTCTCTCATTTAGTTTAGATCTATTTATAAAAAAAATTATGAACTTATATCCATTCATTTACAAAAGATCAATATATTTTCTAGATAAGAATCATCTTTTTAAATTTGTATAAAACAAGGTTTTGAACCTACCTAATACCCATGTATGTGTTTCCTTAAATCTATAGTTATATCTTTCTAGAGAGACCTTTCCAAGAAGAAAGGAAATTATTTGAAAGCATATATCACTTAATATACATTCTTGAAAAGCATTCACATTTGTATTAGTTGAATACTTATATTGTGAAGAAACTCCTAACCATTCCTACAAGCTTCTAATTTAGCCAAGAATGAATTCTTGAGCAGAAACTTCTTTAGAAGCTTTTGCATAAATTATTAAAGTTTTAACAGGTCACAATTCAACCCCCTTCTTTTAACCACAATGTTCACTTCAGCCTAAATATCAAACTACAAGATTCTTATTGTACAACAAAGGCACTAAGGCCAGCATAATGAAGGAATTAAGGCCAAAATAACAAAGGCACTAAGATCATAACATCATTAATTTCTCTCAAGAATCCGACAAATCTTCCCCTATACCATGGGGCTTTCCATAGTTCATGACAATCAGAAATATGCATCACGAACACTTTAGAATTTAAGGTCTTTAATAAATTATTCTAACAGTTCATAACAATAAGAAATATGTATAAAAAACACTCAATTTGAATTCTTTAATAAATTGTTCTAAGTTCATGGGTGAGCTACGATCATTTCTGTTCTAAGTTATAAACTTTTTCCTCGTGAGTTATAAAAAATTTTGGTATGTTGTAAACTATTTTCCTATGAGTTACAAACATTTTTGTCTTATGAACTCTTCACCTATGAGTTATAAACACTTATGTTTTAAGCTATAACTCTTCTCTTATGAGTTAAGAATATTTTTGTTTTAAGTTACAAAGTGTTCTCTTATGAGTTACAACATTTCTGGTTTAAGTTACAAACTCTTCTCCTTTGAGTTATGAACGTTTTTGTTTTAAGTTAAAAACTCTTCTTCTATGAGTTACAAACATTTTGGTTTTATGTTATAACTTCTCAGTTTTTTGCTACAAGCATTTTAAATTTTCTGTTATAAACACTTTAGTCTTAGGTTACAAATATTGTAGTTTCCCTTTACAAACATATTAGTCTTTTGTTATAAACCTCTAAATATACATTGCAAATCTTTTTATCTCCTTTCCTAAACCTTTTAGTCTTCCATTATAAACCTTTAGTCCTATATTATAAAAATTTTAATTCTTACATAATAACTAAGACCAATCACCAACAATTTTAATCATATTTCCAAAATAAATTTCATCATCAATAGAAATAAAAACAATTTCTAAACAAGTAGTATCACCAAAATTTGCTCAACCAAGGGAAAATTCAATCCCAAGCAATCTCTTTATGAAGTGAATCACAAGTATTCCAAACATATTCTTAATTCATCATCTTTATACCAATTTAGTCAACAAAACATTCAATAGTTTTAGGAAAATTTTACCACTCAAACCATGACAAGGTCAAGACCATTATGGTCTCCCTCAAGTCTAAAGGTATGTGTTCTTTGGACACACACAAAGTAAAGAGCCAAAGGTTTTCCATAAAACCCTAAGCCTTTATCACTTTCCATTTAGATTTTTCAAGTTTTCCCTCATTTTTACCTAGTAGTAGATTCAACCTTGGTAGGTTCGATGGGTAGCCAAGAAATATTCTTTGAATTCTCTAAAGTTTTCTCTCTAATAACAAGGATTGAGTCTCCAACACTTCAAAACCAACCACGGAAAAATTAGGAACACTAGTGCAAAAAAGTCATTTGACGACGCCTTTCAACGATGGTTAAAAGGGGATCGACGTTGAAAACTGCGTGGTGGCATTTTTTCGAATTCTTATGAAGTTTACAACGATGGTTGCCTTTTAACCATCTTTGAAACGAAACGATGTCGGTTATAATGGGAACCGTCGTTAAAAAGCGAGCAGAAGGGAGAAACGACTACGGTTATAATGGGAACCGTAGTTGAAAAGCTAAACGACGTGGTTCCCATTATAATCGTCGTCGTTTCTCCTCTTAAACTCAACCCCGAACCCTTTCTCCTTCATTCTCCTCCCACATCGTCCCTCACCCTTTATCTCTCTTTCACCAAGCTTTCTTTCTCCCCGTGCACCCCTCGCCGTCGCTCTTCCTCTCCCCGTCGCTCTCCCTCTCTCTCCCCGTCGCCGTATTGCGCCGTTGCTGTTTCGTCTTTCGTTATCCTTCTTCCATGCGCGCGACGCTGCTGGTTTTGCTTGCTCCGCCATCGCTGCTACTCCTCTATTTTATTGATAAACACAAATGATTATGTGTCTTGCTTTCCATAATTTATTTTATCATTTTTTAAAAATTTGAAAAATCCCATCTCTATAATGTATACATTTTTATAATTTAAAATATTTTATCTATAAAATATTTTAATATTCACTTCTACATATTAAATTCAAATCCCCTTTTGTTTAGTAGGAATGACTTTTTCACAAAAATAAGAGTGTGATCGTATATGTATTTTAAACTTTTTTCTTCTTCTAGTTTAATTTATAAAATCTCATTATCACAATCATACATATTAAGGAAATATATTTTCATGGTTTATAAGAAATTATTATAATATTTAAATTTATTATTATTTAAAGTTATTCTTCATATAGATATATGAGAATTTGGCAAGTGTACCAATCGTGTCAAATAGACAAATGATAAGTAGAGTACCGTCTCTACAGGGATTGAAAATTCAAGTACCAAACATAGATAGTTTATCTAGTTGAATAATGAAGAATAAGTGTATCAAGTAAAAATTCAAACAAATATGTAGATAAGTCACTACAAGAAAAATGCCTTCTAGCGACGGCCAAAAGCATCGCTATAATACACTTAGCGACGACCTCATGGACTTTGCTAAAATGCTTGTCGTTAATACAGTAACGACGAGCAAAATGAGCCATTGCTATTTATCGTCTGCTAGACCGTCGCTCAAGTCGTCGCTAAGCTAAAGTTCGTTGCTAAGTGAAGGGATTAATGGTCATCGCTCAGCCGTCATAAGCTAGCGACGGCCATAGCCGTCGCAACATATATTATTTTTTAAATATTTTTTACTAGTGACGACCATGGTCGTCGCTAGTGATCAATTTTTTTTTTAAATTTAGTTTTTTTAATTTAATATTTATTAATTTTAAAATTATAAAGAGAAATACTAAATACTATATAAACACACCGATAGAAGAAAATATATATATATAAAGTATATATACAAAAAATGTTAAAAAATAATAAAAAACATAATAAAAAATAAAAATCATGGGTGACGGTGACGACGACGCTGCTGTGGTGGGCGATGATCCTCATCCTCACTCAATGGCTCCTCATTCAGATGGCCATCGTAGTGCGAGTGCGGCTGAGCCTGAGCTTGAGTCTGACTAAAGCTGGTAGAACCACCTGCACTTTGGGCCTCCAGCAACATCGACATCTATTGTCGGAGTTGTGTGAAGTCCTCCAACCGTGCAATCTTTTCTTCAGCTCGAGTGGCCTTTGCGTTGGCTTCTAGTATCTCCTGCCTCAGCACCTCCTCAGATGAATGATGCGACTCGTCGCTCCCACTGGTTTGGGCCCTGGACTCCTGAGAGAGGCTAGTCACACCAGGACAAATGTTGCTTGACAAGTTCCCAGTGCCATAACAGCGACCTCGGGTCTTGCCACTCACAACATCCTTCCAGATCTGAAGGTTGGTGGACCTATCAAAGCTGGAGTTGTCCCCCATCTGTGACTCTACCTCCCTTAGGCCCGGGACTCCTGGTAATTTGTCTGTTGAGTACAGGTAAATGTATAATTAGTTAGTTATACATTCAATTGCAAATATATGAAATAATGTAAAAAAAAAAACACTAATAAGCACAATGTTGGACTTACATATGTGGACCGCACCCGATCATCTACCCAGCCACCACCCTTTTTTATGTGGGTGGCAACAAAGAACTCATCGGGCTCTACCTCTCGCCTCAGTTATTGAGACTACACATAATAATTACACAAATTAATTATTTTAATAACAAATACAAAATTAATACAGAAGGATGCTTGCTTATACATACCATGTCCAACACCGCCTCAAGGTGGGCCTTGCTGGTGGTGTGGACTGCACCCCCGCGAAGAGAAGCCCAATTGCTCTTGTTACGAGCGGACTTCCCCTTGAATTCATCAGAGGCCCAGTAGGCCAAAAGACCCTCTCACACCTTCTCACCACACCAAGTGGGCCTCCTCCCAGCCATCCAGGCCTTGTTCATCAAATCTCGAAGGCGATGGGCAATCCTCTGCTCGCACACCTTCTTAATTTGGGTTCATCAGAGGGTCCCAAGTAACTTTGCTCTGCAAAAGAAAAATTAGGGTAAGTCAATACAAAATGACCTAACTTAAGAAAAAAATATAAAGTAATGACATTGTAATTATCGTAAACTCGACCCACCACTTCTCTCTTACATCTTGGGGGTGACCTCCCACAGGTAGTGAGGACCTCGGAACTGCGATCGAATTACATGACCAATAACTGAGATGGGTGGGTTGTTAGGCACCCAACTGCAAAATAAACAAATTCAATATTAATTGCTAAAACAAAAAAAGATTCAATTTTATCAATTAAAATAAGTAAAAATAAATAAACAAACTCACCCCTTGCCAAAAGGTCGGATAATAACCTGACCTTGAGGGTCTACCTCATAAGGTCTACTGGAGCTGGCACCCTGGAACCGAACAGGCTCCTCATCAGACTTGGGGTTAGCCTCCTGATCAATCTAGGCCTGAGCATCTTGAGCGTCCATCTCCTGCTGCACCTCGGAAGGGATCTCATGATATCCCGGTGTATGGATGATTCTCATTCCTTCGAATGGATGGTTAGATGCAACTTGGCCAGCAGGTGGAAGGGAGGAAGAAGAAGACTGGACGTATGCCTCCGGAGGTGCTGAAGCAGATGGCAACTCTACCATCTGATCAAGGGAGGGAGGTTGGTCCTCTCCCGAGCTGCACGTAAGCGAGCTGCCTGTGCAGCAAGCTCGCCCGAAGGGATGAACCTCTCTCTACTAGGTGGGACCTTCTGTCCACCTCTACCACGCATACGATGTATATTTACCTAAATTTAATAATGTTAAATTAAATATTGAACAGCAAACCTATAAATTACTAATTAATTACTACTAAATAACTACCTATATAATTAAATACCTATATATAAACAATTATAACTAATTATAACTAATCATATAAGCAATTAAAACTAATTATAACTAATTATATAAATAATTAATATAATCATATAAACAATTAAAACTAATTAAAAACAATTAAACTAATCATATAAATAATTAAACTAATCATATAACTAATTAAAACTAATTAAAAATAATTAAACTAATCATATGAACAATTAAACTAATCATATAACTAGCTACTTAAAACTAATCATATAAACAATTAAAACTAATTATAACTAATCATATAAACAATTATAACTAATTATAACAAATCATATAAACAATTAAACTAATCATATAACTAATTAAAATTAATCATAAACTAATCATATAAACAATTAAAACTAATTAAAAAAATTAAACTAATCATATAAATAATTAAACTAATCATATAACTAATTAAAACTAATCATATAAACAATTAAAACTAATTATAACTAATCTTATAAACAATTATAACTAATTAAAACTGTAAAACTTACTTGTAGATGGCAAAATAGGACGTCGGAGGAGGAAGAAGGACACAGGGAGCCAGGGGCAACTATTTGAGATTCTGATCGGTTCAAAATGAATCGATAAAGGAGGGCTAGTGTTTAATCAGTGAGATTTTGCAAATGAAAGAGAGAGAGGGACAAAAACAAGTTAAGGCCAAAGAGGAGGAAAGGAGAGGGAGGAGGAGGAAGATGGGAGGGGAAGGTTTTGTGCGCGTACATTTTCAAAGTAGCGACAGCTTAGCCATCGCTACGTTTATATTTTTTAATTTTTCATAAAAAGTTAGTTTTTTATTGTAGCGACGGCCAGGCCGTCACAGTGTATTAAATACACAACTGCGCGTTGAGCTGCACATTTAATGTTGTAGCAACGCCTTAGCCGTCGCTACTAGTGACAACTCATGGAAGTCGCTACCCTTTCACATCTAAGTTAGCGCATTGTTGTAGTGAGTAAACCAAAAAAATTACCAAAACAAATTAAATTAGGTGTTAGAACACAAAGTAAGAACTCACTAAATGTGAAAAACACTATCAACAAAGTGATGGGTTGGTTCCTTTTAATTCTCACTCTATGAAAAGAAAATGTTCGGCTCAATGATTATAATTCAATTCATGATCCAATTCACTAAGATAGTTAAAACTCAAATTCTTGGTGAACTAACCCTATATCATCAATCAAGAACCCCAATTCTTGAGGTGAACTCAATAGAGACATGCATTATAGCATCAAGAATTGGTAATGATAACATAAGAATAAATTCCTATTCCTAGGTAATTAGCTTTTTTATGTTGCTTACTTCCGTTCCAAGTTTTTCCTACAATTTTACAATTGTGGGAATCACTTTAGGTTCATACAATTGAGTGGAAAAATCAATTGAAACATTAAGAGTAGAAGAAATCAATGCAATTGAATCAAAATACATTGAATTGAAATAAAAAAAATAGGAATTCACTTTGAATTAAAATTCACCAATCCTTAACCTAAGAAGTTTATAAATTCATTACAATGGAGAAGATGAGAGAGAGAAAAAAGGAAAACTCAATGAGAAACTCCATTAGATCTAAACCCTAGTTTTCACTCTAGTTAATTTGGGTCTTTAGGATAGAAAGAGAGTATTTGGGTTTTTACATACTAAAATGTAAGTGAATGAATGGCAAAAACTAACTAAAAGTTTGTAGAAATCTATTTATATAGTTGTTGTCAAGGGCGTGTGAGAATTAACACCGCAACTCTGGGTCTCCTCACACACACCATATATACAAAAGCACTACTACATTATGCCTTATTCGTGTCCCCACACAAAACGTTTGTTATGTCCTCACGCGAGCCTTACAGTAAGTATTCTAGCTTTCTGTCATACTTGCATACTCACAGAAGGGCCCTAGCTAACATGTTCCCGTGCACACTTCACAGAAAGCTTTTTGTAATTTTTGGTGCAGCTAGTGTCCTCACAAGCCAAACATAGGTGTTCCCATGCGAGTGTGGCAAAAAGCAAACTTCATTTCTGACTTCTCATGTGTCCCCAAGCTCAATATATTGTCCCCACAAAGAACTTTAAAATGCTTCTCCTTATCATTCTTTATCTCTCTTCCACAAAAATCTTACAAAAACACCAAATTAATGAACAATTAGAACAATTTTACTAATATATACTAAAATCACCTAAAACAACAAACAAATGCATTTCTCAACATTTTTAACTACAATTTTACACAATTATCAACTTAAACAACTAAAAATTACCTACAAATAACCTATAAATCTACTAATATTATGGATTTATCACATATTAATTAAAAATATTCAATAGTTATAAAGGATAAATATAAAAAAATAATAATAATTTCTTCTAAATTTTTATAAAGGGTCTTATATTTAGAATATTAAAAAAATTTAAATGATCCTTATAAATAAAAGTGAGAGTGAATCAAATTAAAGCAACATTATTTTTTTCTTTAACTATTATGCAATCAAAAGAAATTGTGATTATCCATAAGTTCTTTTATAATTTTTCAATTAATATTTTATACAATGGAATACTTATAAATTATCATTAAAATATTTTTAGAAAATGCTAACCAAAAGCCCTTAAGCACTCATTAACTCAACCAAATGCTTTTATATGAATTAGAATAGTTTTGTAGCTTTTCTAAAATTAGAATATTTCAATTTTTATATTTAATTGATTTTCATTATCATTAAAATGATTTTCTATTAATTTAAATCATTTTTAATTTATTTTTTAAATATTTTACAAAAGTTTTTTGTTTTTTTGGGAAATATTCGAATTCATGAATAAAATTGAATTCCTCGTGCCGCCTCTAGGTTTTCTCTAGGGTTTCTCTCCTAGGGTTTATCCAAAGGGGTCCCTGCATGTAGTGTTTTTTCTTCCGGTGATCGTGTCACTCGTCGCAAGTTGCTGGCTTTGTCCCTACTTGGAGTACCTATGGATACGCCTCCCATAATAGCGTATGATGAAGAAGATGTCAGAGAAGGTTTGGAGACATGTTCAAGAAGCTTGATGGGAATTTTCATTACAGAAAAACCAATCCATGCAAACAGCCTCTAGAGTGCCCTAGCAAGTATTTGGTGCAATCCTAAAGGCTTTAAGGTGGAGGAGGTCATGGAGAAGAAATTCCAATTCCTTTCTGATGAAGCTAAACATGTAGATCGCGTATTAAGAGGTAGTCCATGGATCTTCCGGAATGCATGGCTATCCTTGAAAAGATGGGAGAGGGGCCAAGATGTGGAGAGTTTGAATTTTTCTATTATGCCACTAAAAATTCAACTATGGGGGCTTCCCCTACATTCTAGAACAACCAGAATGGGGCGCAAAATCGGTGCATGTATGGGAGAGGTTCTGGAATCAGAGATTTTTGAAATCAAGGAGAAGGGCTCTTTTATCAAAGTAGTGGTGAACTTTGATTCCACTAAACCTCTAAAACCAGGAATCAACGTGGGGAGTAGAGCAATGGCATTATGTGGGTTGATTTCCGGTATGAGCGTCTACCACAATTCTGTTACTCCTGCGGTTTGGTGGGTCACGATGAGAATGGATGTAGCATTCAGAAGGGACAGAATAAAAACCAGGAAGAACCATTAGTTGGACCATGGTTAAGAGCATCCAACTTTGGACGCAGATTACAGAACAGCACGAGTGGGCCTAGCACAAGCTCTCATCCCAATAGAAGGCACGGAAATAACGAAAACCTGTCTAGTGAGCTTTTAAATTTGTTATCAGCCTTAACAGTTACTAAAGCCCCTGCCCCACTCCCAGAGGACAAAGAAACAGTGGCTACTGAGGCTGCTCCTAACCTACCAGCAGGACAAGGGGGATTAGTGGGAAAGGAGAATTTAAGTGAAGGAAATGCAATTGTAAAGGGAAAAATGCCAGTTGTAAAAGGAGACAGAGGTAAAGAAAACATCCCCACAGATATATTGACCCCTCAGGATTGTGTCCCACTCAAATGTATTTCTAATGTCCCTAAAAATAATTCCAAGACTTGGAAAAGAATAGACAATATGGGGAGAAGTAAGCAACAGTCACAACTGTCTCAAGACAAAGTAGATGGGGGAAAGAGGAAGATGGATATTGATATGGTGGATGCTGACCCAACTGATGATTTTCCTACCAAAAAAACTTGTTACTATGAATTTTCAACGGCAAGCCTGGATGACCAGGCTGGCCGATCCCAATGAAACTCTTAGCCTGGAACTGTCGTGGGCTTGGGAACCCACGGGCAGTAAGAGCTTTCAAAAAGCTGGTCGTTACTAAGTTCCCAAATGTGGTCTTCTTAATGGAGACAAGGAAGAAGGATAATGAAATGATGAGATTCAGGAATATTGGTGGTCTATCAAATATTTTTGCTATCAGCTACAGGGGAGAGAGAAGGGAAAGAAGCGGGGGTTTAGCCATTTTGTGGACAGTGGACATTAAAATTGAGATTGTATCATCGTCTCTAAATCACATAGACTTCAAAATTTCTCTGGATGAGGGTGTTTCTTGGTGGAGGGGTACTGGCATTTATGTATTCCCAGAATGCTCGAAAAAACATAAAACCTGTGAATTACTAGTGGAATTATTAGCAGAGGAATTGAGTCCGCGCTGGCTGTGTTTTGGGGATCTCAACCTTATTGCAGACAGAGGTGAAAAACAAGGGGGTAGTTCCCCTTCCACTCAATTGATGAATTCTTTTCATGATGCAATCCAAGAAGCCGAGCTTGTGGATATATGATATGATGGTAGCCCTTTCACTTGGAGCAATGGTCAATCGGGTGTAGGTTTGATCCAAGCTCGTCTGGATAGAATTTTGGCTTCTCAAGAGTGGATTTCTTCCTTCCCGGAGGCGAAAGTATTTCATTTAAGCAGGTAACACTCTGATCATAGCCCTTTATTGTTGGATTTCTTCACCTCTATGCATCGCCAAAGGAAAAAAGCCAGGATCATTCGGTTTGAAGAAACATGGATACAGGAGGAGGACCTTCCCTCTCGGGTATCTCAGGCTTGGAATAACCTTAACACGGACTTACCGACCAAAATCCAAGCTTGTCCTTCAACACTGGATAGGTGGGGAGATGACGTCTTTGGAGATATTCCAAAGAAAATTAAAAAGTGCCAAAAAGACCTGCATAAGCTTTATAATCGAATAGCTGATCCGAATGTCATTGATTCAATCAGAAAGAAGGAAGAAGAATTAGATGCTTTGTTGGTCTCTGAAGAAATCTTCTGGCAACAACGAAGTAGAGTATCCTGGCTACAACATGGAGACCGTAACTCCAAGTTCTTCCACCAAAAAGCAAACCAACGCAGAGAAAGAAACTGGATTGACAATATTCATGACGATGTGGGACGAAGATATGAAGAGGAGGAGGATATTGGACGCATCATGACCCAATACTTTGTGGGCCTTTTCTCAAATGAGGCAACTTCAAATGTTTCCGAGGCAGTTAGTGTTGTGCAGGGCCGTGTCTCCCCTACATGGGCCCAGTTATTGGCAGAACCTTTTCATGAGAGTGAGGTGCTGACTTCTTTGAAGCAAATGAAGTCTTGGGCCGCTCCAGGCCCAGATGGGTTACCAACATATTTTTTCCAAAAGTATTGGTCGATTGTGGGTTCTAGTGTCTTGCATTCTGTCCTAAATATTCTGAACAACAATGGGGATCCAAGCCCAATAAGTACAACCCACATTTGCATGATTCCAAAAATCAAGAAACCAAGGCACACCCGTGATTTCAGGCCTATCTCATTATGCAATGTGGTACTTAAGCTGGTCACTAAAACCATTGCTAATAGGATTAAGCCGATGCTTTCTAAAGTTGTTAGCATACACCAAAGTGCATTTGTACCGGGTCGTCTCATCACTGATAATGCACTGCTTGCTTTTGATACCTTTCATTTCATGAGAAAGAAGAATTCCGGAAAACAAGGATATATAGGCCTCAAGCTTGACATGGAAAAGGCTTATGGTCGAATTGAATGGAATTTTCTTAAAGCCACAATGTTGACTATGGGCTTCCCTGGGTGTCTAGTATCCCTTATCATGAGATGTGTTAGTTCTGTTTCCTCACCTGTGCTTTTGAATGGCTTCCCTTCTGAATTTTTCACACCTTGCAAAGGTCTCCGACAAGGTGATCCCCTCTCCCCTTATTTATTTATCTTATGTGCTGAAGTTTTCTCTGGACTTATTGTCCAGGCACAAGAGGATTCTCTGATTCATGGCATTCGAATTTCTAGAATAGCTCCAGAAGTTACTCACCTTTTCTTTGCAGATGATAGTATTATTTTCTTTCGGAGTACAAATCAAGAGGTCAATGTTGTTAAGAATATTCTAAAGATTTATCAAGAAGCTTCAGGCCAATTGATCAACCTGGATAAGTCTGAATTATCTTTTAGCCGAAATGTACATTCTGACAGACAAATTTTAATCCAAGGCTGGATGCAAATTAAGGCAGATGATAATCACTCAAAATATTTGGGAATCCCAACTTATGTTGGGAGATCTAAAATCCAAATTTTTGAATTTGTCCGGGATAGAGTGTGGAAGAAATTAAAGGGGTGGAAGGAAAAATTCTTATCATCAGCAGGAAGGGAGGTTCTCATCAAGTTTGTAGTCCAATCAATTCCTTGTTACATAATGGGCTGCTTTCTTCTTCCTCAAACGCTTTGTGATTCTATAGAGGTTATGATTAACCGTTTCTGGTGGGGAAGCAAAGGTGGGGAGCGAAAATTGCACTGGTACTCCTGGAAGAAACCATGTATCCCAAAAAAGGAGGGTGGTATGGGTTTTCGAAGCTTCCATGCCTTCAATTTGGCTCTATTGGTGAAACAAGGTTGGAGATTGTTGGTGAATGAAGAATCACTTATGAATCGATGCCTGAGAGCTTGCTACTTTCCACGGAATTCTTTTATGCATGCTCCCCTTGGCCATTGCCCGAGCTACACTTGGAGAAGCATCCATAGTGCTCAGTGGGTTCTACAAAGAGGTGCATACTGGACTATAGGAGATGGCCAAAGTGTTGATATCTGGAAGGACAACTGGCTGCCCCACCAGCCAGGACTTCGCATCTGGTCTGCTCGTCCAATTGGCTTAGATTTGTCCTCTGTCTCCTCTTTAATTGACCCAACCACTAGAAGATGGGATGTTGGAATTCTGCGCAGTTTATTCCAAGACTATGAAACTGATCAAATTCTAGCTATTCCTTTGACTAGGAGGCCAAAACCAGATATGCTTTGCTGGGCAGGTTCAAAACATGGAGAATACTCAGTTAGAGCAGGCTACCATCTCATCAACAATTCCATTGACTCAAATTCACCCTCTACTGGCTATGTCTCGGCTGATGATCAGAGAATGTGGCAAAAGTTGTGGCAATTACAGGGACCCCCCAGACATAAACACCTCTTGTGGAGACTGAAGAAAGGTTGCATCCTGGTTCGCTCCTTGCTGATCAGAAGGGGTATGAAAATTGATCACGCTTTCTTTTCTTGTCCCTGGGCAGAACAGTTTTGGATAGCTTCTCCAATAGGAACTTTGTTGTTTCCTCAATATGGTCAGATTGATTTCTCAGAGCTATTGGACAAAATTCTGGATAACCATAATCAAGCGGATGCTAGTGTTTTTGCCACACTAGTATATAGTCTATGGCATAGCAGGAACAAACTAATCTTCGAGGGCCAGGTTCTTCCACTTAGAAAGATTATAGACAATGCCATGAAGTACTTATCTCAATTCCAGCAAGTTAATGCCAATCAGAGACTACCTCCCGACCCACCTAGCAACTCTCAGGTTCGTTCCTGGATTGCCCCCCCCCCAGATGGTGTTTTCAAATTGAATACTGACGTAACATTCAAGGATGGTACAAACTGGGGAGTTGGAGCAGTTGTGCGAGATCATGAAGTCATCGTGCTAGGAGTAGCTACATGGAAAATTCAATGTGGACCTGAGGTAAAAACAGTTGAAGCAGTGGGCCTGTGCTTAGGACTCCGCTTTGCATTGGATATGGGGTTCTTCAAAATTCAAGCAGAATCAGATTGTCTCCAATTAATTTCTGCCATCACTAGCTCATCTTCAGAATCATCCAGTTTTGATTTTCTAGTTGCAGATTGTATTTCTTTCTCCCAAGAATTCCTTTCTCTCTCTTTCCATCATGTAATAAGAGTTGGTAATTTTGCAACTCACTTCTTAGCTAAATTTGCTCTTGATAACCCAGATTCTATATGGGTTGAAGAGACTCCAGATTGTATTGTTGCTCAAGTGAGTCTGGATTCTTCCGGGTCCACTCTTTTTTAATAGAATTCTTGGTTTTCACGTAAAAATATCCGAATTCATAAGGTCACCTCATTTTACGAAGAGTTCTCCTTATGATCGCTTTAATGGTAATAAATTAATCCAAAAGTGCACGCCACTCCCCATTGTCTCTCACACACTCAATGGTTCCCATTCAGCTTCCATTTCTAACCATGGCACTCTCTACCTCCTTTTCCATCTTCAACATTCACATCATCAAAGTTATACCCATTCACAATTCTTCATCTTTTCCTCCGTTACACGAGCACGATGGCAAGATTAATCCCTCTGAACAAATCAAACAAAGGTAATAATTCTCACTCTCTCTCTTTGCCACCTCATGAATTAATAATATATGTTACTATAATTCATGCATGCCCTTATGTTCTCATATTATATATTTCTCACACTAAGTTTTGTTCCTATTTTTAAGAGAGCTCATACTCAAGAGTGAAGAATTTGCATCCATTGGTGCAATCTTCAACTTTAGGTACGTAACTATTCTTTCTAGAAATTAATTACATGCAAGTTTGACTCTTTTTCCTTTGAGATTTAATTTTAAAGTGATTACTTGATCGGAAATTCAGGGTAAGATTTAAGAACTTTTGTTCTCTGTTTTCTGTTTTCTTCTCTCTCTGTCTCTGTTAATTGGGAATTAATAATGAGTGAGAAATTAAAACATATTAGTTTGAATTAATGTTGTATTTGGTGTGCAGTGGTAAAAAGCCTGATTATCTTGGAGTACAGAAAAATCCACCGGCACTGGCATTGTGTCCAGCAACTAGGAACTGCATATCAACCTCTGAAAATGTTACTAATCTCACACATTATGCTCCTCCTTGGTAATAATTTCCTTCTTTTTGTTATTATTTGGAGTTTGAACTTTAATATGGGATTATTTAATTTGAATTAGCTACACTAAATGGTATGTTTGATTTAGTCTTGTAACATGATAAAATCAGGTTCACAGCACTACAAATAGTTTGAATTGAAAGGTTTAAACTTGTTACCCTTCTAAACCAAATACACTTACTTAAGTCATTGAAGGTTTGACAATTAATGGTGCTGATGGAACCATTTACCCCGTTTTGAAGCACGTGAAAGTAGTGCTGAATAAGTTCAACAGTGTTGGGCATTGAGCCGTTGACTTTTGAATTAATGCTGTCAAGTGGGATTGTGTGCTACTGAAATTTTGTAGGCCAAATGCGAGTGTACTCAAACCCACGTCCTTTGGGAATGAGTTAATTAGAGGTGTTAATATAGCCTCAAATTCAGTGAGTTAATTTCTTCGTGAATAAAAGTGAGTCAACTAATTTAATCTCTAAACCAAAATAAATTCAAATCGGATGGGATTGAGTTAGCTCATTTTTCATTTTGGGTTAGGTTAACGAGTGTTCTTAGGGCACTTGTTAAGAATCCATAAGGGGAGGTTTTTTATTGGAAATCATAGTATTTATTGCAACTGTCACATTACACATCACATACTCCAATAAAAACTTTCTACTTTTAGTGCCTTAACGAATGCCCTAGCATTTTCCTTTTATTTTTTATTGAAATTTTAATTTCAATTTTTTTAATATGTGCAATTAGGGGTGGGAACAGGTTAGACCGCTCGTCAGGGGCCTACTACCCGGCCAACATCAGACCCAGGCCAGACCGTGCCAATTTATTAAATAGATCAGGCCAAGGCTTTTTCAAAATCCTATATAGCAAAACAGGCTAGGCTTCATGTCATCAAAAAAACCTTTTGAGCCTATCAGGCCGGTCTATTTAATTAAATATAAATATAATACTAATATTTTTTATATTGCTATTATTATTATAAAGATTTTTATTACTTTTCCTTATAATTATATACTTATTAGCTTGTATAAACATTTAAATATGTTAAAAACTTGAGCCTATAAGTCTATTTATATATATGTTTATGATATATTCAAGTACCTTACTATAAAACAAGCTTTTAAACAGACTTTCAGGCCGTGTCAGGCTTTAAATAAGTCAGATTCATACCATAAAATAAAGCCTATGTCAGGTAAATAGGTCAGACTTAGGTCATGGATTTAAGGTGCAGGTCAGACTCAGGCCTTGAAAAGCCTAGATCGGCTCGGCCTATTCCCATCCCTATGTGCAATGTTGCACAGGATAATAAATTAAAAGTGGAAATGTTTTATTGAAAAATATATTTCATATTATCAATATATTGAATGTTGTGATAGTTGTAATTTTCAATAAAACCTTAATTTCCACTTTTAATTTATTAACCCAATGCAATGTTATACATATTAAAATAAATCGTTTTAATTTTTTTATTATTTATTTGTTTTATTTTCTATTTTTTCTAATTTTTGACTTTTTTTATTATTAATTTTTTTAATTAAGTGAATCAATCCACTTAATTTACTGTTGTTATTAGTGAACTAACTAACCTGAATCATTTTTTTACTTAACCCGTAAGGAGTCAATCCAACTCACTTTGACACTTCTGGAATTAAGTGAGAATAATGTTATGGTGAGAAGGGAGAAAGAAAGAAGAGATGAGGCTATGGCAAGAGCTAGAAAGAGAGTTGCGGAGGGAGAGTACAATTTAAGAGGTGGTGATAAAAAGAAAAAATTGTATCATATATTGTGATTCTCTAACTCAATAATTACACTAGACAAAAATGATAGGATAAGTCCACATAATAGTATTATTTTATCTTATTGGTGCAATAAATGCATGATAAATAACATGATATGATAAACTTATCATATCCTATAAATTTTATCTTGCCACCAAGGAAGCCTAATATTTATTTCGTGATCTATGAGCTCCCCTCATCTACTAACATTATATTTATCTCATTTTTAAAAGGGTCATGTTAACGAATGTTTTAAGAACACATGATAAAGATCTATATATAGAAAATTTTTATTGGAAATTACAATATTAGTTATATCTATAACATTAAAAGTTACACATTTCAATAAAAAAAATTTATGTTTAATTCCTTAACAAGTACACTAAGGGCACTCCCTAGCATTTTTCAAAAACATAAAATGAAAGAATTCATGCTCTAACATTGATCCAAGTCATACTCATAATTTATTGTCACGTTGTGATGTATTTGGAACGCCAAACACACCCTGAACTCACTTGTTACTGTTTCGGAATCAGCTTTGAATTTTCTATTGATTTTTCAGCAGCTATAAAGTACTATTGGTCCGTTTCAAAAAAAAAAAAAAAAAAAAAAACTAATTGGTCCGTGCATTGAGCATTGTTATTGACCAAACCCACAAAATTGAATAATGAATCATAGATAAATTGGTGGCGTACGTTGGTTTTGATATAAGAGTTTTGTTATATCATCGAAAAATATTCACCTAATAATTCTTCTAATACTAAAATAATGGTTTTTTCCGTAAAAAAAAAAACTAAAATAATGGTTTTGTTAATTAACACCATGACAATAATAAGAATGTACGTAAAATATTTTTATTGAGCTAGGAAAAACTTTTTTATGTAATAAATATTCTCAATATTTTTTTTTTCATTTTTTGCATTTAAAATATAAAAAAATATTAATTAAATGAAAAGGTTTGATTATTCCACAGGAACTACAACCCTGAAACTAGGAAAGATCGTGTAAGCAGGGAAGAGGCAATGGAAGAACTGATCGATGTGGTACCTTAATTTCTACCAAAATGAGTTTTTTAATTTCTATTGTATTTCTCTTTTCCTTGTCCCTGGCCATCACTAATGATTGTATATATGTAATTGGTTTTGTAATAGCTGTTGATGAATTTAATTCCAAAGCATTAAAGTTTTAGAAAATCATTATTTCTGATTGATTTTACAGATAGAGTCAACAATACCACCAGAAAATTTTACACCAAGGATAGTAGAAAGGACAGAAGACTATCTTAGATTGGAGTACCAAAGTCCAATCATGGGGGTATGTGTCTAACTCCCATTCATATAAGGGAAGAACTAATCACAGCTTTAACTTATTCAATTCCTCATGTTGAAACAGTTTGTTGATGATGTTGAGTTCTGGTTCCCACCAGACAGGGACTCAATTGTGGAGTATCGATCAGCATCACGGTTGGGAAACTTTGATTTTGATGTGAATAGAAAGAGAATCAAGGTAAGATGATTTTCTTAGGGGTCGTTCGGGTTGTTGGAACTTGCAAGTTTGTTTTAGTTTTTTATTTTTAAAATTTTTCAATTAAGTTTTTATAATTCAAAACCAAAAATTGAAAATCACTTTTTGTGGTTTTCAAAATGTTTGTTTTGAAAACCATAAAAACAAGTTTTCAGTTTTTGGTTTTGAGTTGTAAAAACTTTATTGAAAATTTTTAAAAACAAAAAACAAAAAACTCGTAACCACCCCGAACGGCTCCTTAGTTATACACCCCAAAACTTTATTACAATAAAAAATAAATTTAAATTAATAAAATATATTATAATATTTTTTAATATTAAATTTATACTATTTATAGTAAAAGTTTAATATAGACCCAAAATATAAAGATATATTTTAAAATTCTCCATTAATTAATGTAGAGATTAATTATTCATTTAACAAAAAGACATACAATAACTTGTATAATATTTTCTTTTTTATTTCTCTTAATCATATATCTATTATATTTCACTTTTTTTTTTTGCCTTTTATCTCTTTATCTCTCTTATATAGCTATACATATACTAATGGCTGACAGGCATTGCGACTAGAGTTGGAAAAGCGAGGATGGGCATCTCAAGACTCAATCTGAAGATCTTTCACATTCACATATATATACTTTAATTTGCAACCTTCAATAATTTTGTATTGGATTGAAAATTTCTAAAGCTTTGGAATAATGACATTTCTTTGTTTATTAGGATTGTACAACTCATCAAGATGCATAGAAGTGAAAATTATCGTCCTAGTTATTCTCAAAGTTGATTTACTAATTTATTAATTAATATTAGTTGATTAATTGCCTACTTAATCACTTATAGGAAATCATAAAATTATGGCCACTTTTTATAAATTTCTGTAATTAATTTTGTATTTTAAACTAGATTGTATCTTTTTTATAGTGGTTTAATTTAATCTTAGTATACTTATAAACAAAAATTATATGTTATTTTTTAAAAAATTAATTTTTTTAATTCATTTTTATCAAATATCAAGAAATATTATTTAGATCAAAGTCATTTTTAATGATCTTAAGCATACATATATGCACACATGCTACTACTATTTTTTTAATAATACATTCATTAATTTTATAGTTG
This sequence comes from Sesbania bispinosa, assembly GCA_026901365.1. Lineage (NCBI taxonomy): Eukaryota > Viridiplantae > Streptophyta > Magnoliopsida > Fabales > Fabaceae > Sesbania > Sesbania bispinosa. Next base: position 1,345,076 of record QLOH01000235.1, read on the forward strand.
GTTAATATTGTGTGTATCTAGAGTTTTCGTAACTAAGAGAATTGGTTATCACATAATGTTACTCAGACACACATCACCATTAACCAACCATAAAACATATTTAATGTACATTTTACATATACTTAACCACTTAACTATTTAATGACAATATTCGTTACAAATACCTTTTAAATTAATGGTTCATCATAGGTAAAATTGGTTGATAAATATGTTTGTAATTGTTTATGAAAATGATGAAAGGTAAGGTAGACTTGAGTGTTAACTTCTCAATATTCTAACAAACCTTAAACCTTCAACCATAAATTGATATCATGGTAAGTATTGATTCTCATTAACCTGAATACTCGAGTCTCTATTTTTTTTGTTCCTTTAGCTCTATGCAAATACATACTAGCACTGTAAAGACAAAACAAACAAATTGACGAGGAAATGTGTTAAATAAATCAACAAACCAAACCAAGCCCAACTGGACCAAACTGAACCCAATCGAACAAAAGTGAATCAAACCAAACCAAACCAAACTAGACCGAACCAATCGAATCTAACTAAACCATGCCAGACCGAACTGAACCTCACTAAACTATACCAAATTGAACTAGACCAAACCAAATCAAATCGAAGCAAACTAAACCAACCAACTCACTTCAGACGCACAAATCTTTTATTGGTCAAATGACCTTAGTTACTAAGAAAGGAGTGAATTAGGTTTATAAATCTTTTCAAGATTCACTTATCTTTGAATTTCCTTGATTAAGTGTGTGTGTGTGTGTGTGTGTAAAAGGCCAAGAGACACATAGATAGATGAAATTAAAGAGCATGGAGATGCAAAGTTGTAAGAATATTAACAATGATGATGTAATGCAGTGGGATAGATTAAAACTACAAACACTTAAAGAATCAAAAGCAAAAACAAGTGTAAAGAGAGTTAACGGTTGAGAAGATCACACCATGAGATTTTTGTAATGGTTCACTCTCCTAACATGAGAGCTACATCCAGTCCCTGATTTTTACCTTGAGATTTTTCACTAATCTTTCTACCGAAATACAACCTTGAGTTTCTTCCTCCAAGAATCACCTCTTGTGGAACACCAAATGCAAAGATGTATTACTTTACACACAAACCCTTACAAGATTCCCCACTTGCTAGTCACAAATCTTGAGTAATTCCTCACTCTTACTACAACATAGGTTAAGAACATTTACAACAGAAAAAAGAGATTACACTTTCTTTGTAAATGTGAACAATAGAACAAAAGATCTCTCAATAAAAGCGTGATAACACTTCTCCCTTTTTCAAAGACTTTCAGACTCTCCAATACGAAAGTTAAAACCTCTTCTTTAATGAATTTCTAAAGTTCTAAATTGTTCTATATTGAAATCTGATGTATTAAAGGGTAGTTAAGTTAGTTAGGATTGTATGTAATTGTCATAACTAATTTGAGATTGACAATTCTTTTTTAGGTTATTGATTATTGTGTATGACAATCGAATATTAAACCTTGTGGTTGAAGAATAATTGAATCATTGTTTAAAATAATCGATTATGTAACTTCCTATTTGATAAATAATTCGATTATTACTCACTTTAATCAATTATGTAACTTCCTGGTGAGTGGTAATTCAATTATTTTCAATTTGCAACAAATTACTAGAGCACCTAACTTCCTAGTAATTGAATTACAACAACCTTTAATAGATTATTATCACTCTAAACCCTTATTTTTTATTTTAAAACCCTTCTAACTCATTTTGAAAACAACTCCTTAAACCTTATCAATTAACCTTATTTTCTACTTATAGAAATTTTTATTTTTAATTAGCTAACTAAGAGTTTCAAATTTGTTCTTTAGATTCCTTTTAGTTATAGATGGATTTAGTTATTAAAGACGAGAGAGGGAGAAAGAGATCATACATCCATATTGTTCAAGATTCATACATAAGGTAAACAAAAAACTATTTAATTTATCGTTGTTTATCTTTATCAAAACTTATGTACCAACAACTTGAAAATAGACACCTTCTCACAATCTCTCCCTTTTGGTGATAAACACTTTTTCATTTGTTTCTCTTCAAGGAATGCTTGCACTTTTGAGAATTCCTTCTTTCTAAACATAAGCTAAGGCTCCTCCTCAGTTAATGCTTTAATTCATGATGTAGAATTTGACATTTTGGGGACCTTTCCTTGAAGCAACGTAACCTGCAACATATACTAAATTGTTGTTTAACCCAGGTTGTGAAGCAGCACGGATCCTCTGCAGTGTTGCAGGAAGGTGCAGCAAAATAGCTAGGAAATAGCTAAGGAATAACTACCGATTTTAACTACGGAATGTTTCCGTAGCTGTTCCCTAGCTATTCGGTAGCTAATTGTGCTGCAGACACATCCCGCGCTGCAGAGGATCCGAATCCGTTGTGAAGCTTTCCTCATTTTATTGAAACCTTTTTGACATTGCCTAAGTTGTGAAGCGTTGTCATTTCTCCTCAATTTGAACACTAGATCGCTATTGCCCCAAACCACGAAATGTCATCACCTCCTTCGATTTGAAGCACCGTTGAACCAAGAAGTCATGTGAAGTCCTTCCTCTTCCGATTAATTTGTCTTTCGTTATTGCTCCAACCACAAACAATGTGTTTCAGTCTCTCTTCCATCTCCTCCGTTGTCTTTGGTTCGATTCAAGAAGCTCCGTATCTGTGATTCGTCGTCCTTCATCATCCTCACTGGAAAACATTATATTTGTATCTCTTGTATAGAAGAGTGTGAAAATGATATCCTAACTATCCTTAAATATAGTGAAATATTTTTCAGAGTTTGTCCCGTAGTTTTTCTCTCGGTATTGGAGGGTTTTCCACATAAAATATCCGATGTTTCTTTTTCTATCCTTTACACCCCTTCAGAATGTTGTCCTACTATGGTGGTAGATCTATCTCCAATAAATCTAACTACTTGTGGTATCTATTGCTATATTTAATTTACACTGTGAATTAATCCCTGAGTCCAACATTTATTACTTTTGAACCTTCAAGGTTATTTCATATCTTTAATCTATCACCAAAAAGGATCCAAATTATACATTATTCAAACTAAAAAGATAGAAAAAATATGAAAAGTGCTAGTAACACACTCATCGTGATTGGTTGAAAATCATATGGGTCCCACCACATTGGGAGTGAAACTCACATAATTTGATGTGACCCATGTGAATTTTAATCAATAAAAAAGAATGTGTCAAAAAAAGTGTATGAGAGAGTATATTGGTAGCACTCCTCAAAAAATATATATGGCGCACTGCCAACTCTCTACACCCATGATTAGAGATGACAATTGGACTCATACCCAGTGGGTACCCGCAATGGGTAGGGTTATTACCCATCAAATGAGTCTGGGTAATTACCCTCACTTTTAATGGGTACGGGTACGGGTACTATGGTACCCTACCCATCCCATATCTGCACTTATATAATATATATATATATATGTTTATATTATTAATTAATACTTTTCCAAAAAATTTAATTAATAATATATATTATAATAACAAAAAAACATCAATATATATTACTAATTTAATTAATTAAAATGTTATAATTATGTATCCCTAAACACTAAAATAGAAAAACTTGAACTATTTTTTCATTTTCCCTCCCATTGTTCTTGTCTCTGAACTCTGATCTACTTCCATATACCATAGTTGTTTTATACTTAAATTTGGATGATCTATGAATTATTTTTCATTTGTGTTAGAGTTATTTTTTTAACTAATTTTTATTTTTTAATTAATTTATTATTTTATAGTTAATAAAAGTGCGGGTAATAAGTACGAGTATTTAAGTACCCAATAGATAAAGATACATGTATTAGAATCACTACACACGCGAATATGTGTCCAAGTACAGGTAATTTTTAAAATGCGGGTACGAGAACGAGTATTATAGTATTCTGGCGAGACCTAACATTTCCATCCCTACTCATGACATGACCAAACACATACTTTTTTTTGTTGTTTTTTATTTAAAAAAGATGGCGAGAAGGGGGAAAATAATAAATAAATATAAATAAATAAAAAGAAAGGAGGTTAAAATTTGATTCCTTTCCCGAAAAGAAGGAACTCCATTTAAGAAAAGAAGAGAGAAAGAGGGATGCAGTGGTTTATGGCGGAAGTGTTCTATTGGATCTTAGCCTTTGTTCTCATTTTGGCCCTTCTTTGTTTCCTTGGTTACCAGGTACACTCTCATCATCATTGCACTTTCAAACAATCAACCACTTCTTTTGGATTTCGATTTCGATGTAAAATAAGAATTGCATATGCAGTCATATAACCAGAGCAACGGCATCGCAATTTAAATTCTGCATGAATTTGAACAATTCAATTTGTTTTTTCAAAATTCTAATTGCTTCTTCTCTGCTTATTTTCTCAAAATTCTAAATGCTTCTCATCAAAAACAACAAGAAGAAGAAGAAGAAATTCTTATGGATGGATAAATAATTTATTTCAACATCCAAGGGCATAATATTTCAACTATAAAGGAGATTTATTGCCACATTGAAGGCTGGTTATGAATTCTAGTTTGTCAGATGTTGAATTTGGTTCTGTTTTTTTATTTTATTTTTTTAGTTGTAAAATTTGCTTATTTATTTTCATATTCATGCTTTTAAATTTTTTTATTGGAAGGAGAACCTTTCAGACCCTGTGCTTGTATATGGTTTTTAGAACAATTTTCTGGAAGAAAGCCATTTGTAAATGGTTAAGTGCTGCTTTGGTCTCAGAATCTCTTGATTTTTTATCCTTCATTCTCACTTATTTTGTTTTCGTTTTTAGCATGCCTCTGAAACAAAATGGCATCATTTAGAAAGCTTCTATTTCTTCTCTCTGTAAAAGATAAGTGGCTTAGTTCTTTTCAATTTAGTTTGACTATTTGGCCATTCCAGTTGGATATACAGAACTCTGCAATCTCATCATTGTCATTTGTATTAATTATTACTAACACCTAAACTACCATCTAATGTTGTATTTAAAAACTATGGCTTTTAAAGTATACTGTTGTAAACAGCAGCTTGAGATAGTATGATATTATGCTTGTTTTTTTTTTTTCTTTACTTTCAAGAATATATTGATGTCTTTGAAGTTTGAACTCATGGCTCAATCATTGTCTGTCATGTATAAGTGTATGAGAGCAAAATTGCTGCTTACTGTTTTACAAAATTAATTTTACATCTCCTGAAATTTGTATTGCAGCTTATATTGTTGGTGGACCTGGAGTTTGATTATATCAACCCATATGATTCAACATCTCGAATAAACCGGGTTATCTTGCCAGAGTTTATCACCCAAGGATTCTTCTGCTTTATCAATCTTATAGCAGGACATTGGTTTACATTCTTGATATCTCTCCCATGTCTGTATTACAATGTGAGATTGTATGTATTTTCTGCTTTCCTTCTCAGAAAGTTTGTGTATTATCAATTGAGTTATGTTATACTGCTGGATCTTATATCTATACAAGGCAGGATAAAACCAAAGGAACAGATTTTATTTCATATCTTTAGATATTATAACTCAATCTTGGTAAAAAAGACAAAACAAATGTTAAATTCTTTCACATGAAACTTGAAATTGGAAAAATGTAGGAAGGCATGCATAGGCAGCATTTAAATTGTAATTGATTCAATTTTATCAGAAAAATTGGCTTTCAAGTCCGTATACCATAACTTGATACTCTTTAATATAATTGTGAAGCTGGTAATTTTGAAGTATTGAATGTTGTTTCAGTAGGCTTCTCAATCTTCTTATTGTGAGCATTGTGTCAATTTAGGGGTTAAAAAGGTTGGTTAATTGAAGCGAAGCTCAATAGAATGGAATGAATATGTAGCTGAGATTTTGGGATGCAAAACACTGTTTGAGCTTGAGGAATTTTTTTTTGGCTTACAATGACTGAAGTGTTGGAGATTACAGGGTTGAATGATTTATAAAGGGTGTTGTCTTGACTTTAGGCATGCAGCTTGTAAAGTGAAAGAAGAATGAACTTCAAGTGGTTGTTCAAAGTCCAAACAGTTTCAAACAGTCAAACAGTGTGATTTGAGGAATAACCTTAAAACCCCTGAATAGACACTTAGGACTCTGACCATAGTCATGATGGAAACCCCTCAAATACTTCTGAGACATATCTTACTAAAAATATATACACACTTCGAGGACACCTGAAGACTGTCAACTCATAAGTTATAAGACATGATTATAAACTTGTTTAATCAAGAACTATCAGAATTTGAGCTGCGCAACTTTTTAAAGTTTTGTCCTAGTTGAAACTGAATCATAGTTTAGCATGTTATGTTTAAAAGTTAAAACACTTTGGAAATGGAAATTTAACCATTCTGCCATGAAGTGTTGTTTCCTATCTGTGCAAGACATAGCCTGTATTGCCATCCCAACAATATTTTAAGCATGCAACTGACATTCATATGGTCTGGATAATCAGATTGCTTCTAACTTTCACATCTTAGCATTAAAATGGATATTTACAGAATTGTGTAATCCTGTATGAGATAATGAATGGAATCTAGAAAGCATCGTCAATTTCAATAATTTATCTGTCTAGAATACTAGCCGTTATCATCTGAGCACATTATTTCCAGCATATTGCTACACCTCATTTGATTTGGAAGCTAATATCAGGTACATTAAAAGAGAACACTTAACGGATGTTACTGAAATCTACAATAAGCTGAAATGGGAGAAAAAGAAGAGGTTTTTCAAAGTTGCACATATTGTTGTGACATTTGTCTTTTGTATAGTGAGGTATTGTGATTAGAAATACATTCTTTTATGAATTGTCCTGTACTATTTCAAAGGAAAAGTTGGTGACTGTTCTCTCATCTGAATGTGTTCTAGCTTGGTATGGACCCTTACCGAGGATGTGCACTAACTGGTGGCATACCTTCCATGCCTGCTGTAAGTTTCCAATACCATTGTGTTTGAAAGTCATGTTATTTCTTTGTATAAAAATATATCATCTAATCAAGTTCTTGGAAATATCAAAGAAGTTACAGGCTGAGACATTCAATACTTCTGTGGGCAAATCCATCTTGTGAGCTAAATTCCATGGACAAGAACCATGGTGAGAGAGCCATCCGTGATGGGCTGAGCTCCTTAGAGAGGGACATGTGACAATCCATAGTGGTGCTTAAGCAAGAAAGAGAGAAAATGGAGCTTGCGAAGGTGTGATACTCTCTAAGTGAAAACTGAAAAGTGTTATTTGAGCTCGTAGTAACTTAGGTACAGACATAAACTGCTTTTGTTTGATATGCATATTCTTACTGTCTTATACTCCTATTTGATTCCTCTGAGTGCTACCGTAATAATAATAGCAGCAGCAACACCGAAGACTGATAATAACAACATTTTCTATTTGGTTTAAACGTAATTTATGAAAGTTGCAATGGTATCCTAATTGTATTTCCAGTGAACTGATATCTTCAATCTTTGATAATTTGTTAAATATTTTATTGGTTGTTGTTTCTCTTGTAAATGTTTAAAGTTCATAATCAACGGGGGTTGATTCAAGTTGTACATGCTTGATTCCCCTTGAACAAAGTCTCAGGTTCAGGTCTTGTGGATGGAAAAAATCTCCGTTAGGAGAGTTAGCCCCACCATAATGTGGATGTTCCCTGCTCGAGTAAGATTGCCTCCCGTGGAGAATACCCGTGGTTTAAACCAAAAAAAGATGTTTAAAAGTTCATAAAATATAACCCATAGTAAATAAATATTTGACATACTTGGTGAAATACGTGAATAATACCGCCTACGAGTACAAAAATCAGTAGTCCAAAATTGACTAAAATCTTACTTAACGACTAAATTACTATCACAATCACATGTTGAGAATAAGTCAGCTTAGCTTAGGCAACTTCCCAAAACTAATGGCGTGTATGTTTTAATGCCAAGGAGCATTTTTCATTTGGAAAATGCATGTAGGAGCGTATCACACGAACCCACATTTTTTGGCATAGCTCGTTGTGGGCCTTTACTTTTTGCACTCCCATTTTTACTATTCCCACCCCCACTATATTTTCTTCCCCCACTACCCCTTCTCCCTTCAACTTCAACCCACCCCTACCCCGCTCCCCTTCCCGTCCCCTTCCCGTCGCACCTATCCCCACCCCCTTCCCCACTTTCCCGACGCAACTGTCCGTAAGCAATTTAAAAAATAAAAATGATTTAAGATTTTGTAATTTTTCAAAAAATAAAGGGTTGGGAATAGAAAAAATCCCGGTGGAAAAGGTAAATGCCCTCGTTGTGTCACATAGGCTGCCATCTAACCAAAAACATGAAGATTATTTCAAGAGGTTTGTTCGACCTTAGAAGTTAACCCATGCAAATTTTCTATTGCAATATAAAGTTTTTATTAATGGAAGGAAAAATATACTTCCACACCCAAATTTAGGGGTGTGGAAGTGTAGAGAAGAGAAAAATAGAAAAAAAAATTGAAGTGAAGAAAAATGTGATAATTGATATGATAAAAAAAATAAGAGAGATAGAACGAAAAATAAAGTGTGAAGGGGAGTATTAAAAAAATGAGTGGAAAAATTAAAATTCTTAATGGAATTTTTTTTTTGTTTAAACCACAGGTATCCTCTACCAGAGGCAATTCTACTCGAGCCGAGAACATCCACGTCATGGTGGGACTAGTTCTCCCGGTGGAGATTTTTTTCATACACAATACTCAAATCCAAAACCTTACTTAAGAGAATCAAGTAAGTACTATTTGAACCAACCTCATTGAATACTCTTAATGGAATCTAAGGGTGAAACAAGTAATGCTAAAATTTTGTACTTCTTCCCAATTAATCCTCGAACTTCTATTCTTTTTATAATAGATCCATGTATATTAACTTAGGATTGAATTACTAATGGTGAACAAATCTAAACCATTTATTTTATTTAACTTTCAGTCATTACAAGTAATGCTAATATTTTGTACTTCATCCCAATTAAACCTCAAACTTCTATTCTTTTTATAATAGATCCTGGTATATTAATTTAGGATTGAATTACTAATGGTGAACAAATCTAAACCATTTACTTTATTTAATTTTCCATCCTTCTTTATATTTTGTATTTAAAAAATTAAGGGGTCGTTGGTGGTGATTGTGAGTTTTTAGTTTTCAATTTTCAAAAAATTTCAACCAAATTTTTATAACTCAAAACTGAAAACTAAAAACCACAAAAATAGTTTTATTTTTTAGTTGTAAAACCTTGTTGATTTCTTTGAAAATAAAAAACTGAAAACTCGCAACCACCCAAACGAGATCTAAATTATTCTAGTTTTGAATTTCTAAAATAACAAAATAAGAGCACTAAAGTAAGAAAAGAAGTTAAACAAAAAAAAAAGTAAGGAAAGAAATTAAAACAAAAAAATTGACATTGTCTATTCCAAAATTACTTTATTGTCTCATTTCTATCTACCGCCACCATTGTATAGACCCAGATTAGCAGTAGTAAAAAAATGGTGTAATCAGTGCAGTCAGCTAACTAGAGCTGTCAGAAGAAAATCGGATCAGATGGATCAAATTCTAACATCATTAAAGTCGGGTTCAAAAAGCTAAATCGGATGAGTCATCCGATTTTTATTTAACGGTTCCGATTAATTTACTGTATTTTTTCAGTGCACTAAATCCAAATTCACCATCATATTTCATAATTGTGGTGTCTTACAAGTGGTTCTACTTCACACGTGTAATGTGTTGCTGGTGGTGTGATGGCAAACACAAAACATGGTAGGTCCTCTTGGTTGGGGTTTGGTCTTCGTCCCAAATGTGAATCAAGTTAGTGTTGTGATTAAGTTGTCAATTTGGTAATTATGGTATTATTTTTCAGGATTAGGTACTTTTTTTGTATTAGGATTTTATTTTGGGAATCAGTGAATTAATTTAGGAATTAGGTTTTATTTATTTATAACCTTTAGTTTGTAATTCATTTGTAGCATTCTATCTTATTAATGTGAAAGTACATATTGGTGAAACCTTGAGGATAGTATCGACCCTGATATTTGTCCATGATTGACTTTTTAAATAAAGTAACCTCTCTTGGTATAGAAATGTTTGTACATGGCATTATATTTTATGATGAAGATTTTGAGCAGTTAAAAGATATGACAACTAAAGAACATGTATTGTAAATTGCCAAGACGAATGTGTAGTAGTAGTCGAACAAAAGAAAATTTACAACCATTTGTTTCCTTTTAATCAACAACCATACCACAAGCAAAATTGGAAGGGGGAATAACTGAGGAGGGATCACAAATGAGTATTACAAGCAAAATGGAGTGGGTGTGTGAGTTATACTCACCAATCTCAAGCTTAAGAGAGAAGGGGGAAGAGGTAGTGAGGTGTGTGGTTGAGCAATCTCCTTCTCCTTCTTCAATCCAAGCTTTGTGGAGCTCCTATCTCTAGAATCCTCTCTCTAATATGGGTATTTAATGTTAGAAATGAGGTCGGTGCCATAACTTAATACTTTTTAAAAACTGATTTCGCGCACTCTCGCTCAAGCGAGAGATCTCTTGCTTGAGCGAGACTGAGACAGTAGCTCTCTGAAAGATTCTCGTTTGAGCGAGAACACGTTTCTCACTTGAGCGAGGTCTTCCTCACTTAAGCGAAAAACGTCCAGAGGGCACGGACACCCCCTCTGCCTCTTTTTTGCTTGAGCGAGAAGACCCTCGCTCAAGTGAAAATGTCAGCAACAATTTTACCCATTTTGACTTATATTTTCGTCCAAGCGAGAATGACCTCGCTTAAACGAAAATCCCCCAGAATGGAACTTCCAAATTTTTATTCCTCCAAGCTTGCTTGAGCAAGCAAGGGGAAGTGTTATGCCCCCAAACATAGTTTTAAATCTCTTTTCACCTAGTTTCTTTTATGAAACTATTTTTAACCCTAATTTTATTTATAACTTGATTTTTGAAAATCGAGACGTTATTATACTCCCCCTCCCATCCCCAAATGTTACTAACTTTCTTAAGCTTTAAAAATGCGATGACTTTATCAATGAGTTTAAGCAAATGTTACTAACTTTCTTAAGCTTTAAAAATGGGATGACTTTATCAATAAGTTTAAGCAATTAACGACGATAATGAACTTGACACCACATTTTAACTTAAAATCTTAAGACAATGAATATATAAACTTCAAACTTTTATTGTCTCCACTAAACCCATTTCTAACTAATATACAACTTATCACCCATACCTTCTCAAACCTAAAATTAATTAGTTTAAATTTTGAAACTTATGAGTTTAAATCAACAATGAATGGGGAGAAGAAAGGTCAGATTCGGAGAGGAAATGAAGTCAATTTCACTTGAAAATGGGACAAGACATAAAGTTCTTTTTTTTTTTCATTTCAAAAATTTATAAAGTAAAAGTTAATAATAGCCACTCCCTCCAGTCCAAAACTTTTTTATTTTTATTTTTACTTATATTTTAAAATTTTTATTATTTTAAAAATCAAAATTAATTTAATGTTTTTGTCAACTATACATTTTTTTTGTTACAACTATACATTTATTTAATACTATGGATAATTACTCTCAACTGATAATTACTTTCAACTATAATAAATTAAATATGTGTAGATAAATGAGTATTTTATTAAAGATAGAATAAAATCATCAATTTACATAACTTTAACCATGAAGTTATAATTTAAAGTGACTACATGCTCTTTTTCCATTTTTAAATAAACACTCATTCAGGCGAATGAAGATTTAATTAAAATCTGTAGCCTAAGCTCATAAAGTATATCCAAAAAAAAATGTGAACATTAACAAATGCATATGGCTAGGTTGGAATTGGCTTGAAATGAAGGATATAAGTAAGTTATTTGCTGGACACATTATTTAGAAATTGTTCATCTAATTTCTAAACCTCATTCATTTCCATCAATATGGTTCTATTATTAGAACTATTTAAGATTTTCTCTCAAGGAATTGGAGTATCACTATTCACCACACCCTAAGAGTGTGTTTGTGATTTTAGGGAATAAAGAAAGGAAATGATTGAAAGGAGAAGGGAGGGAAAGAAGAGGAGGGAAAGATTTTGTAAAATACTTAAACTCACAAACACAAAGGAGGGAAGAACTTCAATAAATCCTTCCCTTCCCTCCATTCCCCTCCAAAATTCAACTCACAAACATACTCTTACACTTTGTTTGGTTGTAGGGTAGAAATAGAGAAGAGAGAAATAGAGAAGAGAGAAGTAGGAAAGAGAGAAATAGAGAAGAGATAAAGATGATTTATGAGTTGTTTGGTAGGAGAGAAATATGTGAGAAATAAAAGAGAAATGTGATTTTGAGGTGTTTGGTTTAATTAAAGAGATATGAGAAAAATGATATAAAATATTTTTCCGTTTCTTCCCACCAAGAATAATGTTTGAAATCGATTATCAATTTCAATAATTGATTATTTGAATATTTTTTTTTTAAAAAAAATGTATTGATAATCGATTATGAATCACATAATCGATTATCAATCTCATGCACCACCACCATTGTTCTCATCCATTTTCTTCGCTGTCAGTATTTAATTTTGGATTTGGTATTTGATTTTTATTTTACTTTGGATTTGTTCTTTGTATGAAAAACTGTTATTAGAGAAATAAGAAATCGGAACCATCGTGTTCAGTCACTCTCAAACTAGTTGCTTTATGCTTGCACCTCCATGGCTGAAAAATAACCCAGATAACCCACCACTAGGAAATGCACCAGATCTGAAAATTCAAAGCTCGTCGTTCACCTGCTAGTTGCTTTATGCTTGCACCTCCATGGCTGAAAAATAACCCAGATAACCCACCACTAGGAAATGCACCAGATCTAAAAATTCAAAGCTCGTCGTTCACCCTTGCAGGTTGCCATCGCCATCGTCGCTATGCGCTCCGACGTGCTGCTGCATGCGCTCTTTGCAGTGTTCCTTCCATGAAGAAGATCAACCGTGCCTTGCCACCCTCACTCTCCTCCAGCATTGCTGCATGCGCTCTTTGCAGTGTTCCTTCCATGAAGAAGATCAACCGTGCCTTGCCACCCTCACTCTCCTCCAGCATTTCTTCGCTGCCTCTCGCCCCTCAAGCGAAGAAATGTAAAGGAACTGGGTCCCACCTACTTTTGTAATTTCTTCGCTACCTCTTCACACAACCAAACCGAAGAACTCCCCCATTTCTCTTCAACTTCTCTCTTCTCTGCGGTACTTCTATGCAACCAAACGAAGTGTTAGGGAAGGCAATTTTTGTACTGATGCCTTAACCAATCAAGGGGTAGATTCCTTAGAAAACTTTTGCTTGTAGCTACAACAGGAGTCCCTTTTATTAGATTGTAGTGCTCTTTTCATCATGTAACCAAAAAAAAAAAAAAAATGGCTAGGTTGGAACATAAAAGCTTCAACAAATTCAGTCGTAAATAGGCAACAAATTTTCATTACATCCGAATTAGCCTACTCATAACATTGCAGATTGCAGCATCTACCTAATCAGCCGAGAAATCAGATACTCTATTAGATAAAAGAAAAATGTAGAAACCTACTATAGCTGCCTGCAACTTACAACACTTGTCAACTACTACTTCATCCTATAGTCACTAGACAAATAGACAATAAATAGAGGTTTGAGACAATGCTACATTATCCTGAAAAACATTGGAAACATCAAATAAATAGCTCAGTCATGAATGTTGTCAGCAAGACAAAAGGATATGTGATTATATATATCAACTTAACTATCAGGCAAAGATATGTTGATATCAGTTGCAGACTTCATTGTGTCTGACATAGAGTGCATATTAACCCAATTTTCTCTTCTGAAGGCTGAGGGAGGAGAAGTAAGGTTTGGGTTAAGGGTTCCTGAATTTTGCAGTAGATGTCCAACCATTATATCCTCTTTTTCACCATTAGTTGGGGGTGGTGCAGAAGACACTGCAATGGCTGGGGTAATAGTAACTGGCGGTACATAATCAGACTTGGGCTTCTTTGGCTTCTGGTCTTGCTGGTTGCTTGGTAGAAAACTTCCCACCACCACCTGAGGACATAAGGCATCTAAGTGATCCTTCATTTCAGGAAGAAATGTTATGTCTAACTTGTCACAGATAAGATAACAATAACAATTCCCTTGTGCCCTTTATTTGTTAAGGCATGCAAGCTAGCCTCTTCTCATTTCTCAACCATATATACTTGAGGTCAGGTAGGCCCGTTAGGAGTGGTTGCAAGTTTTCAGTTTTTTGTTTTCAAACAATTTCAATCAACTTTTTAGAACTCAAAACTGAAAATTAAAAACTATTTTTTGTGGTTTTCAAAACGGATTGAGTTGTAAAATCTTAGTTGAAATTTTTTGAAAACCAAGAACTGAAAACTCAACCACCCCGAACACTCAACCACCCCGAACGACCCCTTATTTGGCAAAGTTTTCAACAACACAGAAAATATGGGATATTGAAGACTCTTCTGAATGCAATCTTTCTTACCACCTAAATCACATGCATAGTTGAGAGTACAGTAAGGATTGCATTTGCAGGGAATGTTTACCTGCACAGGACTGGCAGCTATAAGAAGACCAGCAACTCCACCACCGACAACGCGACCGTCTGGACTTGACAAAGAAACACTCATCCCACCAGACCTGCTTCTTGTTCCTTGGTTGTCAGTAGGCATGAATGATCCAGACAATGAAAGAATCTCAAAACGGCCCTAGAGGGGAAAATTCCAACATATGAAACATGAGATTTTATAGCACCCAACATGAACTTCATACCAATAATCAAATGAAAATTTATATGTTTTCAAGTGAATGATGGACTTATACAAAGTTACTAATCACCATCAAGCCCCAAAACAATTCTATGCTCATTTTGAAATAGGGGCCTCCAATCCAATTATTTTCAAAACAATCAAAGGTTTCACCAAAAGCCTCGGTTTATCACATTTTATGCCTAAATTTATAATGAGAAGGTGAACAAAGAGTGCATCTAATGGCTACTTAAATCCTGATAAAAACCAGAAATATGATAGGTTTAAGCCCTTCCCCAAATTTCTGAAATATCTAACGAGTTCCGATCAAAGTGAGATTGAGTTCCGATTGACAAAATCTTTTAGAACTTTAAAAGTAATTCATTCTCAACATTATTTCTTTACATTGTAATAACAAAATGTTTTAATCGTAATAAAAGAAATATAATGATGGGGAACATATATTGCTGACTGTGATTTTAGCTCTCTTGGTGCCTTGTACTCAACATATATTGCCTATCAAAATCAAGTCTAATGCATCCATCAAAGGACAAAGGTTAAAGATGAAATTAATTAAGGAATAGGGATGAGGAAGAGCAAGAGTTTCTAAGTTTGCAACTAGAGAAAAATAAATTTGAACAAAGTCCTATTTGCGACAGACGTTTCAAATTAACTACAAATAAATTAAAGATGTAATTATAAAGAAAGCAAGTTTGAAAATTATAAAATAACACATGTAATAATGAGCAGCACCTCATAGGTCAAAGTTCCCCCAGAAGAATCAGGCTGACGAAGAGTAACATTTGAAATTACACCATTGGCAGATAGGATGCATATAGCTCGGGGTCCTTGCTGGGAAAAAGATATAACCTTCATTGTAATGTCCTGAAACAACAAAAGAATGAAGCAAATATCATTTTTTTAATTGTCTCTTCTGCAGGAAGAATTAGTTTGCATCTATGAAGGTCTTTTATTTACCTCCTCCATCCTTGTTACATAAGTATCCATTTGATCATACAAATTTAACAGCATTAATTGTTATAACCTCCGTTGTTGTGAAGAAAACATGTATAATGACAAACACAATAACCCAGCAATGTTCTTTAATTTTCATCTCTGTTGGCATGTTCTTCCAGAAATTTGGACCATATTATCATTGCATTCCATGTAAACAAACAGATAAAGGAAACAAAACATATTTCCTTAAAATAATTTATAGCTCTTGCAAGGTATACCCTCGAACAGGCAACTGAGTAATCCCCTTCCTTCACACAGTGAATATACCCTTTTTCACTATACCAGTTATACAATGTAGCTGATGACAGAAATTTATCCACATTCATATATTACAGACTTTTACAGGATAGTTTAAGAGATAAAACTAGAGCAAACTCATATGTACCAAATTAAGCTAAAACAAATGTTCCCCCCCTCCCTGTCAAACATACCTCTCCAGCATTGACGGTAATGATATGTGGCATAAAGTTTGTACCAACAGATTCACCTACAGAAGTACCAAGAATACAATAGATATTAACAGAACTGAGTTGAAATTTAAAGTAAGCAATATAATGTTTATAAAATGCAATCACATAATTATCCCAGGATACACATATTATGAATTCTCTAAAGCAATGTGAGCAATTTTAAACAAAACCAACTAGTATGTTGATATTTTTCTATGTTGACAAGAGTTAGTAGACAAGTTAAACACAAGAGATAAAATAATATATTGACAGAATAAACATTGAATAGTTATTCAACACTCCATTGCTAACACACAACTCACCCCTCTAAGTTCTAAGCATGGAAACATCATCAAAGTTGAAAATTAAATTGTTCCACCTCACTTTAAAAAAATACTATAGTACAAAAGGATGGCCGAGGTATTTACAAATAAAAAGGAGAGCTTTTCATGTATTCAAGGAAAGTAGTTTAGAAGTTTGACAGGAATCAAACCTGAAGAAACAAGAAAAGTAATTTCACTATCAGATAATAATAAATTCACCAAAATGTTAAGGTTAACAACAAACTAGATACTAATTTAATAAACCATGTTGATGACACAATTTTGCTGTTTCCTAGCAAGCATTACAAAGAATCAAATTCAAATCCCATTACCTAGATGATCCACTCCAACTTTTTTGGACTGCTTGTACTCCACCGCCCGCGGTTTCCCCCGCTTCCCGGATGAAAAGTCATTAGAAAATGGAGCTGAAGATGAGATTGGCAATGGTGACAATGCCATAGTGACAGCCCCATCTGGTCCATATTTCCTTGGTCTACCCCTTTTCTTCTTAACTGCTGAACCATCCAATCCCACACTCACTGGTGAGACACCAATAGCAGCAGCTCCTGGTTCAGGAATAGGACCCTGGCTTGGAGCTTCACTCCTTGGTGCCACATGATAGGTTGATGGAGCTTCTGCCCCTATCACTGTAACCCCTGAGCTCATACCTTCTCTCCCTTCCATGCAAATATCAAACTAACCTTTCCTAAGTCTATATAATCAAACCAACATCTGCAAGTCAAAAATCAATAAAGAATGTACTTAGAATGCAAATGGGTCAATAAAGCATGTGTCATTACAAAAATTTGAGTACTTTAGCAAACCCCATATAAGTACTGAACCTTCTTGAGCATGCTATGAAGCCAAAGTGAAAACCCATCAAAGGATTTTCATGCATGAGGGAAAAAATAATGAAAAAGACACAAACTTTGGGTTTGTTTAGCTGAATTAGCAGAGATCTAGTTCGAAATTTGGCTATGCATTAAATGGCAAAAATCAAAGCACTCTAAGGTCAGAGTAGAGAATCACAAGAAAGAAATGCAGTTATTTTCTAACAAAGTTGTCTTTTCTCTTTCCATCTCTAACAAATGGGTACTTCCTCAGTTTTCAAGTGTTCAACTTTCAAGTAGCTGAATTAACAAAGGAGAAAAGCATATGAGCTATTAAAAGAAAATTAATAAAAATTAGTAAAATATTTGGTAATTTTATAATTTTTAAACCCACTTGGCTAAGAAATTTGTGAAAACATGATTAAAAATAACAAATAACAGATTTCAGCTAAGCATGCATAAAATTTTTGGTTGAAAAAAACAAACCATTCATTTACTCCAAATATTTCTTAGCCCTGAGCTCAAAACATAACAAAAGCCATCCAAAAATACCAAAGCCTTTTCTAAAACAGAAAAAATAAACTACACCCTTTTGCATAAATCTGCTTCATCCCCAGCATTTGCCTAAACTTTTAAAAGACAGAAAGCTGAAACTTAAGGAAAAAAATTAGTACTAAAAAGGGAAAAAAAATGAAAACAGATAGCTCTACTTGTTAAATAAATAAAGCAAAGTATAGATACTCTTCAGCATGCAAAGATCATGACCTGCCACTGTAATTCCACACACTTCAGCAAGACTCTTCTAAAGCTGTAATAAGATTTCTTTTCAGCTCCCTCCAGAACTTAACTAGCTCACTCAACCCAGAAAGTGAAAATTTAAAATGAAAAGAAAAAAAAGAAGAAGCACAAAAAAGAAAAAAGAGCAGAAAAGGTAAGAAACTGTTTGCCCAGAAATTCAAAACAACTTACAAATTTCAGGAGTTGAAAAAATCCTGTTGGCTGGTTGGTTTTTCCAAAGCTGCTTGAATTGAAAGTTGAAATTTTTAATGAGAAAAACGGTAAAGCTTCAAAATAATAAATACTACAACAACAATGTTCAAATAATAACAATCAAGCAGAAAAAACCAAAGGCATAACAAGGGTGATAAAGTAGGTAAATATTTAAGATTTTGTTTTGAATAAAATTGCTAAACCCCATAAATACAATTTAGTTAAGAGCAATTTCAGGTCCGTGAGGACAATTAATTCTTTTATTTATATATCAATGGCTAATATGGTAAATTTGTTTTTTTTTTAAAAAAAAAGGAGGATTCTAATTCTATATTAGAGGGAAAATAAAGTGCTGCCTTTTTCTTTTTTAACAAATTAAATTAATTTTCATATAAGGCTGCAAGGTCAGTGTTAGATGGCCAACCTTCCTGTAGCCGGTCACCTGCTTTTTGTCTTTTTTTTTTCTTTAAATTAAAGTGTATTTATTTATATTTATCGACATTCTTAATAATTTGAATGTAGTAATAAATATAATTAGAATAAGTATTTTTCAAATCTGTTAATATTGCACATGATATAAATTATAAGTAGAAATGTTTTATTGAAAAATGTAACTTTCACAACATTCAATGTATCAGGTAATATTAAAAGTTACATTTTCTAATAAAATATTTTCACTTATAATTTATTATTCTGTGTAATATTGTACAGGTTAGACAACCTGTTAAAATAATTATTTTTAAATTTTTTATTTAAATTGAATTGTAATTAATTTATTTTGATTTATTTATCATTAATATATTAAATAATGAATAATTTAAATTTAAAATAAAAAATAATCAATAAATTAAGGTGAATAATTAAAAATCCCAGGTATATTATCTCAAATTGAAGATTGTATGCAATATTAATATATTAATATTAATACTGTATTTTTTGCACTTTCATCTTGGCTCTCCTTTATTACATCATATAAGTTTTATTTCTTCTAATTAACATTTTTTTAGCATTTGAAGTCATTTTAAGGAACTTTAAAATAAATGTAACAATTTTTAATTTTTAAAAAACATTAATATCTTTAAAAAGAAATTATGAACCAAATATTCAAAATTATATCCAACTTTGTCGATTTTTTACTACAATGGGTTTTGATTTTGAATCTCTCTTTTTATTTTTATTTTTTTAAATAAAAGTTGATAACATCGCCTGCAGATGAGGTTAGGTATTGGTGGTTATTTATGATCTAAAGAAAAGCTGCATGATCTAATAAAGAAAAGAAATCAGAAAAAGATGATATCTTTATTGCTTATTACTTGAAATCTGAATGGATACACTGGCATGTGACAGTGGGGATTAGTCATTGTAGCAGGTAGCCCTCTGTTGGGAAAGACTTACCTTACCCGTGAAAGAAAGAGAAAATCAAATTTATTTTTAGAAAAAGAGCAAGAAAGAAAATGCTATTTTGCCCACAAATGTCATTTGTCATCAACAAATTTAATGTGACGTTTCCATACTACTACCACCATTATTATTACTATTAAATTATTATAAACATTTCATATAATTGTTTTAAATTATATAGTATAAATTAAAAATTAGTTATACCAACCAGGTTGGTTAAAGTCATACATGCATGTTTGGTTCCCTTAAGTAAGATCTCGGGTTCGAGTCTTGTGGATGGAAAAAGTCTTCGCTGGGAGAGTTAGCCGCTCGAACAGGATTGTTTCTCGTGGATGATACCTGTGGTTCAACAAAAAAAATTAAAAATTAGTTCCCAGAACAAAAAATAAATTAATTAAATTTAAATTATCATGAAAAATATATGAGTAACTATGAAATTCATTTTGAATATGAAATTTTCTTAGACTTCTTTTGATAGCACCCAAATGGAATAAAAATCCTAAGAGTGTGTTTGTGAGTTTTGAGAGGAGGGAAATGGAGAGGGAGTAGAGGAAGGTAATACTTTGTAAAATGCATTTGTGAGAATCAAACCCCTAAACATAAGGGGAGAAGGGCTTCCAAATAAACCCTGTTATTCCCTCCATTTCCCTCCAATACTTAACTCATAAACATACCCTAAGGGGAAGAGAGGTAAGATCTTCTCTTATTTTAGAGTAGCAATTAAATTAGATTGATTTATCGAGACCAAATAAGATAGGTTAAATCCAAATTCATTGTGGATATTATCATAATCATTTAATTATTAAAGTAATAAATTTATTGTCATAGTTACCAATATGATTGGTTCAAGTGGTACATATTTAATTCCCCTTAAGTAAAGTCTCGAGTTCGAGTTTTATGGATGAAAAAAATCCTAATACGAGAGTTAACTCCACCATAATATGAACGTGGGAATGCCTCCTAGTTTTAAACCAAAAATTTACCGTCATAGCTTATGAACATTTGTTGCAATCAAAACATAATTAAGTAGCTTCTTGGAATAAATATTTATAAAAAATCATAGATCAAAACAAGTTGGATTACTTTTTAATAAAATTAAGCATATTATAATTTGTAAATTGAAGTCTTTTTATTTTGAGTTAGAAAAATGAAAGGTTTTTCAACATTAGTTGTAGCAGCATAACAAATTAACAATAGTAACAATTTATCTACAATGATTGAAAGAAAAGAGTAAGGAATGACATATTCCAATGCTCTTATCTTTGTCATCGAGTATGAAATCTTTATGCTTCAAAATTCACTTCAAACACAATCATTCAAGATAAGATTTTATGATTAAGAATTGAACCTTTTGCTATTTGTTTACAATAGAGATGGAGATGTGTTCAAATTCAATAAAGCATACTGTGTAGTGTACATTCAACTAAGTTCCAAGAACCAAAGTCCATGTCTTTGTCCTTCTGCCACGTGTAAGACACCCATGAGACCGACTAGGATTTCTGATTCAGCTAGAAGCAGTTACACTTGTCCTAGGTTGCTTTGGCATTTAGTCACCAACTCTCAGACTTGGTCTCTTTATAATTTCCTCTCAGGTTATTGCCGCGCACATGCTTTGCTAAGTCAAAACCCAACATCATTATAATGGAGTAATGGACCCCTACACTATTTCAAATTCACACATAAATATAATTAACAAGGTTTTTTATTTTATACTACACTACAAAGCTAGTATATTATTACACATCTCACAAACGTTAATCTCAACCTTTATATTTATATTTATTTATGTGTTAAATATGTTTTTAGTCCCCGAAATATAATCTAGATTTAATTTTAGTCCCTGCAAATTAAAATCAGTTGTTTTGGTCCTTCAAAAATTGAAAATATATCAATTTAGTCTTCATTACATAGTTTGTTACAGATTTTGCTACCGATTAACTACGAATTTTTATCGATGAGGACTAAATTGGTAGTATATTTTTAATTTTTAAAGGACTAAAACCACTAAATTTAAATTGCAATGACTAAAACCAAATCTCAACTATATTTTAGGGACTAAAAATATATTTAACCATTTATTTATTTATTCTCATAACTATCAAAGTGTCTTCCTTGTTACGTGTATTCCGTGAAAAAAGGCAACACTATCCATTAAAGAATCAATACCTAATTGAATTTCAAAAATACTTGCATCATTAGGTTTATCCACTAATGATGAATAAATTGAAATGTTATTTTAAAATTAACCTTGGCGTTGAATATTTTTTTTGTAAAAACAAAAAAAAAACATTTTCAATAGTAATTATTGACATTAAATTGATTCTTTAATACATAAAAGATAATTTCATATCAAAATAACATTAACATAATGCTTGAAATTGCTAAAAATGGGAGGAACAAAATCTCAAGGAAAAGAAAACATGAGTAACAAGACATTTTCCCTTAAAAGGCAATGACTAACAAAATCTTTTTTTTAATTTTATTTTCTTTTATCGACCAAGCAAAATGTATATAAATGATTATTTTATAATATTTAAAAAAACGAAAATATGATATATATATATATATAACTTGTTTACCCTAAATTAAAATTTAAAATGTAATTTTAGTTTTCTCATTTTTTTCGTTCATGTTGTGTATATGTGATGATTTAGGTATATAATATAATAATTATAATATGCATATTAAAATACGGATATTTCCGAACTGAAACAGTAAAAATATACAGTCAGCCGACAATGCTGAAGATGAGAAACGACTTTATACGACAGAAAAGCAATAAGATTGGGTCACCTGAGTCACACCCATTCATATTAAAATAATTATAATGTTATATAATATATTATTACAAGATAATTACATGTCATGTATGCGTATATAATATAATATGCCATAAATACAGGGAGAGAAAAAACACTGACTAAGGTGGTCAAATGTGGTAGGTGTTAGTTTGGTAGCATTGAATTGAGTAGTGACTTCCACTACTGAAATCAAATCACCCAAAACTGTCCCAATCCAAATGGCTGAAAAATGAACAAATGTAATAAATAATTTTATATCGAATACAGTTTAGTGGCTGTTTGGTTACTGTCACGAAAATCAATCTGAGAAGAATTGACTATGTCCAGTGAACTTTTTTTATGTAAGACATTTTCTCTTTTTTATAATGAATACAATTGATTTTAAGAAAAGTAAAAATATTCTTTTAATAAAATTAACTGTGAAATTCATAAAATTATCTCTCTCTCTCTCACATAAATACATATATATATATATATTAAAAATAATTCCACTTTATTATGTAAATAAAATTAATTTTTATAAACTTGCTTTTGAAATATTATTTTCAAATATTAATCAATTTTTTTAAAAAAATATTTCTTAAATATTTTTTTTTCAAATCAATTTGATTAAACTCAAACAAACGCAGCTTAAATGGTAGAGCAAGAAAAGTCAGATTAAAAAACTTAACAAATAAAATAAGAGTAGCTCAATCCATCATCCTCAGGCCCAAAGAAAACAAACCCCAATCACCTTGTATTGCATTTTGGATTAAATCAAAGGTTTAATCTGATGAAGTGCACT
Organism: Sesbania bispinosa; assembly: GCA_026901365.1. Taxonomy (NCBI): domain Eukaryota; kingdom Viridiplantae; phylum Streptophyta; class Magnoliopsida; order Fabales; family Fabaceae; genus Sesbania; species Sesbania bispinosa. Next base: position 1,368,424 of record QLOH01000235.1, read on the forward strand.
GAATCCCATTATAGTAATATGATTTATTAAGGTTGGACAAGTTTCAACCAAAATAGGCATGTGTTTAGTGAAGCCCTAAACCAGTATTCCTCCTCAAAAAAAAAAAAGAAGCAAATTTGTTACTGCATAACAGAGAATTTGTCAGCAAACTAGCTATCTTGTGTTGACTGAACTTCCTTTCCAAACTGTGAATCATTGAGCATAGGTTTTAGGTAGGTTAAAACCAGCTCTCACCTCCTCAAATGAATACTCAAATAGTTGAGGAGTCTTTGCTGCAGCCATAGAACCAGAGTGTACACTATGTGGGTCTGGTGTAGTCACAGTCAACATAGGGACAGTTAGAGGCGTGGTTGGCACCGGAATTCCCATATTCTTTGGGGTCCTGTTTTCTTCATCACCAGCATTAAATGGCTTGGAAGGTGGAGTTCCTGTTAGCATTTGACTTTTTGCCTGTATTGTTACATTCTGCATTTTTCTAAGGTCTTGAAAATTAGTTATGTTGGCTTTAGACAGGACTGTGGAAGAAATAGGTGAGAGGGGCTTCCTAGTCAATGGTGTCTGAATTTCAATTTCCTTTTCTGCATTGCATGTGGTCTTCTTCATTGAATGACCAATAACTTTAGAGGTATCCTTTCCTGCATAAGTTGCTTTTGACAATAAGCATTTGAACTTTAAAAAAAATAAATAAATAAACTGACACACATGCTGCTTATTACAAGAAAAAATTAAATACCTGAGGATTGAGTTGAATGGCTAGTAGCATTCTTGTTTTGAAGGATAGAACCTTTCTGATTGGTAATGTTACCCTTTTTATTAGATTGCTGAATAAGAGCGGGTTGTCTTGGATCCTGAAGCATTGCTCCACCAACAGAAAATTTTCTGGTACTTGGAACTCCTGTGGAACATCTGGAAGCCTTTTTCCCACTTCTAGATGGGCTGGGTTTTGAGCCAAAAAGTGTTTCATGCTCTGCCATCAGTAGTCCCTTAAGTCTCTTTTGATCCTAAAATTGATATGAATAAAAAACAATTGAGTTATTGATCATGATTAGAGACTAAAAATGTCTAGAAGAAAATTCCACACCATCTACTACATATATAATGACAACAACGTAATGCATACCTTCTGCCTTTGCCTTTCATTCTCTTTCTCCTGCCTTAAGGTGCTATAATCTTCCAGCATGGAAAGAAGCCGGTTCTAAACACATCCATGAAAAATAAAATGCATGAAAAGATATGTATTCAGTAAAAGATAATGAAATTTATACGCCAAATGCTATATATTGGATATAATTTTCCAAGAGAGGTCTAATTTAGCAAGCTAATTCATAAGAGGTTGCATAAATGATTTTGTTAAAAATACTTACTCCTTCATACAAAAACTCAAGCCCTTTTTCTTTCTCCCATGCTTTAACTTTTATAATTATTGCCTCTACCATCCCTGTTTCAGTAGCATACAAATTAAAAGTTTAAAACAAAGGGGAAGATGTGGACTAAACCTACAATTCAGACACTATATAAATTAAACTCCTCCTGATGCATCTTACTCCTTTGCTAAATCACAAGACCTATACTCACGAATAACGCAGTTAAGAATATACAAACGACCACATACAAATTAATATGCTGACTTCAACATGTCACGTGTCAATATTTAGTCCAAATCTAGCTTATAGTAACTAGAACCTAATTGCAGAAGCCAGTGCAAAATGATAGTAACGTATTTGAAGAACTAGTTATGATGTGCACAGGGCGCTCACCAGGAATTTTGCTTAACAAAGCACGGGCCTTCTCAGCACGTTTCAAGGCAAGATGCGCACCTCTTCCAGCATTATAGCGATTATCATCCTAAAAACACACGGTAATTGAAGACAAATAAATCAAGACAAAAATAAAAGAAGGAAATGTCTATCATTATCAATAACAACAGGGCCCCACCCTGTTGTACTCCTCCAGCCAGCTTTCTTCTTGAGTAGCAGCCAACCACTTCTCAACTTTTTCAAGGATTTCTTTCCTGCTAAGAGCTTCTTCTTTTGTCTTTGTAATTTGGTGCTCAATTTGTTCTAACAGGTAATCATAGTGTACAGATTCTGCAGAATGGTTTTCAAATTGATTAGAGGAGAAATAATGAGATTCATGGCACATTTTGATAAACAATAACAAACTGGCAAATAACTGAGAAACAAATTTTGTAGCAGTCCTATGAATAGAAGATGAGATAGAGCAAGAAAAATAAATTAGTAGCCATATCTTTTCTCTTCTGTTCATTACTATTCATCACCAAACGAATCTGGTGAATTGTGACTGCCCGTGCCTTGGTTACTTAACAAACACATATACCCCCAAAGGCTTTAAAGTAAGATAACACTGAATTGTGAAATTAATATGCAATTAATGAAGAATGGTACAACAACAGCAATCTTCAAAAACTTGTGCAAAAATCTTACCAGAGTCTAATAAAATCTCAGTTGGATGCTGGCTTGGAAAAATTGTTTGTGCAGTCAGATGTGTACTTCTGCATATTTCCTCTAGCTCCAACTTCTTTCTCTGTATAACTTCTTTCATTTTGGTTGATTTAAGTTGTTCAAGCCTTCTAACTTCTCTCTCAACCTGCAACGAGAAAGACCCATTTAGTTAATTACATAATAAATAGTGCAAAAATAGACTAAAGTTGAAGCAAAATTATTTTAGGTGAAAGAGGAGAGAACAGAACAAGACTATAAGTCTAAGATAATAACTCACATAGATGACATTGTCAATTGAGAGCATGTTAGGCTCAGTAAATTCAGATTCCAAAGCAGCAATTTTACTGGTCACGTGGTGAAATTTCTCCTGGTCCTCAAGTGGTGTATCCATCAAATTCCACATCTCTAATAGCGCAGTTGCTAGACTTTGAATCTAATACAGCATGAAAAGTGAGAAAAGCTACCTGAAATAAAACTGGTTTTTGAATAGATGAAGGATAAGAGCAATAATACTGACCTTCTGCATTCTCTGTGTTTTAACCTCTCTCAAACTTTGTACTTCAGAAGCTAAGTTCTTCATTGTATTGTCACTTACATCTTTTTTTATAGTGGAATTAGCCATAGTAGGGCAAATCTCACAAACTTTGTCTTTGAAATCCAGGCCAAGGACCGAGCACAATGAATTAAGAGTGTCCAGGTGGTCAGATACCTGTTTCAGTCGACTGGCCTGCAGCAGTTTAAAAGAAAAATCTCACAGAATTGACTTTTGAAGGTTATTGTTTCTTACAGAATCTGTTTCTCAGAAAGATCACTTTTTCATCTAAATCTACTCAAGCATTAACAGCAAGTCACACTGCAATGCAGCATTGCTGAACATGTGGACCATGCAATCAAAAGTTCAGGCAACAAAAGAATGCAGTAATAAAAACAGAAATCACCTTTTCATTTTGCAATTGAAGTAACTGCCTCTGGAAATCTTCTAGTTTTTTCAAAGATAGGTTGTTCTCATCTAAATATGCATTAACCTTCACACAGCCATAGAGCTCACTGGAAATAATCTGTATCTGATATAAGACTTCTAAAAATTGTTTCTTCCTTTCAGTTTTCAACTTGCGCATCTCCTCAAGTTGTGAAACAATGGCTTCACGTCCTTTCTTCAAGTTTCCACAAGACTTTGGATCAAACTGAGGACACAACAATGGAAGCTTGACAAATTGTAAAACTAAATTTCAAGAAAATAGCTAGATCATGAACTCAATTATGGAGTGCCAACAAGACTTACATGCAGCGGTTGTGCACCCATTGCTGTGCAGATGCCAGCAACTTCTGCTTCATAATCAGCAATTTCTTGCTCAAGTTGTGCTCTATACTGTTTTGCTTCATCCACTATTTTCCTATACAACTCCAGGCACTTCTGTTCTATTTCAAGCAACATTGCATCCTTCTGAGAATCAGATTCTCCAAGTTCATCCCATATTACCTTACATTCAACACACAAGGATCAAGCAAACCGAAAATAAACAGTGTTAGTCCATTCACAAAGTCCTCTAAAAGAAGCAACACAAATGATGTGTTAAGGAAGAGAAAAAGAGCAAAACAAGATTCTTCACAACTTAGATAAGAGGGAGAACCTGAAGTTCTTTAAGTAACGAATCACACGTTGTTTCTTGATGAGCAAACTTACTGCTATACATAGGAAACAAGTATGCTGAAAAACAAAGGCAACACGGTGGTAAGAAAATGCGAAACATATGCTAACTTAAACACAATCAAACAATGAAAATTACTTTAGGGTATGTTTGTGAGTTGAATTTTGGAGGGGAAGGGAGGGAAGGAAAGGGTTTATTGGAAGCCCTTCCCCCCTTTGTGTTTGTGAGTTTAAGTATTTTACAAAGTCTTTCCGTCCTCTTCTTCCCCTCCCTTCTCCCTCCAATCATTTCCTTTCCCTCCTCTCTAAACTCACAAACACATTAGGTTCCACAAATGATATATATGTCATCATTTCACACTCTGTTGATGCAAGTATATCTCTAGTGGAAGATGTAGTAGACGATCAATGAATCAATGCAAGTGAAAACAAAAATGGTTTTTCTTAACTCCTTTGTGATAACAGTTCTCTAATCTTCAAATCTCAATTAAATTATCAATTGAAGGAACAAAAACAAATTTTAAAAATTTTTCCATAAATTTGAAAATTCTAAAATCTCACTGTTCTGTTCCTCAAGGCTTTTCACCTTCCCGAACTATTGATGACAAATTGATTGCTGGATGCAGAATGTTCAAAATATTCCAAACCAAAATTGTGCTTTTCATTTTCCCCCTTTGTTTTTCTCAACAACCAAACAGGGCTTTAATAGGGCAAAAAAAAAGCTAAAGAAAACAGACCTGATGACCAGAAAATCAGCCTCCACACGAAGAAAAGAAATGAAATGGGGAACTTTTTTAGGGTTTTCGAAATTGAAATGAGATTTGAAGAAGAAGAAGAGAGGTTTATGATATGAGTTGAGAGTAGCAATGAACAAAGGGTGTGAGTGAGAATCGAAATTGATTTAGGGAGGGAAACGGAGATGGAGGAGCCGTTTTATTTTCTCGCGGTTTTGATTTTGACACGTCAGCAACTAATCATGAGTATTGATGACGTGGCCCAATAACGAGCGTGTTTGCTATGCGATTAATTTCATTTGCTGGATAGGTGGTCAAACATTTGAATTTCAAAATAAAGAATATGTATTAATTTCTTTTTTACGTTAAACTTTTTTTTTACGTTTTATTAATCATGGTTGGACGTTTTCAATTGAGAATAAAGATAAATACTACGAACAAAATTTGCATAAGAAGCTATGAATTCACTGTAATCATACAACCATGTTTTATTATTATTATTATTATTATTTTCATTCATTATATTCGTTCTGTGTTGTTGGTATCGAATAGCAATTTTCTTTAGTTAATGAAGAAATTTGGAGAAATGACTTAGAATCTATTTTTTGAAAAAATAAAATAAGATAATTAAATACTTGTTGTTCACCAAAACTTGTTGGGCTCTGGGGTTGATTCACAGTATAAATTAAATATAGCAACAAGCACTAAAGGAGATCTGTTAGAGCTAGATCTACCACCAGAGTAGCACAACGATCAGAAGATATGTAAAGGGTAGAAAAAGTAACACCAAATATTTACATGGAAAACCCTCCAATACCGAGGGAAAAACCACGGGACAAACTCCGAAAAATATTCCACTATATTTAAGGATAATTACAATATCCTTTCCACACTCTCCCACACAAGAGATACAAATATAGTGTTTCCCAGTGAGACCCACTCCTATTCAAATACTACAATTTGTAGTACCAAGGAGTACTAAAGATGATACCAAAAAATATACCCGGTGTAATTTTCCCACACACTCACTTTTGGGATTTACTCACACTCTCTATTTTTCTCTCTCTCACTTGTATTGCTACTTCTCAGCTTCTGAGCTTGTTGCATTGGTTTGCTAAAATCATCTCTATTTATAGAGAATCCTTGTCGTGTATGTGCAACTTTGTGCACTGTATGTATTCTGTCTCCAACTATTCATTTTGCTGCTGCCCAAACAATTCACATGCGCATTAGCTCTCCATCCAACATGTGATAAGCTTTGTGTGGTTCCATTATGCTTGCCGATAAACTTTGCAAGCTTCACATTTTTGTTTCACTTTTCATTTGGCTTATATGAATGGCTTGCTGCATTATTTTTGTCCCTAAGTGGTTGGACACTACAATTCTCCCCCTCCAACCATTGGGAAAAAATAATCTTGAAGACTTCACCTGTGATCCATGCCGATCAATTCGGCACAAAGTTGAAGCTTTTTGCGAGCTACAACTTTTGTCATCATATCAGTAGGATTCTTGTTAGTGTGAATCTTTTCCAGTTTGAACTGTCGTTCTTCAACTGCTTGACGTAACCAGTGGTATCTCACGTCAATGTGCTTAGTACGAGAGTGGTACATGGCATTCTTGCTTAAATCCAATGCGCTTTGACTATCACAATAGATAATGGACCATTTCTGCTTTATTCCTAATTGCTCAAGGAATCTCATCAACCAAAGCATTTCTTTTCCTGCTTCGGTCATAGCAACATATTCTGCTTCAGTAGTCGATAGAGCAACACACTTCTGCAATTTAGACTGCCATGAGACGGCTCCCCCTGCAAAAGTAAAAACGTATCCAGAGGTAGATTTCCTGCCATCTAGATCACCCGCCATATCTGCATCTGCATATCCTTCTAGAATAGTTTCTGGTCCTCCAAAGCACAAGGACATTCTAGAGGTACCTTTCAAATATCTCAAGATCCACTTTACTGTTTCCCAATGATCTTTTCCAGGATTGGAAAGAAACCTGCTAACAACTCCAATCGCATGAGCAATATCCGGCCTAGTGCAAACCATTGCATACATCAAACTCCCGACTGCTGAGGAGTACGGTATAGCTTCCTTTTCTTCCTGACTAGTAGGACAAGTCCTCCTGCTGAGTTTGAAGTGATTGGCCAACGGTGTGCTAACTGGCTTAGCATCCTTCATGTTGAATCTTTCTAGAATCCGATTCACATACCGTTCTTGTGACAACCACAACCTCTTAGCTTTTCGATCTCGAAAAATTTGCATGCCCAAAATTTGTTTTGCAGGGCCTAGATTTTTCATATCAAAGAATTTTGGCAACTCCTTTTTCAAATCATCAATCATCTTCATATCTTGTCCCACTATCAGCATATCATCTACATATAGCAGAAGGATGATGAATTTGTTACCTGGAAATGTTTTGACATATACACAATGATCGGCATCAGTCTTGGTATATCCATGACTCATCATAAATAAGTCAAATTTCTTGTACCATTGTCTTGGAGCTTGCTTCAGTCCATACAAGCTCTTTTTCAATCTCCAAACCATGTGCTCCTTTCCAGCCTTCTCAAATCCTTCTGGTTGTACCATGTAGATTTCTTCCTCCAAATCTCCATGGAGAAATGCAGTCTTCACATCTAGTTGTTCAAGCTCTAGATCCAAGCTAGCCACCAATCCGAGTATAACTCGAATATAACTCATTTTCACAACCGGAGAGAAGATTTCATCAAAATCTATACCTCGCTTTTGTCCAAAGCCTTTTACGACCAAGCGAGCTTTATACCTGGCCAGCTTATTACCATCTTTCTTAAGCTTGAACACCCACTTATTCTTCAAGGCTCTCCTGCCTTCAGGAAGTTTCACAAGCTCATAAGTATCATTCTTCTGCAAGGAATCTATCTCTTCTTGCATGGCTTTCATCCAATGGACTTTATCCTTATGAGTTTGAACTTCTTCAAAACTTTCTGGCTCCCCCTCATCAGTAAGGAGGATGTACTCAGAACTGGGGTACCTGTTGGATGGACGACGCTCTCTTTCTGATCGTCTAAGTTGTGGTACAGGGGTCTGCTCCCCCTGCTCAACACCTTCTCCATCTCCAACATCATCTGCAGCTGGCTCTTCATCCACCCCATATTCATTAAACCCTCCCCCTTCTGTGGCATTTTCTCTAGGAGGAGGCACTGGTGTAAAATCAACATATCCACTAGATTCTTTGGTTTTCTCTGGAGTCGTAGAATCCGACATAGTCTCTTGCTCATGGAACACTACGTCTCTACTTCTAACAATCTTCTTCTTTTCCGGATCTCATAACTTGTAGCCAAATTCCTCATTTCCATAGCCCAGAAAAATACAAGGAATGGCTCTATCATCAAGTTTTTGTCTCTGTTCCTTACTTACGTGAGCAAAAGCTTTGCATCCAAACACTTTCAAATGAGAGTAAGTAATATCATGTCCGGACCATACTCTCTCAGGGATGTCAAAGCCCAAAGGAACAGACGGAGATCTGTTAATCAGGTAGTATGCAGTTTGAACAGCTTCTCCCCAAAATGGCTTAGGCAGTTTAGCCATTCTCAGCATACATCTAACTTTCTCCATAATGGTTCTATTAATTCTTTCAGCCACACCATTATGTTGTGGGGTGCCAGGAACCGTCTTCTCATGTCTGATGCCATGTTCAGAACAATAATTCTTAAATTCATGGGAAGTATACTCACCCCCATTGTCACTGCGAAGACACTTCAAAAGTTTTCCCGTTTCTCTCTCCACCATGGCATGAAACTTTTTGAAGTATTGAAAAACCTGGTCCTTCGTTCTTAGGAAATACACCCACACCTTTCGTGAAGCATCATCAATAAATGTCACAAAATATCTGCTACCACCAAGAGTCTCCACCATGTCTGAAAAACATTTCTTTAGTGTGAAGTTGCTACTGGATTGAGATGCCCATATCTAATCTAATCTATTACAATCCGATTAGTATTTTACTATTATATTCACTATTCACTCGATGGTTTAATGATATTTTATTAAGGAGATTAAAATTTGGTGTAATGTGTTTCGGTTAGTGTGTTTTGATTATATCGAAGCTTGATAATGACAATGATTTCGTCACTGTGGTGTCATGTAAGATTGACCATGAATATGGCGCTTAAATTTGAGAGATTTTGAAATGGGTAACAGCTGGAATGAAAAAGGAGATTTTATTTGGTGGTTGGTGCCAGTTTGATAATTAGTCTACAGTTTTTTATATTCAGTTTCATGATTAGGGGCAAAATAATCATCGATGTATGTGTCCCAGTTATTGGTGGTCGCAGCCCGTAAATTGAAGTGGGTCCCAATAATGATACTTAGTTGATTGCGCAGCCCAAAACCCAATCCTCAGTTTGGGCCATTTCTTTGCGCCAAGCCCGTGTTCGTTAGGGTTTAGGTTCATAGAATAGAACAAAGTTAACAAAGGGCATCAGCCGTTTAGTTCTTGAGCGGCTGCATATCGTGTCATTGTAATGCTTTTAGGATGAGGGTAGGGCATGTGGCGGACCACCGTTGTGGCCGCGTGGATTGAAATGGCGCAGCATTTCATAAGGAAATTTTCTAGCTCAGTGGTCGAGGGAGACGTGTACAAACTGACCGATTTTGGCATCGTCAGGAACCTTGGGAAGTTTAGAGCTACCACTCATGAGTTCAAGCTCACGTTTAATGCCAACACAAAACTAATTCCCACTCCATGTGGAAGCATCCCATGTCATGGCCTGTCATTCCTCAAAACGTCTGATATCATGAAAACAAATGGCCATTCAGACTACCTGCTGGGTAAGCTTCTTTTGCGCGTTCCATTTTCATTCTCATTTTCACCTCCTTATATAGCAACCATCCTAATGGTATCCTTCTCAGATTTCATGGGGATCTTGACGGCTGTCTCGGATGAGATGACGATGACCTCTAGGGATGGACGACAGACTAGGCTGATACAGTTACATTTGGTTGATGAGATGTAAATTCAAACTTCCCACCTTTATCCCTATTGCAAAATCTTCTTCTCAATGTGTTTTGGATTTTCATGAGTGTTGTATTCCCCCCTCCATTTGAACTTTTGCTTTCTTTATAATTGCAGGGGTGAGATTAGATGTGCTATCTTTGGAGATTTCATTGATGTTGTCAGAGGCTTGCTTGCTTTGCCTCGGGCAGGCCTACCTGTGGTTATTCTCCAGCTTGTGAAGGTTAACAACTATAAAGGTTAGTCACTAATGCATGCAAATCCTTTACTTGGGCGTGAACATTTTGTGAATAACCAACTATGGTTGTGTAGTTTATTTAATGAAGGTGATATGTATGCTTTTTACTATATAGGAGAGGTTGGGATACAAAATGTGATGAATGCTTCCAAGATATTATGGGAGCTTGACATGCCAGAAGCTTTACAATTTAAGCAGGAGTATGCTCTATGCATCTTTTCTATTCCTTTGAGCTGATTTTTTTTAGTGTACACGTAGATCAAATAAATTTTCCCCTAGGCTGAACAATAACCTTTAGTTCATGTTTGGATTGTTTATGTCTTTCAGGCTGGCCATCCACGAGGTGGAGTCTGATCTAAAGATTGGGGTGCTGGTACCCAAGAGTGAAACAATTGTCCCCCTACGTGATGATTTTTTGAAGCTTCATCCTAGGATGACTTTGTGCCAATTAGTTGCCACTGAGGAGGTAATGAGTAATTAAAACATTGTGTCAAGCGTTCTCAAGGTTATGTGTCATATCATCTTACATCGATTTAATTTTGTTCTTTGGATTCCGTAGGAAGGTTATTTCATAACCATGGCAACAATTTCTGAGATTTGTGATGATTATCCTTGGTGGTATATGGCCTGTAGCTGTATGAGAGCTGCAACACAGCTAGGAGTTACATATTTCTGTAAAGAATGTAACCTTCATATGTTTAACGCTGTCCCCAGGTCATGCAAGTGGTTATTTGATTCACTTTTGGACTTATCTAGAGGTGCTGACTTTATATGTTTTGTAACAGATATAAGTTGAAGGTCAATGTTAGCGATGGAGAAGAAACTGTCAAGCTGATCCTTTTTTATGGTGAGGCATCTGCACTTCTGAATCGGTCTTGCGAGGCCATGGTCATCCGGTCGCAGGTGCATATCACTGAACCGTGTTGATACTGCAAAATTCAATAATAAGAACTATTAATTTGGAACATTAAAACTTGCTTTGTTGCTAATGTCTTTCCCCAATTTCTCCCTTTAATAGGTTGACTCAGATTGTGACTTTCCTGAAGAAATCTCCATGTTGGTTGGGAAGGAAATTCTTTTCAAGGTGGAAAAGACTGCTGAAGCTTCAACCAATTTTGATGGTTCCCTCAAAGTTAAGAGGGTTTGCTCAGACCCTCTTTTAATTGATGAGTACAAGGAACAACTGTGTGAGGATACACCATTAAAGGTGCCTATCGTTTAATTAGCTTAGCTTTTCATTGTGTGTTTGAGGTTGTTCATATCTTCCGGAATTAGGTGTATGTTGACTGAAAATGTTTTTCTTTACAGCAAAAGTTTGCACCCTTCTTTCCAAAGCTTATCAATGCCGAGGGCAGTAGTGGCACCAAGGAGATCAAAACTGAATGTAGTTCAGGTATAACAGAGATTAATGTGACCCCATTGTCTTGTGGTCAACCAACGTGCACACCTGAGTCGGAATCTGTTGTCTCAAAGAGGGGAATCAGTCTATCTGTTGAAGCGATCCCCGAACGCAAAAAGAGGGCAAAGTTGAAGCCTGCAAAGTTTGAATGATGCAACCTGTTATGTCAGAGCAAGCAATCTGAATATTCCCCTGTTAGTTGCTTAGACTTTTGCTTAGACGCAATATAGTGTATATTACTTAGACTTAAGGTTGTCTATGGATCATATGTGTTGCCTTTTGTTGTGCCCCATTAATGTTAATAGTGGGTTGTTTATGGTTCCCCGGTTAATGGTCTTTTTTGGTATCTGATGTGGTGAGTTGGTGCCAAACAAAAACCACATGCCTCTACTATGTCTTACTTTTACCCCTTGTCTAATGTAAATTAATTTTATGTTATTTGGATAACTCTATTATCGTTATCTTCAGCACATGTGCAATCTAAATCAATTGTATGTTATTTGGATAACTCTATTATCATCATGTTCAGCACATGTGCAATCTGTTCATCCTTATGATTGGTTATGCTTTGTATTTGCACAACATGCGCTACAACATATCACAGCATATTCATGCTTTGAATGGATCAAGGTTTCGCGAGTAAACATTCTGGGTTGAACCTCTTAATTCGTACTTGCAAATTCTGGCTGCATTTAACACATTGGTGCAGCTATTGTGTGCTCCGTGCTACATTTGTTTGCATTGAAGCCTATAATGTTATTAATGCGATTAATATGTTAAAGTAAATTCTAACAATATTTACCAAAACACGGTTTCTTGCTTTTTGTTTTGTTACCTTCACAATTGTTTAATTAACTTAAAATAATTGGTTGTTCTTTTCAATTGAGTTCGCCTCCCCTGCTCATTCAATGAATCCTTTTTATTAGAGAGATTTTTATTTTCCAGGTAATCTATTTACTTAGGTTCTTTGTGTGGTCCTCCAATGAAGGAATGCTAAGCAACCTATTTCTGTTTCAGGATATATAGTCAGGCTGGGCCATGATAAATGTTGTCAACGACATTTACCAAAATCATCCGGGCTTAGTGGCCAACCTTGTGTGCAGATATGGTTTTCTTTTATTCGTCGTAACCCAACCCTACGCTCTTTACCCAATATGAGAATTGGTGGTAATTGTGGGCCGAGCGTGTCATAACTATCTTTGTGTATACATTCCGGTTAGCCCAATGGGACCTTGCAATATTTTTATTGTAGGTTCCTTCATGTCATTCGCATCCCAAATCGGTCTCGCACTCAATTAGTTGTCGGCCCACAGTTATAAATTAAAAAAATTTGATTGACCCAGACATTCATTTCCTGTTGTCTACTGCACGGAACGCAACGTGTCTTTCCCTTAACCTAATGTAGAGACACGTGTTTTTCTCCACCTTGGCCATAAGAACTCACCTTGTAACATCCCAAAATTTAATAATCTAGAATTGTAATTAAAGTATTTATAATTTATTTTAATATAAGTAATTAATAAGATTAATAATAAGGTTAGTATAATTTTTATAATAATAACAGTAACTATTAATAAAATTGTATTAATGATATAATAGTGATCCGATTATATAGATAGTAAGAGGGAGATATAAGATTTGATTTTAGAAGATATAATAATTGTTACTAATATAACAAGATAATAATAATATTATTAATAGATAAATCATAGTATTAAGGTTACAATTAAACCTGTTTATCATAAATATAACAATATTAAGGATTTGTAATGATAATCTTAAAATTATTATTACTATTAGTACTCTTACTATTATTATTGTTAATATTAATATTAGTATTAATTTATTAAGTAGGGAAAGAAAAGAAAGAGGATTAGGGTTAGGAAGAGGAAAAAGAGAGAAAGGGAAAGAAAGAAGAGGGGGTGGCGACCGTGAGAAGAAGAAGGAAAGAAGGAGAAAGAAAAGAAGGAAGAGGGAAAGGGAAGAAGAGAGGGAAAGAGTTGGGGCGGCTGCATCTGTGGTTTAGAGAGAGAGAATGAGATCGAGAGAGAGAGATTGAGAAAGGGCCGAGAAGAAGAGGGGTGGAGAGGGACGCCGGAGCTTCTGCGTCTTGCTGCTGGACGGAGGAGAGGCGGTGGCTGCGGCGGATCGCGACGGCGACGAGGAGAAGATCGTGCAGCCGCAAAGGATGGTACGACCAAGCAGTGGCCGCGAAGCTGCGCGACGGCGCGGAGGTGCAGCGGCCATCCTTGGCCGCGGAGATGACGAGGTGGTGGTGTGGCGATGGCGGACGCGCAGCGGCCTGTGAGGGGAACAACGCTTCTGTGGCAGCGTTTTGGCGAGACCCGTGAACGGTGGTGGCTGTACGGTGACAGCGAACGGTGGCCGCGGCGCGGCCAGGCTGCTGGGAGGCGCGACAGCTGCAGGTGGGTCGCGAGCTTCCATTGATCGGACTGCGAGTGACGGCGGCCGGAGGGGGAAGAACGGTGGTGCAGCGGCTGGCCAGGGTGAAAGGCAGCAGGGTCTGCACGATGGTGGCTGCTAAACGAGGAAGATTATGGTGGCTGTGAGACGTGGCGGACTCCGGTGGTTGGACTCGGTGTTCGTTCGCCGGAGAAGAGGGCCTTCACGCGGCGGAGGTTGTCGCGGATCTGTTCAGGTGAGCGAAGCTCACACACTCTCACAACATTTTGTATGCGTTCCAATCATGATCCCCACTCTTCTATTCCTTTTCCTTTAGTATTTGGTTGTTGATTTAATTGTTGGATTGATTCTCTTGACGTTTTCGTTACGCTTTAAGATGATTTTGTTGTATGAAGATGTATGATTATAGGTTAGAATTTAATATAAAATATGCTTTCAAGGTTGCTAAATGAGAATGTAATTTCAGATTGACATTCTTGAGGTGATATGATTATCATAATAATATTTAGATCTATTATGAGACATGTGCTAATTGTGATGTTTGAGCAATTGCATAAAGGCCTTTGGCCCCAGTTAATTGGAAAATGAATTTGAGCTTCGGCTCCCAGTTTAAAGTGAATTTGAGCTTCGGCTCCCAGTTTAAAATGATTTTGAGCTTCGGCTCCCAGTTTTGAATGAATCTGGCTTCGGCCCCAGTTCACCTTAATTAATCAAGATTGGACTTCGATCCCCAGCTAATTGGACTTCGGTCCCCAGTTAAAACACGAGTTTCGGCCCCCAGTTAATTGGCGGTATTATGCCCAAGGAAGACGTTCCTTGTAGTCTGAGCTCAGGTCTAGCCCCAGATAGTAATAAGACCCCGTCTACCGGGAAATGCAGTCATGAATTCATGTATAGCACATCTACTTGAGATTGTGGCATTAGACATGTGATATGCTTGTGTTTAGTTAATTTGAGAATAGAAGAAGTGTTCATGTGCATTAGAATGAATTAATTGTGGTTTGTTGAATGATATGTTGCATGTCATATGTTTGCCTCCCCACACTGCTTGCTGCATGCTTTGTTCACTGAGATTATTATCTCACCCCACGTTACGGGGATATATTCTAGTTATGCAGGTTAATCAGATCTTATATTAGAGGAAGATGGAGCTGTTGGAGTGGACTCACCCACTCCCAGTGGTCAAGAAGTTTAGTTGTTTATTTTTGTATTGATAGTTTAATTATGTAATTATATAAATATGTATTGGAGATTAGATTTTGAAATATGATGTAGTAGTCTTTAGTTTGGCCATGGAGGCCTATTGTTATTGAATTGGATTAGTGATTGTGATATTATGAACTGTACTGGTGATTTTGCTGGTTTTCAGGTGATTCTGAAAATTTGGAAATGTCCAGTTTTCAGGGGAAACTCTGCCGGATTTTCGGTAGGAGTTTATGAACCTTAACACTCTAAAGTGTTGGTTCGTTCCCATATTTCAAAATTAGAAATTGACTTTGAGAAATGTGATGTATGAAGTATGTGGTAGTCTAAGTAAGCGTTGGATTGCTTAGGCATCGTTGTATTATGTGTGCCGATATCGAAAATGGCGCGAAATAATTTCAGAAATTCGGGAATAGTGTTTCCAACGAACATTATTCTTGGATTTAGAAATTAGGACGTTACATTTTTGGTATCAGAGCAGTTCAAATCCAATTGGACTGTGGTTAAGTTAGTTGCCCGTAAACTTACTATAATTTCACCGTGCCTCATGCTCAGTTTAGGGACTGATCACCCCTCTATTGGTTATGTTGTACCCGGAATTATGGTTAGTGACGTAAGCAGGATACCTTGTTAAGGGAGTTGGGACACTTCCCCAACAAGGTTAGAACCACCCACTTGTAGATAGAGAGAGGATGACATAGGTTCACTTCCTAGATTAAGACCTTCACCTTAGAGATCTTATAGGATGTCACCTTAATTCCTAGTGGTCATGAGGTACACATGGAAGGAAAGGTAAAGTATAAGTTTGAGAGAGTGTGTAATTGATTTTGGAATGCGAAACTAGGGGGTGATTTAAAGGAAATAAAATGAGTAGGCTCTCCAGTGGGTGAGAAGAGTGTTGGTTGTCGGTGATTTCACTTGGGTAATTTGATTTACTTGAGTTGAATAGAGTGTTGGATTTGTCTGACTAAATGTGATGCTTGCTGGCTTGAACAATTGTATGTCTTGTGTACTTGGTTGCGGTATGATTGATTTGTTATGATATTGCTTGTTTGTTTAAATGGTTGCATGACAAGTATGTTTAGTTGTGTTTCTTGGAAGGTCTAGTAAGTCGAGAGTTAAGGGATAAACTTCTAGAGTATGGGTTGAATGATTTAGAGTTTGGAATTTCATGGATTTGACGTTGCATGTTTGGTGGGATTGTAGAGGGCAGGTAGAACTCAAGAAAGGATAGAGGAACTAATGTCCTATGGTGTTGAGACACTGTTATTGGTTAGAATACTTGGGTTTGGAATAGAGGAACACATAGGGACAACTAACCTAGATAGACTCCGTGTGAAGTGATGAGTAGAAGGTTGTTTGATTTGGAGTCCTAGCAACAAAGGTTGCTTGAGTTGAATGGGACGTTTATTTATCTGAATGTGTGTGATACTTGATTGATTGCATAATTATATGTTTTGTGCACTTGGTTACGGTCTGACGGATTGGTATGATATTTTTTTTATTCGCTTGAATTATTGTTTAACTTGGGTGTTTGGTTGCGTTTCTTATAAGGTCATGTAAGTAGGGGTTAGGGGGGTTGAAGGTAAAATTCATGGGAAGTTAGAGGAATCTGATATCACTAGCAAGGGAGTATATACTACGAGGCATTAGATGCTCCTAAGAAAGGTGGAAGAAATGTTAGTTTCGTATTATTCTTTGGTTGCTATATACTCTACCTTCTTGGCAGTTGAGCACTAGGTCTAATGGCCCCTACTACCAGACATTATGTTATGAAGCTTATATATATGCAGCTAAACATTTTAATGATTTTGTGCTCAAGTCGTTCGCAGTAAAGCGAGAAACAAAAGGTTTGTTTTTAATTCGTTCTCGTTTCTGTTTAAAATGACCCTTCCACTTCACACTCTTCACTCTGCTCTGCATTCACTTGCATTATTAGTTCTTTCTGTTTCCGTTGGTTATGGCGGAGCAACTAGTGTGTCTTCCGGCGTCGGTGGAGAATCTATTACGGCGGATATGCGAGGATTAGAACCAAACCCCACCGGACTCCATGGTTAGGCAACGAATCGCCACTATTGAAGAGCATAGAGCCCTTGAGCTTCTTAACGCGATCTCCAAAAGCAAAATCAAATCTCTTAGCGCCTTCATTAACCACATGCTTAATCAACCTCAGTAACAACTTCCTCTGTAAAATGTTATTTTGTTAGGATGGAATCATATAGTTCTGTGGATGCGAGGGTTTACATTTTGTCAAATAAGACAATGTTTGAAGCCAGATCTTTGTTCATGCATGCTCACATGTTACCCAGTATTGACAAGTATATGGCCAGGTTCTCCCTCATTCTGTCAAAGACCTTATCATTTAATATTGACTTGGCAACTGTGAGTGTCAAAAGAAAAAATAATACCCGATAGTACTGTATTGAGATTCCTATTAGGCTAGAATGGAAGATTACTTTAGAGTTATGGTTTGTTTGATGGTCTTAATTCTTGGTGTATGCATTTTTTTGAGAAGAAACCTTGATCTTATTCATAGGAAAACCCTTACCCAACTAGGAATATGTTTAGTGGTATGATTCTACTGCATAACTAATTTCTTTGTCAAATGCAATTTAGCATGCTCACTCATTATGGTTAAAGTGCAGCCTTGAATTTTTTTTTTGTTAGTACAATCCCCTGGTATCCTAACTCAGATAGTTTAATTACCTAAAGTAGTTAAGACATCTCAAAGTACGGGGTTCCCTAGAAATCCATGCTAGGATGGTAAGTGTTAAGGTATCTACGAAGAGGAAGAATGAGGGAATTCACTGGTTTAGGCATAAGTTAGGTATAAGACCATTTAAGAAATAGTGGGAAAATAAGAAATAGCCTAAGGTAACGGGACAAAGAAGATTAGTTTAGGAATGCAATCGACCCTTAGTTCCCCTTAGTCGTCTTGAAGGATAGAAATATTAGTTGTTGTGTAACAAATTAGGAGATGTCGAAAGTACCGAATCTAGTTAAGAATAGGAGCGTGATCTAGCGTTGGGTAATTGGAATGAATTTTGGCAAAATTCATTTTTAGGGGGGTAGAAATGTAACATCCCAAAATTTAATAATCTAGAATTGTAATTAAAGTATTTATAATTTATTTTAATATAAGTAATTAATAAGATTAATAATAAGGTTAGTATAATTTTTATAATAATAACAGTAACTATTAATAAAGTTGTATTAATGATATAATAGTGATCCGATTATATAGATAGTAAGAGGGAGATATAAGATTTGATTTTAGAAGATATAATAATTGTTACTAATATAACAAGATAATAATAATATTATTAATAGATAAATCATAGTATTAAAGTTACAATTAAACCTGTTTATCATAAATATAACAATATTAAGGATTTGTAATGATAATCTTAAAATTATTATTACTATTAGTACTCTTATTATTATTAATAATAATATTATTATTAGTATTAATTTATTAAGTAGGGAAAGAAAAGAAAGAGGATTAGGGTTAGGAAGAGGAAAAAGAGAGAAAGGGAAAGAAAGAAGAAGGGGTGGCGGTCGTGAGAAGAAGAAAGAAAGAAGGAGAAAGAAAAGAAGGAAGAGGGAAAGGGAAGAAGAGAGGGAGAGAGTGGGGGCGGCTGCATCTGTGGTTTACAGAGAGAGAATGAGATCGAGAGAGAGAGATTGAGAAAGGGCCGAGAAGAAGAGGGGTGGAGAGGGACGCCGGAGCTTCTGCGTCTTGCTGCTGGACGGAGGAGAGGCGGTGGCTGCGGCGGATCGCGACGGCGACGAGGAGAAGATCGTGCAGCCGCAAAGGATGGTACGACCAAGCAGTGGCCGCGAAGCTGCGCGACGGCGCGGAGGTGCAGCGGCCATCCTTGGCCGCGGAGATGACGAGGTGGTGGTGTGGCGATGGCGGACGCGCAGCGGCCTGTGAGGGGAACAACGCTTCTGTGGCAGCGTTTTGGCGAGACCCGTGAACGGTGGTGGCTGTACGGCGACAGCGAACGGTGGCCGCGGCGCGGCCAGGCTGCTGGGAGGCGCGACAGCTGCAGGTGGGTCGCGAGCTTCCATTGATCGGACTGCGAGTGACGGCGGCCGGAGGGGGAAGAACGGTGGTGCAGCGGCTGGCCAGGGTGAAAGGCAGCAGGGTCTGCACGATGGTGGCTGCTAAACGAGGAAGATTATGGTGGCTGTGAGACGTGGCGGACTCCGGTGGTTGGACTCGGTGTTCGTTCGCCGGAGAAGAGGGCCTTCACGCGGCGGAGGTTGTCGCGGATCTGTTCAGGTGAGCGAAGCTCACACACTCTCACAACATTTTGTATGCGTTCCAATCATGATCCCCACTCTTCTATTCCTTTTCCTTTAGTATTTGGTTGTTGATTTAATTGTTGGATTGATTCTCTTGACGTTTTCGTTACGCTTTAAGATGATTTTGTTGTATGAAGATGTATGATTATAGGTTAGAATTTAATATAAAATATGCTTTCAAGGTTGCTAAATGAGAATGTAATTTCAGATTGACATTCTTGAGGTGATATGATTATCATAATAATATTTAGATCTATTATGAGACATGTGCTAATTGTGATGTTTGAGCAATTGCATAAAGGCCTTTGGCCCCAGTTAATTGGAAAATGAATTTGAGCTTCGACTCCCAGTTTAAAGTGAATTTGAGCTTCGGCTCCCAGTTTAAAATGATTTTGAGCTTCGGCTCCCAGTTTTGAATGAATCTGGCTTCGGCCCCAGTAAAAAAATGGCTTCGGCCCCAGTTCACCTTAATTAATCAAGATTGGACTTCGGTCCCTAGCTAATTGGACTTCGGTCCCCAATTAAAACACGGGTTTCGACCCCCAGTTAATTGGCGTTATTATGCCCAAGGAAGACGTTCCTTATAGTCTGAGCTCAGATCTAGCCCCAGATAGTGATAAGACCCCGTCTGCCGGGTAATGCAGTCATGCATTCATGTATAGCACATTTACTTGAGATTGTGGCATTAGAGATGTGATATGCTTGTGTTTAGTTAATTTGAGAATAGAAGAAGTGTTCATGTGCATTAGAATAAATTAATTGTGGTTTGTTGAATGATATGTTGCATGTCATATGTTTGCCTCCCCACACTGCTTGCTGCATGCTTTGTTCACTGAGATTATTATCTCACCCCACGTTACGGGGATATATTCTAGTTATGCAGGTTAATCAAATCTTGTATTAGAGGAAGATGGAGTTGTTGGTGTGGACTCACCCACTCCCAGTGGTCAAGACGTTTAGTTGTTTATTTTTGTATTGATAGTTTAATTATGTAATTATATAAAGATGTATTGGAGATTAGATTTTGAAATATGATGTAGTAGTCTTTAGTTTGGCCATGGAGGCCTATTGTTATTGAATTGGATTAGTGATTGTGATATTATGAACTGTACTGGTGATTTTGCTGGTTTTCAGGTGATTCTGAAAATTTGGAAATGTCCAGTTTTCAGGGGAAACTCTGCCGGATTTTCGGTAGGAGTTTATGAACCTTAACACTCTAAAGTGTTGGTTCGTTCCCATATTTCAAAATTAGAAATTGACTTTGAGAAATGTGATGTATGAAGGATGTGGTAGTCTAAGTAAGCGTTGGATTGCTTAGGCATCATTGTATTATGTGTGCCGATATCGAAAATGGCGCGAAATAATTTCAGAAATTCGGGAATAGTTTTCCAACGAGCATTATTCTTGGATTTAGAAATTAGGACGTTACACACCTCCTTGTGTGCGTCCGCACGTGAGGCACTAATAGGACCATCCTTTAGTAATCATTCCCATGCTTCCTGTTGTTGAACCAACGTTACATATAACAAATAACTTAGTTTAGTTTGTGCATTGCCTAATTTAGGTTGGGATTATTTTTTCTTCTGTAATTTTGTTTCAACAATCTGATCGCATGAACAGTTGTGTCATATCACACCTGAAATGATGTGGCAGGCTGAATTGACCCATATATTGCCCTGCTTGTATTATTATTTTTGTATTTCACAATTTTTTGCCAGGTTAGACCCATGTTTCTTTATTCAAGTAATACATTAGAAAGAGGTATACTAGTGGAGTGTTAGTCAGGTGAGTCCATTGTCACTTACACTCCCAAGTTCCATTGCTTTTCAATGCTTATAATCCTCCATGAAAGCTTTAACCCAGGTAGATAAACTGCTTCCCTTTTTGTTCACATAACCTTGAGTCCATCCCAAAGATCTCGCAAGCTCAATGTCAACGTCAAGCACACTTCAAGTCATGCTCAAGGAACTCCACCCAACTATAGAAACGTGGTTTATCCGAGGACATTTGCTTCGTGTTTGGCACGTCACCCATTGCAACGACAAAAGTCGTGTTCTTTCCGTAGAGATGGTCTTCATGGATGCAGAGGTACCCCTTTAAGTTTTTTCCCATTCGAACATAAAATTTCTTTTCCCTGTTACACGGAATAGCGATCGTGCAGACCCCATTCTGTTTTTAGCTTTACTCATCATGTGTTAATTTTTGCTATTGTTTACCTTGGGTTTTTTTTCTTGCAAGGGAACCAAGATCCAAGCCTCCATAACCAATGACTTGCTTACCACGATACAAATACCACTGATCGAAGGTTGCCTATATGAAATCAGGGATGCCCTTGTGGTTATCAACGAAGGCAAGGGGAGACCAACCCCCCACTCGTATAGGTTAGTCATCCAACGGCACTCTGTATTCTTCAAGGTGAAACACAGAGTTTTTAACAAACTAGGATTATCATCTGTGAACTCAAGTGAACTTGTGGACATAGGTGACAGTGATGATCATCTCATAGGTGCGTATTGCGTTCATTTTACATGGATTAATCGTTTGTGAATTATGTTCACATATCTGCTAACTGTTGATAACTTAGTCCCTAACTTATTTTACATGGTTTCCGGTAGAGAAAATAGGGCTATTAACCTCAATATCCACTGAAAGGGAGTATGTCACGGGGGAGAAAGAGGTGACAGTGGTTTTCCTGGAAATTGCAGACCCCACGTGTGTATAGTTTAATATTTTTGCACCTTTAGGTTCCTTTGGTTATACATGATTTGAAGTTAACATTTATTTGAATCATCTTTGTCGGGGGAAAAATTGAATGCATTTTGTATGATGATTATGTTGAAAATCTGCGACAGTACTTGGAAACCCATGGGCCTATACCGTCTATTGTTGTTGTTCAGTTTGCCAGGATTGTTCCTCCAAATCATTTGTTTTTTGGTGAGCAAAGAACTATATAAATAATCCTATTGCGTGATGCCTTTGCTTGGAACGATAAAAACATTCTTTACTCCTAAACCATTGAGGTTTTTCCTACCATTAAATTTAGGTAATGCTGGTATTGAGAGTGTGGACAACATAACCAAGGTTCTTTTCGGCCCTGACATACCAGAGGTCTACGATATGATTAGTTGGTACACTTCACATACCAATAACTTCCTTACTGTGTGGTTTGTGCATGTTGTGACTTTGTTGTCAACTGATTCTTACATTGAATATTTTGCCTGCATGAATTTTTTTCCTTCATTTGTAGGCTGGCAATGACAGACTGCCTACTTGATGGAAAAATCAATTACCTGCATATGAAAATACCTGATGAAGCCATACGTCATAAATTTCTCCTTCATTATCCAAGGAAAAAAATAGGCGAACTTACCCAGGAGGGAGAGGTTGTGTGTTTATAGAGTTGTCATATGTTATTAACAGATGCTTACCATGAATTTCTATGTTGTTTCATCTATTTTAAATTTTTATACATTGCAGCATGCTTTTTATGTTGTTTGGGCGACAATCATGGCCATGGTGGATGATGAATGTTGGTGGGTCTCTGCATGCAAACACTTCCCATGTAAACCTGAAGGACCAAGTTTTAACCACTGTGACGGTTGCTACTGTATCATCCCAAGGTATGAGCAGCACAAATTCTTCCCATACCATTCTCTTTCAGACTTCATTCACTTTGATCTAACTTTTTTGTCACTTGCATTCATTTGAAGATCAACCTACCACTTTTTATGGTTTTCTTATTATCAATAGTGAGAGGTGAACAATTTCATCCCACAACTACCATTTTTTATTTTTCGGTCTTAGGCATATGGTGTGTTGTTAAACCCTTTGTGTTGTGAAACAACCCAATAAATAAACATGCAATTGGTGAGTAGCACCTGTTTTCATTATATATTGTTTCATTTAGGTTTAACATCAAGATTGAAGTCTTTGATGGAGATGATTCTGCTCTTTTTATTCTGGGGGACGATGAAGTGCAAGGATTGGTTGGAAGGTCATGCGAGGATATTCTTTCCTCCTTGGAGGTTATGTGTGATGATTGTTGCTTTTTATTGACATTGTTATTTGTTAGACCTGTTTGTTATGGCATCTTTGTAACATTAGAACATTTATTGGCAGACTCCACGCACAAGCACATTTCCAGACTTTTTTAGTCACTTGATTGGCAAGAACATGTTGTTTGTGGTTGACAACAAAAAAATAACGGGTCCAGCAGAGGGGACATATTTTCATGTCAACGTGATATGTGATGAACGTGAAATTGTGCGAATGTTTTGGAAAGGAGAATGCTTCCGTCTTGATAGGATGGTTAGAAAACCCATATTCATATCATAATTCCTTTTACGCATTCATTAACGCTATTTATGTATGCATTGTTTGGTTTGCATCGTCCCTTAATGTATACTATAATTTGGCACCTATGCTTTTAGGTCCACAATAAGCCAAGCATTCCACTCTACTTGGATAGTAGGGGAGGGCAAAAGCTCATCGTTATTCTGATCATAGCCCACAAACAGGTGCCAACCCAGTTGACAAGTTCACTTTCCGTCCCTCCGAGCCTGGTGCATGTTCTTCTTCTGGGAGTGTGTTTGGCAAGCACTAAATAGAGTGGTTACATCCATCAAGTTGTTTGCATTTTACCTATCTGCAGTGGTGATTAATTTTCAAGAATGTTTGTTATGTGTTTTGTTATTAAAGTGATGTTCTTCTGGTGACAGTTGCTTAGGACTATTAATGTTGTTGTTTTGGTGTATCATCACAATGCTTCTTGCAATGCTTTTTTGCTGGCTGTTGAGCGCAAAGTCTCCTCATAGTAGTTGCCATCAAACATTCTCCCCCATGGAGACACATAAATATTGTAGCAATTCTATTTGGTTGTATATTTACCTATGACAATAGTTCGTTGATTAGATACCTCACCATCCAACATAATTCAGACTCTAGCATTTAATTCATCTTCGCAATTGTGACGAAGTCCAACATCAATATTAAGGTAACCTATACCATTGTGACAGGTATAGGGGAATAAACCAACGGCCCACCAAGAACTAACCAGCTCCCAGGAAAATCATTTTGGCATATGAATTAAAACATGTGTTTCCATGTGTAATTCTTTGATATTAGGCCCAAAGAATATTTCCAATTATTGTCATTAGTAATTTCGTTCACAAACAATAGTTCCCTTTCATTCTGTCCACCTACGGGGCATCTCAGGTATCTTTACCTTCATTTGTTTCTGGCTTATTCAAAATATCATTTTAAAATAAAGTTAAAACCACGGTTTTTATTTTTCTTGTCCCTAAAAATAAATTCATGTGCTTATCAGCAACTTAAAAATAACCGAGGAAATTGAAAACTGTGTTGGTCGACAAAAGCCAGGGTCTAAGTATCATATCTTTAATGTTCGCCATGACCCAAAGAAATAAAATAACTTCTTTCCATGTGAACTTTAAGTTTAATGCCTTTTTGACTCCATGTAAAGAACTTTAAAGGGCAGACCCCATGGGCACAGAAGATACCAGTGCTGTGACTTTGCCACGTTTAGCATGGTGCACCAACAAGCTTAAAACTTTCTCCAATCATCATAATATCTCCAAAACAATGACAAATGTGTCTCCATGGGTAGGATCATCTCACGCAGCACAGCAAAAAAAGGTCTCTGTTTCCTAAACAAGATACTAAGCCACCCACTGAACACCTCACAAGAAATTATTTGTCCATTGCAACACAGTCATCATTACTTTTGCATAACCCAAATCCCCACACATATTAGTCAACATCAATTAAAGAAGTAAAGTACGCTTTTTCCCGCACTAATGGCATTCCCTCGCGTGGGAACAGAGCTCTAAAATTCAAATTCATCAGCCACTCAAGAGCCATCTTCTCTGCAAGTGCTATACCAGCAACCATTAGCGCAGAGGCCACATTCGAAGTTTCCTTACCTCACGAATTTTTCTCCAATTACAACCGTCTTAAGTCTACGGTTACTATATTTTCTCAACTCCCCCTTTGATGGTTCCTTCCTTATTCGCGCCTCATTACTCTGCTTGGACGGAAGTCGTGCTCTGAATTATTACCCTCCCTGTATGACTTTAGAGTTTGAGCTTGAAGTCAAGTTTCTGATTTCACCATTGGTTGATGGAGATTAAAACGTTTCCCTTCTCACCGATTGTAGGTACACGTCGCTGGCAGGTTGTGCATTCCACTAGAGTGGCTCTCCTAAATGCAATGTCTGCAGGTATGAAACACCCTCCCTCTCAGAGCACTGCTCTGCTATACATGTTTCTAGGGCGCCACACATCCAGTTATGATCAGAATTGTGCACTACCATTGTATTTTTATTTGTGCAAACGTGAGGCTACCATTGACATTTTTCCACCGTGAAACAGGTACACAGAAAAGGAAACAAGGAGTTGCAAACGTAAACGAGGAATTTAGCCCCCGTTGCACGCGAATGGCACGAAGTATGACACTTTTTCCTCTTTTATCCTCAGTGTCCTTGTGTTATATGATTATGGTTTGGTGCTAATGAGTTCTCACCTCAATTACTTTCGTATGTTTTTCTTTTAGTGGTACCTTGGAGGCTCGGTGTATCTTCTCATCCTACGATTACACCTCCATTGGAACAAAGGCAACATTATTTCGGTAAGGTTAATAATCTCCACCAATTCAATTTCATAGTTACACTTAGCATATGTTATTTTAATATGCTCGCAATTTAGCCACACATCCCAAGGACATGACATTTGAGTCTACTTCTCTCCCATGAACTGTGAGCGTTACCTATTGATCTTGTCTTCATTGACTCATCTGCCTTGCACAATGCATGGATGCGGCTTTTTTCAGCTGCCCTCTTCATAATTGATCATTTTCATTATGTCAAGTAGATGACGATCGTGACTCTACTCATGTGGATTTCAACAGCCCGTGTAATAAATCAAACGCCAATGAAGGGGTTGATCGGTCTGACTACCAACAGTCTGAAGATGAAGGTATAACATGCGGTGAATTACATTGACTGTTATTTTTGAACTAAAGTTAGAAAAGAGTTGTGAGTTGTTTCATGCTGAGACCCATGCTTGGTTTATTTGTTGTGATTATAGGGTACTTAGATATAGGTGATGCTCACTGTCATTGCAAACACTGTGGTGCACGGTTTTGGTACCATGAACGATCTGATAAGTCTTCTGTTTCATCAAACCCTGTGTTTTCATTATGTTGTATGAAGGGTAAAATCCAAATCCCTTATCTTCACCAACCACCACCTCTGTTGTTGTCATTACTTAAGGGCGTTGATCCGAGGCATAAAAATTTTGTTAACAACATTAGATCTTATAATTCCATGTTTGTGTTTGCCTCAATGGGTGGAAAGATTGAGAGCAAGTGCAATAATGGTGGGGGACCACCCCAATTTCTTATTAGTGGTCAGAACTATCATCGTATTGGGACATTGGTTCCCACGCAAGGGCATACACCAAAGTTTTCCCAATTATATGTGTACGACACCCAGAATGAAGTTGACAATAGGATGTCTAACTTTAGGTAAGGATTAACATCCTTGCGCTTAACATCAAATTATATATACCCCTATTTGTAATAGTTTTTAACTTTCTTACATATATCTCCCTTTTTTAGAACTTTGACAATAGTTAATTATTTTTGTCTTCAGCAATTGTGATGGTCTTTGCCAAGGTTTGGATAGGACATTAGTTGCTGATCTCATTGAAATGCTTGATAGGCATAATGTCCTTGCTATGTCATTTCGAAGAGTTAGGGATTATGTTGAGGGAACTTATTTAAACAACTTATCAATTAGATTATTTAGAGGTCGACAACGTGACCCACAGACATATAATCTCCCAACTGTTGATGAAGTGGCAGCTCTTGTAGTGGGTGACTTTGACAGCTCTGAATGTGGTCGGGATATAGTGATTCGAGGAGAAGGGGGGATTATCAACGTATTCATGAGACCCACACATCTTATCTACCTTTACAATACCCACTACTATTTTCTTATGGGGAAGATGGGTACAATGAAAACATTCCCTTCCGTGGTGAAGACGAAGAGGGTCGTCTGTGGAAACGGAAGCGAGTCTCCTTAAGGGAATACATAGCGTTTCGATTGCAAGAAAGGGAGGTCGAAGACACCATCATCTTAAAAAGTCGTCGGTTGTTCCAACAATTCATCGTGGATTGTTATTCAATGATTGAGGCACAACGTTTGTCATTCATACGTTACGACCAAGTTAAAATTAGGAAGGACTTTCTCTCCGGTGTTCAAGAAGCTGTTGATCGGGGTGATACTAACCCCTCAACGATTGGTTCTTGCATTGTGTTGCCTTCATCATTTTTTGGAGGGAGGAGGTATATGTTTAACAATTGCCAAGATGCAATGGCAATTTGCAAGCACTATGGTTACCCCGATTTCTTCATCACATTGACCTGTAACCCAAAATGGCCTGAGGTTCAACGGCACATCACCCTAAAGGGTTTGAAGGCACAGGATAGACCTGATATTATTTGTCGCATCTTCCGAGTTAAACTTGAACAACTGTTGAAGGATCTTTAAAAGGGTGATATTCTTGGTAAGGTTGTTGCAGGTTAGTTAGTTGTCCCGCATGTTGGGTGTTGTGATTCGTTAACTCAATAACGTGTTTTATAGCAACTTTTCATCGCGATTATTGTTTTATATTTAATCTCTTCTTTTCCTAGGTATGTATACTATTGAATTCCAAAAGAGAGGACTTCCACATGCACACATCTTGCTGTGGATGGACGCTCAGTCAAAAGTCAATTCTGTTCAACGGATTGATTCCATTATTTTCAGCTGAGTTACCTAATCCTGACAAGTACCCTTCTTTGTTTAATGTGGTGTCTTCGTACATGGTTCACGGTCCGTGTGGCCATGCTAACAAGCAGTCACCTTGCATGAAAGCGGGCAAATGTTCCAAGTTTTTCCCAAAGAGTTTCACTCATGAAACCAGTTTCGATGTTGATGGTTACCCAATCTATCGACGTAGGGACACAGGTGTAACAAATTTATGACGTGGTGTACTATTGGACAATAGGTATGTTGTACCATACAATCCCAAGTTGTTAATGAGATTCCAGGCACATATGAACATTGAATGCTGCAACAAGTCAAACTCTATAAAATATTTGTTCAAGTATGTTAGCAAGGGGGTTGATAGAGTCACTGTATCATTAGGGGCTAATGCTAATACTTCTGACAAAGAAAAAGAAGGGGATGAAATCAAACAATACTATGATTGTCGGTACCTTTCCCCATATGAATCTGCCTGGAGAATCTTGGCATTTGACATTCACCATAGATGGCCATCAGTTCAAAAGTTGACGTTTCACTTGCCTGAAGAGCAGGTGGTGGTCTTCAAAGACTTTGATACAATAGACAATGTGTTGTTGAGGAACAAGGACAAGAAAACTATGTTCTTGGCTTGGATGGATGCAAATTCCAAGTATGTTGAAGGCAGACGATTAACATATGTTGAGTTCCCAGGCTCATTTGTGTTCAACACAGAGGTTGGCAAGTGGCTTCCAAGACAACGAGGTTTCTCTATCGGTCGAATGAACTTCATACGTCCTGGTGTGGGTGAACTTTACTAATTACGCCTACTTCTAAATGTTCAGTGTGGTTGCACCAGTTATGATGATATTAAGACTGTTAACAACATAACTTATCCAACGTTCAGAGAAGCATGTGGTGCATTGGGATTATTGGATGATGACAATGAATTCATCAACGGCATTCGAGAGGCATCAGAGATGGCGTCCGGTGTGTACTTGCGTCGTTTGTTTGTGACCATGCTTCTATCACACTCCATGTCAAAGCCATTTTTTGTTTAGGAAAGTACTTGGCACCTTTTGGCTGATGGAATACTCCACAACTTACGACAATCGTTGAATTGCCCAGGTACCTGTTGCATAAATTTAGAGCTCATTCTTTTGCCCTCATTTTACGCCTACCCAATTGTTAGTTGACAAATGCCTCAACGATAGGTTTGGAGTTGACTGAAGATGTGCTGAAGAATATGTGCTTGGTGGAGATTGAAAAGGTTTTGCAGGTTAATGGTAAGTCTCTTAAAGATTTTGACTCTATGCCTTTCCCTAGAGGTGCTGAATCCCCCCAGTTCACAAATGTTCTTATTTTCAACGGAATGAATTTTGATGTGAATGAGATGAGGTCTCAACATGAAATTCACATTGGGAAGCTCAATTTTGGGCAACGACAAGTATACGATGCTGTTGTAGAAGCGGTAGAACGGGACCAGGGAGGATTTTTTTTTGTTTACGGACATGGTGGTACTGGAAAGACATTCTTGTGGAAGACTTTGACGTATCGATTGCGTGCTGAGCGGAAGATCATCTTGAATGTTGCATCAAGCGGGATTGCGTCACTGTTATTGCCCGGTGGTCGAACATCGCATTCACAATTTCTTATACCGTTAAGTCTTAACGAAGACTCCTGTTGTTCTATCAAACAAGGAAGCTTGAAGGCAGAACTACTCCAACACACAAGCCTAATCATTTGGGATGAGGCCCCAATGGTTAACAAGTGGGCATTTGAAGCCTTTGACCGGACTTTGAGAGACATCATGCGCTTCACAGTTCCTGATAGCTTGTCCAAGCCCTTTGGTGGGAAGGTTGTTGTCCTTGGTGGGGATTTCCGCCAAATTCTACCTGTTGTCCCTAGGGGAAATCGTGCTGATATTGTCATGGCTTCTATCAATTCTTCTTACTTATGGAAGCATTGTATTGTCTTCAAGTTAACTGAAAATATGAGATTAATGTGTAGCGCCACTGACAACAACATTCTTGACATTAAGACTTTTGCCGACTGGGTCCTAGATCTTGGCGACGGACAGTTGGGAAATTATTTGGATGGTGAGGCTGAAATCGAGATACCTGCTAATTTACTGCTTTCAAGGAGTGGTCATCTAATCGATGACATTGTGAACTTCACATACCCGGGGTTGACTGAGAATTTCTGGAATTGTGACTTCTTCCAAGACAAAGCAATCCTTGCACCAACATTGGACATTGTCGATTCTGTTAACCAATATGTATTATCTAAGGTTCCAGGAGATGAAGTGGTTTACTTGAGTTGTGATTCTACATGGAAGGTAGACAATAACCTTGGTGTTGACGCAGATTGGTTAACTACAAAATTTCTAAACAACATTAGGTGCTCTGGAATGCCCGACCACAGGTTGGTGTTGAAAAGGGGGGGTCCCAGTGATGCTCATGCGGAACATTGACATATCTGCTGGCTTATGCAATGGCACAAGGTTAATAGTGGTGGAGCTTGGCGTTAACATTATCGGGGCCAAAACTATTTCTGGAAGTGGTTTAGTAACTACTGTTTATATACCCCGCATGAACCTCATTCCATCTGATGATTTGACCCCTATTAAGTTCAAGAGAAGACAATTTCCTTTGACAGTCTCTTTTGCAATGACAATCAACAAAAGTCAAGGGCAGACTTTGTCACGTGTTGGGGTCTTCCTACCAAGATCTGTTTTTACTCATGGACAGTTGTACGTAGCTGTTTCCCGTGTCAAATGTCCATCTGGCCTAAAATTATTAACATGTGATGAAGACCTTGCACCTACATCGACCACGACAAATGTTGTATACAAAGAAGTATTTCAAAAAATTTTAAACCATGCTTTTATTTTCTATCTTAACTGTAACTGCAACTTCTATTACATCTTCTGTACATTAGGTTATTTATTAGTAGCCTATGTATCTACCATAATACTTGCTACCACCCGCACAATGTGCAAGGCTAAACAATCGCATCGAAGTTGAAAATGGATCCACGTTTTTGTGATTGCTTCAACCTGGACTGTAATATTTCTTATTCTCTAATCATGCAAAATTGTCTTTCAGTGCATTCACCCACATAACAGGGGTCGAGTCCTACTTTCGCTAATGTTCATTACATTCAGAACGATCACACAATCTTTTCACTGAGTATCGTTTACATTCTACCATCAATTATTTATTGGAACCGGGACTATTACTATACATTGTTGGGGGTAAGCGGCCTACAGCAACAGACAACTACCATTGGGACACTCAGCATAGCTGACGTACGCTTTACACTTTGTCCATCAACAATGTCAATACTTTGCACATGACCCACTGCTCGGTGTATATCCCCTAAGTGTTTCGGCTCATGTTATTACAAATTTATTTCCCCTATGAATCATTTCAACTACGACACTATGCTCCCATTCTCAACAATCCTTGTCGGTTGTTATAAATTCAACAATACATCTAATCCTTAATATTCTTTTTTTTTTGTCTATCTAATGCTTACTATTCAGGTGTTTATGTCTGGCACTTTCACAATCCAATAAAATTAATCCTACACGCCCGTGCATTGCACGGGCTCACACACTAGTTGTGAAACACTTCTTTAGGACGTTTAACTAATTCTTATTCCTTAAAGTCTTTAAAGTAGATCCACTAATGGCCCTGTATGTCATTGTCACTAGAGACTGAATTTGTAGAAGAGATATACACCATATTAGTGTATTGTTATACAATTTTAACAATGAAACTTGGAATTTTCCGCGTGTGAGATATTTGACTAATGACTGACCTCATGTGAGATAATGGACCTTGATGTGAACTGATTTATATCATGTTAATCAATGACAATTGAATTGGAAATTTGAGCCACAACGTTTAAAGCTATCTTTGATCTTGATTTATTTACACTCATTGCAGGAAGGTAAAATTTTAACTGCAGCAATAGTGAGTTGGAAAATCCTTATTTGAATAGTATGGACTCTTCCACGAGCAAATAATTCACATCAGTTCAACCTTCCAAGCTAGGTTCCTTGCCACTTTTCTGTTAAGTACCAATGAACTCCACATAGTGCTTACTTTTCTGTTAAGTATCCAGTGAACTTCACATAGTGCTGATAAAGCATCAGAAAACAATATTTAATTTTTGCCAAAAGCTAATTCTACTGGACCAATATGCAGCTAGCCTATATAAATATAATAAGTGAATCCCAATTCCCAAACCAAAGTAACCACTTGAATTCTTTGTATCAATACCTAAATACATTGAATGTTATATTTATTGGAGCATTTCCTAAATTGATTAGATCTTTTCTATGGTTTGGAGTTTTTCATATAATGTGAAATAAATGTTAAATATTAAAGATTTAAAGGAAAAAAAATACACAAGTCCAATAAATTTTGCATGCTCTTTTCTCCGATGTTACATTCATCAGTTCTTTACTTATTAATGGGCATAATAAATTTGTAGAAAAAAATACAAAAGTCACTTTTATAATATTTTCTAATACAACTCATATATTAAGATTTAGATTAATATTGATAGCAAATGTTAGATATAGGAGTCGAGACATCACTGAACAAAAACATGAATTTCCAATAAAGATAGAAAAAATTTCGTATGGCCAACAAAATGGACACTACATTGAGAATGTAGAAATTGAAAAATATATCTTATATGATAAAAAGTTTAGAAATTGAAAATTGTACTGTACTAGATAAAATAAAAACTATTACAATCAATATATCAAATTGCTATATATAGAAAGTTGTGTATTTAATCATTTTTTAAGTGTTTACTTTAAGTTCATTTTTATGTAAAGCCTTTTGGAGTGAAAAGGAATATTATTTTGTCCCACAAATTAATTTCATATTATTATATTATCAAAAATATAATTACAATAGTTGATAAAAACTTTCACGCTTAAAATAAGTTAAGAGTAAATTGAAGTTAAAAATGATCAACAAAAAACTGTAGTTGTACGAAGGAAAAATTAAATTTAGTACCATAATTGCAAGCTATTTATTTAGGTACTTTTATTATTTAGGTGCATTTTTATTAATTTTCTTCCCAATGTATAATTTGACTTATTTTGTTAAACACAATGTATAATTTGATTTGCTTATTCATTTCACTTGAATTATAGCAAACAATCATGCTTAGTCGGCAACACATACTGGGATTGTGAGAAGAGTTTCTGTGTTTTATCCCCAATAGAAAATGGTGGAGAGCTTATTACCCCCTGATAATAAGGGATACACGTGATTAACACAATAAAATTTCATTTAAATATATAAAAAGAAAGAACTTAAAAATATCTCGTGCATGGCACAGGTTCTACACTAGTGTTATACAATTTGATTGATGAAATTGATGGCTTATATTGTCTTTGTCTCTATAAGCGCGTGCGAATTGGTTTACGAAAATGACAACTTTATGACAAGTTAACAATTTCGTGAATTGATGTTTGAGAGTAAAGGAAGTGGAAGATGGAAGAGAGGTTATTAATAAGAGTGAATAGATAAGATTTGAGAGCATTTCTTTAAACCTTTTTAAATACTATTTATTTAAAAAATAAAAAAATATTTCTAAAACATTTTGAAAGAAAAAAAGATATTTTTTTTTATTTTGACAAGTAACTTTAACTAATTTTTATTTAAAAAAATATATGTAAAAGTTTTTTAAAGTAAAATAATACATTTTTATAATTAAAATTAATTAAAAATAACTTTTGAATTACATTAAAACCTCTAAAATTTAATATCCACGTTAAAATGCAATGAATAGTGTAAAAACGTATCTTGTGATAAAATTATTTATACTAAATATGTTACCAAAAATAAAAAATATTAATAATAATACATTCACAATAAAATATATCACAACAGTAAATAGACATCAATAGATAAAAAGTAACCATAACAATGTAATCATATGAAAGAGTAACAAGAACAATGTTTAGACCACTCAAATGAATCCAGAACAGTATATCATGTCACACATCAGCATCATAGAGAAACTAAGAATCATTTACCATTTTAACAATTTGGTTTAATGTTCAAAAAAGTACTTCCATATGATAATAATATGCGTTGAAGTACTTTAAATTAATGGAGAGATTATCAGAAGCCCTTGGTAGTGACAACAAAGTTTTAGCCACATCCATTGAGTAATTATCACATACTAATATGGTAATCTTTTCATCATCGTGGCTCTTGTTATGAGATACTTTGCAAATTCCACTTCTTCCACTTCACCTTTGAAACCCCTCATGCACACAAACTTCAACCTTTGGCGAATACAGTTGCATAGTTCTAGCCTCTCCCAAAACATTGACATGGGATATGATAGAGGATGATCACTTAAGCTACTAACAGAGCGTTTATGCCTGTAAAACTATAAAAACCATAACTCTATATTAAACTTTTGTCCATAGTGAACATTTAGATAAAAATCTCAATGAAGGATAATGTCACATACTGGTAAAACAATTTCGAGAACTTGTAAGCCGATACATAATCTTAAGACAAAAGGAAGTTCCATGGCTTCTTCTGTGTAGTTCAAATCCAAATCCATAGACAGTTTTGATAAATTCTGAAAAATATTGTAACTTGGAGTTTGCTGGGAAATAAAGAAGAGATTGTTAGGATCACAATACATATATATACTATATAAGAAGAAACCTAATGCATCCATAAAGATCAAAGCAATAGTTTAAAAACTAGTTAAACTAGAGAATAAAGGTTAAGACTCATGATTCCATAGGAAGTCAAACTAAATGACAGGGGAAAAGGAGGTTGCCAAATTTAAAAGTTGGCGCATATTGCAAATCTCAACAAAGACATACATATGACTTATGGATGAAAGATCACCAACATAACCTCATATTCCATGCACGACAATCCTATCAGTTGAACTAATATAGTAAAAATATAATTTTATTTGGCATAACTCCGTGCACTTTTGATCCTTTTATTATGTTTAATTTACCTGTTAATTTGGTTGCCCGACCCATTTATTTTTCACTTGAATGCAGTCTCCCAATTCTTCCTTTTGTGTTTGTGGATGTAGTTAGGTTATAAAACTCGCTCCTCTCATTCTTCCCCCTCCCTTCCCCTTCTAAACTTGTCATTTTCCTTCCTTTCTCCTTTTCTCCAAACTCTCAAACACACCTTGAGGATTCTAAAACTGGGTTATATTAATTAGTCCTGTAACATTTTTTTTCAACACTTTTTACAACATTATTTTTTTCTCTTTTCATTATATCAATCATTTTATTCTACTCTATCCTTCTTTTTGTTGAATGAAGAATTATATAGAAGAATTTTACAAATAAATTTTCTCTTTTTTAAACTTGCACACACACAATTTGTATGGTTGTTTAGCTCATGAAGTCTCAAGTGTGACACTAAATAATAAAGACAACAGACACACACATCAACATAAGTTATTGGGAAATTAAACAATCCAATATTTATGTTTAACTTAACCAAATCCAAATTATGGTTAAAGAATAATTTTAAATCAATTCAATATAATACCATGATATATGCAATATGTTGTTGATCATGTAAAGATGTAGTGAAAGCATTAAAACTTACTAATACTGAAAGATGATCACCCCGGTGTAAAAGAACCCCATGGCTTCGCAAAATAGATCTCTCTTCTTCGAACAAAGACATTCTTGCAAATAGAATATAGTAGTTGTAAGAATGAAAAGTATTGAGGCATGGGGCATAAATGCTTACATTCTGCAGTAGGCAACGCGTAGAATCAAGAGACAAAACATCAAGGTTCGGAGTATAAATTCCTAGCTCATCCACCCACAAAGCATGGAGTTGCAAAACTTTAACTTTTGAATTCCTAATGATGAGTCTCGTGAACCCAGTAGACTGAATTAGACTTAAATTTTCCAAGGCCTCACAATTTTCCAGAATCCCACTTAGGGTTTCATCATCCAAGTGTGTCCTCTTCAGTTTGAGGGTTTTGAGCTTCTTGCAATTCTCAAATGCATACCCAAAATCAATTGTGTAGTCGATCAACTCAAGTGAACCCAGACAATCAAAAACACCACATCGAAAACGGGGTTTAGAAATTTCTAATTTTGAAACTTCTCTTAAATCAGGTAAACACTTAAGGCTCAGATCTTTCAAGCATTTCTTTCTCTCAACTAACAAATCAACCCAAATCCCTACCTCACCAATCGAAAGGCTATTTTGAAAATGCACGAAGCGACAACTAGAAATGTCACCAGAATGACGACAGATCAATTGAAAGACCACAGATCCATACCTATAAACTCCTTCAGCTTTAGATTTACTGAGAAAGGAACATGGGTGTGGGAAAAGTTCTCGGGAATGCAGAAGTTTGGTCATAGGTATTATCATGTGATTCACATCAAATTCTATGTGTGAGGTTTTTTTCCAAAGACCTTCCCACCTCTTTGAGAGGACACTGCATCTCACAGCTTCATCAATGTGAAGCTTAGAGAGGATGTTGGTTAGGATTTCATCTGGAAGCTTGCTGATCAAATCTTCATTCTCATCATTTCGGACTCTAACTCTGGTGTTTGGAATCGGAGAAGTGCTATTGGTGTGAGACATTTAGATCTTGAGAGTTGAGAGTAACGCACTGAGAGTGAGAGAGGAAAATGGGGCGGTGAAGTACTTTGCTTGTAGAAGTGGCTTTGAATCTCGTGTGAAACAAGTCATTTTATGTAACGTTAGAACTCATGAAGGATTCAAAGTCTTTATTTTTCAAACTAATAAAAATTAAGACCATTTTTAGTTTTAATGTTTGTTTTCACTAATGTAGTTAATTTTATAATTATTTTTTGAATTAGGCAATTATTTTCTTTTATCATTAATTAGTTGTATTGGTAAGAATCGTCCTAAAAATTGGTGCTATTATATTTGAAATAAATTACTGAGAGAATTCATTTTAATTTGAAAATACAAGATTGAAAATTTTCACTGTTATTTAATACATGCTATATGCTTTCAGCTATATAAGTAAAAAAAAGTAAAATTTAATTAAATTAATAAACTATTAATTTCTTTTCTACAAGTCAAAGTTGCTACCTTTATATATTATTACAATGAATACATATGTGCATTAACCATATAATTTAACTTTGGAAACAATATATTGGTAAGATTTTATAATCTATTCACTTTTTGATTAATAATACCTTAAATAATTTAGAGACTTTTAATACAATACTTCAAATCAACTCTCTATATTATAATTTTGAGATCTCAACTTGGAGAGTGAGACACTCACTCTTCCTACTCTCCCTCTCAATGATATTTGATATTCTCTCACTTTCTCTCATTGGATGGTGAATTCTACTTACCCTTGTGAGAGTGAGATCCTTCCTCTCAATTAGCAATACTAATTTTCTCTCTCATTCTATTTAAATATTTAATTAATGCTAATAAATGATAATATTAAATTTTGAAATTTAGTAAGATTCAAAATCTTATCTTATTATTTTTTATTTCGATCTTTTTTCAATATATAAATCTTTACTCTTATCTTTATGATTTTAATTATTTTATTATATCTTATTATCAAATGATAATGTAAATTAAATCTTAATAGTAAAATAGTATGATATACTATTAGAATTTAAAATTGAAAAATTATCTAAAATTATTTTATTTTTAAATTTAAAAACATTAATTTATTATAATTTTAATTAATTAAAAATATACATTTATCCCCGTATTACGCAGGTTATAAATATATATTTTAGGTAGGTGATGATATTAGAATTTTCTCAACAATATTACAAGGTACCCTACAAATCAGAATTCCCTCAATTTATCTGTATCTGCTCATTATTGTGAACTAAGCTTGAACCGAATCTTGCCAATCTCTTAAACATAGGAATGAAAGTCTCTCAATTTCCTCTTAATACGAAAATTTGTTGTAAGCAAGCATGAAGAGATTGGTGTAGAAAAATACTTGTCTTCTATTGTGATTAGTGAAAAACTCTAATTGTGTTAGGGATTGAACGTAACACTTGGTGTTTAAGAGCGAATATCTAGTGTAATACTCTTTATCCCTTCCTCTTTGTTTATGTTTACTATATATTTATAACTATGCTAACAAGGGTCAAGTATGTGCTTTTAGGAAACTATTGAACGCTATATGTGAAAAGTTTTTTTTTTTACCTTTTTTCTTCCTTAAATAATGGATCACTTTTTGTGTAATAATATTATCCCTACATTGGCAATTGGGGACAAAGTTGGACTGACTAGGTCCCACAAGATGCCTCGTAACAACTCTAAATTAGTTGGAAAGAATTTCCATGACAACCTTGTAAGAAACATTGCACAAAATGATAGGCCCAAATTGTCTTATATTAACAATGGACTCATGTTTAAGAATTAGAAGGATCAAAGTTTTGTTAATACAAGCAACCTTTCAAGATTGAGAAAATACCTGCTTTACTAGTTTGCATAAAGATGACCCTATAATACTCCACTAATTAACTTTAATAAGAAATTACTTAGAAACCATCTATTCTAAGTCCTTTGAATCATTTCGCCAAACACAACCCTTTTGGTATCTTTTTCAATAATATAACTTGTCAGATATGATTTGTTGTCTTTAGGAAGGGAAGGAAAACTCCTCTAAAGACAGACTTCACAAAACATCTACAATCCTTAAAAAGTTACTTGAAAAAAATCTATAACCACTCTCTCTAATTCCTCACCATTAGTTACCCGTGTGCCACCAGGTGTTTGAAGACTCTTAACCTTGTTCTTTTTCGTCTTAATATAGTCTAATGGAAATATTTTGTGCTTACCTAAGAATAGCCATCTGTATTTATTATTTTATTAATTCATTATATTTTATATATTTCTACGACCATATTGCCTTTGGTATTTCTATAGCTATTTCTTTCTAAACATCATTTTAATAAATAGTGTTGACATAAAAATATTGTATATTGACATAAAAAAATTAGAATTAAGTATTGACCTACAAATGTTTAGAGAGAATTTATATATTTAATAAGAGTGAAAAGTGTCAAAAATTAATATG
Source organism: Sesbania bispinosa (assembly GCA_026901365.1). Lineage (NCBI taxonomy): Eukaryota > Viridiplantae > Streptophyta > Magnoliopsida > Fabales > Fabaceae > Sesbania > Sesbania bispinosa. The sequence goes on from QLOH01000235.1 coordinate 1,407,729, forward strand.
TTCACATAATGATTTTAGACATAATATTCATAAAAGCATCATAAAGATAATATAATCATAAAAACATCATAAAATATAATTAATTAATGAAATAATAAATTCAAATGATTCAATAGTTAATTTGTAATAAAAATAGAAATATAATTTAAACTTGATATCATCAAAATGAATAATATTAATAATAATACTGTGAAAGCAATAATGGATACTTTAATAATGATAAAAAATCCACATCAAACATGACTTCTTTATTTTAATAGTTTTCATAAATTTAGTTAGTCATAAGTCTTAGGTGTTTTTTTCCCTAAAAAATGTTAAACTCGTGCATATAAAAATAACTTAAAATATATTTAAAAGAATAAATTTTTATATTCAGGATATTTTTTTTTTGTGTACAAGAGAAAAAGAGAAAGAAAACAAAAAAAGAGAGAAAAACTAACTAACAACTACATTCTAACAAAAGTAGTCCCAAATGCATCGACATGCACTAAGTTAAGTATGCTCCTAGGTAAGTGAAGTACGCTCCTGGGTGGGTCTTCAAGCACATGGATCTGGCTAGTTACCTCGATACCCATTTTTGCCAAGTCATCTGCACATTGATTCCCCTTCTTAAGTATATGTTGCAAGGAGTCAGTTCAATCCCTATCTGTTAGGTGTTTAATATATGATATAATGGCTGGATAGTGATGAAACCCTAGGGTGTCACCTTAGATTAGCGAGGCAACGTGTTTAGAATTTGTCATGCACTTGACTAATATGAATTTGTTCTCCTAACAAAGCCTTAGGCCTCTGCAGATGTCATAAAGTTCTGCAAACAAAATGTCTCTTTTCCCCAGGTTTCCATATAACCTTGAATCCATGTACCATCGTAAAACCTAATTAAACCACCACAATATGCCTTTCTTTGGATTTACACTATCGTCTATGTTTAGAGCTACTTGGTCATACATGACCTATTTTACATGGATGATAATAACTAAATTTAATCCACATCATAACATGGCGGTGATGGTAGCACTCAATGTTTTGTGTCGGTTGCTTTCTCACCATGTCACAAATAGTGGTTGAGGCATCAACGACGACGACATGTGCTTAGAGCATGGCATGACAATATTGAAGAGAGGATAAACACAACGAGGAAAGTGAATGTGACAATGACGAAGAGGGTGATTCCTTAGCCATCATCGTGACCGACACATAATCTACTCCAATTGCCAATCGCTTATGAGGTCAAACAAACCGATCTCACTTCCATAATCATTTCACCCATAAAGGCCTTCTCTACCTCTTTCCCTCCTTCGAGGGAAGGTCCCAAGCATGATTATCGTTGTCGTTTTTCTCTTCTCCCTTGCCTCCATAGTGATGTAGAGCTCCATTACCTTTATCTTCTAGGAATGAAACGAGTGTGCCAAGTATCTCTGGGAAGGGATCATAAGCACACTTAACTTTGTCCTTAGAAAGGTTCCACATAGGTTATTCTCTAGCGATGACCCAAATCATGTCCGCTCCTAAAACACTGGCTACAGTCATTTTCATTTTATTAGCACCAAGAGAGAGTATCCAATCTTAACTCTAGAACAAAAATGAACTAAATTTTAAATAATACTTTTCAGAAGATAGGATACAATAATTTTTGAAATCGGGAGTAACATGCATCTATAGGTCATTTTACTTGTGTATCAGTACATCACTTTTAAAATTGATTACGATAAACACCAATTACTAATAATGTGTTTGATTCAACATTTTCATCATATTGAATTGGCGGTAAATATACCTATATCGCGCTATGTTTGCAATTCAACGCTACTCAAAATAGTGTCTATCTAGACGTGGGTTAAGAACACTATCCAAAGTAACTTAACATGAGTAGAGCAGCAGTGTGTTTGGTATATCCTAAAATTACACTTTATTTAAGAAAAACGCGCTTTTACACGGTGGATCAAGAAAACGCACTGAAAACGTGAAAAAAGGCCACGTTCCAGCATTTGAGTGACAGTGAGAGAAACTTCGTGAAACACAGTACCAACAGCTCAACATAACATATAAAGACTGACAGAAACACACACGCGATCACTCTCTTTCATCATCCTCCTCCTCTTCCACCATGAATCCCAACGACCAAACACAACACCAACATCACCCCAATGACCAAGACAACCCCACCACCACCAAAACCGACCCTCCTCATCACTCACCTTCACCATTCATCGACCCACTCCCTCACATTTCCTCTCAATTCTTCACCTTCACCCCTAACTCCCACTCCCTCATGCTCCATTCCCTCCTCAACCACCGCCTCCCAACCCCTTCCGAAATCGCCGCCGCCACCCCTCCCTCCGTCCTCTCCTCCTGGCGCTCCGTCTGGAAAGACCGCACTGTCGAAACCGCCTACCTCACTGCCTGGAAACGCATCCAAGACAAACTCGCAATCCACTCCGAAAACCTCACCAGTCACTTTCTCTGCCTCAGGAACAACCCTAACCAACTCGTTTCTCATCTCAACCAGTGGCACCACATCGTCACCACCTTGCACACCGACCCCAACGACCCCAGCAACCACCTCGGGTTACGCGAGACCGTGGAGAGAATCAAACAGGTTTGGACCGTAGGTGCTAAGTTTTATGGCATTCCAGAGAGTTATATTAGGGTTTGTGTGGCTGCATGCCATGTGTGCTCCTCCTCCTCCTCCTCCTCCTCCTCTGTGAAGAGGAGCACTGACAAAAAGAGGATTAGGTTTGAGTACACTGAGTCTCTTGATGTGCCTGCTAAGGAGGTACCTAAGAGGCTTCGTGAATTGGCTTTGAAGCATAATGTGGTGCTCTGCATTAGGCAGAAGTATATTAGGTTTAAGCCTTTTTTAGCTGAGGTGAAGGATTATGCTTGTCATAGAGCAGGGGACCCTGATTCAAAGAGATCAAAGGTTTTGAAGAGGGAACCTTATGCGTCTAAGCGTTGTGGGTGTGGGTTTCGGATAAGGGCTATTGTTCCTATCAAGGATTATAATGAGAAAGATAGGAGTTTTGTGTATGAAGAAGATGGGGTGGCGATTTTCAAGCTGTATGCTGTGCATTCTGGGCATGAGCCTGGGCCTTTGGATGGGAATGCCAGGATTATGCATAGGGTTGTTGGGCTCAAGGGTGAGTATTTGATGGATAAGGAAGTGGGTTATGGGGTGCATGAGGATGTGGAGAATGAAGGTTTTGAGCTGATGGGAAAGGAAAAGGATGAAGGGGATTTGCGGTTATCGGTTTTGAAAAAGGTGGGGGATTTGGGAGCTGAAGTTGAGAGGTTGGAAGGGAAAATTGCAGCAATCCAGCCGGAGTTGTTGGGTTCTGTTTCTCGAGCATTGTTTGATATTGTCAATAGAATCAGAAACATAGGTGAAGTGAGTTCAAAATCAGAAATTGGGTTGCTTCCTGATGACCTGTGTACAGATGATGTCTTGATTAGGGATGCAGATTTCACAAATTGGAGTGATCATGACCATGAACAGATTTTTGGGGATGGCGCGGACATGAACCTGATTGAGGTTGAGGATGATGAAGAAAGTTTTGGCCGCACTCTAGAAGAAGTAGCTTCTTGGGGCCAGATGAAGGCAGAGAGTGGAGATCAGAAAGATCTGTTAAGTGAAACTTGTAAGCCTGATAAGTGGTTGAAAAGCATCCTTGATTATGAGGATGCGAAACTAACAAAGCCCATCAGGAAGGACAAGGCTGTAGTTACAGATGTAAACCTTGACTGTGTACAGATTGATAGTTTCTACCAAGACAATACTAAATGGTATGATTCTCCTTGTGGTTTGGATACTGTTGCGAATTGTGGGGATAGTGGATTCTTTCACGGGGAGATTCATTCCAGCCATGAACAACAAAGTAAATAGTGATTAAATTTCAATTTTCCTATTTACTCCATCTGACCAATAGAAGTGGGAAGTACATTTAGGTGTACAGAAGATTGGAGCTGCTCACATGATCTGAGGTGTATATATTGTGTGTGGTTCTGTTAAGTACAACAAAGTATGTTTTTTTACATAACTTTATGAGTATTACCATGTTAACCTTGTTCTCGACCTTAAGATTATTTAGCTTGGTCCTTCTTATATGTGTATATGTATTATGATGTATTTTCCATGATCTTTTTTGGAATTAAAACATTTATACATTAATATGAGGAGTCATTGATAATTTATTTCCATATTGCACTAATTAATCTTTATGACAGGTAAGTATCTTACCCCTTAGAGAAATGCTACACATATTTATTCATCTTTTATATGCAAAAAACATTTAGGTTTTGGTTCGATGTGAAACCGAAGATTATCAATTGCTATACCATACAGGCAGGACATCCCCTATACCCTCTTGTAGCTCTGTCCTGCCTTTTAATTTATCTTGGCACACTTTTTAGCAATTACTATTATATCAAGTATAAGATTGCAGGTTTCTGGTGCTTTTAGGGCTCTAACAATTTCCTTCAGGTCCACCCAATTATCCTGCTGTTGTCTCTTTTTTTTTTTTTAATTTCCAAATTGTGATGTTTGAGAAATCTTGAATTTAAATGTGTCTTCTCCGTCCTCCAGATGTTGTCTTGTAACTATAAATGGACTACAATTGCCAATCCCACCCCCATTGTTTGTGATGTGCTGGCAAATGTATTCCATTTGTGCAAGAAACAAGGCAGGGAAATGTTTGCCAAGGTAGGAAAATGTCAGCTTATATGAGAATACGACAATATATACTTGATGCATGATACATGATTGGCTAGGAAATAAAATATTATATTGAGCACAAGCATAATACTTGAGCACAGGTGTTCTCAAAAAGATCCTAAGTTCCAATGTAGGGCCTCAAAGTTGAGAACCCTAAACCAGTCCTCAAGAGTACTGAACATGCCCTTCCTTTGCTGCTAAACCCTCCTTATATCCTGCTAGGTCATAAATGACCTCCCTATTTTTCTGGGAGGCATGTTGGGCTATCTTGGATCTATATGGGTATCCTCAAATTCAAAATATCCTAAATTAGAAATATCTCATCAGCTCCTCTATCGCCACTACTCCGGATCCTAGTCAGCCTACCTATCTTCTGAGCCCATTACATGTTGTCACTCATAGGCCGGCCCATTCTTAGGGGAGTTCAACAAGCTTAATATTTGAAAATACAACTGGCATTTTCTTCATGGTATTATTTTGCGAACTTCAATGTCATTGTTCTCTATCCATGAAAGGGAATAACACTCTTGAGATTAAATTTGGCAACCGGTTTGAGTTCATTCCTTTCATAATTGTTATTCAATTGATCATCTTGATGGGTCAGTTAACATATTATGAACTAGGGTTATCAATTGCGGTTGTGATCGCGTCGTGGTCCTGATTGCATTGTGGCTGTTGTGGGCTAATGTGGTCCTTTTGCGGCCGATGCAGTCTGTAATCACAGTTTGATGCGGTTGCGGTGTTAGCCACAACCAAGATTTTGCTGCTCCATAACATGATATGATCTGCAATTTATATGATGGGTAAGAACATATGATGTCGCAAGAGGTATTGAAACTTTCCTCTGGTGCTTAGGTATGTATTTGAGTATGGCCACTTGTCCTCCAAAAAATCTTTCAGATATTTTGTTTCCTTATATGTTGCTCCATCCTGACCCATCCTGTATGAGAAACTTTTATAAATTAAATGAGGCCCGAAATTATTGTTGATGGGTCTGTGAAGAACACCACTGTTGCGTTCTGCTTTGTGCATTTTCCATCCGCGTTCTGCGTTCTGCTCTTCCTGCTGCATTCTGCACTGTTGTTGGTGTGTTCTGGTGTGTATTCTACGTTCTGTTCTTGGTGTGTTCTCTGGCGTGTTCCAATGGTGCCATTCTGCACTGTTCTGCTGCTGCTGCTCTGTTGGTGCATTCTGCATTTTTATCTGTTTGTGTTTGAGTGTGACTGTCAAAGATTCAAAAATGTCTACTGTGCAAGGTGATGATGGTAATGGGGCTGGAGCTGCTCTAGATGATGAATATGATGATTGGCGCCCTAGGGATTTTCTCTAGATTCTAGTCTTGGAGTGTTTTCTTTGTTTTTTGAATGTTTGGTTATGTTATCTTTGAACTTTACCTAACCTTATGTTATGTATTTGACTAATTAAGACATGTTTTTTATGTTATGATTATGGAATTTCAGTTTTAAGTGTGTTTTAATGTTGTCATTTATAGGTTTTTTTCATAATTTCTGTGCATATATATGTGTGTGTGTGTGTATGTGTGTTTTAGTATAATTTTTCATTTTGGTAGAATCTTACGATCCTTGTTACGATCTTATGTTTGTACGGTGTTGCTACCCCCTCCCGATCCTATGTAGGATCTCGGATCTTGACAACATTGCACCCAGGGGTTTGTAGAAGGCTAGTGCAGTAGTACTCTTATATGTCTTGTATGCATTTTCTGATTTGTGAGTGTCTTCCTAGTTATCTGTAACAAAAAGGATAGGAGCTCCAATGAGTCATGACACCTTTGTCACACATTTTCAGTTTGTCAGAATCAGAAAAAGAAAAATTATGCTATGGTTAGGCCCTGAATTTTCATTGCATGAATGAATACAACCATCTTCAAAGGAACAAGTATCACTCGTCATACATCATATTTCTTTTACTTCTGTGGGGGTTTTTCATTTTTCTTTTTTTTTTTACTTTTATTATGTTTTAAAGGCCTAACGATGATTGAACTTCCCCCTTTCTTCCATACAATGTGCACCTTGTTTTTCAGTGTTTGTATTCATCACTGTGCTAGACTTGCTGTTTTAAGTCGGAAATCTACTAGTCATGCATTATCTTACATGTTTTTACTTAAACTGCTGTGCATTTTGACTTTATTCTTCATTTGTGGCTTTAACTATCTGTTTTATTCTTCTCAATATTTGTAATGATGATTATGCCATGCATTCTCTTCTTAATATTTGTATCCATGATTTCAAGGGCTGCTTTTTGTTGATACTTTGTGGTTGCAAAGTTTGGCATTTTATCCGTGTCACTTAATTTATGGGTTTCATATTTGATTTTGTTATGAATTAGCGTAATAATAGCAGATACCATCAGAAGGTTCCACGGAACTATGAATCCTCTATAGCTTAAGTATTATTCATGAAGTCAAATGTATACTTTCTTATTTGATTGGTAAATATTTGAAAGCTATCTCAATGTAGTTATATACTTGTTGGTATCACTTAGACTGTTCATTAAACACACACTTATTTGCATTTTTTCATTGTTTTTATGTGAGTGGTTTTGCTGATGTGTCTACTTCATGATTAGCAACAAATTACACTTGGTTATTTACCGAAAGGGTGATGATTGCTAATTCAAAACTGGTTTTTTTGTGATCTTATGTCTTAGACTGAAATGGTCTTATTTTAAAAATCTGTCCCCTCAAGAAGATTCAAGTGAATACCAAAAATCCGTTCTGACTTTTTTGGGGCTGTGGTATCTCTGGTTATATTCATCCAGTCAGACACAATATCTAAGCTGTTTTCTTACCTTCTCTGTATGACAAATTGCTTTTTAACCCTTGTGGATTGTGCTAGTGCAGGGAGGTGAGATTTTCTATTCCACTTCTTGGCTCATACTTTTAAAATTCTTCATTGTAATCCTCCTCATGATGATTTAGTTCTAGTGTTGTGTGAGTGACCTTTCTGATATGGATGGGTTGATGTGGATGAGTATGCTTCTAATGCTCTTAACTGGAGAAAATTCTTTTCTGCTAATTATTTTGGTGATAGTAAAGAATTTACTCAGCCGAATGGCTATTGCAGTAACCATTATGGATAAGACCTCAGAGATAAATTTGCACTATTTATTTCTTAAGATTCTGTTAAATTTTATGTACAACTATCCCTTAAACTTATTGATACTGGCCCAAACTGTAATAACGATTCTGTTCATTTGGGGCTATTCGCCTTTGCAATTGCAAAGTGTATTACATTTCCATTCTACAGTGTATAAACGAGGCTAAAAATAGTCCAATTCAACTTACAAAACAAGGCCCATAGGTTTTCCATGGATTTTTTTTTCATTGACCTGAAAAAAACATCACTTTTTTTTCCATTATACTTAACTACTCCAGCTCTAACTATCAAATGCCATAGCAACTTAGCAAAATTAAGCTAAAGCAAAATTAAGCTAATTAAATCACGCTTTTGGTACTAAGCGACGAATAGGTACTAAGCGACAAATAGGATTGTCCCTATTACCAGGATACCTATGGCTAACAAAAAAAAAAAATACGCTTTGGGTAAACATTATAACTAAAAGTATCGCATTGATATACAAGACACTAGATGATAAAATCCTAGTGAGAATTTGAAGGCTGGAATCTTAATTCGTGTAAGAACCTCAATGCTTGGAGTTCCTGGTCATGGAGTTATTGTTGACGGGATGGACAGAGAAAGCTGCTTATAGATACTTTCACCTTATAATGTAACCTGCAAAACTAAAGTTGTTAATATATACCTCTAATAAAGCGTTTTTTATGTATCATCTGTTTATTTCTGGTAGGTACGTAACAGAGTTTACAAGAAATGGATTCAGCTTGCTAACTATCGGGTTATATTCTCATCAATTAATCTTGTGGGGAATGAGGTAGAAGAGAAATTGGATGATGAACAAGCTTTTGTGAGAAAAGTGAAATGGTTCAATTAATTTCTAATCTAATGAGCCAAATCATACGCCGGGATCCTCTTTAGTACTGGAGAGTGTCCAGTGGAAATCTGAGGACCAGAAATTTTTGTATCATGATTTTGGTTTTTATTTAATTCAATCAGTGAAATTTGGACGGTCAAATCTCGTCTAGTTTTTTATTGGAGAAGATTCGAGTCCCAAATCATAATGGGAAAAAAGCAGTTACAATATTTAAAAGAAGGTGCATTTTAGGATAGACCACTCCATCTTTGGGTCTACGGTAGACCAACCATTTTTTATAAAAATAATATTTTTAAAATTTACAATGTAGTCCTCCTATTATATTATTAATATGTTTATTTCTCTCTCTCTTTTGTTCTCTCTCCTCTCCCTCCCTTGTTTTTCTCCTTTCCTTATATTTCTCTTATCTCTTCTCTCTCCTATGTTTCTCTCTCATCTCTCCTCTCTCCTATCTCTCTCTTGTTTCGTTCTCCTCTGTTCTCTCTTATTTTTCTATCGTTGTTTCTCTCTATTTTCATTCTCTTATACTTTTCATTTATTAAGATTCATCCTCTCTTTATTTTCTCTCCATCTCCTCTCTTCTCTCTCCTCTATTTCTCCCTCCTCTCTCTCCTCTCTTCCTTTGTTTCTCTCTCCTTCTCTCCTTTTTTCTCTCCCCCTCTCTATTTCTCTCTCTTCTCTCCTTTATTTCTCTCTCTCCTCTCCCCTGTGTTCTCTCCTCTCTCTCAATATTTATTTCTCCCTCCTCTCCCCCCTATATTTCTCTCTCCTCTCTCTCTCTCTAGTTTCTTTCTCCCATCTCTCTCTTTTCTTTCTCTCATATCTTTCTCCTCTCTCTTTGTTTCTTCCTCCTCTATTTCTCTCTCCTCCCTCTCTCCTCTCTCCTCTCTCTATTTCTCTCCCTCTCTCTCTCTCCTCTCTCTTTTGTTTCTCTCTCCCTCCCTCTCGTATGTTTCTCTCTCCCCTCTCTCCTATATTTCTCTCTCCTCTCTCAATCTCTCTCTCCTATCTTTCTCTCTTTTTCTCACATATTCTCTCTCATCCCTCCCTTTCTCCTATCTCTCCTTTCTTCTCCTCTCCTTCTTTCTTCTCTCTCTTCTTTCTCTTCTCTTTTCTCTCTTTTTCTCTCTCCTCTCTCTCACCTTTGTTTCTCTCTCCTTTCTTTATTTCTCTCTTATTTCTCTATCCTCTGTTTCTCTCTCCTCTCTATATTTTTCATTTATTAATATTCTTTTTCTCCCCTCTCTGTTTCTCTCTCCTATCTCTCCTTTGTTTCTTCTCTCCTCTCCTCTATTTTCCCTCCTCTCTCTATTTCTCTCTCCTCTCTCTCCTATATTTTTTCCCTCATCTCTCTTTGTTTCATTTCCTCTCTCTACGCTATGTTTCCCCCCTCTCTCTATTCTTTTTTGTGCATATAAGTTGTACATGCATACTTGACATTTGAAATTGGAAGTGGGGATTCAGGTGGTTGTATTTAATTACATAAAATGGGGGAGATTGCCCATTTGGACCTGGGATGTTGGGTATGAGTTTTGGTGTTGATCTGGAAAAGTTTGGATATTGGGTTGCATGTCGGGATGGTTTGGAGAGGATGGTGTCATAACCCCAAGACACTTTTTTTTTTTTGGGGGGGGGAGATGTGCATGCATACTTGACTTTTGAATTTGGACGTGGGGATTCAAGGGGTTGTTAGGGTTGTGGAGAGGACCAATGTTGCCAAGTTTGGTGATTTTTTGGATTTTGTACTGATTATGGTGAATTAATAATAAAAAAGGCTAAAAATAAGGGAAAATAACAAATAATTGTATTTAATTCCAGAAAAATGGGGAAGTTTCCCATTTGGACCTGGGATGTTGGGTATGAGTTTTGGTGTTGATCCGGAAAAGTTTGGATATTGGGTTGCATGTCGGGGTGGTTGGAGAGGATGTTGTCATAAACCCTAGGACACTTTTTGGAGGGGAGAGATGTACATGTATACTTGACTTTTGAATTTGGACGTGGGGATTCAAGGGGTTGTTAGGGTTGTGGAGAGGACCAATGTTGCCAAGTTTGGTGATTTTTTTGGATTTTGTACTAATTATGGTAAATTAAATCTAAAAAAGACTATTAAATAAAGGAAAATAACAAATAATTGTATTTAATTCCAGAAAAATGGGGAAGTTTCCCATTTGGACCTGGGATGTTGGGTATAAGTTTTGGTGTTGATCCGGAAAAGTTTGGATATTGGGTTGTATGTCAGGGTGGTTGGAGAGGATGTTGTCATAAACCCTAGGACACTTTTTGGAGGGGAGAGATGTACATGCATACTTGACTTTTGAATTTGGACGTGGGGATTTCAAGGGGTTGTTAGGGTTGTGGAGAGGACCAATGTTGCCAAGTTTGGTGATTTTTTTGATTTTGTACTAATTATGGTGAATTAAATCTAAAAAAAGACTAAAATAAGGGAAAATAACAAATAATTGTATTTAATTCCAGAAAAATGGGGAAGTTGCCCATTTGGACCTGGGATGTTGGGTATGAGTTTTGGTGTTGATCCGGAAAAGTTTGGATATTGGGTTGCATGTCGAGGTGGTTGGAGAGGATGTTGTCATAAACCCTAATCCAAGTAAAGTATCTCTAACTTTACCTTTCTAATTCCCATTGATTTTACCGTCTATTTACGCTTTTGCAACCATATTCACTTTTAAAACATTGTTTTCCCTTGATAAATACGATTTCAGTTTACATAAATTGTCGTTCCCTGTGGAGACGATATCTTACTTACTATTATACTGCTGGATTTGTGGTTCGCTTGCCAGAAACCCATCAAGTATTTTTGGCGCCGTTGCCGGGGGAACAGTTTCAATTTGTGTAGATCTTTGAGGTCTATTTATCAAGTTTTTATTTTATTTTATTTTATTCTTATCTTGTTTAGGATTTATATTTAGGAATTATTGTTTTCTTTTATAAAATAAAATAAATTTTTTTTCCTTCAACACTTACCCCTTTTCAAGTTCTTGTTTATGCTTCTGAGAGGTCAGGCGACTCCTAATCAACTGCCTATTCGACCCGGAATATCGGAAAGGACAGTTCTCGAAGGAAACAGAGGTAGAAACTCCAAGAAGGAGAAGGAGGAGGTTATTGTTGAAGAAACCCAACAACATGGCAGAGAAGAAATTCCACGAAGGAGAACCTTAGGAGACTACATCTCCCATCAAGAGAGATAGGAGATAGAAATAGAGGGGGAAAGAGAAATATAGAGAGAGATGAGACAAG